>OX579678.1:9237093-10572546 GCA_951230905.1 Cheilosia variabilis | reverse complement strand
TTAAACAACGGTGGTCGTGTGTAGTTATCGGTTGTTTCCCTCCTATGCCGTACGTGATCTCTCTCCCTCCTACAGTTGCACATAATGCTGTATGTGTGTCAACAATAATCCACCAGTTCAGTCGCCGTAGTGTCGTTCGACAGTTGTTTTCGCTTCTTGCTTCTGGTGTGTTGTCTCGCGCTACCAGTATCACCGCTTGATGTCGCTGTCGGTCCGGTGGTGGTTTTCCAAGTGCCAGCAATCGTCGTGAACAGTTCGTTGTCGACCGTTGTTGGTGATTGTTCGCCAGTTCGTTGGTGGTTTTAAGTCGCTCTCCCGTTGGATAAAAAAAAAACATATTTCGTCTTCTTCCTTTTCTCGGGTGTGTTCGCCTTCCAAGTTCCAACTTCCAATATCCAGTACAAGTTCGGTTTAGTATTAGTACATTAGTAGGTTTAACTTCTCCGCAACGCCTCCCTTATTGGAAGTTGGAACTCTGTTTCGGAGAAAATTAAAAAAAAAGAAACTACTATTTTTGAAAGAAAAATATAATTTTCCCAACGAATGAACGAAGAAAACGGAATAGTCGTGCATGTAGATGACAGTCGCCGCGGACTCAGTCGATCGCTGGCAGCTTAGCGTAACGGAATGCTTATTTCACTCATTCAGTTGAACTCGGCGACTGATCGGTCATAGATCGCGGATAGTGGGCAACGCATGCGTTCTCCTGCTATCTCTGTGCGAGCAAGTGTTTTTTTAAGTGACGATTGAAAATAAATAAGTAAAGCTGAAACCAAATTTTGGCGGAGTTTTAATTACAACAATATGCATAATTATATTTAAAATATATATTTTTTTGTTTTTTTTTGTGACCAATTTAAAACAAAAATGTCAGCTTTTTGCCATCAGCGAGGTATAGAGTTCCTACGTGAATTTTACAATTTGTAGGAACTTCATACCGTGCTCTTGGAGAGCCGATGACCAACAATGAGAAACTAAGTGAATTTATACAAAAAAAAAAAAATATTCGAACAAAAATATTAAACAAGTGGATGAAATATTTTTATTTTTAGAAAAATGCGTACAACAGATAAAAGTGGTAAAACTAATTATATTTTAAAAGTGTATTTTATTACTAATCCAAAAAAATAAAAAAATAAGAGAAACAAAAAAATTCTAAGCTACGCCCATGATCCGCCCTTTATCCTCCAGATTATATGGTGGAATTTTGGTTGACGTCATCAATTATGTTAAATGTCAAAGTTTTTCGAAAACAAATTGCGCGCCAATTTTTCTTGTTGGATTTTTTTTCCTCTTCTTGTGGCTATCCGCAGTATAATAAGAATGACTGTCACGTGGCAAAATTTGGAAAGTGCTAATTTTTAATTATACGAACGCTTTATGATATAAATATGATAGATGCAAATTTTTTTATTTATTATTATTGGGGATTATAGTGACCAGAAGTGTGCTTTCTAGCTACCTAAATCGATTTCAACTATTTGCGTACTTGCATTATGTGAATAAAATGTAGAAAGATGCAGACGGGACACATCTGCATTTAACCAAATAGTTGTGTTACTTCACTTAAGTTATAGGTAGTGGTTAAATGAATCACAAAAAAGCATATTTTTTTGTGTTTAAAATCTTTTAAACCTTTTACCTACGAAATTACGTACAAAAAAAATAAAAACTGGAAAATTGTGATTGAGTAGCAGTTTTGAAATAGTTTTGTGCACAAAAAAAAAATAAAGTTACTTCCAAGTAATACCGTTGTTCTAGCACACAGTGGCTGGGTATTTTGCAATTTTCTTTTTTTTTTTCTTTTGTTGGAAAAGTCTACAAAAAATCGTATATATATAGTCGAAGGCAAATAGTTAAGAACCTCTTTCTCTGCCTTTAGTGCAAAAAATTCCCTTGATTTTTTTTTATTGGAAGATTGTGCAGAGATGTAATGCCGTCTGTAATTTGTTTTTCAATATGTTGTGTATATAAACCAGGTCACTATAATGGTAGAATTTCAACCGCTGTGTAGGTTGACTATGACAAGTCCGAGGTATACCTAAAGTTAAAACCAAATTATAGGCGATTAAAAAAAAATTGTTCTTAACCGCTATCCGAATTATGTTTTGTGATTTTCTCGCAATGGCTGTGACAGATGACAAGGCTTCGTTAACTTTTCAATATCATTTCAGAAATCAGAAATTTGAAAAGATGTCGAAATTTGGGCTAGTTGCACAATAGTTTTATTTAATATAGACTAGAAAATTTTGAATTTTGCGAATTTCGTAAAAGACCGATTATTGATGCGAACTCTTCAAAGTTAGAACATAATAAAGATGCCAACTCTGAGGATAGGCAAAAAACAGCATTTAGCTATCCTAAATAAATACAAAAATTCGTAAACCTCCATTGTTTACATGGAATTGAGCAAATTATCCTTAAAAGAATTTTCTGTTTTACAATTTGTTTACTGGAAAAAAATAAAGGAATTTTTTCATAAGTTAGGTATTAATCTCATTCGATTTGCATACTTTTTCAATAATACATTTTTATCTACACATATTTTTTGACCCATACCTACATACGGTGACCATTCGTCCTCTTTTTAAGAGGACAGTCCTTTTTTTTCGTACTATGTCCTCTCTGATTTTTACTAAAAGAAAACTATACATTGTCCTCTTTTTTTCCAAAGTATCGTCTTTTTTCCCTAAAAACCATCTTCCTACTATAAGAAACATGCGAGATTGTGAGTAGGTACCTTCTGAATTCTTACAAAGCTGTTAATCTCGTATTGATTTTCAAAGACCAAGTCAATTCCTTTTATTAAACCACGTCAATTCCTGCAAAAACCTAAAAAAATTGATAGTTCAAATGTGCTGTAACCATTTTTGACTGTGTACGTATTTTTATTCAAAAAAATGTCCTCTTGTATGTGATTGAAAAAATGGTCTCCGTACCCATACCTAATTTAAATGTTCGCAGCTTAAAAGCCGTAGAACATTTCGTTTTCCACAATCCTTAGGTTTTTAAATCTAAAGGCTACAGAAAATAAAATAGAAACTTATTGGAATTCCATTTATGTGGAAAAAGGCAGTCATTTTATTTAACAAATTAATAGATCGCTGCAAAACAAAAAGTAAAAAAAAATTTAAAAAGCACTTATTAAAGTCGTTCTGCCTGCTTTCATTCACTTTTGTTTGTTTAAATTGTATTGTGAACATCTACTGACGTTCAAGTTTTTCCTCAGTTATCTTTTACACAACTTTTTTCCTGAAGTTTTCAATGACAAAATTTTAGTAGCTCAAGGTGGTCAAATTTTCCATACAAAACTTGAGCGGCGCTAAATATATTCTTAAAGGCTGTGGCTTCACTTATAAACCCTTCGGATTGAACTGTTTCAAAACTGAAAACTATATACAGAAAATTTGAGAAGCATGTTCTTATTTATAACGAGATAGCACAAATCTATTGAAAGTTGCACTCAAAATGCATCAAAGGCATTGAGCATTTCTCGATAACTTGTAAAAAAAAATTAATTTCTTTAATGTCTTCACTTGAACTCTCATTCCTCGAGGTTGTCATTATGTAAAGTAGTAGGTAACTTCTGCCTCGAAATATTTAGCATCACATAAAAAACTCATTGAATCAGGCCTATACAGTTATACACGGAAAGAATTTTAAGATCAAATCGAGAAAAATAAGCCCAGAATCACGAAAAGTTCGTCTAATTTTAGAACTTAGCTAAGGATTTACTAATTCACGACTTTTTATCCGCAATTCTAGAAACTGTACGAATATATTGGCCCTCAAAAGTCGTGGATCAACACTTTTCATAATCAATAATGCAATCAAATGAGAAGCACATATTGCCATAACCGATCGCAATTTGACACAAATAGTTATCAATTTGATATTACATGGATTGTAGATTGCAAAAACAATTCGTAAATTACCACTTTTCTGTTGTAAATTACGATTTCGTCCCTTAGCAAATTACAACCATTTAGTCTTGAATTGCAACTCAAAAGTGCTGATTTGCGAACTAACAGGGGTAGATTTACTACTTCAGAAGTTGCAATTTACAAATTTTCAATCGTAAATTGCAACTTATTTTTATCATTTTGCAATTCATATTTTATTATATATTATTTACGATTCTCGAGTGGTGATTTGAGGCATCACCGTATTAAATTGAAAATGTTTGGTCGTGGAATTAGAAAACTTTATTCTTAATTTGCAACTTATACCTTGTGATTTACAATCCAAAATGCATAGTTTTATTAATTTGGTTATTTTCGAATACATATTTAGAGTCATATTTTATAATTATTTTTCCTCCTGATATCCAAGAAAATCATGCGGTGCCATATCGTCCGGAGACAACGGGACTTGTCTGGGGTGGTTTTTCGGTCTATGATGAAATTTAAAGTACAAACAAAATATTTAGATCAACTTGACAATGATACGAACCTTTACAATTCTTTTCGATTACACATTTTCGAATCCATTCCAATTTATACTTTTTTTTCTAATAGCGAGATGTGCATTCTAAAATGAAGATTTGCACAATGAATGATTGCAGCTGTCTAGCCATATACCACATACATACATTCAACCATAAAATGAAAGGACTTAAAAGGATTTCGATAGGTACATGGACTATGGACTGATGTGCATAAAAAGATTCCACACATTAGGTAGTTGATTCGACGGAAATTTCTCTACGTCGATTAACGTTTTCAATTCACATTGTGTTAAATTATTATAAATTAAATTACAAAACAAACTTGATTCGATTTAATATTGACTATAAGCCGAATATGTTTTAACGAGACATTTTTAATTAAAAGTGTCGATGATTCATTTAGTGGCGAAATTAGTCGTAGTTTTTATTTTTAAACACCATTCAGTTCAGCTCAGTACCTTTCCAATTGTGACACCCGCCGAAAGTAATTTATTTTATTTAATTTCATTTAATTTTATGGAAAATTGTTTTTCGCTGGAAGTGCGTCTTTTTTCCGCAGAAGAAGTTCTTATGTAGAAGAGAGCAGTCAAAACCCTACGCAATTTGTGACTTTTTTTGTGGATAATTCCAACCTATCATTGACCCTGTGGCAAGAAAAACTCCATAGTCGAACAAATTTTCACATTAAAGACAGATCGTGGAAGTGATTATTCAACCTTACATTTGAAAATTACATTTCATTAGAAATCAAGCGTAGAAAAGCTCTTAGCAATTGCAATTTCTGTGGGTTCAGCAGGCATATTCTTTAGCAACGCTCTCGCGCAAACAACTAAGGAAACTCTTGATAAGACTGCAATATTCCCAGCCTTGCCTAATGGATCTGGAACCCTTTCAGGTGAGGCAAACATTTATTAGGTACCATTTGGTCCCGTGCGTTGATAGACTTTGGAGGACATGATTTCAATATATCGGGGTATAGTAAAGGACTGAGTGAAAAGACAGCGCATTTGACCTTTAAGATTGATAGGATAAGTAGAGCAAATGGATGACAACGTTCCATTGGTGAAAAGCTTGCGTAAGCTTAAAAAAAAAGTATCTAAACGCGTAACTGAATGCAGTGGATGAGCCTGACTGTAAAGAGTTGTGAGTTGAGAACTAGGCCAAACCTGAACTGTAGATCCACCTGAGAGCAAGAAGTACCTACCTAGAGAAAAAAGCGCAATAGAAACTTGAAAAATATGAACAAAATTATAGTAGTTGTCGCGAAAGGATATTTCATTTAGGTCCCTAAGCCTCGTCTGTCGCAACGACACGTATGAAGAAATTTGTAATTTTTGTAACAATATAACTTTTTCACAGGTTACACTCTCGGATGTTTTTGAGATTTTCGCGAGAGATGGAACAGTTGAAAAGAACATAGGGTATAATTTGTGATTTTTCTTGACATCGAACTTGGGTCCTCTTGCTTGGCGCTAAGTGCTTATACAATCTGGAATATCTAACTAGCGTTAAAATGCTAGAATACTCTTTCAAGAGAGAAGATGAAAGCGCGAAGCAAGGACCTCTCAATTAGGAATATCATACATTGACTTTCGGCCACAACCAACCTGGATTGGATGATGCTCTAGCATGCTACTGGCGACACTGCAATAGCAACCAAAATTTGTTAAAAAAAAATACCAAATCGGTATAAAAATAAAAATCGTACCTAAATCTACTGCACTTTTCCGCTCTACTTAGACTTCTTATTGTTCCAAGGCATTAAAGGAAAGATTCGTATGCTCTTGTAGGTAGTCGGAAAACACTGAGCTACATTTAAAACCGCCTTTGAATAGCTTAATCTATTTTAATACCTACATCCAGTGTTGTTATGGATATTGTTTGAGAATCGTATATTTTCTCGGTTCAAAATCGTATTTGTCGTATTTTCTATTTTTACGAGTACAAAAAATGCGTTTAAGAGCATAGAGGTCATTTTGCACTTATGAATGTTATTTTGTAGTGCTCGAGAAGTCGGACAGTTTGATCTTTAAGATCCTTGTTGCTTTATTAGTATTTTAACTATTTGCTATGTCGTTTTCGATTTGGCTTTTCAGATTTTGATTTTGATCTGAGGTTTCAGATTTTTGCTGCCAAATCGAACATAAAATCCAAATTTTATTGGTTCTTGTGTGTATTGGTTGGCCGGAATTTTTTTTTTTTACTTGTACCTACTGGAAATCAATGTCCACGTTTTTAGTAACACGTTTATAGCAACGCATTTCGAAATATTTGAACATAAAAACTCGTTTCCATACTCGTAAAATGAAAAAAAACAATCCTTCCAACGATAAACCGACAGTTGTGTGTCAGAAGTAGGTATTTACTTTCATACCAACAATACTTATACCTTCCGAAGTCTATTGAAATATGTCTTTTATTATAGGTAATATTGTAATTCTACCTCATTTAAAACTGCACATCCCCATGGTAATACTACGTTTCCACCGGACACTAATCGCGAGACTTAGGGCAAGAGATTACAAACAAATACTGAGGTGTTTCCACCAAAAAAAAACAGGGTCGGCATTCTGTAAGGCGAAACGTTCGAACGTTTTCGTGTGCGCGAAGAAATTTGCTTGTGTAACACAGGGCAAAACATTCGTGCGGACGAAAACGTTTGATCGTTTCGCCTTACAGAATCTGACCCCAGGATTAATTTGACGATTCACCAGATGTTGTCAGCTACTGTCGAATCGAACAACCCAAAATTGTGATAATTGAACAAAAATTAACCAATTCAAAAGTTTAAAGTAATAAAACATGAGTTCCAGAAATCTTAAAATATTATTGGCAAATTCTACAAAATAAAATAAAATTTTTGATGGTTGCATTGGGTAGGTCTCTCAGAAATAAATATTTTTTTTTTATGACACAATGTCAAATACAGATCTGTTTGCTTTGTATTTTTGACATCTCGAGCTGTGGAAAGTGTGTTCACAAACCGGACTGTACATGCAAAGCTGGTTGATAATCGAGATTTATTTCTAATCTAATCTAAAAACAATAATAATACAAGCAAAAACAACGCAAATATGCAAAAGGAAATATAGCTATTGCCAATTTGACAAAACATAGCAGTAGCTTCGCAAGTAGGCGGTAACCCATCACGGAAAAAAAAAATCGGGTATGCTCGGTAATCGATACCGGCTAATTGCAAAATGATTGTGCTGGTAAGGTAAATGCATTTCTAAATCTTTGTGGCTTCTTTTTCTGAGATTGTATTTTATTTATCGAGTCGTATTTCGGTTTAGCCATCGTATTTAATGTTTGTATAATATCGGAAAAAATCGGAAAAATATTTACGAAATCGTAGAAATTGGGGCGAAAAAGGCAAAAATCGGAGCGTCGTATTAACCTTCGAAAATCGTAACATTTACGATAAATACGATCACATAACAACGCTGCCTACATCAAAACTTTTTGGTTGGTCTTTAATTGCTGCAATTAACTCCAATAAATGTTAATCACTATACCAATTAAAGCAGCTTCGAACTAAAAAGACTGCTCGACTCTTTCCCGGCTGTAGCCTAAATATGCATAATACCTCTTACAGAGTGACTTCATTCCAAAGGGCGACACTGGTGCAAAGTCCAAATCGTAACAAACGCAAAAATAATAGGCAGTCATCATTGAAACCAACCGCGTGGTTTACAAGACTATATACACCATCTGCCTTGCAAGGAGAACAATGACAAATTTTTATCATAAATCCACCGACAAATTAATCTTTATGATTTCTGCTTAACCTGCAGTCCCGGCGGATATAACACGTCCGATAAAGACTTTGGCAATAAAAACCAAATTGATTTATATGAGTTTCGGCTGCGTTTTACGGTCCCAAAGTTGCTGAGCCATACAAATCGATCATAAGATATTTTATAGCCATATCCGCATGTTCATGTCCAACCCATTCCCAATCTTTACCTATATACCTACCCCTACCTTGTTTTCTGTGTTGCATTAATTAGGAATAGTGTTAAGAAAATGACAAAACCATCCGCAGCTAGATACGAAACTGTGTCCATATTGAGGGGGTTCAAAATTATTGCCCAACAAAAACTTTTAAATCGTCAAATTAACATAAATTTTCCATCCTCATCCATATAGACTCTGGGACATGGTACAATAACAAAAGAAGAAAACAAAACGATATCCAGAGAGTGGGAGACCCAAATCCGACGAGTATAAGCAAGAATAACACATAAAAATCACATTCGCTACTAATATCGTTGTCTACCACAACCGCCACGGGGGATAATTATAAATCGGTCTTCGTTTCTATAAAAACAGATAGGTACAACAGACGAGAACAGAATTAAGCACACTCCGCTATAATTCATAATCTGACTTGTAGATTTCCTCAGAACCGTTTGCTATTTTTTTTTTCTTTCTCCTATTAAGCCATGTGTTAGATACACAATACTACGCGATCGAAACATGATGAGGAGGTCCTCCTTCCTTCCTCCTTTCACATCCGAGCCTGGAGAAAAGAATTGATTTCACTCGGCGAAACTAAAATAATAGCGAAAGACATATATTGAGAGTTGTTTTATTGGTTTTTGTGTTTTTTGTATTTTTAGCGGGCGTTCGTCATCTTAACAGGCGAAACTATTAACACCATCTAGCGGGTCATTGAATGTCTTGCTGACATCTGATGTCAGTCGGTGGTACATTTCTGTTAATCTGTTAATAAGTGCCGTCGTAAAAGTGGAAACATTCAAATGAACAGAACCACGAACAGTAGTAGGAGAAATGTAAAAATATCTCTTCGGCATTTTTTATCTTGTTGCCAGTGAACTTTAGTGCAGCCAGTGATCCAAGATCGTGGGTTATTACCCATTTCGTGGGCATTTTGCCTTTCAAAATGAGCTAAAAGGGCGAAAAGGGGCGTTTTTTTATCTCTTGGAACAAAACAAGAAAAAAGTGTATTTTGTTGTTTTTTAACGTCGGCATGGGCAAAAAGGGCATTTTTGAGTGTTTTTAACGTGGATCGTGGGCAATTCAGTCAGTGCAGCCAGCTTTTGTGATGGGAATACTGGACTGTACTAATAATTAGCACTGGCCTTAGCTTTTTTTTTACTTGGTTAGCTTAACAGGTTAAAAAGAAATGCTCTCATGGGAAATATGTTTGAATCCAGCTATCCGAGACATAATCTTCTTATTTTGGTAAGATGATGTATTTACGAAATTTTGTAAAGATGTGAAAGACGCTAAAAACCTTGGTACATCTTCAACAATAACCTCTTAAAGATTTCTAAAGGGGTAACATGGAAGTTTATTTTAAAATATCTTCACGTGATGTTGTAGAGGATTGGCTGTCTAGATCGACCTGCATCAAGATCAAAAATCTGTAACCAATATCTAAGAGCTGAGACTTCGTTTTGCAAATATATTCTGCCTTCTCACACCTTTAGGGTAGAGGCATCAGTATCCGGACACTAAACGTATTTATGAACTTTGACTTCCATTCATTTTCTAACTATTAAAGCTACCGCAAAAAGTTTTATCACACTATTATAAAAGGTAATGTTTGTTTGTAAGAGGTAATTTCCGGAACTACTGAACCGATTTCAAAAATTCTTTCACTAATAGAAAGCTACGGGATAGAGTATTGCCATAGGCTACTTTATATTTTTGATTTTCAATTTTTTTTGCACTATGAGAATGAAACACTGCGAAGCAGCTTACGTGATAAAAGCTGTACCTATTCTAATGAAATAATTTTAAAATAATTGTACTTTGCTTCATTCAACTTGCCATTATATTCATAAAAAAAAGCTTAAAACCGTATTTTGGCAATACTTCTCCGAAAACTGAGCTATTCAGCTTTCTGCTCTATCCATTGAAAGCACTTTAGGTACCTTCGCACGACATCACGCCACAACTCTACGCTGTTTGTTTCGGTAGTCGTGTGGTTTTGCTGTGTGGAACTCACAGCCCAGATAGGAAACCTAAAATTGTATTTTCAAAATTAGCGGGATAATTGGGTTGGAGTGCTGGAAGTGACGGTCTTAATACTTAGCTTGTTAGTTTACGAACAAAACATTTGGGATCCACTTAACTTCATTTTGTATGTGCGTATTACCTATCAGACACCCCTGGTCTGTTTCAGTATCCGGGCACGAACATTTTGTATCAAATTTTGGATCTTTTCTTGTCTCTCACGTAATGTCATTTTTTAATCAGATTTTTAAGGCTGAAATACAACAAAAATGTTTAATTGTTACAAAACTCAGAGAGTTCCAGGAAAGTTTCCTGACTGCTGGGAAAAATAATCAATACGAATTGCGGCTCTTTCTCGTTTCCAGCAGCAACTTTGTTTTGTACCCTTTGGGGCAGTGCTGCCAGGTTGTTTTTACCAAAGGGACATTAAGACCTAAGAAAAATCGCTAAATTGCGGTAGACAGGCATTTTTTTTATTGAAAATTAAGAGGTAAATTTGGCACCTGTACTGAAGCTCTCACAAATTTTGATAAAGTTCAAAGTATTTAATATTTAACGAAAATAAACTGTAACTTTAAAAAAATTATATAAAAAGTCCCGGTGACAAATCAGCATTTCTGAAAAATGATACAAAATTTTCACCCTTACCGGGGTTTCAGATGAATTATAAGTCGATGACAGGTAAAAGTGTAATACCAATCTATTGAAATAAATTATCAAATTTAAAGCACTAGAAATTTTGGCGAGGAGGTAGCATTTTTAAATGTGCCCTGAAACTGTTAAAAAAGTGAGAGATCTAGCCCCGAAAGCGCTAATCTGACAGCACTGCTTTGGGGGCTCTAACTTTGAACAGGGACAAAGCAGCTTTTGTCACCATTAAATATTTGTTTCAGATCATTCATAATATGCTACTGACCAATGCTGTTTAAGAGTTCCTTAAACTACAGATAACAAAGGGTTGCGTTTGAATATTTAACGATTTTTTTAACATTATTAACAGATCGTACATTAAAAAACCCATTTGAAGATATCGGCCCACCACATAACTTTCTGTTTGGCTTTTCACAGATTATTTTTGTTCCCGCTAACCGGCCATACAATTTTGAACGGCTAAACCATACCTTCCTATTGTAATGTTGAAACTTTAAACCCTGACCGAATACTAAGAACCTGCGAGTAACACAAAATTTCTTTTTTAAAAATATGCAGAAAATACATTTGCAGCATACCTACTTAAAATAATCGCGAAACAGTATTGAAACAAGCAGCTTAAACTTACTACAAACAATCTCAAAATTAGGTTTTTGCTCTTGCTTAAGGAATTTCCTACTCATTTTAATGTGGCTTCATTCTCATTCCCCGCGTTTACGAGCTTAATTAAATTTAACAATTGCCCAAAACGCAGCTTTTGTATTCCTAAAATAATTTTGTTTTTTATTCAGTTTATAAAGAAAAATTCGAATCTGCTGAATATGTATATATATAAGTAAAAAACCCAGTCTCCATCTCCAGCTGCGTACAGCTCGTAGGGTCGAATACGCCAGCATTAAAAATTCCTAATGTCGAAGTTTTAGTCCATTTATAATCGGCCATTGATACCTACGAATATTTTCACTGCCTGCCTACGTGTGAGCCTACGTAAAATATGTATTCGCGCCCATTTTATGGCCATCTGTCTCGTATTTTACCATTATTTCCAAAATCTACAAACTATACAAGTGAATTTGTATTTGAAAGTGATGATGAAACTTTACAACAAACTTACAACTCTTGTCTCACACGCTAATTAATGAAGAGACAAATGGTGTTGACTTAACCAAAAAACAAAAAGAAAACAACTTTTTCTCTCTCTTTTCTATGGTAATGTCAATAATGGACCTGCCACTGTCACCACTGAAACCACGTGTTGACATGTTTATGAAACGTGTAAATTTGAGGTGGGTCACCTCCTCTCCTCAGCGTGTCAGTTTCAACAACACGTGATTGACATCATCCATTACGGCCGAGCAGTAAGAGGAGTTATAGAAACCTTCTCATTAACGTGAACGGATTCTAAAATAAAATAAAACAAAAACAAAAACAAAAACAAAAATTCCAACGGAGATAAAAATAAAGGAAATTTTAAATTCTAATTGAGTGGCAACTGGCAAGAGTCTCTGCAACCCTTTGCTCGGCTAAGTCAGGTCGAAGCCAAGCGAAGAGCGCGTTTGGCGCGAAAACGTTCGAAAAATTTAAATAAAATGCGCTAAATGATGATCAACATCTAAGGTCTGTTAACCCTAGTTGCCGCATGGCGAGGGCAGCAGCCCACTATCACATCACACACAGTCGGAGGCTCCTCACACTCATGTGGTCGTGTGGGGCTGTTGGAGTTAGGAAAACAGGGTTGGGCAACTGGATTTATAAAGAAATAAGAAGAAAAAAAAAGAAGCCGCGCGTGCGCGCGCGTCTGTCGTGTAGGTATGCCTGCCCAGATTAGGATTTTCTTCTATAAAATATGATAATGGCACATAAAAATCTACAATTTACACTCGTGCTTTGTGCGACTTCAGGTTCGGTCCCAGAGAACTGGAGATATAAAGCCAGATAACTTTTTGCATTTACATGTGTATATGAGGGTAAACAAAACAGAAATGTTGCCTCTAGATGGCAGATTATAGCAGAACCATCTAACGACCTGAAGTAAGATGGTTCGAGCAGAACATAGCTAGTTGAATTTGCAGCTAATCAGTGGAATATATCAATGGCATCAGATGTGGCAACTTGCAAAATGATGATGTTACCGTGGAGTAAGTTTAAAATTTTATCTGACAAATTTTGGGATTTATTTTTAGGACAGTTGTTAGTTGGAATTTTTTGTATATACTTTTGAAATTCTCTTTCAGAAAGGTTTACCATTCAAATTGTTTATAGCTGATTGTAAACTTTGTCACTCATGGGGTGTCTCTTGTATGAAATTTGATGGCAAAATTTTATAAAATGTCATATTGGGATATTTTTTAGACGGACAGAAATTATACATTTAGGATCCACAGATATATTTGATACAAAAGTCACTCATTTTTCACGTCTCCGAGTTGGTCTAACAAGACTAGATATGCAGGACTGGATCGCGTGAACTTGATCCGAAAATGATATGATTTAGGATCCGGAGATACACTAATTCTAAGGAATTTTTATGCTTTAGAGCTGGACAAACATGGATATGACATATGGGAAATGTGCACGACTGGCTCGCTCCTAACTTGCGCCATTGTACTATTATCGTAATATAGAAAGCACTGTTTAGTTTTTGAGCTAAACTAAAAATTCCTATTCAGTAGAAGTGTGAGAACGTAATGTTGGGATTTGCCTTAAATTCGCAAAACCGTTTGTCTGCAAACTCACAAACTTGAAGGCAACTAAAAAGATGACAATTTTAGGAAGCAAATTGCCAGCTTAGATATAAGGAAAACGCTTAAAGGAACAAATCGCTTATAAGAAACAGATGTGGAAACACCGTGTCCTTTCTCTAAATAATAAAATAAAATAAATGTTGGCGCAACAGGTCTGTAGGGACCCTAGGCCTAGTTTCTCACAAGCATTCGTTTGTGTGAGTTTTAATTTTTGGGACGAATGGAAGGGATCTACAATTTTATGCCGAGTCCAAACGCCTAATTGAGAAGCTCCTTCATAAGTTGGAATTTGGGTTTTTTAGGGATTCGATCCTGGGACCCCTCGCGCTTAGTAGTCCAACACACTAACCACTAAGCCACTGCGCCTACCTTTTCTCTACATGTCCATATAAAAACAAAAATGATATAAAAAATACGCATTTAAGAACATTCGGATATCCACTCCCAATGCACATGAATAGGGACAAAATTTTCATGTTGTGTTCCTCTTTCTCATTCTTAACTACTGCCGTTTGCTTTTTGCTATCACTTAGTACATAGTTATAGGCAACTTCTAGGAACGGATCAAAATTCCCACAATTTTACCGTTATATGTTATTTTCGTTTTCTTTTGACCATGCAAAAAAGGTGAACTTTTTCTTGCAGCACTTGAATAAAGGGACGAAAGCAATTCTTTCACTGTGGATCAAATTATTAAAGCTAAAGTAATTTATTTTTTTATTTCGCGTATATTTTAATCGTTTTTAAATTAAATGGGTCGACGAAAAGTTCTCACAAAAGAAGAGAAGAGAAAGGCAAAACTGCTGAAGAAATTGGAAGAAGCAAGTCAGTGGCTTGCAATTTTCTTAGAAATAAGTGCAAATATGGAAACAACCTGAGAGGCAGGACAAAAACAGCTACTACATCTACTGAAAATAGACGAATTGTTAGAGCAGCATCGAATTCTCACTGTTCCGCCTCACAGATCCGTTCAAATTTGGGACGGTAAGGCGAGTAATTCGGAGAGCTGGACATCTAAAAAGATTGAAATTAAAACAAAAACCCCCTCTTACCATGGCTCCTAAGGAGGCTCGAAAGGTTTTTGCTCGGAATTGCATGGATTGGCGAGTGGCATCAAATAGTTTTTTCGGACGAAAGAAGATTTAATTTAGACGGCCGTATTTTCATGACATATGCAAAGAAAAACAGTATTTATCTCGGCACCATAGCCGTGAAGGGGGTGTAATGGGATGGGGTGCGATCTCTTACTATGGCCAATATGAAATGCAGTTTTTGTCATCAAGAAAGAACGCGAAAAACTACAAAGGCGTACTGCAGAAGGCTTTTCCTTACTACAAAAACTTGCTTGGAAAAGTGTCATGGACTTTCCAACAGAATAACGCCCCCATTCATACCGCACGCGTGGTAAAACAGTGGATTCGGAACCAAAACGTGCCTGCACTGGAGTGGTCACCTTAGGGACATTTTACTCACTATCGTTCAACTTGCAGATAACTCCGAGGTTGGCCAACTTTGGAGTTGATTTGAAAGAGAGAGTTGAGCGGCAGCTACTTTAATTCTCAACTCCTCAGTTGAAATTCAAAAGTTACTTGCTGTTTCAGAAATATCCCTGGGATATTTTTGGCAGATGACACAAAATATGGCAGTTTCAACTTTGGATTTGGATTCCGGCCGTTATTTTCGTTATGGGCAAAGCATACTTTGTTTACTTTTTATTCTTTGTCTACGGTTGTAGTTTTAAGGAAATTAAATTGGTTGGAGGAAATGTTGCTTTTGCGAAAAAGTCGTGTGCTGTTTGCATCAGTTCCCAGAGCTGTTACTGGTTTAATTTACACGATTTCTCGAACCAGAAAATCGCGAACTTTATAAATATACAATAAATTCCAGCTCTTCGCGATGCACATGCACAATACCTTTTCTAGACGCGCGTCAACGAATTCATGTAGCAGATAGAGCACCATCATTGTCGTCCACTGTGAGAGACGGAAACGATAGATAAAATCATGGTCGTCCCATTTTTCAAGTCCGTCTCCGTCTCTCACAGACCAAATTCTCTTCCTCTCTATCCTCTTCACTGCTCGAATCAAACTATGGCCAATTCTCGCAACAATAATTTAACAATTACTTTTGTCACTTTATTCGAAGAGCTAATAGTCAAAAACCCCAAAAAAATCAATCTAAACATAAAATCCCAAGCTTGCTCTCCTAACTTATACTTTTTCGGGGAGTTGAGCAAACCCAAAGTAGACTAACTTGAGAATGTTTATGGGGATGGCTGTCACGGAAAGTATACGAGTCCGGTAGACAATTTTTAGATGTTGAATCATTAACAGCAGCCATCAATGCCGCATGGAGCGACATTTCTTTGAATTACCTGGTGTCTCTGTATGATTCACTTCCAAATCGAATTTATGAAGTAATTTCCAACAAAGGCGGCTTCACTCGTTATTAACTAATTTTAAAAAAAAAATATTTGAATTGAATTTTGCAACGTTTTCTTAATTATCCTTGTTTTCAGTTATTGTCCCTATTCATATGCGGCAACATTATAACGCATTTTTTAAACCACCTTTTGAGAACAATTTGTTTAAAAATAACCGAACGATTTTGGTGCCTAATTTTGTTTTGTCTTCAATAAAAAATGAAAAATGGTATCCAAACATCAAAAAAAATATATGGCTATACAAATGTTATGTTGTTTTATTGGAAAACCGCAAAAGAAAAACAGGAAATCTTGTCCCTATTCAAGTGCATGGGAGATAAGAAAGGAACCTTCACAGATTAACCCTTCAAAAGAAAACCCCCGCATATAAGAAACATGGATTTTAAATACTAAATATATACTAAATTATTTTTCATATATGGAGCCCTTGTTTAGATTATAAAAAACTTCGTTTCATATGTCAGTTGTTTTTATATAAGGAATTTCGTTTCTTATATTATATATCTACGTATTCGCATTTTAGAAGAACTCGAATATAAGAAACATTTTTTTGGATTTTAGAGTTTTCGTATATCCGTGCGGTGGGCTGTTTATATCAAGTGCTGTTGATTTTAGAGCTGCCCCACTTTTTCAATTTTAAAAAAACTTAGAGTAAGGAAATTTTGATGTAAATGCACAATTTCTAAGTGAAACCTCAAGACCGACATTTTTCCGCTTATTCTTCTGGTGAGTATTTCTTCATGAACTTGTTGAAAAGGTTGAATTTTACTATAAGAAATTGAAGCTGAACTTTAAGTTTGAAACTACCGGAAGACTCACAGACCTCACCAGTCGATTTGATGTATAAAGTACAAAAAAAGTTAGTTTAAAAAACCATAAAACCCGACTGACTGTAAAAAAAAAGAATTGAAAAGATGTGAACAAGACGCATTTATGTACCTATACCTAACTAATTGACAATCGGAGACTATATACCTACACAGTCTAACAAAATGAGTATTGAGTACCCTCCGACTGCCAAATAGTTAGTTAGTTTTTTAAACTAACTTTTTTTATTTTTATCTTTTTAACCTATTATGAGAGCTCACTCTTCAAAATCGGTCAAGCCGTTTAGGCTACAGGGCATCCCGTAGGAACGTACATAGGATACGCGCGAAACACATAACCCTCCCTGTGTCCAGTCGGTTAAAAAGCCACGTCTCCGGATGTATTTATTGTTGGAACAAACCTCTAAACATTGTGATTTCTCTAAACAACTTTATAACAAGCTGCGATCAACTACGACTTCTTTTCTTAACACGCGCCGCCAAACGCCAAAGTCGTGCATGTTGTAAAGTCCCTCGACTTCCGGCAAGAACGCCAGGTCAACGTCTTCCACTTAATTTAAGAAAAAAATTGTTTTGTATCGAATAAAGTGAAAGAATTTTTTTATGAATAGCGTTTATTTGAGTTTTCTTTTCTAATAACAATTATTGAATTTTTTGTACGAATGAGAAGAAGAGCTATAAACTATGTAGAACACACAGAAAAATAAATTGTAATGCCAACAATTTTTTGGTTAAAATGAACCCAAATATCAAAATTTTTGATTTAAGAATGATGATTTTTGTCGATGATGTAATAAAATTCTTATGGAGAGTATATTATTCTTACGCTGAATACCTGATTCATGAAAACTTAAAAACGAGTTCTTGCTAACAAAAATAATAGTTGTACCAAGAACTTTTAACTTACAATTTTTTAAGAATCTCAAAATTCTTCTTTCTGAGTGAATGGAATCTGGTATCAAACCTGGTTAGTTGGAATCTTTGAGCAATTGATTTCAGTGCCACTTATGAAAGGGTCTTCCAGTTACCCACTATGTCACTTATCCATACGTTTTTGTTTCACTTAAGGAGGGTTTCAAAGAAAGCAAAATTTTGTAACGAAAAATAAAAACAAATTTATTGCAAGTCTCTCTCCCTCACCAGAATAATTCATTTCCAAGTATATTTCACTTGCAAAGGGCAATTTAAAAAATATAAACTTCACCCATTAAGTTGGAAAAATGCCCATTTATAGTTTTTTTTTTTTTAAATAAGGAGCGCCATAAGTAGGGCCACTAATGGAGGTATTCCACTTTACCATGTTCCACTTATAAAGGTTCGACTAAAAGAAATGTCAGCTTAATTCTTACTTTCTAAAAATTCTTTTACTAGCTTATTTGGAAAAAAATCGACAGAAGAATTAGTTTTAGTGACTCCTTTGGACCCCTTCCTCTTACTTTCCCGCGATGACGTGAATTGAATGTTTACAGTACTCTTGGGATCTTCAACTCAAAAAACAAACTCAACTCAAGACTTTTTCTTCTCTTTTACTAGAGTAATTTAAATAAGTGGCACCAGGAGACTCTTATAAAATAATTAATAGATAAAACGTTGTTCATGTAAAAGTCGCGAAATAATTTCTGTTTGAAGTTTTTTTTAGATATCCGCGACGAATAATAATAAAAAAAAAATTGAAGCGTTTTCTTCTTGACATGCGATCGTAAAAAGAGAGAGCAGAAGATTCAATTATCGAAAAATAATTGAATCTTCTGCTCACAGATTGTATTCATATAGGTAGTATCGAAGATTATTAGATCTTACGTGTCTATTTTAAATGTACGAATGTCAAACAAAAGAAATGAAAATAAGTTTCCATTCCAAGTAGGCTCCATGTATGAATTTCGAAAAGCAATGCTTAAATAAAGTTTTTGTAGTCAGCGGGCAAGTGGAACAATGTTCTTAAACAACAATCAACTGAAACGAAAATGTTCTCAGAAGGTAAAGAGTCGAAATAGACTCGTGAAGTTTATCGAGTCTCTAAATACGCCAGCAACTACATCGAAGCAGCCATATATTTATGAATACAAGGAATCTGTAAACGAGCTGGGTTATAGATTTTTGACTACCCTGTGATAGATTTCACATCGCAACTCCACAAACGACACCTTATAGTGGAGATCTGAATAACCAAATAGAAAAATGCTTCGCCTAGGCAAAGTAAAACAGCTCAAAAATACCTCAATGGAAGAGCTTACCGGCTACCCTCCATTTTCGATAGCTTCCAGGCTAATTTCTCTCGATTTTTGCTTTCAACGAAGAGTGCGTTCGCATACCTGCCCCGATTCGAGACGATAAAGCAGGCCAAGCCTCCGTTTCATAGGCATCTCGAAAGTCAGAGCGCTTAGACATGACAGCTGGTATTGGCTTTTGGAAGGCTTTTATAACACAACAATAAAAATATGTGATAAAATGCATGATATTCTGCTGGACTGTCGGAAAACCTAAATGTGTTTAAAAATTATTTCGGTCTTAAAAAGCTGTCGCTGCTTATGAAGCTGAAGGCTTCTCAAAGTTGAATACGTTGTGGTGGCGGGTCACCCTATTGCAAAAGTATGTTGCTATCCTAAGGTTAACAAAGTAGTAGGTTTGAGGCTTCATCAAGGTATAAGATGTAAGGCTTAGTCACCAGAATGTGTGCCTCCAGGAAGAATGTTAAAAAGTTCACTTGTCATGTAGCAGAAGAAGTTTTGTTCCCCCGATTGTCGAGTGTCCTATTTTCAGTGATGTCCAAGCAATGTTGCTGCTGAAAATTTTCGGAGAGGGAAATAAAAAGTGGCTCGAGTTAAAAAAAAAAACAGGTATACATTTTTTTTTTTAATTTTTCTGTGTTCTTTTTCGTTGAATAAAAAATAAAATCTTATTTAAGATGGAAAAAAGGCCATTTTGATAATTTTTAAAAAAGTGAGGGCCATAGTTCTTGAACCTCAAAATGGAGCCATTTGGTCCTTTTACCGCATTTGTTAGGAATAACTTTAATTAGTTAATTCCTTCATGATGGCTTTGGTCGTCTTTCCATACCAACTGTATACAGCGATTTGATAAGTCGATGGAATGCCTTCTGATCGAGCTTGCCTCACCTGTGCTTTGTCAAAAAGGTGGATTTTTTATGGCTAAATCGCACTTAAGGTCGATGATCTTGCAGTAACGCGTTTCTGATGTAGTCCTGCCATATTAATCTGCGAAAAAGTGTAGCTCAACAAAAAAGTTGGAAGGACTCCATGAAATTAATACGTTGGTCGTCCATTTTTTAGTTGAAAATTTAGTCTACCAAGTAGTTGCATTAAAAAAAATATTGAGCCATATTTTCTCTACACTCAATACAACCAAATTGTCCCGGCTTAAGGTTCCGTTCCGTGAGGTTTGTGTTGTTTTGACCAGAACAAAACCACAATGGAACCATCGCATTGGTTAAATTGAAAGTGCATTTTTGCCTCAAAAGACGGGGTTATCGCCTCAACAAAGTACTTTTTTCAGAGCTCGACAAAACATGTTAACCAATAGTTTCGAACATCGTTATGCTGTGTATCGATGTATTAAGTTATAAGCTAGAGTGGGATTCATTGAATTAGAAAAGTTCAATCGTTTTCGCTTTGAAAACGAATGGAATTTTTTATTTCATACAAAAGAACAGTAGAGATAGCTTTTTAATTGATTTTTCTAATTTCTTTCAGTGATTTCTATACATTAAAAAGCCCATTCACGGCTTTTGTCCCCAACCAATCTAAACAGGTACGGGTGCATTGATTTGTTATATGAAAATATAAGTTACTAAAGGGTGATTTTTTAGCTGGTTTGGTTTTGGCAACACTGGTTTTGACAGCTGACGTGTGTTTAGTACTTTGTGTCATTGTCAAACAGCTTCAGTTTGGTTTGCAATTTAACCATGGATCGTCTTACAAATGAACAACGCTTGCAAATTATTGAATTTTACTATCAAAATTCGTGCTCGGTTCGAAATGTTCATCGCGCGCTGCTTCCATTTTATGATCGGCATTCTCGACCTTCTGAGCAGTCTATTCGGAAGATTGTGACCAAATTTCGCACCAAATTTACTTTGTTGGACATTAAACCACCAACACGTTTACGTACTGTGCGTAGTGAAGAAAATATTGCGGCCGTATCAGCTAGTGTGACAGAAGACCGCGAAATGTCGATTCGGCGCCGTTCCCAGCAGTTAGGCCTTTGTTACAGCACTACGTGGAAAATTTTGCGGAAGGATTTGGGCGTAAAGCCTTTTAAGATACAGCTGGTGCAAGAACTAAAGCCAGCCGACCTACCACAACGCCGAATTTTTTTTTGAATGGGCTCTTGGAAAGCTGGCCGAGGATCCGCTTTTTTATCGAAAAATTGTGTTCAGCGATGAGGCTCATTTTTGGTTGAATGGGTACGTAAATAAGCAAAATTGCCGCATTTGGAGTGAAGATCAGCCAGAAGCATTGCAACAGCTACCAATGCATCCCGAAAAAGCCACTGTTTGGTGCGGTTTATGGGCCGGCGGCATTATTGGGCCATATTTCTTCAAAGATGATGCGAATCGCAGCGTTACTGTCAATGGTGAACGCTACCGAGCGATGATAACAAACTTTTTTTTGCCCGAAATGGAAGTTCTTGACTTGCATGATATGTGGTTTCAACAAGACGGTGCCACATGCCACACAGCACGCGAAACAATGGCGCAATTGCGAGGCGAGTTTGGTGAACAGTTAATTTCACGTTTCGGGCCGGTCAATTGGCCGCCTTTGTCGTGCGATTTGACACCATTAGATTATTTTTTGTGGGGGTATGCCAAGGCTAATGTGTATAGGGACAAGCCCGCTTCGATTGACGCACTGGAAGCGAACATCCATGCATTCATTCGTGAGATACCGGCCGATATGTGTGAAAGAGTATGCCAAAATTGGACTCAGCGGATGGGCCACCTGAGACGCAGCCGCGGTCAACATTTGCATGAAATTATCTTTAAACATTAAATTGCAAGGTTCAAACTATCGATTCAAATAAATATTTCATTCATTTTTTCGAATTTTTTGTGTTTTTTTTTTTAAAAAAGTTCTAAGCCTCTTAAAAAATCACCCTTTACTTTACTTGGAAGTAAAAGATATTTTTATAAAAGGCATTTTAAAGCTAAATATGAAAAAATATGCATTCGAAACCTGTTGTCACAAACCAAAGTTCCTCAACCTAAAAATGATCCAAAAAGTACGCAATTTCAACGTCGCTGCGATTTAAACTTTCGCAGCAGATAGCTATAAAAAGAAAGGAGTCAACGAAGCATGTTCTCGTTTTTATGTGATTTCTTTCGTTTTTTTTTTTTCAAACAGACCATAGTTTTTGATTAATTTTTTTTAAAGAATTCCACGCAAAATGGTTTGTGGCTGAAAACAAATTTGCTTTCTACATTGCATTTTCAAGGGCCAATTCCGCCTGATGATCAAAATATATATATATATATTAATTATTATTAACTCAGTTTTTTTAACAATAGTTTCTCTCCCTAATCAGTCGGTTCAACGACTTTCAGCTGATATTTCGCATGATTATCTACCCGCCACACTATACACGAAAACAAAAAAAAAATTCCAAAAGCGAAACAAATTAATAAATAAATGCGAACACAAATTACTCGTACAAAAAAAAAGACCCACTGTCTTATCAGCAGCGAAAACACATAACTCCGACGCAACATAATATAAAACAAGTGCGAACATGGCCAGCGCCGCTTTGACGGTTCATTGAACGATGCCAAAGCATTAACCACCTAACCGCAAAAAAAATTGCGAAAAATGGAAAAAAAAAATTAGTTATCCAGTCGATTTAATAAAAGCAATTATAACAGAACAATTATTGTACGTGCGTTGCGTAATTAACCAATTACTCAGCAGGTGCTACAAAGTAATTGTGGATAACAAAGCCAAAAGCCTCAGCCAACAACCGCCAGAGCAGCCACATAAATAAACTCTTTATTCGACTTGTGCCAAGATCAGCGAATTGGCTGAGTCGGATTAAAAGGCCGATAGAAAAGAAGACGCACACAACCATGCGACGGACGGGAGTGCTTGATTAAGTGCTTCAATTGCATGATATAAGGTTGTACACCTCATTACATTACAAATTTAATTTCCGGTTCGATACGGAGAACGCCGTGCGTGCGTGTGTGCTCGTTTTTCTGTTTTCTCTAAATTCATTTGTGCACAAAGTTGTTCCTGAAATTCTGTTGTCAACTTTGAGTACAAAGTCCAAAGCAAACCTGGAGTGTGCCCATCATATGATTTGCTTTTAGCTGAGTATGGATTTGTTATTAATTGCAGTCACTTGATATGGGAAATGGGACTGTGTCCGTTTGCTCTCAGGTTTCAGTTTTCAGCAGAGCCAAGCGATTTACTTACTTTTGTGATTAAGTCAGTGCGGGGATCTATAGAGACGAATTGAAGGTTCTTCCGACGACGTCTTTTCTCGTCACAATTTCGTTTATTCGTTTCGCTCTATGCAATTGGTAATAGAGGACAGTTTAGGGGGCATTTTTTTTACTCGGGGACGTTTAATTTTCGACCATTTTTGGAGGCTGTGTTGGACAGTGTTGAATTGCAAAGCCTCTACAGCTGTTGGGTTGTCGAATTTGTTCAGCGTCACACGAGAAACTGGGGATGTGAAGTCTAATTCATCATCCTGGTGGAAATTTTGTGAGACATACTGTTCAACCCGCAGGAAATACTGCGCCTTCCTTTGGAAATCACACGACTTACTGATCACACGAAAATCTGTAGAAAAGCCAATTTCAATATCAAGACCTATTGACGCACTTACGCAACCTCAGCCTCAATTTGTCGAAAATTTTAGGTTCTATCCATTCCTAGCCTCTACCAAACTTTCCACAATTTTTATGAAAGTAAAGCTCTTACGTTCATCCAATTTGCTCACTTTAAGCGCTGCGTAAGCTACTACCTTTTGCAGAACGTGGTTGTTAACAACAGTTTTGACAATAAATTAAAAAATGATGCCCAAAATAATATTAAGCCATATTTTATGTAAAAAATTTCTTTATTCAACCTCATACGACATAACATTTTCAATATGGCACGCTGGACGCTGCCACTCCCCAGTCCATACCAAAATGTAAATATCCACTTTACTTATGTCTTATTAACACATCATATCTAAGAGCTGTCAAAAATAATAATATTGTTGTGGTAACATTATTTTAGACATCCCACGCGTACGCATACAAATTTGTAGCAATAAACGTCTGCATATATGGACATCGTTTGGTTGGTTGTAATATATATGATTTAATTATATCAAATGTCACTTCCATAATGGCATTGTGTCATATAATACCCGCTGAGGAATTTTACGCGAAAAATTGACAAAGTGAGAAAAAACAACGACAGTATCGTGTAAGAAAATAAAATTCCATTAATAGGATACGTCCAGGACCCGAGTTGATGGCAAATCAAAATTCACAACAGTAACGACATGAACGTGTCCCCAGTGCCGGCTAACAAAATAATATACCCAAGTTATGGGACGTAACTCCAACGAATGACATGGAATGTGAATTTCATTCGGGAATCGAGTCTCCAAATGAACGCATTAAAATAAAACGCACTAACTTATTTGGTTGTCATCTTTTCTTTCCATCGAACCAGTTCGGGCGAGAGTGCAGCGACACTTGGTAATATATTTTTTGTTCCTATACCAAATGACAGGTACACTATACACTCATGCATCATTGACAACAGTGGTGCTAAGAAAATGTTTCTCATTTTGAATTATTTATTTGACACAAACTGTGACATCTGTCAAAATGAAAAGAAAAATTAAAGTGCATTGGAAGAGGGGAAAGACATAGAACTTATTTTATATACAGAGACAGATAGTTAGATCAATGAACTTTGAGCGCTGTCGTTTGACAGGAGGTTATAACTACGTTTTATTTTTTTAATTGTTAAAACGGCAAAATTGTCCATAGAGAGATGTTTAAAGTTTTAGGGTTTGCCCACTCAAACATTTTTCGGCTAGTTGTTTTCTACTATCCTCACCATATACAGGGTGTCGCGAAAGGAACGTTTCTATTTAAACTTGACACAAATAATGTTTTCGGTTTTAAATGCACTAAAGGTTAATTTTATTCATCTGGACCAGGAGAATTACGACCTGCAAAAATGGTGGCACGGAATGGTCCAAATATTCTTTCCCGATGAACTGCTTTCCAAGTTCTTGAACTTTGCATGTCAAATTGTCAACGTAATCGGGATCTCGGTCTGCCTTCTACCGCGGTAAAATGGTATAGGCAATCCGTATCAGAAGTCTTGGACAAGCTGGAGCTTAAATGGGAACTTGCTGCTAATTTTTTTTATTGATATGCTTGCTGTACTAGTTTGCTTATGATTTTCATTCTCTACTCGTTGTATATTTCTATCGGTGTGTGCCAAATGTCACATTCCGGTAACAGGGTTGTTCGTTCTTACCATTCTGAATACTGCGCATTCAAACATCGTCGTTATCGACGAGGCATAAATATGAACAATAATTATTGATTGCAGATTTTAAAGCACATTTAGTACTTTTTTAACTTTAACGTCAAGTCCTGCCAAATTCTGAAAATAATAAACAGAAAAAAATATAAAAATACAAAAATCGCAACAAATGCAACTCTGAAAGTTTTGGGTGGTTTGTAATATTTAACATTGAATGGGGACTTAAAATAATTATTTAGTACCTTTTCAAAAATTAATTAAATTTTTTTTTCAACTGTATGAAAACTTTCACTACCCACTCTATTGTACTTTGGCATTAATGATTACAACCAGCGTTGCCACTAAAATCTTTAGCAAATGTAGTACGTTATCCAACAAAATGTAGCATTTTCAAAAAAAATGTAGTACCTGTTTTTTTTTCTATTGAAATTTAAATTAAGTATAGTATAAGAAACAAAATATGTTATGTTTCTAAAACAGTCGGACACGCTTGGAGTTGTTTTGCACTATTATAATTGGAAATGTGTATGGGTAAGACTTCTTGTCTGACAAGCAAAGTCATATTGCAAACAAATGACTTCTGACAAGCGCGACAAAAGCGTTTGCCAGACCTACATTCGACCCACGAAAATTAGTTTTCCCATTCCTTGCGATATCTTTGTGTGCGAGTTGAAGATTTGCACTATGCCAAGTTTTTAAATCTATTTATTTAGTTATAAAAGCAAAAGGGGCAAAGTTCGTAAAAAAGTAAAATGGTTAGACGGATCTTAAGGAATGTAGTACATTAGGGTAACGATGTAGTATGTAGTACGGCGTTGAAAAATCCAGCAAATATGTAGCACAGTAGTACATATGTAGTACAAGTGGTAACGCTGATTTACCACTGTTTTCCTTTGTCATTTTCATGTATGCATAGAGTTTATGCATTTGCAAACAGTTGAAATGTAATACCTGCCTAGATGCACAGTTTGGCTTCCCGAACCGACAACACTACCGCGACAACAATGTCAATGATGTTAACAAACATAAAAACAAATCGACGTCCAAAAATAAACTAAATGGAATTACAACCACCTCCGTGCCTGCTTTGCTGCCGGATGACAGATATACCCATATCAACTTTAACTACCACCTGAGCGGCTGCCTCTCCCCATCGGTGCTGGTTTCGCGCGCGTTGTGTGGGGTTCCTGTCATCAAGGTAGACAGAGCGTCGTCATTGTCAGCGTCATCGTCATATCCTCATCATCATCATAATCATAGTCATAATCGTTATAGTCGTCAGTTCTTCGTCCGTCGTCACCGGGTGTCATATTCATATGGCAGTGGTGGTGCATACTTTACTTTAAAAAAAAACATGCTCAAAAGAAACAACGCAATGTAAACGTATACCTACACAGAGAACTGTTGTAATAACAACGGAATTATGCTGGCTTTATTCGATCGGGCGTTGGCTGACCAGCAGAATGTTTGGAGGCGGTTTGTGTCTGGGATTAGGTGCGATTTTGTGCTTGGAAGTAATCGGCATAAGGCAGAGATTACAACCAGCTGCCTGTCACTGACAGAAGACAGAAACAAATGTCCCAAAATCGGCCTTAATTAATCCGTCTCTTATTTATTACAGTTGTGGCGCAAATCTGGCACCTATCCCGCACATAATAGGTACCCACCTGTGACCGCGTTTGACTTCCGGTGTGCGTTTCGTACCTTGTCAAAGGTGGTTGCCAAATGTGTGCAAGCCGATGGAATGTAAGTAGGCACTCTCTTTCTATATACACATGAAGAGAGAGGACGAAACCGAACGTGTATATCGATCGGCACAATAAGTTGTAAACGCCAAGCACGTGTGATTCTTTCTGGTGGAGTCTTTGGTCTTTGTTACACCTCGCGGACCAGACCACTGACCATTTCAATTTCCATAAACCGGATAATGGTCTAATTATCGTTAGCACTTATCGTCCAATATATTCGCACATTCCAATTGCCAATTGGCATTCACGCATGCTTTTGGATTAGAGACGCTTTCGCAGCCGGAATTCCTAACGTTCGTGATGGTTTACGTAGGCGTGACGGTATATGGTGGAGTGATTAGCAAAAATATGATACACATGTATCTGGAGCTTTGGTTCACGCTGACACGTGAGAGCATGCCGGAACGGGAGATGTAGAAAACAATAAGAAAGCACGCGCCGAAGAAAATCAGAAACATCGATGTGGGCTTTAAGGGTCTGCATCTAAGGTTGTTGATGCTGACGAGGGTTTAAATGCTGGTCAACTTTCAAGGTATCGTTCGCACTGCTCAACTCTGTTTAACTGATCGTAAATTGAAATTGATTCGCAGCTGTTAACAAATGCGGGTAGAGTGAAGTAAATTTAGCTTATACTGTTTTAAATGTGAAACAAGAAGTTTTAGGTGTTTAGACCACCAACTTCGGCCGATTTCCCGTTACTTGCCTACAAGCTATATTTTCATGGGGTGGCAAACGCTAAGTGCGTTAGTATTGTTACATAGAAATTCGTGTTGACAAATGTCACGTAACTTCAAAAATTCCGGCTCACCAACACACTCGCACCCTGCATATGCCACTTCCGCTGGGGACAAAGCTACTGACAGCGTTCATAAAATGTTGTCCGTTAAATTTGAAATTGTTTATACACGTGTGGATAGTATTTTTTTTAGGAATAAGTGTACATTTGCATAAAATATTATGAAAAATTGTCAATGCAGAATGGTTGCATGAAAATAAAAACATTTGAGCAAGTTTTCTTCAGTTATTAAACAAAACTTCACACAATAAATCGATCTTAATGATATCGAAAAGAGGTAAATACACAGCCATGTTTGTCATAATATATTCTAGTATGTAAAACATATATTTTAGATAATTTTACTAAACAACCAAATCAAATTATTCGCCTTTTAACAATTTATAATAACTAACCAATGGCGTTCAGTAATAAAAAAATGTGGTATTCCCGAACTCTTTCACATTTCCCCACGGTTGCCGAGGTTGGCAGCATTTATTTTTGCTTTTTTTGTATGTTTTTGCATGTCACACGGATTATTTTTTGACATAACACCGATAGGAATACAAAATGGTGAATTTGAAAAAAAAATGAGGGGCCCAGCGGCAAGAGGATTGTGAGTTGGGGGTCTCAGTATGGTTTGTCTATGGTTTCCACTGCCGAATCTCTTGCGAGCGTCTGAGACATTTTCCAAAGCACAACTGTCTTGGGAAAGTGTCTGCAATAGGAATTTTCGAAAAATCCCTTTTAAATGAATCTAGCTATGGATTCATTTTGGAAAAATCCCTCTTAAATCAATTTAGCTAGGTTTTCATTTAAAAGGAATTTTTGGTTGAGGTTCCCCGTCAACTATGCGCCTTGCCTAAAGCGGGTCTTCAACGATTCGACTTTTTGATAAGTTATTGTCCGAAAGCTGGAAACGCACTATAAGCCTTTGTATTTTAAGAATTGTGAGCAGATGGACTTCGAACTATAGCCTGTAATGTTCGTCATTCAGCCTCTGAACAGATTTTCATAAAAGAGTAAAAAGAGTAAAGTTTAAGAACATGACTCTAGTGCCTAACCCTTGTTTCAAACCTTTTTCGACATCAAAGGGTTTCGTGGCGTTCTTATCAGCTTTGACGAGACAGACTAATTTTCTATGAGGGATCACAGAAAAACGAACTTAGCAGGAATGGGAAAACTTGACAAACCTTTGTACACTTAAGCAAAGCCAGCTTTTAAAGCCGATAAAGAGGTGGCTTGTATCGATTTTGAGTTTCTGGGTCGTTTTCGAGTTGACCGGAGTGAGAAGTCTTGGCGAATGCTTGACTTCTTTACCTTAGATCAGTATTTATAAAAAAAACTTTCGGACTTGCGACGTTTTGCGAAAAGTCTGATAGTTTCTTAAATTTGTATTTTCTTATTATGTTGCAAAAGTGTCGTTTTGGCCTGAAATCAAATAAAATATGTCGAAATGGCACAAGAATCTTACCTGTTCGTGTTTGTGTATCTTGGCATTTTTCGTAATACGCCGTTTTGGCGAAACAAACACAACCACTCGCGACGCACAACTAAAAAAATGGCATTGAGGTAGACAAAATTGCAGGATTGTTAGTGTAAAATCGAAACGACACTTTTCACAACGTGGAAAGTAGAAGAAGTAGAATTAAGCTGATTAGACAGAAAAAAAATATATTTTTTTTGTAGCCATTTCTGTGTATACTTAGCTCGAAAATGACAAATTTCGACTTATGTCACTTTGCCGTGAAAGCGACGATATGTGCGGAGAAGATTATTGCGCCACCTAGTGAAATCTTTCATATTAGTGGCCCACTTCTGATGACAGCTTGGCAATATTCTCTCAATAACCTTTGCCATCGACGTTGGGTATAGTCGCGGTCTACAAATATGATCCAAGGTCAAGTCATCTTCAAAAATCTACAGTACCCTTTGACTTTTTGTCCAGTACCAGTAGCACCTAAGTCTTGTATGTTGGCTCTACCTAAAAGGGCTAACGAGATGATCAAATCCTGCGCCCCTATTAACCAATTTAGATCGATTGGGATGACCTAGGCGTTGTGAATCTAGTATTATGAAACCTTTCAGAGCCTAAAGCCTTACTAAAAGTTCTAGAAAAATGTACTTTCAAGTTTTTTCTAGAGCCCTGACTCTGAATTAATGAGTTAGTAACCTATGTGGGAAAGTGTCGTCTCTTTTGTCCCAAAATTAGTGCTGACACGAAAGTTTTTTTTTAAAAGCTAGCCATAAGGTCCTATATGGACATGTTGTACCCACCATAGTCTTTTTTACGGCCCAGGTCCACCCGAACTGTAGCGCTACCCAAGTAAGTAACCTCTTTAGCAAACTTTCGACGACAGCTTTAGAGGAAACTCAGAACTCAGGTGTTGAGTATTATGGGATGGCAACAACAGCAGCACATATACACACACACACAAGCACCAGACGAAGGGACCAGAACACACATCTATTTTTTCTTTCGATTCATTCGTGAGACGACTTTCAACCCGTTCGGTAGGCAATGATCACCTAAATAAAGGCTACAATAATTAAGACTCGTGCGTTTCATTTTTACTTTTGGTACATTCTTTCAGAAATCGATGTTGGTTGCCCGTGGGTAATTTTTACATCCCGATAACGCTCCCAATGTCGCAACCTTTGAGCAACTTTCACGTACAATTACAAAACAAGTGCTGTGGATATTCCCAGAGCTTCACACAAAGTTGCCTCTCTTTCCCATTCCGCATGTTGTTCCCCGAATCAATTGGCAGCTTGTTCTGAGTACCGTCAAGTTGGTTACACGACGCACATAGAAATGCGCCTCTCCACTGCGTGTCGTGTCAAATGGTCTCATAATTAATCGCTCGCAATAGACTGCGTATATTCCCTTCGAAGCCATTCGTCACCAAACTCCCATGGATCTAAGCCATTTGTTCAACATTCAACAACATCCACAAATCACAGCTCCAGTTTGTCATTTTCCACGGAAGATACTCACCTGCAATCCATTTCCCGCCGCCATGTGCACTGCACCCAAAGCTATATTTAGCTCCGTTAAATCCACAATGCCACACGCACTCACACTATGCATGCCCAGCCGATGGCGACAAGCCCTAAGACGAAGCATACGGTATGACGAAGAGCGTACACAGTACACAAACACATCAGCCCAGCCGACACAACGGTGAAAGAGATATGTGGTAAACATGTTTTCCTAAGGTTTGTTGTTTGCGTTGGCCTCTACGAAATTAGCATGAGAGTTACACCTTTCCACGGAGTGCGCTGTCGCGTTTGATTGACAAATGAATGGATCGTGTACGGGCTCGGGGCTCCCCCTATATACCTGCTATGCGCGATAGGTTCCATAACCAGCGATTCGGGCCCCATCCATACAATTGGCAGGCTAACATATCAGCATCATCAGGAACATCAGCCTCGTCATATAGCCCGAACATCGTTGCAAACATATACTCATTCGTCATCCGGAAAATAGAATATGCCTACCATCTCCGTGGGGATAGGAGTGGTGCGACGAGCGAGTGTACTTTCGAAATAGGCCCAAGAAACGAGGAAACCGTCAGGCGCGCAGTGTTTCGGCTCGGGCAATAAAGAATAAACGCTTGTCAATCTGTCAAACAATGCGATTGTGCGGTGCGCGGTGATTCTTTTCATCTTGCTGTTGTTTGCGGTAGTGCGCGCAGTGTTCCCAACGTGTCTCGCTCATATTCCACCCGAAAAGCAAAAAGCAAAAAAAAAAACGTGTAGGGTATGTTGGAAAAAGGCCAAAAGAAAAACTTTCGAAATGACACTTTGGACACTGTGCGCAGATGAATGGATTGATCTATGGGGCGCTGACGACGCCGCCGGCCGCTCCCCACAGCTGGTACAGTGGGGTCTTTGGGTTGCGCAAAAACGCGCAATTCTGTGAAAATAGCAACGAAGGGAATTGGAAAAGGCCACACTAAAATCTCTCCCCAATTTAATGGTTATTTAACTAAAATTTAAATGTGTTTAGAGCATTTTCCACCACTTTCGCAACGAAAAAATCGAAAATGGACCACTGTGTGTGCGCAAAAATACTCAACCGTATAATATTTCACCACAAGAAGTTGAAACAGATTTAAACCGACTCCCTCCTCAATTCAATAAAACTTTCACTGAATTATAAAATTACTCAAAGTATATTTAGCCACTTTCGCAGCGGAAACACTTAAAAATTGCCCACTGTGGTGCGCAAAAATACTCAACCGTATAATATATCACCAAAAAAAGTTGGAACAGTTTTAAACCGACTCCCTCCTCAATCCAATAAAACTTTCACTGAATTAGAAAATTCTTGGAAGTACATTTAACTATTTTCGCAGCGGAAGCACTTAAAAAATGCCCACTGTGGTGCGCAGAAATACTGAACCGTATAATATTTCACCAAAAAAAGTTGAAAGAGATTTAAACCGACTCCCTCCTCAATCCAATTCAACTTTCCAGGAAATATAAAATTTTTCAAAGTATATTTAACCCTTTTCTCAGCAGAACACTTAAAAATTGCCCACTGTGTGCTGAAAGTACACAAAAGTTCATTTTACGTTTTCTTGAAAGATTCAAAATTTTACCACCCACCTCTATGAATTTTCGCACCGAAAACCCCAAACAACTGCCCACTGTGCGCAAGCAAAAAAAAACGCAGCCTTGTAAATAACTCAACGAAACGAATTAGAAAAGGTGAAACGAAAGATGATGAATGAGTTGCGCATTACACTGCGTTCGGCTATAATATCGGAGAGTTCCGGGTTCGGAAGATCCAAGACCTCGCTCTCAAACTCAAAGTGCATTGCGTGAGGTGCATGAATTATGTGTGCTCTGCCAGTAGGTTGCTGCATTAGTGCCGAACCTTTTTCTTTTGGTTTTGAATAAATTTGGAATCATATTTGGCGGCATGGGCACACATAAAGTGTGTTGCGACATTTTAATTAAATTTTATTCCGAATTTAATTGCTCATCAGTCTTAATGGCGAGAATTCGCCTTAATGGCTGTGCTCGTTTGGGGGGAGGCAGAGAAACGAGTGCCTCTGGACGTCGTGGTGACGGAACAATTGGCGACAATAAATGTCATCCGTGTAGTTTTGTGTGTGATTTATTGTCAAGCGAAACGTGTCGAAAATGAGCCATTACAGCGAGTAGGACAGTTGGATGGATGAACTGTGAATGCAGTGATTCAGGGGCTCAAGTTGGACATTTGGGTTTGGATGGGGAGGGGTTTGAGGATCGATTGGTCCGAAATAAGACGAAGTTGCTGAAGTAAATTGGGCCTTGCTATTATGCCATCGGGAAAGGTCTCCCAACATTGACGATGCATTTTACACTAACTTCTTTCATTCCTCTTTGCATAAGGTAACCCAAGAACTGGGGCTTGCCCTCCAGTTCCTTGGATGGTCTTGCCGATAGCCCAAACCTCACTAATTAAAGGTGAAAATGTCGCCCCCTCCGGCGGTACTTCCACGGGACTTGTAAAACTGCACATGCCAATCAGGCGATTCATAAAAACTGCAGAAACTTTTGTCCAACTTGAATATACGGACCATGGTCCGCTCTCCGGCAAGTCCGAGGAAAAGGGAATAATTGATTATGTCTTCTGGGATGAGAAGCTTCACCGGGATGCTGTGTGCCGGACAACAATGCACCGGTGCTGCGACACAAGCCAGCCACACCGCCCCAATGTGCGAGCGGTCGCGCTCACCTCCATGCCGCATCACCGTCCTCATCAGCAGATATAATTTCCAATTTGACCATGTTTACGCATTAAATTTGCATGAAAATCTGTCTCCATTTGCCTATCAGTCCAGTTCAATAGGTAGCAATCTGTCGGCCAAACAGATTGTGCTGGGGCCGGGACGACCGAGCCGACAGACAGATAGACAAACGGGACAAACAAACTACCCATCGCTCCGGTGACAGACGTCGAGCAAACAGTTTGAATTTTTAATTTCTCTCCTTTCGCTGGGCTCCTCTCAGCGTCAGCATCAGCATCAGCACTCAACTCCTGCTGGCGCATCGATTCCGATTCTCCTTGGCATCTTTTATTTGCTGTGTAATGTGTATCCCTTTGGGTATGGCTGGCGCGGGAGCGGCAACGGGATCGGGATGCCTCTGAAAGTGCGGTAATCCAAAACGGCTATTCCAAGGAGATAAATTGCTTCAGGTAGACGACGACGTTTCCGTGACCATCCTCCTTATGTGGCTTCACGTGCACATGCACACTATATAGCGAGGACCGTTGAAATTAATTAACTTCTGATCGAATTAAGAGCGGAAGCCCAAAAGTCAATTGCACACATGGGGCAGCGGCTTAGAGCGGAGCACCGCCACCGACCGTCCGATGACTGACAGGTGAAAATCAATTTTTTACCATTCAAATTCAACGACCCCCAACGGACCGACGAACCGCGATGGGGGATGATGTACTAACGTACACAAATGGCACCCTTTGCAACGGATGACCGGTGCCATGTTCCAGCGACAGTACCGTGTTTTATTATTTATTGACTTTGCAATGTCAGACTTTTCATTATCTTGTTAAGTACATATTTGGATTACCGCTGCAAGGTATTGTAAATATGCAGACACCCGAGCCTTACCTTAGCGTGGCTGATGGCTTTAAGGGTAGAGCACAGCTAAGTTTACATTGTTAAATGTTACCGATATGTGTGTTCGACTGAGTGTACGGATATCTACTATTTGCAATGCTAAGGGGGCACTGCGGACACATGTTTTGGAAGTGACAGCAGCCCGTTCCTGGATGGGCGATGTGTGCGTGTGTCGTCGTGTCTTGCAGTGCACATGTGCACATGTACGGTGCAGTTGTAGTCGCATTCGCATTCGAATTGCAATCGTAATTGAATGTTCGTAATGTTTTAATGATTTAACGATTCCTTTTGGATTTGCTTTATGTGGTCGGGTTGTCACTAAAACCGGGGCTCTCGTTGGCGGAAGTAATTCGATTACTGTGCTGCCTGGAAAGAGCATTCTGACGGTTACCACGTAACGGGGTAAAGGGAATTCATCAATTTCATGATGAGCCGGCTTTTCATAATGACACTGACCCCAACAGAGGCTGGCGCTGCTGCTGAAGCTGACAAAAATGGACTCTCCGGGGGAAGGTGTGTAGCAGACAATACGTGATCGAAAGCATTGGACTTTATTTTAGAAACAGCTAATTTTGAGTCTCAAATAGTTTAGAAATGGCAACCGGCCATTTCTAAAACTTTTTGAGACTAAATAGACTGCTTCTCTTCGATCATCTATTGTGTTCCGCGCATTAAGATGCATCTTCGAGCAAAAGTGTGAGAAAATATGGGTTGGGTTCAAAATTCTGGATAGGTCAAAATTCTGTTTTCAAAATTTTGCTTTTCTAAATTCTGCTTTTCTAAATTTTGCTTTTCAAAATTCTGTAAGCAATAAAAACTGGTTTTATTTGCTTGCAGATTTTTGTAAAGCAGAGATGGAGTCATTTTTTTTCTGATTTTAGCTCCTCTTTTTTTAATTTTTATTTGTAGCCTTTTATTTCCTCCTGGAAGTAAAATAAAAAAAATTTCGTGGGTATTTTTTTAAATACACGATTTTATTTTATTCTTATTATAGAAATACGAAAGTAAAGAAACATTTTTTACATGACATTTTGGAAAAGTCTTTGTCTGTCCACTAAACCATCAATCGCAGCGTAACAGTAATTACAACGAACCTCCTAGGAAAATGGTCTTAGAGTATTCGAAAATCCTACCTAGTCGTTTGTCGAAGGAGTTTTGCTTAGACATCATTTTGGCTGTCCTTTTATACTGCCGAAATGAAGTATAAAAATAAAACAAATGAAGTTATAACAAATAAATGTTATCTTCCTTTAAATTTCGCCTTAATTTTTTTTTTCAATAGATATTTTTTTTTTTTTTAAATTCTTTTGGCAATATTTAATAAATTTTTTCTTGCCACTTCTTAATTTTATTTTTTATTTAAAAATTAAAAGTAAATAATTTTTAATGTTTTATAAATTAAAAATAATTTTTTATTTTATCTGCTGTTTTTTCGTCGTTTACATTTGTTAGTTGGAAAAAAGCAAAATAAGCAGAATTTCATTGGCTTAAATTTGAAAATTTGAATTTTGTAAAGCAGAATAAAAATAGCAGAATTTCTTTAAACAGAATTTTTGTGTGAAAAGACAGAATTTTGCAAAGCAGAATTTCGACTGGATCCCAAAAAATATTCGTCAATCTGTTGCCCAGTTTGAGAAGATCCTCCTGAAGCGATTGAAACGATATTGGCAGCATTTCAAAGAACAGAACCCACTAACCGATATTGTCGGACGATTTTTTTTTCAAAAGACCTTTTTCTTAGGAATTTCCAGCTGTGTTTTAAAAGATAGGCCCAAAACCAATTTTCTGTTGCCCAATTTCTAATATGACAGAGTTCGAAACAGTTTGAAATCGCAAGCTCATCTGAGAGGTAACATTTGAAACAGAAAAACTGCCGATTTAAATGCAGGTTTTGAAAATACAAGCGTTTGAAAACAGAGATTTGTTTTTAAATAATTGACTACGTTTCAACCATTTGGCAGAAATTTGTCCGCCCTTTGCATTTGTTAAAAAATTAAAAATCACTTCACATACGAAAGGTTTTCAGAAGCCAGGACAAAGGTCCTTTATATAGGCTTGCTACACCAATCAAGGAGACATAAAGGGGATGATACCTCAAGGCAGAGATGTGACATTTTTTTCAAGGGGTTAATCAATATTTCGCTTTCTAAATCGAAGCCATCAAGGAACCGTGCACCATAGAAGCGCATAGAAGGTATTAAAGGTGTGAACAAATCACAGAGGGAAGAAAGTGTTAAATATTCGTAAAGACTTTTTCTGTAGACTGATGTAGATATACGGCAGCGAAAGCAAGAGACACGAACCAGAGTCACGTGACTTTTTATGCCATTTTTCTTCGAAACGACTTCGAAAGCTAGTTAGGATTACAAGCTTATGAAAAGCACTCGGTGTTTTTTTGACCAGAAATATTGTAAAATCTTTTAAAACCAACTTTTTAGTATATCAACGAAATTTAAAAAATTATTCCGGTCAGACGATCATCGTTATGAGTTGGAACGCAATTTCTTTGATCACACTTTGCTTTTAAATAGTTCCATTCAGCAGTCAAGAAGTAGACAAAGATCCGAGAACAGATGCACCAGCCATCTGTAAATTTTTCTCACTATAGTTTGGGGTAAAAAAAATATTTTGCATTCGTTCATACAATTCACACTCTCTTAAAAAATAAATAAATACTTGGCGCAACAGGTTCATATAGGTAGGTACCCTAGGCCTAGCATGTCACAAGCATTCCTTTTTTGTGATATTTTTATTGTGTTTTGACTTTTTGAGATAGAAGGACTTTGATTCCGAGACCGAGACCGTGATATACTTACTCTATTTTTCAGACTTTCACGAAAGTTGGATATTTTGTATATTTCAGGGAATGAAACTTGAGTCCCCTCGCTCAGAATTCCAGTACGTTAACCACTGACAAATGTTAGGGGTTCCAGAAAGTGATCATGCTAGCGTTGCTGTATAAATCCGTATTGTACGTGTGTAGGTCTCGTCATAGAAACTGACTCAGTTCGGTATTTGACTTCTAGATTATTGTCGGGAAGATTTCCTTTAAATAGAAATTGGCCTTAATTGACAGAGTCACCTCCTTGCTTGCTTGCTTTTTGCCCTAACTAGGTTTGGTTTGGTTTGTAATTGTCGTGGACTAAGCCCTATTTGCTGTTTTACAGGGTCTCGCTGTTCAGTTGATCAGAGTCAAAGAGAATGTAGTAGACAGGCTAAGTCGTGGCTATTTCACCATTGTCCCGAATATCGTACTGTCGTTGTCTCGCAAAAGCTCACAAGAAAAAGATCCTCATCATTTTTCACTAACTAGCATTTGAACCGATCAAGCCCTCTCTGTGTAGTCTTAGAGAACTAGTGGACCGTAAGATTCGAATAAGAGCCAGTATCAGTTCATGTGATTTGGAAAAGATATACTTACCTAAGCAACGTGTAAAGTATGACGAAAGCTTTGAACAGAAGATGACGAAGTCCGGTCCAACAAACTACTTCAGTTTGACCTTACATCGTTGCGAGAGTTTGTAAAAAACCATTCAATAGAACTAAATCTCGAGGATGATGTCTTAAATATTGAGGGTTCGGTGATAAAAATATCACGGCTCGAGTTTTGAAGCCTACTACGTATTCAAGAACATTGAGAAAAACTACAGAAGTCTCACTATCTTGTCTTTAGAGCTTAGAGGGCTCGGTGCACATCAGCATAGCTAGACACCGCCGGGCGCGAGGTCATTGCGTCAATAAGGAACTAGGTGTTCTCCCTCCTTACCACCCTATAAGCACGGTTCGGACGTAAGGCTTCATTTAACCGGGGTTATCGTTGGGCCTCTTTTTTACATTTCGTGCGGTAGGGCTACATATGGAACCTTCCTTGTCGTTGGGTCGCATTTTGTCACCCAGGGGCAGCGCATATATCTTACGACCCCTTGCAGCTGTCATTCGGTAGTCTTTATTGAGTTATTAAGTGAACATCGTGCTTTGAAAACTGCGAGTCAGAGTAAATAACTTCGAAAACTCTTTGCTATAGACCGAACTTCTCTAGAAGTATACTTAAAGAAGACCGCGACAGCTCCTCGAATAGCAGTCTTTCATGAGCTTTCTGACAATCTTTGCTGGACCTGATACCTTCCAGAATTCCAGTCGAAGCTATACCTTTCCGGAAAGTGGGGGCATCCAAAGAGCTGCTGATACGGGCCAAATGCTATGAAAGTGGGCATTCCTGAAAGCCGTTTGTTCTACAAATCACGACCAGACTCCGCATTCAAATATAAGCTTCTGTGCTATTTGCTTTTGTCACCTTATGGAATACTGATCTTCATTGTTGGACAACGGTGGGAGCTACATTTACGATTTGTAGCCGTTAAGCTTCATTGGGGCATCTTCGACTCATCGTTTTATTTGCTCTCTTCGTCGGGTTGAATGGAAAATAAACTATTAAGGGTCGGCTCAATTCCACACCTCCGTCATGCCCTCGTTGGCTTTTACAATTCACGCACTAAATGGCCCGCCGCATGACCCCATAAGCGGTTGCAACTCAATCAAAGACGCCATTCATGTGTAGCTACGCATCCGTGCCCCCGTCGTTCGACTAAACGCATGAGCTCCAATCACTGCCACACCTTTCACGCACCTGGTGAAACTTTGACAGAATTTCCATAAATGCGTCGGACTCATAAATTGCTGTCACGGGCCTCAGCCATTTGGAGGGTCTGCCTTGAAGGGGGCTCCCTATATACGAACCGGTATATAAAAGAACGCACGTCCGGCACAGTCGACCAGCGGATATGACGACAACCATGTACAGCACCGCATCTTCATCTTCATCTTTGGAAAATGAAAATGAATTGTTTACCTACAAAGTGCCGTTATTACTATTATTGTTGTTAGATCTCTCAACACAACATCTTCATACAAACAACGTCCACATCGACGGCAACAGCAACAGGAACAGCACAATGCACATCATCTTCGTCCATAATGGACTCGAACGCAGTGTTGAACACCATCATCACATCACCATCTTCGGCCGTTGCGGGCTTTGTTGTAGGGTTGCCATGTATGTAGCTGTTCCTCTTCCACCACCACCAGCACCACCATCAGCAGCGATGGCTCGTAACGGGGTCAATAGCCATATTATCTGCGCTTATCTCTCTGTCTCTGGTAATAACAATAAAAAACCAAAGAAAATGCACCAAGAAAGCTGGAAAAAGAAAAGACAAACAGATATTGACGCAGCACATACGCGAGCCGTTGGGATGTGTGCGCGCTTGTTATCACTCACGGAACATCGTCGCAGCCCGCGAATTCGAGTGCTAGAAAACTTCCTGGCCGCCGACCAACAACAACTGGGACGGGATCCCTCCCGACCGATGGTGCAGTCGTTTGTTGTCGATATGTAAATGCGGTGAACCGATGATCATGCTCTGGTCACCCTTCGCGTTTATGGGGTGTCCAGTCGAAAATTGGTGAAAAGTGCTGTTTACCGTTGGCTGTCGCCCTTTATCGAGGAACTTTTTAATTTCGCACTCTTTTATCGCCAACTGACCATCGGAGCGGTGCGGGTGCATCGCTGGCGTGGCCCCTCGTTTAACCCCCTTTCTGATTCAGAGAGCAGCAGACGCTGTTCTGTTTGCTCTTCGGCGGGGCAGCCGGCGAGAACAAGTGCAGTAATTGCAATGCAATTATGACTGATCGATTGTTTACAGTTAGCTGTTTGGTGAAGCGGGATTGGTGATCGACATCGCGGGACAGAGGCGCGTGTGACTCGGTTAAGTGATGTAACCTCGCGGGATGATTGACCTCTTCATTTGTGGTGCACGCTTCATTGGTCTTTATGATGGCCAAATGGCTAAACAAGCTGATTGATAGGTGGCTCGTGGCGCTAAACGGGGCAGGCTGTTGCGAAAATGCATTTATATGTGCATCGATTGCCAGGCGACAGGATGGCCGAGTGAATTGAATGGGAGCAATGACCGCTCAATCTGTTTTCATTGAAGTGGTTTGAAGTTTTGAATTGTGAACGGTTTCGGAGAAAATCATTTGAAATGGGATGTCAATTTGAAGATTTTCACTCCATTTGGGACAACTGACTGTCGAGTTTTATACACACCTCTCAAGTAGGGGAGATCGGGCTAGAAGTAACACTTTGAACTAAATTTGATGCAGCTCTTAAGACTTTTCTTATGAGTCAGCCAACACGATTTTAAGCAACATTGAGGTTACAAAATTCACTAAGAGAGTCCAGGAAAGCCTGCTCAGAAGGTCAATATATCACCTTTAGAGGGGTTGTTACAACTTTCCCTGTTACGGGGCAAACCTCCCTATCAACGAACTATATTTGCAGGATCCATTGCTTTTGTTTTTTAATTTGGCAGGTTTTCGATACCAAAATTAATGAGATTTTTTACTGTGACGTAAGAAGTGGGTTCTTACGTTGTGCGTTACATCCGTTTGTAAGACAAAATGCAGAGCACTTGTGGCGGGATCTTTTATAAAACGTCATGAATAGGTGCTCTTTTTTAGACTGTGCGTCTTGTTAAGTACAAGGTGGCGCAAAATGAATCACCCTAACGGAGGATGTTACAATTTTTGCAAATGGCGTCGTGCGTCAATCATATTTGACAATTTTGAACTAGACAGCTGCAGCAATATTGCGCTATACTCCACAAGAGTCTGGAATAATTAATAGATATGGTGAATGAAACGTTTCCTGGTCGCGTAATCCCCCATTTTGACGATTTGGCATGCCCAGCAAGATCGCCCGATTTAACCGTCTCAGACAGCTTTCTTTGGGGCTGTTCGAAGTCGAGGGCTTATGCCAAAAAGCCTCAGACAATCGCTGTCATTAAGGAGAACAGTCGACAGGAATGCGAACCAGAGACAATACCGAGACCACCAACTCCGGCCGATTTCCCGTTACTTAGCCTACAAGCTATATTTTTACGGAGTGGTCACGATTTGGTGCGCTAGTATTGTTACATAGAAAATCGTATTGACAAATGTCACGAAACTTCAAAAATTCCGGCTCACCAACACACTCCCAGGAAATATGAGACACTTCCGCTGTGGGCAAAGTTGCTGTCAGAGTTCATAGAATTTTATCCGTTTAATTTGAAATTGTTCGTTACACGTGGATAATATTTTTTTTTGGGAATAAGTGCACATTTACTTAAAATGTTCATGAAAAATTAACAATGTAGATTGGTTGAGGGAAAATGAAAACATTTTGAGCAAATTTTCTTCATTATTTAAGAAAAATTTACACACGAAATCGATATCCAAAAGCGGAAAATACACAACCATGTTTGTCCTAATATGTTTCTACTATATTGAACATCAACTTTAGATAGTTTTACTAACCAAACAAATCAAATTATTTGCCTTTTAACAATTTATAATAAACCAATGGCGTTCAGTAATGAAAAAATGTGGTATTCCCGAACTCTTTGACATTTCCCCACGGCTGCCGAGGTTGGCAGCATTTATTTTTGCATTTTTTGTATGTTTTTGCATGTCACACGGATTCTTTTTTGACATAACACCGATAAAAAAAACAAAATGGCGAATTTGGAGAAAAAAAAATGAGGATTGTGGGTTGGGGGTCTCAGTATGATTTGTCTATGATGCGAACAGTTATCACCGGAAATCTTACGGAGAGTCATAGAAAATTCGATAAAACGGGCACAAATGTATATCATGTATAATCAACACTGGCGGCAGCCACTTGACGTTTGTCAGCAAAAATTGTAAAGGTCCAAATAAAGATTTCCATCACTCGAAATTATTATTTTTTTATTTAATTAAATAAAAAAGTAATTCAAAAACAGAATTTGGATGATTTATTTTGCGGCACCCTGTATAAGCAGGGATTTTATATTTTTTTTTTGTGAAATGGAATTTGGGATTAAAATGAAAGTGTCCCAAACGGTGCAAACTTTTTATCTTCTCTTTTTTGCTACATCGACTAAAAGGCCCAAAAGGTCGAAAAAAGCTCTTAAATTCACAAAAAATAGAGTGCACGACTGGGTCGAACGTAACTTTCTCGTTTATCAAAAGTTTTGGTGCGAATGAAGTGGGAGTTGTTTGATTGTGTAAATTTCCAGTGGTTGCTGATTTATTTTTAGGGTGCATATTCAATATACATATTTAGTTGAAAAAAAGAAGAAGTTAGTAATTATTAGGTTATTAGATTTTCATTGGAAGTGGGCAATTGTTATTGTTTCAAAAATATACCGTAGAAATGTGAACACCGATCGAGATTTGGGTACTCATTTTTGAGAAATATTTAGAACTCGTCACTTTTATAATTTTTGGAGAAAAACTAAGTACGGGATCTTTTTTAGTATACTCAAATTATGTCTTTTGATCAAAATCGTTAGAGCGGTTTTTGTAAAACGAATTTACAAACTTTTCAAAATTTAGTTTGAGAAATATTATTGCTGAACTATTTAGCTGAAAACCTAGTACAAGTTACTGTTCGGGATGTAAGCATTACTTGGTTTTTTAAGTCTTATCGAAATCGAAAATGCAGTTTTCGAGATATGAGCAGTTCTTAAAACTATCGTTTTTGGGGATTCGAATTGAATATTAAGGACGCAATAATTTTGGAAACATCAATTTTACTCTAAGTTGCCATTTTAGTCAAAATCGTTGTTGCCGTCTTCAGGTAAACTAAAGAAAACTAATTTTTTAAGAAATTACTTTTTTCAAAAATTAATTTTACGACGATAAAGAGAAAAACTGAGTTTGCCATTAAGTTAAAAATGACCATATTACCTTAGAAATGAATTTTTGTTACATTCGTATAGACCGTTTTCGAGATACATACATACTTATGTCCAAATTTCAAAATTACCGTTATTCGATTTCTCAGCGGAAAACTGAGTATGCAGTCATTTTAACCTCACCTACTTAAGTTTAAATATCAATTTTGGTTGAAATCGTTAGAGCAGTGATGCCAGACTTTAGAAGCAAGTTACAGGGATGGAAAAGTCGATACAATTGTATCAAATTCGATACAAATGAATTGGCTCTAGTACAAAAGTACAATTTGCCTTATTTCGATACAATTTATCTATCTGCATATTTTAGTAATCAATGTTTATTTATGTTGATGTTTTGTTAATTTATTTTTGTTTATGTTTTTGAAAATAAAATATTTGAATTCAATACGTTTTGAATACGATTGGCTCCATTTCAGTTCAGTCTTACAACAGTTTTCAGTATAAATCGAAAATGGCATTTTCCATCCCTGGCGGGTTATTTCATTAGTACGTGTGCGGTGAGTTGAGATTTTCGCCACAGATATGTCAGTTTTTGAAACAGTTTAGGGAAAATAAAAAAAAGGAAAACATTTCTAAACATTAAAATATTTAATTTGATCGTAGTAGTAATTTGTTTGTTCTTAATGAAATTAGCGATTAGGAACAAAAATTGACCAAAAAGTAAAATCCCTTTTTTTTGTACTGAAAAATCCCTTTGACCCTTTTAGCTTCTTTTAAGAGAGAAAATTGCGCAAAAAGGGATAAATCCCCCGATCTGGTACCACTGCGTTAGAGCCTTTTTCGAACAAATCAAACTGGTATGAACATTTTACATGGGAAGCACCATTAATATTGAGGTTACCGTGCAAAAAAAAGAAGCAGCCCTGAACTGTTGGCACCTAAACCCCAAATTTGAAGTTTGAACCAAATCCGCGAACCAAATGTTGCGAAAACTTTGTTGTGTCATCATAAAATATCTGGCGACTTTTTATCCATTTTTTAAGGTTAGTCTTACCCAACCAGAAATGAACAGGAAATTTGTTCTATATAGGACATCGGTTAACAAGACTCCGCGTCCTATCTACCCATCTTGTCCTGGGCCATGTGTGCACATAACTCAAGTCGAAATGACTTTATAAAAAGTTGTGATGCTTATCGAAAATTGTATGTGACACAAGGCTTCACCCATTACCAACTTATCGCTCAGCATTCTTACCAAAAACGACCGGCACCTTTTTAATTAAACCTAACCTCCTTTGCAGCTGTCTGACGGCCTTTCGCCCCATAAATCATATAAATTCCCGTCGAAGTGTTAATGCAATTTCGATTAATTAAACATCGATAACACCGAGACAAAGGCATTCATTTATCGCTTCCTTAATGGAACGCATATCCTGGTCCCGCATAACTCATTCCCCGCAGTCGCGGAGAGCATGTCAAAACAATGGCCGAGATCGTCTGTAAAATTCTTAATTAACTTGCGGACTTTGTCGAAAAGCTGCACATTTTTATCTTGCCATACTTGTGGCAGGAACCCAATTATCGGCCGCATAACACAGAGCACAGAGCACAGAGCACAGAGGGCCCTCTTGTCATCGCCAGGGCGTTCGACTTCGACACAGAGCAATGTGGCGAGGAATGTGCTCCTCGAAAAATGGCCATTCCTCATGATTGACCGCCCCTTTTTGCCTCTTCTCACATCGTTTGGACACATCACATGTGGTGTGCATCACTCCATGTTAATCATCATCATCATCATTTTTGGCGACAGAAGACAAGCAAAGGACGAGGCCATCACATGACGAGGCAGTGTCCCCAATTAATCGTCTGCGCTTCATTATCAAGGGTCATTACGAAAATTTATGATACCCTCCGCATATAAATGGCGGGAGCAAAAACCAACCGAAACCGAGACACAAAAGTGCGTGTAGCCGCGCGCATCATGTGAAAGATTACGAGAGCGAAGCGTTAAGTGCAACTCAAATGAAGCACCGCCAGCAACTTGATGAGGCTGCGACAGCGACACAAACCGTCAAAAAACGCGACTCAATTCGACGAAATTAAATGAAATGAAATTAATGGCAGAACGCAGAAAGTTCTGCCGCGACCAGATGCGTATACACGAAGACGTTAAGTACCACGACCCAGAGCTGCAACTCGCATCTCTCGTTGGCATGTATAAATCAAGAAGTTGCAGCGGGAGTCAGTGTGTGCTGGTGGTGCCTATGGAGGGTGGCCCACCAGCCACCATACCGAGCGAGGTTATGCGCTTTTGAGGTCAGCCAGATGGATTTACATTTTGCCGGCAACTTGCGAGTTATTGCTGCGCATCTCGGCGCAACCACTTTTCGGATAATGATGATGACGGGCCAAGCGATCTACGTCACTTAGGGGATGACGATGGCAATGGCCAGTGCGTTTGGGTCGTTTAATGATCGCGATCGCGATTCGCGTTCGATGCGTTCTGCCGAACGAATTAGTATCACGCAGAGCAAATGACACTGACATTTGCGTCGCGCACCATCGTGCTGTCATTAGCTGATGGCGGCTTAATTCCGAGGCTAGACATTGCGACGTGTTGAGTAATTCAACAAAAATGGAGAACAAGAACTGCCAGTAATGACGATAATGCGCTCTCGCCTTCGTCGGCGTAGACGCTGTCGTTGCGTCGCTGTGTTCGGGCAGGGATCACTGGGTTATGCCAGTTAATTGGATGAGAATATTTGGTTTGCTGATCGCACCAAGTGTGCAATGAGTGCGCGCGCAATTGCAATGAAGGAGCTTTTTTGTTGAACCATTTGCTGGTATAGAGTCAGGTGTCAAAATGGACCGACGCTCATTAGTGGCGAAAATGCGTCGAAGAATACATCTGCCATTTGCAAGGCAGATTAGGGGCAATCCTTAAGATGTTATCGACACGCAGACGAGACTGAGTATGGATAGATGTATATGGATACCTTAAGTGCCCACAATGATGGGTGTTTTTGCAGCCATAAGTCATCACTCATCAGTGAATGGTTAAAGGTGGGTTCTAGTTGGGTTCTAGTTGGGACTCTCCTATGCTTTCTTAGTGCTCTCCGATGACAGCGTTTGAGTGTGAGTGGCCTCTAAAAGCTGGGCACTCATTCCGTAACTTTTCAGACGATTATCGTCGAATCGAGAGACCTCCAAAACCAGCAGCAAAGTGCTAATAAAGGGTTTTCCAATAAGAGGTGTTATTTTGGTATTCAAAGAAAAATGTCATTTTTTGAGACAAATGATCGAATATTTATTTCATAATAAAGAGGAAGGTATGCCGTTAATAATGAAAAACAACATCAGCCAAATGGCCACCACGAGCACGCATACAGGACCATATACTTTTCATGAAATTTTCCATAACCAAATCGCAAAGTGGCTGCCCTATGTCCTCGATAGCCTCACGAATTTTATCTTTGAGGTCTTGAATCGACGCTGGGCTGTTGGCGTAGACCTTATCTTTCACGTGGCCCCAAAGGAAGAAGTCGCAAGGTGTTAAAGCACAAGATCTCGGTGGCCAATTGTGATCACCTCTTCGAGAGATAACACGGTCCGGAAACTTTTCCCGTAAAAGATCAATGGTTTCGTTGCCTGTGTGGCACGTAGCGCCGTCTTGATGAAAATAAACGTTGTCCAGATCAATACCATCCAACTCCGACCATAAAAAAATCATTAATCATCTCTAGTTAGCGCAATCCATTCAAAGAACGACGAGGAATGGACAAACATGGGTTTTCTTCAACACTTTGGGCTACAGCAGCAATATTCTCAGTTGTTCTTGAGCGACGTGCACGGGTTTTATTCTTCACATCACTAACTTGTCCCAACAGCTCGAATTTTTCCACCAATTTCTGTATTGCGGTCCGACAAGGTGCTTCACGACGACCAAAAAATGCTTTAGTTTTGCGAACTGTGACTGCAAGATTTTCACCATTTTTGTAGTGAATTTTAATAATTTCAATGCGTTGTTGAAGCGTGTATCGTTCCATTTTTAGTAATGGCGTAGTTTCTACTTGTCAAATGTCAAAGAATAAAAGCTTCAAAGTGACAGCCACCGAAATTCATTCACAATAACACCTCTTATTGGAAAACCCTTTACTATACGATATACGTTTTCATCGGAAATTAACTGCGAGATTTAGAAAAATGTCTGTAAATCCCGCATACATCTTTGGATTTATCATACAAAAGTTAATCTCATGAAAAGGGAGATTAGAAATAAATCTCGATTATCAACCAGGTTTGCATGTACAGTCCGGTTTGTGAACACACTTTCCACAGCTCAAGATGTCAAAAATACAAAGCAAACAGAGCTGTATTTAACATTGTGTCAAAAAAAAAAAAGACTTCCCCTAGCCAATGCAACCTTCAAAACTTTCATTTTATTCTTAGAATTAAGTTATAAGCCTAAAAAAATTTAAGATTTCATTACTCATGTTTTATTACTTTAAACTTTTGAATTGGTAAATTTTTTTGTCAATTATCACAATCTTGGGTTGTTCGATTCGACAGTAGTTGACAACATCTGGTGAAACGTCAAATTAATCTTGTTTTTTTTTTTGGTGGAAACACCTCAGGATTTGTTTGTAATCTCCTGCCCTAAATCTAGCGATTAGTGTCCGGTGGAGACGTAGTTAAGATTACAAGTTTGATAGCTTAATCCAGTTAATTTTCCAAAAATATAATGAAAGCTGACGTCTGTCAAAAAAATTCGAGCCGAATGTGGCTTTTTTTGGTGATCAACGTTGTAGATGATCGTTGATATACGGAATCTGCCCCCTGGTCTTACAGGCGCTTCTAAATTTAAATATTGGAAGCTGTGGGCCATGTTTTTAGGACACCCCTTATTCACTTAAATTAAATAGACTACCCAAGTAACAATTTGACTTCGGTAGGTGCTACCGAAGCTATTTCACCTCCCGCAATTTTAACTGCATAAGGCCTAATGGAAACACATATTGCGCACTTTAATGCAGGTATTTACTTGTTTAAGACTTTCTGAAGAGCTTACTGAAAACACAACTTCTTCGTCTGAAAGGCAATTAACATCCACGGTAGGCTATTGCTTTGCAAAAGAAGCATCTCACATTTATCAGCAGTAGGTTATTACTTTGGTAGGGCCTTACCGAAACCTTATGGAAGCTTTATAGAGGCTCAAAAATTAACAAGAAACAAATTTATGTTTTTTATTACATTTTTCTTATTTTTTTTATCTTATTAATAAGTATTTTCAAAGACTTTCTGCAATTTTCATGGAGTTTACATTTACGTACTCGTTGTAATTTACATTTTACTTACATGCGTCGCACTGAGAATCGAACATGGGTCCTACTGCGTGGTATTCCAATACACTAGCCCGTAGACTAATTCGACATAATGCTGTAGCAGTGGTAAATCTGGACTACTTGATACATTTTAGAGTTTCGTTAAAATTTGCAATAAACTTGCAGCTTACTCGACCGAAGTTGTAAGCAAGACATTTTGTGTTACCCAATTTATTTATGAGCGAAAAGTGTGAATTTAAAATTACATTACTGGCATATTTTCACTGTGCTAAAAGTGTTTTATTTTTTGTCATTTTTCCCCGATTCATTAATTATTATGTTTTCTTAGACAGCTTTGATTCATTTCATATGAATTTAATTTTTACCTCTATAAAGCCTCCATATGTAGGTTAGGAGGAAGTACGAGTAAGTGCCTCTGTACAGCTTCCAATTGCAAGTTCATGACAGTTGATTCCTTCTACAATGCCTTCGGTCAGAAGCTCTATAGAAATTTCTAGGAAGCTCTTCGAACCACAAGTTTTATCGAAGCAATTCACTTTCCACACATCTCCAGGCACATTTTCAGAAGTCTAATAGAGATCTTATCGAAACTTAATTCCATATCCCTCTATAAAGCCCGTGTATATGCTTCGTAAAGGTCTTACTAAAGTTATTATCGAAACAATTGCTTCGAAATGGATCAATTTCGGTTAACAAAGACTATAGAAGCTCTATCGAAGCTGTTGCCTACAGATATTACAAATTTGAACCTTACCGAAGTCAAATTGTTACTTGGGTAGTCCTTGGTAATTTTCTGAATACGAAAACGGTCCATCTTAATAACCAGTATAAGGTGCCAGCGAGAGTTTTCGGCCTACTTTGAGGGAAAGCCTGGCGCGGGAGTTGTATTTAAAAATGGTGAAGATATACCCTCAGTCGCTTCAATCGCGAACTTTACAAGCTGTAGCGAGGTCGAAATTGCGCTGCAGTCGTCTAAGAATCAGCACAAACGCTCCGGCCGATAGATTCTAATAGTCTAGACCATGGAGGGACAACGCAGTACAGAAAGACCTTGCTTTAGTTAGCGCGCACAAGTACAAGGAGCCCTACACCGAATTGGAGGTAGTCAACTAGCTTGTTACACCCCGAACTATCCTAAGTAAGTCTATGTGACACCCTGAGGTACTAGCCCAAGTCGCACTGGGAAGCATTACCTCCTCTGTGTATCATCGCGAAGTCCTTACCTAGCCTGGAGCATTCAATAGCCAGCACCAAGATCGATATGGGTCGGTCCTGAAAGCTTGGATTGTAGCTTTCATGTGGCTGCCTTCTGAAGATTATTACCTAAATCAAAGTACACCTTTGCAACATCCATTACCCGGCAGTTTTCGCCCCCAATTTCATTTAAAATTTGTATGTTTTCCCTGTCTGTAAGGAGAATTTGAATTTGAAGCCAATAGATTACCACACTACGTCGGTGGGTCGCATAGAAAGCATGTTTTCCCATTTTACTTAGTTAGAATTTTGCACACCTATAGGTAATACCCGATACATAATGGCCCTTTGAGTCCTAATACACGTGGAACACCCGTAATCCCCGACAATTAACCCCGAAACGTTGAAACGCCTCACTCCAGACAATCCACCAATACAGGTATAAGTTCACTTTCTCCAAAGGTATGTTAAAGTTCCACCCGATTACCTTTAAATGGTTTCAGTCTCTTTTTGCCGGATGGTATAACGAGCGCTCGACTGTGAATAGAGCTTGTAAATTTTAATAGAGCGGTGAGAGGTATAGCTCCGAAAGCTTTAAGCAGACTTGTTTCCATTTAACAAATTTCTCTAAGCAAAGACTTCTCCAGATTTGCATCCTGTTAAAGGTTGAATGGAGCTGGCGGTGTAGGCTGTATGCCAAGAAATGTGCGATAGATCTACCTAAGATTTTGGATAACTTTAAACTGGGAAGAAGGTGGCTGCCAGTTTACTGGAAGTGCAGTCGGAAAATCGTTCAATCTTACTTAATATTATTTTTAACCTTTACTATTTAAATTTCGAAGGTCACTAAAAACAATTTTACATCGAAACTTTAGCTACTGTGAGTTGACTAAATTTACTGCACTTTGATTCTAGTTTGTTTCGGACTTGGCCTCATGGTGTCGTGTTATTCTCAGTCAGTATTGTTTGACACATCATCATGAAAAGACTCACAACTCAACAACTTTCAAATTATTCAGCTGTTTTGCGAAAATCAGCGAAACAATGGCTTTATTTAGAAATAACTTTGGTGGACAGCCAATTTCGGATTTCAGACTTATCAACTGGCCACGGTGTGATATCACCTTTAGACTATTTTCTTTGGGGTTATGTGACGTTGTGGTGCTAGCACTTGAGTTTGTCTTTTCATATTAAGGTGTGTCCAGACCGGCGAAACATTTCACAAATTTTTCCGAAGCAAAGCGGACACATTTCATAAACACTTATAAGATATTTTTGAAATTTCTTTATTAAATGCTTATGAAAGGTTTCATTTTTATCATTTTTTGGACTAGAAGAAAAAAATGTAGTGGGATTACTTAAGTAATCTACAAGTTTCTATTTTTGTAATTTTGGTCTCGGGAATCACGCGACACGCGATTTAATTCAAATAATCATATGAAATCACTTTCTCATTAGGTATTCCAAGCTTTTGTTTACATTTTTATTTTATTTAAAAACAAATAATAATCGAAAAAAGCGCTCACTTTCTGCAGGGATACTTGTAAAACAAAAATTATTTCCCATCACGATTGGGTAACTGTGAAACATTTCATAAATGTTTTTTTTGGTGTCCAGATCCAAACCAGCAAAACATTTCTAAGCATTTCATAAAAATTGTTTTGTTTACTAAGTGTTGTAGAAATATTTATGAAACACTATTTAATTGTTTATTAAATATTTGGCTGGTCTGGACATACCTTTATAGAACGAGAAAAAACGAAATAGCTCGGAATACGGACGGGGGTTCATTCGAATGCGAAAAAATCAGTTGATTTTTTGTGTTCCATTTTTTAGTCTGGCAACGTGATTGTGTAGCTATATTTAAAAATAAAACAAGCCACCTAGTGGGAAATAGTGGAAATAATTTTCAGATCATGATTCGTGATCTCGATGAGAAGCAGGATCATGTGCTGTTGTTGTAAGTGCATGTAAATCGATAATCTATATGGACATAGCTGATAATAAAAAAACAGCTAATGACAGTAATACGTGCAACTACAAGCGCATGTACCAGTGAAGAGAACTATGGCAAAGCCAAGACTGTTTTTGAATCCTCTACTAGGTTGCCAATAGTAAGTAGGTGCGTTTTATTGAACATCTATCTCAGCAAAGTAAAGCGGAATCTTCAACAACTACACTCAGAAAAATATCGCAAGCTAAATTCTAGTCCGATCAGGCTTATTCTTAATTTTCTTCATTCTTATGTGCTCAATTTCAAAATAAACCGAATGATTCTTAAAACAAACACAAAAATCGAAAATCATATTAAAATCAGAATCATATCACCTGAATATTGTTTCTTGCACACAAATACAGGATCGAACAAGAATTATGATCTGCGATCAAGCCCAAATAATCTTAAACTTGCATGATTGATAAATATGCATACCAATTAAGATCTAACATCATGATATACAAATATGTATTCTCCAATCAAGCCGCACAAAGTAAAACTTGCACGATGGATAAAAAAAGTTCACTCATTGCGGTTGATATCTCGTACAGTTTACGTGTTTACGTAATTAAGTGTTCTTTAAAACAATTTAACAGTGGAAAATTGTAAAAGTGCATGTGATAATAATAATATTAATTCAATACAAATATAATTGTAATAAAAAATATGTCTGATTTTAATAGTCCACCCTTACATTAAATAATGGAAGGACATATTTCGGATTTACGTCCATTTAAGCATTTTGCTTCCAATAAATAAATATGATTTTTAAAAAAAAAAAATTTTTATTTTCTTAAACAGGAAAGTGACGGAGTTGATAATAAATTCGATAAATAAAATCGGCAATCTTAAATTGGGATATGACATTCTTGACGCATTACGAAAAAATTGAATATAAGGATAACTTGTTTCTATTTATATGAATACATAGGCTTAATTTAAGTTTCAAGCTGTTTCATTCTTTGAATGAAATGATTTTGGGCTTAATTTAAGCTTGCACGTTCTTAATACTTTTATAGAACAATCTTAGAATAAGAATTTTTTGTCAATGCTGTCCGTCTGTGGAATTCTCTACCGCGTTACATTAAAGAAACACAGAATATAACAAGAATTACAAAATTATTAAAGGATTACTTTTCAGTAAATATGTAAATTTTAACATAACAAATTGTATATTAACTGGAGATATAACTGTAGTAATGATGAAATTAAATATTTTCTCATTTTCTTTTTTCGCAGCTCTCTCTTAGACAAAATTATAAAATTGTAAAATTAGCTTAACACAAACTTATAAAATAATATACCTTAGTGTTTTTAAGCATTCATTTAATAAAAAAAAAATAAAAAAAAAAATAATTAAATATCTTACTCAAAGTAAGATTTTTGTAGTTGGATTAAGAAATTCTGAGCTTAACAGACCTTCGTCAACGGATAAGCTTAATCTGACACTGATAATCTTGATTTTATCCCGTTTTTTCCCTGAGTGTACTGTGTTGTTGACATTTCAAGCAAATTTCTTTCAACGATTTTGACTTTCAACGAGCGAGAACTAGGAGAGCGTTGAGTCCTACAAATAGTCAAGACACCCAGCAAAATATACCAGTTTATACCACTTTATGACACTTTTGACTGTGAACTGTTTTATTGGGACTTCTCCGACGGCTTGGCTTTGCTCTACTTTAATAGATAAGTCTTCAGTATGAAACAAGCTTATTTTCGAAGAAGGTGTTGTTTTTAGACCGTGGCGGGCTTAAAAAAAGTCCTTAAACAAATTGGCATGTAAAACGGACGTACGCTATATAATATCCTACTGAACGGAAGCACCTTATAAGTGTGAAGAAAACCTGGCTGCAAACTTATTTTGTCGCTGGTCAAACACGGTTCTAGGGAAGGCGATTAAAAAGTTTTTTTACACCTACTGTCGGAATAATTCTTACAGAGGCTATAATGTCTGACCACAATGAGGCCCTTATGTACTTGCGAACGGCTCTCCATCTCCTCAACAGGAGGTCAACACATAAAGCTGTTGAAATATACCTATCTCCAGGCTATTTTTGATGATCCCTCCATGCTACGTCGACTATAGACAGGTTAGGCTGTCATAGATGACAGGCTTCATTTACCCCCAGAGAAACCTTCACTTATCGATTGCTTTTAATGAACTCCCACCCACGTAGTTGGTTAAAGTCGACTCATGACAATGACCTCTTGATATACCCAGGTAAAGGTGCCACCTGAATAATTTGAGAAATCTGAAAATGCGAATATTCTACACCCACAGCTGTCAGCTTAGATAGGATGACAGGGTTCCTAAAGCCCTACACCAGACCCATCTTCATGCGCCGTCAGAACAAATTAAGCTGCTGCCTTTGTTGTCGTCTAGGTGACAAGAACACGTTCACGTTTCGTGCTACTGGTGTTGTTTGTACCCTAGAGCTCCGTCTCGTGTTTCCACCACCTCGGCGCTGCAAGGGGGACCACGAAATAATTTTCACACCGCGACGGACCTAGTTTCGGCCAAATTCATCTGAATTCGCCTAATCTCACTTTCATCTCGTTCTGTCTGTCATATATGAAAGGGGGCGGCGACTCTGGACGACCATCTTTATCGATTTAGGGTTTAAACAAGGAAATGCATCCAGCGGAACGTTCTAGGAGAAACCATCATAATCACGCAAACGTCTTCATACCCTGACAAGGAGCCTACAGGAACGAAAGAGACACCATCGACAACGACAACGATGATGATGATGACAACAACGGGGCACCAGGAGACCTTGAATGCTTGAATTAAATTTCATGCGGTTTACAACATACAACAAGCATGGCGGCGACGGCGGCGGTGGGTTCGTCATTCTCCAACATTGTTTTCTTTGTTTTGCCGTTTCTGTGTGGATGTGTTTTTTTTTTTTTGTTTTTTTTTTTCGCTTTAAATGGCGGCGGTTGTGGACCGTAAAATATGATACGTGTAGTCAGTACATTTTAACTCATAACAAGAAGAAGCTCCTGGTGCCCCACCTCCTCCCAGCATATATTATATGGGCGCACGCACACCTCCAGTCTGGGCTTAGCATATCCAGCCAGCATAAGCAACAGAGTGTTAGGTACATAGTTGGTGCTGGTGGTTCCAAGAAGGTTCATTCCCAGAATATGTGCGCTCTGATTGTTTCAGCACACTACCCCATGCCCTGCCCCTCGTATAGACGTACACAGTCGGCAGGCCATATGGGAAGGGAATGGTGGCAGAGGTGCCGGCACTTGGTTGTTATTCCTGTTGCTCTGGGTTGTCAGCGACCACCATCCACCACGGAGAGTGCTTTATTGCCTCACTTACATCGAGGAAGACGTCATTATTTTCACTGTGGTTATGTTATCGTATTTTCTGACATATTCGGTTAGAGGTAATCCGAGACGTTTACATTTTCGGAGGTTTTTTCTGTCATCGGTTTTACTTTTCTCTCGAAAAGAACATTCCTGGTGAGTTGCGACTTGCGGGTCTTTCGCGGAGGCCCGTCTGGTTGGGAGATTTGCTCGAACCCGAATAAGCCCCAGATATTCAAGTTCGTATACAAAACTTGAACTCCAAGAGAAATTCTCTAATTAGACCTGGGCCCAGTGATGCCGGATCGTGGGTAATTATCCATTTCGTGGGCATTTTGCCTTTCAAATTAAAGAGAGCATTTTTTATCTGTCAGAACAAACAAAAAGTGTATTTTGTTGTTTTTTATCGTCGGAATGGGCGAAAAGGGCATTTAAGGGCATTTTTGACAGTCGTCGTGAGCAATTCAGTCCGAAAAGTCTGGCATCACTGATTGGGCCTTGCTGGGAATTTTTCCAACTGAATTTAAATAAAAAAAACAGGTTCGTAAGGACCTTAGGCTTCTCACAACGATATAAGTTCTGTGTGAGTTGTTCATTTTTAGGACGAATGAAAGGGATCTAAAAATTTATGCCGAGTCCAAACGGATCCTTTATGACAGTTATTGACGAATGGAAGCTAACCCCTGGCGGTAAATTTTCGCATCGGTAGGTTGCTATAGATTTTGTCAGCTGGTATGTTATGTACTACTTTCTTAACGGGCTCCCGACCCTTGAAGAGTCTCTGCCTGAGACACTGTAGCCTTCCATCCTTAGCGATCCCGGACACGCTGCTTCCAGTTATCCAGACCAAGCGCTCTGGCATCCGCGATGGCTTGGTCTTTGAAACGGAGGTTCGGTCTTCCTTGTCGTCTCGAACCTGGCGGCTGGGATTCGAAGATCCTCTTAGCTGGATCCTCCTCCAAAAGAAGTTCGGAACTCTAAAGACCTTTTGATTAAATGGGGTATTATTCTTATATGGGGAAAGAATTTCCAAAATATTTTTCCATTTGCAGTCTTCACTTTAGAGATAAAGACATTTTGCGACCGAATAAACGGGATGGTTTTCAGTATCAGCCTAAGCCTTCCGAATTCATCAATTCCTTCAAAGAAACCAGGCATTATACTTTCAAGGCGGTTACTATGACGTTCAGCTGCTTTAATGAGAAGAAGCTACTAAAGTTGCTACATTTCGTTTCCACTTTTATTTAATGACATACTTTTTATCCTATACATCTACTCAAGAATATATGACACATCAACCCACAAGTTTGGCGGAGAATCCTACTGATACCCACGAACTATCCAACCACTGTACTGAGAGTGTTAGTAGCATAGGGTGCAGGCATGCTGACAAAAAATTCAAAATCATGACTGCGTTGCATAATAGTCACACTAAAATTGTCAATTATTTCACAGAGCGATATTGTGACAACCTTAGAAACGTCTAAGCTGGCTTGATCCCCATCGTTGCAGCAAGCAAATCTGTAAAAATCTTAATTAGCACGCTTTTCATAAGATAAAAAGCAACCAAAATATATAAACAAAAGCAAATTTATTATTTTCTTGCATTAGGTACATTCAACACTACTTTGAACTGACTTTTGTGCTAGTTGTACAAGATGAATTGACTCACACTATACAAATTTCGGACAAGTAGTACTTAGACTTGCAAATTAAGTTTGTTTTCAATTAGTTGGTTAACTTTTTAATAGATAAACAATTAATTTTCTTACACAAAAACACACGTATATCTTATCCAAGTCCTTTGCAAAACAAACAGACGTCAAATTTCTATAGGTCTCTACTAGGGATGCCAGACGTCCCTCCTTTTCGTACAAAAATGCTGTTTGTCCCCCCTAACACAAACTACTTTCCCCCTTAATAAGTCAAAATTCAATAAGAGAAAACATTCAGTTGACAATTTTGAAAATACTTTCTTTTAACATTTTTAACAAGATGCTTTGTGAACACATCCATTTGAAGTGCAAGAAAACTTTCAAAGCTGAATGCATCCACTCTGAACTACATCTCACCTCACGTGCGATGTACGTTTTTGTTTTGTACTATCATCTGTCTCTTCTGTTTTTAAACCAAAATTTAGTTTGGCAAAATGTCCGAGTCCGATCCCAAAGAAAAAACCAACAAAAAAAAAAAAGTGTTCATATAACCAGTATTGGGAAAAAAGTTTCGAGTGGTTGACAAAAAGTAAAGAAGGTACTGAAATTCAGTAGGTCCTACATATATGTATCTAAAGAAACTATTTTTATTTCATATTTTTTTGACTCTGGTGTTCAATAATAAAAAAAATTGTATGCCCCCTTTTTGAACACTTGCCCCCCCCCCCCCCTAGAAAACTCATGTTGTCCCCCTTTTCGTATTTTTTAATCTGGCATCCCTAGTCTCTTCATATTCCTTTTTTATCCACCAGGTGTCGCAGGAAAACTTTCCCACTCGTCAATACTCTCGGATGTTTGTCAAACCTTCGCAAGAGGTGGCGCAGTGGAAAAAACTTTAAGATAGAACCTGGGAGCCCTCGCTTGGTAGTCCAACACATTAACCACTAAACCACTGCACCTACAATTTACAGAATTTAAATAAAAGGATTAATATTTATTTAGTATTTAAAAAAAATATTAATTGTTAAAAATTATTTTAAATTTTAATGTTTTAGTATTTTATAAATCAAAACTAATTTTAATAAAAGTTTTTTAGTATTGTCAAATAAAATTTAACTAGATGTCCACAATGGGTTTTGGGACTTCAACGAAATTAAATAATTATAGCAACGACTGGGTTCCAGATCTTTATTCGGCTTTATTCCAATTTCATGTACATTTTTCTCGTATGTATAAAGGGAAATTTCAAAGGGAAATTTAGCTTACATTAATAGCTTTTACATTGTAATGAATTTTAAGATAATTCACAATTGCAACCATATTCAAGATTTTAGTTTTTATTAAGTCTTCAATTTATGATAACGATTAGGTTAAGTTTTAATTATACATGAACTATGAACATTTGACTAAAATTTAAATTTCTAAATTTGTCCGAGCGGAAGACTCTTCTGTCCAAGTGTCTGAATGGAACAAATCATTCCACTGAAGTGTTCCACCTTCTCACTGCTCGCTTCACCAAAATGAGTTTCTCTATTGGATTCCAATCCGTAAATGGGTTTCTGGAGTCGATTTGCCCCCGGATTTGACACTGCCTTCTAAAAGCCATAACCTCTAAACGCAAAATGTTCCATTTCTGTACTCACATAATAGTTTAAGACTCCCATCCAACTTAACTCAGCTTGGAGCTCCAGCAACAACAATTGCCGGATCAAATTTCCACAAGCCAGGATTTGCAAATGCATATATTCCGAAGGCGAAAAGCAAGAACCAAGGAATAAAATATATTTTTAGCTGCGCTCAAATTCCATTTACAGCATGCACACTGCACGCATGCAACATGCATGCACCACTTCTATTCGCGGCCTCACCCCCACACGCAACAAGGAGCTCTGCGATTGCCAGTTGCCACTGCACTCCACCACGGAGTCATTCGCCCCGCTCGCGCAGTTGCAATAAAAGGGTTGGGTCGTTGGTCTTTGATCGCTGGCAGGCCAGGCAGGCAGCTATATGGCTACTGCCTGTCGGCGGCGGTAGCGCTGCCCGCCGCGCATTGCAAATCCACTCCTTGAAGCAATTAATTTGTTATTTCCTTTCATTAAAATTCCATAACTCGCCTGGCCGATAAACTAAACAGTCGTCGACAGCGTTTGACAGTGCGGTGGCGGTGGCGCTGGCGGTAGCCATACACCACTGGACAGGACAGGCTGTTAACCCACCGGAATGCTGCTGGTGTGTTGTGCCGCACTTACTCGCGTATACGACCAAAGTACGTATTGTCCTATACGCAAGTGGACTCGCAATAATAAGCCTGGCTCGCAGGAGACTGCATATAGGTATAACCGAAAAGTGGACATGACAGCAAGGCTCCATAGTGCAGCTGCAACTGCGGCCGGGAATGTGACCGATATGGTAAGTGCGCGCATAGTTGCGGCCCGTTTGATTGTTATTAGAAGGCGCGGGACTCTATCCCTCTGTGGATGAATTTAAACACCTTTTGACATAAGCGCCAATTATCCACACCCGTCGCTGCACACCACGATGAGTAATGACAAAAAGCAGTAAGAAAAAAACAAACTGAAATTACCAAAAAAGGACGAAAGGGTTAGGGGCATTCATCTCCTTTTTATTACTCGAATGTCATTCGAAACTCTTTGTTCGCGGTTGCCGCGACTTGCGACTGGCGTTCACGTTTCAATTAATTTCAATTACAGCAAAAAAAAAAAAAAACAAAAAAAAGGACCATAAAACGAAATGCATTTACATGTGCACTTCAGTTTAATGATTTGACGCGACATATGCGTTAGACGTGCACCGTCCCACGTCCCACCGGAGCAGGGACAATGACGCGAACAAAAAACACCAATTCAAGGATAAAATTAATATTTCTCAAAAGCGAAAACGGATTCCGTGTAAAACAACAAGATTCGGATAATTTAGGCGGAGAGGATTGAAAAATTCGCTTTTTTATAGGCAACCATCCAACGCAGGGACAAAGGATCCTTTGTTGGGAATTACTACGTGTTTTTTACAGGATCTCCTCTGTTTAGTTGAATCTTGAACAAGATTTCGGAGGAAAAAAATTCATTATTTCTTTTTTTTTTGGTATTCAAATTTAACCCTTGCGCGCGCATTGTGCTGGTTGATGTGAATGCGTTTTGATCCTGTGAGGGTATGTTCTGATGAAGGGATAGCTGAATCGTGTTTTTTTCTCAAGTTTTTTACGCCATTGTCCTGGATGGGGTTTTTTATTTTTTTTTTCTGTACTAAATCCAAACTGCGGCTGTTTTTTAATAAAACTACTGGAAGTATGAAGAGGATGTGTGTGAGTGTGTTTTTTGTTTGGCCCGTATTTTTTGTATGGTGCATCAAAATGTGTCGCGATGAACCATTTGGCAGGATTCAATTGCGCGTGTGCGCGCATTTACATTTTTCTTCAATCATCGCAGGGTCCTCTCCGACAGAGATGTAAAAATTAGATAGAGATTGAGTGGAATAAAAAATGGTTAAGGACATACGGGATAGGGTTTGTTTTTTTTTTGTAAAATGTAAAACAGTTTTTTGTACAAAAAATTATAATTTTGAATTAAAAAAATGGGAGTATCACGGGGTGACACAAATCCCCAGTTAAAAGGTCATGACGTCTGTTTGACAAGGATGTTAACCTATGGCATTGGAAACTTACACCTGGGTAATGATGCTGAAATAATTGCATCTGTTCGAGTAGAACTCGGGATTTAGGGAACTAGGTGCCGTTTGCATAAAAAAAAAGACTGTTCTCAGCGAACATAGAACGATTGGATTTTTTGACACGGTGTCAAATGAGTTGGACTTGAAAAGTGACTGATTTTACTTTCAGGCAATCCAGATTTGATTGCACTGCTTGATGTAACTTGTGAAAATGTGAAATTTATTGTAGCTGTCAAAAATTGTCAGATGAACCCGTCAGGCTGTTTGTCAGAGTTTTGAACAAATTTGACTTATGACGATGGATCTTTAGGACGGTGGGAAATACATGACATGGTCGCCAACAAGAAGTAGCTTCCCCATAGTGTGTGTCTTTTGAAGTGGTCTTGCCAGCGGCTTCTTTTACCTATGACGACAAAAGATGTGTTTCTGCGGCCTTGTACCGCTGCCTAAGTGCCTAGAACTTGTTTTGAAGTACGCAAAAGTTAACAACTTACATGTAACTAAAGTCAGAGAGTTTTGTACTCAAGAAATAAATAGAAAACGTAGAGCTTTCGGAGTAGCGTCCTCAACTCGGTTATACCACCACTGTGATTGAGCTTGTCCCAAAATGGGAAGCTGGGCCTAGTTATATTCTGTCATACTAGTACCTAAAAGCCTTTTTGGGTATATGCAAAGCAAATTCGACTTAAGAGGTTAAGGTAAGTAAGTACGTTGTTCGTTTATTTATATTTCAATATACACATAGAGTACAAAATATGAATTTCAGAGCTATGGCCTAAAAGAGAGGTTAATGTGTAGTGTCAGCTCTGATCCGCTATTCCAGCTCCCAAGCACATATTTCCTATCCTATATAGAGCTTCGTATCAGATGTGAGGTGTTTACTTAGCGAGATAGACCATCAAGTCATGCAGGAGATAGATTAAACACATATAGAGCTGTGAGTCCGGTCGTCAGCCATGCTTTCTTTTATCCATTTTAGGTTGATGATTTGCTGCATGCGCCTAAACATCAGCTACGCATTTGAGTAGCTCTTCATGGTAGCAACCTCTAATATATTGGGTGGCGGTTGGCGGAACTAGTTCTTCATTATCTGCGAAAATGAGCTATCACTCTCTCTACAAATTGCTACTTCAATGCATCAACTATTTTTTATTTATTTATTTCTAAAACTAAACTAAGGGTTACAATGATTCTTTTGTTTTTTACTTACATACAACTACAACAAGACCATTTTAGTTTTTAGCAAGAAATAGAAACACGTTCTGTTGTCAAAATGACAAGAGGCGAAATTACTTTTATTTTGAAAAAAAGGAAAAGTTATAAACTATTGATCGGGAAACAAATTATATAACTTGAAATTACAAACAAATTAAAAGATATACATCGAGTAGACAATAATATTTTATATTCATATACTACAAGGTGGCGCAAAAATAACCTTTCGATGTTTTTTGGCTGTAATTTAAAAAAAATGAAAAACCTTGATTCTTCTTGTGGATTATTTTTATTTGGTCTTTTAATTTTTTTTACATCAAGTCGAGAATATGATGTCATGTAAATGGCCGGCGCCACAGTTGATTGTCATTTGAGCCCTTTTTATGGCATTTTCCATCACTTTGGCCAAAACTTCCGGCGATAGGTCCTCACATTCTTGACGGATATTGTCTTTAAGAGCTGCAAGAGTCTGAGGCTTGTTGACATAAACCCGCGACTTCAAAAAGCCCCACAAAAATAAGTCTGGAGCGGTTAAATCAGGCGATCTTGCTGGCCAGTGCAAATCGCCAAAACGGGAGATTAGGCGCCCGGGAAATGCATCCTTCAGCATATCTGTTGTGGCACGTGCAGTGTGTGCCGTTGCACCGTCCTGTTGGAACCACATGTTTTCCAATCCCAATTCATCAAGTTGCGGCAAAAAGAACTCGTTGATCATTGCTCTGTAGCGCTCACCATTCACAGTAACCGTTTGGCCCGCGACGTCTTCGAAGAAAAAAGGTCCGATGACTCCTCCAGCGAAAACAGCACACCATACATACTCCACGCCTGGCAGCATCTCGTGTTGTGCCAGTCTCTTCGAGGCGAGCCTCTAAACGTCGCAGCGTTTCACCAGTAGGCGTTGGACGGCTAGGAAATCTGCGACGAAATTCACGTTGTGCCAAAGTCACCGACCGATTATTGCTCAAATAAATAGTCACCAATATTCCGCGTTCTGGACCAGTGTAGCGTAACATTGTTTATTAACGTGTATTCTGCATGTGTTTACTACACAAATTTCAAAACAGAACTGACATTAGGGGCCAATCGCAAAATTTATAGCATTTTCTGATAGGAGGATTACTTTTGCGCCACCTTGTATATTATACCATTGGAATCAAAAGAGAATCTATTTGAGAATAGTTACAGGAAAAAAGCCATGTTTTGATTTTATTTAAAAATACTTATTAAAAATACTATTGCCTATATGGCTATATATTTTAGAATCACCTTCGGTTAAGAAGATATTTTTTTCTGCATTGGACCTGACACTTCATTGATTAAATTTGCTTATTTTTTTCTTGTTTAAACTTAAACGACTTAGCATCAGTCCTGTGAAACAAGTTCGACCTTAAACGTCTTCGAAAGAGGCATTTTTCTAATCGACTTTTGGACCTGCGTATGATGATTATATAAATCCGATTATATAAATCCGGCTCGAAGAATATCCGAATCGAATTTGAAGAGACAGACATTATTTATCTTTGATGGCGTGGACAATTAAATGAAAAAAGGGCGACCCGAATCAACTTTCTCCACGCAGCTGGATACTGGATATACCTTGCTAAGAATAGGGCTGCCTCTAAGCAGATGAGGCCTCTTTGGTTGGATCTTGAAATCTTTTTCACTCACATCGTTAATCCCTCTCCAAAATTATCAATTAGGCGGCCCATCTTTTTATTACGATGAACAAATTGAAGATTCTTATTAGTATACGATGTCTTTCCGAAACACAAACACACACTGCCATCGGCGGTTTGAATGATGAAAATTTATAACAGCGAAACAAACAGATAAATGTGCATCATTTCCGCGCTTCGTCTCAGCTTCATTAGAAGTCTATCTATAACAGCCAAAGTCATACACATAATTAAATCAATTAAAACTTAATTAAGCCATTAGCTGCGTGTAAAAGATTAACTCGTGTAACTTATACTGAAGTGTGGCTATTTAGATCTACCCGGGAGCGAAAAGACGCTGCCAACATTGAGACCACAATTTATATCTGAATCGGAATTGGTTCACGGTTCACCGTTCACTGGGGAAATGAGTATATTACTCATTGGATGAAGCTGGGGCTCATAATTTACGTACTGTCAGAGAATGTTTCTTTGAGCTTTTTATTTGTGTTGCATATTTGGTTATTATTAGTGATTATAGGAATTTATAGCTCTTAAGAAACTTGGACTTTCATAACATGTTGCACCTCAAATAGGGAGCAGATGGGTCACTTTTAAAATTGTCAATCCAAAGGTCCGATGGTTTTTACTTTTTTTACTTGGTAGGCGCAGTCGCTTAGTGGTTGTGTTGGACTACAAATTTGGGTTTTTCGATCCCCGAAAGAACACAAATTACATTTTATAAAGGTTTCTTCCACTATCGCCAACGTCTGACAAACACCCGAGTGTATAACTGCCATGAAAGAGCATAAAATTGTAGATCCTTCCATTCGTCCCAAAAAACTGAAAACTCACACAAAACGAGTGCTTGCGAGAAGATGGGTCGCTACGGAACTGTTGCGCCAACTATTTATTTATTTATTTTTTAATAAACTTTACTTAAAAATTAAAAGTTGCAAACTTGTATTATACCTATGTAAGGGGTGTCCCATAATTCACGCAAAATTTAAATTTTGCGCCAACAGAAAAAAAGATAGCAATGTGACAGCTGACAGTTCGGGGATAGTAAAAATGGAGCGCTATACGAAAGAACAACGCATTTTAATTGTTGAGCAATATTTTAAAAATAATTAAGGTTTCTCAGCTACAGTACGCAATTTCATCTTCAGTGATGAAGCTCATTTTCATCTTGATGGCTTTGTTAATCGTCAAAATTTTCGAATTTGGGGTTCAGAAAACCCACAAGTAATTGTTGAGGAACAAATGCATCCACAACGCGTGACTGTTTGGTGCGGATTTTGGGCTAGAGGCATTTTCGGATCATTCTTCTTCGAAAATGCGGCTGGTCGGGCAGTAACAATAAATGGTGGTCGTTATGGTGACATGATAATCCAGTTTTTAGAGCCTAAATTACAAGATATGGATGTGACCACCATGTGGCTTCAACAAGACGGTGGCACCATTGACTTATTAAATATGGACTGCTAATGAAATGTCACTTCCCTACAATCTCTGCCCAGAAAATGACGCCAACATAACTAGCGCTCGTGGTTCTATGCGAAAAATAAGTGAAACAAAATGACAACCATCTTGGATTTATCCACAGAATGCTAGAGCCACCTATTGGGCGTGAGTGGATTTGCCAAGTGAAATGGTTGAAATTCAAATTGTTGCGGCATTGTATACAATAGATGTCATCTCGAAATTGTGCTAGTTTAAATAATTAATAATAGATGGAACCAACAAAATTTGAATAAAAAATCATTTTTCACTGTCACATAAATTGCACAATTTTCGTATATTTATTGCGAATTGGTTTTTTATGTTGTTTTTCATTATTAATTTTAGAAATACGATGTAATAACACTTTAGCGTATATTTCAGTCACAACAAATACTTATGATTGTCAAGAATATCACACAAGAACATGAGAATTTAATTTAAAGTACTTATAATTATCAGGCTATAAATCTTATTGCACCCTAATTTGTTTTGTAATTCATACAAAGACACAGTTTTCTGGACAGTTTTACAAATTTTGATTGGATATGGAAACAGATTTGTCCCTTTTCAGAGAAACTTGAATCATATTGCAAATTGCAACCAATTATACAACACTTCATTATTTAATTTTAAATATTTATTCAATTAATCGCAATAAATCGCAATAATCGCTGCAACGAAATGGAAACGTCATATGTGAGTTTCCAATTTATTCCGCTCCGAGCCACGAGAGCTGGCTCTTATGTTGGAACCAACGCGAAGTTGTCTACTAGCAGTCCATATAATAATAAGCACCCATTGGCCACATGCCATACATGCAGAGAAACAATTCAATTACAGCATGAGTCGATTCCAAATCGTGTAATCGGCCGTTTTTGCGATCAGAATTGGCCATCCAGATCTAGCGATTTATAACGCCATTGAAATTTTCTCTGTGGGGTTTTTTGAAGTCAAAGGTCTGTGTAAACAAGCCCACGACCAGCAACGAATTGGAAGAATAAATTGGGAGGTGTATTAATGAAATTCACCCGCATTTATGCGGCCACTTAAACGTCATAGAAAATTTCAATAAAAGAGTACGTAGTTGCCAGCAAAGCCGTGGCGGCCATTTTTCCGATGTGCTATTCCATACATAGCCCCAATCTGTATACCTACTCTATTCGTCAATAAAAAATGTGAGTTTTATAATTGAAAACCTGTGCTTTGTATCAAAATTACATTTTGCGTGAATTATGGGACACCCTTTACAAAAAATTCGTAAGCTTCAGTGTTTATTTCTTTCTTCATTTTACAAAATGCTTTTATACAGTTTTCGCTTCAAATATCTTGCAGTTTTAGATCGTAAATTGATTTATTTATTTGCACAAAGCTTGGCTTCGTTAAGCAGTGTTAAGACTATTAGTACGTCCTTACATCCTTATATTATCATTATGTACCTTGAAATACAATGGCTCTCCGCCTATCCGTTAATGCGCTTAAAACTCGAGAGCCACTTAAACGTATTTGCAATCTGTACTGATGTGTTCGCTGCCGAGGTCCTTCAATATATTTCACGGCGATGTGATGAGTATAGCTACACTTGTGCACAATCAATAACCAAGTGGCAGGATATTCATCATTAAAATAAATTTCTTCATTAAATTGTGAATACACAGCTCAATAAGGGCTTATCGGATTTGTTACACAAAACAAAACGTACGTTTTAAGTAAAAACATCAATGGCGCATTTCATCTATCAGTCGCTCTCGTGCTCCTTAGAGAAGCTGGAAGAAAGTCTCCCACAGGGCCACAGGGTTAATGTCAAAACAAAAACAAAAATATTAAAAAGGCGATTCCTTTTATTACACACACAAACACTGAATGTCTTTTTCTTTGTTGGATAGGAATGAGAAGAAATAAGTGATTTGCACCGAAACTTTTTCACAAGGCACTGGGCCGCAGCGCTACCTTCGGGACGCTTTAGAATCATTTTGACTCCTTTTCTACATTTTTAAAAGGAGTCCGAAATCATTGAGTTTTAAAAAGATGATTTCGGAGTCCAGGTGTTCAGGACCTCGGACTCATCTTTTCGAAACTCAATGATTTCGGACTCCTTTTTAAAATGTGGAATATTTTAGCTAAAATTCAAAATTGTTTAGCCTTCTTAATTGAATTCGAAAGAATTTGTTTTTACCTGAATTTTGTTGTAATAAATAATAAAAGTGTGTTTTTTTAAAAACGTAAAGGAAATATTAAGACCAAAATTGACTCCTTTTTTCATCCGGCACTCTTTTTTTGGACTCTTTCTGAAAATTTTCAGAGGTAACACAGCTGGGCCTTACTAATAACCATTTCACCCAAAAAAAATGTGTTGTACAAATGGTGAAACCGACTGCATTAACTGTCATAATCTACCCGACATCCAGATCCAATGCTGTCATGGCAGCCGTCATACTTCAAGTGCAGTTTTAACTGCACATGGTTGTAGATTTCAATGCGTATATATTGTTGTGTAGGTATTCTACAAATTTAAGAACTTTTTACTGCATTTTGACTGTAAATTTGACAAATTCATATCTGTAGGTACATCTAACAACACAAATTGATAAAGAGCTGTCAATTTTACAACAAGAAATTGCGATCATTTCTACATTTTTATTGCTAAAATGAGAGTAAACCCTGCAAAACTTACAATTTATTGTGAAAATGAACCCATTTGCTGTTTATTTCACAATTATACAATTTATTGTAAATTTGACTGTCACATGTTTTAAATTTTCAGTGGAGATTTTGCGTGATTATATTTTGTAGGAGTCACAATTGCAATTTTATATAAAAAAAGTTTCATTGTGAGTTCGAAAAAAGGAGCCCGGATGTAATAAATATGACCACTGGGTCTTCCAGGAGTTTGTCAAATCAATTATTTTATGCAGTAAAAAAATAAAATTAAATAACATTTTAGCAGTAAACACCTAGCAAGTCAAGACACGTTCTTTACCCTCAATATGTACAGAAATATTTTTTCCCTAACCTCACCATTTTTGTCCACCTAAGTACTTCTGATTGCATGTCTGAATGTCTGCTTATCGGCATTTTTCTCCATTCCATACGGTACCTAACGAGAGTGTGGACAACCATAAAACACTTTTCAATTAACCCGGTTAATAGCATTTTATGCCGCAAGTTACATAAATCCTTCAGTTGTTCTCCACGCACAGAAATTGAGAAAAAAAAAAAATCCAACAACGTCGTGAAAAAATCATAATTTTTGCATTTCTATCATGCACACAGCAACAGCCTACATGACGTTTATTAATTTCTTTTTGGGCTGAGGAAAATTGATTAATGCACACACCCACCGAAACCTGGGGATAGCTAAATAAACGGTTCACCTCCAATGAACCAGAGTGCCACAGAACGGTTTAATAAATTGAAACCGCAAAATATATATCTATTTTGCAACAGTCCCGGAGTTTGTATGTATGTAGTATATCCAGGTGGGCTCCATCTATGGCAAATCAAATCAAAATAATAATAAAACCCAACCACTTGGTGATAACTCAAAGCCAAAGCAGTAATCCCAATAAAGGTGTCCAAAGTAACAACTCTGCGAGAGATCTTGTCGGCGGCGTGTTGGCGTTGTTCGCTTAATTCTCAAACGGCGTCCACCTATATCCCCCCATGTATATTGTATACATAGTCACACACATCTGCATCATGAGGCGCGATTGGCAGCATTTACAGAAAATTTATTTATAACCTTTTCGGCTCTGTGGGCTGTTTTCTAATGGGTGATTTACGCAATTACAGCCATTTGAAAAATGATCGTCGCAAATTAAACGGACATTAGGTCGGATATAAACTGAGACGGCGATGACGTTTGACATGTCGATGATGGAAATTTTGCGATATTGGCATATTCTCCAGCCGTGACCATTACTTGATGACGGTCCGATTTGCATGCACGATTTCGCACTTTTCAATCAAATTGCAAAATTTGTTTCAATAGGGCTTGGGTAATTTCAGACGGTTTGGTGATCTTTAAGTTCTTAGATAGATAGATAGATGAAGTGCAGAAGGACTTCCGTCATCAAGTAACATTTGGAGCCGAAGGCGGTCTGAGTTGATTTTTTAAGTCCTTCAAGTTGGAATGGTAAACAAAAACATTGTTACAATGAAAATGAGGCAAGGATACTACTTACATAATTTAGAATTTTTGGAAAAAAGTGAAGACTATCCCCGCAGACACTTTGCTTTCATTTCTCTCGGTCACTTGTTTTTCCTTGTTCCTATTTACCTTGTCATCATAGGTTGGATTTCTTTATCAGATGGTTATTAGGTTATTAGTTCTGGAATAACGATGATAGTAGAACTGATTAAAAAACTGCGAAGCATGAATATTTACGAAGCACCGATTGTCAGAATTCAACTGCTAAAATCACTAAAAAGAGTGGTGAATTAGTAGTTCGGTTTGAAATAGATATAGCTCTAACCGGAGTGTTGGTAAATAAAGTTTTTAGTCTTCCAAACATCACATCAAATAAAAACTCGACAGATATTCTTCATATTCTTGCTACTTGTTACTTGTTACTTGTTACTTGTTACTTGTTACTTGTTACTTGTTACTTGTTATTTGTTACTTGTTACTTGTTACTTGTTACTTGTTCCTTGTTACTTGTTACTTGTTACTTGTTACTTGTTACTTGTTACTTGTTACTTGTTACTTGTCACTTGTTACTTGTCACTTGTTACTTGTTACTTGTTACTTGTTACTTGTTACTTGTTACTTGTTACTTGTTACTTGTTACTTGTTATTTGTTACTTGTTACTTGTTACTTGTTACTTGTTACTTGTTACTTGTTACTTGTTACTTGTTACTTGTTACTTGTTACTTGTTACTTGTTACTTGTTACTTGTTACTTGCTACTTGTTACTTGTTACTTGTTACTTGTTACTTGTTACTTGTTACTTGTTACTTGTTACTTGTTATTTGTTACTTGTTACTTGTTACTTGTTACTTGTTACTTGTTACTTGTTACTTGTTACTTGTTACTTGTTACTTGTTACTTGTTACTTGTTACTTGTCACTTGTTACTTGTTACTTGTTACTTGTTACTTGTTACTTGTTACTTGTTAATTGTTAATTGTTACTTGTTACTTGTTACTTGTTACTTGTTACTTGTTACTTGTTACTTGTTACTTGTTACTTGTCACTTGTTACTTGTCACTTGTTACTTGTTACTTGTTACTTGTTACTTGTTACTTGTTACTTGTTACTTGTTACTTGTTAATTGTTAATTGTTAATTGTTACTTGTTACTTGTTACTTGTTACTTGTTACTTGTTACTTGTTACTTGTTACTTGTTACTTGTTACTTGTTACTTGTTACTTGTTACTTGTTACTTGTTACTTGTTACTTGTTACTTGTTACTTGTTACTTGTTACTTGTTACTTGTTACTTGTTACTTGTTACTTGTTACTTGTTACTTGTTACTTGTTACTTGTTACTTGTTACTTGTCACTTGTTACTTGTCACTTGTTACTTGTTACTTGTTGCTTGTCACTTGTTACTTGTTACTTGTTACTTGTTACTTGTTACTTGTTACTTGTTACTTGTTACTTGTTAATTGTTACTTGTTACTTGTTACTTGTTACTTGTTACTTGTTACTTGTTACTTGTTACTTGTTACTTGTTACTTGTTACTTGTTACTTGTTACTTGTTACTTATTACTTGTTACTTGTTACTTGTTACTTGTTAATTGTAATACTTGTTACTTGTTCATCCTGAATCGGGCAACATTCCAAAACAATCTCCCTTCGAAGAAAAATGCCAACTGGATATGACCTTCTGGATCCATTTCCCCCAAAACAAATCTTATACCTCATGTAAGGGCGATAGGATCGAACCCACTTTTTCTTAGAGGGCGCTATATGTTCCCTCTTATACCAAACCACTTTCAGTCGATGTACTCTTCCAATCGGTGTGGTCTCTGCAGCTCATCTCAGACGGAGAGGCTCCACTCCATCCCCTCTCAATATATGACCCCTTCAGCGCTTCTGCTTAATTACACCGAGTCACAAAAAGCTCATATCCTTCTAAGGAACACAAGAAAAATTACTCTTACCGGACTCATCTCGACCTAACCCAACCACAAATTAAGCGGAAAAAAGGGAAAAAACTGGAACCTCCCAAGTAGTAGTGGCCCTAACGATGATGAATGCATATCTCTCTCATTAATTATGCATTTGTGTGCAAAAAAAAAGAAAATAAACATCCCAAAGTCGTCTTCCACGATCATTAAGACCTGCCTCCAGTAAACCGATCTGGCTGCATCTTTTTTATCCGCCTTTATTCGGACTTTACGGAATCACCACCAGTATTGCACGACGCAGAATATACTTCCATAATGATAATCTAATAAATTCCCACCGCATTCGCAGTCGCATCTTATGCCACACGCACATCGACAGTCTCGACACTTCACTCGACAGTCCTCAGTCCACAACACCATCAACTGTCCATCATACGTAATTGGATTTAATCGTCGTCCGATGGCATCTGGGAATCCTACCTGGAATTCGGCCATTTCCTCAGATGCCATACACACACAACCGAGTGTGTTGGTAATCAATCTCAACTATGTACATAGGCAAGATCACTTCTGGCTTCTTCCTTTTTTTTGGCTTAAATTGTCCGCGATATGAATCCCCATTCCATATAAAGTGGTCTTGGGAATCCGATCGCCCTTTACTTTGGAACAGATAATTACAGCCATTACAGCGATATCAACACATCCGACCGTCCGTCGAGTGGATGATATTTGTGGCACTGATCGGCCGTAAACTCAAGCGGATGACACATAAAAAACACCTAGCGAGTCCGATCCGGAAACGCACGAGAGGGTCCATCTTCTGCGCGCTGTGTGCTGGCGAAAGGTTAAACGATGCATCGGGCCACGGCTAAGAGTGTACATCCCATCACGACCGTCACTGAGGATACAATTTAAGAGTCAATAAAAACCGACAGAGGGAAGTCGATTTACGACTCCACCTGGTCACTTGTACTCTCAGTCGAATCTGTGGTGTGCGGTTTTGTAGTGCGACCCATAAAAAGGAACTTCCGTCCTTTGTGTGCGCCGGTATACTGTTTGAGTTTAGAAGCGCACAAACGGAAGATTTTCGACTAGTGGATTATAATGACCGATTTGGATTATTGAAACGTTCGCCGGGGCCCTAAATACTCAGGTATGCCGGCGTTGAAAGGTAGTAAAAGCGAAATTGCAGCCTCTTCTGTTTCCAAGATGGCCATGGTCATATTTAAGCATTTTTGAATGCAGCGATGATGACAGAATTTCGAGTCTTTCTGCGAATTTGTTAAGCTTCGTCAGACACCCTTTGGCATTTTGAGCCTCTGTTGACATTTTGAACGTGCTAGTGTATTGGAGACTTTCTTCAAGTTCCGCAACAGAAGCTATTGCGACTTCGACTTCTGTTTCAAAAAATGCTTCAAAAGCTTTCTGCACTCGATGATTTCCTTCACAGCTCGTCAGGGTATCTACTGACAGCTCCTAAGCTTTTCTATTGTTCTGCAATACCTAACCTAACCTAACCTACTGTCAACCCAGCAACTCTGTTCAACCTATTGTCAACCCAGAAACTCTGTTCAAATGGTCTGCGGTGATTTGTTTTATTAAATGTACAACACCCGCCACAATTAGCGGCCCAGAGATCGTCATACAACTCCCGATTTGTCCGTCCACATTTATCTTGGAGAGTGACTTCTGTTATGGTCACTTATAAAGATGCCCCCTGCTTTCACCACGCGATAGGGATACCTAATCTTATCTCTAATTAAGATTTGTTTTTGAATTAGCGATGCATTTTCGAAGACTACTATTTATTAACAGCCGATCAAGGCCTTAATTGGACTCAATGTTCGCCTAATGGTTTTGGAACATAAATTAATTGATAAGAGAGGCAGGGTACTTTATGATAGGCCATCCGGTTAATGAGTCTCTTGGTCTTTGGTATTTTGTTTTGGACCCGATAAGAAATAAGAAGTAGGACGTGCTGCTGCTGCTGTGCACTAGTATATGCAAATGTACATTTCTAACTTGGGAGATCATATAAATAACCAAGAATTATTAGCCACTCGTGTTTGAAAGAAGAATGTTTCATTTTTACGGATAATTAGCTTTGGTATACCAGGAAGTCGTTGGAGTTGATTAGTGTGGAGGTTAGCTGTGGTCGCAGTCGGAGTCACTGTTGAAAGGGTATAATTTATCGTGGAGGAAATTCTTCAGTAAACTATTTGTTTGGAAACGCGATAAGTTGGAAATACATTTTGGGGTCTTTGTAAAGGTTTTATATGGAGCGGCATCAGTTGAGTGCGGGCTGGAGTAAGATTTTTGAGTTCGCTAACTCCATCAAAAACATAGACTAACCAAACTGGGCGGTCAGCTGCCGTGTACCGATTTTTTAATTTATAACAATAAATGTAAAAAAAATAAATGTTTTTAGATAGCACAACTTGTTCTCTATCCATCTTCGGCAGCAAAAACTGCTCATCCATTCACATTTCAGTTCTTTTAAATTTCGTTGATATGAATTCTATTTTTGACAACAAAATGCATGCGTTGCTGCATAAATAAAATCCGTGGGTGTTGTTAAAAAATTCGTTAACAGCATGCAAGTTAAGCCCAAGCTTTCACTAGGGCTTAAGTGAATTTTAAGAAAATATCATGAACATTGAATAAATTTCTATTAGGCTTGGTGGATGTTTTCAAATTCGTTTATTTAACAGCACATTTGTGCAAGATCAAAATATGATTGGAAATTCTGTACATGAATAACACTGAACAGTGTTGAATAATGTGACTTAGGAAAAATGCAAATGCCATTCATATTTAAAAAAAACCTATTATTATCGGAAAGAAAATTCGTAAAAAAATTGATAAAACTCTTAACAAAAAGGTAATATAGTGCACGGTTAAAAATCCTGGCGTAAAATTTTATATTTTGGGGTTGTATATAGGACAACGCCGAGAAAATATTTAAATTTAAAATTTTCCATGTATTCAAAGTAAACAACTAATAAAAGACTTATTGATTTAAAATAATGTCTGCTACTACAAAACATGTCTGAAATATTGAATTTTAATATAGAGGAAGATGGGTTTCAATGCAAAAGTATTTAAATTAAACCCTTATTTATATTGAATTATTAAAGAATTTTAACACATTTGTATTCGAATTAAATAAACGGCAGATTAAGATATATTACTTTCACCTCAATTCAATACTTTCTCTTGCTTTTGATAAGCCCATTGATATACTATCTTATTGTATTTTATTATTTCCTTAGAGTTGATTTAAATATCTATGGAATATATTTTAACACCTATAACATTTTATTTTAATATTCATTTTTATTGGTTTTAAATATTACAATACATACCTATAGAAAATTGTCAAGCGTAGGAAAATTCCCGTGGTCTTTTATCCGCTTTGAAAATAATCCTATTGAGTGCCGCTGTGCTTCCTTTAGTAGGTATATTTTTCTAGAAATTTAAATGAAGGAAAATGTTTGCCCGAATTATCGTATTAATTATTCAGTCAATTACCTACTTTTTGGAATGTAATGGCAGTGTTGTTAGCACTCTCTCTTCATTTATCCCACGAAGCTAGTCATTTTTCCCTTTTCACCATACTCAAATTCCCTTTTAAAATCCCACGATACTTTTTTGCGTCAAAATCCAATTTTAAAAAGTAAAATTTGTATTACACGGAAAGAAAATCACGTTAAATTAACATTTAGTATAAAAACCGCAGCTTGTAACACTGCTATGATTATTTTTTGGTACTGGAAAATTTTGATAAAAGACGATTTACATGAGCTGTTTTTTATGGAAATTCAGTGTGTTGATAATCAGGTGAAATACAGGTGCTTTGATAGAATTTCACCCAAAATTTATAGTCTGAATGTTTTTTGTCCGATTTCCGCTTTCGAAATTCCCACAAAAAGGGATAAATCTCACTATATAACAACACTGTGTAATAGCTATAATTCTGAAGCAATGAGCTCGAATCTTCGAAACATTTTTCTTTTAAAATAACTTTATCCAAATCATCCACTCTATTGAGTAGAACGCTCAAACTAACTCTAATTTCTTAACCAAGCAACAAAAAATATATTTAGGCTCAAAAGAAATACCGATATATTTAAATCTAATCATTTTGGCTCAGATCCTGTACTACAACCAAATGCAAGAGTATTGAAATTGATGGCTTTAATAAGTTCCAGATTACATTTTAATCAAAGATGATGTTATATTTCTGATATTTATATTTAACTTAATTGTAATAAGTTCTTGATTGAAATATTATTTTAATATAGACCGGGTAAGATTGTAAGGCAAAAATACTGGATTTTAATCTTTAAAGATTTAAGTTCAGAAAATTCGTATTAAAATGAGCATTTTAATAAAACAATTATTTAATTTGAATATATAATATGTTAGAGAAAAAGTTTAATAAATTGGAAATATTTAAAACCAATATTTCTTGTATTGCATAGACCTGTAATACTGCGGATGTATTAAAAAAAAAAAACATATTTTTAGCCGTGTGATTTTAAAGTAGATTCTGCTTTTGATTTCGCCTATTCAATCGAACGTAAGAATCCAAATTGTTTTGTTAATTTTTGGTATTCGCATATGCTTTATTTTTCGTTCTCTGTACATTTATTCTTTTACAAATCTTATAACAATGTATTTTGTAATGTGCACAGATTTTTTACAAACCTTGCTAAATTATTAATTAACAAAAAAACAAGTGACCAAACCATTTTTTTACTGTTTCAAATATTTTACATAAAGAAAGGGCGATTTTTGTATTATGGCCTTTACCAGAAAAAGCCAAGCGCATACAAATTTGAGAGCAATAGTATAAACAATAAAAAAAATTAATTAATTTTTTGAATTTAACAAATGCCTATTATTTTGCATTTTACGTACAAGGCGGGCCAAAAGAGATCACCCTATTGGAAGATGCTCTTATTTTTGCAAATGGCCGTCAAAGTCAAATCTGTTTTGAAGTTTGTGGACTAGACAGATGTAGAAAGACCCGCGCATGTTCCTGTACAGAGTCCAGTACGTGCATCAGCTGCTGCCTGTCGACCGCCAAGCGCATGTAACCTACGCCCAAGCCATCCTCAATCTCGAGGACGAAGTGGACGATTTTTCGACCAAAATCATATTGAGCGAAGAGGCTCATCTCCACCTCAGCGGGTACGTGAACAAGCAAAACTATCGCTTCTGGGGCACCGAAAATCCACGAGTAATGCACGAGGAGCCATTACACCCGCTAAAAGTTACTGCATGGTGCGCTATTCACGCTGGAGGAGTCATCGGGCCATTCTTTTTCGAGAATGCCGCTAGTCAAACGACAACAGTGGACGGTGCGTGCTATAGGTCCATATTAACAGAGTTTTTTCTGTCGCAATTGGACGAATTAGGACTGGAGGACATGTGGTTCCAGTAGGACGGAGCTACGGCACACACTGCGCGAGCCACAATCGATATTCTGAAGGCGGAGTTCCCGGGTCGCCTCATCTCTCGTTTTGGCGATTTGCACTGGCCCGCAAGATCGCCCGATTTAACCGTTCCAGACTTTTTTTTGTGGGGTTCTTGGAAGTACCGTGTTTACGTGAAGCCCGAGACCCTAGAAGCCCTCAAGAACAACATTCGACACGAGTGCGAGAATCTGTTGCCCGAAGTTCTCGCCGAAATGATCAAAAAAGCCATAAAACGAGCCCGTATGGCAATCAATTGTGACGGCGCCCATTTGGCCGATATCACCTTCTCGACTTGACCAATAAAATTCTAAAGGTTCAAATAAACTTAATCAAAAAACAGAATCGAAGTTTTTCATTTAGAAAGAAAATGAGAGCCAAACAACATCGGATGACTTCTTTTGGCCCACCTTGTACTAATTACAGATTATAAATAATGCTTAAACTGAAAAGTATTTTACCCCACGACATAAAAAAAGTGTTCCCTAAAATATTTTGTTTCAATATGACTTTGAAATTAAAAGCATTAAAATCAACGAAAAAAAAGTGTATTTTCTTCAAAATATACAAAAAAGCTTCAAGCTACAAAATCTCTCTTAACAAAAGTGCAAAAAACCGCGTTGGTTCATTTTGCTCTGATTAATATTATGAGATGGATTTCTGCCAGACATTGTCAAAAAATGATTATTATAACAAGGTACTTGGCATTCTTACGAAATTATAACAGGAATTCCATTTCATAAACTTTAAAGACTCTTAAACTAAACTGTGATGTGAACGCCTTGTAACTAATGGGCACAAAATGTGCCGAACACCCACATGAAATCCCACCAGAAAATGGCCTCCCGATAGACAACAAGTCACTGAACAGTGTTGCCACTAAAAAAATTAATCCGGTCAATCTGACCGAATGACCCATTTTTTTTTTATATTCGGTCAGAAAATCCGGTCAAAAGATAAAATAAGAATTTTTAACCAGAAGTCCGCTCAAAAATGGAATATATCTAGTAATATATTTTAACTAAAAATATAAACCAAAAATTATATTATTATATTTATGTATGTAGTTTCTCTATTTTTCTGAACTAATCTTAAATCTAATAAAACAGAAAAACAAACAATTCATTGAAAAGCTTTTCATCACAACGTTTTGCAGAAAAATTAACTTTACACTCCAATTCGGCGTTTGAAATTGGTAAAACCCCCACCGAAATTTGCAAAATTCTAAATCGTCTTCACTGCAGTCTTTTTTTAATGCACAATTGCACACACCCATCAGTCACAGTTGGTGGGAGCATTCAAATGAGACTGCCGCGAAGAAACGCTTTATTCTAGGAATGTTCACAATAAACTGGTTTCTCTATGAAATTGTGAGTGTGTTCGTTAAGTACGGCCAAGTATCATTCAAATTATATAAATCTATACCTTATATCCCATCATAGAACAATATTATATTCCAGGTCAGAAAAGGTTTTTCCGGTTAAAGAATTTTTTTGTTTCGGTTAAAAAACGGTTAGACCGGCTTTCAAAATTTTCTCCGGTCAGAGTGAAGAGATTTCGGTCAGATATGAATGGAATCCGGTCAGAATGGCAACACTGTACCCTGTATAAGATTTTCTACGTATTTTCTAAGTCTAGTTTGGTTAGTCTACGATCAAAACAGTAGCAAAAAATGATCTAGTTGACATAATAATTCAGTAGTCACTCAAAACCACTTCGTTTTTCCGTCACTCTCGACAGCTTCCCCCAAGGCATTGAGGTCATTTCCTCGGATGGCAATATCAACGTCATCCGCATTAGCATCAATCATCGCAGTGTCCCTCTGGGAAAATTTCAAAATTTAGCATCTACCCAAAATTTAGTGCTCCAATCTCATGCGGTGCAGTAATCGCCTCTCGTCAACTAATTTACCTCGGATGAGTGTTCACTATAACCCTCTACAGACCAAAGTCCACCCTCCCACTGAAATCACATCAAGTTCAGTATAAGTCATCGCACATGCACCCCACGATGAGATGTCGCTTAAATCATACAAAGTCATCTTCACACAAAGATAGATGCACGACAAAGGAACCCCGTTGCAACAGAGAATCTAAGACTCCAACTGCGTCGATACATTGCAATTACTGTCACACCCTGACGCCTCTTTCGCTGTCAGTCGCCACGTCTTAAATATATGTACCTCTAATTGGTGAGCAAACAAAATATGAATATTCACCCACCCCCTCGCGCCATTATGCGCGCATCAGAATCGGAATATAATTAATTACAGCTAATCACAGAGTTCGGTCGCAATTCAGTTGAAATCGCATTTGCCGTTCTAATTAGCTTTCGACAAACGAAACCCGATGCTGTTGCAGTTTTCGAAATCAAACCGACTGACGGCTGCGGCGAAATGCGTTTGATGTCTGCCAAACAATGGATTTCGCAGCGCCCGGTCGGCGGTAAAAAGTAATGCTCATTTTTTCACATTATTTAAGACGTAATTAGATATACTTCGTCGAGCTTTAGCGGGTGATGGCGGAGGGAGCACGGAGCACGGCGCACGGTACAACAGGGGATAAGTGTCTTCGATTTCTCGGGAAACGTGATCGCATCGGATGTTGCATTTGTGTACACATAGGCGGACGACAAAACAGAAACAGAAACAGAAACAGAAGCAGAAGCTTTTAGTGCAGTCTCACCGCTTGGCCTTTGGTTCGACTGTTGGACGAGTCACTTTGCCATTGTGCAGTTGTGCTGGTGAGTCAGGCAGAAAACGGCCACTTTTATAGTAAACCAGATTCGAAATTACTATATGTGGGTGAATCATCAAGTGGTTTAGCGATGATAACAGGTTTCTGTTCTTTTTGGGGTCAGAACTGTCTGAGTAATTTCTTTGTTTAGTCGAGGTTAGATGGAAACACTGTGTTTTCAAGTTTTCAAGAAAATGCGCCGTCACTTGTTCACTGTTTGCATAGCTATATAAAAGTTTCCATCCCAACCATACAGCTTGACCGACTTTGAAACAGTGGCAGATAGATGTGGGCCCAACCAACTGCACCATGGGCAGGGCAAAGAGAAAGTTGAAAGTGAAGAGGGAATAGGTGGATGATAAGGACAATTTGGTGAGTGGTCTTTATTTATTTACCTACTTATTTTACCTTCCGAATTTAACGATCTTTTTTGAGAACTATGCTCAACTGGATATACAAATTCGACAATTTTACGAACACTGGGCTTAAATAGTTTCACAACACAACCTTTTCATATTTAGCGTCCCTCGTCAACTGCATTTCGTTAAAGCTGCTGCTAGTGAGTGTCCACATCGAAGCTTTTGTGAGCGAAAGTAGGTCTTAACTCAGGCGTATCCAGACCGATGCAGGGGATTTTTAGTGTAGTTTCGATTTTCGGAAAACACATTGCGCGATACTTATAATCATGTTTAGTGTCCATGCCAGATTTAACGAATTCACGAAATTTTCCATATAAGATTGCACATTGTCTTTAATTAGAAGACTTAAGTTGATTATTATTAAGGCCCATTTTTTCTATATGAAAATAAGCAGTAAAGTGACTACGCAATTGGCATTAAGCTGTTGTACTGGAGTGGCCGAAATGGGTTTTACATTTTTGGCTACAGCTCCAGCGGAGCTTATCTTGCACCAATAGTTGACATTGTGATCAACTAGCTGACCCTAAAATCGTCTAAATGGTTGATATCCAAAGGAATTGGTAGGTATGTGTAAAAAATTCCAATATAAATGAACTTATTCCACGTCTTGAAAATTTACCTCTCAGGGGCCCTACTCTGTATCTCGTTCTGAAAGTAAAATTTGTCGAAAACGAACCATTTCTGTTCTGTATTTTGAAAGTACTTATGTCGCATTTAGAGTTCCGAAATTATAACAGAGTACGGGAAGGTGAATGAATTATATTTCGAACGAGACAAAATAGAGAGTAGGGCCCCAGGTGTAGTAGGTAAGAGTAAAACTTTCTGTGCCTCAAACAAGTCGGGGATATAGAAAAGAGTGCATTTTCGATTCAGCTCAGAATAGCAGTAAGCTAGTGGGTCTGCCAACAGATAATGCCTCCGGGAGAAAATAATGTCTCAGAAAAAATCAGTAGGTACTCCAACAAATTCGAATGGGAAAACTGTTCCTGGTAAGTTGTATACGTGTTTAAATAATTTGTGACATCCTCTAATGTGGATACAAAGGGTCATTCATTGAGCGTTGTTTATCTTTGCCTGAAAATATTTTTTTTTTTCATTACGACGATAACTTTGTTTCGCACGTTACAATTTATATAAAAATGCACATCGTCGCTGAGGATGATTTTTTGGCCGAGGTTTGGACGAGGGGTCAGTGAGCTGTTGTTCATGAACAATTCGACTTCAAATTGAACGTTTTTGATTGACCAAAAATATGAAACCAATAATAGCGGCGAGTATATTGCGGCTTGGAAAAATGTAAAAACAAATAATTAAAATAATCAACTTCCTTTCCGAAGCCCAGAGATGAAGCAGACGCCGATTCAATAAGTTCCGCCCAACTAGCCCAATCTATCACAGGCTTTTAAGCAGCTTCTAACAAAATTACTTCAAATGACTTTTGAAGGTTTTTTCCACTTTCGCGAACGTCTGACAAACATCGGAGAGTATAACGATCTTGAAAGAGATTCTCAATTAGCAGTTTAGACTAGGTATAAAATATCCGTTGGTCCCATAAATAAAAAACTCACACAAAAAGCGATTGGTTGTGAAAAGCTGCTGCGCCAACTATTTGTTTCTTTTTATTTAATATAAAATTGAAATATATTTAATACATTTCAGTTGTCACATTTGAAGTTTACAACGACACTTGACAGAGTTGTATATCCAACTTGCAGGTCAACAAGTGAGGTGTTACTTTTAGAGAACCAGCAGGAATGAGCCATAGGCAGTCAAAAAATGCAGTTCTTCCTTAAAAAACAAGGACAAGGCGCACAACGAGTAAACAACTGCCAACTAAAAGTTCTTCGATAAAATGTTGGCTCAACGGAAAGTTGAGAATTCACAGCCCAAGCAGCCAACGACGTCCAGTAGACTAAGGATTTTTAAACAAAAGTTATGTATGTTCGGATGAAATTTTTCATTTTTTTACATTCCAACAAAAGTTAAACTGTTTATTATATACCCTGGTGAAATTTGTTATTTTCCTATTCACCAACAGGTAGAAATGAAAAATATATACAAACAATTTTAAAACATTTTAATATATCTCTACAACAACGAGCTTATTCGAAAGAAAATCGTTGACGAAGAGGGAAACCAAAAAAAATTTTCAAACGACGATGAGCAAGAAAAAGCCAGAAAATAAACGAGAGCCTTTCTTGAACGTTTTAAAATTGTTTTAATGTTACCAAGTAGATGGTCCAGATCCAAGTGAACGAGAAATCCACACAGCAGCAACCAGCAATGCATCTCCGAGACTTTCGCAGTTATGTAGATAATGACCGCGAGTGTATAAGCACCTTTGATAAGCCGAGAGAAAAGCGACGAGATTACCACTGTCGAGGATGCGATTGTAAGGTGTTCTGCTGGGTGGAGAGTTGTAAGTTCTCACTGTAAATGCATTACACAATCAATGTGAAGTGCGTGTACAGTGAGTAACAACAATCTTCTGAAGTTAAATTGGAATTTTGTTACAATATCAAATTTAGGATAAATATGAATAATTAAACATGAAACGAAAAAATATGTTTAAATTTGTTCGATTTGAATTGAGAGCAAAAAAAAATTAAATTAAATTAAATGAGTCCAAAACAATATCGTAGTCCAAATTTTAAATTTCGTTCATCCCGAGTCGGAAATTTAAGAGTGTTAATCACCAACAGGCTAAATTTGTGTCCTGGTAAAAATTTTGATTTTTTATTTATGTGTGAAAAATAGAAAAAATTAAAGTGCACGACTGGGTCGAACGTAACTTTCTCGTTCATCAAAAGTATTAATGTAAATGGAGTGGGAGTATTGTGTAAGCTCCGAGTTGTTGGACATATATTTTCAGGGTGCATATTCAATATGGTTGGAAAAAAAAACTAGAGAAAACTATATTTTTCAAAAATGACTTTTTTCAAAAACCCATTTTACGATAATACAGAGAAAAACTGAGTTTTCCATTAAGTTAGAAATGACCATATCACCTTAGAAATGATTTTTTGTTACAATCGTGTCGGACCGCTTTCGAGATATGTCCAAATTTCAAAAGTACCGTCACTCGATTTTTTAGCGGAAAACTGAGTATTCCGTTATGTTTACCTCACCTACTTAAGCTTAAATATCAATTTTTGTTGAAATCGTTAGAGCCGTTTTCGAACAAATCAAACTGGTATGAAAATTTTGTATGGGAAGTACCACTAATATTGAGGTAACCATGCAAAAAAAAAAACGGCCACGAACTGTAAGCCCCCAAACCTTAAATCCGAAGCTTGAAAGAAATCCGTTCAGCCGCTTAGGCTGTAGGCCTCGGGATATGCAGACAGACAGACAGACGGACATAATTTTGCGACCCACTTTTTTGAGTTCGCCTATCATCGTAATGTCAGAATTGATTAACATATCGAGTTCGAATTTTTGTACGTATACAATACATATATCTTTCTCTTACTACGTAGGTAATGGAGAAAGTTAAAAATTTAACTGGGTCAAAATTTTGATCTGCATTAATTTTATGAATAAAAACTAAACAAAAATGCACATCCGAGTAAAAAGGAAAACTTTCTCAAATTGGTTTGAATTTTTTCCATCTCAGATCAGATCAATTTCAAATCTTTCTAGTTTAAAATTTGTAAATTCCTTCAAATTAATAACCATAAAATTTTCATATACGTTTAAAAATTTAGACTTTTCTTCTTGAAAAAGTGTCTGCTCTTTGAATCCGAAAAGTATCCGAATATTTAATTTCAGTATTTTATAGTACCTACTATTTGTTGTATAAGCTGAAGGATTAAAAATAAATAAAATAAAATAGTTTCCGCAAAAGTCCCATAAAGGACACTAAAGCATTCTTTGTCTGATTTTCTTAAAAACAAAAAACTTCTAAAGTCCGTCCTAAAACTAAAACCTCATAAAAAATACGTCATGTGCTTGATTGAAGGATTTAGTTTCGATTGTAAAAATTGTAAGACTTAAAGAATGTGAGACTTAGGTGCGATATGATCCCATTGTTTTGTGATGTCAAATATTGACGCAGCTGCCTTCTTGGGCTATTCAAGTGTCCTCCCCTTTAATCAGTCTTCCATATAAAATTCCCACTCGCAACAAAGTAAACCTTACGACTTATCAAGCCCCCCCATTTTGTGTTCCGTTTTATTACTGCAACCGCCTAATTGGAGATCCACCTACTAATATAAAACAGCCAACTTCACATACATCAACAAATCCGGAATTTCGTTTTAATTGCAGCAATAAACTAAAAGATACTGCTCGAGCACTTTTATACATCTTTCTTTTTATTAATCATCAAATCAAACAGACTGCGTGTTCCAATGAAGTCCATGCCTCCCGCAGGAGTACTTCCCCAGGTTTATAGCCTCCATATATGCAATTTATTATACCCAATTGATTTGCTATGAATTTAATTTTAATTATCACCGAGGCGGCTCACTCGAATGAGGAGGCGACTGTTGCTTGCATGGAATACACATCCGTTTACGACGCCCATTCATTACTCAAACCAAACATCAAAAGTGCGTAAAGTGCTTCATATAAGTCCCATGGACGATGATGTCTCGCGGTCCGGTACCGCCAAAAAATATTTGAATTTAGTACTTCCTTGGCCCGATGCCGCCGCAATAAAAAAGCGAAAAGTGGAACAAATTAATAGAAAAGTGATTTAAGTGACAGTGGTCTGGATCTGGATCCTTCTATGCGGTTCAGTTAAATTTTTACGATCTCACTTCTCATGATGGGAAACTATAAAACTGAACGTTTTCAGTGCGAGAAAAATGTAAAAAAAAAAAAACGATGGAAAAGGGAACACAAAATGTCATCCCGTCTTTAAAATTGTAAACAAATAATACGTGATGCAGAATGTGAACCCAGGCAGCAGCACACCGGTCAAGCAAGGTGAACACACCGCCCAATCGTCCCCAGCGGAACTATCGTCTTCACTCGTAATCGGCAGTGTCGCAGCGCAGCTCGCTGCCACGGTGCGGTAGAGTCATCATGAAGAGGAGCTATGTAGGTGTATGTTCCCAGCATACTACGTGGGAAAAGTGAACGAACTCGATGTAAACAATTTTTCCAGTTTCAATAGAAACTGCGTTGCCCTCTGCGCGGAGTCTGATACCCGGCTGCGGCGCACACATGATGGCATCGCTGATATAGGTTCTGGTATAGGTAGTATCGACGATGGCAGTCAGTGGTGGAGCTGTGTCCACGATACGGACGTGGTGCTCACGTACAACAACAACAGTTGGCCAGGCAAGTGTGTGAAGCTCTTTTGGTGGAATTCACGGGACCGGTACCATAGTCGATGGGATTTTGAAAGAAAAAAGGTTAATCGACTGAATTCGGGAGCAAAATGTCAATGCTCTCTGGAAAGTTACTAGCATTTCCAAAAAGAGTGTGCGGGGTCAGCGGTAACTTTAATTTTTTTTGGAAGATTTAAGGTCTTGGTTTCTACGCAGAGTCTAAGTTCGTTGGTGGTGTTCCGTGAGGGAAGAGAGAGACTCTTGATCTTGATCTTGTTTGGTTGATTGGACTGAAAATTGTCATTGAGAAAAAAGAAGCCGGAACCGGATTTATGTTCCTGGATAGGTCTGCCTTTGAACCTTTATGAGAAAATACATGGCATCCCTTTCTAATTCTACGAACTTCGTCTTCTTTACTTAACATGGGGCTTATGTTACACCTGAACCACGGAATCAAACAGCAAGACCTTCCATTCAGTTGGGTCCCCAATATCTAGCTCCTTTCAGATTTAGACTTACATTTATTGAGTACATGCACTCAGAGAAAAAAATTGTTATTTTTGTAACTATTGTCGTAGTCATTTCATAAAATTCCATGATTAATGACTATTTCTTTCTCTGAGTGTAACAGTAAGAGTATACATTACTTAAAATTAGTTATTAGTTACTTAAATTTAGTTACGCACAAGTTGGCCTACAGTTATGAACCTGAGTGCGGTCTTTCTCAGACTTCTTGTCCCTGTCTAGAAGCTTAAATATTACAAAGTACACTGAAAATAAAGCCCTGGTATATTTGATAAAAATGATGCTTGGTTTAATAATTTTTTTTGACAATATACGTTCAACAAAATGTTTCTATCAAATTGACAAAAATTTTAATTAGTTTTACCTTGTCTTAAAGCTTTTGTTGTTATAGTACAATTTGTTTATTTGTGCGTATGAAAATTTTTGTTAAATTTACCAAAATGCTGTTGATTTTGCGAAGAAATTTATCAGTTTGACCTTTTTTTTAAATCAACAAAAAACGTTTTTAATACCATCGAAACTGTTTGTAATTTTTTTAAAATATTGTTGATATTACAGAAATAATCTGTCAGTACTACAGGTGTCTTTTGTTTAACTTATAAGCATATTATTGGTTATATATATATTTATTATCTCGGTTCCATAATTTTAATTTGTTGATTCAACAATTAAACTGTAATGTGGATAGCACTAGGTTTTAGTAAATGATACGCAAAACAAATAAGTTGAGCAATTAGATTTATTAATAAAAAAAGAAACTATAGAAATAACATTACATTATTTGTACTGGACAACAAAGAAAATATCAAAATATGCATACATAAAATTAAGAAATAACTAAATACTATACTTTTACTTTTAATTAATACTTTATTTCATACAATGAGTTGAAATTAAAATTTTTCGATACAAGTTCATTAAATAGTGGGTATGAAATAGTTTCGTAGAATCCTTTGTCGAAGTGACAAGAGTTGAAAGTATTTAACAGTTAACGCTAAACATTTAATAAAATTGTTGAAGGGGAATTACTAATAGAAAACATTAGCAGGAAAATATAAAAAAAACAATTATCTTACAAGACACTAAATGTTATATTGATTGGTTAAAAATTTATTTACGGCTGAGTAATCAAAAGAAAATAACCAATTTTTAGTATAATTTAAAAATACATTTTTAACCCTCTCACACCTAATGGAATCTGAAATTAAACAAACGGGAGCGGTGGCAAAGTAGAATCGTTCAAAATGTGCTTTATAAATTGTTGGACCGGTTACCAAATTTCTAGTATTAACCCGTAAATTATAATTTTACAGTAAAAACCCGAGTTTTCGAAGAATATTTTAAGGACTTTCTAGCAGTATAGATGCCTTAACGGAAGAATTTCCAGGTTTTTTAACAAATAAAAACTTGGAGATCTGCGATTTACTTCAGATAAAATACGTATTGCATGCTTTAGTTTTATAAGTAGTGGCTTCGTTTTATTAAGATATGCACCACCCCAACAAGAAATACCATATTGCAGCTTCGATTTGAAAAGACCATTATAAACAAGTTCTGTGATTGATCGCGGACAGTATAAACTAAGATGATAGAGTTGTCTTACCACTGTTTAAGGAAAAGTGTATGGTGACTCCAACAAAGTTTGTTATCTAAAACAATACCCAAGTATTTAAAATTGTCAACACACTCGATCCTAAAACAATAATTGCAACAAGATTTTAAATTATTAAAAGCTATGGTATTTTCGTTGATATTGTTTAAGCAAAAGCGTGTGCAACTTGGAGAGTGATAATAAAGCGGCAAATCATCACAAATTTTTGTTTTATTATTAAAAATCATAAATTTAGTTTTGTCACTGATTATAAGTTTATGATTAAAGAAACATTTTCTCAGCAAATCGAGATCAAGATCACATCCACAATAACATTCAGCAGACTTGTGTTTGAATACGAAAGAGCAGTGTCATCGGCAAACGCTGTAATTTTGCCTAAAAAATAAAAAAATTGAAAGACCCGCTGTACCTTAAACACCAACAACGATGTCGATGTAGGTAGTCATCTCCTTCACTATTTGAAGTAGCGTCTTTTAGCTTAGGTTAAGGAATCCGGGAACATCGCGTTGAAGTCAATTTTGATCTATATAATTTGAGATAATGAAATGCATATTAAACAATCCTTTATTACCAAATTGCAAATTCTTACCAATTTATATATATTTCTGTCCTCATTCGTAAATGGATTTAGTAACTTTTAGAATGTTGAACTCACTTTTTTAGGTAATTTTTAAAAACATTAACAAACTACTTTACTTCGGGTGTCAAATAATAAATGACGCCATCAAAAGCATTGCATTGAAAGGATTACCCCTTTAAATGGTATTTTTTTCAATTCAACACTTGTGTTATTAATCCAACAAAATTTATATCAAATCTGCAAACAAAAATGTTCATTTCAACAGAATGTTTGTAGTATTTTGTTTGGCTAGCAAACATTTTGCATTTTTTTTGTTTTGTCAATTTCAGAAAAGTGATTTTTGGTTCTGTTTTAATGGATATAACAAATACTTTGTTAATTCAACAATAAAATTGTTCAATTGATGCAATATAACTGAAAATTTTGTTTTGTTAATCTAACAAAGTAGTGTTGTAGTAAATGTTTTATCCGTTTGACAAAATATCGTTGAATTGATAGAACTTGAGTTTTATTGATAAAAAAAAAACAATTTTTGTTGAAAGTTTAGTTTTCAGTGTAGCCAGTTTATAAAATTTTTGTGACGTGATACCCTTATAGGTGCAGTTTTTTTTACCCTAATTCATATCGGGACATGGACAACATGGAATCCTGTCAATCAATATACATACAGTTGAACCTCTAGAAATTCGTCACGGGAATGACATAAACCCGACTAAGGTACAATATTTAATTGAAATGGTTACTCTATAATTAACACCTTTATCCAGACACTACTGATGCCAATCAAGGCTTACGAGAAAGCAAGGTATAACAAGAGACTTAAACTGTTTCCCAAACCTTACCTAAATATCACTAAGCCTAAGCAAGAGTGTATTGAAATTTTTCTTAAATCACCAGAGTAAAGTAAGTAGTTCTCTACCCAACATAAGTTTCTTTCAAAATTTCTAAGACGCTGTAATAGCGTCTGGGGTGGGCTTTCTCGGTCCCCGAAAAGGTGCCAACAGCTCTATGATTGTTGCCAGTTCCTAAAAAAATTTCTTACTTTTCTGTGACTTAGTATTGCCAACAAATGTTTTAAGGTATTCAGGTGGGGCTCACTAGCTCTATAAAGGTTTTCTAAGTGCTATGTACACTGGTACCACAGCTAACCATGGTTAAACCTTCTGACACGTTGTTACTCCTAGACTTTCACCGCATTCAACTCAAATATTGTTAGTTCCCTTAGCCCTGTTTGATGTTACTGATGGCATCACTGCTTTTTACGGGTTATAACAGCCACGAAGATAGCGATAAATGGACGCACATAAAAGAGCGGCTTACAGCTTCCGTAGCTTGCAGTCGCTTTCCCATTCTAATGCGTCCATTAGTGAGCTGCATAGCTGTACAAGTCGCCTTAGCAGTTTCTATAACATGGGACAACTTTGAAGGCATGATTCCGATTCTCCAAAAAATTATATGGGGCGACCGACACATCCAGTTAGTAGAAAAGGTCTTCTGGAAACAAACAGACAATTAGGAGCAGTTTAAAGATTTTGAGTACAAAATCTTGAGCTTCTTCGTTTGGTCGTAGTTCCGTATCTTTCATCGATGGTATCACATTTGGGATAGTTAGCTTCAGTTGTGCTTCGAATCTAGAACAGGGTTTTATGTACGAGTATGAGCCAGAAAGTCAACCTTTTCGTGTTGTTGACCGAGACACCTAACAAAATAAATGTGGGTAGAAAAGCCTACTCAAATTACCTACTGAATTGGATCTTGATCTGGAATAGACCACAGTGCGCCGGAGTAACAAACGAATAAAGTTTGTTAGTGACGCTCTTTTGCAACTTACCTAGATTTTTTTTTTGCGGTCCCATCAAACCCTATTCACGCTTTCTATTTTTACAACTGCCGACAGTTGGGTCTCTGTCTAAACTTACCAAGAAACCACATTCTTTTCTTGAAAGAAGCTCCTTTCCACCATTAAAGCGTTCTTTGCAAGCTCTTGTAAAAGTTATCAGGCAATAGTCTCACGAACCGCAAGATTTCCCCTTTTCACAGCTGTCAACATCGAACCATATCAGATGCATGAATGTGTCTTGCTTATAGGAAATTTCCATACGACTCCCGATCGCAGCACCTTTGCTAGGTCTTAATGTGTAGTCTACCTGGCACAGTGGCACTCATTAAGCTGATCATCGCTTAGTGCTCTTTTCATCAGGCAGCCCATATCCCGATGCTTCCCACGGTCTTACAATTTGAATAATTTTTTTGCCCTACACCAGACCCACCCAAAAGAAAATCGAAAAACTTCAAAGAAAAGGAAAACAACGGAAAAAAAATCAAATAAAACAGTGAAATGACATTTAACCATTGGATTCCGTAATTCCGCGCTCAAATATCATGATCCACTCGGGGCGATTCTACAAGAGAAAACGAAGAACAAAAAAAAAATGGAAAAACGAATTCCAGCTTCGATTTGCTTTTGATTTCTGCAACACAAAATCTGGTGGCCGGCCGACGACGCGACGCGACAGTGCAATGGAAAAGAAATCGAATGCACGTTTCCCTCGTCGCTTCGCAAAATGAATTCATATTCAAATTAACCCGGCAGCCGAGTGCTATCCGTGCGCTGGGGAGGGGTCGCCCTTAGTCTCTGCAAGTGGCCATGGGAATTGCAGAATAGCAATACCGAAGATGCATTGTGAAAGAAAGGACTGCTTGTTCGAAGGAAGGGTAGGACTTGAATGGATTCAGTTCAGGTAGAGGTAGACCAAGATGCTGCACCATATGGTGGAAGTGTTCATTGTACCACTTTAAGGTGGTGCCGCTGCTGCCGCTGAGCACTTACGAGTGCGGATTATGATATGCAAATTAAATTGTTACAAATCATTGAGTTTCTCACTGAGTTTCTCTCGGGTCGTAACTGCGCGTTGAAGTGTTCAGACTTAAGTGGGTCGATAGAGCAAAGATTCAGAGATCCACAGATCCAAAGATTCAAAGATTTGTAAAAGTGCTCAGTTGAGGGTCTCTTTTATAATGCACTCGTCGGATTATTGCTGATCAATATGCCTATTCGGAGGACGCTGACAGATTAGTTGACATGGTGAGAGCTGCATTGTTCAAGTTCTGATGCAAATTGTATTGTTTGCAGTAAGGACTTGAGTTGGGTGCGGACCTAGTCATTTAATATAAAGGCGAGGCAACGCTTTTGTGTCGTTGCTTGAGCGACTGTGTAACTGGAACTAAAATAGCCTAGCGACCTACTTGGGCTGACAAAATGGTGAAAAACTTTTATTTCAGCGACTAAAATAAAGTCTTTTATACCTCGATGTTGAGTCAGTCCAAGGCAGAGGAACGAAGAGTCATATTCATACCGCGTACTTCCGAGGCTAGTTTTGTGTGCATCGGTACCGAACGCCTTCCTGTGGTATCTCCGGAGATTTGTCTCTTTAAACTTGGCTTGGATTTTTAGACTTTAACGACAAATTTATAAGAAAGATAATAGCAACAACCGTGCCCTGTCGAAAATGACTGGATTAATAAGATTTGAAAGTCTAGCATGTGACTAGGGCTTTGTTTGATTGATCCAACGACATTTACAAGAGTCAGATTTTTTCATTGAAAGCCGAACCCAAAAGCTTTAGCGGCGCCTTGAAATACTCGCGTGTTAGTACCGCAGTTTAATTGTTGAAAGATAGACTCTTCTGGCGATATGTTTTCAGGAGGCGTGTTCCAAAGTCTTCCCAGTTTGTCCTGGTCGCTATTCCACAAAACAAATTATCAACTTTTCACTTTGCACTTATCAAATTTTTCGTCAATTTGCCAAACTTTATGTTCCACAGAACTATAAAATTTTATAAGTGATAAGTTGAAATTGAAAGTGTAATTTGCAAAGTCTTTGCAATTTTCATATTCTCTTTGCAATTTCTGTTCCACGTACGTTCTCTTGTACAAAGTGCAAAGTTAATATTGAAAAGTGTAATTTGCAAAGACTTTGCAAATAATTATGCTGTTTCGTTCCACATAAACTTAAAACTCTATTTTTGCAAAGCAAATTTTGAAAAGTTTGTCAAAAGTTTGCAAGGTAAACGGTCGCTTTACAAATTCAATATTTCTATAACTAGTGAAGCTTTTAAAATGTTAGGACGTGAGTTTTTGTTCGACGATAGTGACCGAATTAATTTTTCGGGACTACAAAACTTTAATTTTAAAGAGTGCTTTCGTTTAAATCAAATTCAAGTTGATTTCCTTTTGAATAAAATTGGAGAAATATTAAAGCGCAATCGGCTGAAAATCAACTGCTACTGTGCTTGCATTGGCTCGGAAATGGTTGCCAGTACCATGGGGCGAGTTCATAATTGCAACACTGTTGCACATGCCATGCAAAACATATTGATTCAATGCAATTATGAACAGAAATGCTGCTGCAAGTGTGCAGTAATCTTGCGTTTCCAAAAAAAAAATATATGCAGTAGGCAGTAAAAAAATTTAACACAAATAATATATTTAAGCTTTTTAATTAAAAAAAACCTTCATTTATTTTGGATAAATCTATTCAATTTTTATTTATCTTACTTAAATATTTTTTTTTTTATCATCTTCCTGCAACTCGCCAACAAAACAAAATTCAATACCGAGTTGATCGCAATTTCACTGTCATTTTACTTTTATGAACGCAGATGACAACTGCCGTCATGCAAAGATAATGCAGTTCTTTTACATTAATGAACGCAAAAATCGCAGTGCTGCCGCATTTTTACATTTGTGAGCTCAGCCATGGTGTTGCAGCTATGCATGGTGTTGCAAAATCAACAGTTTGCAGAACCATCCATAGAGTTGTCGATGTTATAATAAACGTTTCGTTTCAAAACAAAGTGCGGTGGCCCGATGACGTCGGTGGTATTGCTGAAAAGTTTTTTAATTACCTCGCATAGGTCCATGTTTTTTGGGCCGACGCCATAGTTGCAGGGATTGGGCTTTTCTCAAAACTTCCTCCCAAGAACCCTGTTTATCTAATTTATTAACCTTCAAAATGAAATGTAAACTTAAATATGTTCCAAATATTTACAATAATTTTATAAAAAAAATTTATTATTTTGAAAACTAGCAAATAAAATATTTTGTTTTCTTTGATCAAATGTAACACTGGAATTTTTTTTTTCTATTTTTATTTTGCGGCTCATTTTAACAACTTCTATCTAGCAATGCAAAGTGAAAAGTGATATGACAGAAATGCTTTATGGAACACTTTGCACGCTCACTTTGCAGGAAAGCGCAAAGACTTTTCAGGAGGACGCAGACTTTGCAGGAGAGCGCGAAAACTTTGCAAACATTTTCTAGTGCAAAGTGAGATTTGCAAAGAATATTGTGGAACAGAAACACAATCATATCACTTTGCCAAAAAATGTAATTTGATGAGTGCAAAGTGAAAAGTTGATAACTTGTTTTGTGGAATAGGGCCCGTGTACACCTTCTAAAAGGTGATGCCCAACAGTTGTTGTCTATCATTATAAGTGTTGATTTTTCGAATTTCGGTTCCACGAAACATCTGCGAAGGGAGTACTTTCATGGAATCAAAATAGTTCAACGACATGTAACTTGAGGACCAGTGTTTGTAGATTCGGTTTCAGTATAGAGTCTCACACTTAGAGCTGTGGTCAGTAAAGAATTTTCAGATCTAGTCAAGGTGATGAACCGGAAATGGTGACGGATTAACTTTTTACATTGCAAGTACTCTTATCCCCAAAGTGGGTTCCTGATAGCACCGGAATATATGTTCCGCTTTTAAAAGGTTCAGGAGAAGATACGGCAAACATATACAAACGCATTTGTATGTACAAAGAGAACCATGATCTACGAAAAAGAGACTTAAAAGGCGATTAAAAGGCCTGTCCAGAGTAAAATGACAGAAATGAAGCTTCAGTGCTTATAAGTGAATGGGTTTATTTGAAGACCCAACGAAGCTCGAATGACTCCTCAACAGCTTGCAAAATAAAGTAATGCATAGCTGCCTTCAGAGCTCCATGAAGCTCCCTAGGCTCAGCTTCTTAAGACCATTCGTTTGTATCAGTTCTTGTTTCTGTTGGCACGACTGGAAGGAACTTGCGTCTGGATTGAAAAGGTTTCTTAGGTATACTTTGGGATGTTTGTCCGGCTTTCGGGAGAGGTGGCGCATTGGAAAAAACCTAAGACAAAGCAGTGACTGCCCAGCAACGCACTGATCAGCAAGTGTCATTGTGTAATTTTCGACGACTGCAGATATTCCATAGACTAGGTTTTAGTGGACAAGACCCACGAGCTGTAGACCACCTTTTCGACCAACGTGTTTTCTTCCTTTTAGTGCGGGAGGCCAAAGATGAAGCTACCGCCAGGAACTTCATGACCTGTTGCAAGATGTGCATCTAGTACAGAGAGCCTCGGGCACATTGAGCGAATGGACATAGATGTACCGGCCCAGATAGCCTTCAAATCTACTTCAGGAGGACAGTGCAGTAAGACGACCTTAGGTGGCACGCTCAGTTGGATGGGGACATCAACCAATATGACCGGTGCCAGCAGCTCTCGATGGGATGAGCTGACTTCAGTGTTGAGGATCAGGTCCGCCCCAAGCTGTACCGCCATCAAAACTTTAAAAGAAAGTACTTCAAAATTATGCTGCAACCAAGGGTATCATCTAGTCCCAGACCGCAGAATCGACGCGACCATGGAGATTGCCTCAAAGATCAAGACTTCGCCGTTTTCAGAGCTTTTTTTTTTTTTTTAACTAAGGCAAACGACCACATGAGATGGAAGGTTACAAAGCATTGATATGCGTTCAGAGATATTGCGTATACAGAGATTCAACATGAACCCAGTACTGACCCATAAATGTGCTGCGATGGGCTTTCAGTTCTTAATCATGTCAAAAACCCGAACTAGATCCGGCTTTAGGGTGAGGGAACTCGAGCTATAGCCAGGGTTTTTTTATTTTAAAGCTCCTGATTCCTCACCTAGAGTGATAAAAAGGCCCATCGACCTTTTTTTTTTTTTTAATTTTTCTGACTCGCCAACGCGATCAAGAGGCACTTCAACCTGAGTAGATCTATTTTGCCATAGGATCAGAAAAGGTGAGTTTCTACTTTCCTAATGTAACTGATGATGATTTCAGCAGAGGATGTCTTTACTTCTTCTGGGCTTATAATTTCCCTGAGAAAGAAGTTCCTTCTAATACCACACAGGGCTGGGCATGCACATAAAATATGCTCAGTTGTTTCGTTTTCTTCAAGACATAGGCGACACTCCGAAGAGTCGGCTACATGTATTTTATTTAGGTGATATCGCAAACCATGGTGCCCTGTTAGGTAGCCAACTATATTTTTGACATCATGGCTACGTAGATTTAGAATCTTTTTGGCATTATTTCTGAAAGGTTTAATTACTTTTTTGGCCTGTCTTAGGCCTGGGATGCTTTCCCAATGTGAAATACACTTATTGTGTTCCCATAGCTTTATATGGCAAGGTTCGCCGCTGATTTAGAGATTGCACAGTAAGGCTCAGGTCCTGTGAAAGGTGTTTCCGAACCTCTTTTGGCCAGTTCGTCGGCTTTTTCGTTTCCTTCAATTCCTTCGTGGCCAGGAACCCACCATATTTTGGTATTGTTTCTGGTGCAAAGTGTTTGGAGGGTATTGAAGCAGTGTAAGACTGATTTGGAGTCAATGGTGGCATCGACCTTAAAAAAGAGATCCGTTTTACCGGTATTCAACGAAATCGCATCCCTTGGACTAATCACCGAAAGCAAATAAGAGCACCCGCACGGAATTAGAAGTGCGTCCTTTTATATTCGTTTGGCGTCCATTTCCCCCAATCGCGGCCTTTGTCCGTTTGCCTTCCTTAAACACGTGACGCGGAGATGGACATCGGCTACCTTTTATTCCGAAAAAACTAACTTGTGTCTATGGAAAGCCCTAAAATGCCTAAATCTCACTTCTATCTGGGTTAGAGCAAACTATACGCTTTTCCACTTATATAAGAAGCAAAGGCCTCTAAAGAAGATTTCAGAGGGGGGCGCCCTTTTTAAATCTAACTGTTTGGACCTCCATCAGAAGCGTCCTTCCATCACCAGGCCCTCATTACCTACCCCCACCCACCTTTGAATAAATTTACACTTTCAAGTATTTAATACAAACACACGTAGCACCGCCCCTTCAATATAGGGACGCGCAGCGCATGCTGCACGAACCTCCAACGCATGATAGCACTCATTAAACGTGAGCAACAGTCATACACTTGCTACATCGCGAACTTTGTTTATTTAACATCGGAATCCGGAAGCCACAGGTCGATACCGCTATATACCCATTGCGCGGGACTGGGGTGTTGGTCCGTCCGCCGCACCGGTCAGTTGCCGCACGGTGCGGTGTAATTTACTATCGCCCCATCGCATCAGCAAATACGGTGCGAGAGAGATTGTTGCCGGTGCGCGATGGTGTCCACCAAAGAAAACCCTCTGCCGACTTAAGGCTCTAATTAGTTGCACAATTCCATCGTTAGAACCCCAGCACACAAACACAAACACACACGCTGGAAATACTGGAGTTCGTATAATTAGCAGGATTTATATTTTATGACTTTATCGTGTCGCTCCCGCCCGGCCCGTTCCAAGATTAGGATCTAGCACCGGACGCACTGTATACAGCTAGCTGAAGACACTGCCATTCGTATGGTACACCACTTGGCTGCAATGCGTGAATAACTCTTCGTCGTGGTATCAGATCCTCCCCATATTGAATCAAGAGAGAGAGAGAGACCGTTTTGTTGCGTTATGGTAATTTAGTGGCGGACGGTAGCAATAAAATGTGACGACTCCTTTAGGTGCCACTTATCTTTCATTCGTTTGACTGTCGCTTGTTGCTGCTGCTGCTGGAGAGATGGTGTGGCTCCTGGGGTCTGGTGCAAATGCACGCACCTCCCGCTCTCCGTGTAGCTGCTGCACGGAACACTCAGAAAACCGCCAACCGATTAGATTAGCCATGCCAACGGAAGTGGGAATTTATTAAATTTTTTTATTCCTCGCTCTATTCGAATTTGACATTTGAACCCAGTCAGTGCGAGGGTGGTTAGAGGGTTCAGGCTGCGGCCTAGAAATGTGCTATGGATCGCCGCCTTCTCGTCTATGCCGAGTGTCAGATGTCAAAATATATAGCGCAAATGTGTCAACTCTCTTATCTGATGTGGTCACGCTGCAGCTTTTGTTTGCTTCATAGGCGACGGTCACGACTGTTGACACCGAGTTTGTTGAACTAAAACTGTGTCTAGTTACCGTTCCCCCTAGATAGAGCGAAGCTATACATAATTAGACAGCAACGCGGAATGTCAAATGGACTTGGACACGGCGTTGTGCGTGGCTAGATGCCATGAGTGGGTAATACATAAGTCTTCATAATTGTCAGTCCACATGGTTATGTTGGGCGGCGCACACACATCCGACAGAATGGGCTTCCAAGTTTGTAGTCCTAGCACGCAACTATACTCCAAGTGGTAAGTGTAGGTATTAGGATCGATTTGGTTTCGTAAATCGTTTCCGACAGTGGAGTAGCGATTTTTCCAGCTACCTTCAAGTTTTAAGTGAGCGAAGCGAACTGAAGTTAATCTTTGCGACAGTACTTTGATTTGAGTCGTTGGGCTGAGAACTGAAAACCGACCTAACACGACTTAAGTGGGTGCCCCTTCATCGGCATACACTCGGCGATCTATAGAAATGTGTTTGAGTGAGATCTGAGACAGTCGTCAGTGAACTACTTCCACGGTCGTTTTGGCATTAACAATCGAACTGAAATCGACGGCTGGGAAGGCGCTACCCTCAAGGCTAGCAAGAAAGTCTTCTTTTTTCCAAGACAGAGGAGTTGCCATGAAACAGAGTGCATCTAGTGATTCGAGGCAATACTAAACGTGGCTCTTTATATTCGCACTCCGAGGCGTTTCAAAAGGACGTGTCCATCGTTGACCACCTTTATCGAAACTTTAAACTTAGAAACCGATTCTTTTTTTAATATTCCATGTCACAGAACAAATTATGCTGCTTAAGAGAAACCAATACTGTTTGTCAGATGATCGACTTTGGTTTAAGTAGATTTTAATTTAAAAATAATTTGCTATTCATTTTAAGCATGACTTTAATGGTGGCAATGTTTAATGTTTTTTATTTTATTTATTATTGTCTTTTTATTTTTTGTAATAATGCGTACAAATTGCACACCCTCTCGTTAAAGTATTGAAACTTTGTTTGAAGAAATAAACTAAATTAAACTTAACTTTATCAATACGACGGTTGGTGGTAGGCAGGGGAAAGACCCAAGCCAGATTTTGGCTTACTTTTTAGCTCTGTCTCATTTGAAAAACTCACAGCTTTATCAGGGAACGCATCCCTTAGTTTCATAGACAGAGTGAAGTTGGTTTCAGTTTAAATCGTAAAATCATGAAAACAGTCAGTTTCCTAAAAGAAACGCACAGTTTTTGAAAGACTTCCAGCCAGTGTGACCTGCTGAATTCTGAAAAGGCGCAAGAAAAAGGGCCAATGACAATAAAAATGTAAGTAAAAATAAGCAGAATAGCTTACATATTTATAATTTTTGAACTAAACAGTATAATAGTGTTGTGAATGGCAACTACGTTACATTTAAAAGATTCTTATATCGAAATAACAGCATTTGCAAATTTTTGTAAGTGCCTTCTCCAACAAAAAAAGCGGCCAAGTGCGAGTCGGAAGGGTTCCGTAGCAGCCCACATGGACTCGCATATAAAGGGTGTTTTTTTTAGAGGTATAGAACTTCGAATTGAAATAAAACACAAAAAAATCGTTTTAATGATCATTAATTTGGCTTTATTGGAAGGATAATTTTATGCCATTAATGTTTAAATATGACTTCGGGCATGTGGCCGCCGCGGCTGCTTCGAATATAGCCAAGTCTAGAGGTCCAATTTTCAACCACTTTTTCGAGCATTTGGGGCTGTATGTCGGCAATAACGCCACGAATGTTGGCTTATAAGTCCCCTAACGTTTCTGGTTTGTTGGCGTACGCGAGCGACTTCACATATCCCCAAAGAAAATAATCCAATGGTGTCAAATCGCACGATCTTGGTGGCCAGTTGACAGGTCCATTCCGCAAAATTATGCGCTCATCGAATGTTTCCTTTAATAAATCGATGGTGACGTGCGCTGTGTGGCATGTAGCGCCGTCTTGTTTTAACCACATCTCATCCACATTCATGCCATCCAATTCGGGAACAAAATAGTCGGCTATCGTGGCTCTATACCGGTCTCCATTAACGGTAACTGACTCTCCAACATCATTTCGGAAGAAGTATGGCCCAATGACTCTACCAGCCCCTAGAGCACACCAAACAGTCAGTTTTTGTGGATGTAATGGCGCCTCAAGGGTCTCATGTGGATTCTCTTCACTCCAAATGCGGCAGTTATGCTTGTTGACGTAGCCATTCAACCAAAAATGAGCCTCATCACTGAACAAAATTTTGCGATGAAAATCAGCATCGATATCAATATCATTTTCGGCCCATACACCAAAATCACGACGCATTGCATGGTCTCGCGGCTTTAATTCTTGCACCAGCTGGATCTTGTAAGGTCGTAAGCTAAGATCTTTGCGCAAAATCTTCCATACAAGGCTCCAATTGCTGTGCACGGTGGCGAATCGATTCATCCGGGTCCTCTTCAATACTTTGCTCTACAGCGGCAATTTCTTCGGTGCGCACTGTTCGACGTCCCTGCGGATGCGTATTATCACATAGAGTAAACGTAGTGCGAAAACGATCCATGGTTAACCGAATGAATTGCTCTGATGGACGATTATGTCGACCATAAAATGAACGGAGCTTGCGGTAAACTTCGCGAACTGAACCATTATTTTAGAAATAAATTTGCACGATTTGCAAGCCTTGTTCATTTGTCAACTTGTTCATGATGAAATGGCAAACCAAACTAAAAATAAATCACTTGACAGCTGACAAAATGGCCGGCAGTTAAAATAGTGTTGCCAACTTAAAGTTCTATACCTCTAAAAAAAAACTCCCTGTAGTTAGATCTGAAACCCCATTGACTTATTATATATGGACTGCTAGTAGACAACTTCGCGTTGGTTCCAACATAAGCGCCAGCTCTCGTGGCTCGGAGCGGAATAAATTGGAAACTCACATATGACGTTTCCATTTCGTTGCAGATAGTTTTGCATAAGACTGTGTTATTGCGATTAATTGAATAAATATTTAAAATTAATTAATGAAGTGTTGTATAATTGGTTGCAATTTGCAATATGATTCAAGTTTCTCTGAAAAGGGACAAATCTGTTTCCATATCCAATCAAAATTTGTAAAACTGTCCAGAAAACTGCGTCTTTGTATGAATTACAAAACAAATTAGGGTGCAATAAGATTTATAGCCTGATAATTATAAGTACTTTAAATTAAATTCTCATGTTCTTGTGTGATATTCTTGACAATCATAAGTATTTGTTGTGACTGAAATATACGCTAAAGTGTTATTACATCGTATTTCTAAAATTAATAATGAAAAACAACATAAAAAACTAATTCGCAATAAATATACGAAAATTGTCCAATTTATGGGACAATGAAAAAGGATTTTTTATTCAAATTTTGTTGGTTCCATCTATTATTAATTATTTAAACTAGCACAATTTCGAGATGACATCTATTGTAGGACAATGCCGCAACAATTTGAATTTCAACCATTTCACTTGGCAAATCCACTCACGCTCAATAGGTGGCTCTAGCATTCTTTGGAGAAATCCAAGATGGTTGTCATTTTGTTTCACTTATTTTTCGCATAGAACCACGAGCGCTAATTATGTTGGCGTCATTTTCTGGGCAAATATTGTATGGAAGTGACATTTCACTAGCAGTCCATATATAATAAGTCAATGTAAAACCCATCATTTAGGTACCTAATTATAATGTTTATTTATCAATATTTTTTTTAGTTTTATCATTCTCTTATCATTCCCCCTATATATTTTACACTTTGGAAGTATCTCTCGCGCAAACTATTCAGTTTAGAAAAAAATGATATTAGAAACCTCAATATCATTTTTTAAGACCTATCCAGTGTGTATGGGTTTGATGAACATTTTTGAGTTTCAGTTCTAAGTATGGGGAACCCCCAAAAAAAATGTTTTTTTCTATTTTTGTGTGAAAATCTTAATGCGGTTCACAGAATACATCTACTTACCAAGTTTCAACAGCATAGTTCTTATAATTTCGGAAAAAAGTGGCTGTGACATACGGACAGACAGACAGACATGACGAGTTCATAAGGGTTCCGTTTTCTGCCATTTGGCTACGGAACCCTAAAAAGAGCCAAGATGGCAAATAGTTTTGGCAGGATCTTGGAAAAAGTGCCAAATTGCAACTTTAGTCGCACAACGGTCTCGTTGTTCCAGCCAGCAGCCCTAATTTCGGTAAGAAAGTGTAGTTTTTTTCTATAAAAATTACTTTTATATCGATTTATTGGATTTATAAAGAAAAAAGGTAAAATAATTTTATTTTCATAAAAACATTCTTGTTTGTTTAAAAATCCCGGCCAAATAGAAATGGAACATCAGGGCAGTGATGCCAGACTTTTCGGACTGAATTGCCCACGATACACGTCAAAAACACCCAAAAATGACCCTTTTTGTCCATGCCGACATTAAAAACAACAAAATACACTATTTTTTGGATCAGTAGTCCGTTTTGCCCCATGACGTTCTGCTTTCGATTTAGTTTTCAGTCGATACTTGCTTTCTTTTAAGATTGTTCCTTTTGTTCGTACAAATTTAAGAGCCGCTGCCCCATGGACAAAGACGAATATGCGAAAAGCTGTGGACGCTATAAAAAGTTATGAAATGGGTTGTCTTAAAGCAAGTAAGATATTTAACATTCCAAAAACTATACCCTCATTTGAAGTTGAAGAGTCACAATGACATAGCTTCGCACTTCTTGTGTTTCATTTTCGTTTTCGTTCCACCATTGCAAACATAGAGTTGTTTGGTGTTGTGCTTGTACGGTGTGCCTACTGCCTGCCTATGCCTAGTGCCTACTGTGTACGGAAACAATTTTTGGTCGTCGATGATTAATGATTTTTTTATGGTCGGAGTTGGATGGTATTGATCTGGACAACGTTTACTTTAAACAAGACGACGCTAGCAACGAAACCATTGATCTTTTACGGGAACAGTTTCCGGACCGTGCTATCTCTCGAAGAGGTGATCACAATTGGCCACCGAGATCTTGTGCTTTAACACCTTGCGACTTCTTCCTTTGGGGCCACGTGAAAGATAAGGTCTACGCCAACAGCCCAGCGTCGATCCAAGACCTCAAAGAGGCTGAGGCTATCGAGGACATAGGGCAGCCAGTTTGCGATTTGGTTATGGAAAATTTCATGAAAAGGATATGGTCCTGTATGCGTACTCGTGGTGGCCATTTGGATGATGTTGTTTTTCATTATTAACGGCATACCTTCCTCTTTATTATGAAATAAACATCCGATCATTTATCTCAAAAAATGGCATTTTTCTTTGAATACCCAAATAACACCTCTTATTGGAAAACCCTTTATATTCAAAGGTGCAATCCGTCTCCAACCCCACGATGGCTAGGATAGAACAAAGCCCGCTCTACATCCTTGTATCGCAGAAGCGCCTTCTTCCAGGAAAATTTGAAACAACTCCGAATGTGACATCCTCCCTCCATGCGCATGTATATATCAGCAAATCTAAGGATGAGGCAGATAAATTCCAAATTCCCATTCTCTGTGACATTTTTCCGCGAAGTTCGCTCTCGCTTCTCCATCTCTCTTCAATCTCCATTTGACCGGCGGTGCGGCTATTTTTCTAACGATTATCCGTCGCGCCTATAGCAAACGTCTGTTACACCGCGGCACCTGCGCACGTTTCTGCGCCGCTCTAATTCCATTCCAGACAACAATGTATTCTTGCTTATCACATACAATGTGAATGTGGAGGAAGTTGTCCTATGGCCATGTTCCTCTGCAACATTGTAGCAAGCACAGCATTTCGCTCATTTGCTAACCGTGTGAGGTAGATTTGTCCACAGCGCGCTGTCAAAGATGACAGATGGATTTATGATTTCCCTATAGGGTATAGGTATAGGCCGACTGGAGGCTGCCTCTATATACACTCTGGCTCTGTTACCCGGGGAGAAAAGATTTATTGCCGCGGCCCGGTGATATGTCAACTATATCATTATAAAAGAAAGTAAAAGGTGGCGCATGTCGCCCTGGGATTGAGTAGGTATGTATAACAAACGATCGCAGATTTGACGATTAAAAAACGAGCAACGAGGGAGCACCAATCAACTGGGAGAGGCGAAAGATACGTTGTAAGCTGGGCGGCTGTTGTGAGAGTGACAGATACATATCTTATCGTTTATATGGAAGGTATGTATCTGTGTATTTTGATTTTTTCAATCATTTTACTGCTCGCATTACATCGATCGGTTTAGAAGTGACATTGGAAGTGGGGTCACAGATCTCATGAATAATGGTAGTGGCAGATCCTGCAAATGGTTAGATCATGGAGATCATAAATCAGCACACTCGTAGGTATCGGTAGGAAGAGGACTTATCCGGAGACGGTCTTATTCGACACCACCCTTTGAAACGTAGTAATGTGGTAATTACAGTCCCTTTTCCTTGTAGGATCATCCGGATCTATATACGAGTCGTTACGAGCCTCTTTAGCCCTAAGTTTTCGAGCCCTTCAAGTTCATCGCAGAAGTGCCTACCAGTGATTTGCTGTTCAAAATATCTTATCAGTTGTATAGCAAATGAAAAGATGAATGTCACTTCTGCTTCTGACATATATACGGCTCTGTGAAGGCTTCAGTTGAAGTCTTTTCTTTGCGGCTTAGCTCTATCTATAGACGCCAAGTTCGATTCCCGAGAAAACTGAAATTCCAACTGAAGGTTTTTTTTTCCACTGCGCCACCTCTCGCGATCGTCTGACAAAAATCCGACAGTATAAATGCCAAAATGCCATGAAGGAGCTTCTCAATAAAAATTTTACGAAAAACTCCTGCTATCAGTTGTTGTGGGAAGCTTAGGCTAGGATATGGGAAAAGGTTGGTTCCCTAAAATACGTATTAAAATTTTGTTGGAAAATTTGTCTAGTTCCAAGATAAAGGCAGCGGGCTCAGAAAAATAAACATATTGTTGGAAAAATCTGACAAATCTCAGGCGTGGCAATGAACGAAACCTTTTTTAGTTTCCTAAGAGTCTCAGGAAGCCTTTCAAAAGAAGTTTGCACCGAACTCTGTCCAGTTGAAGGTTTATATGAGCTGCTGAAACTTACAACTTGTTTAAGATGGGCCCTCTGCCACACCAGATAGAGAACTTTTTCGAAGACTTAGAAGACCTCTCTGAGAAGTGTCTATAAAAGACTTACAAAGATTTGTATTAGTCTGGAGATGGCTTGACAACCCGGCTTCATAGGTTTTCACAGTACGGGGGTCCGGGTCATTAGAACCCCAAGGGCATCCCACAACGGATCTAAACTGATTTAAGTGTGGCGGCTGTAGGTTCCCCTGTCTTGCCAACCCCCTTAAGATTGGATTCAAAAAATTTTACTTGGTATGCCCAAAGCAGGGATGGAAATGTCCATACAATTGTATCGAATTCGATACAAATGAGTTTGCTCGAGTACAAAAGTACGATTTGCCTTAATTCGATACAATTTATCCATCTGTATCTTTCAAATTCTCTTACAATTTGTAAAGCTTTTCCTAAGAAAACAATTAAAATAATCCAGTTGAAGATGTTTTTATGTCATTTTGGAAGACATAAACAAGAAAATTACTATGCAAAATCCCTTTCTAAATTTTCTGGAGTATTTTACATCAGAAGCAGTTGTATCAGGAAAATCTAATTCTATATTGAAATTTGTTTTTGAATTTGTTCCCTAATGAAAAAAAGAATATTCAACAAATTAACAATGAATATAGAGCCGACTGCTAAATAATTCAGCAATTTAAATATTATTCAATTTCAGAATTTTGGGCTGAAGTAAATTCAATTAAAAACGAGTCTAATGAGCTAATGTTTGAAAATATTTACAAAATTGCTCAAGTCGTTCTCGCTATTCCTAATCAGCAAATGTCGAAAGGATTTTTTCTTGCCAGACATTAATAGTGTCCAAATGTCGAAAGCGACTTCAAGTCGACACTTGCTGGGCTTTGATTGAAACAAAAAAATTGATTAGAAACTCATCCTGTTCTGAGTTTCAAGTTCAGGGCAATATTTTCAACATGAATGAGCAAATTGAGAGTATAAAGCCTGAAGAGCGCATAGATTAAAAATATAAACTATTTTTGTGTAGGTTTGTATACTTTTGCTATGAAGTCATTAATGTTTTGTTGATTTGTTTTTGTTAATGTTTTTGAAAATAAAATATTTTGAATTCACTTCTGTATACGAAAAAAAGTTTTCAATACAACTGGCTCCATTTCAGTACAAATCGAAAGTGGCATTTTCCATCCCTGGCCCAAAGTCTGTTCACTATACGACTGGGAGTAGTTCCAAATCTCCCAATGACGAGTTTTGATGATCCAAATCTTTTAGCATAAGGCTCATCATGAGCACCGACAACTTTACTACCGAATTTTTTAAGGCTCAACTATAGCCAACCAGGAAGTCAGCAAACCATTTACATTGATTGTTATAGCTTAAGCTCAGAAGCTGCGTGACCATTTTTCGTTTAAAATTCTGAGAGATTGAGTCGAATGAACTGACCTGGACCTCGGTAGACTACACATCCTCTCGAATCGAATTTCTGACATGCCTCCATTGAAATTCATTGCCAAAAATGCTTCCTTCTGATGACCAACATAGGTCCAAGCATAGGTACCTTCGGTAGCACCACAGACAAAGTTTACTTAAAACTGGAAGGATCAGATTTCTTCCTTCGTGCCATTTCAAACCCAACTTCTTTTCAAAAAGGTGTATCTGCTATAAAGTATCCATCCCGCTTTTACCAAAAAGCCTCGCGTGTTCAATGCACCAAAAGACTCCATCAAACCGCCAATTCTCTCAATAATTGCTAATGAATAGAGCCAGTTAAGCGCTTCCAATTTCAATAATCACAACCCCCTCCACAGCCTCTTAAATCACGCGGCGTCGACATATGAACAACCGCTTGTTGGTACCACAATGCCACCAAAAACCACACACACACATACACAGAGAATTTGCTTATAAATTTAATGATGTGCTAAATGCCGACGAGCATGCCCCATTACTGTAATGGGAAGTCTTCCACCGATCAGTCTGCGCCGAGTCTTTTCTTCGCCCCATATTTATTATAGATACCCACACCGCCGCAGTGTTTGGTCTTCGTCAATCCGACTAATGGCTAAATATCCTTATTTCTGTATATATACATCCCCTAACAATGAACAAACAACAAAAATAATTCCAATCGCATTCAAATATTTCTCATGCCGCTGCCGCATGTCCTGGGAGGCTTTTCAAAACGTCGCGACTGCGGGTGATTTTTCGCGACCGGATTGGGAACAAAAAACCATCAACAATCCACACACACACCGGCAGAGTCCTGACTCGGGACAGAACTGACGAAGCTATTATTGCGTGCATTATGTTGTCATAAGTTATCGATGATGGACTTACTTGCGCGCAAGCATGTATCGTGCTACTCGGCGATGGTGTGGGGTGGTAAGACAACCCCACACCCCGGGGGAGTGAAATTATTGAAAATTGCAATTGCGGTAGTGGCGGAAGCTACAGTCGTTCATGTGGCAGGTATAATTTCGCAAATGGGATGTAAAGTTGCGAGTGCACCGACGATTTCGCATATATTGTACACAATGGGGTCCGGGGTAGGCAGGATTTCTTACACTAAGTCCTTGCTGCGGAGTGTGGCATATTGCATGCGCGCAATTGGAGTGGGCAACATTCTGTTGAGCGATTATTTTGTTTGCTTACATGGGTTTTTGTTTAGCTTTTGCAATTACATCTTGAAATTGCTCAATCGTATGTATGAGCGGAGGGTGGCTTTCGCAAACGGATTAGGGCCAATCCGAGTTTGTGTGTCCATCAGAGGTTAGTTTGGGAATCGATATTGCTGACGATGTGTCAGTATGTTGTATATGTTTCCGAGATAACTTGCAGAAGCTGAAGTGCGGGCAGCATGATTGACTCTGTGTGGGTGGAATGATATTGAAAGGACATTCCCAAGAAGTCGATTGTCTTGTACCTATAGCTAAGCAGTGATTTGTCAAGTCGAAAATCAGGGCTCACTTTATTGCCTCCGACCTCGTTATTAGTTTTGAATATTTTTGTATGCCCCCACTGTCTCTGCGACTGCTTCGCCGACCAATTCACTGCAAGTCCGTTTTTTTTTTAATTTCTCATGGGAAAGGCAAACTTTCAATGGCTCACCATTACGCCTGCACAAATGTTATGCCGTAGCCTATTGCCACATTAAAAGGTCAAGGAAATTAGCATAAAAAATAAATCGAAGTCTATCATGCAAAACATGTTTAAAAAAAAGACCAGGCATTTTTACGAATGCCCTTTGTGGAAGCTGTAGGGATGCCCAGCAACTAGAATGTGAGGGACATGTCTTTCATACTACTCCGTGCTGCCCATGTCTTCAGGACCCGGCCTGTCCTGTATGCCAGCAAGGTACATCGATAGTTTGAACAATCTGGCAATGATACCTCCACAAATTTGTAAAGATGAATGTTTACTGTTAGCCGCACGTTTTATACAAATGGAGACGTAACCCTTCGAAACTATGAAAACTTAAGACATTAGAAAGCCTACTGCTTTTCAGCTGGTGAGCGGAAGAACGGATTGATAGCCAAACCTCCTAAGCTTCGCCTCAACTGGGATTTTCAACCTCGATCTGAAGTAGAGATTTAAAAACAAAAATTTCCAACAATAATTAAACGCGTAACTGCCTGAAGCGTGCTTTGAATAAGACAGTGTGAATTGTTTGGCCGGACTAAAGTGGGTCTTCCTTGTGTGTTTGTTGGGTTGAGCGGGTGGTATGCAGTCCCAACTTTGGGCTAAATTTTTTTAAGGTTTGGGCGCTTAAAGCAAACTAAATTCTGGAAACCCTGACCCAATTTCACCGTGTGCTAAGCTGTCCGAAGCGTTATGTAAGAAATTATGTGTTTGATGTTGATATTGTTACTGTTGCAATTTTTGTTGTTATTCTTAATGTTGCTGTTGTAATTGCTGTTGCTATTGTTTGATGTTGTAGTTAATGTTTGTTGTTGTTGTTGATGTTTGTTATTGCGGCTAATATTGTTGCTGACGTTGTTGGTGTTGTTACTTTTGTTGCTAATTTTGTTGTGGAATTTTGTGTTGTTGTTTTTGATGTTTGTTCCAGCTGCTACCTACTATTGTTGCTGATGTTGTTGTTATTATTGGTGTTGTTGTTGCTAGTTTTGTTGTTGAATTTGGTTTCGTTAGTGTTGTTGTTGTTGTTGTTGTTGTTGTTGTTGTTGCTGTTGTTGTTGTTGTTGTTGTTGTTGTTGTTGTTGTTGTTGTTGGTGTTGTTGTTGTTGTTACTCTTGGGGATGTTATTTCATGGACATTGGACAATAACAACACATTTCGGGACCTCTTGGTATTCGTTTTTGAATTCTTCAGCGGGTATACTATACTTCCCAAAACAAAACACTTCCAGTATAGTTTGAATCTCATATTTGAGTGCGGCAAGTTTGCATTCAGTCGCCAGCATTATGTTTTTCTTAACATATTAACAATGTTCCTCGAAGTGGCGAAGAGTGGAAGTCTTTAACAGATGGAAGGTATTGCAGAGCCGAATATTCAATAGTTCATCATTGCACATCGGATGCGAAGACTTCGTAGAGAGCTTTTGTGTACATGGGCTGATATGACAACAAATAGAGAGCCCCATTGAACCTGTGAATCAAACCACCAGACACCTCGCAGTCGATTGGGTTCTTCCTTGAAGACTTCAGCACCTGGAACCCCCAATTAATTAAAAAAAGTTGCGCACTAAGTACGGCGCTAAGTATTCGCCTTCATGCCGTACTCGTTATTTAAGTACCTTAACGAATATTTGCTTGGGTCACAACTGACCCATAATAACCTGCTTGGTCCGTTCACCTTCGAATCAGCGGAATATTTTTCGCCCATGTACAGAAATAAATTACAAAGCATTTGTTAGACTTGTAAAATCTCTCACCCGGAGGCGAACGCCCCCAAGATTGCCCACCGTTCCCAATCTAAAACAATGAACCAACTCAGCACCTCCGAAATAGCTGTCTGTGCACTCAATTGACCCCAAAATCGCACCTTTCTCTCGGTTTAACCTCAACCTAAGCGTTTATTAGAATTTTCACACCTCAATGCCCACTCAAAGGCGCACTCACTCCCCACAGAAGTGAGCAGAATCATAATTTCCCCCACCACCCCCGGAGGTGTTGGAAAGTTTATTACGGATCACCATCGACATGAGTAGAAACTATACGTCCACTGGTCCACCGCGTGCAGTCGTATTTAATTGGAAAAGACCGCCTCGCTCGAACAGAACAAATAAATGGAAATAAATTTCCTCAGATTGTATCCTTGTGTCAGTGGCGGCGGCGTTCCACTTCTCAGTGGTGGACCATTGCCTCGGCGACGTGTGAAATTATCCCTTCGCAGAGCTGCATTTGATTTATGGTATAATAGGGCCCCGTGCAGCCCCCCGCCCTGGTGGGGCTATACTTTCGGAAATCTCTACAGGTGCGCGCGCAGGAGCCATCAGATACAACATACCGCCAACGTCCGTGGTGTGAGTCCAAAGTGAGAAAATTACTAACCTCAAGCGGTTCGACCTACCTCCGGGTCCAGCCGATTGGAATCGATCGAATGAGGCTGCGCTGCTGTTGTCGTGGCCGGCGCAAACATCCGCATCCAATGTCCATTTGGAATTGTTGAACAATTGATTCTGAGAAGAATCTCGCGCAGCCCAACACAGATCGAGATGCATGAACGAGAAGAAGACGAAGAAGCAGAATTCTCCCGGTGATGGCCGACCGCCGCCGATAGAATTCGATTCTCATTCTCATTCGAGCGCAATACAACAGCACACTCTCTGAGGAATTCGCTGTGATGGAGCTGCAGCCATTGCGGTTCCATGAAAAATTGCTCTCGTCCCCCATGGCCGCATATACACCGACGATGGTTGTCCAATTTTGGTGTATGTGTACGCGCGGTCCAAAATTCTGAGCTCACCAGCAACGGTATACTGGTCGCACTCGTGCCAAGTTGACATATTTTCGCCTGGAATATGCACAGCGGGTCGTCGTCGGTGGAGGATGGCGCGAGGGCTGGCGGAAGGATGGCTGACGTTCCTTTGAATGGCATTTCCCTGCGACTGTACGCGCACGTACCTTCGTCGTCGTCGTCGTCATCATCGTTGTTGTTGTCAATGCAAAACTAGCAGCGGCGCACGATCGTGACATCTTCGGGAACATGGTGTAAATGAATAAAGGCAATTTGTCGGATAATTAAAATGCGGCTGTGGTATGCAATGCGAACTTGTGCGCATCCGTTGTCACCAAAGACGGCCCAACTTACAGCACAGCTTACGTTTGTTTAGGGAATTCGAGCGATTTGTGCGACGGCAAGCTGCTTGTTTTTGAGAGTTTCGACTCCAAAGGTCATAGGAATGTTGCACAGAATTGTTGCTACGGAAACGAGGGTCGACTGAGAAAGAAAATATTTTACTGTAAATATTTGCCTCGAACCAGAAATCAAGGACGTCCAGCCCTGGGACTGTTCTACTGGAAGAAGTGTTTCAACAACAGCGAAAGTACACAATTTTAGTGTAGCTTGATCGGGATGGGTAGTCGAAATCAAGCTACGAGATGGTAAAGGGCACACGAGAGTGACCGCAATATGAATGAGGATCAGAGATCAGCACCCGACCGACACGGCAAGCGGCCGAAATCGGTGTTCTCTGCAGGGCCGGACCAACCGTATGTGCAAGATGTGCAAATGCACAGGCCGCCAAGTTCTGGGGGCGCATTGCTAGGAAAGGAAAATTAATTTTATCTTCCGCGAACAAATACTGCCATTTGCATTTTAAACAAAAAGCTTGTTCGAATAAGCCCAAAATAACAACATCTATCGCACCTGTGCTGAATTATTTCTTGCACATTAGCTCCCGTCACTTGCAATGTTGCAAATTCAAGGAGAATCTAGGTACAGGGAAAGAATTTTAAGATCAATTCAAGAAAAATAAGCGCAAAATCACGAAAAGTTTGCCTAGTTTTAGAGCTTAGCTAAGGATTTACTAATTCACGACTTTTTATTCGCAATTCTAGAAATTGTGCGAAGTGAAGATATTGACCTTCAAAAGTCGTGAATCAACACTTTTCATTATCAATAATGCGATCAAACGAGAAAAACATATTGCCATAACTGATCGCAATTTGACACAAATAGTTAACAATTGTAAACTGCAAAAACAATTCGTAAATTACCACTTTTCTGTTGCAATAGTCAATAGTGTTGATTTGCGAACTAACAGGAGTAGATTTACTACTTCAGTAGTTGCAATTTACAAATTCTTAGTCGTAAATTGAATTTTCTTTTTATCAATTCGCAATTCTCTAGTGCCAGGTAGAAAGGGGTTAAGTCAGAAACAGTAGTTTTCCGCAAAATGAGATTGAAGATTGAACATTTTTTTGTAAATCCAAATATTCTTTTTGCGAAAAATGAATGATGCAAAAAATCATCAAAATACTCGTCTGTAATAAGATTAAAGGCTGTTGACCAACAAATAAGTGCTTAATAGATTTTCTGATGACTTATCCCTTAGAGCCATTTGTCTCTTTGTTACCTGTTAAAGTTAAGTGTTAAGTGTTAAGTGACTTAAGTCGAGAAAATAATTTTTTTGTTTACATTTAAAATCAGTTTAATTCATTTAGAAAATTTGGAAACATTAAATTAATTCAAATAAATCATAAAGTAAAGTATTAGGTATGTTATACAATTTTTATATGTGGTCATTTTAAAGGCATAAGATGACTTAAGCCCTTAGGAGCAACTTAATTATTTCAAAATATAAAATTGGTATAAATACAAAGAACTTAAGTCAACTTACACCCTTAATACCAAACAATTTTAATAACTTCCTGACTTATACCCTTTGTAAAAAATAATTTCTATAGGAAGATGTTACGCTAGACTTATGCCGATAGGACCAAACGAAAGAGAAAAAAAAATTTACTTAAATCCAACTATTATCGAAAAACGGGATTTTTTTACTTAACCCCTTAATACCTGACACCAGAGAATTCATATTTTGCAATTTACGTTTCTTGAGCAGTGATTTGAGGCATCGCCGTATTAAATTGAAAATGTTTTATCGTGAAATTAGAAAACTTTATTCTCAATTTGCAACTTATATCTTGTGATTTACAAATAATCAAAATTCATAGTTTTATGAATTCGGTTATTTTCGAATACATAATATTTATAGTCGTATTCCTCCTGACATCCAAGAAAATCATGTGGAGCCATATCCTCCGGAGACAACGGGATTTGTCTGGGGTGGTTTTTCGGTCTATTCTGAAATTTAAAATACAAATAAAATATTTTGATGAACTTGACATTGATACGAACCTTTGCAATTCTTTTCGATTACATATTTTAGAATCCATTCCAATTTACTTCTTTTCGAATAGCGAGATGTAAATTCTGAAAAAAATACAGATCTGTATGCATACTTAGGCGTTTTTGGAATTATTCAATAGGTACTTACAAAATATATTCCAGGATGCTTAATAATTAGTATTACACTCACTATCCATACGAACTTGTTAAACAACTGCTTTAAGCAAAGATTGAATAACGACTGCCTGTCTCTGCACCGACACGCAATGTGCACAATGAAAATTTAACTTCATGATTGCAGCTGTCTAGCAATATATATATATACAAGGTGGCGCAAAAGTAATCCTCCTATCAGAAAATGCTATAAATTTTGCGATTGGCCCCTAATGTCAGTTCTGTTTTGACATTTGTGTAGTAAACACATGCAGAATACACGTTAATAAACAATGTTACGCTACACTGCTCCAGAACGCGGAATATTGGTGACTATTTATTTGAGCAATAATCGGTCGGTGACTTTGGCACAACGTGAATTTCGTCGCAGATTTCCTAGCCGTCCAACGCCTACTGGTGAAACGCTGCGACGTTTAGCGGCTCGCCTCGAAGAGACTGGCACAACACGAGATGCTGCCAGGCGTGGCAGACCGCGGAGTATGTATGGTGTGCTGTTTTCGCTGGAGGAGTCATCGGACCTTTTTTCTTCGAAGACGTCGCGGGCCAAACGGTTACTGTGAATGGTGAGCGCTACAGAGCAATGATCAACGAGTTCTTTTTGCCGCAACTTGATGAATTGGGATTGGAAAACATGTGGTTCCAACAGGACGGTGCAACGGCGCACACTGCACGTGCCACAACCGATATGCTGAAGGATGCATTTCCCGGGCGCCCAATCTCCTGATTTGACCGCTCCAGACTTCTTTTTGTGGGGCTTTTTGAAGTCGCGGGTTTATGTCAACAAGCCTCAGACTCTTGCAGCTCTTAAAGACAATATCCGTCAAGAATGTGAGGACCTATCGCCGGAAGTTTTGGCCAAAGTGATGGAAAATGCCATAAAAAGGGCTCAAATGACAATCAACTGTGGCGGCGGCCATTTACATGACATCATATTCTCGACTTGATGTAAAAAAAATTAAAAGACCAAATAAAAATAATCCACAAGAAGAATCAAAGTTTTTCATTTTTTTTTTAAATTACAGCCAAAAAACATCGGAAGGTTATTTTTGCGCCACCTTGTACATTCACCCATAAAGAGAAAGGATTTCGATAGGTACATGGACAATGGAAGATTCCACACATAAGTTAGTTGATTCCATGGAAATTACAAAAAATAATAATAATAAAAACTGCAACTCAAAATTCTGCAATTGGTGATTTTCAATTCTTTCCGTGTAACTCAAAATATCGCAAAATTAAAAAGTCCCACTATACCTATGCAAAATCACTTCTTACCTACATAACCGCAAAATGTTCCACCCTGTGTTCATGTAGGTAATTCCTTACACATCCACTTAGATTTTACAAGAGAATATAGTTCAAAGATATCGAAACAAAAAATACCGCAATAAAAAAAAAAAGAATTGAAATCTTGCACAGGGCGCTAGTTTGGCTGGAGCCGGCACTGGTTCTCTGTGTTCTCTAGATCAAGATTGTTTGGAAGGTATCACGAGGTGTTTTTGAAAGACTAAATTAGCGGACAATATTCTTATGAAGTCCCCCTCAGTCCCCCCTATGGCGACGGAATATTACTATAAGAGTGAAGAAACTGTCGGAGTGCCACAAGGTTCGGTGGAACCTACTATATTACGAAGCTCTGTTAGAGAAGCGTCCTCTATCGGCTTTTCAAACGACATCGCCATGGTGATTGTGGCTAAAGCTACAAAGAAGATGTTTAACTGCACGGTAAGGGAACAGTTGCGACTTTATGCAGATGGCTAGCTAGCGCTGACTGGTTAGTTACAACCAGCGTTGCCACTTTACTGCAATTGCCGTAGATCTACTGCATTTTATCCATCTACTGCCAAAAAATGAAATCTACTACATTTTTATAGTACGCTTGCATGCACATCTAGATCGACTAAATCTTTCCCCTTTTTAGTAGAAAATGTAGCAATAAAATTAATGAAAAAATAAATTTTTCTGTTTTTATGAATTTTGTATTGTTTATGTTGTTTTTGTTATTTATATTGATTTTGCTTGCAAATAAAAACTAAAGGGTGATTTTTTAAGAGGTTTAGAACTTTTTTTAACGAAAAAACACAAAAAATTCGAAAAAATGAATGAAATATTTATTTGAATCGATAGTTTGGACCTTGGAATTTAATGTTTAAAGATAATTTCATGCAAATGTTGACCGCGGCTGCGTCTCAGGTAGCCCATCCGCTGAGTCCAATTTTGGCATACTCTTTCACACATATCGGCCGGTATCTCACGAATGAATGCATGGATGTTGGCTTCCAGTGCGTCAATCGAAGCGGGCTTGTCCCTATACACATTAGCCTTGGCATACCCCCACAAAAAATAATCTAATGGTGTCAAATCGCACGATCTAGGCGGCCAATTGACCGGCCCGAAACGTGAAATTAACTGTTCACCAAACTCGCCTCGCAATTGCGCCATTGTTTCGCGTGCTGTGTGGCATGTGGCACCGTCTTGTTGAAACCACATATCATGCAAGTCAAGAACTTCCATTTCGGGCAAAAAAAAGTTTGTTATCATCGCTCGGTAGCGTTCACCATTGACAGTAACGCTGCGATTCGCATCATCTTTGAAGAAATATGGCCCAATAATGCCGCCGGCCCATAAACCGCACCAAACAGTGGCTTTTTCGGGATGCATTGGTAGCTGTTGCAATGCTTCTGGCTGATCTTCACTCCAAATGCGGCAATTTTGCTTATTTACGTACCCATTCAACCAAAAATGAGCCTCATCGCTGAACACAATTTTTCGATAAAAAAGCGGATCCTCGGCCAGCTTTCCAAGAGCCCATTCACCAAAAATTCGGCGTTGTGGTAGGTCGGCTGGCTTTAGTTCTTGCACCAGCTGTATCTTAAAAGGCTTTACGCCCAAATCCTTCCGCAAAATTTTCCACGTAGTGCTGTAACAAAGGCCTAACTGCTGGGAAAGGCGCCGAATCGACATTTCGCGGTCTTCTGTCACACTAGCTGATACGGCCGCAATATTTTCTTCACTACGCACAGTACGTAAACGTGTTGGTGGTTTAATGTCCAACAAAGTAAATTTGGTGCGAAATTTGGTCACAATCTTCCGAATAGACTGCTCAGAAGGTCGAGAATGCCGATCCTAAAATGGAAGCAGCGCGCGATGAACATTTCGAACCGAGCACGAATTTTGATAGTAAAATTCAATAATTTGCAAGCGTTGTTCATTTGTAAGACGATCCATGGTTAAATTGCAAACCAAACTGAAGCTGTTTGACAGTGACACAAGGTACTAAACACACGTCAGCTGTCAAAACCAGTGTTGCCAAAACCAAACCAGCTAAAAAATCACCCTTTACTTCAATAAAATTCAATCTTTTGCATTTTTTACAGAATCTACTGCGAAAAAAAGGCCTAAAGTGGCAACGCTGGTTACATTTACCAGATCGTGAAGCGGAAGCTTCGATGAAAGTTCGATAAAGACTAAAACAGGAGGGCATAAAGTGGCATTTTCAGCCGTTTGGTGTGATAATTAATTCAAGGGATAATTGTCCATCACTTATACTTGGAGCGCCATCTAGCGGACGCACGCAGAAAGTAATTTTAAACCTTCCCTCGACTCTTTGAAGGCTGCTACCCAACCTGGTGTAAATCGAACGCCTTTCAATTGCAGTCTGATGGCAACTCTGCCCTTAAATTGAGCAGTTACATTTTGATTTTTGTATTTACTTTTTGAAAATCACGTTAGTGACAGCAGAAGCAACTTCCGTCGCTCTGCTTCGACAGATTGCCTCCCATTAGCATAAGTTCTGCGAGTGCGAACAGGTTCATCTTGCCAAACTATTGCGCTGACATTTGAAAACATGTTCTCTGTTTGACACCACACGAACGAGGAAACAACGCTGGATCATGCTTTGCTAGCCATCTATCGAGTTTGCACACTTACTCGCTGGCATTTAGAACGCAGCCCCCCGCTGGTAATTTGTCATTTCGCGCAATAAATCCACTCAATTCAATGTTTGGGCCAATGTTCTGATATCTGTCTGAAATGCGAGTCTTTGTTGGCATCGCTCCAGCTGGATGACATCAGCCGCTAATAGCCGAACAAGATTCATGACAGCCTGCTCCGCGTCGCATCATCGATTCATGTGGGCGATCGCACACATTCTGACAGGATCGCAGTAGTCAGGAAGTCAAAACTTTGGCACTGGCATTTGCACCAGCCCGCGCAGAAGAAAAGCCATCCAGACGGGACAACAAAAACCGATTACGATTCAATTGGATATGCAACTCACGAAGAACACGATCTCTGTCTCGCTCTCGGTATAAGAACACAACCAGCCAAAACATAAACACGGAGTGCAAGAGGCTAAGTGGCTGTGTCCATCAATACCGCATCGAGTCAATTGGCGAAATGTCATTGTATGCTAATTAGTTAGCTATGAGCGTCAATCAAAACCAGTGAAACATTTCCATGGCGAAACTTCGGCACGGACTATGGTTCGCGAGTATGGCAATGCACCTATGTAGCTCGTGACTGCACGGTTTGGGTTGGGTTGCAGGTTGCAGCCATTTATACTTGCTACTTGCTGTCCCACAGCAGCACCAACAATAGTGCGTGTGCAAAGGAATTCAGTTGTCAGAGTCCAAGTCGGTGGTGTACGAGTGCCTCCCGACAGAAAAAACCGCTCCACCTTAGCTTCGCAGCGAGATGTCTGCCGGCATTGGCATATGAAATTCAAATGAAACGCGACGACGACAAGAGTCTTTACGTCAGAATTGCCTTGCCACAGAGTCGGCTGATGGGCGATGAGTATCAAATAGTTGATGGTGGTGCAGCAGGGTCGACCGGGACATGCAGCTCGATGGCAATAGGCGAATCGCGGATGATGTCAATTGGAGAAGTTTTGGCGGTTTTGATGGGCGGCTTTGACTTTTCCCCTTCGGCTGCAGATTTGCGTGGAGAATCGTGATTTGCATTGTGGCGGCCTTTATGACTGCGGCATGATTTCAATGTAAGCCTCGGATGATGATGATGATTGAAGGGGAATACGTGTCGCAAGGAGCTGCTACAATGTTGCCCATAGGCGGAGATTGTGCCCGTGGTTAGCGAAAATGATTTAATAAAGCGGCAGATGCAAGACGGAGCGGATTTTTGTGCGTGTTACAGGCTCGGTCAGCGCACTTGTTTGGCGGTTGGATGAGATTTTCGTTATGAAAGCAAATGCCAAAGATAAGCCTCAGGCCCGCTGGAGATAGCATCTGGATCGATGACGCCTTGATGGATGGGTGCGAGTTTTTTAAACGCTTTTGGTATGCAAACATGTGAACATTTTGGGCAGTTGTAAAGTATTTGCTGTCAAAATTGCATATAGATGTAGTTGGAGCGTGTAATTTTTGAAGGAGGTTGAAGGAGGTACGTGTAGGGATGTACAGCTTTGTGAACGCGGTTGGTGGAAAAGAGCATCAACAGCAAAAAAAGCTATCTCGCTTGTAGATTTATAAAAAAAAAATAAAAAGTTGGCGCAACAGGGCCGTAGGGAAGATGGAATGGGGATCGAAACTGGGACCCCTCGCTAAGTAGTCCAACACACTAAACCACGGCGCCTACCTTTCTTCTAGATCCACCTTTAGACTTCAAGAGCTGCACCCCAATTTCACCAACCCGAACCGGAGCGCCACCTAAGAAGATGAAGTTGAAAACCTGAAGGGGAAGGTATATGAAGCATAATCTTGATGTCAATGGAGGTCTTACCCAGATGGTTTTTGTTTTTTTTTTTACAGATTGGCAGGCATACCTTCAATATCAACGGAAACGTTTTTTTCAAGCGAGTGCCCTTAGCGAGTGTCCACTGTCCACACTCACATGAAGTACGTCTCCCTCTGTATTGCAACATTTTTTGTCACTTATAGGCACCGGGCGTTTGAGTTTGACGAGTATTCTTAGCGACAAAGCTTGAACTTTGCCTAAATCAGGTGAAGATATCCCGCCGGTCGGTTTGAGGGAAAGATTCTCGTGTATCGTTGGAAAAGTCCTTAAGCCTTAAACTTATAAGCGGGCGAGTGGTAATAGTCCACAGCAAGGCCAGAGGTCTGTCATTTATCGCTACTATCGCTACTTCCACGATCAATAAGTTTGAGCTGATAGCGAATCCGAATTTTATAAACCAGAACCGTTTTGAAAAGTGATCTAAGTCTGGCTAATAAGGGTCAACAACAACTTAGTGTAGTCTTCTCGGGGAATATCCAGCGGCCAAGACAATCAACTAGGAAGCAATTAAAAGATCTAAATAAACTGATGAGATGACTCTGATTCGACTGCGGCTTGGTTGAATGTGTCTCTGGTTGCGGAATGAAGGTTTTGTCTGTCTCCAAACGATTTCTCTGCTAAATTTGTGCCACGATACATCTGTTAAGGAGGTCTTTTTATTGCAAAGAAATGCAGAAGCCTTGATGGAAGAGGGGGAAAACCCCTGACAAAATACCTTTTAGGCTTCTTAGTTTTCGTCACAAATTTATTTAATTTATTAATAAATACAAAGCTGATTGATAGGTCTCTATTTCAACTGTCTGGTGGGCCACTTTTACATCGCCTTTTTAACAGAATCCGCTCCAAATATCTCCAATTTATGTGCCGGGTGCCATGTTGCCTTAATGCATTAAAAAAACATTCAGAAAAATATGACAAACAACGTTCAGAAGACCGATTCAAAACAAAAAATACTTCAAACAACAGACGAAGAGAAAAGATCCTGAAAACGATTCAAAAACTTGACCAAAATGCCTCTAAAACTTTCTGAAACCGACCGCAAAAGGTTCAAAAAAACATTCCAAAAAATACTACGGAAAAAACTTAAAAGAACTTTCTTAGAAAATACCCCGAAAATATGCCTGATCATTTTCCAAAAAACGTTCCAAAAATCTTGCCACAGTCGTCCTTAAAATCGCTCCAAAATATGCCCCGAAAAATTTATAAATCGTATAAATCCCTCCAAACTCAACCTCAAAAACGACCTTAAAACTTACACTTAAAGGCCCTAAAAGCAACAAAAAAAAAAAATGTCCCAAAAAAATGCCAAATACGCTCCAAACCCCTCCTAATAATTTAAGAAAAAAAAACTCCATTTCCTTGGCTATACCAATTTCAATACCACTTCGAGGCATAACCGAGTTCCTTAACCCGTCGAAAGCAATTAGGCCCACCTCCAGTCCGCCGCGACTAATTGAAACTGCGTCTTGCGTGTATCCCTACGACCATGACCATCCACTCCACTCGGCGCAGTGCAGAAGGACACCCCACGGCAGCAATTTGCCGACCGATCAAAATTTGATTTATTTTGATTTGCATTCCTAATTTCGCTCCAACTTGAGTGTGCGCAACATAAAAAAAAAGCTTCCATTGAGCTGTGTCGTAAATTCAACGCTGCCGATCGTCGTCGTTGTCCTCAAGTTTGATACGGGATCCAGGCCGAAATTAGCACATGTTAATGTGTCAAGCCAGCGGCAGAACCGCGCCAACCGGAATCTGTCAATCCTGCATTTCCATAGAACAAACAACTCACCCAAATGTAAAAAAACGACACTGGGCGTGTAACCCATTCGACGAGACGTGCTCAATTTAAAATTCATGAACTCCATCATCCATTGCGCAGGATCTGTGATTAGCATTCAATGATCTTCCAATCGGCTACCGATGATCGCCGGTCTCTGCCTCTCGGCTTCTGTCGCTCCGTTTCCCAATGCTGAAGCTGATCGTTTCCTGTCTGCGATCGGCGGCGATCTACTCTGCTGGCCCGGCTATCCGATCCGCCATCCATCGGAACCAAAGTGACTCCTGTCACTGGGCCCCGCTATAGATGTTGTTCTCCGATAGTACCTATAGGATGGTGTATAGGTGCGTGCACTTGGCGGCGGCCGGTGGTTGGAAAACAGATCGATCGATGTCCATCTCCGGTGTTGGTCGTGGCAGACATTGAGCAGTTGGTCGCGCAACAGAGGAGACAAGCGCAGGAGACCGTAAGATGCATCTAATGCCATTCAACCATTTTTCATGCATAATGGATTGAATCTTGTCTGCTTCCTGGCACACACACACACACACACACGGCCCAATATAGAGAAACAGCGACCGATCGACGTCTCATACATTCATGCATTGACAGATTTTTAACGGATTTTGTGACATTGTTTGTTTTGCTGATTTGGCCGGAGCACACGCTGATACTGCCATATAGCGCAGTTGAACTGAATGTAGAATGAGCTGCGACGAGGCTTATTTATTATGGGATGCAGTGCACATCTCTGACCGATGGGAACATTACTGAAACTTGAATAACAATGGGGACGAACGACGACGATGTTTACAAGGAAGCAAATCTTTGGGGAATTTCCAAAATATTTTCCCATGGGAATGGGGAGGAAACGGCGGAGCTTCATGGACAACGACTGAAATAATGCAGCTAGAGCTGGAGTTTTATCTCTTTTGAACAGGTCCCTCTCGGCATGCCTACCACAATTGACAATAAGAGCGGGCAACTGGAAAAGTGCTGATAAAAGTAAATGGCTGAGATATTCCAAACAATCGCTGAATACCTTATGGTCTCGAAATAGCAACAGCAAATCTGTATATGAACCCGCTCTTAAAAGGGGTAATATTTCATATATTTATATACGGAGAAAATCCGCGCCATTAAATTTCATTTTCTGTCACGAAGGGTCAGACTTGCACTGGGTTTAGTGGAATAATTCCAAAATTTCCTCCTAGATCTTGTTAACAAAAACTATACCCAAAATACGCTCCACGAAATGGCCCATAAAAAGAATCGAAGAATTCCTAAATAGGCTTCCTATGAAAATGTTTTGCAAATTACCCGGAAAAGGCTTCAGAAACGTTCAAAAAAGCGACCGCATTCACCCGCAAACTCTCCTGAAAAATATCTCAAAAAAAGTTCCACAAAAACAATCAATTTCAGAAAAACGCTCAATAAAATCGCTCAGAAACAATAGCCAAACAATTACGGAAAGCACCCCGTAAATATCCCAACAGATGTCTCAAACAGCACTTCAAAAAACTTTTCGAAAAATACTTCGAAAGCGCTTCGGAAACCCACCTAAAAAGTGATCCAAGAAACTTGCCAAAAAAACTTCCCAAAATACGATCCAAAAAATGACCGAAAGTATTATGAAAACGCCACGAAAAACGTCTAACGAAAACTATTGAGAAAGCAATCGAAGAAAGTTTTCAAAAAACACTTCCAAAAATGCTCGAAAACATCAAAATGCTTCAAAAATTCCTCATAAAAGGCCTCAAAAAGTTCCATGGAGAACGTTTCGAAAACGGTCCAAGAAATCGCTATAAAAAACACCATAAGCAGTGTCTAAGTGAACGACCAAAAAAAATGCTCCAAAGTGTGCCGAAAAATATTCCAAAAAGCTCCCAATAACTACCCGAAAAATGTCATAAAAAAATTCTAAAAAAATACCACCCACAACGCCACCAAGAACGTCCCAAGAAGAACATTAAAGAACGTTTTTTTTTACCCTGAAAAACATAAACGGTTCTGCATCCCAAAAACTGAGACTTAAACGATCACACAACAAGCCGGAAAATGTCTCAAAAATGCCTAAGCAAGTAGCCCCAAAAAACTTATAAAAATGTCCAAAAACGACTGGAAAACAACTACTGAAAAACGACAGAAAATTGATCTAACGCTTTAAAAAAAAATGCGTAGAGCATCCCGAAAACGGCTGAAAAGTGACTCTAAAAAGATCATCGAAAAACTGCCCGAAATAAGTCAAAAACACCTCGGAATAGGGTTGCCATAAAAGAAATGTAAAAACGCGGGAACATTTTCTCAAAAAGCGGGACGTGGCGGGACACTTATAAAATATTTGTAAATTAAAGACAAAACATCATTTTTATTAATTCTTTGTAAAAACAGTTTATTTTTATGTTACTCAGTAAGCAATGTAACTTTTAAGATAGGTACATATGTATAATATAATAAAACAAACAAAACAAACAAAGAATACAAATTAATGCAATTCATGTTAAAGTCAATAAAAAAATAATAATAAGCAACAAAATTGGAAATAAACGGTTAAACATATTTTTCAGACATTGGTGGGACACTTGGCGGGACAAAGGTTCAAAAGCGGGACTGTCCTCGGAAACGTTCCGAAACACACCCAAAAAGTATTCAAAAAATTCCAAAACCGCTCCAAAACACGGTTCTAATATGAAAATGACGGAAAGCAAGTAAGTTACTGACATTAGAAGATGGAGTGGCAAATTGTTACACCCAAGTCGGAGTTTTAGAAGAGCAATATAGGATTACGTGGGCTTAAGCTGACGAAAATCCACTTTAGTTCTGTCAATAGCTCGATATGCATCGATCATTTATTAGATATAATCTCGTACTCTGGCTTAAGCTGGATCACTCTTATATAACCTCTATGCATTCCTCCCTTTAGACTTACTCTACCAAAAAGTCGGGCCTCCCAGGTCAGAAATGGCGCGCCTCTGGTCATGAGGCTGTACATAATTTACCACAACGAATCTGACAACGGCGGCTTATTCCGTCACTCTTAACACCTATCGCGACATCGTCCAGAGCTTCTGCCCCAATTGGCGTGAACGTGCTAACTTGTTTCTTTGTCACTGGCATTAGAAGTTCGGCCACGACTAATTTCTGTTATCACAAGGTCGCGAAATCGTTGTTGTGTGACGCCTCCACGTCCTTGCTCCAATTAGCCGCTTAATTATAAGTCTGGCGCCGCTACAGTGGCTTTAATTATCAATACTCCGGTATGGATGCACCTTTTTTCCATTTCAAAGGTACATGACCAGACCACATAGTTTGACTCCCTTTTGCTGGGTGCTCGTTGGCGCCAGCACAAGTCCATATCCCCAGCTCAAGCTGAAGCCCTCCATTCGTATGCATAGGAGCAACCATACGCGACTATTCCGCGGAAGACGAGCCCCAGCTGCAGTCGCGTATTCCTCGAATGTGTCCAGGGAGTTGCCTCTGTCTGACGGCCGCCGACATGCAGTTCCCAATTACTCGTATGTGCTTCCAAGGAAACTCATCGCCACGTACCGAAACCAGCGACTTGATAGTGCGGCGCACTTTGCCTCAACTGAACTCCAGGCGCGTGCCATATTCAATCGGAAACCTTCACTTTGACACAACCACTAGTGCGCGCTGACAGATGATGGCGATGACGATTCCAATCAACGACGAACTGATTTTTCGCTCGCGCTGATTCATGCTGATCGCAGCCGTGCACCGAGTACTGTCTCTTGGTGGTTATTTCGCATGAACTTCGACTTGTAAGCGCGCCCGTATAGCTGTAGCTGGCCGAATGGATTCATTGTTTTGCGCTGCGCGGAACACCGCCCTATTGCCCGCCCTCTTCAGCTGGCATTAGGTTCTTTGTACGGCCAACTGGGCTTCGCTTTGTTCGTAGATATCTCTGGTGCGGTGCACGAGCTCGGTTTCTATTTGTTTAATGAATTTGATGTGTTTTTTTCTTTTGTTGTTTAGTAGTTTATTGTTTTCTGGTGCACACAGTGTTTTGTTAACCCTTTCTGTGTACGTACACTGAGTGCGGTTGCAAGCTGTCAGAAGTGAAACCTTTCAGTCACTCGACGGGTGGTTGTGTTATTTTTATTGTGAGTCACACCGCGACTCAGATGATTCGTCTGAGAAAAATGCATTCAACTAATGGAGGGCATAACAAAGGGGGACAAATTTAGGTGGTGGCGAGTTACTTGTGCTGTTAAACAAAGTTTTCTTTTGTCGTGAACAAATTGTTCCTTCATTCGAGTATTTAAGAAATATTTTAAATGCCCCGCTCAAAAGGATCTTGTGGTTGGTGCCGACCGGTTTTCATGAGAAACCTTTCCAGTCGCACGAGGGATGAAGGTATTTTCAAATCGTTTGTCAGTTTACAACTTTTTCTTGTTAAAAAAGAGTTTTAGTATAAAAATCGAAGGCATTTAAAAAAAAAAACACTTCCTAAGAGTCTCCTTTGGAATGGTGGCACTTTAGTTTCTCCTACGAACAGTGCTAAAAATTTGTTGGGCGTTTTATTGTGATAAAACTGAGAGGATGTGGCGCTCACACCTTCTAAGGCTTTTTTGATCTCCTAACAAATTTGTTGAGGAATTATCCGTCATTGAAGTCTTTGAGAAGGACTTTCAAGAATGAGGCAAGAGCGCAATTGATTTCTCAAGCAAGCCTCCTCATATCTGAAGCTTCTGCGACGAATACACAATTCTTCAGTACGTCTTTATTTCATTTTACCTACCTAGGTTAATAAGTAACTTGAAGATGATCGCTATTTCGAAGCTTCGCAACCACTGTGAACTGTGAACTGGTGATCTGTGAGCCTCAGAAATTCGCCGAGGTGGTTCATTGAGTCATCCATATACGCTCAACGTGCCATAGAAGCTAGAATACTTGCATAGTCCGTTCGCCGAAGAAACTTTTCCTCCATCAGCAGAAGAATTTGTCTCTCAAAACGTTTCGGAAGGCTTTCAGCCACTTGTGGCAAGGTCCATGCGCCTATGCAGGATAAAGCAGAATTGGTCCTTCTACAATAATTGGCTCAGAGGCTCATTGGTTAATGCTGGACTTCTGAAAGAGAGGTCTGCCGGAACGGAAAGGGGATTTCTCTTTTTTCGATTTAACTCAGACATTTGGAATCGACATAAAATTCTGAATCCAAATAAATGCTGACTTTGCCTCTTGTAGTAGCCGGTGAAATAGATGCCTGAACTGTCAAAAGAGATGACGCTGTCAGTATACTATCTGAAACAAGCATCGGCTTGTTGGATATTTAAGGGCTTAAGCTGCTTCAAATAAAAGATCAATGAATACCAAAGCTCTTTGACAGATTCAAAGCTCTCTGTAAAGGTGGAGGTATCTACCCTCGTTTCTAAGGTACCCGCTATTTCGGTAGCTGTCACTTTTGAAGCTTTTATTCTTTGACATTTGACAAGTAGAAACTACGCCATTACTAAAAATGGTGAAAATCTTGTAGTCACAGTTCGCAAAACTAAAGCATTTTTTTTTCGTCGATGATTAATGATTTTTTATGTTCGGAGTTGGATGGTATTGATCTGGACAACGTTTACTTTCAACAAGACGGCGCTTCGTAACACACAAGCAACGAAACCATTGATCTTTTACGGGAAAAGTTTCCGGACCGTGTTATCTGTCGAAGAGGTGATCACAATTGGCCACCGAGATCTTATGATTTAACACCTTGCGACTTCTTCCTTTGGGGCCACGTGAAAGATAAGGTCTACGCCAACAGCCCAGCATCGATCCAAGACCTCAAAGATAAAATTCGTGAGGCTATCGAGGACATAGGTCAGCCACTTTGCGATTTGGTTATGGAAAATTTCATTAAAAGGATATGGTCCTGTATGCGTGCTCGTAGTGGACATTTGGCTGATGTTGTTTTTCATTATTAACGGCATACCTTCCTCTTTATTATGAAATAAACATCCGATCATTTATCTGAAAAAATGAAATTTTTCTTTGAATACCAAAATAACACCTCTTATTGGAAAACCCTTTATAAGTATCAAGAAGCATACGCAAGGTTTAGGTGCTTTCGACTTTTCGACTTTTTCCAATGGTTTGCAATGCTTGTTGGCTAGTTTTATATTGCGCACAACATGTGAACGATTTTCGGTTGATTTTCGCGCAACCTTTATAGCATGACCATCAGGAGGAGTCCAAGGAATTTTCTAATAATTTCTGCAACTTTTCGAATATTTACAATATCGCTTACCCTAATAAATATTTGACTTATTCTTCGTTGAACAGTCTGCAACCTGAGAGTCCACAGCATATTTGACAGAATGAACGTCGTCAAAAAGGATCGATTCTATTTTAACAAATGCTTGAACCTTAAAAAGGTTCTTAAAAAAGTCCTGGAAATCAAAATTTGTTGATCCCTCTTTTGACCTCTTTTTGTTCGGGTCTTATTTGCTACCTTTTTGTACAAACTTTTTCCACGCCTTTTGTATATACCCGAAGCAGACTTTTGGATACCAGTCAAGGAACCTAAACCTTTTGTAAAAGATCAGCAGAAGGTCAACCAGAAATTGGTTTCGAGCTCATAGGCTTCTTTAATTGGACCAGTTGTATGTTACCCACATCAGTGATGGGACTTCTACCACTTAAGTGGTATTTCTACCACTTTTTACACTTTCGGAAATTCTACCAACCTGAACTCGAAATCTAACACCTTTTACTCATCGCTATTCGCGAATAACATTTCTTTTCCATCATTGTATTAAATTAAAAATTGTAGCTATAGCTACTCGCCTTACTTTTACCCATACACACTCAGCTATCAGTATTTTTTATCTGAGAGTTGCATCAGCAAAAACTTGCAGTCCAGTACACCGCATTTACTGCGCTAATATGATTATTTTATTTGACTGTATTTATGGGAGGGTTTTATGTGTTGACATTTTGTATTTAATGATGAGTTGAATCTATGGCTTTTTTCTGTAGTTAATTTTTATATTGTTTTTATTATTGCGTTTACCTCACAAACTTTTAATTTTTAAATAATATCAAGAGCTATAGAAATTGAAAGGGCGTACATACTTGGTTCCTACAACAAGTAAAGAGGAACATTTATTTTAAGATGATCTTACCTGGCAAGGAACTTCCGGGGAACGGGGAAGATTTTAAGCCCCCGGAGTTACTGGTAAAATATGCTTCAAAATATAAGTTCACAGACGGTTGCCATACGAAGTAATAATTTTGTTTGTTATTTTTAAAGACTAATGACTGATTTATGTTTATTTTATTTCCCTGGTTTTTTTTTCTTTATTATTACTATTTAATTGGTATAAATAAATGAATTATTTACCACGGAACATTTTTTTTCTACCACTTTTCTACCACCGCTTTGCTTTTCTCAAGTCCTATCACTGATCCACATGTATGCTCCAAATATTGAAAACGGCAACCGCTCGAAAAATTCGTAATGCTGAGCTTCCGTCCCAACAACAGCGATATTTTCTTCAGTAGGAACGGTTCCATTTGTCACAAAAAAGTCACAGAAACAATTGGTTATGAGAAACTAGGCCCATGTTGCCTTTAAATGAAAGCAATGAAACGTCGCACGTACTACAAAACGAATGGTAAAAAGATACCTACTAATATGGTTTTCGATTGGGCGCTCTCAGAGCACTTTTTTTTGCTCTCAGAGCACTTTTTATGTTCGTTTGGTACAAAAAAAGTAATCTTTTTCAGATTTCAGAGCACTTTTGCGAATCTGGATTTTTTCTCACATTTGCTAAAGATTTACCAATAGTAAGTTTGAGTTTGACAACTAGTAGAGTTTGTTTACGTTTTCGTGAAATTTTTCGTCTGAAAATAAACGAATTGCATCGGGTTGTTAATTTTTTATGTACAAATGTTTTCATATAAAATTTAACCAGTGAATGCAAAACGCTTAGAAAAGTGTCGAAGGCTACACAATAGGGTAAAGTTGTCAACAGTGGATCAATTTTTACTCATTGGGACGTTGAGCTCGCACTTATAATAGTATAGTCATGACATTTTTTCCACACCTTTTTCAATGTTTTATCTTCATTTTAAGCACAAAATCTCAAAGTTTGTTTAATGTTGAGATAGTGAAAAAATTATTTGAAATTTCCCTACCCGCGTGATCCGCTGTGTACCATGGGTGTTCACAGTGATTCAGTACATGGTACACAGTGAAACAGGGATTTAAAATCGATTTATTCAGTAAAAACATACGTTTTTTCATAACATATTTATATTTATTAACTCATTTTATTATTAAGGTATAAACAAAGGAACAAAACCGAAAATAAAAACTCTTCAAGTTAATAAAAAAATAAAAAAAATATGTAAGAATATCACAAAACGTTACTTTTCTGGACGAACACAAAAAAAAATGGTAATGAGCAACTCGTAATTACTGCTATAGGTAGGTAAACTTCCAGCGAACATCCATATGAATCAATGATTCACTGTGTTCAGTGGTCTCATTTCACAAAAACCAAAGTAAATAAATCCACAAAAATTATTAAGTCTATATAAGCATAAGTATAAATATTAAACTCAAATGCCGTTACAATACAACCGTTTTTAATAAGATCGAAAATAAAACAGAAAAAAAAAATTACTTACCTATGCAGAAAACACAAAAACACCTGGAAAACCACCTTCGACAACTCGACCGCGCACACCGATAGTCTTTTGAGAGGGGAAGTGAAAATGTGTTCTTTTCTCTTTTCCAGATTTATTTTAAAATAAAAAGAGACATTATAAGAGCAAGTTATTCACTGTGTACTCTGATCCAACTTTTTTTTACTTAAATTTGTTGATTGTTTAGTTTTTTTATTTATTTGATTCAATAGAAATTTACTTTTAAATATTATGTATGTATTTTTTTAACCTATACTTTCAGCTTGATATTTTAGCGAATTCTAGCGGATTTTTGCGATGCAAAAACTAACGTTTCTAGCGGATTTTGCGTTATGGTCAGGCGAATTTGTTTGCCTCTTAGCGGCAACACTGCTGTTGACACATTTACCCTACACATATTCCAATCGCACAAATATCAACGCAAAAAAGAGCAATTGACGTTTTTATGTTCGATTAGACTAGACACACGAAATCTGAAATCTGAGAGCGAATCTGAAGAAGCCCAATCGAAAGCCACATAAACCAAACACAAAGCTGTTTGATACATCAGCTTGTTCACCAAGGAAAGTTAAGTATCTCCGAAAAAATGTCTCCTTCCGCATGAACGTGTGTTCATAAGTTGATAATATTTCTAGTCAATAGGGACTGTTGCTTTGATTTATAGTTGTAATAACAAGGACTTTAGGTGCGAATAAATTTCAAGGAATACTATCGATAGTTTTATTAAGACTATCGATGTATTCGATAGTTTTTTACTATCGATAGACTATGGAGCATGGATGCGCCTGCTATTTACCTCTAACTGTAAGAGTGAGGTGAAGGTCCAATCGATCAGGGACTCTCTGTAGGTGATTGCTCTGGTTCCCGCTTTTTGTAAACGTAGCTCAAGCTTAAAACGTACCACGCAAACTTGTCAACGCTTTTTGAAAGCATATCCTAAATCTGAGTGCTTTCCGCGAATTTGTATCCTTGTCAAAGTTTACATCTCATCTTCATGCAGACACGTTTGGATGTCTTATTTTGACTTTTTCCAATGTCAGCCACAGTCCTTCCCTTCAACTGTATGGAGCACGCTCACGCTCCCTTTCCTTTGCGTGATGGTAGTGCACGCTCCTCTGTGCTCAGCCCAATTTGAAGAAGCGGTCGTGAATACCTACTCTCGCTTTCGTTGCCCCGTCTGGTACCGTACCGACCGACGAAGGTACAGAGCCTATCAAAACTCAAACTCCATGTCTTCATTCATACATCTTCTGCTCAATTACCTTTCGTTAGATTTCCCACAGAAAATTAATCGCTGTTGTAGCATCCAACACCAGCAGCAGTATGCGTCCGGTGCACATAGCCAACTGAAACCTGCACCTGTAAGCCGTTTCAAAACGTGTCGTCGTTTCCTTGCATTGTCGGTCGCAGTCGGCAGTGGCATAGTATGGTACATTTTGTAAGCCAGCCTCCATCCAATTGTGTACCTACGATGACGATATCTTTTCACAAAAAATTTAACAATTCTTAGCAAACATGGATAGTGAGAAAAAGATAGCAGAACGGCACTGCCGCAATTATTTATATGCGAGCTTGCAATTATGATTCCTAGAGGTTATCCCTGTGATATTGATAAATTGATTGCAATTACCTGCGACCGTCAGGAATCCAAATGCGATCGCCAGACAGCTGGCCAGACCAGAGCCAACTTCCAATTGTCTGTCTCCGTGGGTAAGGTACTCCATTGATAGTTCCGGCTGCCTGGCTGCGCGCTACTGGCCACGAAGCGGCGGCCGGCGCGGCGATTGTTGCGCCGGATGTGTGATGTTATGCAACACTTTGCAACGGGAACTTATTTATCTCGCAAAAATGTGTAATTGACACAAAAATGTTTTCTGTGCGCGATTTTTTCTTTATTTGTTTCACCCAAAGAAGTGAAAGGCAGCGAGCCAATTAAACGTGGGAATGGTATTTGATGATGACGTTGGAAGATATTTATCTTAAGAGTTCTTTCTGACAGGGTAGATGCATGCGCTCAAGAGCCTTGAGTGTTAGGAAACAGCAGAATGCAATAATGCCCCTATTATAGTTAATCCAGTTGGCATCTAGCAATCATAAAAGTATTGGCCGCTGGAGCAGGCGTGCTTTCTAAAATTCTTCAAGAGTTTGGTGCCAATTATCGATACAATGTACAGCAAACAAACTAATGGTTCTTAGGGCAGTTATCTGGATTAGCCAGAGCGATTAATCAAATGTGCTGGTCGAGGGTTTCAGAGAACCAGTTTGAAATAAGGCTCGATCTTTGGAGGCGATTGAAGGGCGAGTTGTAGCATTTGTTGTGAGAGCGTTTAGCTCACAGATGTGTTGGTTAATTTGTCTATTACATCCGATTTGACGTTTGGCGGTGCACACTTGGTGACAGTCATGGCTTTTGACAGTATTTTAGCTGTCGTGAAGAACAAACCCTCAGTTGTCTGACTTGAGAGATTACGTCAACTATGTCAGAAAATAAATGGACATCCTAAAGTCTGCTAAGTGGATGAAATGAACCACTCATCCAATCATGGCAAACGACATGCAATTTCGGCGTAGTCGCTGGCTTAAGTGAGATTACTTGAATGCAATGTTGAATCCTCATTTTGATTCACGTCGAAAACTATTTTTGTTACACTTTTCTCAACATTTTATTGCTTTTTTTTTTGTCACGTTTTTGACAGGATTTCTGCTGTTCAAATCGTTTTTTGATATATTTTTAGAAGCTTTTGACTCGGTTTTTGATGCATAATTAATCGCATTTTTGGACACGTTTTCTGGCGCTTTTGTCGGTGTTGTTGATGCGCATTTTGACGCGCTTTCTAAACCGCATTTAAGTCTTCTTCGATGCGTTTCCTAGTGAGTTTTTTTTAGCTTTGCGACGCTTTTTTTGAAATTGTTGTGGTGCTTTTCAAATCGTTTTCGATATATTTTGAGAAGCTTTTGACTCGGTTTTTGATGCATAATTAATCGCATTTTTGGACACGTTTTCTGGCGCTTTTGTCGGTGTTGTTGATGCGCATTTTGACGCGCTTTCTAAACCGCATTTAAGTCTTTTTCGATGCGTTTCCTAGTGAGTTTTTTTTTAGCTTTTCGACGCTTTTTTGAAATTGTTTTGGGCGTGTTTTTTTTTTGTATTTGTTCCAGTGTCTTTTTGGCCGCACTTTTTTAAAAGTTTTTCTATGAGTTACCTGATGTTTTTTTAGAAGCTTGTTTCCGACGCATTCTTCGATGCTTTTAATGTGTTTTTTGAGAAGTATTTGTATAAGTTCTTGGGTTAGTTTTTTGATGCTTTTTTGGTTCTTTGTAGTGTTTTTGACAAATATTTCGAAACGTTCTTAAGGCTTTCTTTAATGCATTTTCTAACGCATTTTAAAGTATATCTGAATGTATTTTAAACGTTTTTTGACTCGCTTTAAACACGACTCGGACGCGTTCTTTGGACTGTATTTCAGAACATTTCGATAAATTTTTCTGTGCGCTTTTTGACGCAGTTCTGATATAATTTTTGGAAATGTTTTCTTTTCGTAGTTTTTGGGCGAATTCTTTGACTTTGAACAGATTTTAAAGCACTTGGGCCACATTTTGTAGAATTGGCTGATGCTGAGACGTTTTTTTGGCACACTTTTTGACGATTTTTGATGCGTTTTCTGACAAATATTTCGACGCTTTTTATTTGTATGTGTTTTTGTATGCATTCTTAATGCTTTTTCAAGCCCGTTCTTTATGGTCTTTTAAAACCCACTTTCTGACGCGGTTTTCAGGGTCTTTAACGAGTACTCTTTGACGCATTTTTCAACGGTTTTGATGCTTTATTTGACTCCCTTTTTGACATCTATTTGAAGGCGTTTTCTGTCTTCTTCTTTGAAGTTTCTTCCAGAGTGTTTTGCGACGCATTTTTCCATGCTCTTTTTGACGTAGTTTTGGGACCATTTTTGAACATGCATTTTTTGACGCGTTTTTCAAGGTCCTCCCCAAACCTTTTTTAATGTGTTCTCGACAATTTTTTCCACAAGTTTACTTTTTTGAGTAAGATTTTCGATGCGTTTTCTAGAGTTTTTCTTTGGGTTTTCGACGTGTTTTTTATGCGTTTTTAGAATTATTTCTTGACGCTATTCAACAAGTTTTCTGAACGCTCGTTTTGACATTTTGCTTTGTATCACCTTCTCCATGACCCGTTTCAACTTAAGCTAATTATCCCGGCAGCTAATTTAGCACTCAAGTCCAAGGCCTAATAACTGCCGCACTATATTGATAACAAATCAGTAAAAGGGGCCTAAAAGTTCAGTGACGGAAATCGTTCCTATTTATGCTGGAGCTGGAGCCACTTATTCAGTCAGTCAAGTTTGTCCCACTCTTCAAATGGCACCACGAAGAGTCCAAGTACCCACTCCTACGCAGTAATTGCTCCCATTCATCAAATAACTGCCTGCACTAGAATCCACTTAACTTGTCACACTTGACTAAGGCGGACTTGCCATCACCGTCTAATCTGTCAACAGCATGTGGTATGTCTGCAACCATGGCATATGGCAGATCGATTTCACCGAAACTCAGTCGCGCACATACATCATGCCACCTCCCCCGGAACACTTGGCCAATGCCACCAGCCACCACGTCCATGTCCACGACCACCTTCCATCGACCGTCACTGCCACTAATTCCATCTCTAATGGACATCAATTACATGCATTTCATAACGCCATAAACGTGAGGCAAATTGCTCGCTGAAGGCCAGGACGGCAATCGACAGCCACTGCCATTGCATTTGCAAGATCAGCTCGCTGCCGCTTGGCATCGCGGTAATCTGCATAATGGCTTTCATGCCAATCAATGGAGCAGCTCTGTGAGGCTGTCCTACTCCCCAAACGAAACGGCAGCAACAGCAACTAGTGTGTGGCATCTCATCGCATCGTTATGATGGTGAAATTTCAATAGCATCCGACTCCTCGAGGGTGTCAATGTGTTCCATTGACTGTCTAACTATGCGATGTGCGCACAATGCGCCGGCCGGCGGTATCTAATGGCAACATCTTCTCTGACAAAATGTCCTGCGCTAGGTGGTAGGTAAATGAGATGTATTGTGCGGTGGGCGACAAATTCCCCGATAACACACTGTGCAATTGAACCACACACTACATCATCATTCGCAGGACCACCTTACAAAAGCTATGTATGCGTGCATTGTGTCCCCGAGACGACGTCTTAACGGCCAGAGATGATCGCCACCCGGACGTGCCCATAGAGCACCTGGGTTTCCTCGTCGAGCTAATTCCCGCTTTTGTATGCCGGAGAGTAGGTATAGGTTCATCTACCGCCGGGCATGAGTACCACCTTTACTACATTTGGAATAACAATAGTCAACAGATACTGCATCTAGATACTTTGCCGTCTGAGACTCATTCGCGGATGGGAATTAGAGGAGGCAGCAGGTTATAGTTGGGCTGGCGTGGCAAGTGCCTCTATCTGCAGCGCGGCTCTCGATGGCTGAGAAATTGGAAAATCTTTAGATGGCAGTGAGCTGCGGCTGCTGCTGTACAGCTGGAATTGACATGAGAAATTGCAATAATAAATCAGATAAATTGCGAAATTCCTCATGGAAAACAATTCGACGTCAATTGTTTTCTCGCTATAGTTAAGCTGTATAGTGGGCCGTGGGGCGGAGTCGGACCGCGGGCGGAGTGGGACCGCGGGGCGGAGTGGGACCGTGGAGCGCAGTGGGACCGTGGAGCGGAGTGGGACCGTGGAGCGCAGTGGGACCGTGGAGCGGAGTGGGACCGTGGAGCGGAGTGGGACCGTGGAGCGGAGTGGGACCGTGTCGCGGCAGGGATAAGTTAAGTAGTCAATGGCGAGGAGGTCTGCCATTGTTTGCCATATGACGACGAAGATGATGTGGAGGAAGGCTATTACTCAAAAGATAAACCTGCAACTTGCCGCAGAAGGGTTCTACGGAGAACGCAGATATACAGATTTGATCCAGTGCAGTGTGTTGGTATGCGTTTTGCGGTTGCCAGTGTAACTTCTTAATTTGCTGCGCTACAGCGAGTTCTTTGCCGAGGTATAGCGAGTTCTTAGAAATTTTGATGACGGAGTTAAGTGAGGGCTTGAGTTTTGGATTTCGCTTTTGTGGGCATGCCAATTTCTAAGTCACAGGACGTCCTCGCAGCCACAAATGGTACTAGGGTTGGGTGACCAAAAGTCTTACTTTTATGTTCCTTCTCTTGTGTGTACAGAAATGCTTGATTCTTCCGGTGCAAATTGAGTCGAAATCCTGCAACTCAAAGCTGTCTTATTCATAAGTACAGGGTGTCCGGTGGGGGATTTATGTTTTCAAATACGAATATCTCAAAAGTTTGAAAATGATGTGGGGGAAGGGAGAACCGAGAGTGCGGGTTAGGTTGAAGTGGCTGTCGGCTAGCCGACACACTTAGACCATGATAAGGTCCCTTGTGATGCGGGTTAGTCAGTCAAAATGTCGCAGTCGGGGGAGTATCGTGCGTTTGTTTCTTAAAAGTAGCGACTCTGACATGAGGGTGCGCCGAAAATTTAGTTAAAGTTACAATATTCGTCCAAGTGCAAATTTGATTCGGTCGTGGGTGCAAAGATTCCGCAAAACTTCTTCAGCTCTAAGCACTTCTCAGCCAGGGCCCAACAGAACACCAAGGACCATTCAGGCGGTGGAACGAAGTTTGCGTGAAAACCCACGTCTATCAGTCCGGAAGAGAGCGGCCGGTTTGGCACTCCCAAAAAGTATTGTTCATGAAATTCTAAGGAAAGACTTAAAATTTCATCATTTTAAGATTTAATTAGTGCACACAACTTAAAGAAAATGGCCCTTAGCAATAAACATTTTTAGTCTCGACTTTAAATTTACAAAAGCTCACAATTGCAAAATTTCTATGAAAAATATAGCCACAGTGAACTACGAAAAATTAGAGTCGAGACTAAAAATGTTTATTGCTAAGGCCCAATGACTAACTTACGCAAAAACTTCTGCGAAACAATGATGGACAGATTTCGCACAGCTAATTCCAGGGGACAAGCCAGAAATGTGAACAGCAAAAATTATGGACGCTTTGAAAACCGATTTTTCTTACCAAAATTTGCGAGCACATCCAAAACGGAGCGACTCCGCGTACTCTCAGAACCTCCATGAATCTGCTCGGGATCCGGTCGAAATTCTGTTTTCAAAATTCAGCTTTGAAAAATTCTGTCTTCTCACACAAAAATTCTGTTTAACGAAATGCTGCCTTTTTTAATTCTGCTATACAAAATTCTGATTTTCAAATTTAAAGCAATAAAATTGCGATTATTCTGTTTTTTTCCAACTAACAAATGTAAACGACGGGAAAAAAAGCAGATATAAAAAAAAACAATTTTTAATTTATAAAACATTAAAAATTATTTACTTTTAATTTTTAAATAAAAATAAAATTAAAAAGAAACAAGAAAAAATTTAATAAATAAATAAATAAATAAATAAATGAAATTTGAATAAAAAAAACAATATCTATTAAAAAAAATAAAATTAAGGCGTAATTTAATTGAAAGTCAGAAATTACAACTTTTATTTATTATAATTTCATTTGTTTTATTTTTATTCTTCATTTCGGCAGTATAAAAGGACAGCCGAAATGATGTTTAAACAAAATTCCTTCGACAATCGACTCGGTAGGAGCTTCGAATACTCTAAGACCATTTTCCTATGAGGTTCCGTTGTAATTACTGTTACCCTGCGCTTGGTGGTTTAGTGGACTCAGTCTTCCTAAAAAATATCAATAGCAGTGTCGCTTCATTTGTTTACTTTCCAATTTCTATAATAAAAATAAAATAAAATCGTATTTTTAAAAAATACCCATGACATTTTTTTATTTTACTCCCAGGAGGAAATAAAAGGCTACAAATAAAAATTAAGAAAAGAGGAGTTAAAATTTTGTAAGGCAGAGATGGAAAGAAAAATTTTTTCTTTCTAATTCTAAATTTACAGAATTTTAACTCCTCTTTTCTTAATTTTTATTTGTAGCCTGGGAGTAAAATACAGAAATTATTTTCTTTTACAAAATTCTGCAAACCATAAAAAAAGGTTTGGAAAATGTTAAAAGGCGCGCGCTTTTGACCTTTTTTTATTGTTTGCAGAATTTTGTAAAGCCGAATTTTGAAAAGCAGAATTTAGAAAAACAGAATTTTGAAAACAGAATTTTGAAAGCAAAATTTTGTAAAAAGAATTTTGACCCATCCAGAATTTTGACCCCAACCCATCTGCTCCCGTGAACATTTCCCACGAAAGCTTATCAGCCGCTTTGGGGACGTCCCGTGGCAACCAAGGTCACCAGACTTAGCCCCGATAAACAGTTTTCTATGACCTCAAGAGTAATAATCCGCAGCCTGCCGTGGAGCTGAAGTAAAATATCCGCAGTGAAATTAACGACACACAGCCAAGCCTACTGCACCGCGTGAAACACAATGGCCCGCTTTTAACAGTTTGTGCAACTAAATGGCCGGCATTTGGACGACTTCATTTTTAAAAAATAAGCCCCGCGTTCTTTTTGTTTATGACAAGTTCAACAATAAAAAATTAAGTTTAGTATTCACTTTTGAAAACAAAAATTCGCCATCCTATACAGCAAATTGTCAAGCTTTCCTTTTGGTATGTCACGAATCAAATTAAAACTACTCTTGAGGGGCTGAGCCAAATTGATCTCATGTCAAAAAAAAACAAAGACGTCTGCTTTTAAAAAAGTCGTGTAAAACAATAAAATAAGTATGTTCGTTTAAGTACATACGATTTAAAAACTAATAAAAATCAGTGAATTGGAATATAAGGGGTATTCACGATCCGATGCAACTGGCTGCGAAAGTGCGAAGGTGTTACTTTTTTTCAGACTACAAAAACAAAATATAGGTACTGACTAAAATTTCGCTAAACTTTTGCACTTTATCTATACCCTGACCCTATTGTAACCGAAAAATATAACCGAAAAATATAACCGAGTAAAGCGTAGCCTTGTAAAGTTATCAATTCGCTAAATTGTTATTTCCTGTGTGTAGCTATCGGAAAAAAATAAATAGAATGCAAAATAACGTACGCTCCACCGAAGGAAAAATCCAGTCAAAAAATGGACAGAAAAATAAGTTTTCATGATATCATCTTCGTGTTTATTCTCTCCATTATTTAATTGTTCTTTTTCGCTTTTTTTGGCATAATTAACAATTAAAACCAAATTTTTCAGTTTCAGAAAAAATTAAAAGTTTTTTTCAGAACATAATGTCAATTGTCAAACTGGATCTGTCATTTGTTTCAGTTTTGCAAGAGCTGAGGTAAAGTGTGTTCGCGAATACCCCTATAGTTTTTTTGTTTATATAGAATTCCTCGTAAGATTTGGAAGCAAGCCCCCCGGAAACAAAATCCTGGCTACGGCAATGATGACCGGCAGTCATTTGTGGTTCCTTCTTTAACACGGTACCTACACCTGCACTTCTCGGGCAGTGGCAGACTTGTCTCTCAAAAATACAAATCGAACACTCATCAAACCCTCGTCGACCAAGTTCAGTACATGAATATTTCGAAGTTAAAAAAATTACACCAAAAATCCGCTGTCAAAGAAAAAAAGTTGACCATACTTACCATCCCCATGATCTGGTCACCCCTGGTAGTTTTTTTTTTTAACGAATTCCCCTTCATATTCAAAACACAAGAGCATACATCACAGTGTGGAACACTAAGCACACATCATTTCAGGATCATTAGCTAATAGACAGCAAACACTTGACGAGCTCCGTCACATCACACCGTAGGTATATGAGCTGTGCAAACTTTGGCTGCAACTCTGGTCAAAATGTCGCTTCGCAAACACTCTTCAGAGCGCTCTACTGCACGGCTCAGTGTAAACAAACATGCCTATGAGCGGAGCCGGTGGAACGGGGAACCCTTTAAATTATGTTTGCTCTTCGGAATACGTATGTGCAAGGACACTTATCGCCTCACATCGTCGTCAGCATCCATCCAACTCCGAAATACAGAATTTCCTCTTCTCATTCTGTGGCGCGCACTCACCGATGTCTCCTTAGCCGGATCCCGAAATCCCTTTTGGGCTGTTGGCCACTTTTGCATGAATTCACCACTCGAGATTTCGTCGTGCCGAGATTCTTGAGGCTTGTCCCGTTTTCAGATTTGTTCCCCCTCTCTCTGCCGCCCTTTTATGGCTTGAGTGGCTCGACAATATTTTTTTTTTTTGTTTTTCGTTGAAGCACTTGTGCGAAGGAACTTTTTGTCGTCCTGCCAGGATAAATCAACCTCATAGGTACGGATACATGGAGATGGAAGCGTAACTCTCGAGAGTCATTGTTGTTATGCACAGCAGTGAAGAGGAAACGACCGAAACCCAACGCAGAATGATAGTCCTATCATGGTACGGGGATAAATTGCAAGGACTCTCGTTGACATCTCTCATCTTTTGGGCTTGATGACGTGTCGTGTTACATAAAGAGTAAGGAACAGAGGGAAAAAACGCACACAGTTTCTTGGCAGCTCGAGTGGGGGCGGACACACACCCTCCTTTTGGACGTAATTCAGAAAAACCCCTCTATATGTATGCAAACTCATGTAATGGATGCCATGCACTCGTCATCATTGTGTGCGCCCAAGTGGCCTCTTGGCGAATATACATGGTGCTCGGTGTAGAGAATGGCTAAAGGATAAGAGGATGTACGTGCTCAATGGGATGGATAATGTTTAGGCTTCTATCCTGGCTCCGTGCATAGCTTTTGCATTGTGCCGGCGATTATTATTCACCGTGGTGTAGGTATATACCGAATCGACCGAGTGTGAGTGGGTGTACTACTCTGGCTGGCTGGTGTTACTCAATCGAGAGGAGTACGGGCACGAGTGTGTGTGTGGGTAGTGGTTTTTGTTCGGGGGCTACTTGGAAGACACACTTCCTGGCCAGAGTGCACTACGAGATGGGTTCCTTTCTTTTCTGGTGTTACTTCTTGTTGTGTGCAGCATTATATTGTGCTGATGGTGGATTGATTTGCAGCACAGTTTCTATGGCGGAATTGATGTGGAACGCCTTTAATCTTTTGTATCTTTTGTGTGCGGTTTTCCATTGAATGTAGATACGTATATAACCCTTTGAAGCGAGAGAGAGGCTAATTTCGAGCTGCGGCTCCAAACGGGAAGAATGCAGAAGGCGGTCAATTTGCTGCAACAAGTCATTAGAGTGAGGTTGCAAAAGTGTGTTTGCTGCCGCATTGTTGGCATTTTTTTTTTCTTGCAAAAGGATTAATTTGAGCACAAATTTGAAAGGTTTCAAGTATGCACCTAGCAGCTGTAGCTGGACATGTGATGCCTCTTTTCAGAAAGTTGGGTAGGAAATATTTGAGCAGCGTTTTAGACCTTCAAACATCCAAACTCAAATTAGCAAACTTTATGACGACGCAACACACTGTAGGTCAATACCCGCTAAGCAACGAGTGACGGAAGGCAGAAATTTGAGTTGGAAGGCTTACCATAGGTACTCGTTATGTTTTAAAATTTCGACTATTTTAAGTTTCCAATATCTGGTGATACAGAGAAATGAGCGACGGAATTAGCCACGTCCCGTTTTTAAATTGGGCTAGGGCTCCAACTAAGTGAAAAGAGAGCTCGCCAGTGCCGGCTCCAGCCAAACTAGCGCCCTGTGGAAGATTTACAGATAGCGCCCTTTTTTCATATTTGCATTGCACACATGCATAAGTCTTTTCAACATACCTCAGGACTTTCAATGCGTTTTTTTTATTGAGGTAATTTTTGTTTTGAGATCTTTGAACTAGATTCTTTTGTAAAATGTAAGTGGGTGTGCAAGAAATATACCTACATGAACAGGGTGGAATATTTTGAGATTATGTAGGTAAGACGTGGACTTGCATAGGTCTATTAGGTTTTTTTTTGAGTTAGATTCTCCTTGAAGTTGCAACATTGCAAGTGATGTGAGTTAATGTGCAAGAAATAATTCAGCACAGGTGCGATGGAGGTTGTTATTTTGGGCTTATTCGAACAAGCTATCCTAGCAATGCGCTCCCAGAATTTGGCGCCCTGTGCATTTGCACATCTTGTACATATGGTTGATCCGGCCATGCAGCTCGCACACTGTGAGCACGGCTGCCACTTTGGTAATTTTTTACCAAATCTTGTAATTTTTTTTCTGCTTTTGATTTTTGGTAATTTGGCAATTTTTATCTGGTTTTGGTAACTTTTTGGGCAGGAGCACCAAATATCCGAACTCGATATCAATTCATTTAAATGCTGGCTTACTGTTTCTGAGTGAATGCATTACATTTGCATATGCGTCAGCACCACCCATGTAAACCCATTTTGTTCAAAAAATTACTGAATGCACTCATTTTTGACAGAAGGTGGACTTCGAAATATTTTTTGTTTATAACTACATTTAGATATGGATAGGTCAGTTAATCATATTATTTATTCGCCGACATAAAACTCTAATTTGTTAAAGTTCTAACAGATGGCAATTTTGTGCACAACGTTGTTGACGTTGTTTAATTGCTTAGACTGATAAAGTTCCTACTACGTTCCTTACTGAGTCTTATGTTTTATAAATGTTTGTTTTTAAACAATCAATTTTAAAAATAAAATAAAATAATTTGTGTTTAGAAAATCATGCTTTTGGTCCGCAAAAGTATTTAAAGTAGATATTAGGTACCTACTCTTACATTAGTAAGTTAAGTCTTATATTTTTATTTTATAAAGTAGTCGTTGTTTAACTACCTACTTAAAGACTGACTAAGTTCCTACAAAACTAATGTACCAAATTGAATATTTTAAAAGACATATGTTTTTTTTTTAGGTTTTATCAATGTCTCCAGATTTTTGGTAAATTTTATTTGGTTTGGTAACTTTTTTTCCCAATTTTAGTAGCTATAATCTTTTTTGCAAGTGGCAACCGTGACTGTGAGAGATCTGGTTGATATTTGAGGGAAAGATATTTATGTCATAGAAACTGAAAACCCAACCAGTGGAGTTGGGAAATTTGATGATATTTTGAAAATGGGTTCCTTGGATGGCCAAAATGTAGAGGCTTATACCTTCCTTCGCATAGGATACGTATAGTAAAGCCACGTTCATCCGGCTTCCTCATTCCCCTCTACGTAGCTATAGCCGTGAACCCTGACGAGACTGATTTCAAGCCGATGAAACGCCTGGCCAGTGCCTCCTTTAACTCCACAACAAACTTGGACGTAAATTTGGCTGAATTGGGAGCCTCAATCTTACAAAGTTTCGACTTCGGACTTGTTTTTTTGATAGTCGCTAGTAAATTTATCAGTCTGTAAAGGCTTAAATTGTACACCTTAAGGAGTTTTCCACTGTGCCACCTCTCGTGATCGTCTGACAAACATCCGAGATTATAACTTTCATGAAAGAACTTCTGAATCAGCCGTTTGGACTCGGCGTTAAATTGTAGATCCCTTCCAATCGCTCCAAAAATACAAAAAATACAAAATAAAACTCACACAAAACGAATGGTTGTGAGAAGCTTAGCCTAGGGTACCTTACGGACCTGTTGCGAGAACTAAAATGTATTTTTTTATTTTTTTCAGGCCTCCCTGATTGTCAGTACTTCTGCCTAAAAAAAAACCCTGTCTTCATTGGGAAGGCGAAAACGTCTAGTTTTGTTGAGAATATGCCCGCTTCCAATGTGAAGATGGTCTTTCGCTTCTAGTGCAAAGTTGTTCTACAGTCGTTAAAAGCTATAGTGCCTTCCGGACTCGGTGTTCGATGTTCGACTTTCAATTGAGTTTAGGGTTGAGGATGACTCCCAAGTATTTGGCATACTCGTTGATAAAGAAAGATTTTGATTATTCAGGCGGGGAGCTGTATAAAGGTCCGTATTTTGGATTTGGTGGTGAAGAGCATCAATTTTAGTTTTGGGGTCAACTCTAAGGCTACAACTTGTAGCCCATTCGCTTATCTTACCCAAGGCTCTTTCCATATATTTTGTTGGCAAAATCAATATATATGACATCACATTGCAAGCCCTTCTCAAGGTAATTCGAGACGTTTTCGCTAATCACGTCCGAATACTATAACAACCAAGTCATCCACGCAAGAACTTTGATGCCGTGCGAGAGATCTAGTTTAATAAACAGGGAAAGTCATTACATCCCTGCAGGTCCAGTGGTTTATGGCCCCAATTTATTGGTATCTCTATATTTTTGGAAGCCTGTTCACATCTCGCACAGTGATTGAGTCAGAATTCAATGAGTTCCACCCTCCATCCAACGAGGAACGCGGCAGTGGATTTCATTTTAAAACAGGGACAGTTGCTAACTGAAGGGTTTCTCAAAACTCACACTGGGAGTACCATTATATAAAAAGACTGCTTCTTTTATAAAAAAAATTGTTAAAATTATTCACAGAGAATACGGCAGGGTTGCCAGAAGCTTGTTGGCTTTAGGCGCCCAAACATTCAAAAAATGTAGCCCAATATCGTTGCCCTGAAAGTAGCCCAAATATCGTTGAAAATAAAAGTCAGTTCTTGTATTTTATTATGAAACATTTATTTTTATTTAACGAAAACAAAACAAAATATCACAAGGACTTGCTTATAAATTAAAGATCTTGAACATTTTGTAGGTATACCTATATATTATATTATGATATGTAGAAAAAACTTAAATAAAAAAATCACAAAGATATGATAGCTATTTTCGGTTAATATTCATCCTCATCATCATCACTAACCCCAGCATAAATGTCTGACGTAAATGTGCTTATCATTTCTGATGTCTTTGCAACATACATTTTTTACTGTTGAATCGATGCGTAAAGCTTCAAGAGACTCCGTCGACAATCTGTTTCGGGTTTTGGTCTTTATGGAATTTATAAAAGAAAACGCTCGTTCTACTACAGCATTGCTTACTGGAAGTGTCAGTAATTGGATGGCAAACAAACTTAAATCTTTAAAAATTACTTAAGTCCAAAAATGTTCTGGATTTTGTGGTATCTCGAGAGGAAACACAACTTTCCAGTCAAATACTAACAATTTATTCCATTGATCCTCCAAAAGTTCAATGTAGGATGTGTTTCTCTTGTCCTGTGGAAGCATTTCAATCGGAAGATCTCTGAAGCTCCGACGTATAACGAAAAATGCGGGTTCGTTGGAAAATGTTTTTTTTTTTTAGTTTTGTTAAAGAATAAAACAATTAAAAATAACAAAGCAGAAAATACAACGATATGTAGCCCAAAATTGCGTTGGGCGCTCATGGAAAAATTTGTATCGTTTTTTAAGTAAAAAGATAGCCCAAAATACGATAAAGCGCCCAATCTGGCAACGCTGGTATACGGTTGAATGGGTTGAATAGTATTTTTGATAAGTGACCTCCACCGCTTTGCTGCTGTATACCTACGCAGTCTTTGTTCAAAATTTCCCATGACCGTTCTGTGTAATTGTTCTAAGTCTCCAAGGCCCGTTCTTTGTGACCCACAGTCTTAAGGGCCGTTGTTACAGTACCATCCCTTTTTAACTGTTCCGAGAATGATAGCCTTAAGTCCTGGTAGCTAGTGATATATTTTTTTTTTGTTCTTTGTATAATTTATTTATGAAACAATAAAGTTATAATAATAATAATAAAAATGTTCCGAGAATGGATCGTGTCAAATAGACATTGCAGGGACTTGTTTGACGAAGATGTTAAGAGTCTCTTACTCTGAATTTTTCTCAAATATCCAATTGACCTACGAAAAAAAGAAAAAGAAGAGTCGTCCTCTCAATCTATATAGAGCCAGCCAAGTTCTTTGGGAGCTATTGTCTTTCACAGTTAGTTGCGAAGCTACACAGACCAAGTATTTGACCATTTCAGCCGCAATACCTGTTTGCATCCGACATCGAAAGGCCCCATAAATCTCTTCGATCTGCCTCACAGACGTACGTCATAATTATCGCCCGCGGCGGCGGTGTACAATTTGTAAGCCGCCATCTTCCCAATGTTTAACAAGTGATTTTGATTTATAATCACCGTCGTCCCAGTCGGATGAATATCCATTTCCAGCCTTGAGCTGCGAGCTTCCTTCAAGATATCACACACACAAGAGTCGAATCTTGTCCGCTTGCGAATTCCGAACAGCACTCGAGCGCTTTGTGAAACGCTAATGAATTTTCCATAACGCGGAATGTCATCCGGACAAGATGCCCACAGCGAGAAATTTATATCAAAGCCCGGACCATTTGTATCTATTTGTCAAGATGCCTTCCATTGATTTAATTAACGTTAAAAAGGAAACAACGCGCCGACGATTATGGCCCGACTTGGCTTGGATCAAGCCACAAGATGACGATCGTGATGATGGCGGCGGCGGTGGTAGCGATCAGCGATGAATCTGCGAGGAGTGGCGGATTGTCCGCATCCATTTGTGGCAGTGGAGCGCAGTGCAACTTCTGTTTTTGTACGCTCGCACGCACGCACTCACTGGTTAATCCCTGTGTGTGCGTTCTTGCACTGGAATCGGCGAATTCTGCGAAATCGAATGCGAAATCATCCGGCAGATTCGTCTCTTAGACCATAATCGTCACTAAATCGTCCCGCAACAGTTGCACAGCCAGATGATGCGCTTATGGCAGTGCCCGCGCGTATCATAGAGCATAATATATCCGTGGAGGCACTTCCATATTGCGGATGCCGGGAAGACATCGTTTCTTCCCAGAAATGACTGATATACACGGTCAAGATATTAAGAACTGACATTTCCCAATTCGGAGCCACTCACAAGGCAATGAATGGCAGCAGTTCGTTGTTGGCTGTTGCCTCTGTTGCGGAGTATCTATGATCCATCTGTTCCGTTTAGCATTTAGGTATGACAGCCAGTTGGCAGGCATGCCCATATGCGGCCGACTTGATTAGCACTGCGGCTGCATGTGGGTTCAGACCTTTGGATTAGCTGCATCGTGTCACAGTTATTGCGCCATCGTCGGCCATATGGATCGCTGCGACACTGATTTACAATTCGTGCGATTTCCATAGAAACTGCGGTGCCAGTGGCTAGTTGTCGCCAAAGGCCAACCAACGGAAGACCAGTAGCCCAAATGCGCGATTACGGCTAAATGGCGGCGTAAAAGGCTCGCGTGCATCGAATGCGCGCACTTGCCAAAGAACGGATGCGATTTATGGCATCTCGAACGCACTTGTGCGATTCAGATGCCGCGATAATGTCAGCGGGTTTTCGCCGAGAACACACGGGAACACAATCGAATGGAGCGGATGATGAACAGCGTCCGATCGCACGAGCTTAGCGCAACGGGTGCGCGCGTCCAGTTCCTCGAATTAAAATCTTTATTTAGAGATTAGTGACGGTCGCAATTTGCACATCACTAATGGGACAATGTACTTTGCGCAAACACGCACCGCATTATAAAGAGTGACGACCGTGACCATAGATGCGCGCGCGATCAGTACGGCCATAAGTGCGAATGGGCTGCAACGACGACGTTGGAGCAGGGTGTCGCTTTTTTTTATCGGCTGCTGATTGATTGATCGATAGCCATTTGAATGGGTATATGGTGGCCAGCATTACACTCTCTGAGCATGGTTGTCGTTAACTTGTTTTGATAAGGTGCTAAGATTTGCATTCGCGATTAGCATGAAGTGTAAATGGTATTAGAGGTACCGGTTGGGAATTAATTAACCAGATGCCGAGTGGATAGGGAGTACGGCTGCATTTGCATGGCAACTGCTGAAACCGTTGTGCATTAGCTTTATATGTGACGTTGTGCGACACACGGACATTTTGAAGGATGGGTTTCTGTAGGAAGATCGCGTTAATAGCTGTCGGCGTGTTACTCTCGACATCGACTATTAGTGCTGGAGCATTATATAGGTAGTGATTCAGTGATGGAAATTTACGACGAACCGGAAATGGTATGGGTGATTAGGGACGTTGCACTCAGCAGACACCGAGATTGTGGACATGTGTTGTTTGTCACTTTTGAGCTTGATAGTCGATGGGCTTTTAGCTGCAGTCATTCCAAAGTTCAAATGACAGGTAATAGTTGAAGTGATTCAATTATAGATCACATTACCCGTAAGTGAAATTGAAGAAATGCGAAGTAGGTGCTACTGAAGGTAATAGAAAAGTAATCAAATTTGTAATTGAAAGGTAATTCGAACTGTGTCCAAATTTTTGAGTTCTCCCTCGTGTCAAAAGGTTTGCATTTTGAGGTACTGAAATTACATGCAGGTAATGGAAAGGTAATTGAATTTGTAATTTAAAGGTAATTATTTTTTTTTTCACATTTTGTTAAACTTCTAAATTTAGTTTTTGAATTTTAAATAGTGAATATTATCATTCATAGTCTTAATTGCTTTACAAATCACAAAACAAAAAATCAAAGTGTGACTATGAAAGCAGGATTCTGCCAGCGAACGAAAGATGCCTCTCAATTGAAGCAGCAAAATTAAGCTAGGTATATATCCGGTTCCGTAGGAACGTACATGGGATACGCGCGAAACACATAACCCTCCCTGTGTCCAGTCGGGTAAAAAGACAGCAAAAGACTTTTCGCTTCGCTCGCTAAAAGAATTCTAAACTCCAGTATTTCATTTTCGGGCACGATCCTGTACGTCTCAAGGCCCAACTTATTTCTTTAAAAAAAATTACGTACGAATAGCCACTTCGTTTTGAAAAAGGGTGGATCTACTGAAAGAAGTACATTTATTGTAACCTGTATGTATTTTTTATTACAAACTTTGGCAGCTGACCACGATTGTAGCCCTTATTGCTCTGCTATGGATTTTTTATATGAGGCTGTATCAAGGGCAGCACATAGGAAAAAAGTAGTTGGCACAACAGGTTTATATGGGACCCTAGGCCTAGCCACTCGTAGTCATTCGTTTGTGTGAGTTTCTCTTTCTTTATATCTATATACAATACAAGCTTTCTCATAAAAATTATACCTTCGATGCTTCGTGTAAATTCAAACGTCAAACATTTGCGCAGTGATGCGGCATCACTGCTTATTTGCGATGCTGATGCGATGCGCAGTTTATTCTGATGCGTTGCTGATTGAATATGTAGTTTGAGTTTTAGAACGCATTGTTTATATCAAACATTTTAATGAAAAGATGGAAGTTTTGCTAATGAAATTTTTACTCGATTACTATGATCGTAAAGACGATAAATTTATTTTCATGCTTTACAGCCCTATTCTGATTTTCACGTGAGTCGTCTTCTCGTTATTAAAAGCTTTACATGCGCAGCGCTGAAATACTCAATGTAAAAAAAAAAATTTTGTGAGAAAAATTAAAATAAAGAATTCAACAAAAATTTATAAATTTTTCTATCAAAAGCAATATGTATATATTGATAAAAATGTTTATTAACTTTCTTTTCTTTTGCTTCCGACATTTTTCTTACTTTTTTGTTATGTTTGCGCATCAGTTTGATCAAATTTGCAATAATGAACACTTGACGTTGAAAGTGATGCCAATAGTTGAGTTAATGAACATTTTTCAAAGCATCATGAGCATCAGATGGTCCGACAAGATTGATCTCCCTCGCTAATATTTATTGTTTTTATAAGTCGTAAGCAATGGCCTTCGCTTACCGACGCAAAGTTCGAAGGTTTTGTACTTAACTCGCATCGAGAGTTTCCCTTAACCCAAGTAACCTTTCCCAACCCAATAGTAAAAGAATTTAATTTTATACAAAGGCCTTCATTTATCACAAGGTATACCCGCCTATGGCTTTGCTCGTACTCAGGAAGCTTGTTGCTTGAATATGGGCACGTAACTTTTCAGACGATTGTCGTAGGTAGACCTACAAAACCAGCAACAAAGTACAATTACTAATTTGACAGATTCATCCAGTTCATTCACAACAGAGGATGTAACGAAAACTGATGATGATCGAACAGAAATTGCCAAGAAAATTACTTATTATGATCAACAAAATCTCAAACACGAAATCGTCCAAGTGATCGTCGTTATGCGTGATCTTCCCCCTGACCTTGTACATCATTACCTAAAAAAGGACTTGACTTTCTTTTGTCTTTTCTGTATTCACTCCCGCCCAAGTTTCAGACAATGCACAAAATCAATGTTCCAAGTTTTGCAACTCTAACTCCAAAAAGTCACTCTAATGCTATGGGAGGTGCCCCGCCCTTTTTCCGATTTTTAACAAATTTTTCAAAAGACACTTTCGTGTCAAGGAACGCGGGGAATATGCCTACAAAATTTGACCTCAATCGGTTTGGTGGTTAGGTAAATGGATTGAGCAGTAAAGAAGTGATACAGCGCCATCTTGTGCTAAGTCTCTGATTGACTAAAATGCAGGTCCAAATGCGATTAAGAGCTTCAAAAAAAAAATATGTCAAAGAACTCACTCAAGTAATTTGACTTTATATACCTAGACCCTTCTGTAGTACCAACTCCTTTCAGAATATGTGCACCTAACCTACGTATTTTTAAAACGACAAGAAGAAGGTGGCATAGCTGTAGAAAATGCATGAGTCTTCTCATGCAAAAGATCTCAATGCAATTCCATTTCATGCTTCGATGGAAGTTATCAAATTTGAGTTTAATACTAAATAATTTACAATTGATGATCTTTGTTCCAAACTGCTAAAAGTCGTAAAGAACATTCCCCACACAGCTCCAAAGCACTCTCATTTGTCAAAATTAAACTCCCCGGCAATGTTAACGCTAATTACGCCCGTAATTATCGCATGCTTAACCTACTGATCCAATTTAGAAACCAAGAATCACACAAAATTACAGCCAGCCCCGGCCTCCAACTCAACGGACCAATAACCGAATGAAATTAAAATTTCAAACTCTATTATACCCACACCCGACGAAGGTCAACGAAAGTGATGCGACGTCTAGCCGTCATAAAAATTACAGGTTACTCCGTGAAACCAACAAATTAAAAACAAAAAAAAAAATAAAACTACGTTATGATTAATAATAGCAAGTGTAACTGACTGCGGAGGAGAAACCATCATAACCTCAGAGACTCATTGTTTAATTAGCTGGCACATGCCTGGTCTCATATATCTGCCTGTTGGCTGGAACGAACGGTGATTAATATTGTACAATCATTTTCGAAAAAAAAAAAATACAAAAAAAAATGAAACTAGAACGTCTTCCCCTCCCGCATATTTACTGTGCTGTGTCCTCGCGTCCATGGAGCTCTGTGTCATTACAAATTGCGATTCGCTTATTGCGCTAATTTACATATCATTGTTCTTTTGTTAAATAAAAAAAAAAATAAAACAACACCTTTAATGGTTCTTTGTTGTTGCGGTGACTGTGTTTGTGGAATTTCTTGTTCTAGGTGGACTTGGACTCTCGGCCGTAATTAGTCACAAATGACTGGTGAGGTTCTGTTCATTAAATTGTTTAATTTATTAGGTCATTAATGGATCATTCGCCTGGGTCTTGTGTTCTGTTCAGCTGGTACGTGTTCTTTTTTTTTGTAAGTGTGGGTATTGTTTCAAACTGGGTTGACTATAATGAAATGGGTTTTTCTTATATCGAGCTGAATGATATTCAGGATTAAAGAAAACGCATTTTTGCGGCAAGTCCTTGGGACGGAATAATGAAGTTGAAATCGAATGTAACATCGAACCGATGAATTGACTTGCGACAAAGGAAAGGAAAAAGCGAAACAAAATATGGATTTTATTATTTATTTCCAATAAAACACAGCCACTATGTATGACTGAATGACTATGATGAATGGACTTCTTCCACTCACACTTTCCACAGGCAACATGCCCTTTATGGGACTTGGCATAAACTCGTTGTCGCCGGTCGCAACGACGCAACTACCGCTTCGTGGGTAGCACAGCAACCGGCAGGTCTATGTCGTGGCTGTCGGTCCCAACTACCGCTATACTTGGGAGCGGCCGTCAATGACGGTAACTGAACTAGCCCTTGAATTACACTTTTTCACAAAGGGCAGCTAGTCAACGGTCACTAGTCACCTACAGCTATTTTGGAGCGGTCGATCGATTGTGATGATTGATGGTATTGTATATGACAATTTGTGCACATCTGCCAGTGCAGACCCTGTTTTTTGACGGCTATTTTGCTAACAATTTTCCTATTTATTTTATATAGGGTCATAGAGTGACATAAGATGATATGTAGATACATTTTTCAAGCAGCAACAACAAGTATGGTTGAGATCCAGTCAATCCAATGAAAAGGTCTGGGATCTATGCCGCTCTAATTCATCAGAGCTTGATCCAATAAACCTAACCTAGGGGACGCCAGCGTGGATATCACGGATTTCAATGCATGGACTTGGAGGTTATCAGTTGGCAACATAATATCTAGAAAGTAACAGATTCATTGAGCGTCGTCAGTTGCGCACCACAAGCTGGTTGAGTTCTTTATCCACTTGGCTTTCTCTGCGATGTTCCTCTAGGTTGGAGTCAATAGTTCAGTGGGCCAGAGCATTAACGTCCACCCACTCTACATATCCAAGCAATCACGACCGATACATAATTTTTTTAACTAGAACTTTTGAACTGTTGAACTCTCGAACTCTTGAACTTTTGAACTCTTGAACTTTTGAGCTTTTGAACTCTTGAACTCTTGAACTCTTGAACTTTTGAACTCTTGAACTTTTGAACTCTTGAACTCTTGAACTCTTGAACTCTTGAACTCTTGAACTCTTGAACTCTTGAACTTTTGAACTCTTGAACTTTTGAACTCTTGAACTCTTGAACTCTTGAACTTTTGAACTCTTGAACTCTTGAACTTTTGAACTCTTGAACTCTTGAACTTTTGAACTCTTGAACTCTTGAATTCTTGCACTCTTGAACTCTTGAACTCTTGAACTCTTGAACTCTTGAACTCTTGAACTCTTGAACTCTTGAACTTTTGAACTCTTGAACTTTTGAACTCTTGAACTCTTGAACTCTTGAACTTTTGAACTCTTGAACTCTTGAACTTTTGAACTCTTGAACTCTTGAACTTTTGAACTCTTGAACTCTTGAATTCTTGCACTCTTGAACTCTTGAACTCTTGAACTCTTGAACTCTTGAACTCTTGAACTCTTGAACTCTTGAACTCTTGAGCTCTTGAACTTTTGAACTCTAGAACTTTTGAACTCTTGAACTCTTGAACTCTTGAACTATTCAACTCTTGAACTCTTGAACTCATGAACTCTTGAACTCTTGAACTCTTGAACTCTTGAACTCTTGAACTTTTCAACTCTAGAACTTTTGAACTCTTGAACTCTTGAACTCTTGAACTTTTCAACTCTTGAACTTTTCAACTCTTGAACTCTTGAACTCTTGAGCTCTTGAACTCTTGAACCTTTGAACTCTTGAACTCTTGAACTTTTGAACTCTTGAACTCTTGAACTCATGAACTTTTGAACTCTTGAACTCTTGAACTCTTGAACTCTTGAACTCTTGAACTCTTAAACTTTTGAACTCTTGAACTTTTGAACTTTTGAACTCTTGAACTCTTGAACTCTTGAACTCTTGAACTCATGAACTCTTGAATTCTTGAACTCTTGAACTTTTGAACTCTAGAACTCTTGAACTCTTGAACTCTTGAACTCTTGAATTCTTGAACTCTTGAACTCTTGAACTCTTGAACTCTTGAACTCTTGAACTCTTGAACTCTTGAACTCTTGAACTCTTGAACTCATGAACTCTTGAACTCTTGAACTCTTGAACTCTTGAACTCTTGAACTTTTCAACTCTAGAACTTTTGAACTCTTGAACTCTTGAACTCTTGAACTTTTCAACTCTTGAACTCTTGAACTCTTGAGCTCTTGAACTCTTGAACCTTTGAACTCTTGAACTCTTGAACTTTTGAACTCTTGAACTCTTGAACTCATGAACTTTTGAACTCTTGAACTCTTGAACTCTTGAACTCTTGAACTCTTGAACTTTTGAACTCTTGAACTCTTGAACTCTTGAACTCTTGAACTCTTGAACTCTTGAACTCTTGAACTCTTGAACTCATGAACTCATGAACTCTTGAACTTTTGAGCTCTTGAACTCTTGAACTCTTGAACTCTTGAACTCTTGAACTTTTGAACTCTTGAACTCTTGAACTCATGAACTCTTGAACTCTTGAACTCTTGAACTCTTGAACTCTTGAACTCTTGAACTCTTGAACTCTTGAGCTCTTGAACTCTTGAACTCTTGAACTCTTGAACTTTTGAACTCTTGAACTCTTGAACTCTTGAACTCTTGAACTCTTGAACTCTTGAACTCTTGAACTCTTGAACTCATGAACTCATGAACTCTTGAACTTTTGAGCTCTTGAACTCTTGAACTCTTGAACTCTTGAACTCTTGAACTTTTGAACTCTTGAACTCTTGAACTCTTGAACTCTTGAACTCATGAACTCTTGAACTCTTGAACTCTTGAACTCTTGAACTCTTGAACTCTTGAACTCTTGAACTCTTGAACTCTTGAACTCTTGAACTCCTGAACTCTTGAACTTTTGAACTTGTGAACTTTTGAAGTTTTGAGCTTTTGAACTCTTGAACCTTTGAACTTTTGAACTTTTGAACTCTTGAACCTTTGAACCTTTGAACCTTTGAACCTTTGAACCTTTGAACTTTTGAATCTTTGAACTTTTGATCTTTTCAACTTTTGAACTTTTGAACTTTTGAACTTCTGAACTTTTGAACCTTTGAACCTTTGAACTTTTGAGCTGATGACATCAGTATTATTATACCCGCCATTACCAACATGAGATTTCCAGGCTGAGCGATCTATGTATTTCTTTTTTGCTACATGCATTGCTACCCACAACCCCCTACAATGTCCATATATTTCTATTTTTAAATGCTATTTTTTGTGATGGCGCCACAATGTCGACGTTCTGGATTGTAGTTTCCCTTTCTTGCAGCAGGCATTTTTAGCAGTACTCCCTGGATTATAGCACATGAGCATGGGTATAAGATTATAGTGCTGTTCACTTAATATCCTGCTACGCGGGGATCCTTGTAATGCATAGAATGACGTTTGTGGATCCCAACACTGAGTAATTTGTTCCCTTAAAAAGGATTTTGGCATTAAGGGGTTGCTTATGTCCGGGGGCACTATTTATATGTGATTTTTATTTTTTTTATTTTCATCCTTTAGCAGTTTTCTATTAACTTGTTAGATTAAACGTTTGTAATGCGATTTCTAGTTTAATGGCTTGAGCTACGAGGCTGGTAAAAAAACCCTTTACAAACTTAATGTTTCATATAAAATTAGTTTTCTCTTAACTTTTATACCTTGTGACTTAAACACCATTCTATGGACAAAATGGGTACCTGTTAAGCCTGTTTCTGTTAAGCCTGGTACCTGTTTCCCGCAGCAAATAGAAATCTTCAGTGGAGCATTAAATATTCAAAGCTGTATTAGCACATAAATTTGGGCCTTTGAGTTCAATCCTCGATCAATGCGAGCAATTTTGAGACATTTTCGGTACACATATTATGCCTGTTTTTTTTCAGTTATCCGAAGTTCGCTTAAGCGAAAATACCACTTAGGTGAAAAAATAATTGTGGCAGATGGGTGTTGCAGTTGTAGTAGTTGGGAAAGAGAGGTGTCCAAACCCTCGGTCAGCCCTTAGAATCCCATTCGCAGTGGGAAACTCGAGAATCCCAACATGGGTTTCCTGGTTATGAATGCGGCCAACATGACTGAGTGCACTATACCAATACAGGTCACAGCTAAGAGGTATGAGGCCCCCAACAATGCCAACTTTAATCAGCGACCCATTCGAGGCGACTCCGAGCCCGCCTGTCGAAATGAGCCAAACTAATTCTTGGTTACATTAATGCATGTTGCCGGTTGCCGCTCGCCAGCACAGTGCTGAGGAGAGTTCCGACTTCCGACAGCCGCCCTTCATTTAAAATGCCCGCGTTGTGCAGCGAATGCATTCGCACACACATCCACAGACATCTAGACCCCCTCCCCTGCAGCAGCTGTTCAGTGTGTAGTGCAGAGTGTGCTTGTGCAATAATGACACAAACGGGAGGTGAATCTGCATCCATTCAACCGCTCATCATCCTCTTCAGCGTTGCAGTGCTCCAAGCAGCAGCAGCAGGTACCCATAATGACGGTACCAACTTCACTATTCTATGATAGGCGTAATTTCGACGTCTAAGTGGATTTCGCCATCGACACACACTGCACACACCGTGTTGTGGCATTCTGCATCGCTAGCACCACTCATGAATAATGCTGGGCTAGAGAGATGCCTCTTTTGTGTCACATTCCACATGGAACAGCGACGGTGGCAGCCGACAGCACCACCAGTAATGAGAATTCAATTTCTATTTCTCTCTGCATGCATCTCAATTTGTGTGCGGTGCCCGGGAGTAGGTCTAATCATGGAACAGCCAGAGCACCATCATCATCCACACATCTTACCCCTGCTCGTATACACCCTGTGTATACATGCATCCAGCACAGCACCGGTGGATTTCGAAATTTCAATTCTTCACTCGTGGTTTTTGGGCGGCTTAAGGGTTCTTCGGAGTGGCCGTCACCCCACCCCCCACCCCTCGTGTGAATTCGACTATAATACTTGAGGGATCACCGGCTTCGACGATGACTACACAACGCTCCGCTCCAGTTCATTTGAAGCTGCTAGGTGAATCGAAAATCGTGCTGAATGGGGTATTCGCAACACCGAAAGAAATCCCAACTCTCAATAGGTGCTCATTATGTGCATCTATACATCTACGGTTATGGTTTCGTTTTGAGGGATAAATAGATACCACCAGTATATGCATGTCATACAGCATATGCCGATGAAAGAGGCAACAAAAACACCAGCGACCGAGCATAATGTGGCGAGCTTAACTTGGCGCGCGAGATGGAGTGCTCGCGAAGCAGGAACATTAATCGCTTTACGTGTCAGCTTAAGTCAAAGAGTATCACGCTCAGCCGGGACCCGAGCGCACACAGACGATGGCGGAACCTAAGCTCGGAGATTACGTTCCCGAGAGTGCCAGCGAAGCGGATTTACTGCCTTTGTGTTGAGTCGAGCCATCCGAAAGGTGCCAAGGTGCGGAAACCATCTTAAGCCACGTTAATTGATAACACAATTGTGTCGAAGACGGAGACAATGTGCGCTCCGGTATAAGGTATAACCGTTTTGATGCGATTAATTGCAATTGAGCTTGAATTGGGTTAGTTAGTGGAGCCCAGAGCAGAATGCTGCGTTGCTCGCATTTGTGCTGCGGTTGCTGCTGCGCGACAATGAGTTATTTGCTACCGCCAAGCACTGCGGTAGATGTCTTCATTGGGCAAAGACAAATTCGGACTGGCATTATGGTACTTTTTTTTAAGTACCTAAAATTGCATCGTCACTTTTTGGATGGGAAATTGAATTCCATTCCCACCATCATCTTTACAGTAAGACTGTAACTGGTTGCAATAAGAGATCTTTCTGGGATAGCTTGTTATTTAAAGAAGCTTTTTAGAAAAGCCTTTACTTTAAATAAGGTGATAGGTGAATCCATTCGGCCCATACTTAGCCCGGAACTCCATTTTATGGTACAGCTCAATATTCCCCACATAAACCGAGTTTTATGGACTTAGAAAATGCGTTGGCTCCACGGGTATATAAAGATTCCAAGGCCTGTCCCCAAATCGTTTCACCCCGGAACGAGCAACAGGTTTGTGACGGAATTTGTACTTGTTTTGTTATTGTAAAATCGGCTTTATTCTAATAGCTCCTATGGACCTCTGGTTTCTCATGTCTTTATTTCGTTTGTTTGAGGTAGATTTTTCACATGGGAGAGATTGTATGACACATTTATGTATCTTAATTAGGTTATAAGCTTTTCAAATACAGTTTTACTATCTGATGACGATGTTTAAGTTGTGATTTCTGATACTTTGGTGAAAATGGAGCTCCTAGCTCTGTAGTCAAGCATTGGGTGATTGTGCCTTCACGGTAGTATTCCTTAAACATCGATAGTATATCGATGGCTCAAAAAAAGTATCGATACTATCGAAACGCATATATGAGCACATATTCGAAGCAAACGTAGAAGTACTGATAAAACCGGTGAAACATGTACGTAAAAGAAGTAGGGTAGGGCGGGGATAGTTGGACCACTTTTTACTTGATGTCTCATATAATAAATCAAACTATTCAATGTATAACTATGAAACTGGTTTAGTAAGAAAGAATGAACATCTAGGTTCTAAAATAAATTTGATAAAATTGAAAATATGTAACCGCAGATGATTAATGTTCAATAAATGAACCAAGTCCAAGTGGTCTAACTAGCCCCTATAGGGGGGCAAGTTGGACCAGTGTGTGGGGTTAGTTGGACAAGCCCTGAAAAGTTGAAAAACAAGTTCCATAAAGTACAAAAAACTACAAATTTTACAAACAAATTTATTTAAAACGGTCAAACCAACTAAAAAAAAACATAACAAAACATAGATACTTCAAACGCATCGCAAACTTGCATCGGCCCAACATAACCTATACGGGGATTTTCTTGCCTTTTTTTTTTAATAAGATATGTTCTTAGTGTTGTTCTTGGCATTCCAAACTCTAACGCGGCTTCCCTCAAAAATTTTTCTTTCGAAAGAACAGCTGCAATAGCTGTATTGATCTGCGCTCTACCAGCTGTGGCTCTCTCCGGTACACGTTTGTACGTTCGCATTCTAGGAATTCCAAATAACAAAAGATACATATAAAAACCGTCTATTTAAATCCACCTGGTCCAACTGACCCCACACTTGGTTTGGTGGACATATTTCATCATAAATACAAAAATACTTAAACTTGTTCAATTTAAAACACAGAATATAAAAATACAATATATTTACTTATCAAAAAACTTTACCTCAGTCCTTAATTCTGTTTTTTCAGTGGTAAAATAAAGAAACTATCTTTCACGTATTTTTTACTTTTGCACTAAAAGCTGAAAGCTGAAACTGGTATGGCACCGGCACGTGCTGGTAAACGAGCGCGCTTCGTTCGTGTATGATCATGTTCTCGTTAAACATACGGTTTCTGAGAAATTTGCGTAGTCCAACTTCCACCCTAACCCTACTTCCACTGAAAAAGGATATGCGCTTGGGAAAAAACTCAGTTATATACCTGCTGTACTCGAGAATACGTGAAGCACCCATCTCTTTCTTACTTATTAAAAAACGTAGCGCCTTTACAATCAAGTAAAGTACTAGTTAAACTATAATAAAATACAAATGCGAGTCCTTTTAAAACATTTCTTGACCACAGCTGCTTCGGTATTCTAATATTTTGCAGTGTCTAGACATCGGTCTTGTCAAACAATAACAAAACTTTGGCAAAACTGCAAATTGCGTTTGCGCGACTATTTGAGCAATGGGCATATGCGAGTATGTACTCCTTTCAACCGTTCCACGAAACATCAAGTGGCGGCTCGCGCTGGTGAAAGTGATTTCGAATTTTTGTTTCTTGTAAATTTTTAGTTTTTTCTTGTGCCAACAAAAAAAACAATCGTTGCATATAATGTGCATATCCTGGCAGCATTTACAATCGCAGATAGTGCTACAAGTGCTGCGTGTATTTGATTAATAAATTATGGACAAATTTACAACCCCTTCTTTAGAAAATCGTAAGTATATAAAACTATCGATAATATCGATACTATCGATAGTTTTATTCCGAAACTATCGATACTTTCGAAATATTAAACTATCGATGTTTAAGGAACACTACTTCACGGAGCTACAAAAGCACAGTGCACCTAACGTTACTGATAAAAAGTTCTCAATCTTAATTTAACCGGAGGTCACAATTGTGAAATGTGTACGAAACAAAAAGATTGACACTCTTTGAATTTAAAGTCGAAACTAAAAAAAAAAAATTGGTAGGTTCAATCAATATATTCATATTCATAGGCATATGGGCTTATTTCCAAGCCAATTTTTATGAATAATGGTTCGAATGGAAGGTGGACTTCCACCACATTTACTTCTCCCTCACAAACGAAAACGAGATGTATAAATAGCGAGTTGTTGACTTACACAGTAAAATGAAAAAAAAAAAAAATTGAGAATGCATTGCATATTAATAGGCTCGACGTTCTTTTTTATCGAGTGTGTAATTCAGAAAAATATCGCAGTCTAAATTCTAGTCCGATCAGGCTTATTCTTAATTTTCTTCATTCTTACGTGTGTAATCAAAATAAACCGAATGATTCTTAAAACAATAACAAAAATCTAAAATCAAGCTTTTTATTATTAAACTAGCTGACCCGGCGAACTTCGTACCGCCTAAAATTGATTAAATTATTAACATCCCTTTTGATAGTTCAACCTCTCTATTGAACGAATGAAACTCCCTTGGAATTAAATTGAAACGACTTCATAGATTTCCGGGTCGGCTTCTTGATCGTTTTCATCCGCGCTAATGAATGAATAGAGTCGGCAGAATGTGGGCAATTGACAATCCTCGCTTCTGCCATTCGCCCGAGTACATTCAGAAGCGCGATTGTCCAAAAACATTGTGCTTAACGATGAAGCCCATGATCGCTTTAAGCTTTTCTTTGAAAAATCGTGCGGTGATGTCATGTTGGTCAAGTCAGCTCGAAGAAGCCCGGGAAGTAAGTATCACCATTCGGATAATTGTTTTCCATTTCACTTTCGATATAGGTGCTATAGAACAATAAATATCACTAGCTGAGACTTGTGAGCACGGTTTTTCAGTGGCTAGTATGCTGGACTACTTGAGCCACATGCCATATCACAAATTCTTAAATTCTTGCGCTTTGCGCCCGCCACAACAGCACCACCTATCAGGTCTAAAACTATCGTATCTTTCAAGCCGCAACCATCCATATACATCCAGAAAATTTCCTTGAAATCAGTTTAGTGGCTTCAGAGATGGACAACAGCGCCACCTATCGGGTTCAAAACTATCTTGTCAAAAAAAGTAAAACAGTGGAAAACTGTAATAAAGTGCATGTGATAACCAAAATGGTGGAATTAACAATATCAATTCAATATAAATACAATTGTACTAAAAAATTTGACTGATTTTAATAGTCCATTAAATAATGGAAAGACATATTTTAGATTTCAGTCTATTTAAGCATTTTTGTTTCAATAAATAAATATGATTTTTAAAATAAAAATTGTTTTATTTTCTTAAACAGGAAAGTGACGGAGTTGATAATAAATTCGGATAAGGATAACTTGTTCTTATTTAAATTGTTGTAAGTTTTCAAGAGATATTATTTTTGGTTTTAGGGAGTATTATTTTTACTGGTGAAAAATAAGGGGATTTTGAACTTAGTTTAAGTTCACACATTCTTCATTGCGTTATGTTTAAGAATAATACATAAGCTCAATTTAAGTATACAACGATTTAAAATCAAAAATTAACAGGCTTAATCTGACACTAATAATCTCGATTTTCCCTGAGCATACCTATGTAATGGGTGTCCCAAAAGGAGAAGGCACTTTGTTCTTTGGGATAGTGTTCCATTTTTATTAACCCTAAACTGTCAACTGTCAAATTGTTTTTTTTTTTTTTTTGGCAGCACTTACCACACAAATGGCGGCAAAATGAAATCTTGGATGCATTTTAAGCCACCATTTACAGCATGATGAAGGAAAGGAGAGAATCTTACTTAGGTGGCGCTAGAGTCCGGGATGGACCTGGGCCTCAGCCAATACGTCAGTCAAGTTGGTCGATCTTTGACTAACTCCAAGTTGGTTGGTTTAATTTGCGGGCGCCACCTAAGTCAAGGTCTCCCCTAGACCTCTAGTGCGTTGTTACTCGGCCTATTAATCAAAGACTCTTCCTTGGTGTCCATTCGCTTTACATATCCCAGCCATCTGAGACGACTGATGCGGACTTTTCCGACCATACCGATGCCGCGTAGAGTTCGCTGTTAAATCTCCTCCTCCCAAGGCCATCATCGTAAAGGGAACCGAAAATCACTCAAAGAACTTCGGGAAATAGTATTCGGTGAATATTTGTGTGCTTAAAAGTTTTCTTCAAACTGAAAGGCAAATTTTGAAAAATCCATCCTCGTCTCCACTTCCACGGAAGCCCAAAAACCCCATGCATCCCAAGGTACAATGTACAGGGCGCCAAGTTCTGGGGGCGCTTTGCTAGGAAAGGAAAATTAATTGTATTTTCCGCGCACAAATACTGCCATTTTCATATTAAACAAAAAGCTTGTTCGAATAATCCCAAAATAACAACATCCATCGCACCTGTGCTGAATTATTTCTTGCACATTAACTCACATCACTTGCAATGTTGCAACTTCAAGGAGAATCTAACTCAAAATATCGCAAAATAAAAACAGACCTATGCAAGTTCACTTCTTACCTACATAATCTAAAAATATTCCACCCTGTTTATGTAGGTATATTCCTTGCAATTCCATTTACATTTTACAAAAGAATCCAGTTAAAAAATCACAAACCAAAAAATGCCTAAAAAAAACGCATTACCTCCTGGGTGATGTGGAAAAGACTTAAAACATGAAAAAAGGGTGCTTCCTGTAAATCTTGCACAGGGCGCTAGCCGGCACTGCGCCCATCCCTCTCCTTAGCTCTGGTGCACGCACGAAATTTACAACAAAGATGTCAACATCATGTTAACTTGCAGGCCGCTGTTTGTCAAGAAACAGCAAAAAAAAATCCAAAAACTTCTCATGTTACATCTGCAAAGCCCCAGACACGAATGAAAAGTAATCTAAGTTCAAAGGCAAATCACGTTCGGCGCCCAATGCGGCTTCCACGTTGACTATACGCTTTAGTTAGCCCACCTTGTATGTCGTGTTGTTCGCATATGGAACTCCTACAAATCCATGCTCAACAAAATAGCACGCACACTGCCTATTACCAGCCTATATACCATTCCTGTCTACCTACCGATATTGAAAAGTCTGGTCAGACTTTTTGGCTTAGCCAATCTTATGCGTGTATTTGGATGCATTTCAGATAGGTACCCATATGTGGGGTTGTCGCTACTTAGACGACCGACGAAAATGTCATCCACATGGCAAAGGTATATGGACGGTGCGGTCAGCGCCAGGAGCAATAGGCGTGCACAGAATTTGTCGCAACAAAGTTACTGTGGAATTGGAAATCTGATATATCCGCTGAGCGAATAAGTTATTGCCTCGTTAAGCGTAAAATTAGAATTCGGCTGGCTGGGTTATACTGCAAATTTATTTCGATGACAGCGATTTTAAATGTCCGAGTCTGTGTAGACTGCGATTTGGCATAAAAGCGCTAGAAATCGTTGTAGCGCGGGACTCGAAACTAAATGGTTCTCGCAGATGACTATCAGTGGGAAGGATTTGTGGGGTGAAACGTGCGCTCATGATTATGGTCGGTAATGTGCCATGTAGCGGCACGCCTCGTCACCAGTTTTAGTCAAAAGTTACATCGATGAAAGTACCAGTCTTGCAGTTGGGTGTGTTTTCAAAAAAAATATCCTCTGGTGATGTGGAATGTCTCCAGCCCTCAGTGTGGATGATAAGTCCAAAATAAAACCGGCGCCATACTACTTCAAACGTCCAGCATAACAGGTCACTAGTTTTAGAAAGTCGGTTGCAATTTAGGTCGTTGGTGTCATCTTCAGTCAAAATTTCTAAATTCGCCTTCAAACTAAAGTCAGCCTTAGGTCAGCCGACAGCCAGAAAGCTCATTAGACAATGTCTAAGATGGCGCCATGAACAAAAACATCGGCTTGTGCCAGAATGTCGATGTCGAAATTTGAAGTCGGCTTCGCCGCCTGAACTAATGGTCCGTCTGACACCTTAAAAGCGAAACACGGCTAGCACGCAACCCAACTGATCTCGCCTTAACCCCTGGCACAAAGGACTTCCAGCACTATCAATCAATTTTGTTTTAGAAAGTTGCTGCTTCAATCGGTGTGCGATGCGATCCGAGCGGTTGGAATTTTAATCACAACCACTTGGCACCACCAGTCATCATCGCAATCATCAATTCATTCGTCAGTCATCAATCTATTGGCAAGAGGTGCCAATCTTTAACTGCGCTTCGACCGGTTTTGTGTGCACATTAAGTCGCAGCCCCGAGCCTTTCATGTCATCCAGCCCAGCACGTGCAGAGATATATTAATGAATTTCATAAATTCACTGCAGCCACATACCTAAACGGCATTTCAGGCCCGGATCTCGCTAATCCACTGTATTACAGCCCCGCCACGAACCACCTGCAAGTAGAATGAAACTCAAATAAACATTAATCAGATTATTTGTCTAAGGTCGTGTCTGCCTGCTGTTATTACAGCAATCAAACACAGAGCGCACCGGAGAATCATCCTGTCCCGTTTTATCTCTGCGAATTAATCAAAAGAGACGAAGAAGGAGAAAAAAACAGCGCAGACCATTGACTGGGTCCCCGCGCGAGCTTTAGGCCACCGCCACTGCCACATGCAAATATTATTGTTTGTGGCGCACACCGGGACGAGCCAGGAGCAACGGGGAAAAAAGAAGCGAATCATTTCAAGCTAATCCGCAAAATCCACCGAAAAGGAAACAAAGAAAGGACACGAAAATCCCTTAGCCCGCAAGATTCACTGCCGAAAAAAGGTCGAAATTCTTTTGGCTTATCAGAGAAAGGGCATCTCACCAGTTCCTGTTGTTATACCCACTTCATCCCCAAGGGTTTACAGTTTATAGTTTACAGCCAACAGTAAACAGTTTACCCTGGTGCCATTCTATATTCTGGCTCGCTTCGTCTTCTTGGAGAGAGGAACACGCCACTCCTGTTCTGTTCCCAGTGCATGCACTCGTCGTATGTGCATGTCAGCGAGAAGTTTCTAATCGAAAGGTGGACGAGTTTTTGTGTGTCGAGAAATAATGTCTAGAAGACCAGCGGCAAATCGCCAAATTTTCGCGGCGGAAGAGCGATATTCACGGACCCTCTGGCCAGGAACTTGCCTGTTGGCGCGGTCCGAATGTCTGTAGGCTTCGTCTAGTCGAATATATCACACCGAATGCGGGTGAGCTGTTGAAAGGAGCGAGGCATATCGGTTGGGGGTGCCTTCAAATGGCGGCAATTCCACATATCCGCCATGAGAGCGGTTGGTCCGAAATTCTGGGGTTTCTTTTTCCAGTCTGCAAAGTTTCGAGGGTCTTCCTCTGCTAAATGAGGTATGTGGCATTAAATGGGTACGATTACGTGTTGCGTGTTTGGCGCAACGAACGAGTGACAGAAAGGCGAAAGGATATTGTGCATTAAAGTCAAACGAACATGACGTTATCCGCTTTTGGTGGTAACATGATCAATATTTTGAGTCGCCTGTTAGCATCTGGTGAAGGGACTGATTCTTCCGGACCACCTGTGAGAGTGGGGTCTTCTTGATGGATGGTAACTGCGGTTTTTTTGAAGGCAATTAAATATGTTAAGAGTTTGAGAAAAAGAGCTTGCGTTCAAAAAATGGCCCTAACCGAGTGTAATTTTTGCTCGTTTAAGAAAAAATCGGTTGAAATTAACTAAGTCTCTGTTGAAATAAACGAGTATTCGTTGTTAAAAACTATTGAGATAGATAGGTTAAATGGATACTGTTAAAAAAAAAAAAAACACAAACTATCAGTTGTTATCAACCAAGTCTCTAGATTAATATCAACCAGTTGGTTACATTCTACAAAGTTAGTTTTTTTATTTACGGACGATAACATTTCGGATTTGATAAATCGAATATTTTCAACAGTTTCCTTAAACAAGTTGAGTCGTTAATTTTTAATCCACTAACTCTGTGTCTGTAGGAGCTTTATTAACAGCATTACTGGGTAGCTTTAAACCAAAAGTTGGTTGATTTTAAATGAGTGATTTTCCTGTGTGTATAAAGAAAAGGCGCTGTTGCCGCTAATCACGAAAAATAATAACCTAATTTCGGTTCTTCACAGCTGTGATCTCAATTTCACAGGACTTAATTTTCTGATGAAATGTTTCCCAATGGACTCCATCAAAGAGTTTTTCACAGCTCTCTGAGGCTTTGGGGTTTGCAAGCCCTTGAGCTCTTGAACTCTTCTATTCCACTTTTTTTCTTTTTTTTTTTCAAATATGAGTAAAGTATGAGAAAGTGTTCTTTTAGAAGGGCACTGATGTAAGTATTTAGATAAAATTTGTTAAAACTTGTTACTTCCTATACTTTTGAGTAATTAAAAAGTGAAGATTTTTTTCCAAAACTTCACTATTCCATCGTTTAATTCAAAACTCATTTATTCCCATACAGACCAAATTCCGACAAACTCTTCTTTTCCTTTACAAATCAAAGTAGCCGCTTTCTAAACTCGGGTATTTCAATCAGTGTTCGTAACTCGTGGGAAATTTACCTTTTTGTGGGAATTTCGATGGTAAGAAACCGTCTCGTGGGAAAAAGGGAAAAAATAAGATTTTTTCAAGTTACAAAAAAAAAAAAAAATGTCCATCAAACTACAACCTAATATCATATTTCTACTACCTCATTCTGTGTTCACAAGCAAGCCTATCTAAATGACTTGTTATGAAATAAATCTACTACAAATTACAAAACACGTATGTGTTACACACATGTGCAAAATTCACTGCGCAGGAAGATTAGAATACGTTTATGTTTATGGATACAGCAGCACTGCAACATGTCTCTATTTCTAAATTTGCTGCGGAATTTAAGCGTACCACAATACAAAAAAAAAATAAAAAATTGCAATTTCAAGTATTTAGCCATTGACTTCCAGAAAATGACGCCAACATAACTAGCGCTCGTGGTTCTATGCGAAAAATAAGTGAAACAAAATGACAACCATTTTGGATTTCTCCATAGAATGCTAGAGCCACCTATTGGGCGTGAGTGGATTTGCCAAGTGAAACGGTTGAAATTCAAATTGTTGCGGCATTGTTTACAATAGATGTCATCTCGAAATTGTGCTAGTTTAAATAATTAATAATAGATGGAACCAACAAAATTTGAATAAAAAACCGTTTTTCATTGTCCCATAAATTGCACAATTTTCGTAAATTTATTGCGAGTTAGTTTTTTATGTTGTATTTTATTATTAATTTTAGAAATATGATGTAATAACACTTTAGCGTATATTTCAATCACATTTCTGATCAATAAATACTTATGATTGTCAAGAATATCACATTCAAGTAGGTACATGAGAATTTAATTTATTATATAAATTGCTTACATCTATATTTCTTAAAGTACTTATAATTATCAGGCTATAAATCTTATTGCACCCTAATTTATTTTGTAATTCATACAAAAACACAGTTTTCTGGACAGTTTTAAAAATGTTGACTGTGTCCTTATGTGGGCTTCTCAGGAAACCTTTAGATATTATATTAATAAAATTTGATTTTTCTGTTCTACAAGAAACTTAAAATTGTTTGCATTTGGTACATTTAACTGTTTTGTGCTCTACGAAATAAGTATTCTTTTCCAGAAATATGTCTCAACCAGGTAGGTACTTACACTCCTTCTTCAGTTAATTTAGGAAAAATTGTCGGCACTGAATCGGGAAGCAGTTTCATTCCAAAGCCAATTTTTTTGTAGCAATTTGCTTCGAAATGTTTGGAGGAAATTCTTTTTATATCAGCTGATTCCGTGTCAATGTACTGGTCATTAAGACAACGTATCGCCTCAAGCCTCATTTTTTTTACGCAATCTAAATAAAACAAAATGAGTTTTCTGCCTCATGCATTTTGATTGAAAATCTTACCTATGGAAACAGATTTGTCCCTTTTCAGAGAAACTTGAATCATATTGCAAATTGCAACCAAATATACAACACTTCATTTCTTAATTTTAAATCTTTATTCGATTAATCGCAATAACACAGTCTTTTGCAAAACTATCTGCAAGGAAATGGAAACGTCATATGTGAGTTTCCAATTTACTCCGCTCCGAACCACGAGAGCTAGCGCTTATGTTGGAACCAACGTGAAGTTGTCTACTAGCAGTCCATATTAATAAGTCAATGTATTTAGCATCATCGGCTTTTGACATTTGCTGATCGTGTTCGTTTTTGTTTTGGTTGCAAACACATCAGCTGCTTGGTCGGCAAATGACAGCAGTCATATTAGCCGATGCAATGCATGCACTGTATTCTGTGCTGCGTCCAAAATTTCTGCACATGTTCACATCTTCCACCGGTATTTTGATTGCTTATGTTTTCAACTGAGTTGCTGTTTTAATTCATTATCGAACAGTTTATTATTATAGCGATTATTTGCGATATACACAAACAATATGATATTATAGTGAACTATATGTTGTTGTTTTTTCATGAATTGTACCAATGGGATTTTATATGTGTGTACCTATATCTAGTAATGAAATGACTGGTTATTTTATTCTTCTTTATGGAATATTTTTTTGCCCTCTTTTATGTTTATTTTTTTTTTGTTTACACATGTGACTACTCAAATCGTAATTTTCAAAGCTCTTCTTTTTCTAATTAAATTAATTTTTTTTATAAATTTTATGGTTTCAAAACCATAAGAAATCATTCCAAATTTACAATTTAGCCTTAAAACCAAACGCTTAGCAGAACAATTTTTTTCGTTTCACTCAAAATTCTCAAAAGTGGAAAAGTAGAGTTTTGAAATTATACTCCTTTAAGTCAATTCGTTCAAAAATAATTTGTCGCTGAAAAGTAAGAAGGTGGCTGGTTGCACCTGCAGTCAAAAAGAAATCAAAGACCCTTCTTAGTTCATCAGGAATGCTTGAGTCTAAATAAGGTAAACATATGGTACTAGTTTCATAAAAATGTAAGCAGTTTCCTTGCTTTATTTGACTAATCGAAAGCATTCAACCGACAGCTCACATATCCGAGTCTGTGTGGTATTACGTATTACAATGAATCCAGTTTGGTAGATGCTCAAAAATCAAGACTCACACAGAAGCTACATAGGACCAGACTAACTTCACGAGCCTGTTGCGTCAACTTTCTATTTATTGATTTTCCTAATTCTACTCAATAGTCCATAAAAAAATTTCAAAATAGTTGGGACTGCGCTCGAGACCCCATTTTGGTTTAGAAACCCCAAAAGTCTGGCAAAAGCAAAGTCACTGTACCCCACCTTCAGTTCATAATTTCACTATCATTCCACGCTCTTATCTCAACTCAAATACGATCTCGATTGCCTACCGCGCTAAAGTATTAACCCAGTCAACTGGTCGGATACACAATCAGCGCACTTCCATCTGAAAATTTCAAAACGCAAGCGGAAACGATTGAGTCGTTAGTGTTCCGGCACTTGGCATTAATCGTTTCTCGAATTCAAATACCGCCGGCGATAAATCAATTTTAATACGATTTTCTGCGCACAGCGCCACCGTCCACAGTGTCCACAACCACAGTCCACTCTCCAGCACACACACACACGAGCTGAGCAAACATTTTTTGTGTGCTCCATTTGTAGCAATCGCAGTCTGCAACACCGTAGATCTCCTCCAGATATATCTTGCGCCGCGCCGGCCGCCTTTCACTTTTATTGTGCGCGCTGTGTGACCATAACTGGCGTTCCTTTGTCTCTCGGCTCAACGATGGCTGCGGAATATTACTGCCAGTGGCACACTAAGCTGCGACTAAGCGATGCACAACGTGCGGGAATCTTAATTAAAAGTGACAGCCACTGGACATTGGGCAGAGGAGTATAGTAGGAGTTGCACTAATTCGGTGCGACAACAAAAGGACATAGCTTGTTCCCGACAGGATTAAGTGGCACTTGGATTGGCACATTTACGTGTATGCCATCGCAGTGGCCGGTGACAAGTTCGGTTCGAGCTCAGCTGCCCAGTCTGCCGCAATGTCCTTCAGATGAGTTCCACCTGCTCCCGCCAGCCACTGTGAGTGTGAGTGTGCAAATGACACACCTTAAATGGTTGTTCCTTTCTTTATTTTCAGCTAAACGGTGCGGCGACGACCGACGGTGAATGCGACCAAAACGTGTGGGAACAAATGTCCGCGGATTAAGTAAGTCATCGTGTCGTCGTCACCGAGATGGGGTGCGTGGGTCTTGCACCTTTTATCGGACTCTGGCATCTCGAAGGGTTTTGTTTGTGAGTGTGTCGGGCACCCAGGGCTATCGCACGACTTCGATGTACCAATTACACCTGTGCGCCACTAATCGCTTCGCCGAGAGAAGATTGAAAGTGGAAAACGGTTCGGTTCCCAGGCAACAGGTTAACCTATATCTGGCGCATAATACCCGATGACCGACCACGTCTTTGTTGGGTAGCGGTGAAAATAAATTCTCCGTGCAGACGTTGTGCCAGTATGTGCGGATTTGTCGGCACTGCTCGGTGCCATTCCTTCGTTCTTTGTCTGGCGTCCGCGTCAATGGGCACTGGGGTTTGGATTTTAAAATGCGCCCGATGAGCAGATGGTAATCGACCGAGGACTCCAAGGCAGGAAGCGAACAAGTGCACTTGATTGATATGTCAACTTGCAGAAAAAAGTGCTTGATAACTTTGCATCGTCTTATTCATCTCGGGAGAAAGTTAATCGGTTGCGGTGCGGAGAACTTATGACCACAGATACAGTTTGAAGTGTCCTTCAGGGCGATTTAAGACCGTCGCAAGTTTGTTTTGTTGAAATCTATTGAAATTGAATCGAACGAGGATGAAATGTCAACAGCTGTGTGTGCGTTGAGGTTTTGAATGCGACGTCCGAGAGGTTGCTTACGAGCTGAGCTGCTGAGTAAATACATTTTCGAAGAACTCATGGAAATTGAATTTTGACTTTAAAGGTTTGAGGGCGAGGGATGACTTAGGGAATGGGAAAATCGAGTGCTAAAGTTGTGGGGGACAGAGTTATCTGTTATGCAGAGTGGGGAGAAGATACACAACATCCTCTTATTTATATGAAACAGTCTCCGACTCTATGTTAAGGCCTGGCCCTTTAAGTTAGAAAGGGGAAACAACGTCAAAACGTATACAGCTCCATGGAGCTTTAAGAAGAAAGAACTCTATCGAACTGAATAATTAGCGAAGGTCACGGTTTGTTTTGGTGTTTCTCCATTTTTAAGCCGCAGGATTAGACAAAAGGTCTCTAAAAAAGAGAAACAAATCCGCGCCTCCATAATAAACCATGACCTCCGCTAGTTGTTCAGTGCGAAAGAGTTTTTTCTTCCTCAAGTTCAACGCTTTCGAACTTTTCTGCTATCAGGCAAGACTAAATTTTTGACCCAGAGATGAAATATTTCATAATTTGGACTCAAATTTATGAAAATAGTTTGAGATTTCAGCCTGCATACAAAAAAGATTTAATTTTTGCTACGGATATGATAGAAGAGAGAACTGAAATCCGACTAGAAGACGATTATTTGAAGTTTTGACCTGAATTTTGGTATCAATCAAATTCGGGTTCTTTTTCCCGGGCATTTTAACTTTACATTTTTGAGACGGATATAAAAAGAATCGAAACTTTCAACATGACGTTTAGTTTAGATTCGGGTATACAACACATTTGAGCAAAGTTATTAATTTTCTGGACATCAGTGCTGCCGCTTTAACCACTCGGAGTCAAACAACTAAACAAAAAGCGTTATATCGTTAGATTTTTTTTTCATGGAACACTAAGAGCTAAATTAAGCGCTAAATCTGAAGTTCTGAAAAAAGTAAAAATGTGTAAACCAACTCTCTTTCTTTTGTCACTTCATTTGTTAAGATTGATTGAGTGTGAAAACCGCAAAACTACAGAAATAATAGAGGGGATTTGCAAATAAAAAGCGCTAGAAAATCCGCTAGGTGCTAAAACTTTTTAAAGCGCGCTAAACATACTAAAAAAGCGCCAGATGTAGCGCCAAAAGCGCTAAAATGACAGCCCTTAACATTTTCATTTTTGACTCAATAAGAAGGAATCTAAGTTTAGACCTAGATAAGGGAAGTTATTATTTTAATTTTTTATGAAAGCCTAGCCTTCCCTCCACTAGACCAAAATGAAGTGAGCAATATTCAAACATAAGTTGCATTAAATAGTAGACCACATTGCTTCTTTGGGACAACGTAGAAAAATACAAATTGAAACAAAATCCCTTTGGAAGGGAGAATTATTTGGGCCAGCTGGAGAACACACATAATGGAGAGCATATAACAATTTATTTCAAGAGACGTTTGGAGCGAGGGAAACTACGCCTGATGAACTTACCACCGTTTGCCAGATCCACATTAGATAGAGTTCTAACCGAACTGTGTGAACCCCTGAAAACGGTTGTCACTCACATGTCCTCTACTAGGACTAAGGCTCGACAAGTCCGCAACCACAACCAACAAATTAAACTACGGCGGTTCCATGGGAAAAGGCAAAAAAGTACAAACCACCTTTTAATAGATCTAAAAGACCAGGGCAGGATTTATAGAGAGGATCTGTTATATCTAGTTTTGACATCTTTGCCAACCGCTGCTCCAATATGTTAAAAAACAATTAAGCCGAGGCCATTGGTGTCAAAAAATATTTAGACAGCGTAGTTCGCTGGCATGTAAAGCCTCCTCAACATCAAACCTCAGAAAATTTTATGAGAATCATAAGTTAACAGAAAGGTCGAAACTTTGTAAACTTGCCTACACGGATGACATTGACAGAAATTAGCCAGCTGTCTCTAGCATGTTTTTGAATATTGGAACAGAAGTGACAAAATGAGTTACATAAGTTGTAAACGAGGCCAAATCAATACATACGTTTTCAAGAGAAAAAGAGACAAAATATCAATGAATCTGATAGTGGCAATGGCCACCCAAAACCCTGAGGTAGTTGCGGACCTTGTCTGCCTAGTAAAGGGTTTTCCAATAAGAGGTGTTATTTGGGTATTCAAAGAAAAATGCCATTTTTTGAGATAAATGATCGGATGTTTATTTCAAAATAAAGAGGAAGGTATGCCGTTAATAATGAAAAACAACATCAGCCAAATGGCCACCACGAGCACGCATACAGGACCATATCCTTTTCATGAAATTTTCCATAACCAAATCGCAAACTGGCTGCCCTATGTCCTCGATAGCCTCACGAATTTTATCTTTGAGGTCTTGAATCGACGCTGGGCTGTTGGCGTAGACCTTATCTTTCACGTGGCCTCAAAGGAAGAAGTCGCAAGGTGCTAAATCATAAGATCTCGGTGGCCAATTGTGATCACCTCTTCGAGGAATAACACGGTCCGGAAACTTTTCCCGTAAAAGATCAATGGTTTCGTTGCTTGTGTGTTACGTAGCGCCGTCTTGTTGAAAGCAAACGTTGTCCAGATCAATACCATCCAACTCCGAACATAAAAAATCATTAATCATCGACGATCAAAAAGTGCTTTAGTTTTGCGAACTGTGACTGCAAGATTTTCACCATTTTTGTAGTAAATTTTAATATCGTGTATCGTTCCATTTTTAGTAATGGCGTAGTTCCTACTTGTCAAATGTCAAAGAATAAAAGCTTCAAAAGTGGCAGCTACCGAAATAGCGGGATGTAATGCATCTTCCGAACTAGATTGCAAGCGAAGAGTTACAACAACAAGTCGTTCTTTACATGGACTCTCTATAAGGGCAGGATCCATTTGTCCGCCCTGTCAAAAAATACTTTGGAAACTGTGTAAGGCGGTTGGGGTAAGAATTCTGGATGGGTCAAAATTCCTTTTCCAAGATTTTGCTTTTCAAAATTCTGCAATCAATAAAAAAGGTTTGGAGAATGTTCAAAAGCGCCCGCTTTTGCAGAGAAAATTTTCATTTTTAAATTTGTAAATTTTTAAAATTTTCTTTTCTTCAAATTTGTATTTACTTCTCTTTTCGTAATTTTGTATGGTAAATTCAATTTCGCATTTTTTCGACAGATATTGTTTTCTTTTTTGTTTTAATTTTTTCAATATTTAATTTCATATTTATTATTTTAATTTAAATTTAATTTTTGTTTTAAATTCTTGCTAATATCAATTTTATTGTTTTAAATTAAAGAAAAACAGTTATATGGCCCGTTCGTTGCAGGCTTAAGAGACTAAGATTTAACTGACCAGTGCGCACTCTACGAGCTCTATTGAAGCATTAAACTGGTTGAAAAAATGCAAACCAATCGTCCTACCGAAGGCTATGGCGAGAAGAGCTAGTGGACTACAACTTTCCAGCCCAAAGAGTCTTTAATTCCGACAGACAGGGACAAAGTGAAGCGAGGTCGTTGGATTTAGTTTCTTTTAGGGCTATGAAAATTCATATCGGTGTGACCTATATCAAAGCCCATCAGTGCCCCATATCCTCAAAAGAAAGATCCAAATCGAAACCAGAGGATGAGCATTCATTAGCCAACAGATGCCCATGTAATTCAATTCGAAGCACCATCTCAAGACCCACTTTTCATTCAAATGCAATTTATAAGAGAGTCTACAGCCACCCTACCATACCAGTTGCACCATCTGGGTCTTGCCAAACAGCCATATACACCCGAGATCCGTTCCACTTGAAAATATTGAAAGTTCGATTCTTATCCGAAAAAAAAAAGAAATACCCAACCCGACCTTCTCATACCTAATTCGTTTTTCCAATTGAGCCATAGAGACAGCCTTCCGCCCACTCACCGGTCTTTCTCCCGCTCGATGCCAATCGATACGCGGTGTCTTGGCCTCCAATTGTTGCACGTTAATTCTCATGGCCTAAACACGGGTGTTAAATCACGTCAACTCGCCCCGTATCTCGATTAAGGTCCCTTTCTTATCTGAGCGAAATTAACTCGCCACCATAACGGCAGCCGTTCTCTAAATCGACTCTATACGACGACGGTCCTCGCCCAAAATGCAATTAAACGAAAATCGATGGAAAATATTGTCTCCACGCTCTGTCAGTTGATTCTGTTGCAGATAATCACTCAGCGGCTCCATAAATTGGCTCGCGTAAGCCCGTGGAATTCCTCCGAGCGGGCGCATATATACAGATGACGTGTGGGCCGGCTTGAAGAACAAGTTCCCGCTCGCAGTCGCAGCATAGAACCGACCCAAGTGTACTCGTATGTATGCGCTGCTTCGACAATTTAATTCGCGCTCGCTCGCTGCACATATGCGACGCCTTTTCTCCACCTCCGCGCCGCGCCGCGCCGGCATTATTATATCTGACATTAGCATCTGGTGGCATTCAAATAAATCTGTGGCGCGCGAATACTTGCTGCAGCGGTGGCGGTGACAGCAACGCGTCTTCTTGTTGAGTGCGCAAAGCGGCTGGTAGAATGTCAAATTGGTCTCAAGACATCATCGCAGTGCGCCCGTCATTGCGAAAGACTCCGCAGTCTGCACATCGCCAGCGGGCATCTCTAGCGTCTATACGATCTGTCATTGCGAGTGCGCGCTTGTCTCCTGTCTCATATGTCTGATGTCTGAGGTCGGATGATGATACAATAAATTGGATTGTAATTGGTGGTGTGGTGCGCTTTTGGGTGGGCCGCGCCTTATCTTTTATGGCTTGGCTTGGCAGTGATATTTCTGCATCCGATTCCAATTAGGCGCGTTAACTCATCGCAGATTCAGTGCGCTATGGCGGGCTGGTGTGTGGCTGTGCCAGTGTAATCTTGTTGCCAGGTCACACGCTCGTCAAATGCGAGTTAAAATGTCCGTCCGCCTTGTTGCCGGAATGTGGTTTAGGGTTGGACTTGCTCGGGATGCGGTTATGACTGTTTTCAGATGTATGACGATCTGATTGTGGCTGACTTTGAGGTTCTAAAGGTGGCAAGTGGGATGGGATTTTGCGCGGAGAATGGATAAATGGGTAGTGCCAAATCGCACTCTCAGCTATGGCCACCGGTTGTTATATTAGCTAGTGTGTTAGGGGCAATGAGGAGAGCTGTTGCAGGCTGACGTCTGGTGGTCATAGCTTGGTAGATGAGGCTGCATTACTTCTTTATTTACATAAATTCTGGACTTGTTTCTTTTAATGCTGATGCACACTTTTTTCGCAAAAAAATCGAAACCTTTCAACTAGTTTCATGGGTTTTTTGACAACATGTCCTTTAATTGCCCACTGTACGACAACAAGGGGATCACTCTATACGGTGTCATTCGTAGAAAACGTACGCGCATGTCGCTTATACTTAGAGATCTTAGTGTGAGGCGAAAAGTGACTGCGACACCTTCCTCTGCAGTTCCACGCAGATACAAATAAATCCGCATGTGACTGGTGTCATTTCTGGCTGATCAAACTGCAGGACATACGACCATTCGTGCTTTGTGCAACCATTCCACTTTCAAATACAGGAAATCCCATTTCAAATTTGATTCCAAGATTGTTTGACATTTTTAAGCCGGTATTTCGAAAATCCATCTATCGGCAAATGTTGGTAGCTAAAAAAAAATTGTTGGTGTAACTATAGGTAGTGCATAGAGACTCGTTTTGCAGTCAGTCAGCGAGCTGCCTGACAGTTATTTTCACAATTACAAGAAGTCAATGCCCACTGTCAGATGTAAAAGCTAATAAGCAATCAACAGGCGATCAACTTCGAAATGAAAACCCGACGTCCTCTGGCTCACTACAGAAATGTAACAAATCAAATCGACAACTCTCATGGAATTCCAAAGTCAACACCTTGACAACGACAACTGGAAGCATTTGGCCAGTGGAAGTCGACTCCGATACAAACGGCTGTTGCGCATTTGTACACTGCACCGCAGTCCTGATGGTCGGGGATGCACCTGATTAGGTAACAAAACGTTAACAAAACGCATGGGAATTAAATTTTAAACAAAAAACCCCAAAAAGAAACAAACAAAACAACAAAAAATCGTAAAATCTAACCAAAAGCGGATGGAAAACGCACGCAGCGAGTTAATAATAAGCAATTCAAATCTCATCCCATCTCGAGCGTCGTCGCAGTCCTCCTGGACGGTTATGGTGGTGGTATAAAGTATCCTAAGCAGTACGAGTTGATTGAAAGGATAGAGCCCAGCTATATGCGGTCTCCCGGGCGGCGTTTATACGTGATCAATTTACTAACATTGATAGTCGCGCCTGACTTGACCATATACCCAGAGAGACCGGAGAGAGGGAGATGGAATTGCCTGCTGCCTACCTGCCACCGCTGTTGCATCAGGGGAATAGATATCGTCTAATGAAATCTCCTCCAGCGTGAATAGTGGATAGGATAGTCGGATGGTGGTTGCTGCTGGATGTGCAGGACAGCTCAAAGGGAGGAGATGGTGTATTGTGTAGTGGCGCAATGACCCGGGTGTACTATAAGGACCCATCATCATCGCATTTGAATGCATTGTTGCAGCGTTCTCCGGATGTGTTTCGTTTTTTTCTGTTTTCTTTTTTTGTCGATCCTCGTCTCTGTCCCTGGTTGATGGGATTTTTATTCGAAGAGAATTCAAAGAAAGTGTTTTTTCTTTGATTTGAAACAATGGGCGGGCTGATGATTGGGTGCATGACCTTACAACGTGGCTGCAGATTGAGCAGAGATATAGATACTATTATCACAGGAAGTAACACGTGTTCCGAGTGCTAAGATGGAAGAGGATAACATGAGCATGGGCACACACTTGCAGCAGAGTTGTTGCATTGGCATTTGAAAGACAAGAAGGACCACGTTTTGGGAATACGATTGCATTTGAACTTGTAGTTTGTTCTTATTTTAGCAGCTCCCATAGAAGCTTTTAAAAAAAATGTGGAACTCGAAAAATATCACTGAAAGCCAAATCTACAAAGTTAGAAATGCTCTACCTTCTACCCTTCAGGGGGCCAGTTTGACATGACACAATGCCTGGGGCCGAACTACCGCATTCGTAAACGACTAGTAGCGGACTGAATTAAGTTGTGTTTGCGTTACACGTAAAATCGACACAGTTCTGATTTTGAGGGATATTGTTTCCTGACGAAGGTAGGAGTTCCAACCTTCGACTTGGAGGACATAAGATCTGCAGAAATGATCGTGAGACTCACTTTCTGTGATAGTCTACCTATCTTCAAAAACTACCTCGGTTCATCAAAGCTAGGAGAGACGCATTCCACCTATAGACGACGTATTGACAGAACTAAAAAAAGGAGTACCTCAAATCAATATAAGAAGAGGACATGATTGATGACGAAAACATTGTCATGAAAGCGTTGACAAAAATAAACACTAAATTAAAGTAAAGGAAGTTGAACTTTTCAACATGAATTCTGAAAAAGACCATGAAAAACCTTGGACACTTTGACAGCCAAGCCATTGCAAGAGTCAACTTCGAGCCACAATCAAATTTCAATATAACTTTGAAATTTTGGCATTGAAAATATGATTGGCAACCTTTTTGAAGGGTGTTCCACAACTCACACAAGATTTGAATTTACCACCATTTGTGAGGTCAGATTCTGCAAGTAAAAAGAAAAAAAGAAAAAATTTGACTCCTTAGGGTTAGTACGCAAAAGAAAAATGTTTTTTTTAATTTCTAAACAATATTTCAAAAATGCTGAAAGTCTGCCTGCCACAGCTCGAAGATTTCGTACAAAATATGCTTGGAATATTGATTAAGCTTCGTGGAGAGAGTTCTTAAAAATTTCAGATAAGGTCGATTGGACGGCCAAAAACAATTCGTCCAAGTGATAATATCAAATAAGTAGTTTCAGGCTGTGCGATATGTCATACAGCCCGTGAAACAATTCAATTACTGCATGAGTCTTTTTTTGGTCGCGTATACTTTCTCGTTTCGGTGATCAGAAACGGCCCCTAGATCGTGTCAAAGGTCTATGTCAACAAGTCCACATCCACCGTGTATGGAAGGAGGCGATTCAACCATCAACGCTGCATCAAAGAAATTCAGCCACATTTTTGCAAAATGGCCATGGAAAATTTCGACAAAAGAGTCCATCTATGGCTGTAGAATCGTTATTATTCGTCGGTCCTTACAAGTCTGCCCATATTTTAATTTCGTGAAACCTGTCCGGAAATGTATTTTTTTTAAAGCTGCTATAAAAATGCCCGTAAATTGCGACTTGTGATTTTGTGAAACATGTCACTGTTGGCAAACCAAAACTACGGAAAAAAATACTGGTGAAAGCAACAGTTGGTTGTCCCACTCCAGTCACTCGCAAATACTTAACTACGCCGTTCCCGCCAGTCATTGCTTTTATCAGTGATTTGTTATATTTAAACAAGAATTATTAGTTGTTTTTAACAAAGAGATTGTTAGATTTTAACAAACATTGAATGGGTTAAATTTTCACGAGTAAAGCGGTTAAAAACAACCCAGGGATTTGTTATATTTAAACAAGACTTATTAGTTGTTTTTAACAGAGAGATTTTTAGATTTTAACCAACATTGAATGGCTTAAATTATCACGAGTAAAGTGGTTAAAAACAACCCAGGGTATTTTTATATTTTAACAAGACTTATTAGTTGTTTTTAACAGAGAGGTTGTTAGATTTTAACAAACATTTGTTATAATTTAACAAGACTTATTAGTTGTTTTTAACAGAGAGATTGTTAGATTTTAACCAACATTGAATGGGTTAAATTTCCACGAGCAAAGCGGTTAAAAACAACCCAGGGATTTGTTATATTTAAACAAGACTTATTAGTTGTTTTTAACAGAGAGGTTGTAAGATTTTAACAAACATTTGTTATAATTTAACAAGACTTATTGGTTGTTTTCAACAGAGAGATTGTTAGATTTTAACGAACATTGAATGGGTTAAATTTTAACGAGCAAAGAGGTTAAAAACAACCCAGGGTATTGTTATATTTAAACAAGACTTATTAGTTGTTTTTAATAGGGAGATTGTTAGATTTTAACAAACATTGAATGGGTTCAATTTTCACGAGTAAAGCGGTTAAAAACAACCCAGGGATTTGTTATATTTAAACAAGACTTATTAGTTGTTTTTAACAGAGAGGTTGTTAGATTTTAACAAACATTTGTTATAATTTAACAATACTTATTAGTTGTTTTTAACAGAGAGATTGTTAGATTTTAACCAACATTTGTTATAATTTAACAAGACTTATTAGTTGTTTTTAACAGAGAGATTGTTAGATTTTAACCAACATTGAATGGGTTAAATTTCCACGAGCAAAGCGGTTAAAAACAACCCAGGGATTTGTTATATTTAAACAAGACTTATTAGTTGTTTTTAACAGAGAGGTTGTTAGATTTTAACAAACATTTGTTATAATTTAACAAGACTTATTAGTTGTTTTTAACAGAGAGATTGTTAGATTTTAACCAACATTGAATGGGTTAAATTTCCACGAGCAAAGCGGTTAAAAACAACCCAGGGATTTGTTATATTTAAACAAGACTTATTAGTTGTTTTTAACAGAGAGGTTGTTAGACTTTAACAAACATTTGTTATAATTTAACAAGACTTATTAGTTGTTTTTAACAGAGAGATTGTTAGATTTTAACCAACATTGAATGGGTTAAATTATCACGAGTAAAGTGGTTAAAAACAACCCAGGGTATTTTTATATTTTAACAAGACTTATTAGTTGTTTTTAACAGAGAGGTTGTTCGATTTTAACAAACATTTGTTATAATTTAACAAGACTTATTGGTTGTTTTCAACAGAGAGATTGTTAGATTTTAACGAACATTGAATGGGTTAAATTTTAACGAGCAAAGAGGTTAAAAACAACCCAGGGTATTGTTATATTTAAACAAGACTTATTAGTTGTTTTTAATAGGGAGATTGTTAGATTTTAACAAACATTGAATGGGTTCAATTTTCACGAGTAAAGCGGTTAAAAACAACCCAGGGATTTGTTATATTTAAACAAGACTTATTAGTTGTTTTTAACAGAGAGGTTGTTAGATTTTAACAAACATTTGTTATAATTTAACAAGACTTATTAGTTGTTTTTAACAGAGAGATTGTTAGATTTTAACCAACATTGAATGGGTTAAATTTCCACGAGCAAAGCGGTTAAAAACAACCCAGGGATTTGTTATATTTAAACAAGACTTATTAGTTGTTTTTAACAGAGAGGTTGTAAGATTTTAACAAACATTTGTTATAATTTAACAAGACTTATTAGTTGTTTTTAACAGAGAGGTTGTTAGATTTTAACAAACATTTGTTATAATTTAACAAGACTTATTAGTTGTTTTTAACAGAGAGATTGTTAGATTTTAACCAACATTGAATGGGTTAAATTTCCACGAGCAAAGCGGTTAAAAACAACCCAGGGATTTGTTATATTTAAACAAGACTTATTAGTTGTTTTTAACAGAGAGGTTGTTAGATTTTAACAAACATTTGTTATAATTTAACAAGACTTATTAGTTGTTTTTAACAGAGAGATTGTTAGATTTTAACCAACATTGAATGGGTTAAATTTCCACGAGCAAAGCGGTTAAAAACAACCCAGGGATTTGTTATATTTAAACAAGACTTATTAGTTGTTTTTAATAGGGAGATTGTTAGATTTTAACAAACATTGAATGGGTTCAATTTTCACGAGTAAAGCGGTTAAAAACAACCCAGGGATTTGTTATATTTAAACAAGACTTATTAGTTGTTTTTAACAGAGAGGTTGTTAGATTTTAACAAACATTTGTTATAATTTAACAAGACTTATTAGTTGTTTTTAACAGAGAGGTTGTTAGATTTTAACAAACATTTGTTATAATTTAACAATACTTATTAGTTGTTTTTAACAGAGAGATTGTTAGATTTTAACCAACATTGAATGGGTTAAATTTCCACGAGCAAAGCGGTTAAAAACAACCCAGGGTATTTTTATATTTTAACAAGACTTATTAGTTGTTTTTAACAGGGAGATTGTTCGATTTAAACGAACATTGAATGGGTTAAATTTTCACGAGCAAAGAGGTTAAAAACAACCCAGGGTATTGCTATATTTAAACAAGACTTATTAGTTGTTTTTAACAAAGAGATTGTTAGATTTTAACAAACATTGAATGGGTTAAATTTTCACGAGTAAAGCGGTTAAAAACAACCCAGGGTATTGTTATATTTAAACAAGACTTATTAGTTGTTTTTAACAGAGAGGTTGTTAGATTTTAACAAACATTGAATGGGTTAAATTTTCACGAGTAAAGAGGTTAAAAACAACCCAGGGTATTGCTATATTTAAACAAGACTTATTAGTTGTTTTTAACAAAGAGATTGTTAGATTTTAACAAACATTGAATGGGTTAAATTTCCACGAGCAAAGCGGTTAAAAACAACCCAGGGTATTTTTATATTTTAACAAGACTTATTAGTTGTTTTTAACAGGGAGATTGTTCGATTTAAACGAACATTGAATGGGTTAAATTTTCACGAGCAAAGAGGTTAAAAACAACCCAGGGTATTGCTATATTTAAACAAGACTTATTAGTTGTTTTTAACAAAGAGATTGTTAGATTTTAACAAACATTGAATGGGTTAAATTTTCACGAGTAAAGCGGTTAAAAACAACCCAGGGTATTGTTATATTTAAACAAGACTTATTAGTTGTTTTTAACAGAGAGGTTGTTAGATTTTAACAAACATTGAATGGGTTAAATTTTCACGAGTAAAGCGGTTAAAAACAACCCAGGGTATTGTTATATTTAAACAAGACTTATAGAATGTTTTTAACGGAGAGATTTTAACAAACATTGAATTTGTTAAAAATTGATAAGAAGAACGGTTATTAATAACCAATCGTTGTGCTAAAACTTCGAATTGACTATGTTGTTTTCAACCAATTTACTTATTAGATTTTAATAAAGACCAAAATAAAACTATTTGGTTGATACTAATCTACTAACTTGGTTGATAACAACTGATGAAGAGTGATATTTTTGACAGTCTGAACTTAACCTTTTTTTAACAACAAATATTCGTTTATTTTCTACAGAGATTTAGTTAATTGTTACCAATTTTTTTTAAAACGAGCAAAAATCCTTTTTGTTTGTGAAAATCAATGGGCATTTTTGGGGCAATCGACACACAAACAACCTGAAACCCTAAGTCTTGAAATAGGTCCCTTTAAGCTACCTCTCTTTTTGATGCCACGTTTCTCGGTCTACACAAGTCCCTACGAAGTTAAAGTGCAAACAACTATCAGAACTCTTGTAAAAATTTGTCACTTTCAAACTGAAACCCTGTCACAACATATCCCCCCTGGAACAAGCACAACATACTCGCACGTATATCAACCTCGCTTTCAAGTGAAAGGACAATTTCACATATCTCTGGCAGCGGCCACTGCAGCCGGCTAACCACCATGTTCATGTCGTCTGTCATTACCACAAGCATAATGTTACGGTCAGCCAAGGTCCCCGAGTGTTCCACATCTATACTTCGAAATTACAGTTTGCAGACCCAGAAAGCTCACAACTGCAATGACAGTAGGTACACCTATGCGCTAGTTGCGCGTTCTCATTCTCAGTCACGCACACCAACTACTGTCCCCAAGCGCGCCGTTCAAAAATAGATAAAAATTCATCGGCAAAAATAAAAAAAAAAATAAAAAATTCTTACCTCACCGTTAATTAAGTTAGACTCGATAATTAATTTATCGTCTAGCGCCGATGCGGGTCTCTCCCATCATAATTCCTGTGGTTAGATGTCAATTTGATTTTAGATAATTTCCAGCCATGCAGACGGTGCGGCGTGCCGCGGTAGTATGGCAATGGCAGACTGAGGAAATCACCCGCGGTGCAAATATTCACAGTACGAAGCGGAGTATCGAGTCCGTATGCTGACCAACTACGAACGCAAACAACAACAAATTCCTCGGACGCACTAGAGTCCGCTTCGTGGTACAATTGACCGATTTTTTCGAATTTGTCCGTTACTTTTGGTTTTATTTTGCCTTCGTCTAATTTTGTCGGACATGTCTGGTGCGAGTTTGTGATATGGTCATGCAGTTGCGCGAATTAAAACACTTGGTTCTTACTTTTAAAATTAAACAATATTTATTTGGAACTATGTCCTTTATTATTGAAATACTTTTTACTAATTCTAAAAGGAGCTTAAGGCTACTATGTAGTTACAATAAGACTATCGATAAATTCATCATACAGTCGTATTTATATACTTTTCTTATCTATCTACAAGGAGACCCAAGCGTACAATCGTCTTGCTTGATAATGAAGAAGAGATAATATTCCAACATTGTATACAAACGATATTATCTCTTTTACATATGTTATCATTGTAGCGTTGTGTGCAAGACTGTACTAGAGACTAAAGATATCATTGAATACAAATAATGTTATCTTTTTCCTCAATATGTTTTGCTATGGATACTTAACTCCCCCCCTTGTTAAACGAAATCGTCCCGATTTTTCGACGCTATTTTTAACATCTCTCTTTCATAAGTTTTGTTATATGCGTCAATCTTTTTTTGTTTTTGACGATCTGTTATACATTGTATAGTTTTTATCATTACGTACGTAAATGCTAAAATAACAATCAGTGTTACAATTGTGTATATAGTTGATAATATCGGTTTTTCTTCAAAAGGAATAATTAGTTTTTTTAAAGTATCTATGTTATCGAATTTGTATATTGTATCTTCTTTAATTATTTGGTCGATGTAAGACTCTGAATTATGATTTCTTAATATAACTTCTTTAATTTGCTTATGCATGTTTTTGTATATTTTATCATCTAGATTTATAGTATTTTCATAAGTAACTAAGTTTATACCATTAATTGTTTGATTATTTAGCTTATGCTTACCGCTTAATAACATAACACCGGATTCAATTTCTAAGTCGTAATCGTATTCTTGTTTAATGTTGCATTTTGAAGTTATATTCTTTAAAAGTGGAATAAGACAATTTTCTTCTTCAAAGTTAATTTCACAAATGTTTTTACTTAGATGATTTTGACAATTTCTTGTTCTTAAATAAGTTTGGTTACATAAGGCAATTGTTTTATCTGTAATGATTTTTCCATGTTTTGAATTTAAGGGTGTTACTTTATACAATTTACATGATTTAATTAGAACTGGATATTTATATATTGTGATGAAGAATTCATCAGTTCTAGCTAATAATATTTTAGAGTACTCAAGTATATTTATTATGGGTACTTGAATTATTTCATGTTGAATAATATTTTTAATGTCATCTAAGTCTAGGCTTTCTGATAAATATTCATTATTTTTTGCTGCATTAATTGTTCTGGTCAATAATAATAATTGTTCGTACACTTGTTCTATTACTAAATGTTCTTTAAGGCTCTGACCTTCGAATTGTTGCAAAATTTGTTCGAATCTAGAATTTATAGTTTTTTGTTTATTATTGTTTTCTATGAGATTATTTATACTCGTTTCTATGTTAACTAAGTCATAATGGTCAGGATTACCAAACACATATTTGAAAGCTGTTCCTAAAAAGTTAATTGATCTAGTATGCCTAGTATGTTCTTGTAATTGGTCTGCTAAATTCTTAATTTTACTTAACCAAATTTTTTCTTCTTGTGTAGGTTGATAGTTACTAGTTACGATATTTACGTAAGGTTGAAATATCGAAGTCAGGTTGGTGGCATGTAACAAATAAGTTTGTTCTTTGAATAAATACACGTCATCTGTTTGCGTAAGTATAAACTTCTTGTTTAGTAACTCAGTTATTTGAACGTTTCCTTGCCCTTCTTGACTCTGTACAATTCCTAGTAATGTTAGGAATATTAATATTTTCGTCATCTAAAAAATGATAATTCTTTATGTTATCCTTGTGAATTTTTATTCCCTCTTTAGAGATTACAGTGTCTCCTTTATCTTCTTCTACTATTCTTGTTATGTATCTGGCGTTAGATTTCTTTCTAAGACCTGTGATTCTTACCATTATCTTATCTCCTTTTTTATATTCTCTGTGTCGAGTTCCTTTATTTAGACGTTCGATCACTTTTTTGGATGCTGAGTTTAGTTTATTTATTATAATTTCACTATTGCTATATTTATTTTGATTAAAGAAAATGTCTCTAGGTTTCAAACCGGTAACTGAGTGTATGGAATTATTTAATTCACGCACTGTTCTAAATATTTCTTCGATAAGTCTTGTTTTATTCTGAATTGTGAATATTCTAGACAGTTCAGTTATTGTACCGTTTACACGTTCTACCTGACCGTTCGCTGTCGATCTGTATACTGGAGTTTCTACTTTAGTTATGTTGTATTTCAAACACATTTGGTTCACCATTTCTGTTTTGAATCCCTTCTCGTTATCTGTCATGAGTCGTTCACATTTTGGGAAATAATTAGATAAGACCTCTTCCATAACGTCGTACAGTCTGTTTCGAGTTTCGATTTCCCGAAGGATTGTATATTTAGAATACTTATCTACTGTTACAAGGAAAGTATACTTGTCGTTGAAGTATATGTCCATATGAATGTGTGTTCCCACATGTGTTGGTATTTCTGAATTATTCAGGGGTTCTCTGATAGGTTTTCTTTCATATTTTCCAAATAGACATGCTATGCATTTTTTGTTGAAACTCTTTGCTTGTTTATTTAGATCGGGCCAGTAATATTTCTCTGAGATTTCTTGTATATTGTTACGTAACCCTCGGTGTGCTCTTTCGTGAGTTACCCTTACAAGTTTTAGTTGATTTTGGTTAGTTATTATTGCTGCTAACCTTGCATTCTCTGTGCGTGTGTGCTCTAGGGTTTGTGTTACTGTGTTGCACCTGGTTTCTAAAGCTTCTAATCTTGCCATTAATACTGCGAGTTGTTCCATTTTGAACTCGTGTCTGTTGTCGTCGAATTTGTGTGTTTTTTTTTTTTTTTTCACATATACACTTTCACTGAATTGCTTTGCTGCTTCGTACGAAGGAGCTATATTTGTACCTGCTATGCTAGGTAATTCTTGTAACCGGTAACGCGAGTGTTCTGTTTATACTAGATTTCACTACTTGTTCCCGAGGTCCGCTCGATTGAAGTTAAAAAGTATATTTAACCTCCTGGCAGGATCGCCAATTAAAACACTTGGTTCTTACTTTTAAAATTAAACAATATTTATTTGGAACTATGTCCTTTATTATTGAAATACTTTTTACTAATTCTAAAAGGAGCTTAAGGCTACTATGTAGTTACAATAAGACTATCGATAAATTCATCATACAGTCGTATTTATATACTTTTCTTATCTATCTACAAGGAGACCCAAGCGTACAATCGTCTTGCTTGATAATGAAGAAGAGATAATATTCCAACATTGTATACAAACGATATTATCTCTTTTACATATGTTATCATTGTAGCGTTGTGTGCAAGACTGTACTAGAGACTAAAGATATCATTGAATACAAATAATGTTATCTTTTTCCTCAATATGTTTTGCTATGGATACTTAACTCGCGCTTAGTGCGCGCATTTGGGAGGTGGTAGTCGGAGTCTGCGTCTGTGTGCATACCGATGCTTCGTGGGGGACTAATTCCAATGAGAATGATCGCTAGGGGATTTTAAATACCTACTGTCTAGAGGTATGCGGACCAGCTTCTTGATAGATCAGTAGAAGTTTCGAGATATATTGATAAGGGAATGCTAGGTAGGCTTTCCAAGACTGCGACACCGTCTACTGATAAACCTACAAGCTCAGTAATGCAGATGGTCGCTGCCTCAAATCGGCTTTCAGTAATCCATTCACAAAGAGAGATAATAAGGGCGGAGAGGATGCACCACAAAGTCGATCATCTCTATCGGTATTGAATCTTAAAAGTTGTGGTCGGTCTTTCTTTGGAAAAAACAGGGGACTAGGAGTTTCTTGTATTAATGGACGTATGATCCTTAAAAAAAAAACTAAGTGGTTGCCGCAAAAATTTCCTGTAGGGCTTCCTATTACCATTCTAAGGGGCGACAATCATACAAACGAACAAATACGGAGTGAAGGCGCTCTTCTTAAAGATTGAGGCTTTATCCATGGCCAACACTTGTCTCTGGGAAGAATATAATAAGGTTTTCTAAGCTAGGCGACGAATAGCGCAGTAGATACAAAACGTAAAACTACAACAACATCCCCGACTACAAATGGTTCACTGATAAAAAAACGCCCGACCACGTTTTTTTTGTAGTATTGCACATCAAATGGTGTAGTACTAGATGCAAACGCCTTAGGATGCAGTCACGCAGTGAGTGAGGCAGAGCGATTAAGTGACGTCGCTCTAAAAAAATTAAATCGTTTCGAAATTAAATCGCTCAATCGCTCAGTCGCTAGTCGCTCACTGCTTGTCTAAGACCTTTGTAAGTGTAGCACTGGAAAAATGTCCAACTACAGCTGGTGTAGTACCGAAGACACGTTCACCATGTAATGTGGTCAAAAAAAAAACGCCGATCACAACTGGTGTAATGCTGAAAGAATGTAAGACTATAACTGGTGTAGTATTAAAGAAAATTCACACTACAAATGGTGTAGCAGTGGCAGAACTACCGACCACAATCAGTGTAGTACTCGACAAACGTCGGACCACATCCGACCACAACTTGGTTTGTGTCACTAAAAGAACGCTGGAAAAACTACCGACCACACCACAACTTGTGTAGTACTACAAAAACCGCAGCACCTCTGTAGTCTGTTGTAGTGCTGCTAGAAAGTAAGATCTCAACTAGTGTAGTACTGGTGAAACCTCAGGCTACAACAAACAGCTGTAGCACTGACGTAACATCCGACTACAACCGATGTAGTTCTGGAAAGACGTCCGACCACAACTGGTGTAGTGGTGGAGAAACCTTGGACCACAATTGTTTTATCATTTGAAATCGGCAGACTGCGAGTGGTGTAGATACTGCTGGAAAAACTTCAGGCCGCACGTCAGACTCTGCGACAAAACTTTAGCACTACAACTGCTAGTTATGGTCATATGTCCTAAGTCCAGTCTAGAACTAATATGTAATGGGTCTGTAGCGAGGTTTTCTCTTGTAAAAGGTCGCTTAATTTGTCCGCTGCAGGCTTCCTTATTTTCCTGTTTTTTTTTTTTTTTTCATTGGCAGGACTTTGTACAAACTCCCCCCGCAGAGGTAGGTCTCTACCAAAATTCAATCAACAAATGCTCACCCATCTTCAGACATAGTATAAGAAGAAACACATTTTTACTACTCCCATCATGGATATCCCAGAAGCAATAGCACAACAACAGCAACAGGACTTGCCGCTTCACACTGGTGTACTATAAAACACCACATGAACCAATGCGTCGTCAGTTTGCATGCTCCCCTCCCCGACCACTACCAACTCGCATTTTTACATCCATTTTAATAACTCACATCACGGGATCAGTACTGATACAAAAAATAAAGGAAGATTCACTTTGTAAGGATGCACATCAGTGTAAGGAAAAAAAAAAGTTATATACACGCCAGACCCAACTAAACCCTAAATGATGTTGAACACATGTAGATGCGACGCGCCACCATGGATCCTTACTCAGCGCTAGATAAAATGAGAGAAGAAAAAATAAAAGTATGATGACAAACATAGTCGAGGGTCCTTTGTGGTGCTGCTGCATCTTTCCAAAGGAGTGCACACATTATTATAATATTTTTTCGCTTTTTTTTCATAGAGACAAGAGACAGCCACCACTACGACTGCATATCGCTCCTAAAAACATCACAATGTTGACGGCCGGATTCATAACAATGTCCTGGCAACAGCAAACTCGGATCAAACAAATAAGGAAGAAAAAAAATGAGAAAAATTCCTCATCGCAGCGCAAACATGATGGAGAATTATTATTATAATAACGATATCCTTCATCCTGTCTGCTGCCGTCGCCGGCCGCCACCACCGATGTTTGTGTGTGACGGGTACAGGAGACTGGTTTGAGTCCACGTATCACTTGCATATGATGATGATAGAAAAGCTTCACATCGCGCTAGGAATTCCCTCGTCATTTACAAGGATTTTGCCGCTACTATGTGTCGCCTGCATGTGGAACACGACTCCTTTTGGGGATATCTCGTGCCCATTATGTACATGCTCTCTCGTTAAGACAACAACTCGTGTTATTCATTAATTCCAAAGCCCCCGCTGGGATGTTTTTTTTTTTTTGTGAATCCTGCCAACTGAAAGCGCGACATGTTCAATGTGTTTGCGCCGCCACACCACTTCAGGACCCTTAGATTGTCACGTTTTTCTGTTAATTAACGAGGTGCAAAAAGGTAAGTACTCTGCCCAACTCCTTTGAACCCTTGTCTTATCGTTGCCGTTGTCGTTGTTGCTGTCGTATCCTCGCATCTCTCCAAGGATCACAATTGGTGTTTATTTAAATAATAAATTGCGAAAACACAAGTACAACGCGTACCCGAGGTGGATTACACGCGGACTCCCACCGCCCGCCGACTGCCGACTGCCGACGACCGCTGTGGTGGTGTTGACGTAATGATTATGATATTGCGCGAGATATGGCATCGTCCCCAGAGGCTCAGGTACACGACACACAGACGCACAGTCCTTCAAGTGTCATCGTCAACGGCAATGAGCTGAATCAATATTGACGTTTCCAGCTAAATAAATTTTTGTTTTCATTGAATTTGATGAGGATGTTCATATTGGGGTTGGCGGGAAAGGATTCCTCTGCGAATAATGGAGACAAATGAGTGTGGAATATGGAAACCCCCACCCCCGTCTGTGATTTATCTGGTGGAAGTGGATTTTTGAAAATAATTCTCGAAGGGCTTGGAAAGGCCAGTAACCCTTTTTCTGTGGTGGGTGCGGATTAAAGCAATAGCAATAGACTTTGGTCGATCTATGAAGTAAGGTGGTTAGCCTCTACCTACTTGGTGCAGGCGGTCAATTGTCAATTGATTTACTCCAAGTTCTCTGAGTGATTGAAATAAAAAGAATGACCACAAATTGGCTATGGACTAAGGAGATTCATTTCAATAAGGACAGTCGCAAGTGTCGACTGTCAAATCTCTAAGCCTCCACTTGTCTGCGTCGCGTCGATATAAAAGTCTTATATAAGCCGTGTTTTTCTGAATGACAAACCGCACTGACAACTGTTCTGCTTATAATGTTATTTTAATAGAAAATTGGGGCACATTCCGTATAACAATAATCGTCGGGGCAGTATCGTTTTTGAAGCTTTAATGACCATGAGACGTAATATTCTGCCCGAATTTGTTTCGCTATCGTCAGCTTTCATTACATTTGTGGAAAATGAATAGGATTAAGGTCTCAAACTCGTAATTCTGGCACTTAGTTGCTACTTTTGGAGGTCTATCGTTTCGACGATAATCGTCTGAAAAATTACGGAATGAGTGCCCTAGATTTTTAATTAGAAAGCTTAAATTTTGTATTGATTCATGGAGTAGGTATACAGATTGGGGCTATGTATGGAATAGCACATCAGAAAAATTGCCGCCACGTTCTCTTTTTTTGAAATTTTCTATGACCGTTTCGCATAAATGTGGCTGAATTTCATTAATAAACCGAATTTCCTCTTTCAATGCGTTGCTGGTCGTGGGCTTGTTTGCACAGACCTTTGACATCAAAAAACCCCAAAGAAAAAATTCCTATGGCGTTAAATCGCAAGATCTGGATGGCGAATTCTGATCGCAAAAACGGCCGATTCGATTAGGAAATTACTCCGGCAGTAATTGAATTGTTTCTCTGGTTGTATGGCATGTGGCGCCGTCTTGTTGAAACCACATGTTGGTCACATCCATATCTTGTAATTTAGGCACTAAAAAATGGGTCATGATAACGAACACCATTTATTGTTACTGCCTGACCAGCCGCATTTTCGAAGAAGACTGGTCCGATAATGCCTCCAGCAAAAAATCCGCACCAAACAGTCACGCGCTGTGGATGTATTTGTTTCTCAACAATTACTTGTGGGTTTTCTGAACCCCAAATTCGAAAATTTTGACGGTTAACGAAGCCATCAAGATGAAAATGAGCTTCATCACTGAAGATGAAATTGCGGACTGTAGCTGACAAACCGTCATTATTTTTAAAGCATTGCAAAATGAAAATGCGTTGTTCTTTCGTATAGCGTTCCATTTTTACTAACCCCGAACTGCCAGCTGTCACAGTTTTATTTTTTTCCGTTCGCATCACTGTACTATTAAATGGCGCAAAATTAAATTTTTCTGTGAATTTTGGGACACCCTTTTCAAAGTACACTTTTCTAAAGAAATATCCTTGAAAACCAGGCATGCGGATGGAAGCGACCTTCTAATAGGCCACATTATAAAGTTCATACTGCAACTGGAACTACAGCCGTTCGAGGGAAGATAAAAATGTGCGCAATATTTTTAGACTTATTTGAGGATCACGTAAAATTTGACCCACGAAGTTGCAAGCTTGAAGACAGGTTTCTCGTAAACATAAAGGAAGCAGCCCATCGTACTTACTAGGAGCGGGTTGGGTTCGATATCCCGCTTTTTATAATACCGATTCTTAAAATCCCGTTATTAAAATCCCGCTTTTTATAATCTCGCTTTTTATAATCCCGCTTTTTTAAAATCCCGCTTTTTAAAATCCCGCCTCTTATAATCCCGTTTGTTATTATCCCGCTTTTAGAATCAAAAGTAGTTGTTTTATTTTAAAAAATCGCGCGATTTTTTAAAATAAAACAACTACTTTTGATTCTAAAATTTTGATGAGAAAATTTAAATAAATCAAGCAATGAGTGTTTTTTTGAAATGCAGTTTATTTTAACATTTATCATTTTTAGAGGAAGTAACAAAATAAGAAATGAGTAATATCAAAACAAATTTTTAAGTAATAAATATGACAATCTTCAATAATTTAAAAAAAAAGAAAGTAATGTTATATGATATTCTGCAAAAGGGAACAGAAAAAACTTCAAACCATTAACAACATTTTTTTTTATTAGAGCTGTATATTGTAAGCAATGCGACGCAAAAAATATCAAAATAAAATAAAAATGCGTAAAAACAATGTAGAATATGTAAGCAAAAACAAATGTGTGCTTACAGTAAAAACTAAAAACATTCGGATGCACTTTCTTTTTGGTCTAGTATTTTTAATATTTTTAAATATATAATAATAATATAATAAAAAAGCGCATATAACCAACATCTATTTTTTTGATAGCAATGTTTTGTAAAAAAACGGGATTGGCGGGATTTGGCGGGATTTAAAAAAGCGGGATTGTAATAGATCGGGATTTTGAACAAGCGGGATTTTAGAAGGCGGGATTTTAAAAAAGCAGTATTTTAGCAGACGGGATTTTAAAACTTTTTTTTCGGGATTTTTGAAAAGCGGGATTTCAAAAAGCGGGATTCCGATACGCTCCCACTAGGAGCTGTAATCGTTGTGGTATCACATGTAAAGGCTGTTGTTATAAGCCCTAAAGTCCAATGACTTAAACTGGAAGATATAATACAAAAACTTTATTTTGAGTGAATGTATAGCCATCTTTGACAGCTGCCCTCTGGCCTGGCTTTGTCGGAGGGCAACATAAAGTTCGCACTTAATATGAATAAACAAAGTTTTTGTTGCTAAGTCGAAATGCGTCAGTTTGCGATTGTGAAGTGGCTTGTGCTCTCTAGTCAGCTGGGTTCGAAGCGGCTACCAGCTCAAATCAATAATCTCGTCTAACTATTATAAGGGTCTAATGGATGCATGGATGTCAAATGGACAAATTGGCTCATTATTCAGCTAAAGTAAAATTACGATTTCTCGACAACACCATCGATTTAGAATAGGTGCATGGGACATCTCTTCTTGCTGGCTGGAAAAGACTTTGAGATTATTTTTGTAGGGCTGTCAAAAATCGATTGGGTATAGGTAGTTGGTGTCTCCTTAACAAAGCAAAGGCATTTAGAGTTGTAGTTCGGGACTTTGGAGATGAGTGCGAGCTCTTCAAGTCAGGAACAGTACCCTTAATATGTGCTCAGGCGGAAGTAGCGATACTTAGAAGCACTGCCTACTGTAGGCAGAGTGTTGAAGTGGACATCGGTTTGGACAAATATTCGATCTTAACGCTTAGCCTTGAAAACCCGAATCTGGAGCCGGAGTATACTTAACTCAAGTTGGATCAAAAATGGATACCGGGATAGGGTCAGGCGTCTTCTCTGAATCGTTACGCGTCTCAACATCGATTAGCCTCTCGGATTATAGCAGGTCTTCCAAGTTGAAGTTTGACAGTGACAAGAACAGCCCGTGAGCGCAGCATCAATACCTTCGAGATCCGGATCATCACCTCTTTATCGACAGGCAGGCAGCTTTAACTGCTCCAGAAAAAAATCGACAGAAATTGTAAAGTGTACCCTCAAAAATTAACTAAATCTTTGTTGAAATAAACGAGTATTCGTTGTTAAAACCTAGAGAGATAAAAAGGGTAAATGCATACTGTTTTACAAAAAAACACAATTTATCAGTTGTTATCATACAAGTTTCAAGATTAATATCAAATTCTACAGAGCTAGATTTTTATTTACAACCAAGAAAATTTAAAAAATTTTAAAAATTCAAATTTTAACTATTTCATTTGGTTATTTTTAGTCCACTAACTCTGTAGGAGCTTTATTAACACTATTACTGGGTAGTTTTTAACCGATTTCATTAAATAAGTGATTTTTCTGCCTGAGGTCGCCAAGAGGTCAGTGACCGCGGACATCACTTCTGTAGCAACAAATCTCCGCATCGACTTATTACTGAACTACGTTTTTTAGAGAGAGAGCCAGCGTGAGTATAGGTCAAGACAACTTCCTTTTAAATCAGTTGGACTCTTGAGTGCTCTTCATTATGTAATATAATTATTATTTTAATGGTATTATTCAATAACGATAAATGTTTAAATAAAATAATCCCTTCGTTAAGTCGTGCGCCCTCTGTAGTCCGTTGATTGCTGTAGTAATGTCATGAGCAACAACTTCACTTCTAAAGTAACAACCATTTTTGTAAAGAAGGGGGGCGACTTTTTCTCTGTTTTCCGGTGACCCATGAGAGGGGTGGCCATATTTGTAGTGTAGAAAATAATGAAAAATCTGAATCTCTTCGTGTTTAAAAGTGAAGACTTCAACCACTGTACTCTCTGGAAATAATTGGATGGACCCAGATGAAAAATTGTATTGCCAACAATTTTCGTTGGTTGAAATGAACCCAAATATTAAAATTTTTGATTTAAAATTGAAATTGTTGGCAGTGATGTAAGAAAATAGATATGGGGAGTATATTATTTTTACCCTGAGTACTGGATTCTTAAAAAAAAAAAACGAGTTCTTGTTTTTAAAAATAAAAGTTAAAAAAAAAACTTTTAGCTTACAATTTTTTTAAAAATCTCAAAGTTCTTCGGTTTAATTTTTATCTATTTTTTTCTCAGTAAAGTAAAGTTCGACCACAACACTGGAAATCAAGGATTTGCTTGCGGAATTGCTTAGTTCCGAGTCCTGCGTCATTTCATTATCGCTTTTGTTTTCTGATTTCGTTCGGCGACCTACCCCGTGTTAAATGAAAAAAGTAATATTCCTCCGCACCTCCAATTGAATAATCATTTTCATGCATCACTCGATTATTGCGACCCGAGTGTGGTTCAGCGACCAACACCCTCCCTTGTCCTCACCGTGCACTGTGACAAAAACCCATTCCACGGCACGACAAACTTAATTCGCCGCTTAAATTGAATCGTATTAATAATATTTACACGTAATTCAATTAGCGCAGCATACATTTATCCATCAAAGCCACTAAGTGATAGTTATATAGGGTGTAATCTGACCAGACTCTCCACTGATAGTGCGTTCGGTTGTTCATTACGCGCCACTCGGACACACCTAACCGGTCGTTGTCCATTAATAACTCAATATTGACCACAATAAGTTCACAAAAGTCGGCCACATCGTGGTAACACCACCGACGGCCGTTCATAACCACAAAGCTGCCCGATGCCAGTCCTCTCTGTCCCGCCCCACGGATGTCGGATGTGCATAAACATTTAATTACAATCTGCATGCATAATTTTCAAAGCCAATTGTCGAAATGAATTTAAATCACGTCCCGTTGCACAGGAGGGCGGAATGTGTGTATACCCATACAACCGCCGAAACATAATCCAGCATTTAGCAAATAAAATCACCCGCGCACCCACCCCTCTGGGGAGTCCGCCGTACACGGTGTCAGTAAAATCCCAAACAAGCGTTTCATTAAAATATTATACCGCACGTTAAGTGCAACACGTTGTTGCGATGCAGTCGAAGTAGGTACCCCAGCCGACAGGCGGTCATCCCTGGATAGCCCGGGCTGGATATTTAATCTTTTCCAAAACCCTAATAACTGGTGCAAATTTCACTAAAAGCGCTTGATAATGAAGTTAAAACTCTCACTTGTGTCCGGCAGTGGATGGTCGAGACGGGGGGCGGGGGGGTTGGAAAGTTTATTTAAAATATTTACAGAAAACATTGCAAAATGAGCTGCCAGCCATGAATGAACCAACTTGCCGTCGTTGATGCGACCCTTACAGGGAAGGTCCCCTGAATGAATGGCGCCCAATGGGCGGCCATCACTATTGCTAGTCCATGCAAACAAACACACACTTTCCGACCCCGGACATAGGTAAAAGTTCAAAACTTTGTAAATAATTCCCTATAGTCCCACCTTCACCTGGAACCGGGAACAGAGAACAGACCGACGGCCACAGTGAGTGTATGTCGGGATGGGGTGTTGGGCGAGAGGGACGTGTTTGGTTTGAAAGTTGAGAGCTTGTTATCAAAATTTTGATTGTCCAGGTGGTGAACTTGATGTGGTTAAGCACTGACCTCATGCGGAGCATATAGAGTGGCTCAGCGCAGTGGTATGAGGATAGTAATAAAGCGGTCGTATGCGGATCAACAGGATAATCACCGTTTTGTGTGGAATCAGTTTTGGTCAAGTTATTTTATTATACCTACGATGAGACATTAGTTTTGGGAAAAGTCACAAATGGTTGGAATTGTTGTAGTATTTCAATAGCATGCGACAGTGGGGAGGACTGTTTGTTGTAGTGCGTATACCAGGGAGTTCTACAAAGGATATTGCTATAAATGTCCCTTCGTTATTTATATCAAGGCAGGCGATATACGAGGCTAGGATGGAGATGGGGCCTGACGATTTCTTTGGACGAGTTCTTGATAGACTTCTGTCGATTAAGCCAAGTGAAATTGACTATTCATCAGGAACAAACACGTCTGTAAAGATTGGATGAGCAAACAAGAAGAAGTTTCTTTATTTTTTATATTTGAGATAAATTGTCATCTGTCATTTTGCTAATAAGTGCATTCAATTCACTTTCCAATAATTCTTTGTGGAACGGATTCATATTGGACTAGAGGTCCAGCTTATTGCGCTTGTGTTGAGCAACGCATTTCGATCAACAAACATTTCAATATTTTTTTCTTGAACAAGCTCCTAACCCCATACTTCCATACTTCAAGTTGATCAACTTATTTCATCGGTCAATATCATCGTACATTTCCATTTGCTCCACTCATTCAGTCAATAAACGAAGTTGGGCAGCTACTTGATCTGTTGATTTAGTAGATCAATAACCTAGTTGATCAACCCTAATAGTTGACTATCCTCATGCATACAGTTGATCAACTTATGTTATCGCTAAGTATAGTCATGGACCTACAGGTCTTGTAGTTGACATACCTGCTCAGTCAATTGCTAAGTATCGTCGTGTGCCCAGTGTTGCCAGATTGGGCGCTTGTTTTTTTTTTCTTAAAAAACGATGGAAATTTCTTCAATGAGCGCCCCAGTTTTGTGTAAATTTTGTTTGTTTTATTTCTTCACAAAACTACAAAAAAGAAATATTTTCGAACAAACCCGCAATTTTAAAACTTGGCAGCACTTTTGCAGTCAAGTGACATCGAACATAAGTTTAATTTGCAGTCACAAAAATTTTGATTTGACACAAGCACACAAGCCACAAAGGCCAGTTGCACAAGGTAGTGGGAAAAATACAACAACAAAAAAAGTACTTAAGGAATTGCAAAAATTTTCAACGATTTTTGGACTTCTTTCGGGGCAACGACTTTGGGCTAAATTTTTTTAAGGTTTGGGCGCTTAAAGCAAACGAAATTCTGGCAACCCTGGTGTGCCTAGTTGATCAACTCATTCAGTCGTTGAATTCTCTTGTGCGCCGAGTTTATCGACTCGTTTTATTGTTCAATGCCCTCATATTTACATCCATTTGTTTAACTCATTTAATCTCTGAATATCGCGGTGCAACTCATTCACTTGTTGACAGTTCTTATGCAATCAATTGATCAACTTATTGAATATTTAAATACTCCGATTTATAACATTGTTCAACTCCTTCTAATTGACAAGCTCATTCAATCACTAAATGCTCTCGTTGTCCTAGTTGACTCATTTAATCATTGAATAATTTCTTTATGGCTACTTGATCAACGCATTTATTCGTTTACTATCTACGTACATCCAGTTGATCAACCTGTTCAACCGTTAGTCCTCTGTTACATCTAGCCAATTAGTAGTTTAGTATCGTTGAGTTAAATTTGTGCATACAAATTTATTGATCGAGTTGATCAACTGCGTTAATTCATTGTGCGCCTAGTTCATGCATGCCCTGAAACAAGTACAGAACGTTGGTCAATGCGCTGAACGCACTCGTATAGCAGAAGCCTTAAAAGCAATTGGCATTAGTGGTATAGTAACCACAACAAATCAAGCTACCACAGAAGCAACGATCATTCGTACAAACGGTTATAACGCACTTAATAAAACGTTAAGCGTTAAGTTAAGAGCGAATGTATCCGTATTGTTTTGACATTTTTGCTCAATGCGATGCACAACTTTGTCAAATGAGCAACACGTACACTGTCCTCAAACTTGCTAAGCAAAAGGGTAAGCTACGACCTCCAACCATTTCTGACATGTTGGTTGACCAGATTTCTGTACCTCGAAAATTATTATTTTTTAGTTCGTTGTGGAAGTGGTGTGCAACCGCCATTAGAGTTTTGTTAAATCGTCTGTATAGTACTACATTCTGCTCTTCAAATGAAAGGCGGTTTTACAGTAGGTATATCTGTTTCATTAAGTGGTGTATCTCAAGCTTGTACTTTGTCAAGCTCAGCTTCACAAAAACTACCACTAACGCTTCAGCCACGCAGTGGTCGACAAGCGAGTGACCGATTGAACGAGGAAAAAAAAATAAATCATATGTAGTCGATGCGGCCACGTAAGCTCTGAGTGATTAGCGATTATGTTATTAGCTGTTTTTTATTATCAGCTATGATCCATATAGATCATCGATTTACATGCACCTACAACAACAGCACATGATCCTGCTTCTCATCGAGATCACGAATTATGATCTGAAAATTATTTCCACTATTTCCCACTAGGTGGCTTGTTTTATTTTTAAATATAGCTACACAATCACGTTGCCAAACTAAAAAATGGAACACAAAAAATCAATTGATTTTTTCGCATTCGAATGAATCCCCGTCCGTATTCCGAAATATTTTGTTTTTTCTCGTTAAACAATTAAATAAAACAATTTTTATGAAATGTTTATTAAATGCTTTGCTGGTTTGGATCTGGACACCAAAAAAACATTTATGAAATGTTTCACAGTTACCCAATCGTGATCGGAAATTATTTTTGTTTTACAATTTTTCCTTCAGAAAGTGAGCGCTGTTTTTAGATTATAATTTTTTCTTATATAAAAAAAAATGTCCAGAAGAGCTTGGAATACCTAATGAGAAAGTGATTCATTTAATACGATTATTTGAATTAAATCGCGTGTTGCGTGATTCCCGCGACCAAAATTACAAAAATAAAAACTTTACTTGCTGCTAATAATCCTATCACCTTATTTTCTTCTAGTCCACAAAAGGATAAAACTGAAACCTTTCATAAGCAGTTAATAAATAAATTTCAGAAATGAAATTTATGAAATGTGTCCGCTTTGCTTCGGAAACATTTCTAAATTTTTTCGCCGGTCTAGACACACCTTAATATTTAAACATAAAATAATAAATTTGTTTCACAAACATAAAATATTTCAAAAAAAAAAAATATGCAAATTTGATTCAAATATGGTAACACCCCCGACATTGCAAGTGAAATGGCATGTGCCTTGTATGACGTCATGTTGAGCAAAATATTTGCAATGTGGCTGGTGACAATATGAAGTTTGTAATACCCTGTATTATCTGATTTGTTTTTGAAAGCAACTGTTGGCACAATTCAAAAATTTGACTTTTCAATGATCCGTCTTGTTTTATTTTCGTGATCAGATCCGGATCAGACATGTTTGCGATTTCATATGTTTTAGTTTGTTTTCGTCGTTTAATCGCTCTGTCACACGTCGCTCACTGCGTGGCTGCAGCCTAAAGCAGGGCATCTTGAAAAGATATTTAGGTACTTTTAAAAAAATACGCAGATGACAGCTAGTCAATATTTAAAAGCACTTGACAGAATTTGAAAAGGCGAAAAAAGTCATAGAACTACTGGACCGGGAAAAAAGCACGCAGTGGGTACCCAAAAAAGAGGAATAGGACACTAGTCTTTTTTCTAGATCTTCTGAAGTGCATAATTTCCTGCCTTAAGCCACCAGCAGATTTCAAATGTCGTATACTTCTCGTCCGTCGCATTAATATATAAAAATGATAGCTGCCTGAACTTACCTTGAGTTTGAGTTCACCTAGCACATAAAAAGGTTCTTCCTCCTGCATACCAAGCCTAGACCAATAAACACAAACCATCCGCAACCCCACACACGCTCGCCAAACAACCACAAAGCAATCACCTTTCTCTAACTCCTCCTTTGCCAAAATAAAAACGATATATGTTCCACAGATACCTGTGCTGTACAAACATCCCCATATATTATATTTACTGCCATTTGTGTTTGCAATTTTTTGATTCGTGCACACCGAGTCCTGACGCAAGGTAAACCATGCCAAACTGCCATAAAAGTAAACATAGCAAATCAGCAGGCAACAAAAGAATCACATAATCCGGTACATGAGTCCTTTTTCTGTGCTATGTGTGTTCTCTGACACCCCGCCGTCTTCGTAGGAATAATAGAGTCCTGTGTGTGAGTCGCTCACTCTCTACACGGCCGTCTTATCAAGCCTTACCAAATTTGGATCAACGAATAAATTGACGAAAGTGAAAGTCATACCTGGTTTGAAATTTTGTTAAGGACATTCGTGTTTCGCGACGCGTCGTCCGTGGGTACAACAACAAGTATAAGTATAACCATTCTTTGGGGGGACACTTCTGAGATTTTATTGATTTTCCAGCCTTCGCAGGTATGGCGCTGTCCTTAAGTGAAAGTTGAGAGGAAATTCTTGGAATTTTGTTTCAGCCCACCCGCGCGCATTTGGGGTTGCGATGAAGGACACAACGGAAATTACGAACTCGTGTTCTCGCGTCGTATTCTGTTTTTATTACTGCTGTAGTTGTGTGTCGTGAATGCCAGATGTCCTGGCGGCAGTGTTTTTGCATAAATGAAGGACTTTCACGGGACACTTTATTCAACCAAAGAGCGGAGAATGCTAAAGGAATCCATTTCCCAGAACTATGACAGTCAGTTTCGTATGAATAGAACAAAGAAGGTCCTTGGTGGTTTTGAATACGAATCGAAATAAATTGGTCACCGTAGCGTCTCTAATGCGAATCCAACAACCACCAGACCACCACTTGACCACCACCACGATGGTCAGCATCACTATAGCACCGATCAGTGGAGGAAAGTGAAATGATTAAGTCATGCCGATCATAGCGATCAGTTTGAATTACTTAGCAGCACTTGACAGTGATATTTAGTGGACTGTTTCTTTTGACATCTTACTGCCGGACCAACCAAATGCAGACCGACAGAGGAACGGTGTAAAAGTCATTCGATTGGAAGTGATCTGCTGCACAAATGGAGATGTAGTTGGACAATTTGATCACGATTGCGATCGTGTGTCCTTAGGGGCACCAGGCACAAGGCACAAGGCACAAGGCACAACATTAATGTCGGCTGTCGTGTTACGTGTGTAGGCTGTGGGGCGATACTAAGGTGCAGCGCGCATTATGGCGCCAATTGCTTGGGTTCATAAGCTTATAATAATGCACGGTGTCACCTTGTATAGTTGAGAAGAATTCAAACATTCTGACAGGTAATTAGTTTGGCAGATGTGAGTGCTAAGGCGTTTCGCGTGGTCTATAGGTGTGGAGTGATGTCGATTCTGGTCAATCTAATTGGGCATTCTGCATTGTTTTAGGTTGATCGGAGAGAGGGGTTTGGGTATTAGAAAGAGCAGAAGCAAGATTGCATTTGCATATGCAGTCGTCTTGCTAGTTTTTAAAACGTGTTGCATACACGGCCCGAAAGGTTTTAATAAATTTAAGGCCATTTGCAGATACGACATAATTTCAAGAAAAGGACACACAAAGTGAGTAAAAATCACGGTACAGAAAATACAATAAGAAAAATCACGACAAAAAGTAGCCAAAGATTTTCAAAAACTGCTCCAGAGGAAATATTTCTAAGCTCAATTTTCACAAGCTGGTGAAATCTCTTCTGAAAGTCATAAACAATAAGAATATAGCCTCTCCAAGAATGCATCCAGCTAAATCCCAAAAAAAAAACTTCATAACCGGAATAAATATTGCTTTAAAAGAAACACCTAAAAGTCAACTAAAAGTTCGACAAAACGAACAAAAATCAAACAAATATTCGTGCAAAAAACGCGACATAAATCTGTGGTCACAAGGAAGAACCGCTTAGTCTGTTTTACTCATTTTTCAGTAGAGCAGTTTACAGTTTTTGACAAACGCGTGAAATTACAAATGTCTCTATGGACTCTGGTGACCTAAGCTGTTATGTTTTTTTTTTGAAATTGTGGCCACTTTTTTAAAGATATAAAGATGAAAAAAAAATGTACAAAATAGATTTGAGTACGCTGAATCTAATGGCATCAAAATCTCAATTTCGTCTAAAGTCGACTTTAGCGGCTATTTTTTTGTGGCCACAGAAATAATCCAAAAGCAAGTTGGAAGGGGACCTCAACCAACTTGGAGTGCGCAACTGGAGGCAGTAAGCCAAAGATCGCGCTAACTGGAGAGGTTTATTGTTTGAAGCCCAGGTCCACCCTGGACTGTAGCGCCACCTAAGTAAATAAATAAAATTTCAAAAACCGCCAACAATTTGACATAAAAAATAAATAGAGTTGGATAACTCGAGAAAAAAACGTTCAAAAACTAAATTTCTGCATCATTTTCACAAACTGATGCCCACTGAATCTCATCACAGAATGCGGTACAAATCGTCCAAAAGGAACGTCAAAAAGCGCAACAGGAATCCAAAATATCGACAACAAAAAACAAAAACAAAACGCTACAAAAAAAAAAATTTAAAAGCCCCAAGCACACCAAAACAAAAACCCTTCCCAAAGCTACAAACATATACAAAGAGAACTTAGCCACTTCAAAATCGCTAAAAAAATCATGGGCCAAAAGCAAAATAGAAACGCGTATTAAAAATGCCATAAAAAGCCCTACAAATAACTAATAGAAAATGAAATAAAGTGCACGACTGGGTCGAACGAAACTTTCTCGTACATCAAAAGTTTGATTGGTTGTTTTCTTATATGAGAACCGATGCTAGATAAAAGAAACGGTGCATAGAATATAGCAAAATGAATATGTAGGTTGAAATTAAATTCACTTTTGGGTTATTCACCTGATAGGCTGTACATAAATATAAACAAGATATTATTCGGGATGTAAGCATTACTTGGTTTTTAGGGTTTTGTCGAAATCGAAAATGCGGGGTCTTCGAGATATGAGCAGTTTTTAAAGTGAGCGTTTCCAGTGATTCGAATTGAAAATTAAGGACGCAATAATTTTGAAAACATCAATTTTACTTTAAGTTTGCATTTTGGTCAAAATCATGCCGTTTTGAAGCTAGGGAAAATTATATTTTTCAAAAACTACTTTTTTCAAGAATAACTTTTTTCAAAAATCCATTTTACGATAATACAGAGAAAAACAGAATTTTCCATTAAGTTAGAAATCGTATAGACCGTTTTCGAGATATGTCCAAATTTCAAAAGTACCGTTACTCAATTTTATAGCGGAAAACTGAGTATTCCGTTATGTTTACCTCACCTACTTAAGCTTAAATATCAATTTTTGTTGAAATCGTTAGAGCCGTTTTCGAAAAAATCAAAGTGGTATGAACATTTTGTATGCGAAGTACCATTAATATTGAGGTTACCATGCGAAAAAAAAGACCCCGAACTGTAAGCCCCCAAAACTTTAAATCCGAAGTTTGAACGAAATCCGTCCAGCCGCTTAGGCTGTAGGCCTCGGGACATACAGACAGACAGACAGACGGACAGACGGACAGAATTTTGCGACCCCAATTTTTTGAGTTCGCCTATCGTCGTAATGTCAGAATTGATTAACATCTCGAGTTCGAAATTTTATACGAATACAATATTCTCTTACTACGTAATGGAGAAAGTTAAAAACGGTGCCGAAAGGAAAAACATTCAAAAAACTTGGGTAAGCCTTTTGCAAAAACCCAAAATTAAATCCAGAAAAAAAACATTTTTCTAAAAAGTTTCCAAATGACGTTCATAGAGGCAACCCTGAGTTTCTTTATAGTTTTTGAGAAGCGGAATGGACTCTAACCTCACTTCGCAATACTACGAACTACGACTCTTTTCTGGAGTCAGCAGTACCCCTTGTCTGACTCGAAAGCGTTTGTATGGATTCAGTGATGTTTAATTGTGAATTTCTCTACAGACGGGGACGCCGCATACTGTCTCCAAAGTCCTTCCACAAACAAACCAGGACAGCCCCTTCCCCCTTGTCCAGAGTATATACCCACGTTTCCCCTCGCCATAGCTTTTCGGAAAAAGAACCATAAAAAACGAACGAAGCAAAATAAAAACCAGTCTTCATTAGCCGCATTGGAAAGGCTCCTCCATCCAAATCCGAAAATAACTGGCTCCAATCTAAGGATCAACGACTGATTACAACACGCCAGCCACTAATTAATTGCTGCTAAGTGTTCACCTTGAAATTTATTGCTTCGTTTGGACACGACCACTCGGTTCGGCCTGTTGCCAAGAGACCCAGCCGATGTACTCCTCTGGTGCACACCTCCTCAATTAGTCATAACCCAGAAATAATTCATAACTCCTTAATTGAATTAATCGCAAAAATATTCGCCAACCCAAACCCCCATTTATGGAGCTGTTGCAGAAATGAAATTCTTTCGTGTCCCCCTTTGGGAAACACGCCCTCGCACGTTCGTTAGCGTATACTCAGTCGTCCACCTCGGTCGGTCAGCGTCAACATCTAGTGTTAGAAGGAGGAAATTTATTACCCCAATAGAAGACCATGCTGGGGTCCTTTCGTGTCGGGAATCATTTGTCCGAGCCGTAAATACATTTTCGCTTACCCGAGAGTGAGTAAAGTGCAGTAAGTAGAGTGCTCGCGGTGTGGGGATGTGAAACTCTCCCTTCCCGCGGCATAAGCAAACGAAGAACCTGTCAGGATGTTGAATATGTGAATTTACCTGGCTATACAAAACTCGAGAGGTTAACACGCAATCCTCGAAGTTTTTCCTTCTGACTAAGGAGGGCGAATAAAAAACAAAGGAAGGGGACAAGAAATGAAAGGAAAAAACTTTCCAAATATTATAGGACCTTTCTGTGAATATTGCTTTCTTATTCGAAGGAAGCCGAATGAAAAGACCACTTAAGGATGCAAATTTTCGGAAAAGGAGGCCAATAAACCGTGTGTGCTTGTATGGGAGAAATATTTGGGAGATTGGTTTTGCTTCCTTCGTCGGAACTTTTATAAAAGGATTTATTCTAAGTGTTGTTTCACGGGGCGGCAGAGCCACTTTCAATAGGAGAACAGCAGTAGCGATGTGGGAAAAAAGGTGCCAAGCTCTTGTGGTACTTGAAGTGTTTCCTTGTGACTGTTTTTTTTTTGTTCTTTCTTTCGACTGGGAAATGTATGCACGCTCACCTATTGCTGGTAGGTAGGTCCTTCATGACTCATTCATGTGGGACTTATAGTTGCACAAAGTACGAGTATTTTTCTCTGAACCAGTGTTGACACATCCGATTGCGCTGCTATCAAGAGCCGTGATTTTGTGTGAGCAAAAAGAGGCATACTTGGCAGTGAGTAAGAAAAGCAGGCTGACATCTTGATTGATTGGAAATTCAGGTATCAAAAATCATGGGGCAATGACCTCAATAATGATACAGGTGCGAAGCATAAGCCCAACAGATATTTTAGCTCGTTCTTAAGCTGAACCAGTGATGCCAGATCGTGGGTAATTCTCATTTCGTGAGCATTGCCTTTCAAAATAAGCTAAAAGGACATTTTTTATCTCTCCGAACAAAAAAAGTTGTGTATTTGTTGCCTTTTAACGCCGGCATTTTCGGGTATTTTTGATAATCGTCGTTGGAAATTCAGTCCGAAAAGTCTGGCATCACTGAGCTGAGCAGTAACTCAACATCAATAAAATGCATCAGGGTGAAAGTTGTTTACTCTCAAAAAGCGTTTCCTTGCTAGCTTAGTACTGATTTATAGATGGAACTCCTGGAACATTGATTTAAGTGGGTTTTGGTAAAAATATTGACAAAGATTACTAGGCCCTTGATAAGAATCAGTCTCCAGGTATTTGCGAAAACGCAGATAGTGCTGTTCGTGGGTAAGTTGGCTATCAGCATGATCAAACCAGCGAGTCTACACTTCAAAACCAAGTTCATAAAATTGATGATAACAATCCTTGAAAAAAAATTGCATCTTCGTCAACATAAAGGGAGCTTTCGACAATGCCGAGCTTACTACTCCTAGCTTATTACACTACTTGCAAGGAAAGCTTTCGCTCAGGCTTTTGCAAATCACTTATAGCCGGGCTTTTTGTCTTTTTGTTGTCCATGTCTTTCGACAGTTTCTGGAAAGCCGCAGGCAGCTTTGACGAATGTTTAAGTCAGTCTTTTCAAGACGGAAGTCGTTTTTATTTGCAAAAAGGAGGATCCTGGCTGTTCTGACACCAGCTTAGCTAAATGAGAAGTATTCACATCTCATTCGCTTTGGTTAATGAAAGTGGATCCAAAAATGTCAAAACCGCTGTCTGTCTTTCGACAGGGGCTTGCCCCAGAAACGGTCTTTTCCCCGTTTGAATCATTTCCTTGGTCGAATAGTGTGAGTTTACTGAGTGGTTTACTCTCAAACCCAGCCGTCGATGACACAACTCTGTCGGCAATTTTGCCCGGAGGTCTGTACCCAGTGCCGGCTCCAGCCAAACTAGCGCCCTGTGCAAGATTTACAGAAAGCGCCCGTCTTTTCCACATCACTCAGGAGGTAGACTTTCAATGGGTTTTTTTTATTGAGGTATTCTTTGTTTTGAGATTTTTGAACTAGACTCTTTTTTAAAATGTAAGTTGATGTGCAAGAAATATACCTACATGAACAGGGTGGAATATTTTGAGATTATGTAGGTAAGAAGTGATTTTGCATAGGCTCTAACCTGTGAAACACTTTTTTTCCATTATTTTTCACTTCTTTTCTAGTGCAAGTCGACTCATTTTACGCAGCGAAGATATTATACTGGGCTTCTCTTAAATTGATGACCTGCGAAGGTTTGTAAGTGTCAAACTAATTTGCATCCAAAAATTTAACACTCATGTACGTAACCTGCTCACCAAAAGTTTATTGTTTGTATCCAAAGACGCATTGTATACATAAAACCTTCCTCTTGGTATTACCACAAAAGCTTAAAAAATGTAAATATATTTACTTACATACTTTTGTTAACTATTAGAATTAATAATTTATTTATTTATGCTTCGTTTTTTTTCAACCGGATTTTTGTTTTCTTAAATAAAGTTAAAAAAAAAAATGTTGGCTCACATTTATTTTTAAAGATTTAAAAATATCTGTACTAGTATTTTTGTCAAAATACTCCCCATTTTTGGCTGCAGTACTACCTTATAATATTTCACTCGGGCAACACTACCTACGATTTTAGTCGGATAGAGAACAAAATTTGGATTAGAACGGTTTCCTGCTTTTTTTTTCAGTGAAAAATTCAAGAAACTTGTGGTGTGTAGCTGTGGATTAAACTGCCATTTCAGCGGCGGTCGCTGCCTAGTAATTTTTAGTGACATCAGCACTTTTAAGCCGGACTGAATAATCACAAGTGACACTTAAGTAAAACTCTGTAAGCTCACACTTAGTTTAGCTGTAGTTCAGCTTTAGTTTATTAGTTGGGGATACTTTAGAGTTGGGGGGACAAAATACAGTTTTTATCGAATAAAGGGAGCGGCGAGAGTTAAATTATAGCTAATAGGTAGGGCATTTTAAATTGGGGTCAAGAACCAACTTTCGCCCAGAAGCTCGAGTTAGAAATATTGCAGACCTTTGCCTGACTTGTTTAATGGTGCACTTAGGTCAAAATTATTACCTACTATAGGTAAATCTGACAGCAACACTGAGTATGCAATCAATTTGAAGCCTTTCCACGGAAAAAGTGTAATAAAACTAAATTGTATATGCTTTTCTTCGTCATTAATAAAAGCGCCCATGGCCATTTTTATCGTATACAAAAACCATTCACCATCAGCCGCACTTACCGTTATATGCATTGTACGACATAATCATAGACGTTCTCTAATTTATTACAGCGAAATTGTTGGTCTTTTCGCATTTAATAACCATGATCACCTTTAAAAACACTTACAGACTTGTTAAAAGCCAAACACGTTTTCTCTTTCTCCAACCACGACCGTGCTAATTTATAATTACACACACAAAGCTCCCTCTCAAGTCACAATCTGTATGCATTCCGCATAACATTATACCCATAAATTCTAACCCCCGGTCGTTTAAGCCCTCCTGCAAGCTAAGTTGTAATAAAGAGAAAAAGAAAACAAAAAATCCCACCCAATTACGAAACATCGCAACCGTTCCCCGCAATTATTTAAATCACCCCAGTTTACTGACCACATCGATTTTCTGCTCTCTCTCTCTCCGGGTATTTATTACGTCACTCGCCGGCAAGGACACCCAGATAATAGCTAGACGGTGACACAGAAAGAAGCACATCCCCGCCTCCCCCCAAAAACAAACGCTGAAACAACAAAAGTGATAAAAAATTAAAAAAAACAACGGGAAAGCGCAACAAAAAAGGACGAAACTGACCTTTCCCAACTAATAAAGAGGACAAGCGAAGGAAACCGCTAAAAGCCACTCTAACTACCCAGACATTCATTCATGGGGTCCGACACGAGTTCATCTCAAGATTGTAATCTCTCCGCCCCACAGACGCAGGGGCAGGACGTAGGGCAACAGGACACTGATTCAGGAGGAAACCTCTAAAGAATTATCGCGACTTAAAATAAAATTAAATAAAAAACGAGACAAAAGGAAAACACAGACGGGAGTTGGAAGAAGAATCTTTTTCCTCCCCATTATGGAATTAATTTCATTAAAGGACGACGCTGGATGGTGCGCTCTGCTGTCCGTCCTTCGTCGGATACCACCCGTCTCACCGCTGAAAGAAACTGAAAGTTTCATTAAACGACAACTCGTCCTTCGCCTCGTCATCTTCGTCGGCGGTGATGGTGGCAAGGCAACGGTCTCCGTCTCTGTTTGTTGAACGATTTAAAGTCTTTCGCTGACTTCTTCTTGATCCTGCTGCAGGATGTGAATGGAATTTCTTCAATGAATTTCAATTTCATTTATCCTTGGGTCGGGTCGTTCACGGACCGAAAAGACTTAAATTAAATAAAATGCACAAAAAGGACGAGAGTAACAAATAATAGAAAAAAATACTCCCTCTCTCTCTCTCTCTCTCTCTTGAATCCCCTAGAGGCTAAAGGAGTAGGAAGTTCTTCTTCGTTGTCGCTGGCCTTGCTAATGCCCCTGTCCGCCATCTCTACAGCAGGTTCGGCAGGAGCATCAATCTATTCCTTGGTATAGCCGGATTGAAAGGTGACGCGTGTTTGAACTTCAAAGCTGAAAATTTAACGCGGAAGTGAAATCACATCTCGTTGGGATCAACGTGTTGATGGAGCAGCAGTGCGGGGGTGGCTGAATGTCCCGCTCCTGGAATTCAATTCCAACAAGTTCCTTAGTGGTTGAATCAATGCGTAACGTAAACAAATGAAGCTGAAAAGTGAATTGCTTGCCATTGTGCTACGCGTTTCTGCTTAGAGTTGATAGAGTTCATTGGAACACGGACAGGATAAGCAGGATTACGGATACGCAGCAGTCGCCTCTGTTAATCTGTGTGTCTATCGATTGTGGCTATAAATTGTGTTTGGGATGAGATTGCCTTGTAAATCCATGTCACTGCTGAGAGCGTCGCTTGTTACGTTTACGTTGGACGGCAGATAATGCAGATTCTCTTCGAATTGGGAAGGTTGAAACGGACCGACCCAAGTAAAGGGTGATTTTTTAGATGGTTTGGTTTTGGCAACACTGGTTTTGACAGCTGACGTGTGTTTAGTACCTTGTGTCACTGTCAAACAGCTTCAGTTTGGTTTGCAATTTAACCATGGATCGTCTTACAAATGAACAACGCTTGCAAATTATTGAATTTTACTATCAAAATTCGTGCTCGGTTCGAAATGTTCATCGCGCGCTGCTTCCATTTTATGATCGGCATTCTCGACCTTCTGAGCAGTCTATTCGGAAGATTGTGACCAAATTTCGCACCAAATTTACTTTGTTGGACATTAAACCACCAACACGTTTACGTACTGTGCGTAGTGAAGAAAATATTGCGGCCGTATCAGCTAGTGTGACAGAAGACCGCGAAATGTCGATTCGGCGCCGTTCCCAGCAGTTAGGCCTTTGTTACAGCACTACGTGGAAAATATTGCGGAAGGATTTGGGCGTAAAGCCTTTTAAGATACAGCTGGTGCAAGAACTAAAGCCAGCCGACCTACCACAACGCCGAATTTTTGGTGAATGGGCTCTTGGAAAGCTGGCCGAGGATCCGCTTTTTTATCGAAAAATTGTGTTCAGCGATGAGGCTCATTTTTGGTTAAATGGGTACGTAAATAAGCAAAATTGCCGCATTTGGAGTGAAGATCAGCCAGAAGCATTGCAACAGCTACCAATGCATCCCGAAAAAGCCACTGTTTGGTGCGGTTTATGGGCCGGCGGCATTATTGGGCCATATTTCTTCAAAGATGATGCGAATCGCAGCGTTACTGTCAATGGTGAACGCTACCGAGCGATGATAACAAACTTTTTTTTGCCCGAAATGGAAGTTCTTGACTTGCATGATATGTGGTTTCAACAAGACGGTGCCACATGCCACACAGCACGCGAAACAATGGCGCAATTGCGAGGCGAGTTTGGTGAACAGTTAATTTCACGTTTCGGGCCGGTCAATTGGCCGCCTAGATCGTGCGATTTGACACCATTAGATTATTTTTTGTGGGGGTATGCCAAGGCTAATGTGTATAGGGACAAGCCCGCTTCGATTGACGCACTGGAAGCCAACATCCATGCATTCATTCGTGAGATACCGGCCGATATGTGTGAAAGAGTATGCCAAAATTGGACTCAGCGGATGGGCTACCTGAGACGGAGCCGCGGTCAACATTTGCATGAAATTATCTTTAAACATTAAATTGCAAGGTTCAAACTATCGATTCAAATAAATATTTCATTCATTTTTTCGAATTTTTTGTGTTTTTTTTTAAAAAAAAGTTCTAAACCTCTTTAAAAATCACCCTTTATTTTCCATTTTAAAAAATCTATTTTACGGCAGATAGCTTTTTTATGTTTTATGTCTTTCTATATGCTGTTTGTTGTTTGTAAGAATAGAATGGCTTTTTGTCGATTTCCTTAAGAAACGCAAAATCACTCAATCATCCTTAAAGGAAGATTTGCGTGCGATTTTTGCTTTTTTTTTTGAAGATGTGGTAGGTGTATCAACTGCATCAGCTTCAGAAATACCTAAAAATAATGCTTTTCGGCAAGTAACAGAAAATCCGCCGAAGTTGGAGGTCTCAGTATGATTTGTCTCTGCACCAAACGACAATCTCAGATAACAATAAAATAATTACCGAACTTACAGATGAAAATTGCATGAAGCCAACGAAAAACTAAAACAAACTAGAAAGAGATTAATTCTGTTTTTGACGACAGTTTGGAACATAAAAGTGCTGCCAAATTTGCATTAAATTTAAAGTGAATTCAAATCAAAGTGTTAAATACTTTAGTTATTTAAAAATAATAGGAGTACGAATTTGAAAGGAGGGAGTACGGAGGTGTTGAAAGTAGTACAATACTCCTATAGGAGTACTTTCGCAACACTGTAAGGTAGCCCACATTCGAGAGGAAAATTTTACTTGAAACATTGTAGCGATCGACGGCTTACAAGTATCGAAACCTCCCCCGATCCAGTCTGTAACATGGACCGTACAAGCGCAGGTGGAATTTAGTAAAAAAAAAAAATTAAAAAAAGTATTGCAACTTTCGCGACGAAAACGAAAGAAATCATGCGAAAGCGAAACTTTATTTCATATAATTTCATCCGTTTTCCTTTTTTCTACTTGCAAACATTGAAGAAGCGGTGTATTTTAGATTGTATAGTTTTAGGATCATTTTTATAGTTTGAAAGAGTCTGGGGTCAGATTTTGTAAAGCGAAAACGTAGAAACGTTTTCGTGCGCAGACATAATTTGCTCTAAGTTGCAGAAATAAATCGTTCGATTACGAACGATTCGCACACGAAAACGTTTGAACGTTTCGCAGTATTACAGAATGCCGAATTCTGTTTTTTGATTGATTGATTTTGTTCTAAATAATTTATATTTTTGTACCTGAATAGGTGACATTGTAACTGCCTGTTCCAATTATAGATTGATCAGTCCATTCTTTGAACTATTGGCCACTAATTAATATTGTGCTATCGAGGCGAATTTGATTCTTTCAATAGGGGAAGACCGAAGACGGTTTTCATAAATTAAATTCAGAAAGAGCAGTAGAACTGTAACTTATATAAACAAATTCTTAATAACTTGAAATATTGAAAGAGCTCTTTAGCAACATGTCAACAAAAACGTGAAAATTATTTTTCAGACACTTTCTGAGCCAAGTTTTGAAAAAACAATATTTGAGCTGCACCATTTTGTTAGCTACTGTGATAAACTCTTTTGACTGTTCAACGTTTAACTTTCTCAACCAGAATTATAATGCAGATTAGATTTTTAGATTTAGTAATTTTTGTTTCTATTTAAAGCAAGAAAGCACTTAAATTAAAAAAATTAAGTTGAATAACAAATTTTAAGATCAAATGTATTCTTAGCCTGCTCTGAAATAAATAGGACCTTTCCCCTGGACTAGGTATGCTTTCCAAACAATGTGGCAGAGCTTGCCGACCTCAATAGTACTTGAGGATATCCGTGAAACTTGTCGAATGCTTATATTCGAAGCTCGACCCCGAAATCCATTCACATAGTTATACAATAAACTCGCCTACAAAATTGAGATTTTCGAAAATTCCCCCAAAACACGTAGGTAAAACCCATTCCTCTCGAAATCGCGCATGCGACTATTTTCTCGCCACTACAAGCTCTAGCAAGAGCCCTCTGCGGGAAAAAAATATTACATTTCAAAGGATTCGCTTCGTGAAAGACAGCCTACGAGAAAAGCTATCCTCCCCCTGGAGGCATATAGAAACAAAATCCCCTCATATGTGTAGTTCATTTCCTCGCATCAAGATTTCGGGTTGGTTCCTTTACAAGTCGTTTCAATCCAATCGCTGTTCCTTTGAGTGCACAATTTTATTTTATGTTGTTATGGCGGTGGTAAGCAACAGAAAAAAGGAAGGAAAAACCTGAAAAAAAAAATTGCTTCAGTCAGGAAAATTACATTTTTTTCCAGCTCTCTCACAGGCTCCCACAAGGAACCAAACCAAAGGAATAAAAACGCAAATGTGTGTACTTGAAAGAAGGGAGCTCACATTACCGAACCATTATTGCACTTATCTTTCGCCTTCAAAATAAGGAAAGGCGTTTCCGGTACATTTTATTTATTTATATTTTTTTTTGCCGCCCAACTCCTCTTTTATTTCTCTCTCGCTATTCGGGTTGAGTTTGATTATTTCTGTGTGTGCAAGTGGAAAAAAAAATAAAACTGAAGGAAAATGGAAAGAAATGTGTCCTGCTGACAAGATGTGAAGGAAACCAGGGGGTGGTGGTGGTGGTGGTGGTGGCACAGGAAGTATGTAGGTGGCTACAACCCCCCCAACCATGACATCAAACTCTTGAGCTGAACTGTTATATGCTTTTATGTCCTTCATCATGGATGGGAATATTACAAGGGAATTGTGCTTCGGGTAAGAATCTTTCGACATCAATAACGGGAAACATTTTTATTATTATTATTTTCTTCGTTTGGTTTTTTTCTTTTTTCGTTCCATAAAAAATGAAAGCGGGGTATGTGTGTGTGCTGGCGACATTGCCATGATCATGCCTTCCTTCGGCTGTGGTCTGCGACAGGAACACCGAGTTTTATTAAAAAATCGATTCTCCAGAGGAATACTCGTAGTTGAACGAGAGAGAAAAATTGACAGCAGTTCTGTCAGTAGTCTCAAAATTGCATCGATTGCGGGAAGCCTATGGAGGTAAGTGGTCTATTTCCCGATTCGACGGACCTGCTTTTATTAAGAGTATCAAGTAGACAGTGCGGGAAAGACCTAGGAAAACATACGGCCAGGTGTCTCTTCAGCCATCTTTAAAAAAACATTGTCGCTGTTGGGACACTCAAAAGCAGTTTACATAAATTGTTCTGCGTTCCGCTCAAACAGTGAAAATGACACATAGCAACCAAGAACAATCGATGTTTATACTTTTCTATTAATAAATAAATCTGTGGCAACAAGGAAGAACAGCATAAGTCGACTTATGTCAAAATTGAGTTAATGTTACTATCGGATGCACCTTACCCTGTTCTATACGTCATGTTTTTTTTATTCAAATAACTTTTACGGTTGCAGTGTTATGGATCAGGAAAAAACGCATAAGAAATGGAAGGCTAAAAATGACTTATGCTGTTTTTCCTTGTTGCCAGAGAAATATAGATGGGACAGATCCGTAAAGGTATATTCCTAGCTTCGGGGCAGTTATACTCTCGGATGTTTGTCAGACGTTCGCGAAAAATGGCGCGTGAAAAAAGAACTTAAGATGTAATTTGTGTTTTTCTGAGGATCGAATCGGAGACCCTTCGCTTAGTAGGCCAGCACAATAACCACTGAGCGGTTATTAGATGAAATAAATTTAACTAGGCCTTGAGCTGTAGCTCAGCTTTTGGATAGAGCACAAAGCTGATTGATAGCTTAAAACCTATATGAAAGTTTTGGCTTTCCTAATTATTTCAAATTTCCTGCTGTTGATTAAGAATTACTTCAATAATAGCTACATCAATGGCCAGACTTAAGAAAAAAAATACTTTTCGGTCAAAAAATGTTTCAAAAAGTAGGCGTGGCAATGAACGACATAGCCGGTAGTCTTCTCTGAGTCTTAGCAAAACAATTCAAAAAGGTATAAACGAAGTCTCACCATTGGTTTTCACGTGATGCAGTAACAGAAAAAATAAATCACAATACAAGCTCATTTTAAAAATTAAATGACTGCACAAATATCGACTTAAACGCCCCATACACGGCACAAGCACTTTTGCGCAAGCACGTATGTTTTGTAATGGAAACTCAAACAGCTTGCGTATTTTTTCGGCTGTATATTTATATTTTTATACAGAACTAGCTGAATCGATTAAATTAACAGCACTTTCGATAGTTGAACCTCTCTATTGAGCGACTTCATAGATTTCTTGATCGGTTTTTCCGCGCTAATGATTGAATCGATTTGGTCCGGTCAGATTTTCTCAATCAACCAAATCAACCAAAGCAGAATGTGAGCAGTTTGGGAAGTTTGCCCGGGAAGTAAGAATCACTGTTCGGATATTTTTTTTTACACTTGACATTCGATAAAGGTGCTGTAATGTGGTGCAACATTAAATATCGGTACACAATATACCTCCCCTTCTTTGTACCAAGCGATATGCGCCGCACGGCCTACTCACGCATAGGCCACATGTCACATCACATAATTCTTTAATGATTGCGCTTTGCGCCCACCACCCCAAAGCAGAGCAAGACCAGAACTATCGGGTAAACCATAACCATCCACAAAATTTCATTGAACTCAGTAGAGTGGTTTCGGAGATCGACAACAGCGCCATCTATCGGGTCCAAAACTATCATATCTTCCTAGCTGGAACCAAACATACCCATCCACAAAATTCGATAGAAATTAATTGAATGGTTCCATAGGTCGACAACACAGGTATGTTCACTAAAATGCCGATAAATCGTATAACTAGTGTGACCACCTGTACGTAAATGACACGTACAGTACGTAAATTTGGAGTCATGTACCGTGTACCGAAGTGATAACTCAAAATCACGAAATGTACGTAAATTGAAGCGACAAATTATTGTTGTACGTAAAATGTACACCAACGACAGGAAAAGAACAATGAAACAGTTCTGTTTGCTTTACGAAGCACAGCGATAATTCGATGGTTTTTAAATGATAGTTCCCATCACTAGAAATAAAGTGCTTTTATTGTGTTTGTTCGTATTGCATTTTTTTTTAATAAATTAAACGAAATTTTTCGGTTAAAATTTCGAATTTTTAAAGAAGCAGCCTCAAATGTTGAATGAAATTTCATCAGATGGAAAGTATGCTTTCAAAAAAAAACAATCAACAATGAATTGATTACACAGGCCATTTTAAAAAATTGCGTTTAAAATTTTCTAGTGATTGCGATAATGAAAACTTTTGTGTACGTAAATAAGCTCTTGGAAAGGTGGTCACACTACGTATAACCAATGCACATACAAAGACCGTATATACAATACATACAAACCTTACATTGACGTCACCTTTCGTTTGAATGTTCCAGATACAAAATCGGTTCACACATTAAGAGAACATCGATTATTCAATCACAATGCGACTTATTTTGATATATATATATAGAAGGAGATATAGGTAGATATGTGCCTACAACGCCACCTGTTGAGGATTTTTCGAATTTTAATTTTTCCTAAACCATCCTTGATTTAAGACAAACAAAATAAAAAAAAATCTTTCAAATCCGTCGAGCCGTCGAACAAAGTGTATGGAAATTCATGTGTTTTTGACGCACGCACAGCACACACATACATCTTCCGATTTCAACCAAACTTCACAAAACCCATACATAGACCGATACCAAATATGTGTGAAAGTTTTGTTAAAATCGGTAAATGCGTTGAGGCGTGAATCGGCAACAAACGAAAACAATTTCAAGCCTCAAAATTTACATATAGATTAGCAAGACGTTAAGGAGCTTAAATTTTGAATTGTAAGTTTAAGAGGAGCTCCTAGAAGCTCGCAAAAGTTTAGCATTTCCTAGCTGGTCTTAGAGGGGTAGATATCTAAATTTAAATGAAATTAATGCTAACGCCATTTTTATTTTTACCCGATTGGACACAGGGAGGGTTATGTGTTTCGCGGGTATCCTATGTACGTTCCTACGGGACGCCCTGTAGCCTAAACGGCTTGACCGTTTTTGAAGAGTGAGGTGTCATAATATTTGTATTCTTCCCCGAAGTGTCATAGGCTAAAAAATTAAAAATAAAAAAAAACTAATTTAAAAAACCAAAAAACCCAACTGACTGTATAAAAAAAGAATTAAAAAGATATGAACAAGACGCATTTAAGTAGCTATAACTACCTATTTGGCAGTCCGAGGGTACACAATACTCATACATACCTATATTTTTTAGACTGTGTAGGTACAAAGTCTCCGATTGTCAAGTAGTTAGTCATATATTTTTAACTCTTTTGTTTTACAACCAGGGTTTTTTGGTTTTTTAAATAATGTTTTTTGATTTTTAATTTTTTAGCCTAGTCAGTCGGGTTTTTTACAATATATATTTTTTTTTACTGCTACGTCTATAAGACGTTTAAAAATCTAGTTTCTAGACAGTAGCAGGCGCAAAACTGATCACTTTATAAGTATCTTCAGTTCACTTTTATGGAGAGGTATAGCCGACAAATAAAGTCACCAGTTTTTCGTCTGAGAACTGGGTTGACATTTCAAATGTTTGACTGACGTAGTATAAGTAGCCGGTGAACATAGTGCTTATGTTCAGGTTAAATCTAGTCCAGACAAGGCAAAGTGAACTCAAGAACGAGTAGAGTTTTGAATGCGCCCAATGAACTGACTGATAATTCTGGAAGTGTGTTTATGTCGTGTATGGGTCCCTTTAGATTCTCGCAAACAAATCACGTTTGTGAACCTTATTTTTAGGTTTTTGGGCTCATTTAGTTCAGCTCGGAATGTATACATAAGTTTGGAAAGCTATTTAAACTCGGGATTTTGATTTTCTCTGTCAAAAATCAGGTTTACGTCCCTCTCTGCCTACTCAAAAGCTATCAGCACACTACAAGCTGTCTCTCTTTGCCGTAATCATATTCTATAAAGTGGGCTAGGTAACCTCATGATTTTGAAACAGGGGCCTACAAGTTTCTCGAGCCACTATTCAAATCTGACAATGATTGCACCGTTGGGCCTCATCAATCTCTTAGTCCGACCTTATTTGTCTGTCCATCAGTGTTTAAAAATCAATTTGCCGACTTTTTCTTGTAATCCAATGTTCTTCTTGCTGTTGTTCATTAAGCGCAACATCTAAAGCCACTGTCTGTCGCCCAAGTAGAAACATGCGCATGCGCAGCCGTATAGCTCCACCGATCACGTTGAGCTTCTTCTTCTAACCTTTTCCTTATGAAATTAATATGCCGAATCAATATTGTCAACCTTTCGGTTATTTAAATCACTCACGCCAGACAGAAGTATGCTCCATCAGACCAACACGCTTACTACACTGCGCCGGCAAGGCGGTAAGTACAGCATGAAGAATTGTTTCCTCGACTCGGACAATGGAAATCAAATAAATCGAAAAGCGCCTTGCACAGGTGGTCTCAGGTCTCTCTAAGCAGCCGGCGGAAAAATTTATCACATCTCTTGTCCGCTCCGCCATGGACATTGGACGGTATTAGTATTTTATTTTTCCTTCGCTGTTTTGTGCAGTTATGCACTCGCCAACGGTACAGGTACTCCCATAACAATGGAAACAAATGTTAGACCGACACAGACATGGCGGTCGACGAATATTAAATTAATTTTCCATCGCGGTAGGTTTGTCGCTTGTAAAACGATCGGGGGAAATATATTACTATACCTGCCTCTGTGCATGGCCCAACTCCGAACCTGGGGCTAATGAGTTGTGTGAATGATTTGTTTTAAATGTTAATCACGGTCATTTGTTAGAAACTTCAGACCTGGTTTGACAGTCAATAGGTAGGAGCATGGAATGCTGATTCTGTACACCATACTCCGCTTGATCCTTGACAAAGTCGCCAAATGCACACTTGAGTGGGTAAACATGCACTCGTTGAGTACGAAATGTTTCCAAGTACTGCCTACCCAGTTATAATCCCCTGCCCAAAGGGGATTGGATATTTTTATATATATTTTTTTGTCCGGACAAAATCCGAAAGGGTAATCTTAGAATTCATATTATAGCGAGACCGTTTAAAATAAAAGCACACGCGGCAAATGGCAAAGGACCCGACCGAACAGATGAACAGAGGGTACGAAAAATATATAAATATTTGATTCCAGCGAAAACAAAAGAACGTCTCAAGTGGAATACACACGAAATTCACAAGGATAATGGCCCAAGTAATGAGTTGCATGGATGAAAAATCTCATTCTTTCACTTGGTTGGTTATTTTGTGCTAAAAAAAAAATGGGAGGCGAACAAAATATCCTTCCGCCGCTTAGCATTCACCGCACCCTTTTTTTTCTCTTTTCATTTGGCTAGAAAGAAATCCTTTGTTTTATCCAGGACTTTGCCGAAAATTATACGCTATTACTGCGCTAGTATATGACAGTCAGAGTGCTACCCAAGGGAAAGGATTTACAATTTAACCGAAAAATATGCGAGCCTGCAATGTGTGACAAAAGCACATGAGTCCTGCGGAACATAATTTTTCTCGAGGACTTTTTTCCTTCTCCGGCTGTATCTGTATAGTTTGGAAGGCTTCACGAATTTTACATTTCAAAGTATCATGATATGAATACGCTTTGGGATTTCTTTGTTTGGCGAACAGAGTGATTATAATTCTGGGGAATGGTGTGGTCGTGAGGACTTATTTCTTGGGGACAAATCTGAAAAGTTTTGTTTGCAGTAAAGTTACAGAGGGAGAAATGAACAAGGAACTTCTTTATGGCTTACTAGCTGGTGTTGTTATATCGCTTTGAATTGATTATTGAAATGAAGGACCATATGAAATTGTGGTTTTAATACCTTGGATGGTAATTCCATCGTTACAAAGGCGAAATTAAAACGCTTCAGCGACATTCTTGCAGATTGTTGTACTTCAGCAGCGCAATTGGTAGAAATTGTAGATCTCTACTTGAAATTGAATATGTCCCCAGGACGCAAACTCCGAAGCATGCTTCTTCGAAAAGAGATGTCGTCGCGTCAGTCAAGTGTTGGGTTGGGTTAGGTTAAGTGGGGTTGTGAGATCGTCACAAAAGACCAGGGGGCCTGTACCACAAAACTACAAGTCTTGTACAACAGGCGAATTTTAACAATTAACGATGGTTTTCGTACCACAAAATGGCATGTTCTGTAAAAACACTGTTAACATTTTGTTAACTTATAAGTCAGTTCATATTCGCGTGCGTCTATGTGCAGACTATTTAAAAATAAAATGTTTTTTTTTTCGATTCAGATGAAAGTGATGATGAGCAACAACATCGCGTTTTTAAAGAGTTTATAGACCCCGTATTAATTTTGAACCTGACGAAAATATATTTCTCGAAAAATTCCGCGTTTCAATTAGTGTGGTGGATAATCTTGTTGACAGGCTTACATATAAATTAATGTCACCAACAAATCGACACAAAGCTCTTAGTCTTCGACCAAAATTGTTAATAGCTCTGCATGGGTTTGGTTCTGGAGCTCAATACCACACTATAGCTGATATGCATGTTTCTTTGTCGTTGTGAAGTCTGAAGTCATTTCTGCCATAAGCAAAGTTGAATTTCCAGCTCATGTCTGAAAACGTGAACGCCATTATTAAGCAATTTTTTAATAAAGGGGGCAGAAGTTTGCGGTACAATCGATGGAATTCTTATTAATATAGATGCTCCGTGAGCCAACGAACCAGCAGCAAAAGCATCGATTTATTTTCGCGGATTTTTACTAGCACGCTTTGCTTGCTATCTAAGCTAATTTGCCTGCGCATCGTCTGGCCGTCACGGAAGCACTTGTACAAATGACTTATACAAAGAAGGGAAATTTGCTTAATTAAGAAGTGAAGGGGTTTTCTTTTTTGGTACAGTAATTATAGTTACTTGCTAAATCGGCATATTAACTGTAGAATTGTTAAATGCTAGTTTTGTGGTACATTGCCATCCAGTAGTCAAGTCTTCTATTGGGTGATGGTCGTCTGTCTTGGAGGTCCTTATGTCGCATTTCAAGCAGTAGTATCGTCAAGTTCCGTAGATCATCTGCCAGAGTAGTAACAAGATATCTATATAAATCATTTGTGACAAAAACCATAAACATAAACCTTTAAAACAATCTTCTCTTAAGGTTTTGGGATGACTCACAGCCTTTTACCAGACGCGGACCCACTGTTCATTCTCAGATTCATAAATGAAACTGGACTGTATGGACTGTTCTAAGGGGGATTTATTCGATGGCGAAGACAAAGCAAGGACCCTCAACCACAATTCTTAAAGGAATTATAAAGGAATGCAAAGGGTGTCTGAATCAAACCTCTCAAAGGTATTAGTAGGAGGCAGATAGGTCATAAGTTCGCAATGTTTAATGATGTCGATTGTAAGAAAGAACAATCACGTGCATATAGAATATTTACAAAGTCAAGACGAAGTATAGGATTGAGCATTCCAACAACCTTAGAATTAGCTACCCAAAATGCTGCGCCAATATTGTTTTTGAAATGAATACATTTTTAAGATAATTTTGTTGACCAAGTGTAATTTTGTGTATGTCCTTTGGGCTTTTTGGTCGATTCTTCTCAAAATGCGGATATTAAAACCAGTATTCCATTATTTTCCACCCTACGTTTCGTTGGTATTTTTCAACTTCTTCGGGGCAACGTTCTCTATTGGAGTGCTTGTTTTACAACTACATTTAAAATTGTACGGTCCACAACAGGCGAACAAAAAACAAATAAATAAATAAACAAACAATTGCATACACTATACACCAAACAGAACTCAAACTTATAGTACAAAAATATCACAGATCCACCATTTTTAATAAGCAAATTCGATTGAATGAAAGAAAGGTAGTCGGAAATATTTTGAACTAGTCTTCGGTAAAAATGAAACCTAGTAAACCTTTTTCTGATAAGGCTTCCCATGCTTATAATTTTAGGTAGCAGACTTCCAACACAATTAAACCAATTGAGTTGCAGTTTTTGTTCCAATTTTAGCCACCATGTTGAACAGCTTGCAAAAGAAAAAGTCTAGCCTCGAATTCTTCTTGAAATCTAAAAGGCCCCCTAGGTCTTCAAATAGTTCAAAAGCCTATGTCCATATAGTGGCATCTTCAATGGGTCGTATGAATAAAACGTAGCAATTGATTTTACTCAAGAGAAATGTCAAAATCGAAGCATTTGCTACATTTCGTATGAATAAAAACCAATTTTAGTTAGTTCCAACTTTAGACATGTTCGAAAAGCGGCGGCACTGACCTTTTACTCAGATCGGTATGAATAAAACTTATCAGACAAAGCAAATGCTATGCAAATTCTGAGTCTGCTATTGAGTCTGTTGACTCAGACCTTTTGCTAAATATTTTCTACGCACCTTTTTTACATAAAACAATCTAAGCATTGTGAATTTTCGATGTTTTGTTTATAAATAGTTAAATTAGGTTTTGTTCGTGCAGGAAAACCAAACAAAACATGGATGGGATAAGTTTTCAAATTATACCTGTTTTACCTCTTGTTGTTACCGTTCGTGCTAATAAAAAACAGTATAAACAAAGAAGAATTGGTGACTTTATATGAATTTATATATATAAATAACTTCTAACAATTGTTTCGTTTCACGAGTGAAAATGTGGACATTTTGGCTACTCCTTTTTGAAATGTGGTGCTCTTTCAAATATCCAGAAAATTAAATCTTTCGTAGGGTATTTAGGAGATCCGGGCTTTCGGGTAAACATTTTAAAATTCATGGCTTGACAAGTGAAAAATTTATGTGTTTAGGTTGGTGTTGGAGAAGATCTTGGTGTTCATCAGTCAACCGTTTCGTTAACTTATTGATTTGTTTGTCAAAAAATATGATTGGATGATTTTCCGACAACTGAGGAAGAAACCAAACATCACCAAGCGATTTGGCAAATAAAATTAATGTTCCCAGGGGCAATTGGAGCTATAGATTGCTTTTGATAATTTTGCCACAAAAATTTGAAAATAAATTCAAAATAAACAATCACCGGACAGTTGTCACTTGTCAAGTTTGACAGAAATTGCAAGGCAAGGACATTTACAGCGAAGTAAATGCTATGTTCGAATTTTCGAACTTACTTTAGTAAACTAGGTTTTTATTCATACCGATTCAAAGCATTTGCTAAGGGCTTTTACTTTGCGAAAACCTTTTACTCAAAGCAAATGCTAGTTTTTATTCATACGACCCAATGTTCCTTTTTAAACAACGACGCTTGCTTGCTTAGGTCCTAGCATATTTTTATGACTTCCCTGAGGATCCAAGAACCAGAAACGTAGTTCCTCGTTATAAAAGGTCTATAAGCAATTGCAGGCCAATATCCATTCCTTGTGTCTTCGGGAAAGTTACTGAAAAAAATGTAAAGGATTGGGCAAAAGGTAGGCGCAGTGGCTTATTGGTTAATATGTTGGACTACTAAGCGAAGGGTCGCCAAAAAAGCACAAATAACGTCTCAAGATTTTTTCTACTGCGCCACCTTTTGCGAATCTCTGACAAAGATTCAACATAAAAGATCCTCTAAATTAGCCGTTTGGATTCGGCATAAATTGTAGATCATCTACATTCATCTCAAAAAAGAAAAATTCACACAAAACGGTTGGTTGTGAGTAGCCTAGGGTCCCTTACAGACTAGTTGCGCCAACTACTAGCTACTCGCTTTTTCAGTCGAAAGAAATTCGGTTTTAGAAGAAAAATCATCTACCCAAAGAAGGAGATTCGTAATTTTTGTTGCATAATTCTTTGCAACCATTTTTTATGGTTAAGCACATACACTTGTTGCAAAAATGCGAGAGAGCTGGATTTATTGGCTTAATTATGGATTGGGAGAACTTCTGTCTTTTAAAAAAGACTTTAGTCAAGTTGGATATATTCAGGCGCAAGGCCACAGGTTTTCAATCTGGGAGTACCTCAAGGTTCTGTGTTGCGACCCATATCATAGCTTAATCTTAAAGCTACCCTTACTGCTAATACAGATGATGTAGCTTTGATAGTGACTTAAACTTGATATCCAACACCAAATCTGTTCACCCTTCCTTCATATAGCAAAGGCAACTAATCAATCAGTGTGTCGAGAAGAAAGATTTGCATCCATTTGCTGAGTTCTAATAAGAATATTGTCTTATGAAGTAAAGCACAGGCAAGATTCGGCTTTATCGAGCATAAGAACGTAGGAGAGATAACATTTTGACGTCGGATGTGTGTACCAAATACCGTCAAAAGCATTCGAAATGTGCAGTTTGACTGATTACGTTGTTTGGTAGGTAAATTTACCGGACAACTAATTTATTAATCGTATAAGAAGAGATGAGCATCCTTTATCTGCTAAGTCTAAGAGCTTGGCACTCACAAGACAAAACGCTTAGCTTTAACAGTTTGACACTTAATTGTATCCACCCCCAGTTGGAGCCCCATTAAAAGTCTGGATTTAAAACGTCTTTGAGTTGACAATATTCATTTCTGGAAATATTTATGCTACCTTTGTTCGATTCTACGTTTAGAGTTTTACGGTCTTTTGCTTAATTTCGACTTGTCCAACGGTTCCTAAACCCTCATAGCTGTCAAAGTGTATGAGAATGATTTTCAAATGGTTTTTGTTGAATCATCACAGGAGAGATACCTAGCATCTTGTTAATTGCAGAATTGCAGAACTTGTGGCTTGAGGTCCGCAACCTCGAGTCATCGATTTGAAAGCCTATCGCAGCCTGCCAAACATTGGTTCTTCAATCTGTCAGGTGTTGGTTGGTAGCCCGTGTCTGATATTTCATTCTGAGTATTTAATTGAATTCGTTGGGCTCTGACAATAGAAGCAAAATTTGCTTCTTCGGATTGCAGACCACTTTCGACACGACTTTCTAAACGCTTTGCTGCTGATCAAAACGGAAATGGCACGACGGTTGCAAGAAGTTCGACTGCCACCCAGTGCCGGCTCCAGCCAAACTAGCGCCCTGTGCAAGATTTGCAGGAAGCGCCCTTTTTTCATATTTTCACACATGCACAAGTCTTTTCCACATCACTCAGGAGGTAGACTTTCAATGGGTTTTTTTTTAATTGAGGTATTTTTTGTTTTGAGATATTTGAACGAAATTCTTTTGTAAAATGTAAGTAGATGTGCAAGGAATATACCTACATGAACAGGGTGGAATATTTTGAGATTATGTAGGTAAGAAGTGAACTTGCATTTTGAGTTAGATTCTCCTTGAAGTTGCAACATTCCAAATGATGTGAGTTAATGTGCAAGAAATAATTCAGCACAGGTTTTCTTTCCTAGCAATGCGCCCCCAGAACTTGGCGCCCTGTGCATTTGCACATCTTGCACATATGGTTTATGATACCAGACCAGTCTCCTCAGATTCTGACTTACAAAATCTTATGTAAGGATAGACCTGACAAAATGTTGCCCCCCTCCCCTCATGTGGAAAAAAACCCACCTAAAGAAACGAGAGACCAATCAAAGAGAGACAGCAGTCAGTGACACTGACTAGCTTAGGGTTCCCTACTCACCTAATCGAAGGCCCTCGTCAAAATATATGCCAATCATCAAAAACAAATTTTTTTCCTCTGCCTAATTACCGACGGACAACTCTCCACTTAAAGGCAAAAAAAGAAACTTCCCCCATTCATTGTCATTAGCCACTCACCGTCAAAGTCACCAAACATCACCACCACCATCCACCAATCAATACAACATAAAAAAACAAAAAAAACAGACTCGGAGACTCAGAGGAACCAAAACGAATAAGAAAAAAACCGTTCCGACCATTTCTATCCCACTAACCGATTTAATAGCTCGAATACATCACCTCCTAATTGTCATTAATGACGGCGGTCTAGTGTGCTCAGCACACACACGCTGAGCGATCGCGATTGCACAACTCCACAGAGGCAATTAACCTTTTGACGTTGCATAATGTTCAGGATGACCTTGCCCAAGTGACTGCTCCATCGACGACAACGTCGACGCCGCAGCCGCACATATATAGCCGGACAGAACTCTAGAGAGGACTCCCATTCATCGCCGATATTGGATAGCGGCGGCCGCTGCTGCTGCTGGTGCTTAATGATCATCGATTAGGAGATACATACCTACCATGTGCATCGCCGCCACCGCCGCACTAAAATCGATCTCAGATGTTGATCTCTGAGCCGTTGCCGGGCGCTCTTCTGATGCCAGATGTGGACAGCTAGACAATGGTGTTTCAGATTTTATGGGCCCCATAAAGATAGTAGTTTCGTACAATGTTCCGACGAGATGCGATTAAAACTGAAATGCCAACCATGTGATGGGTGAATGGCTTTTTAATCGACAGCGTGATATGAAATTGGGGTCTGTAAACTTTGACTCATCATCTGGTGGGAGTTGCATGTGCTTCTCGAGTATTTTTCTTCTTTTGCAAAGATATTGAAAGAAGGTTGTGAGTTCAGTGGCTTTGGCCATTTCCCTGATCGATGTTAGTTGCTGCCAACAGGTTCGGGTGCTCTTAAATTACCGACCCAAAGTCAGACGTGTGTCCGAGCAATCTGATCGCACTACAAGCTTGTCCCGCAGATAGTTCTAGCCAGATAGTGGCATTCCGTCTCGTGTTTGACTATCAACCTAGTCCCTGCGCCTGAGATTGGCGCGGGCAAAACGTGTTGCCGCTAATCAAGGCGCATTTATCTGCCCACCGGTACACCTTGGTCGATAATACGCGCCACCAATAATCCATTATCTAGACGTCGTGTAATGGACCTAATCTGCATTCACGAATCTCTCCACCCTGCGGCCACCAGATAGCATCCCATTTGGTGGCCGCATAGTCGGCCAGCGCGACGGCGACACCGCCTTCGATCGGCACCGGGCACCTGCTGGGAGCATTGGCCCGCATTCTGTACATCTTCGCCTCGGGCAGTGTGCTCAGTAATCGAAGGGTGCCCTCGAGGCGTCAAGCACTCCAAGGCAATCACGTTTTGATGAATTGCACTGCCAATGCACATCCCGAGGGGGTAATCTGCATGCGAGGTGTGTCCATCGGCACCATCATCGTCGTCGTCATCAACATCGACCAGCGACGACCAGAAGGACAATCACGACAGCGCTCTCTCTGTCTCTCTGATCGCGCACCGTGTCTCTGGCGTCTCCGACTGTGTAATGTGTATACAATGAGCACCTTACAAGATCGAGATCATGTTACTATCGCGCAATCTCCTGAATGATTATTAATTTGATTTTAGGTTGGAAGAGAGGGCGCAGAGAACCACAGAGAACCAGGTCCTCATAGTCAGTGTCGGGGGTCAATGTCCTTGATGCGTGATGCGAGAACATAAAGTGGAGACTTTCAACGTTATGTATAGGCAGGGTCTATGAGGAGTCGGTTGATTGCAGGAGTCCATTAATCTCTGCAATGATGAATTGACAGGAAGTCAGGTATGGCCAGGGGACATGGTCTTCCAGACTGGCGGAGCAAAAAAAAAAACGCAACAACTTATGACATAGATAAGACAAGAGAGCATTTAATGAATGTCTGCGTTGTGCGTTTTAATGGTGGATGCTGGCCTGCACTAGGACACGTTGCAGGTCTGTCATTATGTAGATTGCTGTCTCGAAGTCGTGGTTAGCTGGGAAATTAGCTAGGAGTTTAATTTTGTATAAAGGAGGCCTGGCGAGGGCACGTGGAGGAATGACGGTGTGTTGACATCGATCGATCCTTTGCGAATGCATATACTCCGAAAGCCAAGCGGCCTTAAAAGCCATGAAGTCAGTCAAGGCAGTGAAGGAAATAGTTGGAAGAAATATCATATACCAACGCGGTGATCCTATGCTGAGTCATAGGGCATTTGGATATTGCAGATAATGAAAAGGAGGATGAAATAGCACCTCTTAAAAACAAGAAACTGAGAATCCTCATCAGTTACTTCTGGGGTGATCTGTAGGACCGAAAGAATGCGGATCTAAGGGCAGACAGTCAGTGGTAGGTTAACCAACTTCATCTCCCCAGTCACTTGTAGGACGAACACGAACTGAAGAATGCAGCCCTAACAGAGGTTCCAGAAAAGAATTCAATTTGAAAAAAAATGAACCAAAAAAATCCCTGTAAAAATTGCGAAAATTGTACCAGAAGATGTTTAACAACGACCCAATGACCGCTCCAAAAACGCCTAGCAAATGTACCCCCGAAACGGCCTAAAGCTGTACCAAAAAGTGTTAAAGAACAGCTCCGAAAACGCCTCGAAAAAAGTATCCAAAAATAACTCAAAATCCCCGAAAATTGTGCCAAAAAGTGTCAGAAAATGAATCTGAAACGCCCCCAAAATCTCAAGCGCTCTGAAAAATGGCTTAACAAATTACCAAAAATGTCTAAATGCCCCAAAAACAGACCCAAAAAACATTTCAAAAACAGTGTATAAAAGAACTCGGAAAAGTGTCCTGTAAATTGCCCAAAAAAATGGCCGAAAACAAATATTAAAACGCAGAAAAAATCCTCAAAATAAATCCGGAGCACGATCCGCAAATTAAGCCAAAAAAAAATTCATAAAAAAACAACAAATAACCTTATTAAACAGCCCGCAAAAATTCACCGAAAAAAAGCTTAAAAATACAATCAAAAAACACATAAAAAAAAACATTTAAAAAAATTCCCGAATGGGACTTCGAAAAACATCCAAAAAAAAAGCCTAAAATAACTAAAAACCCTAAAAATTAAAATAAAAAATTCCCGATATCGACCCAAAAACCGCTAAATCAACTACCATTGAAAAAACCTTTCCAAACAAAAATCCAAGGAAAATCATAAAATTTTTCGGAAAACAGACAAAAAAAAACCCGAACGCCTGGACAGAAGCTCCAAAAAGTGGAAAAAGAAAATACGAAAAAAATAATTTAGCATCCATCTTCCGTAGGTATTTTAAATATCGTTATTTTCATCTGACAGAGGTTTGCTAACAGTGGAAACTTCTACACAGATGTAGATAAATGGTAAATGTTGAGAAAAAGTGAGGTTTTAGGAAGTCGTTTAAGTTTAAGAGTTCAAAGAGTGGTCCCCTTAGTAGGTTTCAGGGATGGAAAAGTCGATACAATTGTATCGAATTCGATACAAATGAGTGTGCTCGAGTGCAAAAGTACAATTTGCCTTAATTCGATACAATTTATCCATCTGTATCTTTCAAATCCTCTTGCAATTTGTAAAGCTTTTCCTAAGTAAACTATTAAAATAATCGAGATATGATATATAATGACTTTATTTCATTTTGGAAGACATAAACAAGAAAATTAATATTCAAAATCCCTTCCGAAATTTGCTGGAGTATTTTACATCAGAAGCAGTTGTATCAGGAAAATCTAGTTTTATATTGAATTTTGTTTTTGAATTTTTTCTTAATTAAAAAAAAATAATATTCAACAAATTAACAATGAATATAGAACACTTGCCGACTGCTAAATAATTCAGAAATTTAAATATTATTCAATTTCAGAATTTTGGGCTGAAGTAAACTCAATTAAAAACGAGCCTATTGAGCTGATGTTTGAAAATATTTATAAAATTGCTCAAGCCGTTCTCGCTTCGTTCCTCACTCATCAGCAACTGTCGAAAGGATTTTTTCTTGCCAGACATTAATAAAGTCCAAATGTCGAAACCGACTTCAAGTCGACACTTGCTGGGCTTGGATTGAAACAAAAAATTTGATTAGAAACTCATCCTGTTCTGAGTTTCAAGTTCAGGGCAATATTTCCAAAATGAATGAGCAAATTGAGAGTATAAAGCCTGAATAGCTCATAGATTAAAAATATAAACAATTTTTTTGTAGGTTTGTATAGTTTTGCTATGAAGTCATTAATCTTTTGTTAATCTATTTTTGTTTATGTTTTTGAAAATAAAATATTTTGAATTCACTTCTTTATACGAAAAAAAAAAAGTTTTCAATACAACTAGCTCCATTTCAGTGCGATCTTACAACAGTTTTCAGTACAAATCGAAAATGGCATTTTCCACCCCTGGCAGGTTTATGTATTTCTTCCCTGCTGATAGAAAAAACAGTAAAAAAAAGAACTAAACTTGAATTCAAGTGTCAAGAAACCAATGTCACAGGAAAAAAGATGAACAATCTCGTACTCCACCTAACAGTCGTCAAATCAATATTCGATAAAACGTCTCTGCATCTAAAAAGCGTTTCCGAGCTTATTTCCACAGGAGCAGCTTCTATAGATTTTCGTGTGAATGTCATACCACATGTTGTTGTAGGCCAATTTTGACTTATACGCAATTCACAACAATTCTCTGTGCAACTGCATCAAGCGTGCACCTATCGTTCCACCATATTTAACTGGAAATGTCTTACTGTGTCTTACTGATTGCCTAACGCACTTTTCCACCGTCACGTCAAATCAACTAAACAAATCAAATTCCATCCTTAGGGACATCGGGTTTCAAGGAAAAACAAATGAATTTCGCGAGCGCGTCCCAAAAACGTCAGCACCAGTGCCAGCCAACAGATCGGATTAAGGATTTAACTTGAGTCTTTTGGTGTAGCATACCCCAAGGATATCCAGACTGGATTTAAAATTTTTCTTTTTATGCACCAGAGAAAAAAGGCTTCACCACAGAAAAAGATTGAATGCCTGACTGGGTTTGTTGAATGGGACTATGGGACTGCGAAGAGGACTTTGGATGAGTTGAGACAAACGTCAAATTTAACAGAAGAAAGGTTTGAATTTGGATTGTTGGCAGAGATTGCCCAAAAGGACTTTTGATACAGAAAAAAAAAAAAAATAAAACACCAGACAGCTGGAAAATTGCATAAACAAAAATCAGGCATCGAAACACACAATTTCTGAGAGACATCAACTCGCATATCCTTCAGAAATATGTACACACGAACCAATCATCTGAGAGATAAGTCCTCCTGTTGTGTACGAAGAAAATCCTATTAAACGGAAGATGGTGGATGTCAACTGCACTCATATACACCGAGTGCGGATAGAAGTTGAATTTTCGCCGGATCGGTATTCCTGACGAATCACCCATAAATGCTGAGGGTTGTTGCGGGTTTTTAACACATGACACACGAGTGCGTGTGCTGCACACCCACACATAGGTTGATGTGAGGTTGCACCTCTCCAACCCGCCATGGCAAATTGGAATAAATTGGCAGCCGCCAGTATGGAGGTCCTTCCTTCGCAATTTAAATTGGATGAGCTGCCAGAGGTAGACATAGAAGTAGAAGTAGAAGTAGAAGTCTCGCATGTCAAGGGTGTGTGTCTGACAGAAAAATCAAATTCAAATAAACTTCAATCTGAATAAAGAAGAGGACGTCTAGGATGAGTATCACGACGCGACTCACCTGCTTAGTGAACTGATAAATTCTGATAGAGAGAGAGAGTTGAATGGTTCTCGTCATCGTCGTCGTCATCGTCGTCGTCGTCGTTGGGGGAGATGATTCCTTCGGGGAGCGCACAGTTGATGTGTGCTTCTGCATAGTCGAATCAATCATTTTATATTTGAGTGCATCATGCGATGAAGATGTCTGCGAGTTTATTTCCACTGATTCATGTGGAAGCAGGAAGTGTTCCTGCATATCATATTAAGAACTGTGCTTGGCTTCCATTTTGTATATCGATCGGAGTTGCCACTCTCTAGTATATTTACGCCTATTCAATTCGCATTACCGTGTCCAATTGAATGATTTGTTGCAAAACCCTCCATAGACAGGTTGGGAGCGGTGCGGGGGGAAGTGCTTTAAATAATTTCATCATAAACGCCAAGGACTCCAATTACAAGTCGATATAATTACCAGCCACCCATCATCGTCGTCGTCTCTTTAGACCTCTGTGAACTGGCTATTCCGAAAATGGACAAAAGTCGTGTGGCACTCTCCATCCCAGCATTGTTCGCCGCGCTCGCTATGGATGGCGAAATCAGAGACTGATACAGATACTGTCGAGATCTCTATCAAGTCGGGCACTTTACTAGCTGTAAATTACCCCGGCTAATGAGTATAAATTTATAATTATGCTTTTTGTCCTCTCGGTTTGTGTTGGCATAAATTCTGTTACAGTGTGGCGTAGGCGCGAGGAAGTGTATAGCTTTGATTGGAGGTTATGTGGGTATGTAATAATTTTGCCCATCTATTGTGCCTTTCATTTTGTCGATATAGGCAGCTTTAGGGATAAAGAGCAGTTCTTCATTGACGAATGTTTATAGTGGCCTTGTAGTCGAATTTATTCGTAGTCCTTACATTTTTTAAAAAATTAAAAAACGAGTACTTGAATAGTATGTCGAGCTTCATAACATTTGAGACGAAGTGTCTTACTTCTCAGTTTTTGTTTCTTGTCCTTCTTCACTGATTGACCCCTTTGCCGAATTTAATACAATTTTTATTTCTGCATGGCATCCATCTACTTTTCACCTCCCACTTTGACTTTGACAGTCATCTCCTCAATGTACATTATGCTGGTGACGTTTGTTTAAGACCAGTTTTGTAGCAGTCGAACACTTAGACCACTGATTGGCCCCAGAGTTGTGCTCCCGCTCTTGTTTTCCACAGTGCAAGCCATGTCAACGTATTAGTAAAAAAAAATCAATATTGCAATGTTTGCATGATTCCTAAAATTTGACAGTTTTTTGACGCCGAATAAAAACAACAAGTTTGCTGGCGCAGGAGGCTGGTATAGGTACACTAGGCCTAGCTTCTCATAAGCATTCTGCATAATTTCTCATGACTTACATTCTCATGACTTTGTTTGAATTTTTAATTGAAAAAAAATTGAACCTCTCCTTATAATAATCGCTTTAGTTAGTTTTTGTGACAATTCATTTTGACATTTAAGCAGTTTTGACATTTAACTTCGAATATAAACAATGATGCCAATCAAAAAACTCTTAAGAAAGTGACAGAACTGATACACAAAAGTACTAGAACTAAAATTTGTTTGTCAGTTAAACGATATTGGAATTTGTAATCTTTAGCACATTCGTTTTGTGTGCGTTTTTAATTGTTGGGACCAATGGAAGAGTCCTATAATTTGATGCCGAGTTCTTAGAACCTTAAGTTGTATTCAGAAAAAAAAATTGTAGTGCCAACAACTTTCTTTGGTTAAAATGAACCCAAATATGAAAATCTTTTATTTAAGAATTAAATTGTTGGCAATGCCTTAATAAAATACTTATGGTGAGTATATTATTCCGACACACACATTATTCAGCCACTGAAGCTCTGCGCCCACGTTGACACCAAACATGGTTATACGATATTGGGAAGTAGTTATTTCTTATATTGTGACGTACTTGCGCCGGGAAAAAGAACGTGCAACCTACTTGTGTCGGAATCTATAACACAAGGCACCGTCACGAATACGTTTTGGCTTTCGACTATGTACCTTGTGACGTGCTCCACTCCGAAGCATCGAATTTCTGAAGTTTACGACACTTGGTGCTCAGTGTGACCAATTTAGAATATTTCCTGCCAAATTTAGCAGGATTATTTTATTTTTAGCCTCTTTTTTTTCAAATCATTTTTTTTAGCATTATTTCATGCTGTAGCAGGTAACATTTGCAGGATTTTGATTTAGCCAAATTATGAATTAAAATTATTAAAAGCACACAAACCTTAGCCATTACAATTCTCATTTGACAGCGAACACTGAACACAGCCATTCAACGAATTAGGCTAAAAATAATAATACCTATATATTTTTATTCAACGAACAGAGACTAAACTTAATTGAATTAAAATATTTTTTAAGTAATACATAACAGCGTTGCCACTTTGCTGCATTAGCAGTTTGCAAAAAATAGATCTACTGCCAAAAAATCCAATCTTTTGCACTTTTTTCTGTTTGATATTGATATGATATTCTCTTAAACAGCTGTACAAAAGTCATACATAAAAATAACCCTGTAAAGAATTTCTGAACGAAGCCAACTTATTGTGAACGTATTGTATAAAAAACATTAAAGTGATGATTAATATAGTTTTAAGCAATTCAACTTTGTTTTTTTTTTTTGTATACAACAAAAAATCTATCTATTGAAGTGGCAACGCTGAATTAAGTAATAAGTGTCACGAAGTCATTTTTATTTAATGATATTTTTGTGAAATATATATCTTATTTTTGCTGAGAAACAGCTTTTTTGTCCATATTCTTGGGTTTTTGGCACATTTTTAGCACTTTTTTACACGGTTATGATTTCAAATATTGAATTGGTCACACTGTTGGTGGTACAAACGGGCCCATATTTTGAGACTGGCACGGTCGCTCGCCTTCTGGCGCCATTTCGAATGGAGATTCCATTTCAGCCAGTCAGTCACACAACTGCCATCAATTCAGTAAAAGGCCAGAGCTCATTAGTTATGTAATAATTTTCTAATACGCTGCGTGATTTTCTGTGCCACTGCTGTTTTGTTACCCTCATCAAACAATAACCGAATTCAGCCCACCCATACGTAAAGTTGTAAACAACCAACCAACCATTCGCTTGAAGCACTGCACACCAATTAGTTTGCAGTCAATCCTACTGGCAGTAGTCTTTTACAGCTAAATACCATCCCCCAACTCACCTTGACTTAACTAACAGCGCAACGCAATCATTTCTGAAAAAGATTTCTCTCATATTCCGATCATCTGCGGCATTCCACTGGAGGTACAAAAAAAAACAACAACAAAAAACCAATTAACGGTTACCATCCCATTTGATTATGGTACAACCTCGCCAGACTTACCTACCCCCGATGATCTCCGATATGATGCGTTGTCGATGTTGGAGGCGACTACACCGTCGATGGGTGTGTACCCGCGATCAATTTTATCGAACTTATCTCGGTACTTAGCTAGGCAGTGGGATCTTGCGATACCCATCTCATATTAATTGATGTAAAATGCATATAGACACAGTTTCATTGGCGCTACTGCTCGCCTCTTATCAGTGCGCGTAAATCTCGGCAGTCTCCTTGAAATGCTTTTAGGCCGTGCTTGGTCGCAAATAGAGTGATCCGTAGCGATCTCGCTCGCTGTTGGCAATTCAACATAAAGGCCCGCCACATTTCGCGCACATGAATGTGGAACTTGTTTTATCAGCGCGCTAGTATCGAAGGCGTCAATAATGCCGCACAATCGAACGGCCCGTGAATTAGTTGCGGTGCTGATATCGAAATTGTAAAACTCCAATAAGTGATTTCGAGTTAAAATTAAACGAATCACCGTGAATGGGTCGTAATTCAGCGGCCGTAAGTGGAAAATTTAATAAAAATAGAAAGATAGAAATCGCTGTATTTATGCGCGACTTATGGACACATATTCGCACCTGGGAAAGCGGGTCAGCAGGTGGTTTGGCTGCATGCGTTGTTGCAATCTGTCGTTGGTCGTCTTAATCGCCTACAATGGTATGGCGCGGCGCGGTGTGAATTGATTGACTAAATGAATGTGAAAATCAAACACCGATGGGCTGTGTTGTAGGTACGTGCAATACTCGGCCATGCGTTAAGGCGCTGTTTACACCTACGACGCGGCGGCGGGATTTGTTGGCTTGACTATGGGACTTGAACTTGTTTCTTTGTGCATCGGGGAAGTGAGAAATCTGTTTGCTTTGTGTTTACTATCGGAGGCGGTGTTGTCCGACAAAAGTGGTCCATTTGGAATTTTCTTGTCTGGTGGATATTTATCGCCCATTTCGCAAGGGGTGGCTAATTCTCAAAAAGTTGGCAGTGTTTTGATAGCACAAGCCACAAGTCGAGGTGCGCATTTTCCAATTGCATTAAAAGAGTCGGATAAGGTTCAATGGAATGGGTTGATTTTTTCAAAGCAGTTGGCTTGGAAAAGTACCGCTGAAATCTGGAAAGAGAAAGTCCTCCATTTGACCATCATTTAGTGTACTTACTGTCAGAAAATTAAATCAAAGCAATGGGCAGATCTTCGTGAAGCTTTTATCCAAATATTGAGAAACCCTGTTCAGTTGTTGAGCGAAAAAAAGTCTTTTCCACACCGAGACTCCCAAAGAATCCAGTTGAATACGGGACAGGGGCGCCGTATATCACCACCCTGGCCCCGAAAGTCTGTCAAAGGTCGTTGTCTTTTAAAGATCTAAACGATCTTAATGATGCCGGAATTTCAAACATTTAAAGCTTCGTAAAGAACAATCAATTGGACCGAGAACAGGGAGTGTGGGAAGTAGCAGTACAAAGGACAAATAATTAAGAAACCACCTGCACCTCCAGAAAATCCCATACACCATTTCCCCAAATTGGAAGCCGCAACTCACACCTACCTTAGGTCGTGACATGAGCGAGGACGCCACCGAAAGTCTTTCGCACCGAAAGAGTTTCCTCAAAAAATATGTTTTGCAGTAAACTGTACAACAAATTTCGTTGCATGCATACATAATCCTTGCACATGTCCTTTGGGTATACAAGCAAGCATTTTTCAAGTTCATCACCCACCCACTGTGGCGGAGATGACATTTTAAGTGCATCTCTCGGAGCGTCCTCTCACACCAACACCTGGGGGCCTGAACACATATTTCTGTTTTTGAAGGACAAAATGAATTTCTTTCTCCACTTTCAACGTCTCCGTGTCCGTGTGGGTGAGTGTTTTTTTTTTTTTTTGTTTTGCATGAAAACAACTCTTCTAATGATGACGCTCCATATTATGCAGATATGCACACGTACACGTACACGTGTGTGCATTCCATTATGGAAAAGAAATATAGCAGATTGGACAAAAACAAGAGGCTTTTGGAGATTTTATTCTTCTTTTTCTTTTCCCGTTTGCTTCTTATGGAAAGAAAGGATACTCGCTCGTCGCTCACTGGATCGACAGTGACAGCCACATGCATTGGTTATTCATAATTCATGGATGCATACATATTTCGTGTGTATGCTTGGGGGAGTGCAATTAGAAATTTTTCTTTTCAAGGCTATGGAGAAGGATTCTTTTTTTTTTTCATTTACTCGCCCTTCTCTGTGGTTCTTTTTTTTTTTGTTGAGGGTTCCTCTAGTGCCAGTGAGACCTCTTAAGAACATGGCGCGAAAATAAGTCAGCTTCTCCATTATTATAAAAGCAGCGTCATCATCCCTGAGGTATACGATATATATATGGTTGTGAGAGGGAGTGTGAGTGCGGGTGCTGATGTGGGATATATGACGATGCCAAGTATCCTGTACGCGTCAATTCTCTTCAACAGCACAGAGAAGAACCTTTTTGTCAGAGATTTTGTCCTGTTTTACAAAAAAAATTTAGGTATTAAAGAAAGGAAAGAAAAAATTAACTTTTGGGGGAGGGTGCCTCCTTGGATTCTGTAGCTAAGTGAAAAATAAGTTGGCACACAGCGACGGCTCAGCCAGGTGAAGGGTAATGGACAATGCAGGGTGTGCACCTTCGGAGGGAAGACCAAGTTGTTTCTTGTAGTCCTTTGTGCATGGGAAGCGATGAAAGTGACGATAAAAAGCATAGGGCGGACCATTTCAGAGGAACGAGGAATATTTTTTTTTTTTAAAGTTGCAGAATTTTTGTGCGTCCACTCTTACTCTGGATACAGAGATTTAGGAGGACAATAGCTGGGATGTACCTTTGGCTTTGTTCACTTCAGCAGGGAAGAGGGGAAAATGATATAATGTTTCTTAAGCATTTAAACTCAACGCATAGTTTGACATAGGAAGGCTTACAAAATTAAATCAAACGTAATATTTTAAAGTGCTAAGCCCAACGTTAAAAGAGCTGTTTTGCTACAGGACGTTCTCAAGTAGGTAGTTAAGGTTCCTTATAAATATATATATCTTACAGCAGTAACACTTGACACATGGTTTAATAGGAAACAGTTTTGGCAATGCTTTCGAAAGTCATTCTCCCGGTCTTCAGTTAGGTGTCTTCTAAAACTCTCTGGCCTAACTGAGTGGCATTTGGGTATTGTCAAAATCTCCTTCGAAAAACCGCTCAAAAAATCAATATAAATCACTTTTCAGAAATCACGTGATAAAATCGAGCGTCAAACATCCGATAAACACCCGTCAAAAAACGCACCAAAAAGCTCATGAAAAGCTTTTCAAAAACGGATCGAAAAATGCGAGATGAAAAAGCAAAAAATGCCTCAACAAATTAATGAAAAACTTGTCACAAATGTTTCCAAAAGTACAAGAAAACACGCATCATAAAAGCTGTCAAAAGGAACGAAAAACTCTCCAAAAAGCTTGTTGAACGGATCGAAAAATGCGTGAAGAATCAGCCAAAAATGCCTCAAAAAATTACTGAACAGCTTGTCACAAATGTGTCAAAAAGTAAATCAAAAGGCACTTCAGAAAAAAAGCTAAAAAATGCGGAAAAAAAGCTGGAAAATCTCTTAGAATAACACATCAAATATCGCTTCAAAAAAGCGTCGGAAACAGTGCCCAACAACTCCTCGAGAAAAATTACCCAAAAGTTCATCAAAAACGCGTAAGCAACTCGTCAAAAAATGCATAGGAAAAAATGACAAAACTCTTAAAAACTCGACATTAACGTTAAAAACTCGTCATTAACTAGTCAAAAATGCAACGAAAAATCCGTTGAAAACTCGTCAAAAAACTCGTCAAAAACTTGACAAAAAACGCGTCAAAAATGAGTCGAAAAACGCATAAACATCTTGTCAAAAAGGACGTCAAAGACGAGTCAAACACGCGTCATAAAACCTGCCAAAAGGAAAGAAAAACTCTTCAAAAAGCGTACCAAAAACGGATCAAAAAGTATATCGCTTCAAAAACGCGTCGGAAAAAGTGCCCCAAAAACTCCTTAAAAACTCATCCAGAAACGTGTGAAAATACACGTGAAAAGAACTTAAGAAAATACAAAAAAAGTCATCAAAAACTTTGAAAACAATCGTCCAAAAAAAAACACCGCTTAAAACTCGTCAACAACTAGTCAAAAATGGATTGAAAAAGACTTTGAAAACTCGTTGAAAAACTCGTCAAAAATGAGTCGAAAAACGCCTAAACAACTTGTCAAAAAGGACGTCAAAGACGAGTCGCAAAACGCAAATTAAAATCGTTGAAAAATAGGTACGCCTAAAAACTATTAAAGACACAGTGGAAAATACACCTCAAAATACGTCTTGAAGCCTAAAAATAGGACCCCTGTAGATACAGGGCCCTAGACTTGTTCTATCGTTTTGAGGTTAGATCGAATCATGGACCTCTTGTCAGACTGCTTGAAACATAGATAATGCATGCCCATTTACCTCTAGCTTATATCTTACATTGAATCACCCTCCCCACGGCCAGCCCAAGTTGAACTTTCAGTAATTACACGTTTCCTTTTAATTAAGATTACATGCCCACACTTAGTTCACCGCACCAACAACATGTCAACAGTAAACCGTCAACACGTCATTCTTCACTGAATAGCTAGCCCCCTCTATCTGCCACACTCACAAAAATGAATCCTTTTCATTTAAAATTAATGATCCACCACACCGTTCAGATTCAGTAACTTCGCACACTCGTCCGCGTTCCACACCTAACAAGGTACTTTGTGTGCATCATCATATTTACCCAATGTAATGAGATCCAAGTGTCAACATAATCACAACTCGCCTTTCATCGCTTAGCCATTCAGGCAGACAAAGCGCGTTCTGGCCCCCTCGCACTACCTTCCAGCATAGTTACTTGCAATTGAAATCTTAGACACTGCAAAAGAAAAGTGTAAGCTCACGAAATCCTTTCACCCTTAAGTGCAACTGCATAACTTTCGTTTGGGGGATTCTTTTCTTCTGCACTTGTTTTCAATTAATTCAGAGCAGGGAAAAAAAATCCCTTTCGATGTACACACACACACACCCATTACCTGAACGCCTTTCACAAAATAACTGCATTCACAACAGCCCCCTGCTTCTTTTTTTTTTTTTTGTACTGCAACTCTCAAATTGTTTCCTTCACTTCATATACAAATTGCGAATGCAGCCGTGGTACATGAAAGGAGTGTACAGGATGCTTTTGTTTTAATGAATATTTTTTCTGTCGTTTTATTTTTAATTTTATCCTTGCACCCTCCCCCGTCCTTTGGGGTGAAATGAATTTAGAACAAAGCGGTGAAATATAACAGCGAATCCATTGAAACGAAGAAAAATATCCTTGAAAAGCATCATAGAAACAAAAACAGGATAAAAGCTAAAAATGGAAGAAAAAAATAGCCGCGCCGCAGGAAGGGAGGGTCCTTTCGAACATGTTCCAAGGAAAATGCACTTACTGTGTATACGCGAGATGAAAGATACTGACTGTGAATAGAGGTGCGCACGGGTTTTCAATTGAAGACGATAGACCTCTCGTTGAATAGGCACGTCGTCGGCTATAGCGGTGGAGGATGCCGTTTTTGAATGGTACGGTTTGGTTTTTATAGGTAAACTTTCCGAATGCATTTTAGTTTATGATGGTTCCGAAACCAAGTTGAGGAATGAAGTTTGCAATTGTTCTGTAAAAAAAATTAACAAACGAGTCCTTGTTCGAATGGAGCTATTTATTTTTTATCTATTCCAATAATCTAAAGATGCGTATTCTCAGTTAACAACACTTCCATCTTGGAAACGCAGAATCAAATTCAGGAGCAAGTTGTGTGCTTGTCTCTGACAGCCACCACATTCAGAGAGTGGATGCGGTTTCTGAGTGCTGATCTTCGGGGTAGTCGTCGAGGGCTTAAGAGTTGTGGTCGATGGATTCGGAGTGGTGGGCTTTGGCTTCGGAGTGGAGGACCATGATTTCGGAGTGGTGGACCATGGATTTGGAATGCTGGGCCATGGATTCGGAGTGGTTAACCATGGATTCGAAGTGGTGGGCGTTGGATTCGGAGTGGTTAACCATGGATTCGGGGTGGTGGGCGTTGACTCCGGAGTGGTTAACCATGGATTCGGAGTGGTGGAACTTGGTTTCCGAGTGGTGGACCATGGATTCGGAGTGGTGGGCTTTGGCTTCGGAGTGGAGGACAATGGATTTGGAGTGGGGGGCCATGGATTCGTAGTGGTGGGCTTTGTCTTCGGAGTGGTTAACCATGGATTCGGAGTGGTGGGCGTTGACTCCGGAGTGGTTAACCATGGATTCGGAGTGGTGGAACTTGGCTTCCGAGTGGTGGACCATGGATTCGGAGTGGTGGGCTTTGGCTTCGAAGTGGTGGACCATTGTTTAGGAGTGGCGGGATTTGGTGTCTGAGTGGATGACCATGGTATCAGAGTGGTTAACCATGGATTCGAAGTGGTGGGCTTTGTCTTCGGAGTGGTTAACCATGGATTCGGAGTGGTGGGATCTGGTCTCTGAGTGGAGGACCATGGTTTCGGGGTGGATAACCATGGATTCGGAGTGGTGGGCGTGGGCTTTGGAGTGGTTAACCATGGATTCGGAGTGGTGGGCGTTGACTCCGGAGTGGTTAACCATGGATTCGTAGTGGTTAACCATGGATTCGAAGTGGTGGGCTTTGTCTTCGGAGTGGTTAACCATGGATTCGGAGTGGTGGGATCTGGTCTCTGAGTGGAGGACCATGGTTTCGGGGTGGATAACCATGGATTCGGAGTGGTGGGCGTGGGCTTTGGAGTGGTTAACCATGGATTCGGAGTGGTGGGCGTTGACTCCGGAGTGGTTAACCATGGATTCGTAGTGGTTAACCATGGATTCGAAGTGGTGGGCTTTGACTTCGGAGTGGTTAACCATGGATTCGGAGTGGTGGGATCTGGTCTCTGAGTTGAGGACCATGGTTTCGGAGTGGATAACCATGGACTCGGAGTGGTGGGCGTTGGCTTCGGAGTGGATAACCATGGATTCGGAGTCGTGGGCGTGGCCTTTGGAGTGGTTAACCATGGATTCGGAGTGGTGGGCGTTGACTCCGGAGTGGTTAACCATGGATTCGTAGTGGTGGGCTTTGTCTTCGGAGTGGTTAACCATGGATTCGGAGTGGTGGGCTTTGACTTCGGAGTGGCTAACCATGGATTCGGAGTGGTCGGCTTTGGTTTTGGAATGGTTAGCCATGGATTCGGAGTGGGGGGATTTGGTTTTGGAATGGTGGGCTTTGGTTTTGGAATGGTTAGCCATGGATTCGGAGTGCTGGGATTTGGTCTCTGAGTGGAGGACCATGATTTCGGAATGGTTAACCATGGATTCGGAGTAGTGGGCGTTGTCTTCGGAGTGGCTAACCATGGATTCGGAGTGGTGGGCTTTGGTTTTGGAATGGTTAGCCATGGATTCGGAGTGGGGGGATTTGGTTTGGGAGTTGAAGGCTTAGGAGTGGTAGGTTTAGGAGTGGTGGGTTTAGGAGTGGTGAGTGTAGGAGTGGTGGGTGTAGGCGTGGTGGGTTTTGTTTTAGGAGTTGGATGGTGATTCCAGTGGGGGTGTGGGTCTACCAGCCCTTTATCGTCCTTCGGATCCCATTCTGGTTGCTGTCCACGGTAATAACGATAAGAATTTTTATCGTCGTCGTCATCGTCATCATATACAACGTGCTCTGAAGAGTCATCATCCTCGGAATTTGCGATCACGGTAGAAGCGATCGAAGCGACTATTACGAAAATGAAAAGAACTCCTAACTTTGACATCTTGAGAGGGTTCCACTTGTTGGTTGCTACTATCGTCAACCAAAACATTCTGAAGCTTTTTATACCCAATGCGCGATGATATTCGATGCCAAATATGATTAAATCAATACTCCGACTTATTTAAAAAATAATAAATGTGTCACAGGTGGCTCAGCATTGTATGTCATTGTTACAAAAATACTGTGCCAGTATTTTCGATCAGCCATTCTGAAGTTTGTAGCTTTTATTTAAATGCATTTATTTGTCTTGCTTGATGACCTCGATCGTCGTGAAACTAGGCACAAGGTTGGTTTGTGACACGGAGACCTCATTTTATTCCGATCGGATCAGTAGTTAACAGACAAAAGTAAATCCTGACCCTTTTTACGCAGGAAATCCTTGATTTTTTTCTAAGCTGTGAATACTTAAATTAATTATCCACCATCATAAATAAAGGGCGCTAAAAAAAAACAGTACGGAATCTTCTTGAAAGACTATTGCAGTATAATTTATGTTTGAGCTCGAGTTTGGTTTATTTTCTTTTTTTAAATAGAGCCCTATGCCTCACAAACGATCGATTTGTTTGTCTGTCGAACCTGTCACTTTGTGAGCTTTTTTTTTTACTTGTTGATGCCTAACGGGAGCACTCTGAATGACGTCTTCTAGTATGCAGTCCCCTTGTTTTGAAGAACCACATAAAGCCTAAAGATTCACCTTTTTGACAGCTTCCTCACAGAATCTAAATTGACTTGGTCCTTTAGAACGATAAACTGCTTTGGGAAAGTTACGGCGGAGGTGAATTCAATTGAATTGAATTGAATCGAATTGAACTACACACAAGTCAGTTTGGAAAATGCTTACTTCTGATGGACGGAAGCAAAGCATCAGATTCCAACAGACTTCAACGCATCTTTACTTTGATTTTTTACATTCGGCGGAATCTTTCAACTCATAGATGAGTTCATAAGAAGCAAACACGCTCTAGAGTCTTTTACGGCGATTGAAGAACAGGCTAAATTCGTTGGTCTTGTAGTAAATGAGGACAAGACTAAGTACATGCTATCAACAACAAGCATCTGTCCACCGCCTAGGACAGAACGTCACTATTGATAGCAACAATTTCGAGGTAGTTCAGGAGTTTACCTATACCTCGATGTAAACATGAACTCCACAAATGACATCGTAGTGGAGATCCGGCGAAGAATTACCCTAGGAAACCGCTGCTACTTCGGTTTGTCAAAACAATTGGGTTCAAAACTCCTAACTCGAAGGACAAAATGTATGCTTTACAGAACCCTTATCCTGCCAGTTCTGCTTTATGGCGCCGAGTGCTGGACGATAAGCAGGAAGGGAGAGCTGATACTGGGCTCCTTCGAAAGAAAAATTCTTCGGCGGATTTTTGGTCCAACCGCGAGCAAAAGCTCCTAGCTTTTAAATCCAAACTTGTCGACAACAGCTTGGACACACTGTACCTTTAACGAATGTAACCCTGTGAAGTAAGAAAACCACCCGAATTTTTTGGTTCATGGAAAAATAGACAGCGCTCTCCTTCTGTCCGTGTCTTGACTAAAAACCTTGCACACTGTTCCTACCCACCCGTAGAGGACAGCACCAGAAAACCACCCTTAGAATGCAGGGGAATCGAAACCCATAAACAGCTTCTAACATTTCCAACGGATGTCGCTGTTGAGCGATTTCCTGCCACCCCATAAAAAAAAAACATTTCAAATAGGTACCAAAGCAAAAAAAAACCTAACACTCAAATAAATCCTCGTTGGTCCAGTCCTCGCCTGTTAGCCCGTGGCAACACGCGTCCGTCGCATTCAATTGCTCGCCGTGGACACATTAAAATACTTCATGTTGCTCCCTGTGCTTCCACTTTGGCCAGAGCCACCTCATAATAGCCCAGCTAGATGTAGAGGTAAAAATCCCCAGCAGTTCCTTTGATTCTGTCCAGCGCGCGTTCGAATTCCAGCCAATCAACCAAATGCCAGGCTTCCTCTCAACGGCTCTAGGTCTATCATTACGCTAGCTAATTTCAGTAGCAATAGCGATTTACGCTACCTATCGGCGGGCTACTGTGAACATAACAACGAATTGGCCGGCGAGATTGAGACTGCCGACCAAATAGTCAATTGGAATGCTTCCGCGACGATGTGTACTGCCGATGCCGGAGGCGTCCCGCATCGTGCCGCGGTGCGACGGCCGAAGCTAGACGTAGGATTTAATGACATGGCATTAGCCAATATTTCAGCGCGCTTCATCTGTTCATTAATCTTCGCCAATATGGGCGAGCATGCGAGGGGCGCTTCTCAATGCAGTAGCTGGTGCAGAAGCAGCTCCTGGCCACCGATTCGCACTTTCATCCATAGTGCCAACCGGAAGGGGGAGAAATAAATAATCGCGGCGTTGGGAAAAAAATTATGAGAGCACAAGGAATGCTCCTTCACTTTCGGGGCCAAGGAATCAGCCAATTTAGAGAGTCGATTCCCAAGAGCGCAGACGATGAATTCCTGCGGGCAACGTAGGATTTATGGCAGCGTTGCATACACAGCGTGTGAAGCTGCGTTGGGCGTTGTTCGGCTGCGCGCGTGAACCATGACAGAAGGGGTACTCGAACTCAAAAAATGCGCTTTAATGGGCAATAAGTCATCGTAATTACCGCTCGTAAAAATTTCGTCGTTACTGCTCGTCGCGTCGCTTCGCCTTCATCTTCATCGTCAACTAGGTTGTCGTGCAACTTTGTACCGAATTATGGCTTTTGGGCGAGTTCTCGTGGATGACTATTCCTTGAGTTACGACTGCCTCAGTGAAGCTGTAAATCTCTTCGCGACTTGATTGGGGTGGGAATTTTTCCGCCGGCTAGGGAAATGAGGTCGCCATCAGTTGGTCAATTGGTTGACTGTTATGTACCTAACTATGGGCAAAAGCCAGGCCGTTGACCATTAATCACGAGATTGGTTTCCTATCTGACCGTCGTCAACCAAATATGGGCGACACGTAAAAGATACCGCAGAAGGCCTGAGATGGAAGGCGAGGATTGCGCGCTGCAAGTCCATCAATTTGTTGGGTGCGTTGCATGCAGACGCAGAGGCTGCGGCGATGCTTCCTTGTACAGAAGAAGGTGACATTTCATTTAATGTGGGAAATAATTTATTGGACGCTATAAAAGGAAGCGAATACGGGATATTTCGCCGTCCGCAGCTGCCGACATAAATGGCGGTGGCTTTCCGTCATGGGAAGCAACAAATCAAAAGGGAAATTTAGCCCTACGAAGGTTTAAACTGGGAAAAGAGGGTGTCTAGAAAGCAGTAATTTATTTTTAGCTTCTGGTCGCACAAGATGCACCTTTGTGGAAAATATTGAAGAGAGTCGCTGGTGAATTGATAAACACAGGGGTCTGGCAGCACTAGCACAGAAAATCAATCATTTCTTGTGAACGACAGCTGCGGCTGGTAAATACTCTCATGAACTAAACTAAACGCGATCGGGACACTTTTTGAGGACCTTTCAAACTGTTACTTGTGAGTGACAGTCTAAATTCACTTCCAGCGACTGAAAAACGGGCGCCAAATTGGAAATAGTTGTCAAAAACTAATACCAGTTGTTGTTGTGTAGACCTGCGGCTTACTGACTTAAGATTGGTGCTTCTTAATAAAAATAAGAAAATATGGACGCCTCAGTCGCACTAAACTTGCCCTTTTTTAGTATATCCGTCAGTATGGAGCTAAAAGCTAAATTTAAAAATTTGGAAGGAAATACAAATTTAAGGCAATTTCGCTGAGCCGTTTAAGACCCAGAGGAGTGTGTGCAAGACGTAGGTCAATAAACCTGTCAATAAATCTGACGTAAAACTTCCGACTTAGCCTCGGTGTGTCCTCACACACCCCAGTTACAAAGTTAAGTGGATCCGTCAAACAACTAACCGTAGGTAAAAATTACGTAAAATACTACGGAATTGCCACGCCCACTTTTCCGTAATTTCTCGCTAAAGCAATACGTTGTACATGTCCTTTTAAGAGGATTTAAAATCCAAACTTTTTAAATGGCGGTAGGTACCTACAGCCTTTGTAAGGCTGCAAAACGAAAGCAACGCTAGCTATGCTGCTTGAATTTCGGAAGGGGTTTTGTGCTCAAAATGTTTTTTTTGACACGAATACTTTCTCTTACCTCTCGAACTAACGCCCCTGATCTTATTTTAGAGACTTCGAATGTCCCTCCACGGTACTAATAGCCCTTTTTGGTGTCCAACATAGATTTTTCAAACTCACAATGACGAAATTTTCCATACACAAAATTACAAATTGTGACCTACAAAATATACAAGTCCAAGGTTCAAAATGATTATTAGTACGGCCTTCTGTCTTTTGGTCATGTACCTTGAGATATGGTCCAAAGTTTAAAGAAAATGAAAGACCTTTAGACTTGTATGAAAGCATTTGCCGACCCTGAGACCCACTATCAACCAGATTTTCGGTGTTTCGGTGACATAGTTTTTTCAGCACCTATGTTCCCCTATTTCCCGAGGTCTTAATAGTGTTTTTTTTCTCCTCACCTGATGCTGCCATCGTATCTCTGGAGGCAATTTGAGTGACCCTCTAAAGATGGGCTAGGGAGTTATTATGAAAATTGCCGAAACACGTCGTGAAACGTATATATATTTTCAAATCAATCAAGTATCTGATCTGAGCTTTGAAAGTGCGCCTTAAAAATGTAACGCCTTGGAGATTGGATTTTAGAAAATTCTGGGAGTACGTCTTTCGTCAATAATCTTGTAGGGTCCTAAGGTAAAACCAAGTATAAAATACGCTGTCAACAGAAGGAACCCCAAACATCGGCGATTCAAACAGAACGGCTTTTGAGCTAGTAAGTGGCGCGGACAACATCGGCTCTGCTATAAATTCTGACAATAACATTTCGGCAGAAAGTACACAGAGAAAAACTCTTGCCAATAGCTGTTTCTTTGGGATCAGAAAGCAATTGAGTAGTACACCCTATTACCGAACAACTTAGAAAATTTTGTATTGGACCGTGATCGTCCCAGTCCTATTTTTATGGGGCTAAAGGTTGGACTTCGTCTAAAGCAGATGAAAATATTCTCCGTCACTTCGAGAGAAAGACTGTGCGTAAAGTTTTGGGTCCCATTTGCGTTGACGGGCTTTGGAGCAGAAAATCCATCGAAGAGCTATACCTATACACATCGAACAGATTGACAAATTTAAATTTTGGCATCAGTGGTCTAAGATGGGTAGGACGTATAGAGCCAACAAACACTAAAGTTCCAACCCGTAGATTCTTCGAGTCTAACCCGGGTTGTTGCGGCAGTCCCATGAAGTGAAATAAGCTTTCAATGTGAACAAAAAACTCGTATTTCCTAATTTTACATATTAGAGTGTTGAAATTACAGGGAAATTCTTACTTACAATTAGTTTTTCTTCGGGACACGTGCTGTTTGTTTCCGGAAAAATGGCGTTCTAAGCTGATTTAATTTATCAGGCCAAATGACAGCTAGGACGCCATTTTCCCTACTTCCCTTTTTTTTATTTCTTTTTTACTACCTATTCTTAAGTTTAAATTATATCCTTATGTAAAATCAGTGCTGCCAGGTTTGGCAACACGGGTAGAAGAAGACCTCGTCTTAGATGGCGCCAACATGAGAAGGACACCTGGAACGACTTGTAAAGTGCGCAATGGAAGGAAAAGGTAAGCCTCTGAAGGAGGTTTTCCCACATCTTTGACAGGCTTTTATACCCATTCCTGCAACAGATTATGGTCAAGACTAGGTCTATATTCCGGCCTACTCAGTTTGTCCGTTCTTCCTGCTGCCCGTTAACTTTTACAAGCTGTTCGGAAAAGTTGTAGTTTTTCACGTCTTTTTTTGGGGCAGTGTCTTAGATGGCTACACATCTAACGGCTGACAAGTTCTAGTCGTCGGGCTTGGGTTGGGGTCAAAACTTTGGAAGCGTCAAAATTCATTTCACAGAATTCTGTTTTCAATATTTTGCTAATCAAAATTCTGCCAACAGTAAAAAAATGTCTGGAAAGCGGAGATGTAGACAACATTTTCTTTTTTTAATTTGTAAACTTTGAAAATGTTCGTTTTTTTTCAAAAATGTGTTCCCTTTTCTTAGTTTTAAATTTGTTTTAATTGAATTTATATTTTTTTAGTAGATATTGTTTTGTTTTTTTTATTATATTGCATTTCTGCCCACTCCCCCTCGGGTTGTTATGTTATGTTAAAGTGGCTCTCGCTGAGAGAAACACTTAGGCCGTTGATCGGCCCATTGTGCATACCACTGGTGTTTAGGGGTTCCTTTACTGGTTACTCATTGGGAACCATTTGCTACCGTTAATAAAGCCAAGAATGCTGGCAGCGCTGATGTTGCAAAGATCACTAAGATCATTGAGGAAATAGTTTCCTAAGTGCGCCATCCTTAGGTTGGATAGAGCAGGGCAGCTACAGATGAGATGGGTGACGGATTCGTCCTCCTCCTCATCCCTACAGCTTCTGCAGAAGTCATTATGTGGCAGTCCAAGTCTTTGCGCGTGTCTGCCCAGAACACAATGACCGGTCATGACGTTAGTGACCAGTGAAATGCTACGTCTATTGAGACGTAGAAGCTCTTTGGATCTTTTATTATCCAGTGTCGGCCAAGTAAGCCTGGCAACATCACAGTATCCTAGATGTTTCCATCTGTGACTTGCTGTCCCTGTTGCGTTCGCATTGATGATATGTTTAGCGTAAGACAGCGGTGCCTGCACGTTGTGCAGTCTTACACTATCCACGCCGGAGGAGCCTAATCTCGCAAGTTCGTCAGCTGCACAGTTCCCTGGGATATCACAGTGTCCCGGAACCCAGCAAAGGGTAAGGTTGTACTGTCCAGCTATCTCGTTAAGAGATACGCGGCAATCTTCCACCGCTTTAGATCTTATTTCGCTGGATATTAAGGATCTGATGGCAGCCTGACTGTCAATATATATGACAATATCCCTGTGTGATATTTCATTAATCAGCAGCCACGCTGTGGCTTGACGAATAGCTGTGATTTCGGCTTGGAAGACACTACAGTGTGCCGGGAGAGAGAAGGAGAGTCCAAGGTTCAGTTCTTCTGAGAATACCCCTGCTCCGACTCCCTCTAATGTTTTGGAACCGTCCGTAAAAATTGACAGCGCTCCTTCGTGTAGGACATTTCGTGAGTCCCATCGGGATCTGTCCGGTATTTCGCATTTAAAGCCCTTTTCGAAGTCGATTTTCGTAGGCAGATAGTCAGTAATGGAGGGTAGGGGGCATGTCTGTCGGAGGATGCTGGCATGGCCAGTTGATTGTCCTCTCCAATGCTTACCCTCTCTGAGTCTGATAGCCGCGTTAGCGGCGTATTCCTTGCTGACGATGTCTAGAGGAAGAAGATTAAGCATTACTTGTAGAGCGGCGGTAGGAGATGTCCTCAGTGCACCCGTAGTGCTGATGCATGCCAGGCGTTGAGTCTTCTCAAGGGCCTTCAGATTGCACTTCTTATCCAAGGCCGGCCACCACACGACGATGCCGTAAAGTATGATCGGTCTGATCACCGCAGTATAAAGCCAATGCATTATGTTTGGTTGAAGGCCCCATCTGGAGCCGACAGCCCTCCTACAGGAGTAGAGTGCCACTAGGGATTTCCTAGAACGTTCGGCAATGTTCTCCCTCCATAAGAGTTTGCTGTCTAATATAAGCCCTAAGTACTTGGCACTTTTGACAAACTCGAGTGGAGTGCCATTGAGATTAGGGGGGGTGATAAGAGGAGTCTTGACCCTTCTAGTGAATAGAACTAGATCCGTTTTTGTCGGATTGACGCTTAGACCGCAGCTTTTGGTCCAGGCGACTAGTTTACGTAGCGCAAGTTGCAGAATATTGGAAAGAGTCTGTGGATACTTTCCTGAAGTAAGTAAGGCGACGTCATCCGCGTAGGCCACGACTTTGCATCCGGAAAGCTCCATGGAAATCAGTAATTCGTTGAGAACTAGATTCCACAGTAGCGGAGATAGCACTCCCCCTTGGGGGGTACCCCGGTGCACAAGTTTTTCGACAGCGCTGCTGCCAAACGTGGCTGTCACCCTTCTGCGGGTGAGAATATGGCCGATTAGGCAGCATATTTGTTCGCCAATATTTAGCTTGTTTAGGGCTTGAATAATCGAACGAGTCTCTATGTTATTGAAGGCCCCCTCTATGTCCAGGAAAACTGCCATAGTGTATTCCTTGAATGAGAGGGACCTTTCGATCGAGCCGACGATTGAATGAAGGGCGGTCTCAGTGGATTTGCCCTTTTGATAGGCATGTTGAGAGCTAGAAATTAGCGCTTGGTCAACAGTGCTTTTGATGTGAAGATCGATGATCCTCTCAAGTGTTTTCAATAGAAAGGAGGACAGACTGATTGGTCTGAAGTCCTTTGGAAGTGTATGTGAGGTCTTACCTGCTTTGGGAATGAAAACAACTTTAACCAATGTCCAGGAAGAAGGAATGCGCCCCAAGGCTATGCAACCTGCCAGAATCATCCCCAGACTGTCTTTGACAATGTGAAAGGCGTTCTGTAGTTGCGCCGGGAAGATGCCATCCGGACCTGGAGACTTTTGCGGTTCGAAGCTGTTGACGGCCCACTTCAGCTTTTCCTCGCAAATGGTGATTGCATTTGGAAGGGTACCCAGGGGGGCATCCCTACTGAAGTCAGGATTACCAGTGACAGGCGTGCAGCCAGGGAAATGGGCATCCATGAGCAGATTCAACGATTGTTCTTCTGATTCTGCCCATTCGCCATTGAGGTCTTTCAGTACACAGGGTACAGGGGTGGATTTAGAAAGGACTTTTCCCAATCTGGAACACTCATTCGTGTTGTTGATGCTCTCACAGAAATTGCGCCAGGAGCTACGTTGTGCCTTACGGACTTCCTTTTTGAAGATTCGTAGGCTGTCTTTGTAAGCTTCCCAGTCCGTGTTTAGCTTCGATGTTTTGGCTCTGTTAAAGGCCTTCCTGCTCTTGCAGCGAAGCGCGATAAGTTGCTTGCACCACCACGGGGGTTTCCTGCCATCTCTCACTATGGTGGGAGGACAGGAGCCCGTGAAAGCCTTATCCAGGGCTGAGGTGAGAACGTTGTTCAACGAATCTAGTTCGGCCTGATCGCTAGGTGGCGAGGGTCTGAGGCTAGCTAGATTCGCAGACAGGATTGTATTGTGTTTGACCCAGTTTGTTTTCCTTCGGTTGCGGAAGAAACATTTATTGGGGATGAAGCTACAGTCTAGAGTGAAGTAAATGTACCGGTGGTCCGAGAAAGATGGACTGTCCGATACTGTCCTCGGGTTGCTTATCCACCTCTTCGCATGCCGTGTTTTCCAAGCCGGTATTTTATCCACTCCCAAAACTCTCTGTAAACTCCAATAAGACACAACCAAACAAATCCCTTCCGCATTCCCAACCAGAGTGCCTATAACCCATAATGAAGTCCCACTCCTAATTGAGCCACTCAAATCCTCCGAACCCGTACTAAAAGTGCCGCACAACCGAACCTACAATAATCGCAGCGTTGCCATTTATGGCCCTAACAACTTGATCACTCAATTTGGCGGGCTCCTCCGAGCGAGTCGCGCAACGAATTTACGTCCTCCAAATTGCCTATCGATAACAAAGCAATAAATTCCACACGTGTATTGTTGTTCGTCGTGCATTGTCTGTGCCATGTTGCACTGATTGGATTTAGTTAAACCGCCCGGTTAACAGTAGCAACGGATTTGTTAGAACCGCTGCCAACATATTTCTTGTCACCCTAATTGAACGGAAACTCCATAGGATATCGAATGCCAAACGGCCAAATGCGCATGCGCAGCTAACAATACTTGGGTCTGCTCTCTCTCTCTCTAGTGCTTACTGTTGCACTGCGGTTAGAGGCAATTAATGAAATTCTAGGCAAACAAAAGCAAAAAGGTACGAGAATCGAAAAGTCGTGGGCAGCCCTCTTGTCGCGAAATAGAGGTAGACACGTCCGTCTGGACAAAAGCATAAATAAGCCACAAACACGACCCAGCGCGACAATGATGACAGCCAGAGCCGGCAACCAGCAGCTGCTGGTGTTTGGTGTTTCATTTCCACCATCAACCATCAGCAACCGCACATCTGAAGCGACCGTACAGACATGAACGCTACACATGGCGCAAAATCCTTGGCTGCAGATTCAATTTACAAACGCGCAGTTGGCCATCAATCAGCGCTGCAGGAATGGGTATCAGTGTACCTTTCGGTGTTACAATTTCGTGCGCGTCAACTTTGCGTTTGCGTTTGCGTTAACAGTGGCAATTAAATGTGAACGCTGGTCAAATCGATGGAAAACATGACACACTCGTTAAATCCACTTTTGGGAGCTCTTTTGGTCTAGTTTTGGTTCGGCCAGTTATTGTGTGATTTCAACAACTTCATTTGGGAAGCTGCATTACAGCAATGACCACACGACCACAAAGACGACATGTGCAGACTTAATTATTCCCATATATGCGTTGAAGTAGATGGAAACCGACCGGACCGACCACCGATCGACCGACTGTAGAGTGGGGTTATATTGATGATAAATCGTTAAGACCCACGCAAACGCATTGAGGTCGTTAAAGACGGGTAATAAAAGATCGACCGCGCGGACTACAGATTCGGGCTGCAGAATCGCGGTGTGGGAAAAGTGTTTTTTCTGTTTTTGCGTCAACAGTAAAGTCGACGGTGTCGCCATCTGTTGCAAAGTTGGTTTTATTTTCTCAGCACTTGGTCCAGACAAGACATCTGCGTTAGGGAGGGCTAATGGCGCAACCTATTTTTTTTTTTCAGAAACTTGAATTGTTCGATGAAAATATTCACGAAGAATGGTGCAATTGGCACGCAGTGAAAAAGAAAGCTTCCCAAAAGAGCTCTTCGTCCAAATGACAAGCAGTGCAATACCACATGAATATTTGTGTGATATTTCTCAATACCCTACGAAGGCTTAGTTCTAAATCGAAATGAAACTCATCATTATCAGTTGGCAACTTACTTTGTGACGTATTTACTGAAAGTAGAGAAAATGCATGGCAATTGTGGCGGAATGGTTGATGCAATAAAACGTCATTCTGTTGTTTTCTCTGTTTCTTGGCACGTACATGTACGTAGAAGGTGGCAAAGCTATTAAAGGGAGATAGGCACAAGGCAAGGCGCAGTGGCTTAGTGGTTAGTGTGTTGGACTACTAAGCGAGGGGTCCGAGGTTCGAATCCCGAAAAAATCCAAAATTCCAACATATCAGAGTATAACTGTCATGAAGGAGCTTCTCAATTAGCCGTTTGGACCCGGCATAAAACTGTAGATCCCTTCCATTCGTCCCAAAAATGAAAAACTCACACGAAACAAATGGTTGTGAGAAGCTTAGGCCTAGGGTCCCTACAGACCTGTTGCGCCAACTATTTATTTTTATTTATTTAGACAGAAGGCAACCACAGGAAAAGTCGGCCCAGCCGAAGTCAGCTCTTCCACTCTTTGACCTTGTAGGGTATGCAGATTATACGCCTCGTATAGATATTAAACGGAAATGGAAACCAGCTCTAGTCTATAGAACTTACTTAAACTTACCCGAAAATAAACAGGTCTATTTTGGGACCCTTGGGCTAGCTTTTTATAACCATTTTTGTTCGTTTGCGGCCGAATCGTTTCAACGAGCTTTGCGTTCAGAGAACTAACTCGATTTGACATATATGTACAAAACAGGAATGAATCTCGTCGCACTTAGGTATTGCTCGTTAACGGATAGAGCAATTCAGCCTTTGCTCTAGAACCTGTCTACGACCTATGTAAGCCAGCAATTTTGAGCTTTATAACCACCATTCAATTGGAACTCAACTATGAAGCAAGTCTTCATATCCAACTGGGCTCCTCTTTAAGGTCATGGAAATGTGGGCCTTCTTTTTTACAGATTCCAGGCGAATGTCAACGCATATGGTCCCGTCGATCTACATGCTCTCCACTCTCTCTCTCTCTCTTTCTCTCTTTATTTAACCTCCGAAGCACGATTGGAAACGTCTCGAAGCCATTTAAAAGACTAAATCCAAATCTAAAAGCTTAAATTGATGGCCTTACTGCCTAACAAAATGCACAGTCACCTCTTTAAAGCTATATTAGCTCTTCATTCCGCCCACTGCCTTTCGATAGATTCACTGTAACACGCTTCGCGGTGCTGCCCCTGCACAACCTAATTTCCGCCCTACACCATGTATCATCATCGCACCTCCCACACGCAGCCTAATTAATGCCTAATCATTTCACTGCGTCAACAAAATCAATGAATGATTCCCGATGAAGCTCCAACGCACCCAATCCACGGCTAAATTTATTGAAAGCGATGTTGCAACTTGCAATCGCAAACGAAACCGCCTCAAAACTTCCCATCAATCTGTGTGCATCGAAAAGGTTACCCTTGTATAGCAGGCAGAGTCCCCCCCTCTGCCTGTTGGCAAGCAAGCCGGCAATTATCTCTCGGGCGGAATTAATTTCTCGCCTCACCACCGCCAAAACCTGTCATTAAAAGACAAACAAATTCCAGCCCGACCAACACAAGAGCGCACAACTTGGGCACCACAAAAATGGCAAACAAAAGCAAATGCCACCACCACATCCCACTCTCTGTTGCGCCTGCCTAATTAATGCACCCATTCTTCCTCCGATTTTATGCAAATCCAGAGGGGAAATAATAATTTATCACCCGATCGATTGACACCCCCGCGCAGAGTACACGATCGGTCGTCACAGCAGCACAGCCAGAGCCAGCAGCTGTGAGGTTACACATTATGGAACATTCCGAAGGCGCAATCTTTGAAAATTCGCTTACGTAACGCGCGCGCGCGCTCGCGTTCTCTCCGCGCTCTGAGTCTCCAGATCGCGCCACTGATCGTGTGGCTCGTGTGAATTTTAATCGCGCACTCTTAGCTGAATTCGGCTTAGGAATGTGCACAAAGGTTGAATGGATAATGAGAAGGTTGACGTGGCGGTGTCGCTGCTGGAGCCGATCGCTTATCGTATCGTAAACACATGTTTACGATCTGACGTGGATTGGCTTCCTTCGGAGCGATATCCCTTCCTGGGTGTCATGACCCAGTTTGCGATCGTTGGGAGAAGCCAAAGCAGCCCTATGCCCGCCCACTTGACCAACGAGGGAACCACCTGCGGTGATCGCGCCGAAAGTTACAACCTTTTTGCATTTGAAATGTAAGAGGCCGCAGGTAATAACTGTCATTACAAATCACCGTCACTTGCAAAACAACAGAAAAGACAGAAAAGACAGAAAAAGGAAGAGAGCGAGATGGAGAGTAAGAGGGGCAGACAGATCGCTGATGAAAAGCTGTGCGATCGTGAGATATCCACTTCACACTGGGGGCCATTAAAAGCCAATAACATCTCAACACGCTGTTGTCGGCCGGTGTCGGCCAACTGCCAAATGAAACCCCACGCGGAGAGGCTCTCCTCACTGCAACTAAGAGTCGTGTTCGAGATAGCTTATCAAGGAAATGGCCGCCGTAAATCTCGGTTATTTATTGGCAGCCAATGTAGGTGAGCAGCACGGAGTGACGATCATCTCAAAAAGTAGTGCAGCCATACTGCGGTGGTCTATGGTGGTGCTTGCGGGCCACCGACTTGGTGTGGTAACTTGAGATGCGATTGATGTGGCTATTTCTGGTGGCAGTTGGTGGGCTTCCTAATGGATGGACGGAGGGCATGTACTGGCTTATTTTGCCCGAAATGTTGCACCCTTCTGCCAATGGCGCCTGTAGTTGGTATGACTTATGGCATTTGACATGGGCTGCCGGTTTTTGTTGACGCCCTATTGCAAAGGTGCGATGGCGGCCTAAAAATTCCACTTGGTATTGGTATATCGCAAAGGTGAGAGTAGTTGGTAAATATCTTAAAACAGATCTCGGTGAGTTCGCATTTTGCTAAAAAGTTGTACCAAAGCTGATGTCGAAAAGTTCGAAATTTGGATACTTTAGTCAGAGAGAAAGATTGCCACATTAAATTCACAATTGATTATAAATCTGTTGCAACGAGTTTCACAAGTATCCAATCTCTCAATCTGTTATGAACTGCATCTTAAAAGAATTTAGTTGAGCTTGTCTAAATTTTGGAGGGAGTTTAGTGGGTTAGCTAAATATAAGTAAACTCGAGCTGGGGTACTCATTTCAGTGATTAAATATTCACTTTCGAACTCGAATTTTTGATCTGTTAAATAAAACTATCGCTGTTATTATTGATGTATAAATTTTAGTAATAATTTATCGAATACAAATTTAACAATAGGTATCTAAATATATTTCTCTGAATAGACATTCGGTTTATCCCACTTTACAAAAAAGCTATTGTTGTGACAAACATTTCGATTTGAGTAACAAATTGTGTAAGATAAGCGGTTCAATTAATTAATAAAAATAAATAAATACAGGGTGTCCGCCGGGAAGGCGCACTTTGTTTGTTTATAATTTTTGATTAAATGAAAGAGAATGGATCTTATATCGATAAATGTTTTATTTAATGTCGGCAATTATGTATGGAATACAATATCAGGTAAATGTCCGCCTCTGCCACGGAAAGAATTTTAGGATCAAATCAAGAAAAATAAGCGCAGAATCACGAAAAGTTTGTCTAGTTTTCGAGCTTAGCTAAGGATTTACTAATTCACGACTTTTTATTCGCAATTCTAGAAATTGAGCGAAGTGAAGATATTGACCCTCAAAAGTGGCGAATCATGAAACACTTTTCATTATCAATAATGCAATCAAACGAGAAAAACATATTTCCATAACCGATCGCAAATTGACACAAATAGTTATCAATTTGATATTACAAGGATTGTGAATTGCAAGAACAATTCGCAAATTACCACTTTTATGTTGTAAATTACGATTTCCTCTCTTAGCAAATTACAACCATTTAGTCTTGAATTGCAACTCAATAGTGTTTATTTGCGGACTAACAGGGGTAGATTCACTACTTCAGAAGTTGCAACTTACAAATTTGCAATCGTAAGTTGAAACTTATTTTTATCATTTTGCAATTCACGATTCCCGAGTGGTAATTTGAGGCAGCACCGTATTAAATTGAAAATGTTTTGTCGTGAAATTAGAAAACTTTATTCTTAATTTACAATTTATATTTTGTAATTTACAAATCAGGGTCGGCATTCTGTAAGGCGAAACTATCAAACGTTTTCGTGCGCACGAATGATTCCACAAGCAAATTTCTTCGTGCACACGAAAACGTTTGAACGTTTCGCCTTACAGAATGCCGACCCAGACTTCATAGTTGTATTATTTTCGAATACATAATATTTATAGTCGTATTCCTCCTGATATCCAAGAAAATCATGCGGCGCAATATCGTCCGGAGACAACGGGATTTGTCTGGGGGGGTTTTACGGTCTATGATGAAATTTAAAATACAAAAAAATATTTAGCTGAACTTGACATTGATACGAACCTTAACAATTCTTTTCGATTACATAATTTAGAACCCATTTCAATTTATACTTCTTTTCTAATTGCGAGATGTACATTCTGGAAAAAAATACAGATCTATATGCTTACTTCGGCGTTTTTGGAATTATTCAATAGGTACTTACAAAATATATTCCAGAATGCTTTATAATTAGAAGTACACAACTTATCAATTGGTGATTTTCAATTCTTTCCGTGTAAGGGTGTGCGTATGTGGTGTATGAGTGGAAGAGGCATGGAGCGCTGTGAGCGTTGACGGAATGTAAAAATAACAACACACTACTTACTAATTTTTGTGATGCCACAGCATAAAAAAATAAAAAATTAGTTATACTTGAACAACGTTAACTCGACTGCTTTAAGCAAAGATTGAATACCGACTGCCTGTCTCTGCAACGACGCGCAACGTGCACAATGAAGATTTGGTTTCATGATAGCAGCTGTCTATACCACCATAAAAAGAAAGGATTTAAAAGGATATGTACATGGACTATGGACCAGTGTTGCCGTTCTAGCGATTTTGTCGCTAGATCTAGTGGATTTTTAAGACTCTCGACGATTTTTAATAAAACGTTGTCGCTAAAATAAAATCTAGTGATTTCTAGCGATTTTTTTACTACGAAACCCTGCTACTACAAAGTTTGTATAATAACAATAAGAGATCAATTAAAAGTGATGAACAAGAGCGGTTAAATTACGATCTACCAGACGACGTCATAAGAAAAATCGGAAAGCCAACAAAATTGCAATCTGATTCAAGAACTAAAGGGTGATTTTTTAGCTGGTTTGGTTTTGGCAACACTGGTTTTGACAGCTGACGTTTGTTTAGTACCTTGTGTCACTGTCAAACAGCTTCAGTTTGGTTTGCAATTTAACCATGGATCGTCTTACAAATGAACAACGCTTGCAAATTATTGAATTTTACTATCAAAATTCGTGCTCGGTTCGAAATGTTCATCGCGCGCTGCTTCCATTTTATGATCGGCATTCTCGACCTTCTGAGCAGTCTATTCGGAAGATTGTGACCAAATTTCGCACCAAATTTACTTTGTTGGACATTAAACCACCAACACGTTTACGTACTGTGCGTAGTGAAGAAAATATTGCGGCCGTATCAGCTAGTGTGACAGAAGACCGCGAAATGTCGATTCGGCGCCGTTCCCAGCAGTTAGGCCTTTGTTACAGCACTACGTGGAAAATTTTGCGGAAGGATTTGGGCGTAAAGCCTTTTAAGATACAGCTGGTGCAAGAACTAAAGCCAGCCGACCTACCACAACGCCGAATTTTCGGTGAATGGGCTCTTGGAAAGCTGGCCGAGGATCCGCTTTTTTATCGAAAAATTGTGTTCAGCGATGAGGCTCATTTTTGGTTGAATGGGTACGTAAATAAGCAAAATTGCCGCATTTGGAGTGAAGATCAGCCAGAAGCATTGCAACAGCTACCAATGCATCCCGAAAAAGCCACTGTTTGGTGCGGTTTATGGGCCGGCGGCATTATTGGGCCATATTTCTTCAAAGATGATGCGAATCGCAGCGTTACTGTCAATGGTGAACGCTACCGAGCGATGATAACAAACTTTTTTTTGCCCGAAATGGAACTTCTTGACTTGCATGATATGTGGTTTCAACAAGACGGTGCCAAATGCCACACAGCACGCGAAACAATGGCGCAATTGCGAGGCGAGTTTGGTGAACAGTTAATTTCACGTTTCGGGCCGGTCAATTGGCCGCCTAGATCGTGCGATTTGACACCATTAGATCATTTTTTGTGGGGGTATGCCAAGGCTAATGTGTATAGGGACAAGCCCGCTTCGATTGACGCACTGGAAGCCAACATCCATGCATTCATTCGTGAGATACCGGCCGATATGTGTGAAAGAGTATGCCAAAATTGGACTCAGCGGATGGGCTACCTGAGACGCAGCCGCGGTCAACATTTGCATGAAATTATCTTTAAACATTAAATTGCAAGGTTCAAACTATCGATTCAAATAAATATTTCATTCATTTTTTCGAATTTTTTGTGTTTTTTTTTAAAAAAAAGTTCTAAACCTCTTAAAAAATCACCCTTTATAACCGAGGCCTCTACTTCAAACTTAGAAATAGATGAATCCATCTTTGAGTTGAAAATTAATTTGAAATTTTTAGCTTTCTTATTTTTCCAAAATTTTTTTTACTTAAATTTGTTGATTGTTTAGTTTTTTTATTTATTTTATTCAATAGAAATTTACTTTTAAATATTATGTATGTATTTTTTTAACTTATACTTTCAGCTTGATATTTTAGCGAATTCTAGCGGATTTTTGCGATGCAAAAACTAACGTTTCTAGCAGATTTTGCGTTATGGTCTGGCGAATTTGTGTGCCTCTTAGCGGCAACACTGCTATGGACTGTGCATAAAAATTCCACACATTAGGTAGTTGATTCCATGGAAATTACCAAAAATATTTACCAATTTACGACTTCTCTACGTCAATATACGTTTTCAGTTTCATGTGTTAAATTATTACAAGATTTTATTGATTCATCATTCAGTTTTGGTAAATCACCAAATATTTTTCGCAATTTGAGATTGTGAAGTGGTGTTTGAGAAATTGACCTATTAGAGTGGTAAATTGCGCCAAACAATCTCTCAAATCACTACAAATAAAAGAAGCTCGAATTGATACTTCTAATCGTAAATTTGAACAAACATAATTTGGTATTCTCCGCCGTTTTCAATGTGAAATTATCAATTTTTGTATTAATCCATGAAAACTTCGTTGTGATTTGCGGGAAATATATAATTCGTAAATTGCAACTCAAAATTTTGCAATTGGTGATTTTCAATTCTTTCCGTGTCTTAGTCTCACAAATGCGAGCCCTTTTGAGCACATTTTTCATTACATTCTCACACATTTCACGCGGTATTTCATTAATTTCTGTTTGACGGATAGCAGAAACCATAGACAAACCATACTGAGACCCCCAACTCACAATCCTCTTGCCGCTGGGCCGCTCAATTTTTTTTCAAATTCGCCATTTTGTATTCCTATCGGTGTTATGTCAAAAAAGAATCAATGTGACATGCAAAAACTCACAAAAACTACAAAAATAAATGCTGCCAACCGCGGCAACCGTGGGGAAATGTGAAAGAGTTCGGGAATTCCACATTTTTTAATTACTGAATGCCATTGGTTAGTTATTATAAATTGTTAAAAGGCGAATAATTTGATTTGTTTGGTTAGTAAAATTATCTAAAATATATTTTTTATATACTTCAACATATTAGGACAAGCATGGCTGTGTTTTTACCTCTTTTCGATATCATTAAGATCGATTTATTGCGTGAATTTTTCTTTAATAACTGAAGAAAACTTGCTCAAAATGTTTTTGTTTTCATGCAACGGGAAATCGGCCGAAGTTGGTGGTCTCAGTATTGTCTCTGGCAGAAACACCCGATCAACTTGAATGTTCAGTGTGAACTAACATTGTAATTATTGATATACTAAATATTTATGTACACTATTCTGTTGTGTGGATGAATATAAAAGAGAGAATTGGAATATAAGAGTTATAGCAAAAGAAGAGAAAAAGATTACAAACATAGGTCAAATGATCTTCAACAATTTCATCACTTATATTTTGTTTGAGTTGCTCAAGCGTTTCTGGTTTGTTTGCATAAACCTTGCTTTTCAGATATCCCCACAAAAAGAAGTCCGGAGCAGTCAAATCAGGCGACCGTGGAGGCCAATCAACATCACCATTTCTTGAAATAACTTGTTGTGGAAAGAGGTCTCGCAGTAATCCTGGCTGTATGCAATGTGGCACCGTCTTGTTGATACAACATGTTAATCAAGCCCAAAGCATGAAGTTGTGGCGTTAAAAAGTTTTCAATCATATCACGATATCGCTCCCCACTCACAGTTACCGTTACGCCGTTTTCATTTTCAAATAAGTAAGGTCCAATGATTCCTCCTGACCAAATAGCACACCAGACTGTAACTTTTAATGGATGCAAAGGTGACTAATGAATAATTTGAGGGTTTTCCATTGCCCAGAACCGACTATTCTGTTTATTCACATATCCATTCAATTGAAAATGTGCCTCGTCACTCAATATGATTTTTTTGTCATCGTCACAGTAATCGATAATTGATTTTGAAAAAATGTTTTAACGATTAAAACACGTTGGTTTATCGAATATTTTTCCATAATAAATTTGCCACGTGTCTACTTCACGTCTGCCAAATATGAACTGTCAAGACTAATGTTTACCAAAATGGCGGCAAAACAAAGTAGTGTACCTTCCCGGCGGACACCCTGTATATAAAACATATATTTTAGATAATTTTACTAACCAAACAAATCAAATTATTCGCCTTTTAACCATTTATAATAACTAACCAATGGCATTCAGTAATAAAAAAATGTGGAATTCCCGAACTCTTTCACATTTTCCCACGGTTGCCGCGGTTGGCAGCATTTATTTTTGTTGTTTTTGTGAGTTTTTGCATGTCACACGGATTCTTTTTTGACATAACACCGATAGGAATACAAAATGGCGAATTTGAATAAAAGTTGAGGGGGCCAGCGGCAAGAGGATTGTGAGTTGGGGGTCTCAGTATGGTTTGTCTATGGTACCAACAGCCCCTTTTTAGTGCCCCCGAACCCTACCACAAACTTTTTTATATAACTTAACCTACTTACAAAAAATTAAGTGATATAGTTCAAATCAATTAATTGGGCCGTTTTTATTTGCTGAAAGGGTCAAATGTGAAGGAAGTAACGAACTTTCTTCTAAGCCCTATAGGTGAAAAATTCTTCTAAAGCTTCTCGCCGCCTACCACATCGCGTGGCTGTCAAATAAATATCGCCTGGGTACGCACGAAATTGCAGACAACGGTCCATGCCCACCACTCATTAAAACAAACAAAAGTCCCAGTCGCAGGCCCGATTGCAGTGCCTAAAAGAATCCAAACAAAGCACTTACTCTTACGTAGTCTCTGCTGCCTCTGGTGAGCAATTTTAACTGATTCCAGTCTTCGACATACAACTTGGTATAGAGCTGCCATGCCTGCACCAAAGTGGCTGAGCAAACATTCACCCTGGTGAAAACAAATAGACTTCCTAGACAAACACAGCCGCTAAGGAACGATTCATATCCCACCCAACTCGCCGGGGTAGATCGTGGTCGTCTTGGCTCTAACTAATGAGGTGCCTGTTGCATTGCGTTTCCCAAATCGATCGCGACTCGCTCACAGGTTAACCTTTTCGCAGATAGCTGATGGATAAATTATATCCCAGCAATGGTGGTGGCAACAACGACGACGCACGGCCTGAAACAATCAACATGATCGGCGAGCAGATAAATTGTGCGGATTTAACCAATCACCCTGAGGGCATCCGTATTGCTTTATCATTGTGCAGGCAGAGCGGGCCGAGGTTCCATTCTTCCTAGAGACATATAGGTAGGTACGAATTCGGAATTGCATTGCCGCCGCCCGTATAATGCGGAACAGAAGAGCGCAGATCTTGATCATGGCTGGGCATGCGATCCGATTCGTTTCAACCACCACCAGCACCTTTGGAAACCAATAATTTTCGCATCACAATTTACAGCTAATTCCAGAGATTACAGGCGGCTTATAACTCGGAGCGGATTCCATTCCAGCTTTCACTGGGGCTAAGTGGACTGGACGACTGGCTGGCACTGATGCCTCAGCTCAAGCTTGAGCAGAGTAGATTTATGAAGCGGCATCGAAGGTGCCATTTGACAGCGTTTGACCCCGGTCACCTGGGAGATGTTCATCTCCAGCCAGCGCTCCAGTGTCCAATTCGCAATTCGCAATTCGCAATTCACAACGCACAACAGCACGGCCGGCGGCAACAGGATTTATACCAACGATCGACAGATAAGCACCTCTTGGACACACAACGAATTGTGCCATAAAACACCCCCGGGGAACTCTTGTGGGTGGATGGGGTACGACGGCGACGGCGACGGCGACGGCGACTCTTCATAAATTACGGTCCTCAGTGTGCTTTTCACATGGCAGCCAAGTGCGGAAAATTAATCTTTAACGGGGCGCATCCAATTGATACTGTGCCTCTACCTCTGGCTTGTCCAATTGGCCTCGAGTCTGGGGGCTCTCTTGACCACAAAGACGCGATTGTTTTAGTATGGGAAACTCTGGTGTGCAGCAGGTGAAAGTCATCTGTTTCGGGGTGGCATGGCGCGGCGGTTCCCACCATGACAAGTCGCTTGGAATGCCAGATGCACGCTGTCAGTGGTCATATTCATTGATTAGGTGTTCGAGACAACATGGCCTCGAATTCAATTACGGTGCTGGGTCTCGCTCTCGGTTTTCCAATTGAACTTTCCGGGGGAGGCGACCTCATTTCTGCAAATGTCAGGAGGCTAATACGTGAATGGGCTTCCCTCGACTATGTGCGCCCATCGGGAGCGTGTATGCATGAGAATTAAATGGCGCGCACGTGTGCGCGGAGGCAGAGGAATTTGCCGCTTTTTTTATTTTCTTAGCCACATTTGTGACCTCATTGAGACCTTTTTAATGCGCGATCGCGATGATCGGGCGGCAGTAGGAACGCTGCCAGTTTAGCCACATGGACACACCTCCGAGATGTGCACATGTACAATATGCGCGCGCATTGTGCAATGTGTGTTAAATAAATGGATGCACTGCGCACCGTGCACATGCTGGGAATATTGATTGTGATTGGGAGTTAAGTGATTTGTCTTGGATGGGAAATTGCGTTGCACAAGATCAAGATGAGACCCTCAATGCGCCAAGCTATGGGCATGCGAATGTGCATCAGCACAAAATTAATCGCGTCACGGAGAGTTTCGTATTCTCAGCGATATACAGGGAGTGGTGCATACGAATGGGTGCAATGTGAGGCCGAATGTTGCAAGAACTCATGAGGCACCTGGTATTTGCTAGCAGTCACCGGAAGTGTGTCGCCGGTAAAGGCAATTGATGCAATGCATACGTGGACATGTGGGTCAGTGGATGCAGTATGACAAGGCTGCTGGGGCAGCTGCATTTGTTGGCAAATAAAATGTTCACAACACGACCACAGGAAGAGATATGCATTTTATACTGAACGAGGGAAGTTTGGATGTGTGGGGCGCCATCTCTCGGTCGGATGCGCAACCGTTGGTCGTAAAGAAAATGTGTCCGTTCACAACAGGGTTGGTTCGCCCCAGTTTGGTTTTGTCTAAGCCTTCGGCTGCTCGAGTCACAATTCAACATGGCCGCCGCCTAAGATAGACAGAGCATACGAGCTTTGAAAGCCGGAGACTTGATAAGCAACATCAAGGTAGCTTTTGGGAAAGCAAATTTCGCAGATGAGGTCAGTAGTTTCCTTGCCCAGGTGTATTATTTGAAAAGGTATTTTGGAAGATCGGAGTCTTGGAGGTGCCTTCTACTTTTGCACATAAAAAAAAAAACGTAAATATAGCGCCTGCCGTTCCTTTGTCGGAGTTTTTTTGAAAATAGCCGAATACAGTCTCAATCAGGAGCTTTGCTACCTTAATCTGGCCCCAAAATTTTGTCTACGGTCTTGGAGATACGTACAACCACCAATAAATTTTAAATAGGTCGAACAGGGTCTAATTATGGAGCTTTGCTACTTTAATCTGGCCCCAAAGTTATTTTTTTTGGCCTTGGTGCTACATATAACCACCCATCCCAAGTAACAATTTGACTTCGGTAAGGCGCTATCGAAGCTATTTCACCTCCCGCAATATTAACTGCATAAGGTCTAAAGGAAACGCATTTGGCGCACTTAATGCAAGTATTTACTTGTTTAAGACTTCCTGAACAGCTTGGATAGACCTTACCGAAACTTTATGGAAGCTTTATAGAGGCTCCAAAATGAACAAGAAAAAAATTTATTTTTTTTATTACATTTTTCAATTTTCCATTTTCTTATTCTTTTATTTTTTTTATCTTCTTATTAAACATGTTCAAAGACTTTTTGCAATTTTCATGGAGTTCACATTTACGTACTCGTAATAATTTACATTTTACTTACTTGCGCCGCACTGAGAATCGAACACGGGTCCTGCTGCGTAGTAGTCCAATACACTACCCCTAGGCTAATTCGTCATAATGCTGTAGCAGTGGTAAATCTGAACTACTTGATACATTTTAGAGTTTCGTGTAGACTTGCAATAAACTTGCAGCTTACTCGACCGAAGTTGTAAACAAGACATTTAGTGTTACCCTTATTTATTCATGGGCGAAAAGTGTTTATTTAAAATCGCATTACTGACATTTTTTTCACTGTGCTCATAGTGTTTTATTGTTTGTCATTTTTCCCCGATTCATTAATTATAGTTTCTTTAGACAGCTTTGGTTCATTTCATATGAAATTAATTTTTACCTCTATAAAGCCTCCATATGTAAGTTAGGAGGAAGTAGGAGTAAGTGCTTCTGTACAGCTTGCAATCGCAAGCGGTTGGCTGCATGACAGTTCATTGCTTCTATAATGCCTTCGGTCAGAAGCTTCTAGGAAGCGCTTCGAACCACAAGCTTTATCGAAGCAATTCACTTTCCACACATCTCCAGACACATTTTCAGAAGTCTAATAGAATTCTTATCGGAACTTAATTTCATATCCCTCTATAAAGACTGTGTATATGCTTCGTAGAGGTCTTACTGAAGTTATTATCGAAACAATTGCTTCGAAATAGATCAACTTCGTTTAACAATGACTATAGAAGCTCTATCGAAGCTGTTGCCTACAGAAATTACAAATTTGAACCTTACCGAAGTAAAATTGTTACTTGGGATTTGAGCTTAAAATATGTCGAAAAGGGTCTCAATATGGAGCTTCGATACCTCAATCTGGCCCAAAAGTTCTTTTACCGGCCTTGGTGCTACATATAACCACCCATTTGAGCTTCAAATAGGTCGAAAAGGGTCTTAATATGGGGCTTCGATACCTTAATCTGACCCAAAAGTTATTTTACCGGCCTTGGTGCTACATATAACCACCCATTTGAGCTTCAAATAGGTCGAAAAGGGTCTTAATATGGAGCTTTGCTGCCTTTATTTAGCCCAAAACTTATTTCTACAGATTTATTATCAAATATAACAACAAATTCAAGCTGTAAATAGGTCGAAAAGGTCGAAAATTCTTTCTACAGATTTGGTATCAAGTATAGCAACAAATTCAAGCTGTAAATAGGACGAAAAGCGTCTAAATATGGAGCTTTGCTACCTTGATTTAGTCCAAAACTTCTTTCTATAGATTTGATATCAAGTATAGCAACCAATTCAAGCTGTAAATATGTCGAAAAGGGTCTAAATATGGTGCTTTGCTGCCTTTATTTAGCCCAAAACTTCTTTCTACGGGTTTGGTGCTACATATAACTACCCATTCGAACTTAAAATAGGTCGAAAAGGGTCTCAATATGGAGCTTCGATACCTCAATCTGGCCCAAAAGTTCTTTTACCGGCCTTGGTGCTACATATAACCACCCATTTGAGCTTCAAATAGGTCGAAAAGGGTCTTAATATGGGGCTTCGATACCTTAATCTGACCCAAAAGTTCTTTTACCGGCCTTGGTGCTACATATAACCACCCATTTGAGCTTCAAATAGGTCGAAAAGGGTCTTAATATGGAGCTTTGCTGCCTTTATTTAGCCCAAAACTTATTTCTACAGATTTATTATCAAGTATAACAACAAATTCAAGCTGTAAATAGGTCGAACAGGTCGAAAATTCTTTCTACAGATTTGGTATCAAGTATAGCAACAAATTCAAGCTGTAAATAGGACGAAAAGCGTCTAAATATGGAGCTTTGCTACCTTGATTTAGTCCAAAACTTCTTTCTATAGATTTGATATCAAGTATAGCAACCAATTCAAGCTGTAAATATGTCGAAAAGGGTCTAAATATGGTGCTTTGCTGCCTTTATTTAGCCCAAAACTTCTTTCTACGGGTTTGGTGCTACATATAACTACCCATTCGAACTTAAAATAGGTCGAAAAGGGTCTCAATATGGAGCTTCGATACCTTAATCTGGCCCAAAAGTTCTTTTACCGGCCTTGGTGCTACATATAACCACCCATTTGAGCTTCAAATAGGTCGAAAAGGGTCTTAATATGAAGCTTTGTTGCCTTTATTTAGCCCAAAACTTATTTCTACAGATTTATTATCAAGTATAACAACAAATTCAAGCTGTAAATAGGTCGAAAAGGTCGAAACTTCTTTCTACAGATTTGGTAACAAGTATAGCAACCAATTCAAGCTGTAAATATGTCGAAAAGGGTCTAAATATGGAGCTTTGCTACCTTTATTTAGCCCCAAACTTCTTTCACCTACATATAACCACCAATTTAAGCCTTAAATAGGTCGAAAAGGGTCTCAATATGGAGCTTCGATACCTTAATCTGGCCCAAAAGTTCTTTTACCGGCCTTGGTGCTACATATAACCACCCATTTGAGCTTCAAATAGGTCGAAAAGGGTCTTAATATGAAGCTTTGCTACCTTTATTTAGCCCAAAACTTATTTCTACAGATTTATTTACAAATATAACAACAAATTCAAGCTGTAAATAGGTCGAAAAGGTCGAAACTTTTTTCTACAGATTTGGTATCAAGTATAGCAACAAATTCAAGCTGTAAATAGGTCGAAAAGGGTCTCAATATGGAGCTTCGATACCTTAATCTGGCCCCAAAGTTATTTTACCGGCCTTGGTGATACATATAACCACCCATTTGAGCTTCAAATAGGTCGAAAAGGGTCTAAATATGGTGCTTTGCTACCTTTATTTAGCCCCAAACTTCTTTCACCTACATATAACTTCCAATTTAAGCCTTAAATAGGTCGAAAAGGGTCTCAATATGGAGCTTCGATACCTTAATCTGGCCCCAAACCCTTTTATACGGGCTTGGTACGGCATATAACCACCAATTAAAGCTTTGTGTAGTTTTTAAGCTTCTAATCTCTTTAAATTGAGTTCGCCTGCAGCTAAGAAAGCAACCAATGCGTGTGCTTATTCTGAAATCAGACTCTGATTTATGTGCTCAAATAGTTTACAGACCTCTGGGCAGAGAAAAGTTGTAAATGTCGCTATAAAACACCCGCCTCTTGCTGCCCAAAAGACTCTCTGTACTAGTTAAATTGGCTTCATAATTTAATAGAGCTTGAAATAGAGCTGTTAACACTCAGAACGGTCCACCGGCCATTGCCGCTTTTACGACCGAGCTGTAAGAGAAACATTCCGACAATCCAAGATCCAACGGCCGGATTAAGTCGACATAAATGCACCCGTTCTCTTGGCAGCCCGTATTTAACTACCAAATCAATTACCCTCATCGACAATTATATTCGTCAATATTATTGTGCACCTGTTCCGATAGAGACACGCCACAGGCAGCGTGAATTTAATTAAGCCAGTCACCACAAACTTCAGCTCGTATACTGCGGTTCCGTTCCAATCTATAGTCACACCATTCAGTGGCACATTGGCTTAGAGTCAACAAAACACCGATAAGCGGCCATCGATCCATCGCCTCCCTGACTAATTACTGTTTTAGCCGCGCCGAGTCAAAGCCCAGCCCGCACAAACACATACACACGTTTTTGGCTGGCTCCTTGTGTGTTTGACAGTCGGCGGCGGCGCTACCAATCGAGCAAGAAGCAAGATCATCGCAATTGACAGCCCGGTAGTCATCTTTCAATAAAAAAGTGATTTTTATTGCTAACGAGCATGACGTTAAGATGCCCATAAGGCTGCGCCATGCAATTAAATGCGCGCAGAAGTCAGGCACAGAGCAGCTGCTGTGTGCGTTTCGCGCTGGATGCAACCAACAATGCTACACGCCACAGGTATTCCATTTCGGATTTGAAATTCAATATTTAACCGATCGAAAGCAATCAGCGAACTCATGTACCTGTCATTTGGAGTTTTGCGGGGATTTGTCATCGATATTGAACGGTGATCGCTTATCGATGGTGCTATGGTCGCGGACGACGCATAGACGCAACGTGCGCGCACATCTAGTATGCCGGAGTGGACGCCGGTTAACGCAGTCCTAATGAATTGGCCAGCGATTGTGGCTGGCATTGAAAATGGGAAAATGTGCAACTGCTGTGTGCTTGGGAGTGCACATCGGTGGAGTATGCAGCTGCTGCTGTTGTTGTTTTGTGCGCGCTCTGGCAAGTGACTGTAATTCACTTGTTGCCGCACTGCATACAAATGGCTAACGTTGCTGTGCGCTGTGGGGACTGGGGAGAGACTACGTCTCCTGGATACCAAGTAACAATCGAATTTATTTGGTTTAAATTTGCAACGTGCTTGGGGTTTCATTATATACCTAGACCTGGTATTGGAAGGCGAACGCGCATAGACCGGAGACGCACATGTATAGAGATGGATAAACCAAAGCGAGCGAGGGAGAAGGAGATTTGCTTGATTTATATCTGGAATAGCCTTGCAGCAGTGATCAATATTAATCAGATAAATTGTTTTGATGAAAGCGTATACTTTTCGATCGGAGAGTTGGGCCTTGAAAGTTAGACGCTTCGATATATGTGGAGTTGGGGGGCAAACAAAATAGTGCCACCAAGGAGATGTGATTGGTACTGATTTTAGGCTGATTTTGTGGGGGACTTATTGAAGCACAGTTCAGATAGGTTGCGACAGCCAGAGCTTCAAAGTTGTAGCACAGATTTCTATCTAAAGTGCCTAGCTCCCTCTGTCAGGCGGATTGCTAAAGAGCTAAAAGATGATTTTAAAACGTTTCTTAAAAACAGTAGTAATCTACAGTAAGCTTTTGTTAATTTTCTCGTTGAACAGGGGAAATCCCTGAATATCCGGGGATCGAAAATTAAATTTTGTTACCACTGCGTTCCAGTCTTTTTTTATTTTAAATACGCCTTTACGTGGTTCGTGCAATTAAACAGTCAACAAATGCGGTAGTGCCATGTACCTAACAAACTAAAACTAGAGGCTTCGTAAAATTTATCCAAACCTCAGAGGTTTTGCCATACATTTTTGAGGTGGCGAAACATCTGGTTTTCAGCGAAATCTATTTGAAACCCCTCCGAGTTTATCCGTCCGTTAGAGGTTATCAAACGGAACAAGCCTTCAGCGTGAACTTTGGTTTATTTTATGTTCATTTGTGGATGTCAAGATATTAAACGCCAAAAAAATGTGACAATCAATCAAGCAGCGTTGCCAGTTTGGGGGTTTTCCCCACAGATCTAGGAGTTTTTTTGACCGACGGGGGGAAACTATTTAGGGGGAAATCTGGGTTTTTTTTTTTGTAATTGCGTTCAATTATTTTTTTCTTCACACTAAAAAGTATGGTATGTTAACATTAAAAGCTATAAAGCAACACCAACAAATCAAATAAATTCATGTTCCATTTATGCCAATTCCATTCCAACGCATTCCAATATTCATTGGAGCCAGAATATTAATAAACCCCTATCTAAAGCTACATACATCACACACTATTGCATTTGCGAAAAGTTCACAATCATATAAGAAGCAATAAATAGAGCGAGACTTTCTTTGTATTTTGTCTCTTGCCAAAACCGATTTGTGATTGTTCCTGGATCGGGATGTATCAATTTTACCCTTTCCGATCAAATGAACAAAATGTTCACGAGCAGATGTACAAAAACAAAAATTAAGACAACGAGAACTATATTTTAGGACTTATTTATGAAAATAGATTATTTTTGCTTATTAGCTAAGTTTTTCTTATTATTATCTTAAAATCTGAATTCACTTCCTTTTTTTTTTTTAAATACATTATACATTAAAAAATCGTTTTAATTCTTTAAATTCGTGTGTTTGTACTTAGTCTTAAATTTACCTTCATACTTTGAAGAGAAAAAATTTTGGGTTTTTTTTTTAGAAAATAGCTAAGTCTGGGGGTTTTTCAGATTTGTCTGGGGCAAAATATTTCAACCGTCTGGCAACGCTGCAATCAAATAATAAAAGAAGAAAAGAATCTGAATCAAAAAAAGAAGTAAGCAATATTTTTAGGAGAAATATTTATAAATGCTGCAATAAAAATAAATTCTGAACAAATTAACGAAATGTAATTTGTTCAGAATTTATTTTTAGTAATTCCTCTTTCCAACACAATTTTTTTGCGTCAACAAACAGCTTACAAGGTTTCGGTATAAGTTCATCGAAACCTAGCGATTTCAGTTTGGTGGTGGTTCATTTGGCTCATTTGTTCATTAAGTTCAGTGAACTTCGATATACAGTCAGAAAATCTACTCCCAATAGATGTATCACGATTTTTGGTTGACTAAACTTTGAAGTCGGTAGATCAATGGGGGCTCTGGAACAACAGGACATACATTTGTTTGCAACATACACATGATTCGGATACACTGCTATTTGTACGCATCCTTCATCACACTTGTAACATCCGCCCTGGGGCGGCACAGGACACAGAACTCCATCCCTTTCAATTGAATACATGAATAAATTAGCAATACAATGTTAAAAATTAATTTAACTACATTTTATCCTTCGTTATCGCTTTTCAGCGTCAATACCCAAGGATCAGTTAAGTAGCCACAAATATTCTTGTCAAAAGTAAATTGTATGCCCAGAAGCACACTACCACGATACAAATTGAGAAATACAAGACTTAAACCGATAAAACAACAATAAAACCAATTTGCCGTACCACAGGGTTCCCATTTCAGCGTCGTAATTTTAATTTAATTGAATTTTAGGGCGTCGGCTCAGGCCAGCAGGCTGCAAAACGGCCGGGGCGTGTCACGTGGACATAATTCAGCAACGTCTGCATGGCACCGCTCGTATATATTGTTAAGATTGATAAATGTCGCCGCGGCGTTTGTCCCATCTATATCCTGGGTGGTGGTGGCGTAGCACGCAAGCGTGCGCCCAACTAACACCAAAGCACCTCTGCCATCCACTGAGAATGGGATATTTAGGTACCTATGCAGCGATGAGTAATTGGTCGCAATATTTTCAGGTGTCACAGGCATTTGCATAATTGCTCAACAGCTCCAATTATGCGAGGACGCAGTGGTCGACGGAATGTGTGCGAACGCACCAAACCCCATTAAGCCGACGGATTCGTCGTCGTTTTTGAGTTCCCAATTCTTGGGGATTTGTTGCCTGTCCATTGTGCGTCATGTTTCTGTAATAAATTGCCATGTTACGTGGGGGTCGTGTATACCTACAGTCCTACACTAAATGCCGGAAGAACGTAAAACGATCTCGTAGACTTGTTAACAAGAAAGGGTACACCTATTCGTAGATCGCGACGGAATTGTCAGCGGAGCGCGCTTACAAGTGGGCCGATGGACCATCCATCCGTCTCTCTATTGTGAGACGATACGATGAAAGTTTTCATGTTCATACCAGAATGGGAACTTAAGTCCACACTGTGTCAACCATAAATTTGTGCGCGGTTGTCCTGGGATCCAGTGTAGGCATCGATTCTATACGCAAATAGGCACCGACCGCGCGACCGGCTGGATGTGCTTGTAATAAGCGTAGTTTTCGCAGCCGAAGCACCGAGCAGTGTGTGGGCAATTGTGGATGATGATCCTGTTCGGGATCAGCATAAATGGCGTAATGATATGGTGCATAATTGGATACGTGTTATGATGCCTACATGAAGGGGCGACTAGTCCCGTGTGCGATCGCTATTAATTTGGGCCGGTGCATGCTGATTTATTTAAGTAGCTCAGCTGAGGTGATTTGCGCCTTAGTTCGCCAAGTTGGTGCTGCTGAGAAACACCTGGACGGTGATTGATGTACTTAGCGCGGAAGGGGAAGTCCCGAGTAACCAAGTGTGAGTTGGGAGTAATTCGCAGCCGGAAATGGAGAAAATCATGGCATAAAATGGTGAACAGCGAATTGACAAAAGTAGAGTGAGTATGGTCTTTCAAAAATTAATTGTCAGCTTTCAACTTGTGGCCGACATTTTGGTACATAAGAGGAAAGGGGAACCCATTGGTACACCTCACTTCGTTACATACTCTACATTGCAGGTAGTGAAAGACTTGCTGTTGATTTGTGGCGGGGCCATCTTATGGTTTCTCGTTAAATTTCCTATTTGGACTCTGACAGATTTTTGGCATTTAAAAAAAGCAGCAGAACTAAAATTCAAACTTGTAACCTGCGCTCCTGAAATGTGCCTAAAAATGACTTATGCTGTCAATAGGCAATCGTAGGTAAAGTCGTCTGTAGTTGTCTCAAATTGTACTCGGTTTTCTGCCTTCGAAAATTTTCAATACGAATTTCTGAACTGACCCAAATCTGGAAAGATTTGGAAACTGACCACCAAATTTAAGACAACTTTGAAGCAGTCGAAAAGCTTCGGTACTCCTTAGGTATATCTTGAATCAGGAATCAGATTAAAAAAGAGCACGCTTCAAAAAATATGTCTGTCGTAAAAATTTAAAAATGTATTTCCTGCGACTTCTTTAACCACAAATTGCTAACCAATGGAAAATTGAAATCAACATTTGTGGTTCTTTCTTACAACTTCTGTTGGTAAAAAAAATTTTGCTAATTTTGTGCAATTTGAAAAAAATTTAAGGAATTTTGTTTGTGTAGATGGCAAAAAAGGGGAAATTTCAGTGCGGGAATTTTCAAATCAAAAGAGTGGTAACACTGGCATTGGTTCCTACTCTTTCTGTTTCTCTTTAACCGCTCAAGTTCTTTTTTATTTATGGTTTAAGCCTGTTTCACCACGTTCCGTGTCTTATTGCACTGGATGCTGTCGTTAAACTTATAATAAATTTGTTTGGCCTTGATTTTCACAAATTCGTTCATGCGATTCTATTCACTGCAAACAGGAAAGTTGGTACTGAAAAAAATATGTCTCTGTGCTCTGCGCACTCCAAGCTAAACTGTCAATTCTTTGCAACTGAAGCAGCCATGTCCGTCCATCTTTCCTTCGAAGACTGGCTTGAAACTGCTGAAAACTTTTCGTGCGACGTCGAAAAGTAGTCTACGGTCTCCCTGACTAAAACAACATTACGCGATAGAGGGCCACTCCAATGATGCCTGACTTTATGCCACGAATTTCCCAAATCAAAATTTAGAAAAATACCTTTTTTTCCTCCACGCCGCTGTCGCAAAGCTCCCTACAATAGGTATAGGCACGGTTACCACTTGCAAAAAAAATTAGCTACCAAATTTGGAAAAAAAAGTTACCAAACCCAGATAAAATTTACCAAAAATCTGGAGATGTTGATAGAACATAAAAAAAAAAATCATATGTCTTTTAAAATATTCAATTTGGTACATAAGGTTTGTAGGAACTTAGTCAGTCTTTAAGTAGTTACACAACGACTACTTTATAAAATAAAAAAATAAGACTTAACTTACTAATGTAGTAGTAATATCTACTTTAAATAATTTTGCTGACCAAAAGCATGATTTTCTAAACTCAAATTATTTTTTTTGATTTTTAAAATGGCTTGTTTAAAAACAAACACTTATAAAATATAAGACTCAAGGAACGTAGTAGGAACTTTGTCAGTCTAAGCAATTAAAGAACGTCAACAACGTTGTGCACAAAATTACCAGCTGTAAGAAGGCATGGGATCATCTACCATTTCCGAGCCTTTTTTTTCTTATAGCTTTAACAAATTAGAGTTTTACGTCTGCAAACAAATAATATGATTAACTAACCATATCTAAATGTAGTTATAAACAGAAAATATTTCGAAGTCCACCATCTGTCAAAAGAAGAAAATGAGTGCATTCAGTCATTTTTTGAACAAAATAGGTTTACATATGGAAAATTGCAAATGCAATGATTTCACTCAGAAACAGTAAGGCAGCATTTAAATGAATTGTTATCGAGTTTCAAATATTTTTTGCACCCTGTCTCAGAAGTTCGACCAAAAAGTTGACAGCTCAACGAGTCTTGTTGCACCCTACAGACTCTAATCGATATCTCAAGAGAATTTTCAAACGAGTTCTCTTACCTTTCACCTGATGGGCAAGATGAAAAGCAAATCACCAGTAAAATCATTTTTCTTCCTGACACACACGTCCCTGTCGCTGATCAATTATTTACCATTACCCACCGTCCAACATTTATCAATTTTCGTTTTTCCATTAAGTTGGGACAAAGCACAAGCCCAAGCGCGGGTTCCTGACGCCTTTTGTTTGCGCATTTCTTCAGTGCCCTGCGGTAGCCGGATACGATTAATGGTTCGAATCAAACGCTTGCAGCCGTTAGCAATGTTCTGTGCCGCCAATAGCAGCAGGCGTTGCGCCATTGCGGCACAGCTTCCGCGCTCGCTGAATACCAAATGGATTGTAAATTAAATTTTCTTACAAGGAATATACGTGTCTAGGCCAGAGATGGACCGCCGCCGTGCCTATTTGCCGATTGGAATACGAAATAATCAAAACCATTTAACTGCAATACCCCCTAGCGTCAGACACATACAGCCTGCTATCAGTTTTTTCTTTCTTTTTGTTTAAGCAGCGGGCGATGTGGTGGAGGCCCGTCGCATATCCATCCTGGTGGAGGAGATGTTTGAATGGAAACCACCAACGGAGTCAGTGGCAAAATAAAGTCCTATCGGCGGACGGTGTACCCTATAGAGCCTTGATGCATGCCGTGAATGTGAATATTCAGTCAAACAAATTGGAATTGAGTTTCTGTGCACTCGGGAGCGTAGTTTCTACCGTCAAACGTGAACGCCAAAAGTAACAGCGAAGAGTTGAGTGAATTGGGTTCATGGGGGCTACGGTCGGTAATGGATTCAATTGGATGTGCACCTAAAGTCATGATGAATTGATGTCAAGAAGCTTCATTGTGGCCGCCTTGAACATGGCTATGCAATGTGATCTTCTGTGAGTACTTTCGAAGTTCATTTATAGTAAGTCGATGGACAGATATTTCGAATCTCTTCGACTTCGTTGAGGTGTGAAACGTACTGAGCTTACAGGGTAAACGGTTCAAGGACCGAAAACCACTAAAATCTACTTCCGTGGTTGCAGTTTAAGTCGGCGAAGTGTACGCACTGAAAACGAGTCGAAAAGAACAAATGGAAGTGAAAATAAAACCAAATTGCTTCCACTTATGCGTGGTTGTGCAAATACTTGCAATGCTCTTCATTGTTCGGAGCTTTTTTTACTGCTTTTGCCACAAATAATTAGGAGTTGGTATCAGCTGTTTCGCAAGTCCAACTTCAAACCACCATAGGGTATTTCGCGACAACGTCAGTGTCAAATATGAAGAAGAAAAAACCAAGTGACAGCTAAAAAACTTGTAGGAGCATGATTTTGTTAAAAAATTACAAAAAAGTTTATAATAAAGTCCAAAAAACAGAATAAGAACATTTTAGAATTGAAAACTGATGTTTATCACATGTATTAGTTAAAAGAAGAGAGGTTAAAGTAATGGGAATTGTGCGCTTTTTGGCAATATTTGAACAAAACACTACTCTGGCCATTAGGTAGAGGTTTTTTGACGTTTGAACCTTTTTGGATGGGCTTCGCGAAACACTCTATTGAATTATCATCGCTCAGCTGTCATTCTTCTTTTAACTTAATCGGTATACGCTGCACTATTCGTATTCTGTAATAATTAAGTGCAATTTGTATTTTTGTTTAATATTTTTGTTAATAAATCTTGGAACGAGAGTCAGCGTTTTTATTTATCGCTCTCCACACATAAGGGTTGCAACACTAACATTCATGTTTTGTTTCAAGCCTGTTAAAAAAAATCATGAAGAATGTTATACATTAAGCCACAAACACACAATCGCGACATCACGTCCCAAATACTCAGAATCCAATTTACATTGACAGATAAATGAGACAGAAACCTACAAATAAATATTTACTGTGTGAAATCAAAAATGCGTTCACTATCTTCACATTATTTCATAATCGTGAGAATAAATTTGTTTACTACCAAAAGTGACAGCTGGAAAAAATGTATTCACTTTGTTCCCCTGCGTGGGTTGTAAGAAAGCGAACAAAAAGAGCAAGCTACGAGTATCAGCCAAAGGAAAGGTTAACAAACGGAATTCACTTCCACTGGTTGGAGAAAAATGTCATTCATTTAGTACAAGAACCTTAACGTCGTAGAATGGAGTCACTTTCGCTGTGTAGTGCCACGTTTGTCACAAATATGTTGATAGGTACACATAAAACAATGGGCCTTACCAATAATCATTTTTAGCCTGCACACTAAATATTTTGTAGGTCACAATATCCAATTCGGTGGCTCCATGAAATTATGCCAGAATGAAAAATGGTAAAAAAAAAACTTTTGATAGTCTGATTGGGGTGATTTTTCATTATGTTGGGGCCTTTAGTCATTGATAATTTTGGGTAAAATTTCATTTTTGTTTGTGAAATTATGTATATTTTATTACATGTAGCTATGTAATATTATTGGGGTATTATTTTAGAATGAATGAATAAATAAATAATTTGCAATAGATGAAATATCACCCCAAAGTAATGAAAATTGGCCCCAAATTCAATGTTTAGAGTCCCAAACTACAACAAATGTTCAATATAAAGAAAGAAATTGTCTGCAAACTTTTTTAATTATTTTAAATGAAATTGAATTGTATTTTCAACGTTTTTCCTGCAATACGGACACTTATAGTTTTGGCCATTAATTTTAAGTCGCACTCAGAGCAAACTTTTAAGTGCTTGCAAGGCAAAAAAGAATATTTGCCCGAAAACTAAATTTTTTTTTTCTTTAATTTTCTAAAGCTGAGCTGACTCTTAATTTTTTTCTTTTATTATTCAAAGCTTAAAGTCAGTTCAGGTTTCAAATAACTTTAGCGCGAATTGAAACGAGTGACGCCGTATCAATGGTATACTTCACGTTTCTCCTCATAGAATTTTGTTTTGATACCAAAATAAGAAAATAAAAAATGGCCCCAAAAATATGTAAGAAGACCCCAAAACAATTAAAATGCAGCCCAATTTCATAGTCATTTTTGTTGTTTCTTGCCATGCATTATTTTGGGAAAATTTTTTTCATCTTTTAACTAACAATTTGGACCCATTCTGCATTTATTTCGGGTAATATTGCATAACTGGAATTGGTTAATTTTGCATTTTGAAATATTACCCCTGTTGGGGTTTTTCATTAATTTTTTTTTTGGGCCATTTTCAATTGGGGCATAATTTCATGGAGCCCAATTTTGTATGGAAAATTTCGCCATTGTGGGTTCGAAAAATTTAGCTTGGACAATCAATGAATTTTGAATGAATTTTGAATGAATTTTTGGAAAGTGAGTACACAAAAGCGCTCATCGGTCATCACCCCCCGTGAAGCTAAAAACACACAAGGGCAACAGCTTTCCATAGCGACTACAAGTCAGGAGAACCAAAAACAACCATTGTAACACGAAAGCTTGCAAAATCAACTATAGAAATTGTCGAAGAAAACAAAAATGCATTCTACCAGTGACAGCGATTCACCAATGGGCTACGACGATGGTGGAATCTTCTCTAATTATATTATCGTGAATAAATTCCGATTTCCCTTGCCTGCAACGTAAAATCGGTTTACTGGACGAAAAAATATTATAAATAATATAATATATAAATATTATTCCCTCAATGTCATATGCGCTTTGGTTTTTTTCATGTGGCTGTCATTATCATCTACGTATACGCAGCGTTGCCAACCAATTTTGATGAAAAAATGCCTAACTTGAGAAAAAAAGATTCCTTTTTCAATAAAATAATGCCAAAAATTATTTTTTTAGGTAAACTGGAATCAAAAATTAAATATAAATAAAAAAAAATTAACGAAAAACAACTTTTATTTCCAAAAAAAAAACTTAAATAATAAATCACAGAAGAAATTCGAAAAGGAACAAAATGTATGACATTTCAGTTTCACAAAATTCTTGACATTTTAGTTTCATAAGTAGTAGGTATTGAAAAAAACAAACATAGTTTTAGTCCATCAGATCGTCTAGGTAATTGAAATCATACATTAAAAAAATAAAAAGTCAAATTGTTGAATCAAAAAAAAAAATTGAAAAATATTTGAAATAAAAAAAAGATGCCTTTCCGAAAAAAACAAGCCTTAAAGCCTTGGCTAATGAAATAATGCCTAAACGGCACGAAAAAGCCTTGGTTGGCATCACTGCGTATACGTAATGTCGCCTGCAAGTTGTAATTGTCAGCACTTCTGACTTTTCATTTGCCTTGTACGAGTATGTGTTGAAAAAATCCGGCGCACTCTCGTCGTACTGCAAGTAAGCTATAACCACAAATCACCTCCACCTCTTACAATCGGTTGAATAACTCCAAAGAGTCGCTCCTATTTGTCCACATTCCAAGCGTACCCTAATTACGTGTTCCGTCTCACTGTCGACTTTTCCACAGATAAAAAAAAGCTATTCCCTGGAATTTTTATATGGCAGCGGGAACATTTTTCGATTTTCTTTCATTCAATCTGAACTGGACTGAACATCTCTTCAGATATATTCCAATTCTCACTGGTGGTCCGGTTATGTGCCACCATTCGCTGTTCCGCACTGTGCTGGAATCCCGAACGACATATCGGGATAAAATTTCCCAAGGTGTTTAAATCTCTCCAGCCACCAGTGTATCGCAACATTGTATAGGCCCGTAACAGTGATGTGCGGTGCAACGCAAGACAGAACACTTATCTCGGACTTCAATCTGTGTCCAAATAAGGAACTGCTACGCACTGCATGTATTGTCTGTCCGCAAGTACTCCACACGTCAAAAGCTACAAAGTACTCATCACCTCCAGAAGTCAGATTCTTCTCTATACATAGATTTGGTTGCCGCCTGAATACTGACCACATTGATTTGCAACAATGTTGCATTGGTCACGCGGCAACGACACGGCCATTGGGACAAGAGGTTTTTGCTCTGCCGTTAAGGGCAATTCAAACGACCGCGTAGATGGCATAGCATCGCTTTAATTGGTGGTCAGGAAGAGACATCCCTGTACTGCGACTTCCTGGCCAATTACGGAGATGCTGATCGGTACTTCTTGGAGATGGATGTACGATGTACGTGGTTGGTTATTTGATCAGTCATAACACACATTTTGACAGTTGCGCTGTGTAACTTAAACACCTGTTCGTAGATGGCGTTACTTAAGCTCTCTTCTGATTCATGTTTATAATAAATTTAGTAGTTGCTGTCCCAAAAGCTGGTAATCAGCTGCCACCTGCTAACAACGCATGCAATGTCATCGTATCAGATATGTCAGTGTGAAAAATTAACACCGCGTTAAACATTCTCCCGCAGAGCGCGAAAATCCTTAATCCAATGTAGGAGGGGCCCCAAGCCTCTGAGTCGCCAGCGCACAAAATTTGGCGATAATGCGCGCAGGTGTTTTCAACCAACCTCCCTCTGCCTGTATATGTGAATGTCTGTTTTGAAAGCTCTACAAGCAATTACCGTTTGGTTATACCAAATTGCCAAATAGATTTTTCTTGAAGCTGCGGTCTTCCGCCCGTCCGTTGCCGGCGCCCGCATGCGCGACAATTTATCGTCGACATCCATTTGGCGATACAACGGCATTTGTCAGGAACCGCGCGCATATACCAGCAGCGACGATGATTGAGTCGCTGCGAGACGACCACCTGAACGATTTGCATATAGGAATGCTTAACGGGCTGCGTGTACATTTTTCGTGGCAGGTTAATCAGCCTCAGGTGTTAAAATAAATAGCTTCGTGACATTTGGCTAAGCACTTCATGCACCGCAGCAGCCTGACTCGCTCTCTCATAATCGACTGCGATCGAAAGAGCCCCCCAAACTTAAGCATGACAAATTGGCCAAAATGACTTTCGGTAAAAAAGTCACCGAAGAGTTACTATGGGTTCCCTGATATGTGCCAGAAGGCAGACACACTGCTGCATACCAACAGCTCAATCAGACTGTATGCAAGGAGAGATTTCAAGATTCGCATTAGGTGACAAATATCTTTGCGCTGTTATATGCAAATCACCTGCACCCGCTTAGGTACGCTCGTTGACGAGGCGAACTCAATTTTGTATTCGATTTGGGTAATTCCAAAAGGCAAACATTTTAATCGGCTGCTTCCAACAGGTGTTCCAAAGTGGCCCACAACCGAGGTGCAGCTTCGTAGCTATCCAAAATATTTATCGCTTCGAAGAGCTATTAAGTTATTTGTCATGCACTGACAGTTGACAGGGAGTTGTAAATTAGTGAGATTGCTCAGATCTGATCATTGATCGATGCGAGCTCGCAATATGGTTGATGGAATTACCAATGGAATTGAAGGCAACTCCATCATCAGGTGCATGTCCTTCGCGATTACATTGGCGATCGTGATTATCTTGATCTGGCGATTAGTGTAATTTTGTACCGAGCATGATCAGTGTTGTAACTGTCAAAGTGATCTCTAAGGAGAGTCAATCATTTACAGATTAAAAGATATCATTCCCTTCAGATTGCGCTTTAGGATGCCAAGGACGAAAGTGATCAGTGATCGCCCAAAAAATAGAGGATCAATGCAAAAATGTCACCTTTATTATTGCGGAACTGTTCTATTGGCGGATTAAGTGCATGATTCTGACCAAAAGTCAACTGACGTTATAAAAATAAACCGATCCTAAAATTTCGATCGTTGGCACTTAAATTAGGCCTTTTTTATTATGATCACGTCATGATCTGTATAGATCACTGATTTCCATGAAGGCCTATTGAGAAAAGTGATTCCGTCACGAATAGCGACTCCATAAATGAGACCCAATTGTTCTTGCAAAAATTTAACTGGTTAGTCAATTTTAGGCCCAGGTTCACCCCCAACTGTAGCGCCTCCTATGTAAGTAAATGTTGTCAAAACAACGACCTAAACTGTTTACTTTGAAAACCATTTTTAAATAAGATATTGAGCTTTCCTTAGCATTAAGCTAACCCACAGAAAAGAGTTACAGAATCAGTTTAACTTAGCAATATGGACTTTTGCCAAAATGCCTCTTGCTGTTTAGGGCCATCCATGATAGGATTATGTTGGCTTAAGCTAATGTCAAATATAAATAAAAGTTCACTTCAACAATTGCAAACCCTTGAACTTCTTACACGTCACGGAATGCATCAGAGGTGCAACTTGAAAAAGTCGACTCACTTATGTACTTTTATATCAATGGGAATGCGAACGGGCTTACACTAGTGTCAAATATGGATTAAAATCCACTGATGCTCTCTCTCTCTCACACTCTGCAACAACTGACATGGATAAAAGTCAAAGACAATATCAGAAAATTCGTGAACTATTTTACAGACAATATTGATATTATTGGAAAAAAAACAGATGTCTCGTAATGTGTCAACTCTACATAGATTATGTGAGCTTAAGCTTGTGCCAAATTTTAATACTAATATACTTAAACTCTGCCCAGCGCGGACATTTTCCGTCGATTCGATTAAAGTCAAGTAGAACAATTGCAATATAATCGGACACTTGCTTAAGCTGACTTACTTGTATGTAAACTTTGTTATGGTTCTCACTATTATGACATCGACAAAGTCGGCGAAGATAAGTTTGCCTTCAAATGAGAGAATTACAAAACATAATGCTGTTCCAGCGGCTGCATCTTCAAAATATAGATGGCAGGAGAAAAAGAAAATAGTAAAAACTGTAACCGGAAGAAAGAGAGGGTAGATAGCAATCGATAACAAATGTGTACGTAACTAATTCGAAGATTGCAATAAAGGGGGCGAAAGAATCAAGCCCATATATTATATATAAGTCAAGAAAGCCAAAAGCATTAGAGCGGGTTAAATCTGTGGACACAAGCCATAACCGCCTAAGTTTTTTTTGCATACTTTTCAGGAGAGTAGATTAAAGTTTCAAATCATCACTTCAAATCAGGAATATTTGTTTGTAAGCTTATTTTTTTCCTTGGAAAAACTTCTGTTAAAAAAAAGATGATGGTCATAAAAAATTAAGTGGGAGTAGATTTAAATGCTGAACACGATAGTGACTACAACTTCATTTTTTCCTAACTCGAGTTAAGCGGTTATGACGTCAATAATGAATTATAAATAAAATAAATTGTAATGATATCCAAAAAACTTGCGTGGTTTACAAACTTTGTGAGTGGAACAAAAAGAAGTCGCATCAAAGCGAAAGCTGTCATCAAGAAAGGGTACCAAACAGCGTGGAAAATCTTTACAGTATCTACTGTGCTACAATTCCAATTAATTCCCGTCAGAAAACAGTCAAGATGGGTCCTTTGTTATGCCACATAAAAGCGGTGGCTGGAAAGTTAGACCTAGCTAAGACATATGAGTGGGAGACCCTCTTACTCATGATACAAAATGGCGGAAAATTAATCACCCTATCGGAAGATCATATTTGACATTTGTGAAGTAGACAGCTGCAGTATAAAACAGACAAACAAGAGCGTGGAATAATTGTTTCGATTTTTTTTTATCGTTCGGTACAGTTAGCGCAGCGTGAATTTCGAATCATCCTGAGCGACGAGGCGCATTTCCACTCAAGCAAATCTGCGTTTTTGGGGCACTGGAAATTCGATTGTGATGCACGAAGAGCTATACAATTATTTATTTATTTATTTATTTATTTATTTATTTTTTTATTTAATTACATCCACTCAAAGTCACTGTGTAGTGCGCGTTTAAGCGAGAGGAGTGATTGGGTCGTATTTTTTTGAGGACTCCATCGGCAATACGGTCACTCTTACTGGCGAACGCTACAGGGTCATGATAAAAGACTTCTTACTCCCGGAATTGGATATAGGTGGGGATTGGTGAACATGTGGTTTCAACAAGACGGTGCAACCCCCCACATACAGCATGAGTGACAATGGACACTGTGAAGGAAGCGTTTCCTGGTCGTTTTGGCGATTTGGCATGGCCAGCAAGATCGCCCGCTTTAACCATCTCAGACATTATTTTTTTGGGGCTACTTGAAGTCGCGGGCTTATGCCAACAAGCCTCAGACAATCGCAGCCCTAAAAGAGAATATTCGACAGGACTGCAAATAGTTATCACCGTTAATCTTGCGGAAAGTCGTGGAAAATGCGATCAAACGAGCACACTGGCGGCAGCCCCTCGACGGATACCAACTTTTCCACTTAACCGGAAAAATTGTAAAGGTCCAAATAAAGATTTCCATCACTCAAAATCATTTTTGTCTATTTAGTAAAAAAGTAATTCAAAACGAAAATTGCATGATTCATTTTGCGCCACCCTGTATTTTGAGAAGCAATACAGAAATGTGATAATGGAAGACTGCGATTGAGAATAAAATTAGAATTTTCGCAGTCGCTTGATCCCTAAGAATTGAGGAAGCTCAAGTTGCCTCCTAGTTGCTAGTGCGGCATTGACACCTGAATAAGTACTCAAAACAAGCATTCCCATCAACAATGGCTTGAAGGCTTAGTTGTTTCCATAGGTAAAAAATCTGTAAGCTGCCATATAAGTTGTTGTGCCTACAAGTTGTAGGCGTTTGCGGTCATCTGACAAGATTGACTCAATGACAGAAATGCCTTCCCAAAACAATACACCCACCGAGAATCGGGTGCCAGAATTTGATTGTCCAAACAGTCGCTGAAAGGAGTCCGACTATCACAAAGTTGTTGCTCTCTCAAACAACACACCAACCTAAAATTCGCATTCAGTTTAATATTCAACCGACCGTAAAAGCCACTTTCGAAATGAAATTTAACCACTTTTGAGAACCACCTCTATCCACTTAACTGGAAATGGCTCATAAACTGAAACGCCATTTGCAGCGCTCATTTCATGGCTGCAAATGAGTATATTGGCCGATAAAATATTTAACTTTGCAATTTATCGAAAATCACTTAAACAAATAGAAACTGTTTGCCAAAGCCTCTGCCGCACTGGCAGTCTCTTTGCGGGCGCCAAAAAGTGAACGGCAAGATAAATCGCAGCACAATTTCAACACCTTCTCAGCTCCCACAACAATATACCAACCGAAATGTGCATCTACTACTTGAAATATTTGAGAAATGCCTGGGAACAGAGTCAGCATCGCCAACAAACCCCATCAACAATCTCGCCAAGCTGTCAATTTATGAGGCGACAATGTTTCGGATTACAAGAGTGCGATCTCAGAGCCAGACGTTTGATGCTTAATTTGGGTCCTTCTCTGGTGAAGAAAAAGTGAAAGGCAAAGGCATTGACGGAACATAACTGTAATTCAAAATAATAGCACCCGAACTGGGTTAAAGTGTTTGTTTAGCTTCAGAGAGTGCCAACAACGTGATGGTGATTGGCAGTGTGATACACGCAGATCTTATTTGACTGGGCAAATAGTCGCGCACGCTTCTCGCGGCCAAAACAAATATCCTACAGGGAGGTAGGACAACTCTCTGTTGGCGGAACGCTAATCTTGACGATTTATTAACATTTTCTATCCCCTTGCGATGCTTATCGCCGGAGGACGGGATACCCAGCGCATAAGTGCGCTTCAGCCACTACTACCAATTAAGGTAGCTCTCTCTGTCTCTGTCTCTGTCTCTTTCGAATGGCGAGATATTCCCATGGATGGACGGGCGGGAGTGCGAAGTGCAGCATTCCATTCTCCTATTACTTTTTTGTTTCTGTATTTTGCGGGACTCATCGCATGAACGCATCTGCATCCGCATTCGCGTGATGGACACTTCTAAGTAGGCAGGCATATTTCAGGTACTCTTGAGGCGTGCGCGTATGGCCTAGGCGCGCATACTGGGGGTCAAGACGTCACGTATTTGCTCGATCGCGCGCACTGCCAGAGAGATTCTCCCGGGCTTGGGCTAAATAAACAGGCTTCTACTTCCAAGCAGTCTTCAGCTCTCAGCTGCGGGAAATGATGAGCAACAAGATAGATGCCCTCTGCGCGCTGCGGAGAATAGCCAACAGGTGAAGTATGCAAGTCGTAGTCGTTGGCCAGTTGTTTATGATGTGCGCGGTGGTTGAGAAGAGAAAACTCTTGGTATGCATCTCATTTGGATGCGGTGCCGTGAGCACAGGGATTCTTCAAAAGCAAATTGATGTCCAGTTTGGTAATGACCGTGCGTGGTGGTATACACTATAAAGACGCGCCAACGGGCCAAGACGGTTCTTTTTCTTTATGGAGATGTTTTGATTTCATGTTGGGACTCATTTGTCCATAAGCTGAAAGAGCGTCTTTAATGGAGTGGTTCGAGCTATCGCGCTTTGTGTAGACAAGCTGACGTTTGTGTAGACACAATTCGTGTACGTGTTTTATCTGCGCGCATCCATTATGAGTCTGATTTACTGCAGGGGCTCCTGTGCGGTCGTAATCATAACTATTTTACGAGGAGAAGCCCATTCCACCGAAGGTGTTAAATAGTCGATAAAACTGGAAGCCACGTCAGCAGCAAATATTTGCGATGATTTATATTCTGTTCGATATAGGTGTGGAATTTTAGGAGGAGGCTACTTGCAAACGTGTGCGATGAAAGTGGGGCTGTTTTGCTTTCCTTAAACATACAACACGTAACAAGTAAAACACCCAAGTAACAATTTGACTTCGGTAAGGTTCAAATTTGTAATTTCTGTAGGCAACAGCTTCGATAGAGCTTCTATAGTCTTTGTTAAACGAAGTTGATCCATTTCGAAGCATTTGTTTCGATAATAACTTCAGTAAGTCCTTTACGAAACATATACACAGGCTTTATAGAGGGATATGAAATTAAGTTTCGATAAGATTTCTTTTATACTTCTCAAAATGTGTCTGGAGATGAGTGGAAGTGAATTCGAAGCGCTTCCGAGAAGCTTCTTTAGAACTTCCGACCAAAGGGAGTATAGAAGCAATGAACTGTCATGTAGTCAACCACTTGCTATTGGAAGAGCTGTACAGAAGCACTTACTCGTACTTACTCCTAACTTACATATGGAGGCTTTGTAGAATTATAAAAATTAATTGTAAAATTTAATTTGTAAAAATTAATTTCATATGAAATGAATAAGCTGTCTAAAGAAACCATAATTAATGAATCGGGGAAAAATGACAAAAAATAAAACACTTTTAGCACAGTGAAAAATATGTCAGTATAATGTGATTTTAAAATAAAAACACTTTTCGCCCATAAATAAATTGGGTAACACTAACAGCCTTATTTATAAACGTATTATAAAGAGTGTATAAAGATATGCACCCTTTATAATGCCTCTATACGCAAAAACCTTATTTATAAAAATTTGTTGACGTTGTATACAGGTTGTAGAAGGTAAACACGCTTGGATGTTGTTTAGAGCTTGTATAGAGGTAGAATATTATCGAAATGTCATTTTGACTTGAAAAATCTGTCACATTTTATTTTAAATCAAATCAGAAATAAATTGGATACATTAGGTTCGTTCGTGTACTTTTAGCATAGAAAAATGAAAAAATGTCAAATATCAAAAATCGAGAGAGAAATCTCTCAATTTCAAGAGAAGTACGTGACCGGTTTTCTTACAAAAAGTTTAAGAAATGTCATTTTGACATTATCGTAAAATGCAGCATCTACAAAATAAGTTGCAATTGAAGTTTTTATAAGCTAAATACCTATTAAACTTACCATTTTGAATGCGCTGATTATGTTCTAGGAGAACATTCAATTACAACTTCTTCCTCCGACATCGTTGAAGACGAAAATAAATAGAGTTTTACTTGTCAAACTTTTGAGCTGTCACTTAGTTGTCAGATTTCATTTTTCATTTTTCAGTAAATCGAAATTCGGCGAGTAGAAAATAACGAAAAAATGAAAAGAGGGGAAATGGATTTCTCTCTCATTTTTTTCAATTTTCTCAGTACGTATTCGCTTTCGCACAGTTTCTTAGCAAATTTTTAATAATTTCACGTTTGCAAAAAAGTACCCGAACGAACCTATTGTATCGACATTTTTATTTTAAATTTTCAAGATTCTACAAGTGTCCTCGAAAGGAAATATGTGCAGAAATGAGATACTTCAAATTGTTTTAAAAACTCGTTTTAATTTGTATATAAGATTACCGTTTCTTAGGAGTTCCAAATCATTCTTTTTCTTTTTACTTTTCAATTTTTTAATTCCTTTTCCTATTTCTATTTGAATTTTGCATTTCTCACAAGCTGCTCAGTTTTTTTGTTTTTATCTTTTCGGACAGATAAATGTAATAGATTTCTCTTTTTCAGTACCATTTTTGACGCAAGCCCTGTATGTATAACTAGTATGCATGGAAAATTGTTTTATAAATAATAATTTTTGGAAGGGTGTATAAAGGCTGTATAAATACTTATACACTGCAACTGCATAACTATACAGGAGCTTAGGCGTGTTTAGCAAATTCTAATAAATAAGGCTGTCGGACCTTTTCCTTCACAGTCCCATCGACTACATTTTTATTAAAATATTTATTTAAACATAAAAAATTAATCAATAATGATATAATTAGTATATTTATTATGTATTTATATATTTACAAATGATAAGTTTATGTAAAGAATTCGGCAAAAATAATATTCGCCTAAATGTCTGCTTACAACTTCGGTCGAGTAAGCTGCAAGTTTATTGCAAATCTTAATAAAGCTCTGAAATGTATCAGGTAGTTCAGATTTACCACTGCTACAGCATTATGACGAATTAGCCTAGGGGGTAGTGTATTGGACTACAACGCAGCAGGACCCATGTTCGATTCTCAGTGCGACGCATGTAAGTAAAATATAAATTATAAAGAGTAGGTACGTAAATGGTAAATTCCATGAAAATTGTAAAAAGTTGTTGGATAATATTTAATAATAGGAAAAAAAAAATAAAAGAATAAGAAAATGAAAAATGTATTTTTCTTGTTCATTTTTGAGCCTCTATAAAGCTTCCATAAACTTTCGGTAAGGTCTATCCAAGCTGTTCAGGAAGTCTTAAACAAGTAAATGCTTGCATTAAAGTGCGCCAAATGCGTTTTCTTTAGACCTTATGCAGTTAATATTGCGGGAGGTGAAATAGCTTCGATAGCGCCTTACCGAAGTCAAATTGTTACTTGGGCAAGTAAGTTTGTCGACATGGTAGAGAAGGCGCGTGCAAATATTCAGACGAACTTCAGACACTGTACACAGAGCCAGTCTAGCTTAGCTTCTAGTGTAAACAAGGTAGACCTTGGGTTAAAGTCTGCGAATTAGACTGCCAGCTTGGAAGTTAATCTTAAGCTCGAGACCGTACATTCTAGGGCGGACAATGTACTCAATATTAAAGACTGTGAATCTAACTGCCGGATTGTCCGTTTATTTCAGGCTTTAATAGTCGAGACCTCACTGCGCAGGTCACATTACTCGAAAGGCCTTCTTTGCATGCTGCTTCTTCACTTTTCGATACCACGCGGCCATGTCTACTGCACCTGTTTATCCATATTGTTGTGTATGTCGCGTACCTGTAGGCTTCCGAATAAAACAGATAAAATGAAATTCAGTGGTTTATTCATTAATTTTAAATTTCTCTGATACAATGAAAATGGGAACCGATGTTACTCTATGGATTGACTGCCAGCGAAAGAGAGAGGTTAAACCGGACCATGTGCCCATTTGACATGTAGACGGAAATAGATATGTCGGTAACCATTCTCGTATAGGTGCGCTGATATCGCTTAGTTCTAGCGTTCAGGAATATACAACAATCCTCCCCACTAAATCTGCGAATACCCTAAACGTTCCACTGGCTTCCTGATGCGAGTGCTCTTCCGTACCGTTGGTGCGGTGATGGTCTCTACGTCACTGCTGCTTCCTTGGTTGCTAACCGTCGACTCTGTTACTGCGCCTTCACTCGTTTCCGAGATTTGGGACTCCCGCGGCGGCAGTGGAGTAATGGGGTTGGTTGTTGAACATTGGATGACATCTGTTGGTTCTTCCGTCAGGATTTGTGGCGTGATCTCCAGCTCGCCGTCCTTGCTCACGTCCTCTAGGTCTACGCTGCACCTTAAAATCTGCTCAGCGTGCCTTCGCCAGAGTTGTCCATTAACATTTATGAAGTAATGTAGTTGTCCATCCCTCCTTACTATTTTCCCGAATTCCCATTTCTTATCCTTGTTGGTATAGTTCCTCACCTGGACCGTGTCTCCCGGATGGTACGTTGTTCCGATTGGGTATGCCCCGCTCAACTTCTCCCCCATGTCGTCTACGATATTCGATCGAACTAAGTCCAGAACTATACGAATATCCCGCTGAAGGAATAACATACAGGGTGCTACTCCCGTGGTTGCATTCGGCGTTTTCCTGTATCGCATCAGATAATTTGAAAGTTTGTGTCTTATGCTGCCAGGGTCGTTCATCATTTTGCGAAGTCCCACCTTCATGTTCTGCACGAACCGTTCAGCTTGTCCGTTCGTAGATGGATGATATGGAGCGGTGAACTTGTGGTGGATCCCATTTGCTCTGATGAACTTCTTAAACTCCTCCGATGTAAAGGTGGATCCATTGTCGCTCACTAATATCTGAGGTAACCCATAGCGAGCGAAAATGTCGCGCAAGACCTCAATTGTTTTAATTGTCGTCATGGAATTCATCGGTATTATCTCCGGCCATTTTGAATGAGAATCGACAACTATAAGAAAATATTTATTAAGAAACGGACCTGCGAAGTCAATATGAATTCTTTGCCACGGGGCAGATGGGTATTCCCATGGATGATGTGTTTTATTTGCAGATTGCTTTGCAACACTTCTACATGCATAGCATTCGCGGGCCAAGGCTTCAATGTCCGCGTCAATATTTGGCCACCAAACGTAACTTCTCGCTAAAGCCTTCATTTTAACAATGCCGATGTGTGCCGCATGCAATTCGGATAACACCACCTTACGCAGACTCTCGGGAATCACCACACGACTATACCTAAGAATTGTTCCATTTGACAGAGAGAATTGCAGATCTTTACCTTTGTAACCCGGTTCAGTCAGCCGTTCACCCCGCAATAAGCAGTCAGACACCTTCCTTAGTATGGGGTCCTTGCTGGTGTCGATTGAAATTTGTTTTCCTGTGACTGGGCCCGTGTGGATCTGCTGCATTTGGTAGTAGGTAACGTCATCATCATCCTTCAGCTGTGTCGAGTGTAGAGGTAGCCGGGAAAGGGCGTCCGCATTCCCATGATCATCTGTTGCTCGATAAATTATTTCGTAATTGAAACCTTGCAGGAACTGGGCGTAATGCAGCATACGAGTTGCAACCATGGTGGGCAAATTCTTATCGGGACTGAAAATAGCAACCAAGGGTTTGTGGTCAGTAATTAAGGTGAACTTACGTCCATAACAGTGTCTGAAAAATCGTTTCAGCGCCCAGAAGATAGCCGTAGCCTCCTTGTCGATTTGGCTGTAGTTCCTTTCTGAAGCTGATAAGGAACGCGAAGCATACGCGATCGGCCGCTCCTTCCCTCCTGGAAAAGTATGGGACAAAACAGCCCCCAGCCCGTAAGGACTCGCATCAGTGGCCAGCGACAATGGTAGTTTTGGATCGTAGGGGCAAAGCACTAAATCCGATGTTATTTCCCTTTTGATAACGTTGAACGCACCTTCACATCCCTTATTCCAGTCAAAAACGACGTCCTTCTGTAGTAAATTGTAGAGCGGGTGTAATTTTGCTGATAGATTTTTGAAAAACCTTCCATAGTAGTTCACCAACCCTAACCAACTCCTCACTTCCGAAACATTTCGCGGCGTCGGTGCATCAACAATTGCCTTAATTTTGTCCTGCGTCTTTTCCAGGCCTCTTTCCGAAATAACGTGCCCTAAATAAGTAATTGAGGTCTCGAAAAATTTGCATTTGTTTACGTTTATACGAAGTCCAACGTTGTTCAGTCGTCGAAGCACTTCCTGGAGCCGTAACAAATGCTCCTTGAGTGTTGACCCTTGGATTTTTATGTCGTCGAAGAAAACGCATACTCCCGGAATATCCCTCAATGTATTTGAGATATACCTCTGCCAAATAGTTGGCGCTACTTTTGTGCCGAACATAAGTCGATTTACTTGATAGTCCCCCATCATTGTTGAAATGGCCTGCATTTTCGCGCTTACTTCGTCCATTGGCATATGTAAGTATGCCTCCCTTACGTCCAGAGTCGAAAATAACTTTCCTCCCAGCATGGTCGTCGCAAAGATGTCTTCACAGTCAGGAATTGGATAGTGATCGTTTTTAAGCACCTTATTTAGAGTAACTTTGTAGTCCGCACATAGTCGTATCGATCCATCTTTTTTTACAATCGGCACCACAGGTGTACCCCACTCACTGTATTGAATTTTCGTGATTATACCAGCTCTTTCCAACCTTTCAAGCTCGTTCTGCATTTTCCCTATTAAGGCATAAGGCACCCTTCGAGCAGCAACGTATATTGGTTTAGCATTCTCCTCGACAAACAACCTTGCCTGGTAGTTTTTAATTTTCCCCACGCCCGGCTGGAATACGTCGCTGAACTGCGTCTTTAGGTCACGTAATATCTCTTCCTTTTGAATGTGGGAATCGGTTTCCTGCAATTGATGTAAATTAGGTAATTTAACCTCAAACACTTCAAACCATTCTCTGCCGAAAATTGCGTCCACTTTTCCTGGCATAATGTAAATATTGGCCCTTGCTTGCTTTCCACCGTATTTGACTTGCATTGTACTGTACCCTACTGGATGAATCACCTCCCCTGTGTACGTCTGAAATGAAACATTTGATTTAAACCACTTTTTCTTTGGCCACGACTTAACAAATTCTTGCTGCGAAATGGATGACACTGCTGCGCCTGTGTCTAGTTCCAGCTGTTTTGCAACCCCGTCTATCATCAGCTCTAGCATAAGTTTCTTCGGTTTTCTCCTCTCCTCCGGCAGAACGTATTCGCTAATACTGTTGATGTAGTACATATCCCCGTTTTCTTCCGCCGGTACTGTGATAGGCTGCAACTGATTTTGATTATTTGACTTTCTGTTGTTTTGCTTGTTGGTAGATACTGCCTGTGACCGCAAATTTCCCATACATACTCGGGCCAAATGTCCACTCTTTCGACACTTCGAGCACACTGTTCTTGTGTGCTTGCATGCATTTGCTAGGTGATCTTTATCGCCGCAGCGAAAACAAAAACTGGTTTTGTTATCTGACCTACGAGCCACTTGTTGTGTTGGCGGGTAAGAGTTTCGTGTAGATTTATGTGGATATGACCTTGATAGCTGATTTTGGTGGTTTGCTGAAAAAGTTGCTTGCAAGTTCTGAATTTCTTTGGAATCTTTTTGCGCTGATTCCATTGCAAGAGTACTCTTCACGCAATCTGTAAAAGTGTTATTTGGCTCTTTCAGTTGAATTAATTTTTCCAGCCAGTGGCCATTTCGTAGGCCGCTTATGAATTGTTGTCTCAGGTGTGCATCGGCCGTCGATGCTTCGCAGGCCACACATTTGAATTCACAGTTTTTGCACATTTTCTTGAGATCTGCGACAAAATTTGAAATGCTTTCCCCCTCATGCTGAATACGCTTGGTAAATCGGTTCTGCTCTGCAATTATGCTAGGGGATGGGTGCAAATGATCTTTCACCAATTTAACAAGTTCATCATACGGTTTGGATTTGGGATCCTCTGGACTTGTAAGATTGCATAGAAGTTGTAAGGTCTTTGGCCCTATTGCATGAATTAACCAATCCCTTTTGCTAGCTTTCTCTTCGTTGCTGGTCCCAGAGATTTTCTTTAAGCTAAAGAAGTTCTCCAGTCTTTTGATGAAAATGTCCCAGCTTTCGTTGTCCTCATTGAAGCTTTCTAGTTGAATTACTTCCTTTTGTGGCTGACCGGCACTATTGCCCTGAATCGCACTCGTAACCGCTGTTAGCAGAGCTTGTAATTGATTTGCGTCCATTAGATTTATCAATCTTTATTTTAGTCTTCAGAAATTGTGAAAATTCTCCTCCTCGTCGCCACTGTTGTGTATGTCGCGTACCTGTAGGCTTCCGAATAAAACAGATAAAATGAAATTCAGTGGTTTATTCATTAATTTTAAATTTCTCTGATACAATGAAAATGGGAACCGATGTTACTCTATGGATTGACTGCCAGCGAAAGAGAGAGGTTAAACCGGACCATGTGCCCATTTGACATGTAGACGGAAATAGATATGTCGGTAACCATTCTCGTATAGGTGCGCTGATATCGCTTAGTTCTAGCGTTCAGGAATATACAACACATATGTCACCGCCTTGTCTGCAGTCAATGTTTTCCATTCCAGTTTCATCAATTTGCAAGGTCGCTCAAGGCTTGTAAAAGTTTGGTTGGCCTTCAATAGAAATGTTCAGTTTGAAATGTTGCTCTTTTTAATTCGAAGATCCTTTGGTTTAAGTAAACATAGACAAAACTTAGTGGTGACGTCATTTTCTACTTGCAAAACTGTAAGACCCTAGTACAGGCCGCAGTCCTACAAGGAGACACTTGGGCACATTTATTTCATTTTCGACGGCTGTCAAACCAGATGCGCACCACTCAAACAGCCAAACGGATGGCTTTCAGAGCCCCCACGAGACAACGTTATATACGAATACCGTGTTAAATCGGCTCGAAGCGGTCCTTGCACCCGTTAGCTCCCAATATCAGGACGTGTCAGGTGAGATTAATCACGTTGGCAAAGTGAACGAGACACTAGCAGTCGCACAAACAGATTTCTATAAAAATAACCTGCCCCATACCCTTCCGCCGCGATGATGGCAACCCTGTGAGATCCCCGCACACGTATACATACATAGACTAGTATATTTAGCAGATGACAATGTCTTGCCTTATTAATCTTTGCCTGTTCATTTGCGATATAATTGCATTCGTTGAAAAATCACCAAGGATACCCCTCCTCACCCATAGGTATAGCCGAATTGTTGTCGTTGTTGTCCTCCACGACCACCACCACCACCATCAAGAGAACTGTTTACCGTACCACAAGACATTCCGCTCAGTAAATCATCAAAGCGAACTATGCGTGCCATAGTGTCGGACAAATTCGCTAAATTTATAGTCGAAAACATTAACAAATTGCGACATGTCTTTTGGGAGCAGAATCTATCGCCTCTAAACCAAACCGACCACCACCTCTCTTGGTCTGATTTACCTCGCAGAGAGAGAGAAAAAAAAATGAAGAACCAGAACATTCTCTGTACCGAATTGTAAACATTTTGATTCTGAAGATGAAGCAAACACACGAAATAAAAAAAACAAAATCTCCTTCGTGCGGACGAACGTGCAGTGCAGTGCGTCCCAGTCGCGTATATCTGTTGCATAAATTTAGCGTTTGTGTTCAATGTCACAATGAATTTATCGCATAATTAAATGCCATTAATATCCGTCCGAAAGAGACTTGTCCACAGATTCATAGATTCGCTCTTCTCTGTCTGTGCCTAGGTGCGAGGCGGTGCTGAAAGGACGACGATAGCGCGACGCACGTCGGTCGTCTCAGAGAAGGTGTTGCTGTTGCTGGGCAGGGCTCTCTTCACAGTAGCTGACACACGCACTGCGATGCGACTATGATGGATGTACTATCGAATCGTGGATTGCGACATTTGAGTATATTTTGGCATCCCTCGCTGACAGAGTATAGAAACATATCCTCTGGCGAATGGAAAGCTGCGTGCTGTCTATGGGTACACAATGTATTTGCTGGAAAATCGAGAAGAGACAGCCCCGTTTGAGGTATACGCTTTTGCAAACAGTAAGCGTCTCCTCAGCGTGGCACGTGCATCTAATAGAAGATGCCTTCGAATGGTGCTTAGAGTCTGGCTCGCAGGGTAGCTTACAGCGATGGTGTAGATCATTAGCTCTTTATAGACTGATCCTGAAAATTTAATTTCCAATTTCCAATTTGCACTGCAGTGTTCGAGTTGGAGAGTTCATTTACCGACGTGGGGTCCGAATTTGTGACACTCAATTTAACTCTGTCGCACATAGTGTGCCTGTGCGATGCACCAGAGCTTAAGAACTGCAACAAACATTTTTATTATTGCAATCGCAACTATGCCAGGCCATCACGATTGGTGCGGCGTTCGCTATTAAAAATTCCAGCCGCGTCTACTTCCACACCGGATTCAGAGCAAAAATCTCTGAGAGGAATTTCAAAATCAATTCCGAACTTTAGTTTATTACAAGTAGAGTAGACGTGTTGCATTCAGATGCGTATGCTTGAAAGGAAAGGAAATGTTGCTGCATATTTTTCCAACTGAATGGGATTTGGTAGATGAAAGGTGGTACCTTGGTAACAAAGTTTAACACGGGGATTCACTCATCTAAATTTCTAAAGGTTCGAGTTTGATTTTTGCAAAAATGATTGCTTCTTCGGTATCTGAATTGGCGATTGTTTCTTTTAATAATTGCATGGAAGACTGGGTTAACGAACGTCGGGAAGTAGGTGTAAACCCTGAGGAACCATCTCTTTCTAAGAATTGCAAATTAAATCGTTCCAAGGAGTAAAGAGAATTTCACCTCCTTACGGCTTTGGAAACATTTGTTATGTCTTTAAAAAAACAAAAAACAAAATGTAACACTCCTTCTATCATTAAGCAGAAATAAAGAGCCGACTGGATCGCACGAAGCTTCCTGGTTCATTCTAAGTTTTTTGCAACATCCGTTTGAGTACAGATACGAATATTTTTTATCTCAGTTTCAAAGCTTGCAAATGATACCCGGGGAAATAAACTTGGGTAAGTTCGGGCATTATGGCGCATTTTTTAATTAATTTTTTATTTTTTAATAAACTAGACAAAACAGTAACATAAATAAATTAAATAAAAATAATAAATCAAATTCATTAACAAAAAATAAATTAATTTAAAAATAGTTGATAAAAACCCATATTGCCCTACTTGCGGGCAATATGCACCCCTGAGGGCAATAGGTACACACATAATTTCATCCAAGAAGTTCCTCTTGCGTCTTGCAGTCATATTTTTGTACTCAATTTGGCCTCTTTGTATTCAATGCGCCTAATAACAAATTTTAGTTTCTAATTTAAATTAAAAGAAGCTCACAATTGCGAAATTTGTATGGAAAATACAGCCACGGCGAACTACTGAAATTTAAAGTCGAAAAATGTTTATTGGTAAGGCTCAATGCGAAAACCTACTTTAACACAAATTGCTGTTTAAATTCGTATTTCCCAAAAAGTCAGTGCCAACGATTAGCATCTGCATATTCCAAATTCGAAAACTTCTTTAAAAACTTCACGTATCCTTTGCCCTTTGATCTAGAATTATCTTGGGTTCAAAAACAGCAATTCTAACGATAATTCTAGTTGTTTTGAATTTCCTTAAATAGGAACGACGACCGACGACAATGTAGCAAATCAAAAGGAAAATCCTGTCCAGTGACAACAAAAGAAAACAGCAATTTTTCTTCGAACGAATAACTTATATTCTATTTTACCAGATGTGATGCTGTCGAAGTTCCAAAGACAAACAAAAGAACTAGTCAACAAAATGTTCCATCATATGATACAATGAAAGCAAAAATATAGCTAGAACAGTAACAGTAACATAATAAATACATAAGCAAAAAACAAGAGAACTAAATTAAATACAATTAACATAGAACAATTGTTTAGAAGCTGGGCACAAATTAGAGTCAAAGAGAGTTGCTCAAAAAATAGTGTACAAAGCGTGTGTTTGGCAACTAGGCAAATTATTCCAAAACACTAGTAGTGTAACATTTTTCCTCTTGGTCAGCCTGTCAATGAAGGGAAACTAATACGAAAAGTAAGGTACGTCCTTAAGAAATTTACTTAAATACATAAATACTATTTTTTATATTATTTTCCGTTGTAGGAAATTAAAACGGAAACTTCAAACATTATGCGGTGAAAAAAAGGTTATTTTCGGAATAGTTGATGGATTCTCTCTGGCTCTCGAATATCCAATTTCCCATTTTTCTTACAATTGTTTTTTTCTCAAAAGCAGTAACCTATAGATACATTAAATTTCCTTATATGATTTCATATAATTTTTCAAAACCATTTTCGAGATATGGAAAATGTTGTACTCCAAACATGTCGAATGTTTCCAGCGTCATTCTTAAATATTCACATTAAATTGATTTTGAATCTGTACGACAGCTTAGCCAAAAAGACCGACATTGACAGAGTTCAATATTTCGGGCTTAAAAGGAAAAATACTTACTTGATGTTTGCCGATTGAGAAATCAGAAATATTTTCAAGAAAAAAAACCGTTCTTTTCTGAAGATTCAAAATTCCTTTAGTCAGAGTGGTGTCGTGTGGAGCTGTGAGCTGTGGAGCCAATCCCCATGATGAGACTATGGAAAATATTTAAGTTCACCAAGTAATTTAAGAAAAGTTACTAAGCTTTTTAAGCTCTTGGTCCCAAGCCCAAGTGTGTTGATTTCATTTTATTTAGCAAGCTTTTAAGAAACAAACTACAGCTATTGTGAGCCACAATAAATTAACGATAAAAGCTATACAAATTGGGCTCTTAGACTATAAGAGAACCAAAAACGTAATGAATAACTTGTGATTCTTAGCAGAAAACGGGAGCGAGACAAAGCGAAAGAAGAAGACTACTATCTGCATAGTTTGAACAATTTATGAAAGCCAGTAGTGGAAAGAAAGGTATTTAAAAGACGCTTGGGTTGGTGTCTTTTTCCTGCCGAAAGCCGCCATCTTTTTGAACCTATATACGATTTATGATCGCAAGAATCGTAAGTTCAGTTGGTCTTTCAAAACTGAACTGGTTTTAGCTCAGATCTGTACCGAAAGCATCAGCCGAATCACCTCAAAGGCATTTTTACAAAATAATTTTTAGCCTTCACCTTCAAAATATATTTGTTGAAAATATACCTAGTTGAAAATAATTATCACAACGTTTGGATATAAGTATCAAAGCTGAACATCCAGCCACTTTCGCATATAATCCGGACTAACCTTCCAAAAATCCTTTAATCAAATTCAAACCCATTAAGACTGCCGCAACATCTTGTTTTGGTCGCTGTACTACCAACCACATCTTAATAGGTCAACATCTATCGGGGAACACAGGCTACACCAAGAGAACAAAAAAAAAAAAAAAAGGAACCCAACTCTCCGCTCAACCTATTGTCATTTCACAAAATGTTTTACAACAAAATAAGTCCTACCCTCGACCTTTTGCCAAATCACACCGAACACATCGAACGTTTATCGTGACTCGATCAATAGTGCAGCGCCACCACTATCGCCATCACGAGCAGGCACCATAAGCCACCCGTCAATTTCGAGCTTCTTATACCCAAAGAGTGTGCGCTGCTTACGACGGATAGTGTGGACGGTGCTGTGAGCTGAGCATGTGCATGGGTTCTCGTTGGCAAGTACACTCATTCGTTGCCTTGTCGTAACAACCAAAACGAGGACGAAAGATTTGTGAAGATCATTTCGTGCCACAGCAGCTGCACTCCAAGTCCCACACACACACACACACACACACACACACACACACACACACACCCCCAACATAATATCCATATCGCGTTGCAAGATCGAAAGATCTCGAGCACATAACAAGCACCGCTGCACCGTGTCACACCGCCACGTCCTGCTAGAACCATAAAGAGGCCAGTACACCTCCCCGCCCCCCATGCCCTTAGTTGCATAGACCCACCGAGCGAACGAACGACCGTCCCGTCATTATGGGTATGATATACAAAATGCAATCGTGTAAGCGATAATCGTAAATAAACACACAACAACGATCGATCGATCGGCGTACCGCGCGCCGCCGCCGCCGCCGCCACAGCGAACGGCACTGCATCGGTATCTGCATCTAAACAGCGCCAAGAAATAATCATCTAACGTATGGCAAACAGTAACACACAGCCACAGATAGATCTGTGTCGGGATTAAGTGGTGTACATAACCTTAGCCGGGTTAGTTTTGTTGTCTTCTTGTCTCAGATTTTGTAGAACCAGCTGCTGCTGCTGTCGGCTGCCACTACTTGCTGCTGGTATGTGCTCGATCGTTACTTTTACTTTCATAAATCTCACACGCCAAATGGGCAAAGCGACGGGAAAGGCGACGACGGCGGGCATGTGACGCTGCAGTAACGGCCCGATATGCCTATACTCGGTGTAACAACGTGTCAAAGTAAATTGGACGTAGGGTGACCCACTCATCGTCCCAGCTCTAAATCATAGTGATTCACCCGCTTCAGCTGACTTAACTGATTTAACTGATTTATCGGGCTAACAAGACAGCGTGGTATGTGGCTGCGAGACATCATCCCCGTCATCGCTGCCGCCATCTCATCCCATTTCCAGCTCCGCGAGCATAATTTATTCGCGCGCACAATCGTAGCCAATTTCTGGCCCGTCTCAGCCATATAACCCCTTGGGGCATCGATCGAAAGCACTTCCAACATCATTACGGCGATGCGGATCGCAGATTGTGTGCCGAGATGTGATGCGATGCCGCGAGACGGTGCGATTCGAAACAGCGGATGCGGACTGATAAATCGCCTTTCACTAAATCAATCGCTGGAACTCATTTGTTCCACTTGAACTTTGACGCGGACGACGCCGATGCAGTTCCGATCAAGAGGGTGGCACAAAAAATCTGCCGATACCATCAAAATCTGAATCACTTGGCCGCGCAAATTATTATCGCCATTCGAGGCAGCAGCGCGCCGAAGCGAAATTTTTAAAATAGAATTCTTCACGCTCGCTGATGAGGTGTTACTCAATTCACATTCAATCCATGCGCGCAGATACCCATCGAATCGATTTGGAACTGTGCAATCGCATCGCGCACTTGTTGCCAAGAATTGCGTAAATTTTCGGCGAACTGCGAGAGGATGTGGTTTATGGGTGTTTTTGACGGTTTACGACATGCTTCTTCCGCTAAGTACACGATACGGTCGTTCTGCGTTCTGTTTATGGTTTAATAGTTAATAGCTCGGAGCAGTAAACTCGAGAATGGAGCGAAGAGTTTACGAGCTGCACGTGCGGACGTTTGCAGAACATGAGACTTAGGCCGTGGGCATAAAGTTTTTCCCCCTAAAAGCGTGTTTGGGTCGAAAATAGACTTTTTTTAGGCTTGTGGAGGAGTTAAGTGGCGCCAAAGAATCATTAGCTCTTTGGACAATAGACAGCTAGCCAATGCAATATTCAAGTTGGTATCAATTTCGAACAATAAGCGTGTCGGTCATTAGTTGGGGGATAGCTTTTCTTTCTGTCTTTGGAGTGGGGTGCGGCAACGAGCAGGTTCATTACGTGCAACACTTGAGGCTTAGCTCGTAAAGAACCCACTGTCGATGATGTCGTTTTTAAGTCGGTAAGAATTAGGACCTATACCCACTGTTGCCACTTTGGTAATTTTTTTTTTGAGTTTTGGTAATTTGGTAATTTTTATCTGGTTTTGGTAACTTTTTGAGCAGGAGCACCAAAAATACGAACTCGATGTCAATTCATTTAAATGCTGCCTTACTGTTTCTGAGTGAAAGCATTGCATTTGCATATGCGTCAGCACCACCCATGTAAACCTATTTTGTTCAAAAAATTACTGAATGCACTAATTTCGAAATATTTTCTGTTTATAAATACATTTAGATATGGAAAGATCAGTTAATCATAATATTTATTTGCCGACATAAAACTCTAATTTGTTAAAGTTCTAACAGCTGGCAATTTTGTGCACAACGTTGTTGACGTTGTTTAATTGCTTAGACTGATAAAGTTCCTACTACGTTCCTTACTGAGTCTTATGTTTTATAAATGTTTGTTTTTCAACAATCAATTTTAAAAATAAAATAAAATAATTTGTTTTTAGAAAATCATGCTTTTGGTCCGCAAAAGTATTTAAAGTAGATATTAGGTACTCTTACATTAGTAAGTTAAGTCTTATATTTTTATTTTATAAAGTAGTCGTTGTTTAACTACCTACTTAAAGACTGACTAAGTTCCTACAAAACTAATGTACCAAATTGAATATTTTAAAAGACATATGTTTTTTTTATGTTTCAAAAATGTTCTATCAACATCTCCAGATTTTTGGTAAATTTTGGTAGCTAAATTTGTATGCAAGTTGCAACCGTGCTGTGGGTGTGCATACGAAACCGTAGAATTCGCGTCGAAAAATTGAATATGCCGGGGACCGGTGACATTTGCCCTCTTTCAGAAAACCTAAAATTTCTAACTGAACGAGTTGGTCGATTGCTATAAAAATAAAGTGCACGACTGGGTCAAACGTAACTTTCTCGTTCATCAAAAGTATTAATTTAAATGGAGTGGGAGTATTGTGTAGGCTCCGAGTTGTTGGACATATATTTTTAGGGTGCATGAAAAAACAAAACTAGGGCAAACAATATTTTTCAAAAATGACTTTTTTCAAAAATCCATTTTACGATAATACAGAGAAAAACTGAGTTTTCCATTAAGTTAGAAATGACCATATTACCTTTTTGTAACAATCGTATGGACCGTTTTCGAGATATGTCCAAATTTCAAAAGTACCGGTACTCGATTTTTAGCGGAAAACTGAGTATGCAGTTATATTTTCCTCACCTACATAAGCTTAAATGTCAATTTATGTTGAAATCGTTAGAGCTGGTATGAAAATTTTGTATGGGAAGTACAATTAATATTGAGGTTACCATGCAACAAAAAAAACGGCCCCGAACTGTAAGCCCTCAAACTTTAAATCCGAAGTTTGAACGAAATCCGTTCAGCCGCTTAGGCTGTAGGCCTCGGGATATACAGACAGACAGACAGACTGACAGACAGAATTTTGCGACCCACTTTTTTGAGTTCGCCTATCATCGTAATGTCAGAATTGATTAACATCTCGAGTTCGAAATTTTGAACGAATTCAATATCTTTCTCTGACTACGTAATGGAGAAACAAAATTTTGACAAAACTCGATTTTATTATTCGGTTTCGATGGCGATACAATCGGCCTTACTAACAACCGAATTTAGACTCGACTTTAGGGCAATAGTCGAAATTAAAATAAACTGTGTACCAATAATGAAGTTATCTTTGACTTTAAGATAATCGAGACTATAACTTTCGATCCGAAGAAATTCGATTCTAACCCATTATTAAAGTTTAAACGTCAGTCTTTGTAATAAATAAATATGAAATATGAAATGGACAGCAAATAAAGAGAAGCCGCAGCTTAAATTGGACGCAGGCAATGCGAGAACTATTACCTAGTTGACTGTGTCAAACCATTGGCTGATATCATTGATAGCAAAATTAACAATGCTGCAATGATACATTCAAAAAACAAAGCATGGGAAACAGTTGCTTTTATATTTCCCTCAAAATACAGCCAACTGCCAATTTCAGCAAATTATTTGAAAGCTCAGAAAAAATTATAACGCTTTTGAGTTATAATTTTGCTATAAAGTCGGATGTAGTTAAAGTTCCGATTACTTTGGTTGTTGGTACCTAGAATTTAAAAGTCGAAACTATAGTTAGTTTCGAAATTAGTTAAGCTCGAGTTTACGGTTTGGTTGTTGGTAAGGACCAATGAGTATAGCGATTTTCTGACTTTTCGATACCACTTTTATCGTATGATTTCTCTTTCTCGTCAAAAAAGGCCTCAGTTTCAGCAATTACTTCATCATTGGACTTAAATTTCTTTCCAGCAAGCATTCTGGTGTGTAATAGTGAAGCCATGTTTCATCCATTCTCACATATCGACGATAGAATTCGATTTTATTGCGGTTTAACAGCGCCAAACACTCCTCTGAAGCACCAATTCGTTGTTGTTTTTGGTCGACTGTGAGCTCAAGCGGCACCCACTTTGCACAGAGCTTTCGCATACCCAAATGTTCGTATAAAATGGTAAAAGCACTACCATCTGATATCTTTACAATGCCCAGCTAGCTCGTGCACCTTCAATTTGCGATCGTTCATAACCAGCTTGTGGATGTTTTTTGATGTTTTCTGGAATAACAGCCTCATTTGGGCGTCCACTGCGCTCTGCATCATTTGTGCTGTGTTGAAATTCAGCAATCCACTTCTCTACCATTTGTCTCGATGGAACAGAGTCCGGATAATGTTCATCAAGTCATTGTTTGCTTTCCACTGAATTTTGTTCATCAAAAAGCAATGCTTTATCAAAACTCGAAATTCACTTTTTTCCATTTGTTGCTTCACACAAAATGCTAGTCAGATTGCTGTCAAATTTATACACTCATCGTTTGAAGGCTAGTACTAAATAAAAATCAAATCGAAAAAATTCTAGTAACGCCATCTATGTGTCATCCGATGGACTTTTTGAATGACGTGATATATGTTTTTCTGAGAAATTCGTAGTAGTAGTTTAATCGGGACAAACCCACAGACGAACTTTTCAATTTCATTCCACAGATTTTTATGCAGTTAACTTTGCTCAGGGGACCCTTTTCCGTTTATCTACGCCACTGGGCAGCGTTGGTTAAAGTTGGTTTGTGACCCTTTTTGCACTTTCTTCTGCGGATTGTCATTGATGGTCGAGGACATGGTATTTGGTTTCATCACGGACTAAGAGGCAACATCCTCTGAAGACGGTTGCCTGGGTGACAATCTACGATCCGACACTCCGACTACCAAAATCGAGATCCAAATCGATTAAAAGTTTCCATCGATCTGGTTTTACAGAAATGGAAAACATCCAAAAATTCCGACTACCACGGTGATCAGCACGGTATCGTGAGAATCGGCATAATTAACAAACAAATCGAAACTGTATATCCGACGCGACCAACTTTCAGTAAGTTGAGGCACTCTTTAAAACGAGATCTCGATCAGGCTTTTTATACAACTACCGCCAGTAGATCACCGGATAAGGCTGTTTTCCCCAAAAAATTCCTCTTACGTCAAAGATTCCCTTCTGTGATATATGTGAAGGTCTACCGAATTCCTTTCCAAAAATTCCACCTGAATTCCTGGGCGTATACTTCCCTAAGCCTCGACCCACCGATCGCTCGAGGCATAGAGATGATCACCACATTCGCATAAGATTCGATGATGCATAATAAATTCAGCGCACAGAGTGCATCCTCCAGGAATGGAAATCAATTCACACAGCAGCAGCAACCGCAACAGTGGCGACATCCACCTCGAGGCGATATGTGCGGAATGCTCAAGAGCCCATATCTCGCACCATCTAAATGTGTAACTGAGTCTGTGAATAAATTCAGCAGGCGGTATCTGAATAAATTAATACCAAGATCGGTCGTCCAATTGCCACCGCCATCGCCGTTGTCGTCGTCTGATGGCCATCATCGCAGCAGTACCCATGCGACGGACGACGCGACGACTGGTGTCGGAGACTTATCCAGGCGCAGGATCTTCGAAACTGCGAATCGTCGTCGGTCGAATTGAATTCTCTGATTGAATGGTATTTTCGTGAGCGTACCGCCGGAATCTATGCGCAAGCGCACTTTGGCAATAAATTTGTGTGCGACGCCGTCGCGCTGAACGCTCTTCCGCCACTGGCGAAAGATTGTGTCGATTTTGATGCAATCATGATGGAGTCATATGGAAAACGTGAGGTGACTCTTTGGCCGAGGTAGCAATTTGGATCTCGAGTGGCAGCCAGCATAATGGCAGATCAGTGCTGCATGCGGGTGGCATTAAGAAACGCGCTCTATGAAGTAACCCGCCAGCGGCACGGCCACCAAAAGTGGTGGTGGCCATCCCTCTGTCTAAAGAAGCGGTAAGTAGTCCACCGCACGCCGCCGCCACCAACACCACACACCCGCCGTGAGTCGTGACAGTTTTTAAATATTGCATCCGATCGGGGGATTGACGTGCGCGCATGCGGGCCCGCTGACTCTCCGCCAGCCCCCATTGCATCGCGCAGCTATGTAGGTGGGAGTGATGAAACCGCGCAGCATGTGCATTCCTCACGTGTCGACCGATATGGGAATATTCAAATGAATCGCACGATGGCTTTTGAACCCATTTTCGGGCCATTCGGATCCACTGCTGAAGTGAGAGTGAGGTTAAGTACATGTGCACGTATGGGAGAGGGAGTATGGAAACAAACGAGACGCGGGAGTTGTTTATGTCACGTACTCTGCTCGTAGGTGATTTACTCACTCGGGAATATCGGAGGCTTGCTTTTGTTTTGGCCATAATGACCCCCTTTGGTGTTGTGTGTGATCGGGGTGCAGATATGTGTTCTCTTTATGGTCACAACCAGAGTAATGTTGGCCAATATGGGTGCAGTTTGTACAAATCGCCCCAGCGTTTGTGCACCAGTGTGTGTGGAAAGGATTTGCTGCAGTTGGCGCTCATATTGGGGTCAATCAGATTCTGAGCTAAGCTCTGGGACTGTTTTCGCTTCGGCTCGCAAAAGGGAAAAGAGATTAATTGTAGTTTTGGGGATACTAAGCGGATTTGTTGAGTGATTGGAAGCCAAGTCCAGTGTACAGCACTCGTATACTAATGGCAACTGGGTTGGGTAGCTAAGCGACACACGTCAGGGAGTGACCATGAAACTGGACTGGTCATTAAAGGAACATGTCCGGCTGCAGCCGTTTGGTGGAAGTGAAAAGTGTGCCTAATGCCCCTATACAGGGGGAACAATGAAAAGTGGAAATGTTTTCGAGACTTGTCACTGGTAATGGCCGGCTGGATTAGGTCCTTGATCGGAACGAAGATTTATTGGCGGTGCTGTAGTAATGGATTTGGACATTGTTAAGAGTGATACCGAATGAAAGACTGACGGGAAGTTGTTTAAAAATGGACGGGTGCGGCTCCTTGGTGCATAGGAATATGCTTTCGCATTTAATTGGTGGTGCGTCATGGCGGAATTGGGAATTTTTTTAAATCTTGACAAATTGCTAAATAAATATTGTCAAAGTAAAATGTCCGTCATTCTTCGACGTGAGTTATCTAAGAGTGTCAAACCTGCTCAGAAGCATGCAGGTACTTTTGTTCAGTTTTGATAAATAGATGGCGCTGCAGTCGGTGGTGGTGTCGCCGTACAAATACGTCTTGGACTTGGGATTACTGCCTTTAGTTGTTAATATTAAAACACTAGTTGCTCTCCCCAAGTTGATCGATCCAGAGAAAAAAAAAAGATTGCTAAACGAAGAATTTTGAGATTCTTAAAAAATTGTAAGTTAAAAGTTCTCGGTTCAAATATTATTTTTGTTAACAAGAACTCGTTTTTAAGTTTTCAAGAATCAGGTTTTCAGTGTAAGCATAATATACTCACTATAAGTGTTTTACTACAGCATTGCCAATAATTTCATTAATTTTAACCAACGAAAATTGTTGGCATTACAATTTATTTTTCTGTGTGATGTTATCCTTCCATCTAAGGTGAGGGGTCTTCTTTAGGTTGTCCCTCCTTGGTAGAACAGAAGACTCTTTGAACTATAAAACTACTTTTTCCACAACTGCTAGTTATCTCAGATGACTTATTCGGACATTTTTGACTAAATCAATACCGCTGTCGCCTTCTCTTCATTTGAACTATAAACGATCTTGATAGGTATCGCCTTTTCTGTTTCTCTTCACGGTGATGGTACCAAATTGTTCAAACTCATTGTTTCACGTTGCGACTCCTGCCTCCTTCAACGAGATGTAGTAAGTATTTGCACGTAGTGCTTCAGAGACTGGTTAGAGCTCCATATCAACCTATTAATAACATTTCAGTGCAACATGTCTCCTCGGCAAAATTACCACCTCCCGGTCAGCCTATATCTCCCTTTAATCTCTTCACGACATTGACATATTGGGCGACAGACAACTTTGTTTCTGTTCACATAAGGATGACATTTTTCTTAAGACGCACTTATAACCTTTTTTCAAAGTTTTTTTTTTTTCAAAACGAAAGAAGCCCACATTCGTTTTTAAAAAACGAAAAAAAATATTTCTTCATGAAACTCCCTTCGTTTTTTTAAGAAGCACAAAAGTCAATTTGAACTGTATAGCTTCAGGATATATTTTTTTTATAATTACAAGAAATTTCGAAAGCATTACCTTCTAGAATGTAGATACCTTTTTGGAACCTCTGACTTTTCTTGTGCTTATTGTAAGAATATGAATAACGTCACTGGTTAAGCTGAATATCTTTGACTTTTGCACGAAATGCAATCCAATTTTGTACTAGATTTAAATGAAGAAACAAAAAACGAAAAATGTCAATGAAATAACTTTCGTTATTTTTTTTTTCCTGAAACAAAAACTTTCGTTTTTAAAGTTAGATGTGATAAAACTTTCTGAAATCGAGCACTGTTGAACGTTTTCATCTTGTGGAATCCCATTCCCGACTTCGTTAAAAGATGGTCCAAAATGTTCCAACTCTTACGCGATTATTTATATAGATCTATCTGCATCACTCTTATCTCTCGTTTCCTTGAGTAGTTTCCGTTTCCCTTTCAGCGTGTTTATGTGTCAAGATATAAGAATAAACGGATAGGATTTTCTGTCTGTCTTGAAAAAATGTATTCCATTAGTTTGAGTCTTATTGAGAGACGTGTGGAATTACATCAGAGAGAATCTCTTAACTAACCGAATGCTTTGGGCTCCGTCGAATGTGTATCTTTGCAATTCTGTGTTTTTTATACCACAAACGCTAGAGCTGTACGTTGCCCTGTCTCTTTTCCTCACCGCATGCCTCCAACAAACCAATTTCGGAGATGCAACATTTCATGCCTTGAATTCAATCTCCTTCGCCAGTGACCCAGCGGTTAGTATTTTGGACTACTGAGCGAAGGGTCTCAGATTCGATACCCGGACAAACAAAAATTACATTTTAAGGATTTGTTTTTACTGCGGCATCTCTCGCGTAGGTCTGACGGTATAACTGTCTTGAAAGAGTTTCGCAATTCAACATCTAGGTCTCGGCATAAAATTGTAGGTCGTCCAAAAAGAAAAACAAGGCCTAGCGTCCTTTAAGCCGTTGCCATAACTTATAAATCTCTTATACAAGTTTTGTTCCCAGTCTTTGTTTTAAGCCTTTGTAAGTTAGAGTTTGTACTAAACCAAAACTAGCCAAATAATGAATGTAGGAAGTTAGGTCACTGCTTCTGTCTGTATGGACCTGTTGACAGTTCGGAATTGAATTTAGGCCTGTTCTTTTGAGCTTCGATCTCAGCAAAGCAAAGTAAAGTAGGATTTTCAGCTAGCAATTACAACAACTACGCTATACTTGACACTTCGAGACTCAAATTAGTTGTTGTAATCGCGTGCTGAAAATCTTACTTTACTTTGCTTTGCTGAGATCGAAGCTCAAAAAAACACGCCTTTCATCGAATAAAGTATAATTTCACACTGAGATTAATCTTATTTGCTGTGATTGTCTTAAAGTTCAACAACTTAAGAATCATACAAGAGCTGCCGCAACTAATTATTTTAACCACCAAATTAAAAAAAATGTTTGACTCAGCAAATTTCGTTAAGACTGTTATCGAGCTTAATATTTAGGAGCGAGTGTGCTACTCGTCATTCTGATCAACGGAAAGAGTTAAGCAGGAATGTCTCCATAAAGCTCCATAGCTTTGGTGACTCTACTAAGAACTTTCCTTGTTTATCTTTTAAGGTCTCCGTTTCGAGTCTTGTTGCCTTGTGCCGTTCTTTTAACCTCATGGCAAGACTTTCAAGAATTATTATTGTGGGAGTACTTCTCTATTTCCTCGATATCCTTTCTGTATCCCCCGGCGAAGCCGATATTCTGCGCTTCTCTAAACTCACTAGTCGGCCTCGTTCGTCTAGGTAGCGCCGCTTTGTAGACGAGTTGTTTGGCTGCCCGCGCTCTTAACAAAACCTTACATCCGTTGTGGCATTTCTGATGGGTTCGAAGTACCGATGCCACTATTTGTTGGCACTTAATTTTGGCTGCGTTAAAATGCTTCTCGATACGTTGAGGGATATGCGATCGTCAAAGACTCTGACGCCTTGTTACAATTGCAGCCGTTCAACGTTCAAGCCCCGCATCAAAGTACGTGGGATATCCGCGTTCTAGTTCTAGTCTAGGGCCCTACATCGATCTAAATATGACCAATTTTATTGACGGTTTAATATTTTTGAGACTTTTCACTTTTATATAAATTTTAATTTTCCATAGGTATCCGGAATTGAGTTGGCACTTTTACTTTTCTAGGTACGGGAGCAGATCTCATAACAGGGGTATATGGGACACAACTTATAAGATTCTGAAAATTTTATTTGTTCCGATCCCAAATTTGTTCCGAAAACAGTTTTGAAGGTCTGGGAACACTGGTTACGTTGACACATTTGTAAGCGTTTATGAAATTACGTAAAATTGCCGCACAAGACTCGACACAAAAACAAGATCCATGGCATCTTGTTAGTTCTCGGATGAGGCAATTCATGGCCAGAGTGGGCCTTGAAATGGTTTATCTATTAACCTCTCCTTCAAAAGATATTGCAACCGATCCACTTACGTTCGTAAATGGCTCCAGTAACGAAAAGTAGCTGTCGCTTTAATGTGCATCAAATGGCACTCTGCCAACTGTGAATTCCAATCGTCATAGCATATTTGATATCGTCTTTTCGATCAATCGTTACCAACTTAATGCTTATGCAAAACACTGTTCATCGTTGACTCTAGGACGCACAATTAGCGATGCCATATTCCACGATATATCGTATTTTGTTAGGGCTTAAAACTTATTCCACGATTTTTGAGCTGAAAAAACATAAAATTCCAAGATTTTTCAAATTTATCGAATTCAAAAATTCATTTGCAATATTCCAAATATATTATAAAAATGTGAAAGTGAAGTAAAACCCGCTCATCTGTAGTTCTGCTTAATGCTTATGCATACTGCATTTTTAGTAAATGTACGTCCTACAGTTAGTGTACACTGTACAGTCATGGAACAAACTGTTTCGAAAAATGTTAAAGCGCAGTACCTACGCTGCTCGAGCTAAACACAATTTTATCTTTTCACCAACTTTTCTCTCCAAACATCAGCTAAGGTCCTAGCTAAATTTTGACATAGAGTATTCGCCGAGTGGATAAGTGTCACAGAAAACAGCTGTTCTTTGAAAAAACTTCCTTCAAAAATTTAATTCTCTCTTATTTCAACTATTTCTGATTCTAGGTACCTACTTCTCGTCCATGTTATAATTAAAAAAGCTCATCCTTGCATACTTTTCCGCAACAGAACAGCAAATACACTCCGATCTGTCACAATTTAGCTTGAGAAAACGTGCCGACCCATTGAATGGGCACGCTCAATTTTGACGGACACATGCAGTACATTCTGAAACAAAAGTTTGATTATTTAGCTCGAGCAGCGTACCAATCAGTTAAATGGGCTCGCTTAAATTTAGCTCAGCTAAATTTTGTAGAGAATTTTGTATGGGAGGGAAAATTTAGCTCGAGCAGCGTACTAAGCTTATCCAAAATAATTTATGTTGTAATAAATTGAAGTATAATAACGTTCTTCTGCGTTTTTGTTATTTTTTTGTTTCCAACAAAATCGTATTTCCACGATTTTGAAAGCTAGTAATTACGATTTCTGGTGAAAAATCTGGCAGCACTGCACACAATAGAAAAGACAATTGCAGGCGACACTTGTTCTGAGGCTTCATTCGCTCTGCGTAGCAGTCTGAACCTAACCCGGCACGTTTCACGACTTTGTCACAGCCAAACCCCTATCCGGAAAGTTTATGGTCACGTCAAGGAATTCCTTATTTTTCCATCAGCCAACTTTAGTGGGACATTTTTTTGTTAAAGCTGTTTATTTTTTTTTTCATCTTTGCAATATAAATCCGTCAGATACATTGTTGCAAAGTACCTGTTTATCTGGTGCCTTTATCCAACACGATTTCCATTTCACAAATAGTTGGCAGCGTTCTCTTTACATTTTGTCGCAATCTCCGTGAACTTTGCGCAACCTTTCAGATACCGCACGTTGTTTGCATTTTACTTGACTGCCTGACTGGCTTGCGGTTGTGTACAGCATTCCAATTCCAGTTCCACTTATTAGTCGACCCATATGCAACCTGAACTAATTAAATTCATTATAAGCATGCGGCCAATCTCTAACCCCGAGGTTCAGATAGCTCCACAACAACAGCGCGACAGTATTATTAAAATACCAAACCGATCCAGTTGCATGCAAGAGATTCCATCAGACACAGAGAGCCGCAGTCGGCCGCCTCGCCAACCCATTGACCATATTCCCATCCGCATTGCAGAGATTTTCCCCGAAGCCGGAGCCGAACACATCTCCGAGAGGGTCAGCGAGTGCCAGAGGTCTCCGCAAGGGTTCACCGATCACCGCTCACATATGTGTGCATTCGAGCGCTCTGAGAAAAGCAGAAAGCGATCCTCATCCAGGAAGTCGATAACATCGAAAGACATAGAGAAAGAGGGAGAGTGAGTTCACAATCACTTCGGTGTTGGGTCTATAGCTGTAGCTGGATGCGACTCTTGGCCATTACGTGGTGCGCGCAACAAACGGCCGTGTCATTCCGCCAGAGTTTAATGAATCATTTAACTTTGCGCAATTTTAAATTAAAGGGCTCCGCCAACGGTCCTGTGTAAGTATAGAGTTTTAGCGCGCAATGGACCATAATCGAAATCTGCAAATTACACACTCCATTCGGATGAATTGTTGCTGCTGGTGCTCCTGCTCGACAGATTCGTTCTCTGTAACAGTGGTGGAGGAGGAGGAGGAGGAGGGCGCATGCGCGCGCGCGGCTTGCCAGTTGCCACCAATCCATCCGTCTCTAAGCAGTGGAGCGCGAGTGCTATAATTCCACCTACCTACTGGCGAAATCAATTTAGTTCGTGTGGCACGTGCTCTAGAAAAACGGAATCATTGGCACCGGTGCAGCGCCTCCGCGTCCGCTTCTTCTGCGGTGCGCACCTTGAGTTACACTTTGGTTTTTAGCGGCTCACTGTAATTTGGCCAAACACCGTCCTCGCTACAGATCTAGGCGGGCATAGATCTAGGGTTTCCAAAGTGAACAAGACCAGCGAAGGCCATGCCGTACCGTCACCGATTTTGAGGAATTCTCTGGTGGCGGTGTGGCACCTCACCGACCGCCAGCCACAGCGGATTGCTAGATGCAACGACCAAATTGGAATTCAATTCGTGTGGCGTAAACAATTTGCGCGCAATCGCCGTCGTAGGTTGTGTGCATGTGCTCGTAAATGTGTGTTACCCTCTTGGTCTGGTATGGCTGATTGAAGGTCTGTTTGGGATTGGGATAGTGGAGGTTCAACCTCAGCTTCAGCCAGCTAGCCATCCATCTGTGTATCTCTTCTCACTTGAGTCGCGATCTGTCTTTCTGACGTTCACTGCTGGCTGCTGACTGCTGGAGTTCGGACGACGACCGACGGCGCTGGCGCTGGCGCTGGCTGGGGGTATTCTGGTGACTTTCGCCTGGCATGTCGTGATCAGCGGCAATTATCCCGTAAAATTGTGGATATCTCTCTGTGGCATGATTTCCGACAGATTTGCTCTTTTCTGGTTGTCTCTTGTCTGCAGAACGGATCGTGTGCGCTTGGCTGTTGTTGTTGTTGTTGTTGTTGGATTCTTTGTCTTTTCGGTGGTGGTGTGGTTGTTAGATTGAAAATTACAAACTCAAACAGCAACGTAGAACAAAACAGAAAAAGTCAACAGCAACAGCGGAACTAAATTGCTATTTGCACATATGCTGTTGGCTTGTTTACACGGATCTAGTTGCCACTTGGCGGGTTCTTGTGGCAGAGATTGCTTTTTTTCTTTTTTCTGTTGACTGTTTTTCGGGATGAAATTGCTGCTTTAATTGAGCTGAGTCATGCTTTGATAATATTGAATGGATTTGTTTTTTTTTGTTTCTACGGGGGGATTGGTTGCGTTATCAGAGATTTGTTGTGGCCAGGTCGAGGCATAGTGCATTTGTCGGAAAGTATTTGTGGAGGTTTTTGTCAAGGGTTGTAGGTAATATGTTAATGGACCTCCGGTAGAGACCTCCTGCATCTGCGATAGGCGATTTGAAAGTAATTGAGAAACGTTTGAGTGGCATTTTTCGTCGTGGCCTCATTTGGATGGGGAAAGTCGTTTAAGTCGATCGTATAGTTTGAGTTAAGCATTCGGGGATGGAACTGAACTGAATTTTTAGCAATCCCGGAAAATTAAAAGTCAGTTTTTTAATATTTTTTTAAAATAAACTGAAAATTACATGAAAGCGACACATAACACACATAAAATTTACATCTTATGGTCTTTTCCACTGCGTAACCTCGCGCGAACGTCTGACAAACGGCCGAGAATATAACTGTCTTGAAAGTGCTTAGCCGTTCGGAGTCGGCATAAAATGAAGATCTCTTTCATTCGTCCCAAAAATTAAGAACTCACACAAAAGTAATGGTTGTGAGAAGCCAGGCCTAGGATCCCTGCGAACCAATTGCGACACCAATTTACTTAATTTGTTTTTTTTTAAATTACATACGGAGACCTTTCATTTGTGGTCCAAATTTCATAAGTTTGGAAAAACTACGGTTCATGCTACATTTACACTGGGCCCAATTCCGAGATTATGTACAAGAGATTTAAAATTTGTCCTGAAGCGTTTCCGCAGAAAAAAAGAAACAACAAGATTGATTTAACATTTCCCCACACGTTGTCAATGGCTGTCAAACGAGCAACCCTAAATTATTGTGCTAAATGATAAATAAATAACCGATTTCTAAATTTAGAGTAAAATTAAAGTGAGAGTAACAGCAATCTAAAAATATTTCATTTTATTTACCAAACTATGTAATATTAAAATTGTAATAGTTGCATCGGCTATATGTCAATTTTTCCGAAAAAAAAAATTGGAACATTTGAACCAACATTTTTCGTTCATCATGCAAAGACATCAATGTCACATGCAGTTTTGTTTGTTCTGAGATTTTGACATCTCGAACTGTGGAGAGTGTGTTCAGAACTCTTCATGCTAAAACTGGTTGATTAATTCAATTCAATTAATCTTCTGTCTATAGGCGTGTTTTTTTGAGCTTCGATCTCAGCAAAGCAAAGTAAAGTATGATTTCCAGCACGCGATTACAACAACTAAACTGAGTCTCGATGTGTCAAGCAGAGCGTAGTTGTTGTAATTGCGTGATGAAAATCCTACTTTACTTTGCTTTGCTGAGATCGAAGCTCAAAAAAACACGGCTTATATAAATATAGGTAGGTAGATACCTACTTTCGATAGATCAATACTTCTGTTATTTTAAAAAGTTGTTGAGTAACAAAAAAATAAAGTTTAAGGCCCCTGTTAAAGCCATACTCGATACATAAAACTAAACAGTGATTTTATAGATAGCTTCAACCGAATCATTTTCCCCAATTTGTGTCTCTAAATGTAGTTTTTAAATTATAACACAAAATTGGCGAAAAAATACAACTTTTTTGGATCAAAAAAAATATACAAAACTGATACAAAAAAATCATGGGCGAAAAATGTATTCCTCCACGGGGTAATACTAAAGTGAAAATTGTAGTAGATTACTATTAAGAACCCTACAATCTTTCCGCGCACAATTTATTATCCGTAAAATAAAAAACTTGAATATATTGGCGCTTAAATTTAGATTCTGTAGTTCGTTGCAACATCGGACGTAGATTCCCACGACAATTGATTTTATTTATAGCCGTGTTTTTTTGAGCTTCGATCTCAGCAAAGCAAAGTAAAGTAGGATTTTCATCATGCAATTACAACAACTACGCTCTACTTGACACTTCGAGACTCGGTTGTAGTTGTTTTAATCGCGTGCTGAAAATCCTACTTTACTTTGCTTTGCTGAGATCGAAGCTCAAAAAAACATGCCTAATATTAAACTACTTTATTTTTAGAGGAGTGGTTTCTGAACGCACTCATTAAAAACAAAAGTGTCTGCTATAATTTATAACACATTTACCTAGCTACAAAAATCGCTCCCCATGTACCGTTGTCCATAAATCACGCTGCTACCAACAATGCAACCATTTCTTAATGAAATCAAAATAAGTCATAAACACAAAAAAAAAAAAAAAAAACAATTTCCGAAGTAAAAGAATTACCCTGCTTCATGGCGACATAAAATAACACAACACAGTGCTGGCCTATGCCACTCCACTATGTTGCACCATACCAACGGTATTATGTCTGTGGCTTATCCGCAACATAAGCCATAAGTTCTGCGCATAAAATATGCAGCCGCAGCGCAACACATTTCCAAATGACACAAATTCGCACTCGTAAATCGTCGCTTTTCCCATTCAATTAGCACGCAAGCATGATGATGTCAAAACCCAGAGAGCAGTGCAATTACTCCGCAGTTGCTCCTCGCACACACAATGCATCAAAAGTTGACAGGACGGCCCATTGACGGGCCCAGCTAGAATTCCACAACCCCACCACACAAGAGTGAAATTTATGCGATGCTACAATGTTGCAAAATTGACAGCAAAAATTAGATTACTACAGCCGCAGGTGGCGGCAAGAATTTATGCAGTTTTCCGAACGCGCCCGCGTTTCATAATTAAAGTGTCAAATTGCGACGTTATTAATGTTTTATATTTAAGCGACCATTCAAGGGTCAATGGAGGATGCTGTGGCCCTCTAGAACGCACGTTCAATATTTCGATTCTGGATATTTCTCAATTAACGGTAATGACAGTAAATTGGCGACAATCCAATCATTGGAAATTGGACATCAGCTCCAGTAAATTACAGCGATGGCTCTTAAAGACGACACCTTTCCAGTTGGAATTGCTGGTCTTTACTGGCAATTAGGGGGAATAAGGAGGTCGGATCGGTCGGCCCTCGGCCCATTTAAGGGCTATTTCTGTGGTAATTGATATTTATTTTTTGAATTAACTTCCACCGGCAGATGATATACTTGATAGAAATTGGCATCAGTTTTCGATTTTAATGGCCCTGCAGATGCCAATTATGGGAAAAGTCGCTTTTAAGTGATCCAGCGTCTATATAGGGACGGAGACTTAATTGTCTCAAAATCCGAAACGTTTCGATGCCAAATGTCAAATACGTTTTAGTCATTCAATCCATCATTGCGCGGGCCGCCTAAGTGAGGCAGTTTGTTGTTTGCTGAATGCAACACGACTGCAATATGCATCATTTGAGCGTGGAACCCCAAATCTCAAATGTCGATCGGTAATCGGTTCAATCTATGAGATCTCTGGAATCTCTGGTGGCCTGTGCTGTTTGGGAAAATGCAAAACCATCGATTTGCCGTTGTTGTTTGCAGTTACGTCTGTACCATGTTTACAACGGATTAATTTCGTAATAGGACATTAATTAGGCAGCAGCAGTGCAGCAGTGTATTCGTTCGATTTGTTGTGTACCGCTATTTGCGTACATCCAAATCGACTCTCGAAATGGACTGCATGAATGAACCTCTCACACAATGAACTGTGAGGTTAGACAGAGTATTGATTGCGGATTTTCGCGAAACCCGGTGCAGGAGATTAGGCTGATTTCAAGAGGTGATACGTGTGGTTCGTGTGCCGGAATGCCGTGGGAAAATTGTGAAGGCATGCTTACTCAGAAATATAGAATGTATTGGAGCTTACTTTGGTGCGATGGCAAGTGCAAGAGTTTACAATTTGGCGATTACTATCGGTTGATGGTGGATCATGGCGGAGGAGAAAATATTTGCCTGAAAATATTTGCCTAATAATCGCGGATAATGAGGTTACATAAAGATGAACGTTGCATAGGCGGACCGGACTGATTCAATAATTCATGATTTTATGTACGTTTCATTATTCCCCTAAAATGGTGTGGTGTACAGTATGTTTTGTAATTGTAGCTTTGTAGGCCAGCAGTGGTATTGTAATGTTGCATCTACTGCATCTCATTCACCTCTGCTTTCATCATCCGCAAAAGCACCATCTATCCGTTAAAAGGTAATAGCTCTAGACTACGAAAACAGCAGTTTTTTTTAAGTCATTCCCTACTACCTTCAACAAATTTAAAAGCCAAACTATAAATGTTCCGGTTTCTAAATAAATTTTCTCTTTTCTTCCAAATTGTAAATCTGAAGTCACAAAGGTGACGGTAGTTAAAGGTGAAACATAAGAACAAACAAGAAGCTCAAAATGCAGCCAGTTCCTAGTCTGTGCTGTAGCAAATGCAACAGCCACACCGCCACTGCACCTTTCAAAAGACTTTGGCGTTTGGCTACCTGCGACCATCTTATGGTATTGGCAACGCTATAACGAGTTGCAAATCTCGAAGATTACCTTTTTAGCCATTACCATTACCTTCTGTATCGATTGGTGTTGCTGCTGATGTCGTTTGCCCATGTAGTCGTCGCATACTTCTTGTCGTTGGTGCTGTTATTATGTTCATGGAAGAATCTTGTCATGTCATCAGCATCACGCCGAATGGTCATGTGTCAGTTTGGTGTAATATTCGTTTGGCTTGTTGTTTGCGTCGAGTGTTGTGTTGATTTATATCCACCATTGATGGTGAATATCAGGCTCGATTGTCATCAAATTTTGACATACGCTCTGACAGGTACATTGAACATTTGTTATTTGAAAAAACATCAGTTGTGTGGCGATAAGTTGTTGTTTTGGCAGAGGTTAAAAAGTGGTATAGTCATAACTTTGACTGTCATATGATTTAAGAGTAAAAGATGACTTCAGCGAGTTCTAGAGTGGTCAATGCACTTAAATTATGCCGAAAAACTTTTCATGATGGAATATTCTACTAGCCAGTTGAGTCTAGAACAGCGGTTGTGAAAACAAACCGATACTTTTTTGTAGTAAAGTTAATTCTGTAACTTCGTTTTTTCCACTCCTCCTTTGACGCTGGCGGACAAACTCCGAACCCTATGATTTTAAGTGAAATTGAAATTAAAAATGTAATTTTATAAAAAAAAAAACATGGCTTTTATTGCGATTGACAATCAGTTCGACAATTGTCAGTTATGTCGATTGATTTCTGGTTGGTATTAGCCGTGTTTTTTTGAGCTTCGATCTCAGCAAAGCAAAGTAAAGTAGAATTTTCACCATGCAATTACAACAACTACGCTCCACTTGACACTTCGAGACTCAGTTGTAGTTTTTGTAATCGCGTGATGAAAATCCTACTTTACTTTGCTTTCCTGAGATAGAGGCTCAAAAAAACACGCATATTGTGTAGCTAAATGAACGAGTTCACAGAAATGTCAGTAAAATTGGTTTGATTTATATGTACCTGTATATTTGTTATTATTTTTCTTATTGTGACAGTCGTTTTTGTTAATAAATTCATTTGACCGTTACGTACCTATATTTATTGCTTTATTTTTGTTAGTTAACAATTTTTATTCATTGCGAGTTTCAGTTCTTAGATTGACAGCAGTTGATTTTAATCGAGACTCGCAATACCAAAATCAAAAATTGACTATTTGCCTTTCGATAAAAACCGTTTTTCGATCGATAATCTAAAATCGCAGTAGGGAATAATCTGATGTAACGACTTTGTACGTGTTCTGGCCAAAAGCATGCCTACGTCAAGCAAAGACTTCATTGCTGAACCAATAGGACGGCCACATCACTCGATTGAATGTTGAACGGGTTCCTCTTTTATTTCTCTTTCTGTTCCGGATATAGGTACAACAAATTACTCGCATACAATTTCCACAAAGTTATGACTTATGACATTTAATCTGTTGGTATAATGTTTTGAAGCGCTTAAGAAAGGCGATGTGATTGCTTCCATCTGCTTGCTGAACGATCCGCATAGGGAAACCATACCTGGAAGTATTTTAAATTTTCATTATGCAGTCGTACAACTGATCTTGCTGTCCAGGCACTATATGCAATTCCGCGATAACCCAATCACATTAGCCCACAAAATCGATTTCCTTGAATCACCCCCAATCACACATTATCTACAGTCAAATGGTATAAAATGGTTTTCTGCAGACTGCCCCGCTAGCATTCTTTGCATGAGCAAACCTGCTCAACAGGACTACAAATCAGCGCGGAAGCCTTCCCGACCTTTACGCAATTCCCGACAAGTATGCAGCCGACAGTGTATACAGCAAATCAACGCAAATATGAAATTCCTCTCATAATGCAAATTGATCCATAAATATCTCACTCAAACCGCACCTGTAGCGCATGTAATGTAACCTGTACTTTGTTAACATCATCCTAAATCCTGAATTCAATTCCTGTTCGTTCTATTCTAGCGGCTGGCCGCTGCGCTGGTCATCGTAAAATTGCAAAAACTATATCCACACACCATCGCGCATAGGCCGGTGGTAGCCGCTGAGATGAAAATAAAAACGTTCCCTCAGTTGGCACTTGAACTTAATGGGTATTCCAGTTCCAGAGTTGCCTGGCAAATGACGACAAAACAACATATCCTTGGCCGGAAAGTGGACACAGACGCGCACTCACCGCGCGCCGCCACCATCAGCAGCATGGGTTAATATGCGCCATTTGCATGCGCGAAACGGAGTAGGTATACACCGATGGGAATTGCCCATGAAATAGCCTAACTAACCAGCTAACTAGCCTTATAGTCATAGTTCTAGCTCCAAATGGCTTCACCGGCATTTGCCAATAATCGTAAATCAATTTTCTTATAGGATAGCGCGTGATTGCGGCAGCGAAGGCGGCTGCAACTCGGTACAAACTACACAGTGGGGGTATACAGATGGTTTGGCGGAGTGTGATTTTCCTCACGTTCCGGTTTGTTATTCCAGCTCGCAGGCTCGTTGGTTGGAAGGGTGCACAAGTGCAAGACGATGGGTGCCGCAATCGCAACGCAACGCTGTACAAGTGGTGTTTTCTGCTTGTTCGAACACACACACCCAGTCAGATGGGATGAATTTATAGCGAGATTATTCTATCAGGAAGCGACGCGTACGATGTACTCCTCTATTCCTTGGGAGTTTTTTCGCTTGATTTCTTGGATTTGCCTAGAGTGACATGAGGCGTTCGGAGGGGTTTTTTTATTTTTTTGGTTCTGTGTTTCCTTTCCAAGGAGGTGGACATGTTGGAGAATTAAAAGTTCTGCCCAATGTTTGGCTTGTTGTTGAGCTGTGTTCGTTCGCGCGTACCCGCCAAGCGGGAGGCGGACGGAACGACAGGCATTTAAAAGGCTGGTTTGGCTATCCTCTTTTTGTATGGGGTCGTTGTTGCGGTGTTGCTGGCGGCGGCCGTGTCAGTGACAGGCTATTAAGGAATCGCATTTAATAATACGTCTGCAAGTTGACAGTGTTTTTAGAGAGTGAAACAGTTTTATGTGTGCGCCGCGCGCTCGCGCACCCCTGACCGTCGCAATGGGAGTGGGAAAAGATTGTTTATGTTACCTTTTCATAAAAGGCAAGTTTACACAGCGATAATGGCATAGGAAGTGGTGCTCCATCTGGAAAACAGACACCGTTGGAGGAATGAGTTAATTTGCGGCTTCTTAGGTAAACATTTCAAATGGGTAATTTGAACGATTTGACTTTTGTCAGTAGGCAGTATAGCCAGATAAAGGTTACTTTTAAAGGAGGGGTACAGGTGGGTATCCACATAACAATTGAGTGATTAATGGCTATGCAAAGGAACGATAGTGAAGACCAAAGGGATTGGGTAGATGCTTCTGGTTATCGCTTTAAATTGCACGCTGCTTTTTCAACCGTAGGACCGAAGATGATCAAAAAACGTCAGTTTCTGAATGAAAACATACCTCTCCAATTGGGTCTATGTGATGTATTGTTGCCTTGGCGTAAAAGTGAAGGCCCCGACCCAAAGAATCCGTCGTATCCGTTGAATCAAGGACGGAAGGAACGTTGCATATCCGTTAAAGGAACTCTTTTTCTGCGTAGGTAGGCACTCATTCCACAGACAAACAATATGTTTTGTGATTGAACTGTCATCGGTGGCTCAAAGATTCCTCCAATAGCTCAATTCAATCAAAAACCATGACATTTGCTTTCATTGGGGATGTTCGGACTTCTCAGAATTCTGCAGCGCCCATTTTTTTTTTTTAAATTTGACTCTTCGAAATGTCGGGTAGGATTTTCTTGAATAGATTTGTCGGCATCCCCACCACAAACGTCAACTGAAAATAGTATTCACGTGACCACTCTGAGCCAATAACAACTAAAATAGTAGTCAGTCAGCTGTCAGACTTACTAGCCTAGGAATCCAAACGTCCCCCTCTATATTCACTAAATATTTCCATCAATAAATGTTCCTTATGAAAAGTTATCAAGTTGTTAATGGGATTTAACAGAAACTGACAAAAAAGAAGAAAGTCAAGCACTGCATCCGTCGCATACGTCATCTGCTTTACTTATCAGTCATCTGTTACGAGTATGTTCCATGTTCCATAACCTGGTGTGTAGTGTGGCCATCTGTCAGTTGAATAAGTTGAGTTTTCTATAAGTTGGACCCGTGAACGAAGGAAATGGGGACGTTCAAGTATCTAGTTCAGTAAGTCTGACAGCTGTCTGACTAGATGTAACTCGGTTTTTATTGGCTGAAATCGGTCATATGAGGATCTGTTTCAGTAAACGTTTATGGAGGGGTCGCCGACGAATCTAGTCAAGAAATTCGTGAATGAGCATTAAGTTGACAATTCGCATATGTGGCTGACATAGATAAATGGACGTTCCGGACCAATCTTGTTTTTGCGTTCAAAAGACTGCGTTCTCTTTGCTTTTACGTATCATTAAACACAGTTAAAGGTCAGAGCATGTATAGTGTAACGTTGTCTTGTGTCAAACGCTCCGCCACGAAAGCTTTGCATATTTACACTTACCCTGCAAAAATGTATGCATTCTCACAACTGTCAAATTTTATTCACAATCCACACACACACACCAGCATCGCATTCTACTAACTGGCAAATACAAAAATCACTCAAACTTAACCTCCAAACAGAAATACCAACTGAAAAAGTAAAATCTGACAGCTCAAATTAGCAAATATTTTGTGTGATTGAAATGTCAAACCTTGTGAATATTCCCTCGGTTGCAAAACGATACCGAATCGAAAGGCCTTTAAGTGCTTGGGTATATGACGAGCTTTTGTCACAACACCCGGTTCAGCTATCGGTTACAAAGTAAATCTACGAGTATCTAATAAAATGTGTATTTTATGACAGCTGTGCGGTATAGAAGTACCAATAAAAATGAAGCAACTCTTTTCCCAACCACACTACGGATACGAACATGTTCTCTCTCTATACAGCCACCACAATTGTACACTGAAATTTAAAACCTAAAGAAGTAATAATCTTTTGATTGTAAAGTGAATGGTTAGCGCCACCTACGCACCACGGTGCACAACAAATGCGCCACAGCTCTGTGTGTAGGTGGCAGCGTGTAGCACACTCCATTCAGCCAATAAACCAGGCAACCAGTAACCACATACTACATAATAGACCCCTTCACCCTCTTGCCAGGGTGAATTACAACATCGCAACAACAGTCACAAGAATTGCCAAGGAGGACAATTCGCAAGGAATCGCGCATTCACGTTGCCTTCAATTTACACTCCACATTCACTATAATGGTGAGTGGCGCATGACTCTCTAAGAGAGAGCTCGCAGTCATGAGCTCGCGTCATCATATATCGGGATTTGATGCAACGATCACTGTGAGATCACTTGCGCAACACGCAGATCACTTGCAGCGATATCGTGCAACGGCGCAACGGTAGTAATCAATTGCCGAGAGTCATAAGATATTTATTGATTTTTAATTATCAGCAGAATTTCTAACGGCCAATTAGTAACAAGATCGTTAGTACATCGTAATGCGGAATCGATGCCGGTGCCGTTGCCGGTGTTGCGGTGATCCGATGTGATTGTCGACAGGCTGGCTAGAGGTGAGCTCCCCGTAGCGGTCGTCATCGTCGATTTGATTGACTGATTCATTGATGATCGTCGTCGCATGGATTCGATTTCTCGAATCGAAGGTATATATTAACAAATTGCCGCGCAGATCAGGCTGGCGCTGCTAAAGGGAGACAAACATCGTGCCGCTCGTAAGAGATAACAAACACAGATCAGTGAGAGCTTGGCATTTGGAAGCGCCGAAGTGAAAGGATTTTAATGGCTGGTTGGAGAGTTATCGCTTCGATTGCTTTATACCTGCTGCTGAAAGGATTTCAATTCACCGCTGTCAGTCTCAGTCTATCAAATGGTTTCGAACTCGGACTTGATGACGATGGTGACTTTTGAATTTGATGCCATCGCTTGGGGTTTTTATCGGTTTTTGTGCGAAAGCCATTTAGATGCCGTGATTTCACTATTATAGTTACAGGAAGTGAGGACGAGGTTTTTTGCGATGTCTTGAATGGAGCTCCGCTTTTTATGTTGTCACCGTCGTTTTTATGATGCTTGCTAATTAAGTACATGGTAGGATGTGTGGAAATGCAGAGTCGGCAAAAATATTCAGTGCAGTTCTATCCTTCATAACTTTTGACTTGAAGAATAATGGCGTTTTCGATTGAAGAAAAGAATTGCCCTTTCTATGAAAAGAGCAAATCTAGAAGTGCTCTTTCGATGTATTCTATGTTTCATTGAAAAAAAAAGTGCACTTCCAGGTCAATTCTTAACACGACGGAAGTGTCCGGAATAATTTTAGAGAATTGCCCTGAACTCACCAACAAATACTAACAATATGTCAGATTGAAGTGTTTGTTGTGTTATTAGAAACAAATTTTTCGCTTTGTGATCCGAAAATAAACAATTATGCGTGCAAAATGTAAACTTAAATTGAAATATATTGATTTGGTTGTATTTATTACTGCAGAAAACAAAACAAAAAAGTAGCAACAGAAAACCAAATCTCTCATATGGTGTCTACCACTATTACAAAAGTGCTCCAACGAATTTCATTGAAAAGAGCAATTCTGAACTTCGGGGCAATTCTATCTCGGATCTTCAATCGAAAACGCCATAAGTAAGTTCGCTCACAAACTAGGCAGTAGCGTAAAGGTTGACAGCTTCCAACGAAAAAGATTTGTGTCAACACCGAAACTTATGTCGTTTTCCATTGGGACCGCCAAAAATCTTTTTCAGATCTCAGATTTAACGCGGCTCATGGAACATGCAACGAAATTGATCTGCTTTTAAATAGATTAGTGCTTTATATCAGCTGTTCAAATTGCACCCGTTTTTGGAAAAATCTACTATGGAAAATCTTTCCCCTGATGTATAGATATAAATGGAGTAGTTTCTTTATTTTACTTTTCACGAAACTTTGCGCATTTGTTTTGGAAAGCAAACTTCTTAAGATGACGTAAAACAGCTGTGCAAAGTAGATTGGTATTTGTGGTAGTATGTGTAAATCTGAAAAAATATCGAGATTTGCAAAAAGTGATCCGAATCGAAAAAAAGATTGATTTTTTTGCCCAATGGAACATGAAAAGTATTTTAGATCAAAAAAAAGATAAATTTTTTGTCCCAATGGAAAACGACATTACTTTGCTTTGCTGAGATCGAAGCTCAAAAAAACTTGCCTGTTTCTCTTCTTTTAACTAATACATGTGATAAACATCAGTTTTCAATTCTAAAATGTTCTTTACATTAACCTCTCTTCTTTTAACTAATACATGTGATAAACATCAGTTTTCAATTCTAAAATGTTCTTATTCTGTTTTTTGGACTTTATTATAAACTTTTTAGTAATTTTTTAACAAAATCATGCTACAGCCATATAAATTCTGTTTTGTTTTTCTACAAGTTTTTTACCTGTTACTTGGTTTTTTCTTCTTCATATTTGACACTGACGTTGTCGCGAGCTACCCTATGGAAAACGACATTATACTACAATACTAATTCAGAACAAAACTGTCAAAAAAGAGCTCTGGATTTGTGTTCGGTCACACCATGACCACAGTGAACTTTATGAGCGCACAATAAGCTTCCAACCAAGTCTGAGTTAAAATCTAAACACAGCATATTTTGACAGCTAACCATATAACGATATAACTTATCAGGTTACAGAGCAGTCTGAGCATATTTTGACAGCTAACCCTATAACCAATCAAAAAGGCGAATGCTTGAACGACAAATGAAAGTAGATTGTACAAAAAGTTTGACAGACTACCTATAAGTAGGTAAAATTAATTCTGATCGCATGCTGAATTTCAACTGTCATTTTATGACAGGTACCTAGTTCTCAAATGTTTTTCAAAGACAAAACAGATCAAACCACGAGCGATTCAGAGCGCACTCGGCCTTCTTCAGGTCTCTTTAATGTTGAATACTTTGAACGAAAAAATAGAAAACCTTTACTGACATCATCGAGTAGATTGCCAGAGAAAATTCCCCCACACAACGACACAACTGGAACTGATCAATTCTCGAGAAATAACCTCAACCATATCCATCACTGTCATCACCAAATCGTCGAAATAAAATGTACTTCTTCAATAGAGTTCCCATGGAAAGTTTCCCAAAAACAGGGTTACACAAAGTCAGACATCAATAGAGTTGACAAATCGTCCATCTCCGCCGCATGGAATGGAGTTTATCACCTCTAGGTCATCTCTCTGCGAGCGTAGCGCTAACAAACGTCATTTGTCTAAATTTCATAATTCACGCCACATGTGACTCTGACTATGTGAGCGACGTGCATAAGTGTCGACACACTGTGGCTCACTTCTCATAAATGTGCTTGTGCATTTGCGGTTAAACATCGCACCGCACCACAGGCCACATCCCCATGAATCCCAATCGCAACGTCCTTCTGCGATCGTATGCATTAGGCAACAGCTTGAAATCGGTACGACTCTGTGGCGTTTATTTAGAAATTCAAAACAACTTCTCGGGAAACGATATTACTGCGCTTTGTCACATTATTGCGAGCTCCAAACAAATCGGCACCATTAAAAATCTATTCCTTGCCACACAAACACACAATGGGCACATCCAGCAGCATATCATCGTCATCCGCACATGCACTGTGTCGTGGAACGTGCATCTTTGCATGCGATAAAGACAGTCGGTGTCGTTTGTCACGTAGCGGCCGCACTCAACAATTGTGTGTGAATTGGAGGATGCTATGCACACACCACACGCCAGGCATCATCTGAATTCACCTGACTGCAGTCGCGATCATGATGTCTTCACTATGCACACGGCCAGAGATCAAATTGCCCTGATGTGGCATAGCATCCGCCTTAGAATGATTCGTGCCATTATACTAATGGTCCGTTTACAATGTAGCCTTAAGATCTGTCGTTGTCGTTGTCGTCGTCTCGGGACCGCGCACCGCCGCCGCCGCCACCGCGAAACAATAATCATGTCTATGCATCAATCATATTGCCCAGGTGGCTCAATGGTTCTGTTCTCTTGCGTGATGGCTCATTGGTCCAAACATAGCCCAGAGATTTGTGGAGGCTGCGTTGTAGCCCAACCACCACACATAACACAGCAGCAACAAGGGACAACTCCGCAAACAGCCGGCTGTTACAATCCAGCGCGCCGGACAGCCAGGCATTAATGTGGGCAATAAATTTGGTGCCACTAGCTATAGCCTGGCCACTACAACAAGTCACTCTCCGATTGCCAACAAATGGCACTGGATTGGACGGAATTGCTTTTCGGAATTGGAATTTTTCCCGTTCCCCTGTCTCCCGGAGTGTGGGATGTGAAGTGGCCGTGTGCGAGCGCATGCATGTTACCCAATGTATAGTTGGGACAGAAGTCCTGCGATCGGTGGTTGATTTAGTCACCGGAAAGTGGTCAATTATAGCGACAGTGGTGCCTAGAAGTACCTGCCGTGCCAGAGATTCCCTGCAAATGCGGTCATGGGCATATTTCTGCGACGGCATCACTGTGCCGGCAATTGGCCATTTGCTGGGCTCGTTAATAACGTGTCTTGGCGTTGAAAAGTTTATGCCAACCCATAAATAAAACCCGAGGCATTTAATTTGCATTCTAAATTGTACATTTAAGTAAATTGAACTATTTAAATCAATGCTTTCGGTATTCGGCAGTCGGCATTCGGCATTTAATGCATTTGACATTAGGAACTGTGGAAACACACGGCCGGAATGCAATGCCGGTTGGAAGGTTGTCTGTGACTGTGACTCTGTGTTTGCAAGTTGTCCGGAGGCGGTCGCTGTCTAGGTATCCCAAAAATTTGGAATTTATGTTCTCCGGTTGGTGGTGTAACTAATTTTCGAACTTGCACCTGGCGTCCTAGTACCTACAGTAGATTGTATACGCTTTTGTTGTTCAACTACAAGTCCATTATGTGACTCTTAAACTGTTGGATACCAGCGCGACCTTGCGGCTGGAAATTAGGATTAATGGAGTAGGTAGGTATAACTATGTGGTTGCAACCGACCCAGGCATACCTCTTGCGTGTCAAAAGCAGAAATTATGTAATGTTGTGATTTTAATAGGAATGTTGTCGTATTAATTTATATTGTCACTAGTGACACCAATGAACTTAGACGGATTAGCATAAAAAATTGCTTTGGGATTAGGTTCTTTCCTTTGTTTGCTTTGCCGACTTTAGTGACCTTATGAATCATGTCCAACTGTCAGAATAAGCGATTTCTCCCCCGGTGCAAACAAGACCTTAATACTATGTTTCCACCGGACACTAATCGCGAGATTTAGGGCAAGAGATTACAAACAAATCCTGAGGTGTTTCCGCCAAAATAAAAGAAGATCAAACGTTTCACCAGATGTTGTCAACTACTGTCAAATCGAAGAACCCAAAATTGTGATAATTGAAAAAAAAAATAAAAAATACAAAAGTTTAAAGTACTAAAACATGAGTTCCAGAAATCTTAAAAAATTTGTTAGGTTTATAATTTAATTCCACAAAATAAAATGAAAGTTTTAATGGTTGCATTGGCTAGGAGAAGTCTGTCAGAAATAAATTCGTTTTTGTTATTATGACACAATGTCAAATACAGCCCTGTTTGCTTGTATTTTTGACATCTCGAGCTCTGTGTTCACAAACCGGACTGTACATGCAAGCCTGGTTGATAATCGAGATTTATTTCTATTCTCCCTTTTCATGAGATTAACTTTTGTATGATAAATCCTAAGATTTATGCGGGATTTACAGAAATTTTTCTAAATCTCGCAGTTAATCTCCGCTGGAAACGTAGTATAAATCTCGCAGAATCTCCAGTGGAAACGTAGTAGGTAATGAATGTTCGCTCAAAAAAATTGTGGTTTGATTTGACATTTGAATTGAAATGGGCTTATATTTAACTTCGTTTGAAAAGGGTATTCCTGTTTTCTGGCTGTCATCGTAGGTTAAAGGTTGAAACAGCGTGCGCACCTAATAGTTTTTTATTGTTTTATTTTTCAAAAAATGTTCCAGTTAAATGCAATTGCACAAAACACAAAAATATAAAAAATGTTCTTTCTCATTGCGCGGGACCCAACCGCGTATGCTGCTAAAATTTCAGACAACTCCAGAAATAGTTTCAAACGATAGCATTCATTTTAGAATCGCTATTGACTTGTATACCATACAATTCTGTAGACCACCGGATTGTGCAGAGGTGTCAGTTTTATTGGCGAATGGCGATGACAGAAAAACGATGGGCACAGTGGAAGCAGATTCTTGCCATCACATTACCTCTGGGCACACCTTGTAAATGGCATCAAAAAGCTCTCATTTGGTAAAGTACAAACACGATTTATTTGGTTTAAAACTTAAAGACTATAGTACCCTAACCTCACCCATCCGAACAGCTACTATCACTAATCATTATCACGTCCTTCACGGCTGATTTCTTAAGCAAACTAATGTCCATCGATTTCTCAAACTCATCCGCAGCATAGTCTTCACAATGCGACCCAAAGAAGAAGCTTCTATTCGCATCAGGCTCTTCTTTAACCAAAGACCTTCTCGCGGCAGTGCTCATTCCCATTGAATTCTTTCTTTTCAAAAATCGATCGACTTGCGTAAGGGGAGACTGCACAAAGTTTGTATTCTCCTTTCCAGCAATAAGCAGATCTATACTATCGTCCATAGAAATTTTGTTCGACGACAAAACCAAGTCGTCGAAACTACGATCCCGCTCGATGGACGCCCTCTTGGCTGATTTCTCCAAAAATGACATGGACAAGTTCCTTTTCTTCGATTCCATAATAAAGTCCAAGTCATCGATACTTTTCTCCCAGTTGACTGGTTCGTAGTGCAGCAACTTTCCAGCGTGTTTGGCTATCGGCGGTGCCATGTTCTTGATCATTCCACTGATTATGTCCGACATGTCAAAGGGCTCATCGCAATCGCTTTCCAAGTCCGACGGGATGGACTTTATCTTTGGAGTTGAACACTGTCCAGTTGGGTTGAATGGTGCCTTATTTCGGACAAGAAACTTATCGATCATTTGGAGGCCCTTTCTCGGTTTTTGTTTAGGTGGGGCTTTTTTGGGCATCAACCTATTGGCAATGTCTTTTGTTGCTTCCAACAGAGCACTCAAATCATTCAAAGATCCTGTTGGCTCCTTTTCCACGGCCTTAGTTTTGGGTTTTCTGGGCTTCCTCACCTTCTTTGGCTTCTCCTTGGAAGCAAGGAACTCCTTAACCATCTGTGGGTAAGACTCTTCGAAAAGGTTCAGAGGTTCCACCGTGGACCAGAGATCTTGTATTCCGTTGGCGTTGTCAGCAGCAAACACTTCCAGCTGCTCGTCTGGAATGAGTGCATTGAAGAAGCCCCTTTGATCCTTCCATCGAATCTCAAGACTTGCAACGCCCTTTACTGTGCGTTTCTTTACAATTTCCTCCGGAACAACATATGCCACCGCGCCGGATGTTTGCTGACTGCCGAACCGTACTTGCCACCGAGTGACGAGTGGAAAAAACTTTTGAAAACAGTACAGCTCTTGCCATTGCAACAGGTGCCCAACCTGCTTCACGAACTTTACCACATTCGGCTGCTTCCAGCTAAGATCAAGCTGGGGAATTGAGCTGGGTTCTGAGAGGAATTCGTCGATTATCTCCTGCGATGGAAATGTTGGATCCACAAGGGCTTTCTTACGCAGCGAGAGTTCCGATTTCAACGAGAGCCGTTCTTCCCTGCAAACGATTCACAAAACAGTTAGAAAACGAGCATTTACATCAAATAATTGTCCTACTTCCATATGGTGGAATCGCACCCACGATGAGTACGACATACTCCACAGCCACTCTTTGTATGGCTTGCAGTCTTCCCTAGGTGACCACAGTTGGCGCAGACGTTCTTGTCGTCGACTTTCATCTCTAGGGCTGAATATTTGTGATCTTCTCGCCTCCATGACTTGATTCTGGAAATGAAATCAATTGGACTATCGCAAGTGTTTGTAAAGAATGCCAACCTGTCAATGATGATGTTGTTGTTGTATCGATTGAAGAGCTTCAGAACTCCATCCCGTCCCACACCACCAACCCCTTCTGGGCAATAATCACAGCCGCACAGCAAGCCCATGACGATTATCTTATTCTGGCCAAAATCTAAAATTTAAAAATATCTGTCCTTGTAGCACTCGCAGCAAATCACATACGAACCCATGCATTGACAGATTTTCTCCATATCATACACATCAACAGCGCCACCCTGAGCTGAGGACGTTCCCTGTGTAGACACATAGAAATTCCTATAAACCTTCAAGGCGCCATAGGCAAAGCAATCCGAGTCTTGGCTAATGACTCCGTCCACTAGCTGCAATCGTGATATTCATGCTAAAAGCTTCAATAATTTGGTGTCTTCAAACATACCCCTTTCTTATTGAGGAACGCGCAATATGCCTCCGCCTCTCCTGGACCCTGAACACACGTAATCCCCATACTGCGCAGCAAGTTCTCGCATTGTTTTAACACATGATTGAATCTCGTACGTCCTTTCTCCTTGTTGATAGCTTTTTCTTGGCTTCCAACCGAATCCGGTGGAGTTCGCGTTAATTCCTTCGGTTTGACTCCTCGAAATTGGATCTCATTTCGCTTCGCAATGGTTTGAGATTTCAACTTTGGTGCTGTGCCCTCCAGAACGAATACCGGCGTGACATCTTCCCAAATGAGATAACATGTGCGGAAGAAAAGATTTCTACATGGATCATTGTTAAATATACCATCTAAGGTCTAAATACGTGAACTGACTAACTTGAGATGCTGCCGTGGATGGACAAAATAATCGACAACATTCAGACTCTCGCACACCCATCCTGCCAAGTCGATGGCTACTGTTTTGCCGCGGAGCTCATAGAAGGGTTTGCGTTCGCAATGCGGAGTGAGTACAGTCCAGAGTTCCTTTATTCCCATTTGAAGAAATCTTCATAGATTAAAAAATTGCTCTGTAAACTGTAATTTATTTGAACACAAATAAAAGAAACGTCAAATCGGTTTTCCTTTTATGCGTATGCAATTCCATCTAGGTATTAGACAAGAATCGAAAAAGAGAGATAATCGTGAGAAATGTTATTCCGTCAGTTAAAAGAAAATGGCATCCACTGTGATAGAAAGCCAAATTACCGAGATTATGAAAGCACAATCACTCGCTTAAATATTTCGGGAATAGTTCTACAGACAGATGAAATACAAGCGAGTTTTATTATTTTTCGACATAGACACTTTTAGTTCTTTCTTCTGAAAGTAAAAACTAGATTATTCAGTAGGGAACCGTGCAACTTCATCTTATGCATGACATATAACATCCCTGTAAAATGTTCACGGCATCTGGTTCAGATGGCGACAGAGTCAATAGAATGAAATTATGCTTTTCAAACAATAAATTCATTTGACATTTCATGTGGGAACAAAAATGACGTCGGTCGCAGTTTCGAGCCGAAGATTGTAAATATAAACAAAATTAACCTGTAAATCAACGATAAAATAATAATTTCTTGTTACAGAAAACGAAAAACATGGACAACCGAAATAACCGTAGCATTTCTGGAATGTTATCTCTCAAGAAAGGACGAATTCCTGCACATGCGAAAGAAGCGATTTGCCTATGAAAGAATCTTGAAAGAAATGGTTACCCGTGGTCTTCTCGTAAGTCTCAATCGTGTTATACATACTCATTTCATAAATAACTCACACTCGTATGATAACAGGACTCTAGTACAACGCATGTATTTCTGGAAACTAGAATGCATACCCTACAAAAAGCATACAGAGCTGGCAAACTACAAGACAAGGATCCTCAAATTAATTACTATATGGACATGATATTCGCAGAAGATGATCCCAACGACGATATCATGTATGAAGACAAAACAATGAGTTCTTCTTCTATCGATATGCTGGATGAGAAGGAGACCGAAATGGACTGCGCCTACAAAGAGAGAGATTGGAGTTGTCCAACTATAAACTTGGGTGGAATACCCACGAATCCATTGGGCGATGACAGCATGGAGAACGATTTCCCATCCTCATCAGCAGATCGGGCAGAGTTTCTAGATTCTCCAGTGGATGTAATAGATATAAAACCAGACATTGCGTCTAATTGTACATCTCCGGCTAATCCATCATTGCCACATAAATCTAAAAAACGCACCGCAGCAACGAATGGTGTGAAAGGTCTCTCCCGTGAAATGTACTATGCTGAGAAACTTGAACTAAGTGCGCAACAGTTTGAAGCGAGAATGCAGCAAAAACGGAAAATGTTCAATGATATGTTGCAAACTTCAGAGCGAAGATTTGTCGAAGCAGAGAAAGCCAAGACGCAGCGCCATCGAGAGAAGATGGATTTCTTAAGACGTTTGCTTTTAAAGTAATTAGGAGTTAATGGAATAGAACATAAATGCGATTTGCTAAACAAAAATAAATGCCTCAAGTTAAACAATTGATATATGCATTTTTTGCGTTTGTTTCCTGAAGAGTTTCGAAAGTCGTCAAGTGTTATTTCTGGAACCTTTTTTGAAACTTTTTTATAATAACTGCTACTAACTTTAAGTTGATAGTCCTTTGCTACGGGTAAAATGCATAGCTGGTCTCAAAATATTCCAACCTTTGTTAAGCTGTGAACTCTATCCATCTATTCCTATACTATGACCTTATGCGTCATGTTCTGACATGGAATATAATGGGAGAACCTTTTCCCGCAGATTGTAGCTAAGCGAAGTCACTCGGTTAGTGGTTTCTTTCCTTGATTTAATCAAACTGTTAATTACTTCCCTTGCCAAGCCGTTGTAGTGTTGTACCAGAGGATTCTACTTTTACTGTTGATGCCCAGATTTGATAATCGCTTGCTGGCATCACTGACTGCTGGGGGAGGCTGGGAATAATTTGTGAACTGTTGTTAGGTTAGGTTGAACAATTTTCCTGGAATATAAGCATTCACGCTTTGATACTTTCTATCATAGACCTGGGGACTTTTCCCAGGGCTATCGAGAAAATGCACATTTGAAAACATGCTTCCGGAGCTACCAGGAGCTCGTTGGTGACAACGAGTGACAAGCCTAGAAGACAGTTAGATTAGGTACTGTTGTTACTTATGAGCTTTGTTTGCATTTATTAATCAAAGCTATTCAAATGAATGTTGGTTACGATCCCAGAGTTATCGAGCTTTCGGAGCTACCAGGAGCTGGTTTGTGACCCCGAGTTGCAAGTCTAGAAGACAGTTAGGTTAGGTACTGTTGTAACTTCTGAGCTTTGTTTGCATTTATTAATCAAAGCTATTCAAATGAATGTTGGTTACGATGGTATTTCATGTACCCATCCCCTCATTTATCCTCCGCCCTTGAGCAGAGCATCGTCCCAGTTTCTAAGTCCCCTTCGCTTCGACATGAGACAGAATTTTCTCACTTTCTGCACACATATCTCGAAATAAATTAGAAACACATTTCCTAACCGATTTTATCTACTCGTTTTATTCAAATAGATATAGAAATACATCAAACCATAATAAAACTCATCAAGATCATAATATACAATTCCTGGGTCAATACAATAGTCGGTAACCGATTGGCGTTCTCAAGTCTGGTTAATTTGTAGTGTCTCTTTCACTCTATATTATTGCTGCCGATTTCTTTTTTTTGTTCGAAAATGGATTAAATAATTTTGCTGCAAAAGCATCTAATATAAACATAAAATAAATACATTCGTTTCGCATCACAATTTGAAAAGTTTTAAGGCTATTTTTCATTTTTTGTTCTTTTGTTGGTGTATCAGTAAGGGGAGGTAAATCATTTTATAAGCGTTGAGGTCGGGTCTGGGTCACCGTTCCGTTCCGTTCCGTTCGGTCCCGTCTTCAACTGTCTTTTTGTTGTTGTTTGTGTAGTTTTTAGTTGTTGTTTTCTTTCCGTTAATGGTCTTCTTGTTATTTTGTTGTTCATGTTATTGTTGTGAAAAATTGATGTCGAATAATAGTTTTGTGTCGTAGTTCGTTTCAGAGATAGATAGATAGAGAGATAATACTGTCTGTGAAAATAACAAAAAAACAAATACGAAAACCAAACGTTACAATGTAATTTTACTGCACGGGCAAACCGTTAGTCCGATTTAATTGCTTTTATTAAGTAAGAATGTAGGTCCGTGTGCACTGTCACTCATACTTACCGACAGACGGGGCAGTTAGCTGCGAAAGCTGTCACAGGAAAGAGAATAAAATGTATTAGGACGAATGCTACTTACTTTTAAACTCGTCGCAAACGCTTGCGATTATTGTCGTTGGGCTCCTCGGCATCCATCACCTGGAGGGGGAGAAATATCTTTTATGCGACACAGCCACTTTCTATGCGAGAAGTTTACCTTAATTTTGGAACTGCAAATTTCGGCGCCGTTTAGCGTATCGATGGCGTTCTGAGCACTCTCCGCACGACCATACTTAACGTATCCGCAATTGCGATTCGGCAGCAAGTAGACATCAATGAGACTGCCAAAGCACGAGAACACGTTCTTCAAAATTGCTTGAGGAATACCCTGCAAAGAAGGAGGTATGTTGCATTGTTGGGGTAACGAGATATAAGCAGTCGCAAAACATACCGAAGACAGTACAATGAACAATCTGCGTGCGACCGGTGCATCGGGACTGGCCATTGGCGCTGCGGGGGGCAAATTCACACTGCATGCGTTCGAATTGTTGTTCTTGCGCTCTAGAATGGTGGAAACTTTGCAAACAAATATCAATTGGATAGAACAGCATTTACTTACGATCAATTATTGATCCATCCAGACGAGGATTGATGATGGAAAATTTCACAATCATTCTCTCGCCAATGGGATACTCTAGTCCGTGGACTTTCTCTCTATGAAATAAATTAAATTGCTGTTAGTTAGAGTAGTTCGTTTTAACAGCAGACATAACCTAGCGCAGGCAGACATTGGTTTCTTAAATCTAAAACGTTGACGCACAGAAAAATAGTCACATTCTTAGGCATACACCCAGGACATAGCCCTTCATTGCATGCAGCAATCTAAGTGCAGAAGTGACACCTACATCCAGCTGCCAGCACGGATTCACGCTATTTGCAGGAAATATCGCCGAAAGAAGAACGACCGTTTTTTGCAGGACACACATGTGGGTAACTGGGCCACATGCTGTTTTGTTCAACACATGTGCATCCATCTCGCAGAAATGATTCTGTTTTAGGTCAACCGAGGCATAGAGCTGATCGAGTGTAGGTGGATTGAGGAGTTGAGTTTGAGCAGTGAAGGAAAGAACTTCTTGGTGAAACGATTGATAAGTAAAATTTGAATTCATTTCATTCACCCATTCTGTACTTAATAACGTTATTTATCTGCTGGGACGTACTGGAAATTGACAGACGTGATTCGTTAGATGCAACATATGGTCGTATGTAAGCAAAATGTACACGTGGGCGCGAGATCATCAAACTTGTTTACTTATTCCATGTTTTGCTGAAGACAAGTGTTGCGCAACTCGAAACTTCCTTTATTGGAAAGCGGTTCTACTATAAAATGTCCACACCTGTGTTTATTCATTTGCAAATGCGGAATTTTTGTAATGACTATGTCGTTACATTCATGCTTAGTTATGCAGCAAATCAACCATAATGGGAAAAGTGGGTGAATTGCTTTGAAAAAAGCAAGTGCCTCATACCGTGGGAGAGTAGACAGACATGTAAGAAACCACTTTACATTCCATTTCAGTGTGGGTAAGCCTTTTGACAATAGCAAACTAAATAAATGTCGCACTCACTTTGCGTAGATAGCTGCCTCTGGTGTGTTATACGCCACTGTTGCCTCATTCGTTCTGGGTCCATCTAAAAATGCAAACCGTGACAATTAACTGGCAATAAAAACATAAACAGGTATTCTCCTACGTTCTCTGGTTATCTGGCAGTAATCCAAGCCAGGGATTATATCAAATAACCGCCACAACTGATCCTGATTAATGTTACTGCTGCAGATCACATCCAGCGTAGTTGTCTGCTGCCCATTTGCGCTTTGCATTTTCAAGAACGAAGCCATTTCGTTGTTAGCGCCGCTCATATTGCCACTGCCCCAGTCATTGTTGTTTCGATTAAACGATTCATCGCGATGTCCATCGCGAGGATTGCGAGATGTCGTTTTGGGTTCAGCAAAGACCGCTTTGTACTTGGAGGGGCAGTTCTCAAAAGCCACAGCGGCATGATAGAATCTATTGCAAATCAATTCAAATTCAATTATCTCTTTCCTAATTGCGGCTAATTTGGCCATCACGCATACCTGTTAAATCTTACATAAGCGAAACCTTTCGATTGCCCCGTATTGCGATCTTGCATAATCGACACACTTTCCACGTTACCGTAGTTTTGGAATTCATCGCGGATTTCATTCTCGCTGGCACTTTTAGGGACCACTATAAACAGGCGGACACATCTCTCCTGCTCGTTATCGGATCGACCTTGGCTTTTACTAATGAAATGGAAAATTTTTAACGTTTACCCTCCCAGCTTTACAATCTGAATTTCATTTTAATTACTTTGCTGCCACTAGCACCTTCACTGCCCGATCTGCGTTACCGATGTGACTGCCGTTCATCTCCTCCTGTGCCTTCGCAGCGTCAGAGGTTTTCGCAAACTTAACATATGCGATTCCCTTGTTGTCGCCAGTTTTTTTATCCTTTACAACCCAAACATCTTCGATTTCACCGAATTTGCAGAATGCATCACGGAATTCATCTTCAGTGTGGTCTCGGTTGCCAATTATGAAAAGCCGCGACATTGGCGGATCATCTTCGTTGGCGGTTGTACGATGATGATGGTCATCTCGGGAGTTCGACCGGTATTCAGACATTTTACAAAGCGATGTGTTTAATTTATTTCTAAGCACAATAAACCGCAGGAAAAACCCAGCCAACTTGTCTGATCGTTTGTCGGCGAGAATTTTCGTACGACTTGGGGAAAAAATGGAGTTTGTCAGAAGGAGATAGAGCTTCTCCCTAAAAGTGAGATACATACACAACTGTCCACTCTTATGGTTCGACTACACTGACAGTGGATGATAATAGGCAACTATGATAAAAGAACGGAAAATGGAGGCATTTTACAAAATGCAATAGCACACCCACAGAAAATTCCATCAACATGGATTATGTAATTATTTTACCGCAAGACGACCAGCGGCATTTGAAGCTCCTTAAAAAAATTGTCTCCAGGAAAATTGGGGACTTTCAAAGCAGACCAACATTAGTCGTGTTTTTTTGAGCTTCGATCTCAGCAAAGCAAAGTAAAGTAGGATTTTCAGCACGCGATTACAACAACTACAACTGTGACTCGAAGTGTCAAGTAGAGCGTAGTTCTTGTAATTGCGTGATAAAAAATTCTACTTTACTTTGCTTTGCTAAGACCGAAGCTCAAAAAAACACGGCTATTGTTGAGAAAATTGAAAAATGTGCTAGGCGTAGACGGAACGCTGCCAAACAAAGCAAAGGTCCTCCAAAAGTTTGAAAGTTCATTCTAAGTGATGAATTGATTAAATCTTATATATCTGTACATCTTCTAGGTCGAAGTTTTCTTCTGCACATATGTAAACCCATTGAAGAGAACAATGAAAACGAACTTCTAATATGAACAAAATTCGACTGCTTCAATGTGAACTGCTCCTTAAACTGGCTAACGAGTTGTCGAACACGGGATTAAAATATTTGTTGAGCACTTTGTTTTCTTTCGTCGTCGTCGTTCGTTTATGCGACTGTATTTATCTCTGTCCCGCATGTACGATTGCTGTCAGAAAACAAATTTAGTTTGATTAATCCCAAAATCCTTTTAGATTTTATCAACATTTATTTATTTCACGTAATTGCGTAGTAGAAAACTTATTTTTCTTAAAATGCCTACAGAAATAGAGAATATAAATCCCAACGTTTACGGCAAGTGTAAGGAAAGGGAACCAACAGCTGACGACGAAAACGAAAGCATTGCAGATCCCTTTGATACTCGTGAAATTTTTGGTAAGTGTATAAATGCAACAAAATGTTATAATCTAATTTTAATGTCTCGTTACACAGACCTAATTCGTGGCATAAATGATCCCGAGCATCCACTGACACTGGAAGAACTGCACGTCGTTCAAGAGGACCTCATCAGAGTCTCTGATGAGTCAAACGAAGTAAGTATCCAATTTACTCCAACCATCCCCCACTGCAGCATGGCGACACTGATCGGTCTGTCGATACGAGTGAAACTTCTTCGCTCCCTGCCTCCACGATTCAAGGTAACAGTGGAGATTACGCCCGGAACTCATGCATCTGAATTAGCTGTAAACAAACAACTGGCGGATAAAGAGCGTGTCGCTGCCGCTCTGGAGAACAAGCACCTTGCTGAGGTGATTAATCAGTGCATCGCCACTAAGGGTTGAAAAACGGAAAAGGAAACCACATTTTTTTAACAAAAGTTTAACAGTATCGGTGTTATTCTCTGTACATACACAATTTGTTAATTTAGAATCTTACAACTAATAAAACGATACAAGCGCATCGCTTCTAAAAATCCTTCTTTTTCGCTTCCATTGCTGAGGCTGGTCTTGGCCTTGTGGGATCGAACTTAAAAGTTTTCACCAGTGGTCCCTTGCCTGCCTTGGCAAAACGGATTTCATCGATACGTTGTCGTTCTTCGATTTGTCGTGTTATCTTCATGTTATTCCAGGCTAGATTGAGAACAAAATTGTTAAGAAATTAGCCCCGGTAACAGGAACTTTACTTACATTCCTTGACTCCTGAGACAAATCCTTTCTTTTTCGCGGGCAAGTTTTCTGGTTTATGCACAATTATTTTGTCAATCTTAAAGTAGTCTCGCACAGCAGGGATTTTCAAAATGGCCACCTGTCCTAGCGAAATGAAGTTACTACACGTCCAGTAGCAAAGAATAGCGGCTGGGAAGTTCATGGTGAAGGGGAAGATTGCAAGCGGCAACGCCCTAAGCACATACTTCATAACATGCATGTTCTGCGCTGACAAGCGCGCGCTGTCTGTGCCGATTTCAATCGTCAGATAGAGAGTAGCGCTTGTAATCGCTGGAAGGAGGAACATCGGATCCGCTACTGTCAAATCTGTGAACCACCAGAGGCCGCCTTCCCGAAGAGAATCCACAGGCGTATTCGCCATCGCTCGGAGACCCATAAAAAACGAAATAAAGAGTGGTGCCTGCGCTAATGGAACAACCATGTTTTTGAACGGATTCAGTTGCTTTTCCTTCATGAAGAGCATCATTTCCTGCGCATAACGTGCCGATTCGATAGCATCACCCGACTGCCGTGCCTCTGTCATTTTTAGTTGCAACACCTGAAGCTGCGGCATGTGATTGTTCATCTTTGCAGCATTTCGCTGCGACACAATCACTAGTGGGAATATCAACGTCCTAACCACAACTGTGCCAATAGCTATGGCTCCCCACCAAGGTACATCCAAACCAATGTGCAGATACTCCATGCAATTCTGTACCAAACCGACAGGAGACCAGCCGCCAAGCCCCAGCGAGGCAAATGTTGGTTCACCCGCAGCATTAAGTATGTCCACAACGGCTTCAGTCGGTGGTGTGCTAATAGGGATAGGTGGTGCATCTGGGATTTCAGTGAGATCGATAACACTTTTGTCGATTGCATCAGCACTGGAGTATCGCACGGTGGCAAGTCCTGCTAGTGGTGACAGTTTGGAGATGATTTTCGGATCAATAGATTTCACTGCCTGTCGGCTGTGTGCTATGTGGAAGTCTCTGGTGTTGAGGCAAGACAGCGGAGCAAGTATTGTCCGTGGTGCCTTGAAAACAGAATTTATTATAGGTTAGGTGGGTGGATGCTGGGAACAATTCACTAAGCTTCAAAGCATTACAAACCTTTGATTGCAGACAAATGCAGGCGGCATTTTTACCATTTAAAACGAGGCGAACTTTGGTAGATAACATCGTTGATCAAGTGTTATTTAACTTTATTATTTTCAGTGAAAAATGTTGGTTGAAATCTCAGATGTTTTTTGACATTTCTCTCGAAATATGGTAAGGTTTGGTTTTCGCAAATGCCAGCTTGCCGTAGCAATGGTAAAAAAAATATAAAAGCGAACCGAACTTCTTTACATTTACCTAAGAAACAATGGACTTTAAGCCAGTTCTTCGATAAAAAAGGTTTAAAATATATTATTACATCGAAAAAAAATATGTATGGAGCTAGCGCTAGAGCTTGAAAGGTGTTCCTCCAGCTGAAATATGCTAGACATCTACCAGTCCTTGCAGCACGGACAATTTGTTACTATTCAAAGAACACATCAGTGAAAATTCGTTCGCTTAGTAAATATCCGCTCAAATCTATACATATTTAAATACATGAATTTATTTATTTTGATGGCAACCTCACGCTTATGTCTGATAAGCATCCGAGCGTATAGATAGTTGTCCTTAAAAAGCTTTTTAGTTTAGCTGTTCGGACTCGGCATACCATGATGGATCCCATTTTGCTCGGCGATTTTCGTATTTATAAATTTGGCTCAAAGGCGGAAATAGTAATCTTTTATAGATAAGGATGTCATGTCAAAAAATAAATGAATATAGAAAAATTGTGGACGCGTCAAAAGAAATTTAACCAACAACTCCCCAATATTTTTCCAAAAAAATGTTCATATCATCTAAACAGCTGACTGGTAAAAGTTCTTAGAACAAACAGTGTTTTCACAAAAACAACCCAAAGTCCATAGAAAAAAATTGCCTTTGTACCTGGTATGGTGAAAATGTCGACAGGCGACGTCAAAACAAAAACTTGCTCACCGTGGTGTAATTAAAAAAATGTTGTTGTTGTTATTTTTTCCTAGAAGGACAGTTGAAAAACGAAACGTCAGAAAAAAGTGAAAGAAAAGTTAAAATCGTAGTTTTTTTGTGTTTGCAGCGACAAAAAAAAGTTATTTTTCTTCTGCAACTTTTACCCCAATGTCTGCCAAATAATACTTAATAAACAATTGATATCGCATCAGCTCGGTAAAAACTCAGTCCCTTGATATTTGGCAGAAGCTATTCGCCACTTGACACGCGATTTCAAGGCAGCACCACCTCAAGAGCAACGATCGAGGAGTTTTCTTCTAGCTCTAGTGTATGCCAGAGCTAACAGCAGTGTGAAAATGCACTAAAAATGCAAATATCGCTGTGGAAAAACACAATGAAATATTTCCAAATCGTCTGTCTATACATAAAATGAAGTTATTTTGAATATTTCACGTCGAGAAAACAAGTAAATTGAGCTGCTCCTCTCGGGCAGGCCTAACAGAGAGGCAAAAATCCAAAATCCTTCTTTTCGGTCCCCCACTTCATCGAACTTCGCGAAAACAACTCGCAACCAATCCTACGTAATTTTTTTTTTGTAACGCGAAACAGGAAAAAATGGTTAAAAAACTTTTTTATTTTTAGAAACCCTTTTGTGCACAATTTAGAGAGACGATTATTGCAATATTACATGAAGACAAAGAGACACGAATGTGAATCAGTTCGGGTTTCTCAACAATATCCAAAGGATCAATATTGTTAATTTATTTTTTATATAATTTTTTTTTTCACGTTGTGAGTTATTTGACAGAGCGATCTTAGTAGTTAAACGAAAACAAGAGAAAGAGATACAACGAAAATAATAATAAACTAGACTACAGTCATGAGTGGAAAAGTGCGATTAAAGGCAAATGGAGTCCTCGACGAGGACCCACCAACCCTTAAGGATATCTCCTATCAATATCTGTCTAGCAATTTGGGTGTAATCAGTGACCGCGATAGCATGGGCTATTGCCAGCTCAAAAGCGGTATTGTGTTACCAAATGACATCTGCGATCGTTTTGTGGAATGCTACCAGCGTTTTCAACGGGACTTGGACGATAAGGTCATCAATTTGTTCCTAAACACGGATAGGACTTCGATAAAGATTGTTCATCTTCGGAATAGCACCCTAACCGGTGAAGGTGAGTTGTTTGACTGTGATTAATTATTGTCTGTATGTTCATCTAAATGTATGGCTGATAACGTTATAATGAAGATATGAACAGAGTTGTTGATGCAGATTTATCAGAGTGTATTGACTTGCTACGGCTTAGTTTAATAGGCACATGACGATAACGATGATCGACTCACTTAAATCTGTCCATTGTCTTGCTTGCTGATGTGCACTACAAAGCAGTACAGGAAATGGCATCAGAATAACGCAATAGAAAATATACACATGCCCCTAGTAAGTATTTGCTCACTGCCGCGGTGATAACGCCACAGGGATTTCAGTGTCACCTGCTTGATGGTAGTTGTTCAAGTTCGTATTCAAAAGAACTCAAACATGTGAGAGTTGCCTTATCAATTAATTCAGTGTGTTTTGCTTTTCAAATCACATTTGAGGCACGTCACTGCATAGGTAGTGGGGTTTGGTATTAGACTTTATTTTTCTGTGCACTGACGTCACGTTGCATCAAGTTTTGCCCTTACTGATTGCAGCGTATCTGTTCTAGTTAAAGTTTGTTCCACAGCCTTATAATTCTCGAAGGCGTCCGCATTCCTTCACGTAATGTAACAATTTTGAATGCACTCATGTGGTATTTGGATCACTGATTCTTTAGGATTGTTGCACCGAAATGTTCTCCAAGGTGAACAACCTTACTCAACCTACACTCCCTTACAAGGTGCTTACACAATATATACCATCCGTGCAATTTAGATAAAAAGAAGCCAACATCTGAAGAATTTTATACCGGCATCATTATTTGCTCTGAGTTGCAGTGAATGTTGAGAATACCCTGCCACACATTTCTTAAAGCGCTCCCTCTCTGCCCTCTCACTCAAACTATGCGCATGTCTTTGCTTCGCTCTCAAATCAGCAGTCGCCGAATGCTGTTCTGATTGCGGATTTGATTCGTATTCAACACTTGTTTTTTTTTTCATTTCTTTTCCAGGTCTAGAGACTCTTCTGCGACACAAGTTGTACGCCCTGTCCATGTGGTATTGCGACCAGATCACAGTTCAATCTCATCACCTTTTAGCGAGATATGGCGAGAGTCTTCGTTCGCTGGAGCTGGGAATATGTGCCGAACTTCTGATACAGGCCGAACCGAATGACAAAGAACCCGTAGACTTCCAATTAAATTGCCCGCACCTTCGTCGGTTAGTCCTCAATGGTGTGGTGATGCATCACAGGTTGCAGTTTGCCCACCTCCAGGACTTGAACTACTTAGACCTAACTTCGTGCATTCTGGCCAACTTCAGTTTGGAGGCACTCTGCAGTCTACCCAACCTGCACACATTGATTTTGTTCAACGTCTGGCCGATTGCAAATCAACTGCATGCGATTTGCCGCATGAAAAAGTTGCGCACACTTGATATCTCGATAAGTGGCTCGAGCAACGGTCATGGGACATATGATCTTCCCGATCAGGTGAGTTTTAAAGATCAAATTGATGTGAGTTTCGGTGGTCATCGTGGTGTTGTTGTACAGACTCTTGAGATGCTCGTGGAAAATCTACCTGAACTCTCGCATCTGGACATCTCGGGAACAAATTTAGCCGGCAATGGTGTCGCGCAGAAGGGTGCGTGTGAGAAACCGGCGGGCCCTTTCTCAACGTCTGGAGTCGTCAAAAATTCCGATATTCCTGGTCTGGCGGGAAGAACCGAAAGACCGCTTCAGTACCTCGGTCTGTATCATACAGCGCATTGGGCCTGTAAGAGGCACGATATTCCTGCTATAGAGGTACACAATAATCCAATATACAACAGACACAGGTTAGATATGAAGATGTGGTTGCCTTTGTAGATTGCTGGCGATGCCAATGAAGAGCAGATTCTGACAGCAGCGCTGTACTATTACGACAGACCGGCAGTCCTGACAAGGGTAAGTGCATTTGAATATCCCTTTCGCGAAGTTCACAGGTGAATTGTTTTGTGTTGCAGGTCCTCAATGACTTGTATCACATCTTTCGCTTTGAGTGCTGCAAAGAGATCCACACCGCACTGGATGTCGTGCTCACGGCAATGGATCGTCACTTAAAGTTTAAACACATGCAAATATCTGGAAGGTAGGTAGCTACTAGAAAGCCCGGTTTGCACTGATGCAACTTCATTTCAGTGCCACCCTGTTTTACATCGTAAAAGGTCGTGATCGGTCCAAGTTTGGAACGCCACTCAAGAATCACATCATCCGCACTCTGCTCAACGGAATGGAGATGCACATAACAGACGACACGATGCTGCGAAATGGGTATCTCACTCTTACCCAGTTTTCCATGCCAACCGATGTGGTATGGCATCCTCAAGTGACATGAATCTCTTCTCTCTCATAAAAGGTGTTCACATTGTTTTGCAGCTCTTTGAATATGAACGTCTCATCACAGTGCTGCTGCATGGTGTGTCGAAAACCGAACAAGAAGGGTTCGTCCAGAGGATAGCTATCTATCTGTTAAACACCTTGGCATGCCAGGTCGACGGTCGGCAGAAGCTCTTTCTAGGCGACTTGGGTGTTGTTAGTGTAAGTGTGCGGACAATTCGTTTTCATTTCCGTTTGAATGATGCGTTCTATTCCCCGCCTGTAGACTATGTTAAGTTTAATCAAGGATCGATTGACACGCTCAGTGTTTGACGATGTTATGGAGGTGGCGTGGTCAACAATGTGGAATGTAACCGATGAGACTGCAATTAACTGTAAGAGATTTCTAGACGGAAGTGGTATGGAGTACTTTTTGAAATGTTTACATGTTAGTTGTGCACCATGTTCACGTTGAACTTTGTAATGATATTGTTTCCGACCCTAGACGTTCCCCGATCGTGAGGAACTGCTCAGAAATATGATGGGTCTGTTGGGCAATGTGGCCGAGGTGAAGTGGCTGAGACCCAAGTTGATGACTGCGGAATTCATTGATGTCTTCGCGACACTCTTAGACTCGGATAGCGACGGAATTGAGGTGAGTTGCTGTTCTCTTTAAAGTATGGAAATTGCTGTGAAGTTGATTTAGTTGATGACTGACTACTGACATATGAAATGAGTATAAGGGTCGACTGATTAACATAAATCATTATTGCAAGCTTGTAAGTATAGTGGCGGTGTGCAAACTCAGCAATTTATGTCGTTTAAAGTGTCAACGTCGCTGTAAGCTGACTTAAAGCCAAGTCAAAGAAAGATCTCTACAGACACATGTAGGTTTCTTAACCAAGAGAAGTCACCTCGAATAATCTTTATGGCTCTGGGACCAAGCTATTGCATCTCAGCTCCTCCAAGTTTTATGTTAAATTTGTCGGTTTGTGCTGGTGTCTAGACCAGCCCTTTTGTAGGGACGTCTCCACCAGCTGGATGGCACAGCACGCGTGGAGACGTTAAAATAAAACTCAATATTTGGTAAGCATGGGTTCCAACAAATGGCTTACATTTGAGATAACATATCAACGATAGTGCAAATCATGTTAGAGCTTCTGCAGTCCGACGGCAAAGTAACACAGAAAATGTATAATCCATCTGCCATTTTAGGTGAGCTACAATGCGGCTGGTGTCCTCGCTCATATAGCTTCTGATGGACCAGAGGCTTGGACTATCCAAACGCCGAAGCGTGATGATGTCCTGCAGCGTATGGTAAAAGCCATAGATCGCTGGAACATCAAAAGTGAACGGAATATCAACTATCGCAGCTTTGAACCAATCCTGGGTTTGGTTCGTTGTTATGAAACTCCCCAGTGTCAGCACTGGGCTGTGTGGGCGTTAGCCAATTTGACATGCGTAAGTATAAACCAATGATATTATGCGCGCACAAGTTTCTAACTGGTTCGTCTCACTTTAGGTTTATCCCCAAAAGTATTGCCGCCTTGTGGAGCAAGAGAATGGCCTGCAAATTTTGACTGATTTGATACTGCACCCAATGCCGTATGACAAAATCAAGGAAACCGCTCAGTTGGTTATAAAACATTGCGTGAATCAGGGCGCTACACTTGAAGGATAGCAACCCCCAACGTCTGACGTCGACACCGACCTGAGTAACAACATTTTAGCTGAGCGTTGAAGCGCTCCTTGTTTTATCTCCTGTATCTTTTACCAATATTTTTATTTTTTTTCTTAATTTTTATTGTTTCTAGTTTGTATTTAGTCTTATTATATTGATTTTGTTGCAGAGGAATAATAGTATACTATTGTTTACGTTCGTGCAGTTTGAATCTGAAATTAAATTCGAAGATACATGTAGCGAAAACGCGGTCTTAGGTTTAAGCCTTCTTTATCCCTTATCCCCCTATGCATACACAGATTTATACCAATTTATTTTTATTGTAAATATTTGCTGTGCAAGAAAAGTGGAATATTATCTACAAAATATACATAAACGTATTAGAACTGTATTTGATTTTTATTAAGTTTCCGTTTGGACATCTCCCGGTTGCCTGATGTTTCGTGTGAGATTTGGAAGAGCCGTCGTAAAATAGTTGTTAGAAAATAAATATAATATTGGCTTGAATAGCTGTAGTGCGGTTGGACGGGAAATGGACACACACACACATAACGTACATAAGTACATACTAACTTTTGTTTCATTACGTTTTAAATGGTTAACAATTATTTATTAACTTGAAAAAGCTGCTAAATGTATGCAATTTGTTATGGCATCTTCATCTTCATGTGAAAATAAATGTTGACATTCTCAAGTCTACCACATGATGTAGAGTGTGTAACCTTTAACCTTAAGAGCAAAATCACATTTTCAGAGATTTCACTGAAATCAGACGGCAAAAACAGGCAGGAGCAATCTTAAATTTTAGATAAGACACGAATTCGCGTAAATCTCTCTGTAAGCATTTTTTTTGTCGTCAAAGAATTGTATTTGATATTTGTACAGATAGTATGAGATGTGTATTATTATTATTGCGATGTAAAAATAAAACAAAATGAAAATCAATGTCTAGTTATACGAAATAAATTACCTACCTATATATGACATAATAATAAAAAACGAACAAAACCAAAACAGATGGGTTTCGTCTTAAAATTATTTTTACCCTCTGGGGCTTGGTAGAGAGCACCGCTCTTCCCTGAAATGGTAACGGATTTTAAAGAATTTTTAGTAAGAATCAAGGGGACTATCAATTGGGTCGCACTTGGTCGCGGTAAAATGACACAAGGGATAGTAGTAGTAGGTGGGTTGGCCTCAAAATCCTCGAAGTTAAAAATCCTTTTACGAAATTCTGCTTTCAAATAATAAAAACAGGTTTGGCAAATGTTCACAAAAGCGTCAAAAAACCCGAGAAAACTCGAGTGACAAAATCGCGTCAAAAACCACGTCAAAAACGCGTGCAAAAAAACACTTAACCCTTATGTTACCATACCGAGTACCGGGGTACTAATTCGTTTATAAATCGTCACAGTTTTGGTAATATTTAAAATTTTCCATTGAGTTCTCTGGACATCTTACAAAAAGTTGTTTCCAACAATAACAAATTATTTGATAAAAAAAATTTAATGAAGGCGACCAATTTTTTTCAACTTCTATCTGCCATACAGAGTACTCGGGTACTCGTATCAAATATGCGAGTATTCTAAGTTTTGTAAATTATTTTTAATTGTTTTAGTTGAAACTCATTGCGCGGTACTAATAAAAAAATTCAGTCTTGATTTTTAAATTTGGGTAGCTCATATTTGCGAAATTTGTATATGTATATGGCCACTGTGAAAAAAACGCGTCAACAAAATGCATGAAAAAATGCGTCAAAAAACGAGCGGAAAAACGAGTCAAAAAACGCGTCAAAAAGCGAAAGGACGCGTTGAAAGGCTTAAAAAAGAGCCAAAAAACGCGTGTGAAAAATCGCGTCAAAAAAGGCATCAAAACGTATGAAAAATCCCTCTAAAAACGCATAAAAAACCGCTTTAAAAAACGCATTAATTAACGAACCAGAAATGCGTCACAAAGGGCGCATTTTTACACGAGTCTTTTTAAGCGGTTTTTGATTGGTCTCAAGTTTTAATCTTATGTGGTTTTCGATTAGGCGCTCTCAGATTACGTTTTTAGTAAATCTTTTTCAGATTTCAGAGCGCTTTTGCGAATCGGTATTTTTTCTCAGATTTGCTTCAGATTTACAAAAGAAGCACGTTTGAGTTTGACAACTAGTGAAGTTTGTTTACGTTTTCATGAAATTTTTCAACTGAAAAGAAACGAATTGCATCGGGTTGATCTATTTTCTGTTTATTTATTATTTATGTACAAATGTTTAGAAATCAATCTGGGCAAGCATATAAAATTTAACCAGTGAATGGAAAACGCTTAGAAAACTGTCGAAGGCTACACATATTCATCAACACCAAAAAGAGCAAGTGACGTTTTCATGTACGAATTTTGAAATCTGAGAGCGAATCGGAAGAAGCCCAATCGAAAACCACATTAGTTCTTCTAATTTGAGCATTGAGCGCCCTTTTATTTTATTCACATATCCTCCCAAATTTGTAATTATATTGTTACTGAATCTGGTTAGCGTAGCCACCAAAGAGTTCCAATTTAAAAACAGCACTCCAAATTCTTGTTGTTTTCTCATCAGTTTGACAAGATTTTTATTTCTTTTCTAATTCAATATAAAAAATATTCCTATTTATGAACATTATGGTATATAAACTCCTTAAGTTCGCATTTTATACAGACAAAACAATAGTATCGTATTTACACTCCTATTTATAATTAATTATAATGATTATAAGAACTAGAATTAGTATAACTACATGCAGACCATGGACTATCGGGTTGCGTGGAAATCGCAACCCGGCTACTGCCACCCCTATTGGCTGGTCCCCGGCTTATGAGGTGAATTAAAGAGAGTCTGTGATTGCTCCTGTGACATCTGATACGGCAGGATCTCCAATTCATTTGGCAATTGATTGCTTTGCGTGTGATAGCTGCTGAAGCGATTTTGCTGTGCCCCCGTGTCCTCGCTACGACTCTCCGAGCCATCATCACTGATGCCCATCTGAAAGTGCAGGTTCGATGCTGATGGTTCTATTTGCATGTAGGACAACAAGTTGTCATCCTGCGGTGCAGCAAGATTGTGCTGATTAAGGGACATCGCCGAAGTTTGCTCTTGCTGCTGGATGTGCTGCTGCTGTTGCGGTATTACTGTCGGCTGCGGTGTCCCGAGCGATGATTGCAGCCCTTCGGCGTTGAGGAAGGCATCGATATCCTCGTGGCCAAATGGCTCTAGATCAGGTACAGGTACGTTTCTTGTAAGCATTTGATGCTGTAAGGGTTGGGTTTGCTGCTGGTGCAACTGGGAATTGTGATGAGTGTCCTGCAGTTGATCGCTGGGACCGATGCCGAAGTTGTAGTTGAGGAATTGCTGCTGTGATTGCTGTTCGATTGAATTGCCACCAAAGTTGAAGTGTCTACTGGTGCTGGGACTATTGCTATAGGTTACAGGGACTACTGGTTGGAGGAGGGTGTATCGCGCCATCAGAAGCTGCTCGGACACCCGTCGCAGTTCATCTTGCTGATCCATTATGAGCTTCTGAAGCTCGTCATGCTTGCGTTGCAGTTGGTCTTGGATCTGTGTTTGGGTGGTGGTCATCACAACGGTGCCAGGAAGCATATCACAAGCGTTCTGAAAGTAGAAAAATCTTGATGCATTCAAGTTTAGTATGCGCAAGGGGTGTAACACGTACGCTCATCGGCGATACTACTTGAGTCACTGGGAACGGCGCTATGACTTGTTGCATAGGTATTGCTGTTAGATACTGTTGCGGCTCGAGAAACGTGTGCCCCACCAGCTGGGAGTTCCGAATCGGAAAAGAGCGCTGGGAATATTGCGTGGGTTGGCTTATCGCTTGCTGCGACATCATTGGAAGCATTTTATGAGAATTCGACTGCATTTGCGTTTGATGGAGCGGGTGCTGTTGATGAGCGAGTAACGAAGTCGACTGCTGTTGTTGTTGTTGTTGCTGCTGCTGCTGCTGATGGAGGTGCGCCGAGAAGCTGTTCCGCGCTCTAGCTTGCTAAAAGAGCAAACCCATAAATTATTTAAAAATTCACAAGAACAGCATAGAGTTTCCCTCTTACCGAACTGAGGTGCGTCATAAGAGAGTGTCTGCTGGTAGCCGAATCGGCGGACATCGAATTAAAGTCAGACTCATTTCCTCGGGTATGAAAGTAGCGCTTTCGCTTGACATTCGGCGAAATGCTTGCCGATGATATGTTACCGTAGTTGGAACACTTTGAAGCTCTCGCCGGCCATGCAATACTTGAGTCTATTTCCGGCGATATCACGGTTGTTGTAGCTGGCAGCGGTTTCTCGATTGCAGTGTCTAACGCTGGAGGAACACTACTTATAGCGGCTGGCGCAGCCCCCGCCACTGAACTTTCGAGATCCCTGCGCGTCACTGTCGCAACGGAGCTCTTAGCATTACTGATGTCCGGCTTGTTGCTGTTCAACTTGTTTTGGCGTATCACGTCAGCATAGCTCACAACCTTGTGTGTACAGACAACATAGTCGGGCTTGGAGCTCAGCTGATGGTACGATATGTAGAACTCACTTTGCAACCAAATCCACTGTTGACCCTTGGTGAGAAAACGGTAGAAACACGACTTGCCCTCACCTTTTTGCATTACTGAAACGAAAAGGAGGATGTCTTCAGATAACAAATCATAAGGTCTTTGTTGGGCTTTTATCATAAAGTAGTAGTTATCCCCTAGTAAACTTACGTGTCATTGTTAACGGTAACCTAACATTACATGATGTCTGTTCCGTAATGTTAGTTAATGGCTTAATGCATTCGAACGCATTAGTCAAATTTACTCATACTTCGTTTCCTTCTATTCACCTAACAGACCTATAGGGTGATGTTTTAAGGGTTTTTTTTTTCGGAATGGCAGCACTTTTTCCAGCGACAACCAATTTGACAGTTGGCGGCTGAAAAGTGTTTAATGAGCAAACTTTTACAACTTTGGAAAGTGCCAACTATTTATTTTTGGTTCAAATTAAAGTTTCATAATTTCACTTGTCAAATGCGCTGATTTATTTAAATGTTTTCATCTTTTTGTAGGTCAAACTTCAGCGTGAAGAAAATAAGAAACAAGTGAAAGTAGGGAAGAACGATTTATGTCTTATTTAGTTTTCCAATTTATTCGCAAGGTTTTCTAGAGATCTCACAATTTTACATTTTGAAACAAGTAAGAGCAATTTTAATAACACAAAAAGGGTACGTTCAAAAGTATAGTTTAAAGTCTGACAGCTGTCTTTCATTAAATATGGTTCTTGTCGGCTCACGTTTATGGAGCGGCAGCCTACAAAAGTCAACTTAAGACAACATGATTTTGGAATTCGCGTAATGACATTGTTCGTCTATTCTGCAAATTATTCGCTATAAACGTTTAGCAGTCAATGGAGCATTGCCACCGACATGCACTTTTCTTGATATTTAAATATAATTGGCAGAACTGTCACTGTCAACTTCGAGAGAAATGGTTCAAAAGCGGCTAAGATTGATCTCTGTTTTTAAGAACTTTGGTGACGACAGTCGAGTCTGCGTATGTAAATAAAGGATCAACAACAAGACGGTATAATCAACCAAACGCAGTTCAGGTTTTACACATAGCACAGCCTGTAGTTAAAATTATGAGTATCACGCGACGGCATTTTAAAATGGCGTGTGCCCATCCCATTTCTAAAAAAAAAAACATATATAAATTCAAACGATTAACAAACTTACACTCCTCATGGCAAGTGGTAATATTTTCGAGATCATCAAAGTGGTAGTAATCATAGCCGGATGTGCCCAAAACTTCAAATGGCATATATCCGATGATCGGTGGTGCTCTGTGGTCCAGAAATAGAAACTTCCATTCCATACTGTGCTTCGATGTGAACTCATCCTTGGATGGATCTATTGTAGACATCTCACGAATCAATTGAGGCGTCTGCACACGCCCCGTCCCAACGAAAATAACTCCCTTATCACAATTGTGCTTGTTTGTAGTTGTCGAAAACGACTGAGACTGAGTATTCGTAGTAGTGTCTTCATAAGTATCGTGTCCTAAAAACAAAAACAGAAAAAAAAAAACCAATCCTTGAAAACAGTTACACGCCACACATTTTCAAAACTCACTAAAATATCCAACAAGTTTGACCAGCTCGTACGCGGTACAGTCGGCTTTGTCCAGCGCCCCTCGTTTCAGATAGACAAACAGGTTTATCTGATTATCGGGCGACAGCTCCGTTTTCAGCGGATCGATCACATTCGCTGGGTTCAAAAAGATGTTGTACAGATTCTCATGATCAATTTCATATGCTAAATCAAAGATTGTCATATTCAATAGATCGCTCTGAAATTTAGTTCATCGCTCTGATAAAATGATTGATTTAAATTAAGTTCTCAAAAGCAAAAGTGATTATTCGAACAAATAAGCATCAGGGATGGAGGGACAGGGGGATTATAATTATAACGAGCCTGATCATACCCACCGGTAAATATCCTAAAAGTGAAGTAATACTTTCGGATGCATAATGAATGGATCCGTTGCTGGAGAATACAATTATGAAACCATCCAGAGCCTCCAGCATGAGATGAGTGAACTCGTCGTTGGTGAGAAAGGTTGGCTTCCAGTCTTGCTGAATTTCATGTACCTTAGATCTATCGGTTATATCTGTGTTGGGATTAGACTGGGTCAAGTCGTTTGCTGTTTACTTTTGCTGGCACTTACCATTGTGGTGTTTAAGAAATGCGATTGTCGACTTGAGAACTGTGGATTTGTCCATTTTCCTAGATGTTGTTGATATTAAGGAGCTCAGGTCGCTCACCAGCAAATTGAACTGATCGCGGCGTTTTTTCTCGCTGAGATTTCTTGATTTTCTGCAAAAAAGAAAAACAAGTGAGTGAGTATACGTTAACTGGTTTTTCACAGATTTATTTGGAAAACATTAAGTGGTAGCTTTCTTCTGTTTTCTTGAAATTTTATGAAGCTAAAAACCATCGAAATCGATGAGAAGTTTTTTAATCCTGTGCCACGTTTATCTTTTTCTGAGAACTCTTGCGGATTGGGCGAGCAGTTTTAACGGCACAAATCCACGCATACAAACAGATGGTCTTTAAAATTTTATTTTAGACGGGAAAGAGTTCACAGAACTCTTTTGAATTCCTCGGAACTTTTCAGAGCTTTAATAATGGTAGAACTGATGCGTGAAAAAGGAACAGCCAATATAGACAAACTGGTCAAAACGTTCTAATAGACAGCTAGCACTTTCAGGTAGGATAAGGGAATTTTTTTTCCCGAAAAAATTTGGACACTCTGTCTAATCCCAGTCCTGCTCTATAGTTTGCATTTGAAGCATAGGTATGCATGCTTTCAAAGAAGATGAAGATACCTAGTTCCAAGAGAAAATAGATTGCACGACTGGGTCGAACGTAACTTTCTCGTTCATTAAAAGTTTTAATGTAAATGAAGTGGGAGTTGCTGATTGTGTAAGCTCCAAGTTGTTGGAAATATTTAAGAAATTTATTTGTTCGAATTTCTTGAGAAAAATTTAGTACGGGATCTTATTTAGAATACTTATATTAACTTTAATATGTATTTTGGTCAAAATCGTTAGTTTTTTTTTTAAGTTTGGCAGACAAAACAGTAATAAATATTGCAATGTCTAGTTTGAAAAATACTATTGCTTAACTATTTAGCTGAAAACCGAGTACAAGTTATTATTCGGAATGTAAGCATTGCTTGGTTTTTAAAGCTTTATCGAAATCGAAAATGGGGTTTTCGAGATATGAGCAGTTTTAAATCGTTATTGCTGTTTTCTAGTAAACTAAAGGAAACAACGTTTTTCAAAAAATACTTTTTTCAAAAATTCATTTTACGATAATACAAAGAAAAACTGACCTTGCCATTTATGACCATATTACTTTCGAAATTCATTTTTTTTACAATCGTATGGAACGTTTTCGAGATATGTATGTCCAAATTTCAAAAGTACCGTTATCCGATTTTTGAGTTGAAAACTGAGTATGCAGTTATGTTAACTTCGCCCACTTAAGCTTAAATATCAATTTTGGTTGAAATCGTTAGAGCCGTTTTCGAACAAATCAAACTGGTATGAAAATTTTGTATGGGAAGTACCATTAATATTGAGGTTACCATGCAAAAAAAAACAGCCCCGAACTGTAAGCCACCAAACTTTAAATCCGAAGTTTGAACGAAATCCGTTCAGCCGCTTAGGCTGTAGGCCTCGGGACATACAGACAGACGGACAGAATTTTGCGACTACCTTTGGAATCGATTAACATCTCGAGTTCGAAATTTCGTACGAATATGGAGAGAGCTAAAAACTCTTCGTTAAATATTCGTTACATTTTGCGATGACGACCTTCGGAGGACACGATTCAACATGGAATTATGTGACCAGTAGAGCAACATCAACGTAGTCAGAGCCTCAACGCAGTCAAGTTGACATTCCAGAACAAAGTAGGCATATTCTCGACTTTCGGAATTATATTGCGCGACATTATTTATTTTAAACTATGATTTTAAGGTAGCGAAAAAATGAGAAATTTCATTGGGATAGAGTATGTAAATCGTATAATAAATACGGGTTGGGGTCAAAATTCTGGATGGGTTGAAATTCTTTAAAAATTCTTCTTAAAAAGCGCGCGCTTTTGAACATTTTCCAAACTTTTTTTATCTTTTGCAGAATTTTGTAAAAGAGAGATAGAATCAGCGTTTCCAACCAATTTCGACGGAAAAAATTACTTGAGAAAAAAAGGAGCCTTTTTCAATAAAATAATGTCTAAAATAATTTTTTTAGATAAACTGGAACAATAAATCAATATTTAAACACAAATATAAAAAAATATAAACCAAAGCAATTTTTATTTCCAAAAAAAAACTAAAATTATGAATCACAGAAGATATTCTTAATAGGTAGGTACAAAGTATTGAACAAAACGAACATAGTTGTAGTCCAGCAGATAGTCTTGGCCATTGAAATCATACATTAAAAAAAGAAGAAGTCAGTTTGGCATCACTGGATAGAATTAATATTTACTCTCTTCAATTTGTTTTTGTTTTAATTTTAACTCTTCTTTTCCTAATATTTTATTTTTTTTTAATTTCTATTTGTTCAATAGATATTGTTCTTTTTCTTTTAATATTTAATCTAATTTTTGCTGTTTTTGATTAATTTTTTTTAATTTATATTTTATTTCTATTTTTTTACTTTTAATATTTAAAATTTGTCTTTTAATGTCTATTTTTTGTTGTTGTTTATATTTGTTAGATGGAAAAAAGCTGAATAAGCTGAATTTTATTGCTTTAAATGTGAAAACCGGAATTTTTGAAAGCCGCAATTTTTGTTCGAAACGACAGAATTTTGCAGAGCAAAGTTTTGAAAGCAGAATTTCGACCCGCTTCTTATAAATACAACTCGAGGTCCTTGCTTTGCTTGCTTTACTCGTTCCATGCGTACGGTGACATAATACTCCATAGCAGCAGGTCTTGCTACTTGTCTATACCTACACAATTGGCTGTCTCAGGCTGTTCCATTGTCCGTCAAACATTATTGCATAACCCGTACACCATGCGTACTAAGGAAAGTATTCTTTTTTCGCAGAGTACTGTACCCAATTGTTAAAGCGGCATCCCGACCCAATCTCAGGTGCATGACATTCCGCTCCAATGCTGACGAATTAGACAGGACATCACTACAATCGGTATATTTATACCGAACGACCTTTAAAAATACCAACGTAAGAATAGCTGACATAGGTACTCGTACTTTTATATATTTACCAGATAGAATTCGTCCCGAGTATCTATTGTATGCTGTGTAGATACTGTAGCATCCATGGTGGTGGTGGGTGGAATAGAGTTTCACTTTTTAATTATTGCATTATATTCGCAACTAGCTAGTCGTCGGATTTCCAACCCCGGATACCTGGGGTGTGCTAAGGAGCCGGGCATACCATTTCATTCTCTCGAATGCGTCTACTATTTTATTCGAAACTGTCATTAGCAGATTCATGGTGAAGAATTCTACTGAATAGACGTCTGTGGACTACTTACTGAGAGTTAGAACGCAGTCTGCCGTGGAATACCAATTTTGACAGCAAATGTACGAGGTAGTATTGTATCTATTTACCTTGACAATGTGCACATAATGGAGTTGGCATTTCGTATTTCGTTGTTTATTTAGTCACTACCCGTTGTGGTGGAATCGAATCGAAATGTATGTGCAAAAATATGGAGACATTTCAAAAGGAGTGCTGTCCTCAAATTCGAATATGTATTTTTAAAAAATTCCTAACAGTTATTAAATTTATTAGGGGATATTATATCATACAAATATCCTTAATCCCTATGTGTTTGAAATGATTTTTGCATGTGGGACCTGCGCGGGCACAGATGGGTAAAATTTACCATTCGTGTGAACTTGAGTAAGATGGACATTTAGCTGGAGAGTTTTCTATTGTTGGCTTAGAAGGAAACAGAGAAATAGTGACATCGACAATTGTGTGGGAGTTACTATGTGCTAACAGTTTTTTTTTTTTTTAAACAGACAAACAGTCGGCAGTAATATTGTTTAGCAACGTTTAGGATGTGTGTACAATGCGCAGTTCTTCATAATTTAGGGCGAAGCTGTGAGTGTGTGATGTCAAAAGATGTATTTTTAAAGGTGTAGGTACCTTTTTATAGACAGACTAGGTGATGCACGTGGCAGCGCTCACGTTATCTTTTTTTAGTTACATATCCTGCCGATAGAATAACAACTTACTTTAAGCTTTCAAGGCAATACGACGTAAGGGTCTGTTTAGAGAATTTTGAAAAGGTCCCTTAAAATGGTAGGGGTCATCGTTCACCTTTTATAGAAGTAGAATTCGAAGGAGCGCTGAGATATTTTTTTCATCATGGGCATTTTATAGGTAAAGTTGTAAGTTTCAAGCAAATCGGTTAACAAAATGCATACTTCTTGGCATAGAATTGGGGTTTGCCACACTAAAAGGGGGCATTGCAAAAATCTTAGCCTTGTGAAATGCGTGCACATTTTTCCAACACCTCGTAAAATCGAACATGCTGTTGTATAAGCGGCTACGAAAAAATATACCGAGCACGCAATTGGTGACTTTTAAAAAAGAGAGTACCTACCATTATGTAGATTTGAGAAATGGCGGGACGTTGTCTAATAATTGAGTTTTTCACCAATGCAACGTGCAAGATTCAATTTAATCCAGGAAAAGGGGAGACATATCAAAAAAATCCCTACCCAGTGCAAAGCTTGCAGTATATCTAGTAAATCTGCACTCTAAAGACTTTGGGCCTTACTAATAATCATTTTTAATCTTCACACTAAAAGTTTATAAGTCACGCAAAATTTAGCCAGGTGGTCAATTCTCGTTCAGAAAGAGTGAATCGAATAAATCGTTTTCACATTCGCTCTCACACATTGCTTTCATTTTTTCGATTCACTCAGTAGTCGGACCTAAAAAGCGATTCTCGTTCAATACGTGAAACTATCGTGGTGAATTTAATATCCCACACTGTGTTGTACGATAGGCCTGTTTTTTTAGCCTCGATCCCAGCAAAGTAAAGTAGGATTTTAAGCACGCAATTACAACTACGTTCTACATGACCAGCGTTGCCAGCCAATTTTGACGAAAAAATGCCTAACTTGAGAAGAAAAGATGCCTTTTTCAATAAAATAATGCCTAAAATAATTTTTTTAGATAAACTTTAACAATAAATCAAAAATTAAATACAAATACAAAAAAAAAACAAAAACAATTTTTATTTACAAAAAAAAACTTAAATTATAAATCACAGAAGAAATTCTTAATAGGAACAAAATTCATGACTTTTAAGTTTCATATGTACGTACAAGGTATCGAACAACACAAAAATAGTTTTAGTCCATCAGATCGTATTGGTCCTTGAAATCATACATTAAAAAAATAAAGTAAAAAAAAATTAGAAAAACATTTGAAATAAAAAAAAAGATGCCTTTTTGAAAAAAAAAAAAACAAGCTTTAAGGACCTAGCTAATGAAATTGGCATCACTGTACTTGACACTTCGAGACTCACAGTAGTTGTTGTAATCGTCTGCTGAAAATCGTATTTTTCTTTGCTGAGATCGAAGCTTAAAAACATGCCTGATATTGGGTTCTCAATTTTCAAACTCTCACTAAAAACACTCACTTGCAAATGCGAACGCGAAAAAAAATTATTCATATTAAAATTTTTTAAGTTTGGTTTCACAAGTTCGTAGAACGAGTATCGAAATTGCACAGAACGAGAATTGACCCCCTGGACCCTAAAAATGATTATTAGTATCGCGGTTTATTCTTATCATTTTGGGTATTGATCGTTGATAAGTCAGTGAAGTAAGTCAGTCTCACTAGACTACTCCAAAAGCTGTCAAGATGCAGAAGAAACGGAGACCATCAAACACCTGTTCTGTGAGTGTCCAAACCACCAAGCCGGCTAGAGGTAGGTACCCTTGACAGACATAATAAGGTTTTTCAAAAGCATGGGTTGGTTCCAATAGAACGACTCAATAGAGTGTTTCGCGAAGCCCATCCTTTCACAGATGGGCTATCTTTTTGGTTCAAACGTCAAAAAGACTTGTAGGATAACAAAGCCGTTTTGTAATGGCCAGAGTAGTGTTTTGTTCAAATATTTCCAAAAAGCGCACAATTTCCATTACTTTAACTTCTCTTCTTTTACCTAATACATGTGATAAACATCAGTTTTCAATTCCAAAATGTTCTTATTCTGTTTTTGGACTTTATTATAATCTTTTTAGTAATTTTTTAACAAAATCATGCTACAGCCATATAAATTCGGTTTTGTCTTCCTACAAGTTTTTCAGCTGTCACTTGGTTTTTTTCTTCTTCATATTTGACACTGACGTTGTCGCGAACTACCCTATCAAGAAATTGCTCCAAAAGAAAAAGGTGACTGTTTATGCACGTTTATTCGTTTGTGGATGATTTTACGGCCCCGAAAATCAGTAGTAAATTTGCTGTGAACTTACCTTCAAACCCAATCTAACATATGTAGATAGGCAGACATATCTTTTTTAAAATGTTTCCTACAGGTTCATGATTTTCAAAAGGCTGTAACATGGTGCAATAGTCCTTTACATTTCACACTGTGACCTAAAGACGGTCTATTGGTGCTGGATTCTATTTTTTTTAGCACAGAAAAGGTATTGATGCTCCTTAGAAACCTCATAGCCCCGATTAAAAGAAACCCGTCGGTAGTAAAAGAACATTCGGCATCATTTTCAATGACCCTTTTAACCCGCCAATGGTGACCTACTGGTGTGTGAGACCGGGTGTGTAAAAAAAATCGAATAACTTTATTCTCCGTTATTGTTTATTGTTGCAATTTCGAGTAGCTGCCGCATTGCACGTCCCCCACCATCAGTTCACGCCGAATCTGCTAAGTGAGCACAGGTTGTGTACTTTTTTTACTAAACCGGTACGTGAGACCGTGTGTCACCGTGTATGTAGGTAAAATAATTTTTTATTATTCGCGTATTTTACCTAGTATATTATTTTTTTTTTCATTGTTTTATTCAGTTAAATGTATGTTTATGTAAATTTGTGTGTTTCTATGTGTATATATATATATGTATGTATTTCATATATATTATTATATTGTATTTGTGGCTTGAACACGGAGTGCCGTATTGCAGCAGCTGTTTACCTAAAGAAATTTCGTTTTTGAGATGTATTTTTTGTTATTTTTTGTTTGGAAGGATACCAATTTTTGTTTATTTTGTAAAAGTTCAGAATGTCGAAAGACTAAAAAACGGTATTTTCCTTAATGGACACGTGATTTTCTATTTTTTTCTTAACTTAAAAAAATGCATCAACTTAGTTATTTTTAATGCCCTAAAAAAAATTGTGAATTTAATTATTGAAATAAAAGAGCTTAAATTGATTAAATATTTTTGTTTTATTGTCAAAGAGCATAAATTTAAGAAAAAACATTAACTATTAGAAGCACGTTTCGAAAAATCTTCAGTTGAAAACCCCGGTGCGTGAGACCGGCGTCACCATTGATCAAAGTCAAATTTGCGTCACCATTGGCGGGTTAAGCCGCATTAAAACGCCCACAGGTGTATATTGGAACAGTGCGCCATAACTCTGAAACTTCTACTTCAAAGGACTTTAGGCGAAGTGTTACAAGACTTGACCGAGCCATGCAATATTAGGCCTACCCAGAGTTGGACACGTAGCTGGTAGTATGTCCTTAAAGCTCGATTGGGTTGACATGCTGATCCGTTTTCAGAATTAGCTCCGAGTACCTTCTGCATTCTGGTGTCCGTTATACGATCGCCTTGTTCTCTTTTGCTCGTAGAGCACATAAGCGTTCAATTTTGCTGCATGAGTTAGCAGGTCACCGGTGCTTTTCGATCATCATCGAGTTGGATTTGAAATCGTAACTCATACTTTTTCTAGGTTTGAAAACGTTTGAAAAATATAGGTGTGGTCTTGATAAGAAACTGTTAAAGTAACTGCCTTTTACTCAACGAGTCTGCAGTCTGATTGTAGGCACTGTCTCTTTTTTGGTCTCAGCTGGGCGGTCTAATGGTTAGTACTGTTGCACTAGTACAGCAGTTTTAGGCTGTTGTGGCAAACTGAGATATTTGGAGATGGAAATACTAGATACCTCTGCATACCTTAGAGAGAGTTATCGATAAATCAGATGACCACCATCTTCCTCTATGAAGTTCGTGTGAGCAAAGTACGCTATGTCCAATGAATTTATATCTTGTTTAAGAATGTTGTTCATTTATTGCTCAACAAACGGTTGATGCATTTTAAAAATCGTATGAATGTCGTTGGTTGTTTTATGAATGGTATAGACTTTGATTGGCATCGGCCTCACTGTGCCCAGTCTTTGATATGGTCTTATGTCTACAAAGACCAAAGACCGGAATTGGTTTTCTCTACCGGACTTGACTTTTCGAAAAAAGCTATATCGGAATTGAATATCTGCATGCATGAGTTTTTAGATGTCTGACACGAGGATTGAGAGAGAGAGAGAGAGAGAGAAAGAGAGAGCTAAGTATGTAAGCTACCCCGAACCGTATCGCGGGACCCAATTTTGTGAGCTTCTTAGTCCCTTACTGATATCTAAATTGATTATATATAACATCTCGATCAAAACTTTCCTCCAGCTACCTACTTCTAGGAAAGAATTTAAAACCTGCGGCTCATTTGAATACCCCCAGCTTTTCGGTCCCTTTTCTCCACCATTTTAAATGCATTAATCTCTTTTCAATAACATTGATATCATGTAAACTGACAGAACCACTGTCACTGACTTACTTTGAAATTTATCTATGTAATGATCCCACTAACTTTTACCAAAGTTCAAAAGGCATCTGGTTACTACAATGAAGTGCAGTAGATCCTTTTCCGCTTGATACAATGAAATACTCTTCTCGTAAATACATGCACAATTAGCAGCATTATCCAATGCATTATTTTTAATTGGAATAAGCACCTCCCCTTCGGTGGTAGTAATTCGTCAACCCATTTGCGTAGGGGATATTCAATCACACACATTGACTGCTTTGTTGGGCATGGATGAAAATACAATTTTCAGAGAACTGAAAGGATTAATCCATAGCAAGCACGGATAGCTGCATACAGATATAAAGTGGTAAAAATGCATTCGGATTGTAGCCAATCATTGCTTTATGATTTCGAATTGACAGTGATAAGCAGTTTATTTCTGCAATGAAATCAACGAAAGCGAATTCAAAAAGCGAAATGTAAAAATATGCACGAATATTTTCCAACGATATTTAAGGTTTTTAGAGTTCTTTTAATATTTGCGATATATATTTTCATAAAGCGTAAAGTTCGTCTGAATCGAACTTGTTCCAGAGAATAAAATTGCCTTAGAATAAAATCAGAACAATTCGTCAGAGGTTTGCTTCAAATGATTTTTTAATGGCTTTAAATGGTGCTGCATCGTCAATTTACTACTCAAACACGTTCTATGTTAAAAAGGACTTGGAAGTTCCAGTTGTATTCCGCTGTACACATTCTTTTTGGAAGTGGGGTTTTCTTTTAATTTCCTAAAAAAATATTTCAGCAAAGCTCTTTTGCAAATTATGGCCCTCTTTTGAAAACTATTTTACTGCATGTAGGTAAATGCACAATTAAGAAGTGCGGGTATTTTTTTCATTCCAATAAAATTTAAGAGACCGTTTAAAATCAGTTTACCCCGTATAGTATAAAAAACGAGTCAAGTCCAATTTTTGACCTTAAGCTGTGGTCACAAGGAAAAACCGCTAAAGTCTGTTTTACTCATTTTTCAGGAGAGGAGTTTAAAGTTTTTCACAAACGCGTGAAATTCCAAATGACTATTGACTTTTTTGAAATTGTGGCCACTTTTTTAAAGATATAAAGCTGAAAAAATTATAAAATAGATTAGAGTACGCTGAATCTAATGGCATCCAAATCTCAATTTCTTCTAATGTCGACTTTAGCGGTTATGGTTTGTGGCCACAGAAGTAATAGGGTATTGAACTCCCTCTGTATCTTTGGAAGACACTTAAAACTGTTGCGTAAAAAGTTTCGGAGAAGAAAACATTGCAACAAATACCCATGCATTCGCCTCACCCCGACTTTTGTTAACTAAAAACGTACAAGGGCAAGGAAAACGGGTTACTGTCATGCATATTCAAGTTTCTTAAAAATTCCGCCATCAAAATTCTGGTCAGTGTTCCTCGTCTGCAAATATCCGAGATCGAGATGAGATCCAGAGACTTTATACCTAATAAAGGCAAAAACAACCGGCTGCTGACTTCAAGACCGTAATGTAAGTTTAACGAAATAGCAAATAGTGGAGGAAACAACCTAGCTAGTGGTAGAGGAAATGCCTAAAGAATGAATGAAGAAACTTTTCCAGCTCCAAGTATTAAAGAAGTCTAAAAAACAACAACATAAGAAAAACAGGGCCGACTGTCTGCTTTCATGGTTTACCAGTGCAGGGCTCTACAAATACGAAAGCGTTGATTTGGTAGAAAGGCTGCACCGAATCATTAGCCAATTACAGATCGGGTTAAAAAAAATGAAACCCATTTCTTGGAGGAGCTATCGAGACATATGTCTGCTTAAGATCCTGAGAAATGTACTGTCTAAGACTTCTCAAAAACACTAATAAGAATAAACCATATAAGCAGGAAGGCAGACCCAATGGTGCACTACTTGTAGAGAATTTTTTTCTGGAAAAACGAAATACGTCATCCGCTGCATTGTCTCGAAAAATCAAGCTAATAAACAGCAATTCTCTAGCTCTTCGATTCGCAACCCAAGATTCGAGAAAGGAAAGTCGGAATATCCGTTGAAAGACCAACTAAAGGTCAGATCCGTTCTTTGAGGTCTAAGACTAAGACATCCCACATTTCGTCGTCAGTAACGCTAAGTGGCAAGGAAACTCGTTGTCCTGGCAAAATATGTTCAATTCAAATACGTTAATTTCCTGCATTTATGTAAGGTTAATTATAAAAAAAAAAATGTCAAAAATTGTATGATTTTCAAAATTGAAGAAGGCGGGAATAATTTATGACAGGCATAGACCATTGCTGAGGGGATTAATTCACGCTCAGTCTTAACCAGAGACAATACTGAGACCACCAACTCCGGCCGATTTCCCGTTACTTGGCCTACAAGCTATATTTTTATGGAGTGTTCACGCTTGGTGCGCTAGTATTCTTACATAGAAAATCGTATTGACAAATGTCACGAAACTTCAAAAAATCTGCTCACCAACACACTCCCAGGAGATATGAGACACTTCCGCTGTGGGCAAAGTTGCTGGCAGAGTTCATAGAATTTTATCCTTTTAATTTGAAATTGTTCGTTACGTGTGGATAATATTTTTTTTAGGAATAAGTGTACATTTGCTTAAAATATTCATGAAAAATTAACAATGTAGATTGGTTGAGGGAAAATGAAAACATTTTGAGCAAATTTTCTTCATTATTTAAGAAAAATTTACACACGAAATGATATCCAAAAGCGGAAAATACACAACCATGTTTGTCGTAATATGTTTCTAGTATATAGAACATCAACTTTAGATAGTTTTACTAACCAAACAAATCAAATTATTCGCCTTTTAACAATTTATAATAACTAACCAATGGCGTTCAGTAATGAAAAAATGTGGTATTCCCGAATTCTTTCACATTTCCCCACGGTTTCGGGGTTGGCAGCATTTATTTTTGCATTTTTTGTATGTTTTTGCATGTCACACGGATTCTTTTTTGACATAACACCGAAAGGAAAACAAAATGGCAAATTTGAAAAAAAACTGAGGGGTCTCAGTATGGTTTGTCTATAGACTTAACTGGGTGTAGTGTGATAACTTACTAACTTAAGGTGGGGTTACAGTCCGGGGTGGACTTGCGCCTAAAATTTGTGGTAGTTGCAAGAATATTTATCTGTCAATAGAGGAAGCCTGCAGTGACGTGCTGACTTGCGAAAATATATCAATACTTCCCGACAGGCTGTAGGTTTGTGTTTGTGGCGAAAATTACCACATCATCTATACCTATACTCGTATATAAAAATTGAGCCTTAAAATTGTGTTCGTTTGTCGCCGATTCACGCCTTAACGCACTTACCGATTTTCACCAAACTTTCACATATCTTTGGAATTGGTCTATATATGGTTTTTGTGAAGTTTGGTTGAAATCGGCAGACGTATGTGTGGGTTGTGCGTGTGCGAAAAAACACATGAATTTTAGTACATTTTGGGTTTTTTCCACACATTAATATCTTATAGTCGGGTAACTCGGATTTGAATGATTTTTATTTTTATTTTTATTTTATTTGTCTTGAATCAGGGATGGTTTGGGAAAAATGAAACTTCGGAAAATTCTCAACAGGTGGCGCTGTAGGCACATTTCGTTTTTCATCTATCTCCTTCTTATATCAAAATTAGTCGGATTGTGTTTGAATTGATGTTCTCTTAATGGAAACTTCAAATGAAAGTTGACGTCAATACCGAGGTTTGTATGGATATTGTATATACGGTCTTTGTATGTGTATTGGTTATACGAGTTATAGGCATTTTAGAGAACATACAAGTGTTGTCGACCTCGGAAAGCCCTCAACCACTTTAAATGAAATTTTGTGAATGTGTATGGTTGGTTGCATCTTAAGGGATATGTTTGTAAGTTTTGGTGACCATCCGACAGGTGGCGCTGTAGTCAATCTCCGAAGCCCATCAACCGATTTCAATAAAATTTTGTGGATATGTATGGTTGGTTGCAGCTTAAAGGACAAGATAGTTTTGGACCTGATAGGTGGTGCTGTGTCGACCTCTAAAACCGCGCAACCAATTTCAGTTAAATTTTAACCCGATAGTTCCGTTCTTGCTCTGCTTTGGTGTGGTGGGCGCAAGTCGCAAGCTTTTAAAAATATTTGATGTGGTTCAGGATACTAACCACTGAAACACCGTGTTCACAAGTCGCAACTACTAATATTTATTGTGTTATGGCACCTATATCGAAAGTGAAGTAAAAAAAATTATCGGAACTGTGATACTTACTTCCCAGGCTTCTTCGAGCGACCAACATGACATCACCGCACGATTTTTCAAAGCAAAGCTAAAAGCGATCATGCGGGCTTTCTCGTTACCAACATTGTTTTTGGACAATCGCGTTTCTGGATGTATTCGGTCGAATGGAAGAAGCGAGCATTGCCGATTGCCCACATACTGCTTTGGTTGATTTGGTTGACTAAGAAAATCTGAGAGTTGGTCCCTCCATTCAATCATTAGCGCGGAAAAAAACGATCAAGACGCCGACCCGGAAATCTATGAAGTTGTTGCTATGCATTGAACTTAATTTAATTCAAAGGAAGTTTCATTCGTTCAATAGAGATGTTCAACTTTCAAAAGGGATGTTTATAATCTAAGCAATTTTAGGCGGCACGAAGTTTGCCGGGTCAGCTAGTTTTTTTTATAAAAAATTTAAAACTGACTTTCCCTCTATGAATGACGTAGGCTTCATGTTTTCCAACGAAAAAAAAATGTTTCGGTATTTTTTAGAAGCTTCCGATGTTCTGCTCTTTAGTATAAGTAAGTTGGCTACGGTACAGTCCTTAAAAAGTGTTGATTAGGTACTAGGGACAAGCGCATAAGTCAAATATCTGCTGGAATAGTGTTGGCGACTTTCTTATTTACTGTCAGCTTGGTTTTACTTAATTTTTACTTAAGAGGATTAGCAAAATTCAAATTAATGATGACATTTCGTGGTATGTTAACTTATGCACTCTCTCTACATGTTTGTCCTTGACACAGCAGTGAGCCTCCACCGCCCGGCGAAATTAAATTACTTTGTCAGCAATAATCTTTAGACTCCACCGTACGTACGTTTGCAGTCTTTTCTCATTTGAAATTGGAAAGCAAATAAGTTGTCAATTTGCACCACAAGAGGAGAACTAAAATAAGGAAGTCACTCCTTCGTGTTGAATATCACAAATTCCATCAATAAAATGCGCAAAAATTATAGCACTAAGAATGAAACCCTTTGGAGGCCCAGCTGGGGTCTTACACTAATCTCATATAATCGATTAATCTCAAACATTTCCACCAGTTGACGTCAAAAACTGAACACATATTGACAGATAAATATTGGCGAATCCTAGTGATGATACATGGTATGCCAGGGCGTGTCTTAAGAACTTTGTCACTGGTATTCTCAAGATCCATGATATATACGTAGAGATTCTTATCTTTTGTTATTTTATGAGATACTTGTAAGTTAAGGCCTTGACTCACCTCGAAATGTAGCCAGTTTTGAGCACTTAAACCATTGCCATCAACTATCCGCTTTGTGGCACATCGTATACAGATTCGAAGCGAAGAACTTGCCGAACAATCAAAATATGGAAGCCTTGAATTTCCTTTCATAAAAGTCGCTGAGATGAATTCTTTCTTCAAATAGGCAGACTAAACTGCACGTTTTATTTATATTTTTATTTTTCTTCGCAGTATTTTTATATAGAGCTTCATGAAACCTTTTTCATTTAAAAAAAAAAAAAAGAGTTTTGTTCTATTGAAATTAAAAATTCATTAAAAAGTGCATAAAGTCATTAAAAGTGCTTAACTTGGGAGTTGCGCCAATCAAACGGGTGTCTCCTCCGTCTTTAAACAAACTCACAGTAGACCAGTTAAGCCTTCGGAGACGTAACTATGCATTCGGGTAATGCATTCGGGACAAATCAATCCCCTTCTATCTTCTACACAGATGAACAAAAACATTGATAAAAGAAAGCATGACATCCTTGAAATATAAAGACACGCATCTTTTCAAACAGCACAGTGTCAAACATGACCCTGTAATCGGTCGTCATCCATCTTTTAGTAGCTCATTTCTCAGGGAAATTGCCCATAGCAGTTCAAAACTTCAACTTTATTGAATGCCGAGGCAGACTGCCTCCAGAAACTGGTTGAAAATGGAATTGCCCTATATTTTTCTAAGGTATTGCGATCTCCAGATGCTAACTTATGATAAAGTTGGATGGTTGTAAAAAGTCAAACCTTAGAGGGACAGGTGATGCAGTATGAAGCATCAAAATAAATTGGGCTCAATCTAAAACGCTCATACGACTCTTAACGATTTAAGTTCTACTTAAATAGTTATAGGCTACTTTTTTTAAGGCATAAACTGTCACATAAGAGTTTATGTGGCACTTAATTCGCTATGCGTCGTATCAGCAAACGGCCTAAGAGTTTGAAGTTTGAACACCTCCGACAAAGTGCGCCATGTGATAGGTATAATTATTGAACACTGTCAAGTAGGAAATTTTTAACAAGGCAACGCTTTTTACAAATGATTGTTGAAGACCCTGAAAACAAAAACTCCATGCCGGGCGTAAGGAACGCTTTAAAAACTCAAACATAAGATATGACTCTTTAGAATCTTAAATTGAGGCAACACATAACCAAAAGGGATCTTGAGCTTGTCCACTAACAGTCACTTCCACCTAACCTTATTTGACCCACTACAAGCCTTCGAAATCCCGTTTAGTTTTCAAAATACGCAAATATAGTCACAAAAACTTATTCAAAGATTCTGCGGCTCACTCCCAAAACATTATGTAACACAGTCTGTTGCATGGCACAAGTAATCTTTTTTTAGAAGCGCCAGCGGCAACCGTACAATTTCCCATACAATCTTGGCAATTATAACGATGTTAATTGAAACACCTCTAGACGGAATTCAATACGGCAAAACAACCGAAGGACCAACCGTGCCAATCAATTCGATCCAATTTCGATGTCGATGCGTTGCTCTAGCCACGCGATGGCATCCGATTTATCCCCGATGTCCCCCCACATAGAACACCTGCAATCTGATGGAAGATTCTACGAAGAAGACTCACCTTTTTGTGTCATCCTTGTCATCGTTATCGTCCTCCATGGTCGACGACAGTTTGCTGGTATCCGCTTAGTCCAATTGAGTGAAAGTTGTACTACTTGTAGGGATTTGTTTCCCGTTTCTTTTTCTATTTCTTTTATTTATCACACTTTTTCTCTTAAATTTAAAATTATTTTATATTTTTTTCTCTATTGCAATATCAAACGAAATATTGTTCACGTCGCGTCAACGTTGAACAGTGCTAAAACATTTATCACACACATTCTGCCACTGCAAGGATATGTTTTGTTTTAATTTTTGTTCACTTTTACCGTAGTTGTAAGAAAATTATACATTTTTTTCCAAGAGCACAATTTCCGACCGACGACGACGCGACGAGTTTTAGCGCACCGTGTCAACCGAACGCCGAATATGAGTGCAGATTATGATTTGAAAATTGAATTTCAAAACTTATTCCATGCGAAACCCTTCCAGGGTGCGCGTGTGTTGGTCGGGTGTGCTTTCCAAAGCAACAAGTGCATTGGTGGTATAAGGCATAGGTTCGTGCCACTTCGAGTCTCGCAGAATACATTTCTATGACTGTGTGCAGTTCACTACCTGTGGCATGTTTCCCGTAGTGTGCTTCCTGCTTCGCCTCGACCAATTACATAACGGACATTTTTTTATGCGCAGGCTCATGCATCATAGAAGAATTCTCATCACACAGGACTATGCTATATTATATGACATTGTTTGCAAGCAGATGGAATGCTATCGTCATTTTTGGGTACCACCCCTACAATCGAGCACATAGTGTACAACGTATGTGTATATGAAGTGCAACAGCTTAATAGTGCTTGTGGTTTGAAGTCGGGTTTAGCTATCCGCCAATTGGGAAAAAAACAACTGTTTATTGTCGAAAATGATTGCCAAACTATTTCCGGAGGCAAAATGAATTTGTTGCGCCCGGAAGGGAGAGCCTCGTCGCTGGGATGTGTAGCCTTAGAAATTGCCATGCAGAGCTTGCTGTGCTGTTGCAAATGGGGGAGGGCTTCCTTAATAATTTTAGTTACAAAGACGTTAAAACTTGAACTGGAAAAAAGGGGTAGCGATAGCGATATAAGAATGGACCAGCCACAACGACAAGGTGTTTATGTAAAGGAGCCGGGTTTCTTGTTTGTTTCGAAGAAGTGTGATTGTTTTATGGCGAAAGGAAATGTTCCTTTGAACTGTCACAGGGAAATGTCTTTGGAATACTTTGGGGTATTGGAAAAGTTACAGAAGATGGTATATAAGAGTGCGCACAGGGAGAATAACATTTTGTTGACGACTTACTTTGGCTTCCCTGCAGGTTGTAGAGTCGACAAGAAAGTGTCGCACTTTTTATGAAAGCAAGCGCACGCAAAGAGAAGTGTAGCTATGGGCGAAGCTGTATAATGAGTTTTGAGAAAGTTTGAGATTGCATTGCCAAGAGGGTGTCAGCAGGAGTCTGCCTGCTAGAGTTTCAGCGAACAGTATCCTAAAATAGACTTGTTCTTCTAAAAGCTTCCAGAAATGGTATAAACAGTTCTATGGAGGACCCTGAACGTCGTAGCTTCTAAGTAGCATTCGTCGTTTGAATTTTTTTTTTTGGATTTATTGAATGGACTTCAACACCAAAAAGAGAGGCCAGTAGAAAAAGAAAGTATCCACGTAAACTTAAACTTTCGTTCCATAACTTTTGCTTCAAAGCAACTGTCATGTCAAAATTAAGGCACCTGCAAAAATAATGGGCGCCTTCAAGAATCTTGTTATCTTAAGTCGACTAGATTGGTCTGGATGAGATGTAACCTGAACGCAAAAACTAGATTGGTCGGGAACGTCACTTTTTCTTCATCAGCCACATATGAGAACTGTCAACTTAGTACTCGGTCACGAATTTCTCGACTAGATTCGTCGGCTACCTCTCCATAAACGTCAACTGAAACATCTGCTCTCACGACCGGTTTCCCCCAATCAGAGCCGAGTTTCATTTAGTGAGAGAGCTGTCAGACTTACTAAACTTGATTCTTGAACGTCCCCAATCTCTCGCATTCGTTTCATTGACGTTTTCAACTGACAGTTGAATGGAATACACAACAGCTTGAGGGAGGGGACCCGTACTCAGTGGTGCCAGACTTTCGGACTGAATTGCCCAAGATACACGTCAAAAACACTCAAAAATGCTCTTTTTGCCCATGCCGACGTTAAAAAACAACAAAATACACTATTTTTTCTTGTTCCAAGAGATAAAAAAAACGCCCTTTTTCGGCCTTTTAGCTCATTTTGAAAGGTAAAATGCCCACGAAATGGGTAATTACCCATGATCTCCAAATCACTGCCCGTACTGAATGAGATGGATAACGATTTACTACTCTACTCTTTTGTTTGTCATTTCGCTTATTTAAATAAACTGCATTCATCGGGAGATTGAGTGAAACTGTCAGCGGTGTTTAATAACAGACATCACGACATACAAAGCACATGCAATTCATAACCTTGAATTTTAAATATGGATAGAAACCGGTACAATCATCTGACCGTTTTGCTTTCAAACCATTTTCCATTTCCAATCTATGTCGAAAAGTATAAATGTCAAATATTTGACAATAGTATTTGATTTTTTTTAGACATGAGGGCACATAGAAATTTTATTAAATCCTGTTGAATTATATTTCGATATTTGGATAAAGAAAAAAATAACGGAGAGGGCGGACAATTTCTATCAAGTTTGAAATTTGTGTAGTCTGTTATTTTTTTAAACTGATCCCATACTAAATCAAATCCTATATCTAACAAATTTGACTGTCAAAAGTAGTTATACAGTTAGGTACATTAGAAAAAATTTGTAAAACGTGGCCAAAACTATTCTTCTAAAAGGAATGGATTGCAAAAAAAGAATTGACCAACGTTTCAGTTTCAGTTCGTGGTGGGAACACTTGGACATAAGTTCATTTGGTCCATTTTACAGGTTACAAAAGCCATACAAATTTCTTGGGGGCGAATTGGTCTCATTATTAACGATAAAGATCTAGAAAAGTTTTGTAAAAATTGTTAAATTTTTGCGAGTGAATAGACTAGAACAGGGAAGAAACATAGATAAACGCAATTAGACAGTCAAACGTCAACTGTCAAATAATAGGAAGATAGAAATCAATCGGCTGAAAGACTTGTTGCAAAACAAAGCAAGTTCAAAATAGTTGAAGCAGTTTGGTTTGCATTGCAGATTTGAAATCAACTATTTATCAAACGAATTTTTTAAAGCTGAACTTTTTAATTAAACGTCTATTGATATCCCAGAGGTCTTTTTATAGTTTAAACAAAAAAAGTAGCCCATTGTACGAAGACTTCGTAAAGTGTTCTATTAGAAAAATGTCAAAATCAATACGAACTTATCAGATCGGTAATGAAAATATATCAAACGGCACGAAGAAACACTTCAGAGAACTGGAGGCGATTCATGGCCAACTTCAAGATTGGCAAGACTGCTGCGCAAAATGACATAATACGAATAATATATAATTAAAACAAAAAAGTAAAGAGATCCAGCTAGAAATTAAAATTTGTTATGCTGCATTCTTCAGACTTGAAAAGTTAGCTTTTAAAAAGGCGATGAAAAGTTTTGAAAACCACTTTTTTCAAAACTTTCTAAAAAGGCGATGAAAAGTTTTGAAAGCCACATTATTTCAAAAATGTCATCGCTTTTTTAGAAACTAACTTTTCAAGACTGCATAATGTAACCTAAAAACATTTGAATTCCATTTGTTTAAGAACTGAAATGAGATTTTAAGGACTAGAATCAAAACCGGAATCTTAAATTTAGAAAAAACTGATCAGGATTCCAATAAAATATAAATCTTTCGTCGTATTTTATGCATTTCAATGAACACAAGTGGATCTACGTCCATTTCCGAACATATTAAGAGCCCAGATGATGGTATTATGTCTGACTTTTCATTCTTGCAAGAGGCAAACGGTGCATTAGTCCAAAAATATGTTATTTATTTGCAAATTGCTTTGCGGTAAAACAGAATTGATTGACTAATAATCGGCGAATGGATGTCGAAAGATTACAAGTAATAGAAACACATGTCTGCAATCTGGAATCTCTCTATTGACAGTATTACTCCATAAAGAATGTACCAACGTCTTTGCAAGTGGTAAGGATATTATACCAAAGGCATCAAATCCCATACAGAAACTGAAAATCAAACCTGTTGGCAGAATAAGAGTCGAAGTTGAAAATATTCCAATACTTCTTCTTAGTCCGCAGCCCGTATAAAGGCGCAAATACCAACGTTCCGCTTTTAGGCAGAATGACCCAGTCAGTTTAGCGATTGTGGATGAAACTTTCGTTTACCTGCTTAAATTGAAATAAAAGCCCGTATAGTATTATTCAAGCTAAAGATCAAAAAGTGAAGCTGATATTATACACTTCACGATTTGTAAAGTTGGACGTTTTAGAAGCTTATATGGTGGCTGTACATCCGCCCTACACATTCGTCAAATTCTAAACCAAAGTTAAACAAAGCCAAGTACGACCTTTATACCTCAAAAAGCTTGAAGTGGGAAATGTAGACAGTTGACTTTAGACCCAGTTTTAAGAAGTTAACAAACTTATTCAAATTTCCAAACCCAAATGTTCTTCAACAAACAAAACATTAAAATTGTAGGAAAGTGCACTCTGCCCATGCTGTCCAAGACGTATTGCACTGAGACTTTGGTTACCCAGCAGCATAGCAGAGAAGCTCTCACTCATTTGTGATAAAAATAAAAAATAGCTTATGAAACTGATCGGGACCGACAGCAACCGACTAAATAAATACTTTCCACAAATACTACACAGAACGGCGCCCATACGAAGTAACAGTAACTGTCTGCCAATTATCCAGCGATTTGCTTTTAAAAACAGCTTAATTAATCTATTTGTTGACAACAACAAACAAAATAAAATCACAGAAAAAAAAAAAACCAACAGGGTTTTGCATTTCTGTTTGACCGTCAAATCCCCTGTCGTATTAATCAAATGCAACATAAACCGATTAGCGGGTCAGAGTCTGTTTGGACAGACGTTCGTCTCTTTGCTACACCTGCCGAGCTTAACCAATTTTAACAAGCTTATAATTTCCCTGTGGTATTCCGGCAAATTTAACCCAAGAAGACGCCCACCCAGAACGGAAAATGGACAGGGATACTCGACTCGGTTGCCCATTAACCCGTCCCGCGTCGAAAACCGTCCGGGGAGACGGCAATCTCTAATTAAAACTCAAAATAGCAGAAAATCCATCCACAAAGGCCACCAGCTACACACACACATGGGTTTGTGTAAATTTTTAATATGCGACGAGCGGGATGCTACCGTTGATGCACATACGAGTACACGTCAATAATCGAAACCCTTTATCATCCAATTATTTCATACAAATAATCAATGCACAGTTGTTGTAATTAAATTGATTCCGAATCAATCTGCAAGCTTTGACGACGGCAACGTTCATCAGGAAAGCTCGCTGCGCTTAGAAAAATATTCCTCAAACAAACTTATCTGGCTGTGCTAACGTAGTGTGCATGCGATTTTTGCCATTGAACTTGACTTGACGGCACACATGTATAGAATGACTACATAATGCACTTAATTGTATTATCTGTAGTAACACCACTCGTGCAATCGACGACTTGCAGCGCGAATTGCATAATATTTACAGTTTGTATCGGTGTAGGTGTAGTGCACACTTACGCAGAGCGTAGTTCAGCGCACGGAACTTAAGACGTAATGCGATTCCATGGGCGGATGAGGGGGTAAACATGTTTTAGTGGTCAAGTGTGAGTGGGTGCGGGGTAGTTTCGCAGAAAAGAAAATTAAATAATTGTATAATATGGCAGTCACCTTGAAGCTTTTTCCTCAACCCTCCTATATTGCGGGATGTAGCGGCCAGCGTCATTGCTATTTTGTTGTCGCCTGCTCTTAAACTTGGCTTACCTTTAGCCTCGTGTGGGGCATTGTGCGGCAGAAGTTTATCGCGCCAGTAACTCGGCGCTGAGGTGTGTGTATTACTTTCAAGTGGTGAGTGGTTCTATTGACCGCAAATAGTTTTAGACGATAGGCGGCGCAGCGGGTAGATCGGCTTTCCCTGGTGCCTTTTGTGATATGCGACAGGTTGGTTGAGTTGTGTAATAGTAGCATCAGGTTTTTAGGCTTTTCTGTCAGGCGGTCTGAAGTACTAAGTGATTCTTGATAATGGAAAATCGATGTGGAATGTAGCTTCGGAAGCTGTTGGAATTTAAGATCCTGCGGTTTAGAAGCACGATCAATCGGCTGTGGCGTGCTGTCAGAAATGTCAATTGGAAATATTGCTTTCGGTCAAAACTTTTAAGTGTAGATGTTAACCAGTACGGAAGTTCCTATAATTGAGAAACTGATGTAGAAACTCTGAACCCTTGCCTATGCAAAAAATAGTGATTTAACATAAAAATAAGAAATTTAGAGCAACAAAGTATGACACATGAAAAAGCTTAACTTCACACCGATCTGCATCAAAGAGAAGAATCTGCCAAATTATTTGGAAAATCCTTGAAGAAACTAGGGGATTCCCACTCTAAAATCATGCATTACTTACGTCCAATTCGATCATCAAAGTTGTCAACAGAAAGACAGCCTATCCATAGTGAAGACTAAGTTGCGCAGAGCTTCTACGCAGTAAGAATGAATGGCTGTAGTTAAATACTCAGTAAAGCGGGTATACCGGCTACTACATTTCAAGTTATATTAAATAAATAAATAAATAAATAATTGGCGCAACTGGTCAGTAGGGAAGAAAGGCCTAGCTTTTCAAGCCATTCGTTTTGGGTTAGTTTTTCATTTTTGTGACGAATGGAAGGGATCTATAATTGTATGCCGAATCTGAACGGCTAATTCAGAAGCTCTTTTATGACAGTAATATTCTCGAATGTTTGTCAGACGTTCGCGAGAGCTGGCGCAGTAAAAAAAATCTTTAAGATCAAGATCAAACAATAATATTATCACAGATAAGCAACTGCATATATTTATTATTCTACTGTAGAACATCATAAATGCATCTTCGTTTAAACTCACCTGCCAAATGGTCTACACATAGTTTGAGCTCTAAAATAGCTCTCAAAAAGTGCTGCCAGATATTTATTCATATTTTAGAGAGAAAAAAAAATGCGTTTTACTTGCTTTCTATGTTTCACAAAAAAAATAGGTATATGATTTAATTAAAAAATAATGTTTAATATATAGAAAACCTAATGATTTATGTATAACTTTAAAAATGAAAAAGTTCACCAACACCCTATTCAAGCCAATTGTAGTGCAAAATTTTGATTTTTCCATTATCAGTGATAACTACATATCTGAATGCTACCAACAGGGCCGGACCAAAGAATGTGCAAATGCACAGGGCGCCAAATTCTGGGGGCGCATTGTTAGAAAAGAAAAATTAATTTTATCGCGAACAAATACTGCCATTTGCATTTTAAACAAAAAACTTTTTCAAATAAGCGCAAAATAACAACATCCATCACACCTGCGCTGAATTATTTTTTGCACATTAACTCACATCACTTGCATGCAATGTTGCAACTTCAAGAAGAATCTAACTCAAAATCCCACTAGACCTATGCAAGTTCACTTCCTACCTACATAATCTTTCATCCTGTTTGTATAGGTATACTTCTTGCACATCCACTTACATTTAACAAAAGAATCTAGTTCAAAAATCTCAAAACAAAAAATACCTTAATGAAAAACACGTATTGAAAGTCTACCTTCTGAGTGAAGTGGAAAAGACTTATGCATGTGTGCAAAGATGAAAAATGTGCGCTTTCTGTAAATCTTGCACAGGGTGCTAGTTTGGCTGGAGCCGGCACTGGCTACCAATATACAAAATTAAATACCTATGCCGAAATAGAGGGGCGGTTTTGAATTAAATATTTCGATTTTGTCTAAAAGTTTTTTCTACTTCATCTACAGGGTGTCGCGAAATTCGGTTTCGGCATAATGCAACCTTCCGAAAGGCCAAGGAAGATTGCCGATCCGTTTTTGGAAATTTATTCATGTTACGGGTCGCGTCTTTTCTGTGCGCGAAATTTACAGTAACAATCGTGTTACTATTGTCCAGCGAAATTTTAGCAATCATTACCAAAATCGTCACATTTAAAGCACCGAGTACCAACTTAACTCAACAAATAAAGTTTGAGGGACTGGTTTGACAACTAAAAACTCACAGACTCACAGAGGTTAGGCAATATACATTATAGGACTCACTGGACTGGTAGTGCTTGCGTGTCGCATTTGAAGTGATTGTTATACCTTTCAAAGAAAAATTCGATTTAATTTTTAAAAAAGGAAAAAAAAATTCTCGCACAGCTATAAAACTCGGCGCTACTGACATTTAGGTCTTGCTCCAAGTCCGAGATATAATTTCGTCCTTTGTTTGAGAAACATATTTTAAATTCATTATTTTTAAGACGGTTTTTTAGAAAAATTAAGTGGAAAGAATTTAAGTTCGTAGATAAACACCTAAAAAATATTCATGAAAAACAATTAATAAGTATAAAAGCGTATAACTGGGTGAAGGGGTATACAGAATTGTTTTCAGTTATACTGAAAAAATTTAGTTTTTTGAACTTTAACAGCCTTATTTCTAAACGTATTATAAAGAGTGTATAAAGCTATGCACCCTTTAAAAGCGCATAAGTCTTATTTATACAAATTATTGAACGTTGTATAGAGTTAGTAAAGGGTGATTTTTTAAGAGGTTTAGAACTTTTTAAAAAAAAAAAACACAAAAAATTCGAAAAAATGAATGAAATATTTATTTGAATCGATAGTTTGAGCCTTGCAATTTAATGTTTAAAGATAATTTCATGCAAATGTTGACCGCGGCTGCGTCTCAGGTAGCCCATCCGCTGAGTCCAATTTTGGCATACTCTTTCACACATATCGGCCGGTATCTCACGAATGAATGCATGGATGTTGGCTTCCAGTGCGTCAATCGAAGCGGGCTTGTCCCTATACACATTAGCCTTGGCATACCCCCACAAAAAATAATCTAATGGTGTCAAATCGCACGATCTAGGCGGCCAATTGACCGGCCCGAAACGTGAAATTAACTGTTCACCAAACTCGCCTCGCAATTGCGCCATTGTTTCGCGTGCTGTGTGGCATGTGGCACCGTCTTGTTGAAACCACATATCATGCAAGTCAAGAACTTCCATTTCGGGCAAAAAAAAGTTTGTTATCATCGCTCGGTAGCGTTCACCATTGACAGTAACGCTGCGATTCGCATCATCTTTGAAGAAATATGGCCCAATAATGCCGCCGGCCCATAAACCGCACCAAACAGTGGCTTTTTCGGGATGCATTGGTAGCTGTTGCAATGCTTCTGGCTGATCTTCACTCCAAATGCGGCAATTTTGCTTATTTACGTACCCATTCAACCAAAAATGAGCCTCATCGCTGAACACAATTTTTCAATAAAAAAGCGGATCCTCGGCCAGCTTTCCAAGAGCCCATTCACCAAAAATTCGGCGTTGTGGTAGGTCGGCTGGCTTTAGTTCTTGCACCAGCTGTATCTTAAAAGGCTTTACGCCCAAATCCTTCCGCAAAATTTTCCACGTAGTGCTGTAACAAAGGCCTAACTGCTGGGAACGGCGCCGAATCGACATTTCGCGGTCTTCTGTCACACTAGCTGATACGGCCGCAATATTTTCTTCACTACGCACAGTACGTAAACGTGTTGGTGGTTTAATGTCCAACAAAGTAAATTTGGTGCGAAATTTGGTCACAATCTTCCGAATAGACTGCTCAGAAGGTCGAGAATGCCGATCATAAAATGGAAGCAGCGCGCGATGAACATTTCGAACCGAGCACGAATTTTGATAGTAAAATTCAATAATTTGCAAGCGTTGTTCATTTGTAAGACGATCCATGGTTAAATTGCAAACCAAACTGAAGCTGTTTGACAGTGACACAAGGTACTAAACACACGTCAGCTGTCAAAACCAGTGTTGCCAAAACCAAACCAGCTAAAAAATCACCCTTTATAAGCTAAACTCGCTTGGAGATTCTACAAGTATCCTCGATAAGAAATATGTGCAGAAATGAGATAATTGAAATTGTTTTAAAAATTCGTTTTAATTTGCTAAGACTACCGTTTCTAAGGAGTCCCAAATCATTCTTTTTCTTTTTACTTCTCAATTTTTAAGTTCCTTTTGAATTTTGCATTTCTCACAAGCTGCTTAGTTTTTTTATCTTTTCGGACAGATAAATGTAAAAGATTTCTCCTTTTCAGTACTTTTTTTTGACGCAAGCCCTTTATAACTAGTACGTATGGAAAAATGTTTTATAAATAAGAATTTTTGGAAGGTTGTATAAAGGCTGTATAAATACTTATACACTTCCAGCCGTATTTATTAGATTCCCCTACGACGCCTCTACGATGTTGTTTAGTTAAACATCGCGTAAAAATTTACGCAGCCTCTATGTGGCTTTGCTGAAATTATTATTTATAAAAAAATGCCCCCTAACTGTTTACTAAGCAAGGTTGGTGTCTAAATAAGAAGGAAACTATTACAAAAAACCTAAATCTCTTACTTTTTGCCTGCGGAATGATATCAGCTGTTTCTATGAATAGAAACTGACATCTCTCTTGTGAGATTTATTTTGTTTTTATACAAAAATGGAGCAGCAAATAGAAAGAAAACGGTCGGAAAATTGGGGATGAACCTGGTTTTATATAATTTTCGCCTTCTTGGAATTGAACTTTCATTTATTAAGTCGATCATACATATCAATGTCGTTAACAAAATTCATGAAGCTGAATGGCATTTTTAATTCAATTTTTAGTTTCTTTTTCAATTTTCAAATCTACCTCGAAAAAAATGTAAACAAAATGACATTTCAAAAACGAAAATAAAAATATGAAAGCTTTACGCAACCTCTAAACGTAAATTTTTGCGTTTAAAGTTACGCAGGGTTTACGCAAAGTGTTTTTTGTTTATAGATAACGTTTTCCAGCGTAAGGACATTTTAAAGGGTGCGTAAAGATAAGCAGACTCTACGGTGAGTTTATAAATAAGGCTGTTCATAACTATACAAGTGTTTAGGTGCGTTTTAGCAAAGACTGAAAGTGTATACATAGCTATGGCAACGCTCTGATTACATTAACTACTTTTCAGAGTTTTGCAGAACTTAAAATTTGAAAAGCAGAATTTTGAAAACAGAATTTTGTAAAAAGAATGTTGACGCATTTTGACAACAAACCCAATTTAAAATAAATAAATAAATAGTTGGCGCAACAGGTCTGTAGGGACCCAAGGCCTAGCTTCTCACAACCGTTCGTTTGTGTGCGTTTTTCATTTTTGGGACGAATGGAAGGGATCTACAATTTTATGCCGGGTCCAAACGGCTAATTGAGAAGCTCATTCATGACAGTTATACTCTCGGATGTTTGTCAGACGTTCGCGAGAGGTGGCGCAGAGGAAAAAACCATAAGTTGGAATTTGGGTTTTTTCGGGATTCGAACCTGTTTACATTTTAAAAATAAATGTCGTCTAAATTTGTTGTAAAAGTTAAAGATTTCAAGATGTAAACTAGTTTCCTATTCGGATCTACCAGAGAAGATTATTTCACTATCTACAAAGGTGTCCAACATGCGAGAAACTCAATTTTGCGGTTTGCCAATTGCCCGAGAAGACCTAGCGTGTCCGAGATCATATCAGATGGAACACGGAAAATCCAATTGGGATCAACCGCGTAACTCCTTTGAATCATTGGCATGGACTGATGAGATGTGCATTAGAAAGACTGACATAAAGATATGTGCAGGGAAGTTGTAAAAGAAACACTTTTTCATGGTATGAAAGGTTTAAATCTTCAGCCTTCCAAAAAGAAGAGAAATAGCGCTCACAACATTCGGAGGAAAAAAACTATAAAAGCAGCAACAGCTATTCATAATAGCATTAAAGCTGACGCAGTAAGCAAAATATGCAACTTTAGCTGTCCTCCATTTCCACCAATTCGGATAGCCAGCCAACTGCGGAAAAGGCTTTTACTTATGTGTGCAATATTTTATAAGAACTCTACTCTAGAATCTGGACAACAAGACCCTAAACCAACTATTCCGAGGGTACAATAATCGAACTAAGATGGTGAGCTTCAAGCACTCACCCAAAGCTTATTTGTCAAACAAAATCTGCAGCTCTGTGTGATCTGTTCAATATGTTATAAGTGAGACTCTTCTATTTATTTTGTTTATGTCAGTTCTTACGATTTATTTAAACAAGCCACCTTTCACTAAAAGGCAAACACGTTACCACTTAAACACGGCCATTAGCTCATTCGAAAGTATGGTTGGGACAATTCCAGCATCACTAGCGGAGGGAAGGGGAACAAAAAAAAAAAATAACCCGACCTATGCTTTATAAAGCGGTAAATGCCGACCAGTGGGCAACATTAAAAGCGCTGCCCACATAAAAACGAGAAATTGCACACTTATGCCAATCTATCTGAAACAAATCAACGTAGCTCCCTGTTAAAGCTCTCAAGAAACTCATCACCCTCGAACACTTCTCAAGTGCGACAATGATAACTGTCTAGGAATTGCAGTCCGAGCTGCGCCGGCTAGATTGCATTTTGCATTTATTTCTATATCCTCATTTGAATGCAAATAAATATTTTATAGCAATTTCCATGTATATGCGGTCCCCCCACTCCTATGTGTGATTTGTCAAAGGTCACGCGAGCTTGCATCTCATACCGTACTGATATAAAATGCCAGCTACTTGAAATATCTACTATTACTACGTTTCCATTAGAATGAAGTTTTTCCTTGTTTTTATTTTTATTTTTTTGTTCACTTATTTGCAGTTTTATTCGCAATAATTAATTGCATATATTAACATGCCATAGGTATACAATACACACGCCACCCGACACAAACACACACGCATCCGCTATTATCGAACGGCCCTCTATTTACATTACACGTATTTTATTAGATAATTAGAAGTAACGCTGGTATTATGTAGTTTTTCTTATTTTGTATAAAAACCTTAAACTTTACAACAAGTACACATGGGCAGAGCTTAAATGGATGAAAACGATTTCCGTATTAGCCGACTATTTGTTTGCATACTGGGCTCTTGCACTTGAACTCGCTTGCAAGTTCTCGAAAATCAATTTTATATAATTGAATTATTTTTGTTTGAAACGCGTCGATGTTTTATTCGAAACGACGAACCGTTAAGGACACTTCCGATGGCAGAGAATAGAAAGGAAAACAAAGCGAATACGCACAGAAGCTCCACGGGCGCAAACCGAGCCTTCCCTGAACCGAACTAACTTTACACGCTGCCTTCCAAGCTTAGCCGAGGCAAAAAAGAACAACAAACTTTCGCATGCAACAAGTCTACGATAGACACAACGAACAGACACATTCGCACAGATACGTCGATGGTGTGCGAGCAAATTGCATCCTATAGCAAACACATGGATATGAGCTGCAAAGCTTGTTAGAACGACGTTATAATACTCGTACTAACGAGCTGTAAGAACAAGAACAGCGCGCAGCATTCACTTGCACTCTGACGCAGCGACGAGCAGTAGCACATTGGGCGACATATATAGTCGAGCGTGTCCAAGCCCAGGGTAAACTCAGCCAGACAAAGTGAAAGCTTTGCCAATTGCATCTCTGAGTCGTAGTCAAGGGGGTGTGGGGGTGGTTTTACCTGCCTGATATAGTTGTCGGATATTTTTGTATTGTAGTCGTCGATACGGTATTACAACATCATCGGTAAGAGCTCTGATTAATTCTTTTGTATAGTTGATTGAATCGATTCCGAGTGTGCTGGCCTGCTACCGGGCATTCGTAGAGGGGTTGCTGTTATCGTGGATGTCTTCGCCAGCCACCGAATGAATGATTCAGGGATTGATCGATTAAATATTGTAAGATATACCGTATTGCGAAATGCATCGATCCGTTTTGTTGCAACGATGTGGCGGATAGAGGAACAAAAGTGAACCATTGAAGAGGGCAGATTTAACATGTTTCCACAATAAAGACGGCATTGGGTTATAGATGGGTGAAGAACCTTAGATGCAAAGATGCAATTGTTGGAAACATGCGTACTTCAATGGGCGGAACTAAATTTTGGGGTTGATTTTTTGCAAAGCAGAGATAGCTACCAGTTATAGTCCTCATGATTTTCAACTTCAGTTTACTGGCTAGGGTACATCGTTTATTTTTATATAACGTTCCGAAAAAATGTCGCGGAAAGAATTGAAAATCACCAACTGCAAAATGTTGAGTTGAGCAATTTCCGAATTATATATTTGTCGCAAATCACAAAGAAGTTTTCATGGATTGATACAAAAATTCGTAATTTGACATTGAATACAAAATTCTGTTTGTTGAAATTTATTATTAGAAGTATCAACTCGAGTTTCTTTTATTTGTAGTGATTTGCGAGATTGTTTGGCGCAATTTACCACTCCAATAGGTCAATTTCTCAAACACCACTTTACAATCTGAAATTGTTAAAAATATTTGGTAATTTACCAACACTGAATGATGAATCAATAAAACCTTATAATAATTTAACATATGTGAATTGAAATCATAAATTTACGTAGAGAAATCGTAAATTAAAAAATATTTTTTGTAATTTCGGTGGAATCAACTACCTGATGTGTGGAATCTTTTTATGCACAGTTCATAGGCCATTTACCAATCGAAATCCTTTTAAATCCTTTTTTTTATGGGGTTTGCTAGACAGCTGCAATCATGAAGCCAAATCTTCATTGTGCACATTGCGTGTCGGTGCAGAGACAGGCAGTCGGTATTCAATCTTTGTTTAAAGCAGTCGAGTTAAAGTTGTTAAACTAATTCGTATAGATAGTGAGTGTACTACTTATTATAAAGCATTCTGGAATATATTTTGTAAGTACCTATTGAATAATTCCAAAAACGCCGAAGTAAGCATATAGATCGTTTTTTTTTTCAGAGTGTACATCTCGCAATTAGAAAAGAAGTATAAATTGGAATGGATTCTAAAATATGTAATCGAAAAGAATTGTAAAGGTTCGTATCAATGTCAAGTTCAGCTAAATATTTTTTTGTATTTTAAATTTCATCATAGACCGTAAAACCCCCCAGACAAATCCCGTTGTCTCCGGACGATATGTCGCCGCATGATTTTCTTGGATATCAGGAGGAAAAATAGTTATAAAATATGACTCTAAATATGTATTCGAAAATAACCTTATTAATGAAACTATGCATTTTGATTTATAAACCGCAAAATCGAATTGCAAATTGATAAAAAGAAGTTTCAATTTACGACTTAGAATTTGTAAATTGCAATTACTGAAGTAGTAAATCTACCCCTGTTAGTTCGCAAATCAACACTAGCCGTGTTTTTTTGAGCTTCGATCTCAGCAAAGCAAAGTAAAGTGGGATTTTTATCACGCAATTGCAACAACTACGCTCTACTTGACACTTCGAGACTCAGTTGTAGTTGTTGTAATCGCGTGCTATGGTTATAATTGGGTAAAGTGATATACTATATCACTGTACTAACGACATCACCGCACACACATTTTTTGGAAGAGAGTATAAAAAACTTTGAAAAACGCAAGAAAAAGCGGAAAAGACCCATGCTAGTAAAAAGCAAACAAGCAAAACAAACAAAACAAAGTTCCTCCAGCGCTTTAGGTGAAAGTCCGCATTTACCGAGCTCAGACGACGATCCTTGGGCCGAAAATCCACCTAAGAACGACAGTATGTGTCTTTTGTAACAAATGATGGATGAGGAGACCAAGACATGTGTTCCATGCTTGTAGTGTGATTTGGTTTGGTATATCACTTCATCCGAAGGTAGTGTATCACATTATCCGCCAGTTTTTTTAAGGGGAGCTACAGACCTTTTTTATATTTTTTTTAAATAGCTGCAGATTGGATAGCTCTGCAGAAATCTAAAGGCGATATCTCATGCGCAATGCATCAAAGACCTATAATGAATAGTTCGGCAAGAGCTGAGTCATAAAAATTACAAGTAATTGTTAGAAAACAAATGCCTATCTCACATTACCCGAAGTTACTCTACTATGACTCCATACGCGTTTTCTTTTTTAGTTCAGAGCTGAGCTCTAAACTGAGCTCGAGCATTATAAGTGCGCTCTGAACCGAGCGTGCTCAGATTGTTCTGAGGTATTTATGAAACACACTTGAGCACACAGCTGTTATAAATGCATAAATTGAATATTCATTAATTGTTATTTATTAAATTGGTTAATTTTCAGTTCCAAAACAACAAGGTTCGTTCGCATTTCAACTATTTTGCTTATACTTTTTTTTTTTCTGTCAAATGTGTAATCAGTAATTTTCTGTCAAGTGTGTAATCAGCTTTTCACTCAGCCTGCTCAGTCCATTTATTCTGAGCTCATAGAGCGCGCTCTGATCGTGCTCTGAATGAAAAAAGAAACACAAATTCTGAGCTCTGATGTAACTGAGCTAAAAAAGAAACACGAACTTTTTGTATAAAAGTTCAGGTTTTGCTCTGAATTAAAAAAGAAAAACGCCTCATATGGCTCTTATGAAAGTCAGAAAAACAAATTTTGTTGAGTTGTCTACTTGGGTTACTTGAATGTGCTCTTCAGCTCCTTGGTTGCTTTAGACGCCGGTAAAATGTATAAAGCGCTGAACACTGATTTTCGAAACCAGTTTGCTCAAGAAAAAGTCATCTGGGACCCGGCTGACTATAACAAAAAAAGCTGCAAAGATGTGAACAAGACACATTCAAGTGTACCTATAACTAATTGACTATCGGAGACTCCCTACACAAACTAACAAAAATGTGCGGAGCCTCCGACTGCCAAATAACATGGTATACCTAAATGTGTCTTGTTCACATATTTTTAGTCGTTTTTTATAGTCAGTCCTATTCAAGAATGACACTATTATTACAGAAGGAGCGAAATAAGGAAAGAACTTACAAATTTCACCATTTGCTGCAGAATTTCTCACTTTCTCAGCTTGTAGATGGTTCCACGTAGATTCCAGACAATTCATACAATTCAAGGAGAGCTTTCGAGCTGTTTTGCAAATCAAAGCTAGCAAATATTGTTAATAATAAATGTGTACATTTTTTATGACTTTAAGGTGCTTCGAGAGAACAGATCTAAAATTGACCACACGTTTGAGTCCAGTTTTCACAGTTGTACTGCAAAATGTTGCTTTTAAAATATGAGTCATATTATTCGCTGACCAGAAACTTAAATCTAAACTATACCTTAGCGTAGACGTAGAGACTTTTACTTTAACTTTCCAGATTTTAGCTTTGGAACGTGGATTCATCTACAATTGGATTAACATTTTTTACATTATAAAATGCAGACTCCTAATAGGTACACCGATTTTAACACAAAAATCGTCTTCATTCGTTATTCTGATGTTGGAAAATAATTAAGAATTATTGTAAGTAATTAAAAAAAAGGTAATAACTTATATACATGACTTTTCAAACAGTAAGATTGGAGTTTGGTTTGAACAATGTTTATTATTGCATTTAAATTAGAGAAGTAGTAGATTAGAAAAGCGAGGTGATCACATGGGGTCCAGTCATGCAGTGAGCGACGTTCTAGACCCTTAGTTATAAAATAAAAACCTCTGCTGCCTTGAGGAACTCGGAACAAGTTCTATTTTCAGTCGGGCCAATTCCCAAAAGTGGACAGAAATTGCCGCATCTACTAGCAAAGACCTTCATATGGACCTATTATTTTAACAAAAAGTCATTCAACTTTGATTTTCTTTCTTCACATTTTATTAAGTGTATTTTAAATTAAATTAATTATTAAAAGACAAAGAAAACTAATTAAAACACTACATCAATTACATTTAAATGATTTCTCTTTTCATTATTAAATATTGTTCACATAGTATATTATATAAAAAAATACAGGATATTCTGATTGTTTCATAAATACTTTACCTAAATGTCTAAGAAAAAATTATCGTATAAAAAAAATTATGTAAAAAAGTGACAAACAACTTATCGAAGAAATTATAATAATACAAACATAAACGACACAATACAAACATTTGTTTACTTTTTTGTAGTCAGTTACCAGAAATACAAAAACAAAATCTTTGTCAAACACAGAAAAATTAAAATAAAAAAGTTTCTATACAAAAAATACAAACTATAATAATATTCACAGCTTAAAAAATTGTTTGTTTCAGTTTTATGTTTGTTTATGATTTATAAATAAGAGACTACATAATAATAAATAAAAAAAGATTGTGAGTAGTTCGAGTTTTTTTTTTTTGTTTATAAAGAAATAGGATTTTATTTTATTTCTGTTTTCTATTTTATATTATTTGCTTTGATTTTTTTTCTCTCTAAGAGTTGATAAAAAAAATATAAACAATTATGCACTTTAATAAACAATGTTTTAGTGTGTGTGTGTGTGTGTTTTTTTTAAGAGACTTTGTATGCATATAGGATATATGAACAAAATCGGATACAGAAGAAACTCTCTTGGGAATGAATTAGAGGAGGACAAAAAGACAAAAAGTTTTTTTTTTTTGCTAACAATAGTACGTAATAATATAGGTTTTCTTGTATTTAAACGTATGCATAATAAAAGTGTTATTTTCTGTTGTTGTATCTGTGAGTCATTTTGCGTTTTATACTATAAGTACGAGTTTTTGTTTTTTTTTTGTTCTTTTACTACGCTTGTACATGTACAACACGGATTAGAAACGAACGCGATGGCGCTTTACAAGAGATTGTCATTCAGTTGCCGTCGATAATAAAATGTTTTATTTTGTGTGGTGTTTTCTTTATGGAAAATGTATTCTATTTTTCTTTAGTTAAACCATTTTTGAGAACATTTAATGGATAATTGTTTTTATGTTACACATTTTGGAAACCGTGTAGTTCATTGGCTAAACGAGACTATTGGACATACAAAATATATATACTATACAATATAGAGTTTTTTTTTTATATATATATTTATTCACTACACCATCTAAATTAGATACACAAGTACATTTTCTACATATAGATAATCATATTTATACGGTATTGTATGTATGGTTACAGTTTAATTTTTGTTTTCTTTCGTTTTTATCGGAATGTATAAATTCTGTACTGTGGAATAAGTGGAACCAATTTTTTTTAACATTTTTCTATTGTTATTTAATAAAAATATTAAGTTTTTGATATAGTTTTGTTTTGTTTGTTCTATAATATGGATGTAACAAATTTTGTAATAGTAAGAGAAAGTTCTAGCTAAAATTTGCATAAATATTTGGTTTATATATATAAATATAAATGTATACATATATAATTTTATTTATCTATATAATTCCCTCTAAAAGTTTGATTGTTTGTAAGTTAATATAATTTTATGTTTGGAAACAAATTTGGTTAAATGAATTTTATTTAATTTTTTTTTTTTCAATTTTTTCATTTTTATTTTGGCCCCCAAGATGTGTTCCTACGTTGACAAAGAAGAAAGTTTACCCAAAAAAGAGATGAGAAGAATATTACTATAATGAATTGGATTATACATCGAATATAGGATGACAACGGCTCAGACGCGCGGGCTAGAACATCCTTAAAGCTATAAAGTTGGTTGATTTTTCTGTTGTTGGTTTTCATTTACTAATATACAACATTAATTATATTGATTTTTTCTTTTGTTTTATATAATAATAATTTGAATAGTGTTTTATGAATGAAAAAAAAAAATTATTACAACAAAGGTGTAGTGTAATGGTCGATAAGTAGTATAGTTGCGATTGGTAACAATTCAAATAGCCAGGAACTAAAGCATTAGGTGTGAATGTTCACTTGTTGTGTGTGAATCACTGCTGCTGGTTAATTCGGATGAGGAACGTTGACAGCATTCGACAGCTTGGCATGGTTGGATACCGTCTCGGTGGACAACTACACAGCTCTGTTGGGAGCGTTTGAAGGTGCCCGACATGCAGTCGAGGGTTTTTTCGATAGCGCGAAGACGTTTCTCCAAGCTGGTTGTGGCGAGGATGTCGACCTGGAAAATGAAGAAAAGGAAAATTTTAGCCATTTGCTATTAGTTTTATAAAATAATATGTCTTGTCCAAAATTTGTCAAAAAGTTTGCGATTTTTAGTCCCTTTTCCGGTGGTTATATTTTTCTAGTTAATATTTGAGCTGCCTATATTCGATACTCCCTCATTGTAGCATTTTTTTTATACTTTTATTTAGTATCGCAACTATTCACCAGACGATTCGCATTTTGTTCACTTTGAAATCCGTTGAAGAATTTATCGTTCGCCGGTAAGTTTATAAGAGCATCTCAGGCGACCAATGTTTTGCATAAAATGGTAAATGGTACAACAAATTTCGCTGAAAAATGCAATTTTCCACAAGCCACGCAGAAAAAGTAAATGCAAACATCTTAAAGAAGCTCACAGGCAAAATATGCAGACATCCTGAGGAACGTAATGTTCATTTTTTTCAATGGCTGCTAAACGTGTCTCCATCATTTCGGAAGTGTAAAAGTCTAAACGACGGCTTTCAAACAACAAAGACTTTTGGCGTTTTCGATTGAAGAAAATAAGTGCCCTTTCTATGAAAAGAGCAAATCTAGAAGTGCTCTTTCGATGTATTCTATTGTCGTTTTCCATTGGTTTCACTCGGGGATCCACTCATTCTGAAATCCAATGGAACAACAAAACTGATTCTGAAAGAATCCACAAAAGTATTGGTGAAATGCCAAAAAATAATCTACGGCTGCTGTCAGCGGGCTTGTATAAAATACATAAAATACACTTGTGTGAGTGCTTCTTGAGTGGATTCTGACTTCAAATCGAGAAGCGAAATTCTCTCCTCAGAATCACCAGAAGAGTATTTTTTGTGCCAATGGAACGGTTTCAGGAGTTATTCTTTCGATTCCGGACTCTTCCGGACGCTTCTTTTTGCCCAATGGAAAACGACATATGTTTCATTGAAAAAAAAGTGCACTTCCAGGTCAATTCTTAACACGACAGAAGAATCCGGAATAATTTTAGAGAATTGCCCTGACCTCACCAACACATACTATCAAAATGTCAGATTGAAGTGTTTGTTGTGTTATTAGAAATTTTTCGCTATGTGATCCGAAAATATACAATTATGCGTGCAAAAATGTAAACTTAAATTGAAATATTGATTTGGCTGTATTTATTACTGCAGAAAACAAAAAAAAAGTAGCAACAGAAAACCAAATCTCTCATATGGTCTACCACTATTACAAAAGGCTCCAACGAATTTCATAGAAAAGAGCAATTCTGAATTTCGAGGCAATTCTCTCGGATCTTCAATCGAAAACGCCATAAGCTCTGTATCATTTCATTTCTTAACAAAATGAAACAATGTTCGCCATACATTCATTTAGAAGAACGCGTTCTTCTGTTGCGAAATTTAACGCTTTCGCAATATTTTCGTACAGACACTACACATTAGTTTAGTAATAAATTTGAGTACTTAATGAAGAGTGTCTATTTTGACAGCTTCTGCAACGCCAGAACAAAGCAAAGCCCATTCAAATTATAAACAATTGCCTATTACGTTTGACCCTCTTTAACGCACATCCTCAACTGTATTGCGTTGACCAAACTCAATATCTCAATTCAAACACGCAGTACAAGCGTAGCGTCGCGTCGTATGTAAAGGGTGATTTTTTAGCTGGTTTGGTTTTGGCAACACTGGTTTTGACAGCTGACGTGTGTTTAGTACCTTGTGTCACTGTCAAACAGCTTCAGTTTGGTTTGCAATTTAACCATGGATCGTCTTACAAATGAACAACGCTTGCAAGTTATTGAATTTTACTATCAAAATTCGTGCTCGGTTCGAAATGTTCATCGCGCGCTGCTTCCATTTTATGATCGGCATTCTCGACCTTCTGAGCAGTCTATTCGGAAGATTGTGACCAAATTTCGCACCAAATTTACTTTGTTGGACATTAAACCACCAACACGTTTACGTACTGTGCGTAGTGAAGAAAATATTGCGGCCGTATCAGCTAGTGTGACAGAAGACCGCGAAATGTCGATTCGGCGCCGTTCCCAGCAGTTAGGCCTTTGTTACAGCACTACGTGGAAAATTTTGCGGAAGGATTTGGGCGTAAAGCCTTTTAAGATACAGCTGGTGCAAGAACTAAAGCCAGCCGACCTACCACAACGCCGAATTTTTGGTGAATGGGCTCTTGGAAAGCTGGCCGAGGATCCGCTTTTTTATCGAAAAATTGTGTTCAGCGATGAGGCTCATTTTTGGTTGAATGGGTACGTAAATAAGCAAAATTGCCGCATTTGGAGTGAAGATCAGCCAGAAGCATTGCAACAGCTACCAATGCATCCCGAAAAAGCCACTGTTTGGTGCGGTTTATGGGCCGGCGGCATTATTGGGCCATATTTCTTCAAAGATGATGCGAATCGCAGCGTTACTGTCAATGGTGAACGCTACCGAGCGATGATAACAAACTTTTTTTTGCCCGAAATGGAAGTTCTTGACTTGCATGATATGTGGTTTCAACAAGACGGTGCCACATGCCACACAGCACGCGAAACAATGGCGCAATTGCGAGGCGAGTTTGGTGAACAGTTAATTTCACGTTTCGGGCCGGTCAATTGGCCGCCTAGATCCTGCGATTTGACACCATTAGATTATTTTTTGTGGGGGTATGCCAAGGCTAATGTGTATAGGGACAAGCCCGCTTCGATTGACGCACTGGAAGCCAACATCCATGCATTCATTCGTGAGATACCGGCCGATATGTGTGAAAGAGTATGCCAAAATTGGACTCAGCGGATGGGCTACCTGAGACGCAGCCGCGGTCAACATTTGCATGAAATTATCTTTAAACATTGAATTGCAAGGTTCAAACTATCGATTCAAATAAATATTTCATTCATTTTTTCGAATTTTTTGTGTTTTTTTTTTTAAAAAAGTTCTAAACCTCTTAAAAAATCACCCTTTATTACGATGACACTTTGATTTGCAATTCTGATAGAGTTATGTACTCCATTCCCGTATTTAATTTGCAATCTTAGGACTGGGTGGTGATTGCCACAGAAATATATTCCCTCGTGTAAGGATCACTGAATTAAATATTTATCCGTAACATCGTTGGCGGGATGGTAATTTTAAGAGAGGAACTGTGACGAAAATAATAGATGCAGGCCTCTATTGAAATGAAATCAGTTCTGAAGTATATGCTGATTACATTGACCCGCTTTGGGTGGGAAAATGTTCTCTGAAAGTTAAACGGCCAACGTAAAATATTTTCAAAAACTAGTAACCCACATCTGTGTTTACGATTCTCTTATAAAACGCCGCTCAAAAAAATGGTTTAAAGCCTTCAATTCACTGACTCAATTTAAGAAATTACCTTCAGCTGCTGATTTAGCGGCAGCAGTGCAATTATCCACCACGCCCACGCTGGCCCATCGGCGATGCTCTCCCAATTCTCCTCGACGGTTGGCATTTCACCAAAACTGCGCAAAATCTCCTCCTTGATGTCGGTGCCCAAACTCTCGTACCACTGAATCGCTTTGCTCAGCACCGACGCGTGCATACTACTAATAATGGAAACATTGTCCTCCGTAATAATCTCATCGTAGATATATTCCACTTTAGCTGTCTCATATCCGTCCTTTTCGTTCCGGGCAAGTATTCGGAATCGCTTACATCCGACTGTACTCAAAATGGAACAACCATCGCCGAGCAGAACACAGTCCCGAATGTCCAGTATCGTTCCCACATCAAAGTATCTCGACTTGCCACTGTGGGGCTGGACAATACCAAATTGTTTCTCACCCGATTCCACTGCTCGTCGCACCATCAGACGATATCTTGGCTCATAGACAAACAACGGACACGGAACATGGGGAAATGCTGTTGTGCAAATAAACACCGGAACCGATGGTTCTAGATCCATTTCCTGTCGGAAACGCTTCTCATAGCACTCTGGAATGAATCGTTTCATGGCGGCTTCAAGGAATTTTGTTACTGGCCTCTTGGCCAGAATAAAAGGAACTGGTGATGATGAGCCTTGCAGTACATTCACGTGCTGTTCAACAAGTGGTGACATACATAACGGGCACGATGGTGAGTAGTCCATACATCTGTCCAGGCATACCCAACAATAGGTGTGACCACAAGGCGTCACCACCGGCTTCCAAAAGGTACGACAGCAGAGGACACAATCAAAGTCCGATGCATCGATTAGATTCGGATTAACCGGAATGAGGTGGCGCTGGTCTTGATTCAAATCCGATTCGGATTCTAAAAGAAGTGATTATGTCATTGCATGTATGAGCGAGGGGTGTGTGTGATGTTACTTACCCTTGATTCTTTGTACTTCCTGTTGAGTCCTCTCTAGGATACTATCGAAGCGAGAGCTACCGAAAAAATGTACATGCGTTGGTGCTGCTGCTGTTATTGTTGGTGGCTTGAGTTGTTTTCTGCTGTAGGATTTCCTGCGACAATGTTTACGGGAGCCTTGTCGCATTAGGTCACAGTCTGTGGTTGCATCAGCGGTTATGGTATCATCCCCATTGAAGTTGTTTAGTAATCCAATTTGCTTCCTCCGTTGCCGACTTTCGAGGACAATGTCATAGGGGGCTGCTGACGATGGCGACGAGTTGAGATGGATTTTCTTTGGAGATTGTGTCAGTAGCTTTTGCAGGAGCTGTAAGTTTGTGTGTTAAAATTGGGATTCAGTTGGGATTATGGTGCGCTCGACTTACCTTTGCGAGATCATGTTGAAAGAGTTCTGTTGAGGAGAGAGTGGAATTTTTGTCATCCAAACTAATTGCCAGACAATGGTCAACGAGTGCGTCATCTAAGCGGCCTAGTCCACAGAGTGCCAGCGAACGATGATAATGGGCCTGAAAGGGAATGAAAGAACGGTTATTTTGATACAGATAAAGGGATTCCGGTCATACCTTAGCTGATAAGGATTTTCTTCTCAGCGCGTGATCAATATCTGCTAGGGAACTTTGGTAATGATTAAGCTTTCGCAGGACTTCAGCTCGCAACAGGAGGCTGGTAAAGTTGTTTGGACCTGAAAGGAAACAAATTGAGTTTTGTGTTAAACAGGAGTGAGGATGTTCGTTTTTCAATTAAAGTTAGATATATGAAAAGAAAATATGGGGAAATTGAGACTTCAAAATTACATCTGTTATTACTGCCTATCATCTGCGTTTACATCGCTGGGGAGTTTCATTCATAAAACTTGTAAAAATTGTCTCTATTGGGGTAATCCTAATAACCGCACAAAATTTACATAATACAAACATGCATCACTTTCATTATACAATTTGGCCTAAGAGTATGCAATTGAAATTTAATTATAATGACTCTACTACAATTTACTGAACAGCGTAGTACATCCAAATTCAATCATGAGCTCGTGGAAGACGAACAATATACAGGACAGCGTTTTGTTGCTTTTATTTTTGGTTTTTAGTGCATTTCCATTAAAAAAATTTGATCAGCAAGCCAAAGTGACGTTTAACAGAGAACATTCTATTACTTTTGCATCTTTATGGATTTAAGATGTTTTTCTGGTTTCGTTTTCTTTTGAACCCAGGATGGAATGCCCTTTTCAAAGGTCGTTTGCTGACATCTATTTTCGATAGGTACATTTAAACTTCTTTGCTGACACTTAATGTTGAAATTTGCAAATTGTACTAGTCAGGCAAAAGGTCCTCTGCTCGTTGGGATTCATGGAAAAGGTTTCTTTTTCAAATGAATTCCTTTCCAAATTCAAAATTTAGCTCGCACTAAATGCCTAAATTGGATATTGTACTAGTCGGACAAAAAATCAATTAAATCGATTAATCCTCTAATGATAAACAAAAGTCCGAAGTTCAAACAATTTCCTAATAAAGCAATCGACATTATCAACTGACAGAAAAGCAGCCAGCCGAATGACTAAAACAAAACAGAACTACAGCCGGAAACATACCCACGCATTTTCGGACGCATATATTATTTTATTTACATATTTCTGTCAGACAAAACTACGGTGACAGATAACAAAAATCCCAAAAAACTAACAAACCAAAATCCCATCAGATTAAAGTCAAAAAATTCGACACATAAGTCCAATAAAAATTGAGGCTATTCTCTTCTGTCAACTCACATTTTCGCATGACCCACTGACCGTCAAGATACGTCACAACCGATTTAAACGATTAATTTAAATCTATTTCTCGCACATGAAATATTAAGCTAAGAGCATTTTTCAAAGTAAAATTTCAAGGGGGTGTGGCCAACGCATTTTCAATGATTTTTAGTAAATTGCTGTCATTATTCGGAAAACCTCAATCTGAATGCGATGGGTGACAATTCATTTATCTCTCACACACTATTTATATTTATGTAAATAGAAAATAGACTAAACAAAAATTTACACATGTTTTTTTCGAATTCCAACAAGTTAATGTGTACGTTTGGCCTCTAGCCCACCCCCCTATGTCCCATTCAGATGCGACTGTCAACTGTCACCGAAAATCAGACGGTAGCGGCCGGCGGCTTAATACGCACTCTTGACAATAATGTGGTACATGTCATCATAAATGATGTTTTAAATATGGAAATCAGATAATTGCCTCCAAAATGTAACATAATCTTTGGGTGTCATGTCATCAAATTGAAACACACATTTTCGCCCGCTGTGAGTTGAAGTGTCATTAGGTGCGCGCCGTGCCGTTGGAAATGTGTGTGCCTGTGTAACATTTGAATGGACAGTGTAACAATGCCCTAAACGATTGGTTGGTTGGCTTGTGTAATAAATGCGAGATACACGATTTCGTAAATCATTTTCGTAGTTGCATTTGCAAATAATTACGACAGTTCATACCGGTTGGTGTAATCGCCGCGATTGGCATTTGCTAAGAGATGGCGTTGCATATGTGTGCTGTGACGCTGTGAGCTTTTAAAGAGAGACACAGTCTGCAGTTGCTGCAAAACGCTCTCTAAGAGGTATATATTGGGCAACATGTTGGCGCATTTCAACTTTTACCGAACGCTCGAAGCTCGAGTAGTCAATGCCAACCACCATGTAACCGAGGTAGCACAGCTATATAGATGCACTAAGGAAAACTGGGAAGCAACCTTGTAACGAGAAGTCTACCTCCTCCTCAGATCAGACGACAGTCGTCTGGTGTTTTGTCTGGCTGCCGACTGAGTGACAGTTCGTTCTCCACTGTAACTGTATTCATAGGAAATGCATTGCTTGCTCGCATGGGTTATTAGGTTTCATGCAACAATCAGAACGTGTTGATTTGGGGATTTTTAATTAAATTCTAAATAATTCTGATTCACTCGGTATCTGTCAGTGATTCATGATTAACGAGACAAGTGCTTGTGCTTGGTTTTTTTTTTTGGGGATTGATGACAACCCAATGAGCGCAATGTTGGCGTTGGTTTATGTTTATCATGATCGGGTAGTTGATGGATAAGTTGTGTACTTCGTCATGTGGAGTCCTCTTGTTACACAACAGATTTTGTAGCCCAGTACCTACATAATTTATGTCATGATAATGATCGTACGCATGTTACATTGCGTGTAACGAACATTGCGAATGCGATAGAGGTACGTAAATGTATCTGTTGTCCGGGGGCACTTAAGTTTTCGGTTGATTGGCTGCCCTGTTGAGCGCTAAATTTCACGTCCAATTAGAGGCGGGCGAAGCCAATATGTTTGGGTTTGGAAGGTGATTTTTCTCGTATTTGATTTGGGGAATACGGCAATACCTATATGCTATTGTATGTACAGACGCGGAATAGAGTGTCTTGACAGAAGTAGGTCAACGAGTGAGTGTATTGAAATCAATGAGAGCATGGTTTGCTGGAAATAGTCGTGGTGAATGGGAAGAACCAATTAAGGCGAACGACTGAGCGTATGATGTGATCACACCAAATGTAGGCTTACAGATCGTCGGAGACTAAAAAATAAAACAATTTGAGCGAAAGAATAGCTTATGGGAATTTTTGGGTAAGCCACTTACTTAACAGAATGTTTGGTCGATCAATTTGTAGTCCTTTCTTAGAGTAAGGATTGGAAATTCTATTTCTATTATAAATGTACTAGATTGGAGTTTTCCGCTTCCACTGTTTGTCACTAGATGGCTTCAAAGTGAGAGCGTAAAGGCACCAAGTGACTAAAAACAGAAACAGAATCCCATCCATTTGCAACAGAAACAGAATAATGAACGGAACATATTTTTTCAGCAACAGAATTTAGCGACAGAAAAATGGCTGTTTGACGACAGAACGTAAACAAGCCAATTTGTAGTGGGAGAGAGGTTTTTTTTTTTGTTTGCATTTTTCTGCATCTGTCATTTGGCTGTTTGTTTCGCATCGTACTATTGTATATTGTGATGACCACGTATGAATAACAAACGAAAAATCGAAAAAAAAAGTTTATAGTAGACGAAGAGGAGAGCATAATAGATTTCGTGAGAGATCACCAAATAATGTATAATGACCATCGCCCAATATTTTGCGACAGCGACATGATTTTATGGGTCTGTTTCTGTTTCAGTTTTGTGTAGCTGAGCGAGCATCGTAAACAGAACCAGAATTTACTACAGAACGAAAAAACTTTCTGTTCTGTTTCAGTTTCTGTTCCTGTTGCTGTTCTTTGTCACTTGGTGCCTTAACGAAAAAATGAAAAAAAGTGTACATAAACCAATTTGCTTGTTTTTCGTTACAGAGTTATTTCCTAAAGTAGGTACCAACTTCTCTAACAGCGGCATAAAAGTTGTACATCCCTGCAATAATTACTACTTTAAATTTGCAGAATGCCGCAGCGATTTTAAAAATAATCCAACACATAGCGCAATCACATTTTTTTATCACCAAGTGGAGCTGATCTGAAATTGTATTTTTGTTACAACCAACTTTGATATCGACAAATAAAAAATAAAGGCCTTATTTAAAAACTTACAGCCGTATTTATTAGATTCCCTTACGACGCCTCTACGATGTTGTTTAGTTAAACATCGCGTTAAAATTTACGCAGCCTCTATGTGGCTTTGCAGAAATTGTTATTTATAAAAAAATGTCCACTGACTGTTTACTACGCATGGTTGTTGTCTAAATAAGTACGAAACTATTACCAAAAAACCGAAATCTCTTACTTTTTCCCAGCGGAATGATATCAGCTGTTTCTGTGAAATAAAACTGACATCTCTCTTGTGAGATTTATTTTGTTTGTAAACAAAAATGGAGCAGCAAAAAATAAAAAGAAAACGGTCGGAAAATTGGATTTCCTCTGAAAAGCTGATGAATAGAATATTAAATTAAGTCGATCATATCAATGTCGTTATCAAAATTCGCGAAACTGAATGGTACCTAGTTTTAATTAAATTTTTAGTTTCGTTTTGAATTTTAAATCTACCCTGAAAAACTGTCACAAAATGACATTTCAAAAACGGAAAAAAAGCATGCAAGCTTTACGCACATTTTTGCGTTTAAAGTTTTCCCGCGTAAGGACATTTTAGAGGGTGCGTAAAGATAGGCTGTTAGACTGTATTAGCCAACCCAACAACCTTGTTATGTTTCTCACTAAATATCGAAACATTGATTAAGTCAATGCAAGAACCATATTATCAGTTAAGTACGGGTTAGTGAACGGCTGAATGCATTGGGCCTAACTAACTTAATATTTTTGTAGGTCACAACTCACAATAATGCAACGTTGTAGGTATGGAAAGTTTCGCCATTGTTTATTCGAAAGATTTAGCCTGGACACTAAAAATGATTATTGGTATCGCGGATTGACTTACCGGCGACAGGGTACTGTAGGATTGACCAATGGGTCCAATAAAACTTCTTTTTTTTAATCCACTTTGACAAATATCCGAGATAATAAACAACAAAGTTTCTTAATTCAGGGAAACAAATTTACTGCTCTACCTATTAAAAGAAATTCACTTGTTTGAAACCATTGTGATTCTAAATCCAGACGACTTGCAGAACGAAAACGCTTAGTTTCAACATTTTTGATCGTCACAGTAAGAGTGGATATTAAATTTGTAAGTGGCTACTAAAATCGATAATTGTTTTAAACAAAATGCCCAACCTTCTGATTTCCCTTATGGAAATACTTTCAAGCAAGTGCTATTAAAAACTTGCTAAATTAGTTTGGCCACCCAATCATTGGGAATTCTTACGTATAAGGAGTTCATCAAACTTTCCTCTAGCACAAATCCATTTTAACTTCATCAGCTGATAGGAATGAGGCGCCTTTCTAATATCTCTCACTCTTTGATTGTTATTCATTCAATTTCAGTTGGTAATAAAATCGCTCGTAACTCTTAAAAATAAATATTTCCTGGGACTATAACAATTTTATTTACATATAATCTACCCAGCTTTATTTGCTCCGCAACAAAGTATATATTCTACGTTCATAATTAGGAGACAAAAACTTGTACTCATTTAGCGGGAAAATAAAAATAAATAAAAAGACAATGTTTATCTACTAAGGGTTAAAAGTTCAGACAATAACGAATTTTAATTACATTATATGAATTATTTGTTCTATTTTTAGAGTAGGTTCTATTACATGAGGTATTTTATAGAATGGGTTGCAACACGGAACTAATAATCGTGCGAGAGTAAGCAGTTTCTATTGCAGTTGGATAGACATGTAGAGTGCTATGGAATTCTGATTACATAAATCGAAAATGAAAACGAGTCTAATCAAATGGCACCTTATTGTTATGTAATACTGCAATATGGGCGTGCTCATAACTTGAGTGGTTGGTTGTGATTAAAACACGTACAGGTATAGTTTGCAATTGAGAATTTTTTTGACATGACTGGTAAACGTTTGGACGGTGCGGTAATTTGCATTAAACGGGAAAGGCTGTTCAGTGTTGCGAACTAGGAGAGGAGGAGTATTGGCAGACCAGTGATTTGAAAAAGATGTGTGTGTGATGGATTTTGATTTTAGAAACTACCTAAGTTTTGGAGTCGTTCGAATTCACTTATTGACGAATCAATATATTTACTATATAGACTCCGAGTGTCAATAATATTGCCTTTGTTAAGAGAAATTTCTACAAATTTTGAAGTCTACTAAATCTGGAACGATACCTTAAAGTCCATTTGGGTGCTCGATTAAAATTTGTTGCAGTGGCTGCAGTTGCACAAGGGGTATACGTGTTCTAAATGCTAATGGCGGCAAAAGATGGATAAGTAACTAGTAACGAGTGATTCTCCTTTGGCTTCAAAAGGCACAATATTCAGACAATCTTTACTCCGATTGGCTTTTAAAGGGTATATTATGTACATTGTCTAGACAAAAATGAAATAAATTGATTAAATTGGTACAATAACGAGTAGCGAGTTCCTGGGTTGAAGATTTTTTTCAGACCAAGTCCAATTGGTGTTTATTAGAAACGGTAGAACTAAAATTATAGTCAAATATTATGTTGATCAAATAGCAAGTTACTCGATAGTTTTCTTTTGGCTTCAAAAGGCTCAAAATATCCTTACTCCGATTGGGAGTCAATAGAAAGAGTGAGCAAAATTGACAGGAACAAACCATAGAAGTGATTTAAGAACAGAACAGGTAATGAGTAATTACTCGCTGTTACGGGCTCAGGAAATGAATTGTCAGAATTTACTTCAGAAGTCTGAACGAACGAATCAGTTTCATTATTCGCTTTTGTTTTTTAAACAAACGGTAGAAGATGATTTGTAAAGACGAAATATATGTAGTTCTAGTTGAGGTATATAGAAACTAAGAAACTGATAAACAAACGAGTAACGAGTAATACCCCTTTTCGCTCTTCCGACCGATTTCTTTGAACTTCATTTTGGGTATTCGATTTTTATTGATTGATATTGGGGAAAATTATATCAGAACAAATTTGAATTGGTAAAGTAGCGAGTAATGAGTAATTCTCACACTGACTCAAATTGCAGTCTTTCGTCGTTTAGTGTTAATATCAGCGATATTGTTTGTGATATTTATTAAATGACCTATAAGCGAATGTCCTGTGCGTCCATTTGACCCAACAAAATATCACCAAACTTGGTCACGGAGGGACACCACTTTGTTCACAAGGACACCCGCGTCTAAATTGAATGCTCATTAAGCTTCCTTTTCATGCCCGTCAAGAAAAGTTCATTTCCACCTCTAAAAATGTATAACAAAAAATACCGTACAGGTGTACAATTGTACATTTACCTTTCCCGAATGCTCCACTTTTAGAAATGGGAGCATCTAAACAACATCTCGTAATCTAAACAAAATGCAATGTGTGCAAAATCTTCAACAAACAATTTCGTATTTTTCTCCTTGTGAGAGGTCCTTCCTCGCCAAAAAAAAAAGAACACACGAAAATGTGGGTCACATAAAACGAAAACCATATCCACGCCATTAAATGTACGTTTGAACATACCCGAGATACATATCGAATCTAGAGCACATCTCCATTCCGTTCGTGTTGAAGTTTCCCCCCAAAAAAAAAAAAATTAACCGACGAGCACAAAGTGATTTTTCAATTTCCAAATATTCCACCCGAGTGTAGACAGCTACAGGGGTGAAAGGATGATGGCAATCATTGCCAAAAGCAAAAGTCATTTTTGACAAATGAGTTTTCGAACGGATACGATTGGCGATCATTATTGATTGCGGGGATATGGTATGTGTTCGCGTAGTTGCACACACTCGAGAGATTAATCAAAAACCCGCCTGTCATGTTGGTCCGTTAATAAGCTACCTCAAAATTTGACAATAAGGCTGCACTGTATATTGAAACTCATATATTCACTCTCGCTATGTTGTGGTTGAAGGACTTGAAGTGGATAATTTCTCATTGTTCACGGACGCATTTCGAGTGGAAAAACTGTCAGTGAAATAAAATAGGGAGGTCAATCTGATGAAATAGTTGAATTGATGATGATGATGATGAAATTTTAGATTAAAAGTATTCACCGTGCAGCTGTCACAACCGGGAGGCCATCATAAACGGCTTTGTATGCGGGGGTGAATAAATAGCAAAACAAGAAAATAGGTGACCAAATATTTACCACCGGAAGTGTCATCCCAATTGAGACTAGAAAAAAGTGAGAATTCTTTGTAACATATGGCAATGGCACACCGTAGCTCAACAAAGAGAGATTCTCGATGACTAATGGGGTTTTATTCAGGTTTTTTTTTTGCACCTAGACCTAGCATGGAGATACATTTCAATGAGGAGAGAACCAGCTTAAGAGGCGAAATGTTGAGAACCATTTAGAGAAGCTTTCAAGAATGATAGTTGGTGTCGTTTGAGAGCGTGAACGGTGATGCCACTGCTTCTGTCGAGAATGCCAAAGTGTTTACTAAAGCCATGTCAACAAATCGATACCTAGAAGTGAGTCAGTGGACAGGTGTTTGCAAACTAAAATTGAATAAGTGACTCAGTGGAGACGTTCAAGAGTAAATAAAAAAATGCTTTTTCTTCAGTAGGCAACTCAATCAGCAGTCATCAGATAGACTCTAAATATTTTGTATGAATCAATGTACCTATGGTGAAATATCGCTCAGTATTTGAGGTTGTAGGATTAGGATGATTTTAACATTTCTTTTCTTTTAGCTGCAAGTATGTCTTTCTAGCTGAAATTCCTCATGAGGTCAAGTTCACAAACTGAAAATATTGCAGGGAATTGCATTATATAAACTTTCAGTATCCCGCTCATCGATTTTGAGAATTCCATTCGAGTTTGGTAGCAGCTGAACGAATTTCTGAAAATTAGTATACTCGGTCGTATACGTAACAATTTTCCCTCATTTACACGGCGGATAGAACTAGTTCTAATTTCGCTGCAAAGTTGCTACAAGTCGTTCGATTAGTGTATGCATGTCCACTGAACCTTTTAATCTCAGCTAGGCAATCATTTGTTTTCTGATTTCTGGAAATTGAAAAAAGTAAATGCGAGATTTCAAGTATTTATATTTGGATACCACTTTCGAAGAAGCAAATATTCAATTATTGCCTGTAGGGGGGCTTGCGGGTCAGAAAGGGAAATGTAGAAAATGGTAGGTTCTCTAAAAGTCCAGCCACTAAAGCCCAAAAATTTAATTGTACAAAATTGACTATCAACAACGCAACAACGACCATAATGTGTGAAATTATTCGGAGCCACGAACGTTTTTTTAATCAAGTAGTACAGCTGACAGTTGTCTTTGGTAAGAAATGTATTTCTTTCTTGGAAATTTACAAGAACATGACTTGATTAATCTTCTAGATAATCAAAGTTCTGGTGCGCATTGGCTCAACCATCGGAAGAGCAGAAAGTTTATGCCACCAGTTCCAACTCTTGCAAAAATGTTTGACAAGAGTCGCACTGCTGAAATTCTGACATTTCAAGATTTGCGTGCTGAACCATAACAGAAGAGTGTAATAGATTTTTACTGTCAATCGATAGGTTTGAGGAATAAAGCAGTACCTATCGCAGTGTTTGTATGCACATCATGGATAACATTTTACAAGTATTTCAACATAAAAACCTTTTGCGAATTTTGTGCTTCTTATGCAAGCAAATAGATCAATCACGCAAATTATTACAAGTGACTTTTGTCCATCTGAAAGATTGTAGAAAACAGCAAACATTGCTGTAGATTGCAAAAATTCTCAAAGTGGCAACACCATTCACTGCTGCTTGTTGAATAACACATTTTTTTTGTTTACACCACAAAAAACGAGGTTATATCTCAGGGAGAGCCATAATATTTAGGTTACTCAACTAAAGCCAACAGTATAAAAAAAGTTAACCAACGACAACGAATCAGCAGCAAAGAGTGCAGCAGTTGCGCAAAGTGTTGCTAACGTAACGCTCTTTGCGAACTTTTATGGAATGGATGATAAAATCATGAAAGCCCGCCCGCTCTCAAATCGGTTGGCTGAATAAAAAACAAAAGAGACTTCAAAGAGAATATTCCACTATAAAAAGTCTGAATAAGCTTTCCGCAGAGTGGTAATCTCTTAACAATCCCAATCATACACAAAAGAAGCAAAAAACACAAATGCGAGAAGGCGCCATCTAGCTAGCAGCACTAAATAGCCGGCATATCAAAATACCGTACCAATGCCGCATCTACATAACACTTGACAAACTACGAAACACACTCAGACTCAGTTGTAGTTTTCTCTGGAGAGTAATCTCAGAAAGTGGACGACTGAAGAGAAGGAGCGATTTGGCTTGAAAAAGTACTCTGTTTTCAGAACGTCAAGGGATAAACAATTTTCAATCAAAATATATGGAAAGCATTTCCAGAAAGCTCTCATTTTTGTGTCACGCCTCACGCCATACACAATTTTTTCTTCTTTTTTTTTGTTTTTAATTCTCAGTGATGATATAACAGCTGAACAATTAGGGGTTTAGGTTCTTGGGGTTATTTGAATATTTGAATACCGCCGCTGGAAGTACGTACATAATACTTTCTGGCAGTTTATTTGACAGCTTGACTTAGTTTGACAGCTTGACGTTCTTAGAAGTAGACCCATTTGCTTTGTTCGGATGGGGTGGACGTTCTTTTTCGAATTCGAGGCCGCGTTGTGTTGTGTAATCAACAGAGCAAGGGTTGTATAAACAAACACACAAATGCGTCTCTTTATAGCACAAATACTCTAAAATATCCAGAGAGAGCTGTTTTTTTTTTCGCAGCAAGAACCATATGAAACGCTTAAACACAGTGTTACGTCATTTTGATTGGAATCGCGTCTTTTTCGTTCGCCATTGTGTGTTGCGAGCGGCTGTCGGTTAAGGGTCCTTTGTCGTCTGTCTGAGAGGGGAGTTTGTACAAGCGAAGGGCGGATGGGTGAGGGTGATGCCGCGTTTAATGAGAGTTTTTATGCAGTTGGCTGCTGTAAAAAAAAATCTACAAATCTACGAGGACGTTTTGTTTTTGCCTTTGCTGCTTGCTTCGTTTTTGTTTGCGTCGACAGTGCTTTGTTTTCTGAAGGCGACGACTCAACACTTCAACATACCCGCCACGCCGCCCCATACAGAGCGAAGAAGGCCACACAGAACCAACCGAGAGAGGAGGGAGTCAAGAGAGACAAAGAGAGAGTAACAAGACGAGAACAGTTTACATTTTATTGCATGAGTATCTTTTTTTCGTTTTTGACGTAAGTGGGGTGGATGACCTGCTTGATGTGTACAACACCAACACAGAAAACACTCATGTGCGGGGGGCTATGGGGAGATGCAAGCCCAGAAGCGTACTGCTAATGGAAAAAAAAAACTATACATATTATCACAGCGGCATAGAACACATTTGGGTACTGGACGGGCCGGGACAGCACTTCTGCCATAAACTTTGTGAGGATGATTTTGCAGTAATGGTGATTCTATTGTCTGCATGTGTGGTGTTGGGTGCTTGGCCAAATACTTGGCTGTCAGTGACTTTTATATTTTGAAACGCAGTAAAAAGAAGAGAACTCGAAATTGGCTTCTTTTTCTTGCTGGCATTGTTTATTCTTCAGATTTTGTTTGTGCTAATACATTTTGTTGTTATTCTGTTATTGTGGCTTTTTTCGCTTTATCTTTGGTGTTTTCTCCTCTGTTTCGAGTTTTCTTTTTTGTTGTTTTCGTTATCAACGAAATTGGGTACTCAATTTTATTTATATATATATTTACCTACTCAATGGAATACTTATTGCAGTAGCTTGTTGATTCCGTTAGCCACAAAAGCAAAAATATTCTCGTGCACTCCGTCAGAGATAAGAGCCGTTTGTTTACAGCTTTGGGGGTGGTTTTTTGCCATAATAGTTGTGATTCTCGCCACTGACTGGGGGGAGTTCCCCCAAATTGGTCAAGTGTTTACGTGCCTGTATCTAATTGGTGGTGAAATCATTTTTTATTTTTATGTGCACTTCTGACAGGAGCTCTTTAATTTGATATATTTTTTATGAGTCACAATGTTGCGGTGTATTTAGGTCAGCAGCTGTCACTAATTGAATGACAAATAGCACAGACTTCATATTGTCTACGCTTTGCCGTTAGTCTAGATAAAAAGTGCTGGAAAGCTCACGTTTTCCCAAAAAATTGGCTATAAAATGTAGGGCCTTGCGCTGGGCGCCACATTTTTCTCACTCTAGAACATAGAGAATTATTTCATTAATTCTATGCCAATTATTTTAAGAGCCTCATGTTCAAAGAAAACTCAAGTAATTCTGACGCAATCCAGCTGACCTTCTTCAGGGAAGAAGAAGTTCAAAGCTGTCCGCAGTGAGTCTCCCATTTCTAAGTAAAGATTGTTGTCCCAAGAGTAAGAGTTTGTGCTGCAATAGAACAAGGTAGTTCTCAATTAAACGCACCATCAATTATCGTGCTTTAAAATGTTAACTCAGATTAGGCTTTTTGTTGGGCGCCACTCCAGTCACTCTGAGAAGAATTTTAAAAGGTGACTGCTCTAGTACCGTAAACGCTATCACGATTTACGCAAACAAGTAATTGTAGTATTTGCCCTAACCAACTGCACGATTTCATTATAAGAAAAAAAAAATGTTTCCCAACATTGGGCGCCAATTAAGAAGCCGAAATATTTTTTAAACATTTAAGGCACCAACTCCCAATATAATTGTACAACATTTCTCAATTAAACGCACCATCAATCATGGTGCTTTAAAATGTTAACGCAGATTAGGCTTTTTGTTGGGCGCCACTCCGGTCACTCTGAGAAGAATTTCAAAAGCTGACTGCTCGAATACCGTAAAGCTATCACTATTTACGCAAAGAAATGGTTGTTGTATTTGTCCTAATCAACTGAGCGATTTCATTACAAAATAATAAAAAAAAAATTGTCTCAACATTGGGCGCCAATTAAGATGCCGAAATATTTTTTATTGGTTGGAATTCAATATATAACATCGGTTGGAATTGAATATATAACAAACTGTTACAGATTTATTTTTCGAGCGATCCGGCAGGAGTCCGGACGTCACTCTAAATTTTCTTTCCTTAAAATGAAAGTCATGCTAAAAGGAGGGCTTTTCAATTGTGATCTCATTGGAAACCAGGTCATTGGAAAAGTTGTTAAAAGGAATGTGAAATGCCTAACGTTGGGCGCCACTTAATTGTGAAATATCTTCAGAGACCCTCTTTTCGGTTATAAAAAGTCTACCTGAAACTTTCCGTTTCTACTGTAAAACTCCCCTTAAACAATTCGTTATGTGTCTGGTTTTCGTTCTTGTCATCTGAACAACAACTGTTTCATTTCCAGTCGTCGCAGTAAACTGTTACGTGTTCGAATTAGCATTACCATCCAAGGAAATAATGTCCCCATATCTGCTGCTACCCACAATATATGTTGTGTGGGTGTCCCCACTTAACAATCCAATTCGACTCGTCCCCACCAACTGTTCATCTTATATAACGTCAATCAATGCCTCGGACTTGGATGACACAAAGTACAAAACACTGATACACGCATAACAAAATCGCTGTGTTCTTCCATTGTTAGCTAGCATTTTTTGTATACCCGCAAAACCTATGACTATTTATGACCGCCATTTGCGCATTTGAATTGCACAATTTATTTATATTCTCCATTTGCTAGATTTGTTTGCAGTTCAATGTTCTCCGGGTGTATAACTGATAAACAAAGAAACAAACGAGCGAAGCAAACTGCGCGAAATGCGCCGCAATTTCAATGACTTTCTCCACAAATTTCAAGGACAGTGTCGTTTCTGTGATATCATTTTGATATCGGCTTCCAAGAATCACATACTTCAACTGTTATACCCGTGCATATACGGGTAGGTATGTGAGTGCGTTTACCCACCGTATGTGCGGCTACATGCTCATATTTCTCTCAATTAATTATATAGTGTGCCCGGTGATTTTCATAGAAATGGATAATTAACAAAATTTCATGACCAAAAAGAAAATATAAATTCTCTCTGCCGTGGACATTGCCGTTGCCGTTGCCGTCACATCGCACACAAATAGCCCCAAAGTTAAACGCCTCGTTTGTCATAACCTTGAAAAAAAAAAAAAAACGTTCTTCGGTCGTTGGCGTTCGGCGTTAATGGTTCGTTCGACGCCGCCGCCGCCGCCGCCATATGCGTGCGAGCACACAGCACATACTTTTGTATCTTTTGTTACCAAACCAGATAGGTTTACTTAAAGGTACTTAATTGATGGATGCGGCAGCAGAGGCACGGCGTCTGCTGTTGCTGCAGTAATGGTGGACTTGACAGACTGTAATAATTCTTTGTGGCAGTGATGGCGGTATAATTGCAGAATAAAAGCGTGTTCATTGCAAAGTCGTTGGCTGGTAGTTTCGGTTTGATTTCCCTTCCACGCCAGAACGCCAGACACGGCACCTAGGCACCCAATCCATTTTGATTGTTGTGGAGAAATTTCAATATATAAATGATATAGTTGCTTCGGTGTCATGCATGTCACAGTTTGTACCAAACTTTGGCGTTGGTGTTGCTATGAGGCGCAGTAGTTGTGGGGTAGGAGTAGCCCTTTTCTAATTAACTTTTCCGTTACAATGGACGGAATTAACGTAATGGAATTTGTGAGTACAGGCAGTTCTTATCACCACACCAATCGAAGTGGGCTGCTGTCCTTTCTTTTCAGTGGGTGGCAGAAGCGGGGTCATGCGAGTCCATTACTAATAATAGCGTTTATTTGGATTTTATTTACTGCGCTTTGTTTGCCAAGTTTCCTAGAGTGTGGACGAATAAGCAAATAAGGCCCAGCTCTTAAAAGAAGCCTCTTATTCGAAAAAGATTTTGTGAGGGTAGACAGAGGATCAAGTCGATAGGAAAAAAAAACTCTTCTCAGTCTATTAAAATGCCTGGCCTGTCAGGAACCCAAATAACCACTTCCTTATTTATTAAATTGTGATAGAAACACTTAACTGGGTCTTTAGTTGGGCGCCATTTGCTAGAAGTATATTTAAAAGTGTTTTCCCTGTCAATTATGAACAAAACAACATCGTTAAGTCAGTGTAAGCATCTATGCTATTTGATGCTCAAAATCACTGGAATCTATTGAGAATATTAAGACCCGTCGTTGGGCGCCATTTCCTATATGCATTAAAATTTTGTTCACCAACAAAACTGCTGCTGAGAAAAGGGTTCAAACCAATCAATTGCCATCATCATAAACATAAATACAGATGTAATTGAAGGATGCTCCCAAGTCGAACGTAATCCTCATATGCATTCCCAACTTGTAAGCCGAACCATCAAAGCCCCTATCGATACCGTGACTTGACTAAAACTACCCTAAGAAGACACACTCTCAAAATTTGTATTTATCACTTTAATTTTGCTCCAACTTATGCGACATTTATTGGAATTCTTCGCAGATAAAATACGCACATCATCGAGAACAGCATGCCTACCTTTTGGAAAAAAAAACCGCCGCTTAAATATTCATCAGCAACTTTTGCAAACACCCTTTTTATAACTGATAAGGGTGCACGGAGGGCTTTTCTGACATTTTTCTTTGTTATTTTTCCCGAAGCCCATATGTTCCAATATTTGCACAGCAATAAATTTCAATGTTACAGTGACAACTTACGAGTGGAGTTGCCTTGACCCGAATCCCTCTCGAAAGACGCATAGAATGTTGTTCCATGTACCATCCCATCATGAAGAAGAACATATTTTGAGCGTAGCTATGCGACACATAAATTAACTCCCAAGCTTTGAGTGTTTTTTTTTTTTTTTTTATCGTTGTTGTTCCTGTTAATCTGGCTAATGTTAACATAAATAATAAAAGAACTTTCTTTTTGTGGACTTAATTGGGATAATAAAAGGGCCTTACACCCCATGTTTTTATTTCGTTTGTCCTCCCCATTGAGAGATCAGAAAATGAGTAGTATAATCCTCCTTCAGAAAGCCGTCTTTAATCCCCAAACAAAATGATTGTAAAAAGAAATAAAATCGACCAGAAGAAAAGCTTTAACTTTGAGTATACTCTGCGCGCGAGTCAAGTAGCTTGAAACGCTTGATTTGTTTAAGGAGAATACATACTTTGAATATATATTATTTTTTTTTGTGTTAAGACAAAGTGCCAAGAATGACGCACCATGAAGGAGGATTAATGCAAGCGTCACAGTGAACAAAGAATAGACAACCAGACAAGTGGATTTCGAAGACATTGACCCAGTACATTCTGTTGATGGGCTTTACTGGCTTTACGGTGAGAAGATCTCTTCTTGCAGTGTTGCACGTGCATCTTGCCACACGTTATCTGTCTGTATTGGAGAGTATGGAAGGACGTACAAAATGTAGTGCGTAAGCAAAACGATTTAATGTCGCCTGACGTCTTTTGGTACAGTTCTGGGCATGTCCATTACCGCCCACATATTGTTGGAGTTATTTTAGTCGACTAGTCGTATGAGCCATCACATTCATACATTTTTTATTGAAACAGACACTTTTTTCCTGCTGTTTTTCTGTCAATTACATGTCAAGGAATGACTTAATCGAATTTTATAGCTCCCACTCCCACATGTAAGGATTAAAGGATCTGCATCACTGTTCCGGCTGTCGGTAGATGTAAGAAAAAGGGGAAATCATGAACAATGAATTCAACAAAAGGTGTATGGCACAACTTAAGACGGCACGAAGAAAAAACTTAGCCGATATATTTCGAGACTGTGTACCAACCTTAAAGTCATTTTTGAGAACGATATATGTAGGTGTCAATTTAATAACGTTTCTTTATAGATATTTATCTGTGGTCACAAAGAAAAACCGCTAAAGTCTGTTTTGCGCATTTCTGAGGAGAGCAGTTTAAAGTTTTTGACAAACGCGTGAAATTTCAAGTGACTCTACTGACTTTAGTGACTTAAGCTGTTAGGTTTTTTTAAAATTGTGACCACTTTTTTAAAGATATAAAGCTGAGAAAAAAATACAATATAGATTAGACTACGCTGAATCTAATGGCATCAAAATTTCGACTAAAGTCGACTTTAGCGGTTATGGTTTGTGTCTTTTAGAGTATCCGAAATTCGAACATCGTTTAGTGTGCGTCGAAAACGTTTGGTAAATATGTCAACCATTCATCGAAAACCTACTACCAAATGTACCTAATGAGTATAAATTTCGAAGTCAAACTTGATGTTTGAATTTAGTCAGCACTTGAAATTCTTTCTGGAATCACAAGTTTGACAAATTCTCAGTAAAAAGTACTACTGCCCACACGAATAAATTTCGTATGCCTTCGAAAATGAACTTTATGTTTGAATTTTAGGCATCAAAAATAAAAAAAAAACGCAAAATACAGGTGAAGAAATATCACCACTAGCTTTAGTGATTTTATAATAACTGTCAGTTTAAGTGTCCGAAATTCGAGCTTCGTTTACTACATCCCAACAATTTCTTTTAAGGCTTTTCAAAACCGCCATAATCTGCATCGCAATTTGGAAAATTACTCTGCAAAAATATTAATATTGTGAGTGGGTTTTCGAAATTGAACCGGAGTTCGAATTTTCACCAACTTCTTACTTTTTTTGTCGATTTTATAAAAGTTAACACCAGAGACATTACTGAGACCACCAAATCCGGCCGATTTCCCGTTACTTTAGCCTACAAGCTAAATTTTCACAGAGTGGTCACGATTTAGTGCGCTAGAATTGTTACATAGAAATGCGTATTGACAAATGTCACGACACTTCAAAAATTCCGGCTCACTTAAACACTCTCAAAAAATATGAACCACTTATCCGCTTTGGGCAAAGTTGCTGCCAGCGTTCATAGAATTTTATCCGTTTAATTTGAAATTGTTCGTTACGTGTGAATAATATTTCTTTTTAGGAATAAGTGTACATTTGCTTAAAATATTCATGAAGAATAATTAACAATGTAGATTAGTTGAGGAAAAATAAAAACATGTTGAGCAAATTATTTAAGAAAAATGTACACACGAAATCGAAGTTAATGATTCCCAAAAGCGGAAAATACACAACCATGTTTGTCCTAATATGTTTCTAGTATATAGAACACCAACTTTAGATAGTTTTACTAACCAAACAAATCAAATTATTGGCCTTTTAACAATTTATAATAACTAACCAATGGCGTTCAGTAATGAAAAAATATGGTATTCCCGAACTCTTTCACATTTCCCCATAGTTGCCGAGGTTGGCAGCATTTATTTTTGCATTTTTTGTATGTTTTTGCATGGCAAACGGATTATTTTTTGAAATAACACCGATAGGAAAACAAAATGGCGAATTTGAAAAAAAAACCCCCCTCAGTGCCAGCGGCAAGAAGATTGCGAGTTGGGGGTCTCAGTATGATTTGTCTATGGTTGACACCTTGTAACTTCTATAATTTGGCCACCGCTTTCGAAATGATTATAGCGTTGCATAATCTCTGTCAAAGTGTTCGAATTCATTCCACTAATGTATCAAATAAAATCTAAATTCTTGGCATTATGTTATTATGTGTGGTAAGTTTTTCTTTTCCGATTTAATAAGACAGCTGCCAACTGCAACCATTCACAAACTAGGAGGAATTTTATTTTCGCAAAAACTACACACCATCCCAAACCACACACCATCTGTCACCACAGCTCGCACTCAAACTCCCAAGCTAATTTCATAATCCAAAAATCTGTCCTTTCAAGCGAAAGACGAAGAATAATAATAAAAAAAAAAAAAACACAGAAAACAGGAAAACTTTCAAAGCAATCTTCTTAGGCCTATTCAATTTTGTTATGGCACTTGCCGGAGCGATGTCCTTGAGTTTTATTTTCATATTTATGCGGTTGAATTTACGGGTTTTTCTCCTTCACAATTTGTCCATTTATTCCTCTGTCGTACAAGTCCGTGTACAGCACTGCAATATTGGTGGTGATATAACAACGCCATCATTCGGCCTACATCTTTGGGATGTCTTAATACAATCATACACTTACACATTCCTCAAGCCAGCCCTCGGGACGGAATCATAAAATCAGCTTCACGCGCCGCCATTCAATCAGCGGTGAAATGGAAATGAAAAAAAAACTCACAATTCCTTCGAGGGATACTCACATCATCATCCGAATAGATAAGCTTTTCTAGGTCATAAACCGAAGAGCGATATGGAACAATAGATACACACCTACCCCAGGCGCACACATTCCCCAAGATTTAATTTAAATTTGATGACCTAGTATCTGGTCCCATCAGTATGAAACTCGGATAATTAGAGCGAATTATTACGCTCACAACAATGTGAAGAAGAGAAGAATCAAATAAAAACTAAAATACAATCTAAGGTCGACTAAAGCACTGTTCGTCTGTAATGCACTCAGAATCTCTGATACTTGAGCAGGATTTATAGAGTCTGCCCCCCACCCCCTTGCATACGCTTTAAATTGAAATACGAACGTGTAATATGTGTAATATGTTCATTATATTCGAAAACCACTTATGGTGATGAAGATTGGCCTCGAGTATGTGTTTTAGGTCTGCGGTTTCATGTTGTTATGCTATTTATGGGGCAGTTATCGCGCTCGCGGCGGAATCAATTTTCGACGCAATACAGTTGTAACAATATACAAGTGTGTAATGTCATTTAGTTGTCATAATCAGCAATTCATACACAAATCATCATGCACTCATTTGGTGTACATCGACAAGGAGCTGCACATATGTACCTACTGGCGATTGTTTAGCATTTTTGCTTTCCATTCAACTTGTTATAGACGCTTGTTATGCAATGCGAGTATACGGAAAGAAATTCTTTTTTTACATAACAACGAGAGAGAACAGAAGTTGTTGTGTATTTTGTTCTGTAATTCGATATAATGAAGGAGAACGACAGTTTCGTAATTAATTAGATACACTTATTTAAATGTCGGAGACATATTGCCCGAAGAGTCGTATTGGAATTGGAACATGAGTGGGTATGCGGATGTTGGGTGGAACGCTTGTTAGACTTCAGCAAACTTCAATAAAATTAGCAGTGATTTCAACTATCTATTTATTTTTTTTAAATAGGAAATCAATTTTGCAGAAGTTTTACCTACAAATTCAGTATGCATTTTATTTGACAAAGTGTCGTACACTTTTTTGAAAAATTCGTCTACCTGATCCAAGGATCTCTGTTAAAAATTCAGGCTCGTCAGATATAGATACCCATTTGTATATTTAAATTCGAAAGACAGGCTGATTTGTTCATCTCGACTTACAAGTCACAACTCCCAACTGAAGTCGCACATGTTTCAATGCTGCCAATGTTTATATACAGTTCGTAAAGTGAAGAAAATAAATAGTACTACTGGTAGTATATTTGCATGTTTGCATTGCCCAATTTTATTGGCAGATCGCTTTTCGAATTTTCGATGCTAGTGTAGATATTGGGACACATTCATAGTTGTACTATAAACCTGGGTCTAACTAAACTCCAATGTAAAGTTAACTCACAGGTAAAACACAACTGTTAATTATAAAGAATGCAGCTCTGTTTAATTAGATCCGAGTCTACTACAAATATATTACATAAATACTTTCTGACAGCAAAAAGTCAAAAGATAAAACTTGTAATTTGTCCTGGCGCTTTTTTCAAACGAAAAATTACAGATGACCGGCAAAGAAAATATTAAAAGAGCAAGAGAACAAAACTGGTCGGAAGCAGAAAAAGAAATGCTGCGTGAGTTGGTGCGAACGCATTTAAATGTTTTGGACGATAAAAGAAACGATGTCAAAATGATTTCCAACAAAAAAAAACAGCATGGATAGATATTTTAATAAATATGAAAGCTGCTGGATAAAGAGGGGAATCCAGACATTTTTCCTTTATTTTTTTTAGTTTATTATTCACGCGCTACGTTATTTTATTTATTGTAAACCAAGAAAAGTATCACATCATTTGCGAAATTCTTAAATTTGCTTTTCGTTCACTTGGTTTTGACATTTAATGGAACTAAAAACAACTTAAACAAACGTTCTGTTGTGTTTAATGTTAGACTCGAGTTTTTCGTTTAGACTTGGGTTTAAATTGTCGAAGAATTACATAAACTCCGGTTTAGCTTAGTTATAACATAGTAATAGCTTATAAGAGATCTATGAATATGCCCCATTTTCTTTAGCGATCTTTGTATTTTAACAGACATAAATAAGTAGCACATAAAACAAAAACCAAATTCGAGCCTATTAATATGCAGCACATTTTTTTCTTTTGGTTAATTTTACTTTGTAGGTATTTAAATCAGCAACTCCTTCCTTTGTTTATATTTATTTTATAGTCTCTGACAAAACAAAACATTCAAAAATGCACATAAGGAAATCCACCTTTCATTTGGTTCATATTTCATAGAATACGGCATCAAAATAACGTTCTTTTTTAATATTTATAAATTTGTGCCATAATCTACAGATCGGTCCACACCGAGCCGAGTTTAAAAAAAAAAATACATTTCTTCTTGTCCGGCATAATGTTTCCTCAAGAGGCCACTTTGCATTATAATAAATTATATTATTAGGGATGTCACTTGACTTTCCGTATGAGAATTCGAAAGTGATTTATTGAATAAATTGACAGATGACGGTCTTATCTGTATGACAGTAGCTGTCAAGTTCCCAAGAAGTAATAAAAGTTATGTGATTGCATTTAGACTATCAAAAATAATTTGATGTGAAAAAAAACATAATGAATTGTGTTTCGCAAATAACATATTTCAACATAAAAATTAAAAAGTATACACTTTTCCTATTCACTACCTTTTGATACTAAACACGAAAATTATAGTACCTTTATTTAACTGCGATGGCAGCACTTAATACACAAAAACTTTTAAGGATAAAAAATAAGAAGTTAGCTTTTTTACATGGTGCCACTATTATTAAAAGAAAAATTCCCTGACTTTCCCTGAACAGTTTTGAAGTTTTCCCTGACCAAATTTTTTGCAAATATACCAAAAACTAACAATGCATTTAAACACTAGTCCTTGAGATCAATAAGTTATATATGTAGTAAGGGTTTATTTATTTGTTTGAAACAAATGGGAGTGTTCAGGAGCATTGATTTTTATATTTTTGCGTAAACGTGTTGGTAGACTTCAGATCTCGACATAAATAATTTTTTTAAATTATGTTTAAAAAAAATACAGATTGAATTTTCCCTGTCTATTTTCATAATTCCCTGACCAAACTTTCGTTCCCTGACTTTCCAGTCCATTGGCAACCATGTTTTTGCTCATAAATTTATGAGAAAATGTGCAGATTTATTTGCTCAGTCTGCTGGACTACCGAACGAGGGGCCTAAGGTTCAGCCCCCTTTTTTCGACATTGAGCGACTGAAAAATATCACGAAGATAGAACCCTACCATTCTATTCTAGGATGACTTGTTCTATAGCTAATCACACTTACTCTCCCCTGAGGGCTCCCATTGTAATCAGTTGTAATAGAGCTGTGCTGCGCAACACAGTACTTGCCTATGACGACGACTGCCGGATCTACGTAATAGCTTAGGAACTTCTAGAATCTCCTTATACAGATTCGCAGATTGAAAATTGCTCATCGGTGTATTTTCATTGAAAATGACTTGCTGTTCCAATTATTCGCGCTGATTCAATGAGCTTGATGACGAACACATTTTGCCTATCCTCACATAAACAATAATAGTTAAGATTCTCACCAAACCACTTACGACCTCATAGCGATGTAAACAAACCTCTCGCGGTGTATACTTTGTACCTGTTGTTCAATCAAATCGTAACTCATTACCTAGTAAACAGACACAGATTAGGCACGAACAACGACCGACTGACAGCGCAAATCCACAAAGATAAATCAGATAGTCTTGTGGAACGCTCTCGCTCTCTGTTTTGATAGAATAAACTGGCTAATCGTTGACATTCATTTGTTTCCCAATAAAATTTCCCAATGGGAGAAAAAGCGCTGCTGCTCCTCCTTGGCAACTAGGGGTGGATACACGCGGGGGCAGTTCATATTCCCGAGACCGTGACAGAAACAATTCAAATTAAATTTAAATAATTGTATCGTTAAATTCAAAGATAAATAGGTAACATGAGCGGCAAAAATATGTTGCGGTGGATCAAATCCATCCCCCCGCGATCTCATTTTATTTCATTATTTCACTGCAAACGAAAAACCTGATGAACAAAATAAAACCCGTCTGTGATGGAAATGTGCCAACGCAAAGAAGACATTTTTAAGGTGATTTTTGAGCTGATTTGAGTTGAGAATTCGGAAGAATTTTTTTTCATTTGTCTTTATCTCGGCCGCCGGTTGCGCCTCGGCGATATGAAAGAGAACTGAGGCGAATCTGTTCTGTATTCTGTCTGCATAATCCACTTTAGATATACACAAATCACACACACAGCGAGCTGTGTATGTTTTGTATATAGCCTCTTGATAGCCTTAACGATTAAATTATAGTATCGTATGATTTGTTATTTATATGCGCTGTATTGTTATTTGGGAGCATGTTATGTAAGGTGTTTACTCTGCTGTCATTCGATGAGCTTTGATTCAGAGATCGCAAAAATAATTCGCAGCCGAATTTTAATACTGGCCGGTCTAGTTCGCTGCAGTGGGGAGGAGGTGTGTCTCGGCCACCGATATCATTTAGAGAGAGAGGATCAAAATGATTTATTTGTTTCAACAATTTTCCGGTAGTGAATTTGAGGTAATGGTTCGCTTGTGTTGACGGTCTGGGGGTCATGTTTTATGATGTTTTCCGGATTTTTTCCCACAACGAAAATATTTGATTATTGCGTGAGAAACTGAGATCCACGTGGCATCGTTGTGTGAATATTGTAGATAATACATTTATTCACTAATAGTGTGGTATATTTAGTTTTGCTAAATGTTTTGAATGACTTCCTGGTCGATGTGCCGTACTTTATTGCGATCTATTAACGTTTGAGTCGCTTAATAAAATCGTGCCGTCATCGGTGATCTGGGGAAGCTTGCTATTCTTTTTTACCGATCTAAGAATGTTTGTGGTACGTAATTAATTAGTTTGTTTCACTTTTACCTCCGGTTGGCATTGAAGGACTGTATTTACGTTGGTGTTTTAAATTACCCTTATTTGGGATGTATTTACACAACATTTGTGCAATATAAAAGATGATTTTATCTGTGGGTACTCATATCCATGGATGCCTGGCATTTAAATATTCGTATAACGATTTTTTGGGAAATTTAGAATAACCCGTTTCGTTAGCGCACACATTTTGGGAAGAGCTATGTAGATTCATATGCTCAGACAATATTATTCATATCCAACTTGCACTAATTGTAATTTGCTACTACAAATCCGTGTGCGTTAAATGTTTTTTTTTTAATCAATTTCAGTTTTTCAGACATTATTTGTGAGGCGCACATGCAGCATTTGAGTAATTTTTCCGAAAAATTACACTTTATTTGTATTCCCAAATTTTTGGGAAATTTTGCTGAATTTATAGAGTGCGTTGACTAAGCGCACATATTTGACGAAGATTTTTGTACATTTATGTGCGCATACATCATTTCACTTGCACTATTAAATAAAGTGCACGACTGGGTCGAACGTAACTTTCTCGTTCATCAAAAGTTTTAATGTAAATGAAGATGGAAGTTGCTGATTGTGTAATCTACAAATTGCTGGTAATATTTTTAGGGTGCATATTGAAATATGGTTGAAAAAAATTATAAGTTGGTAATATTTGCCAAAAAATAAGTTTTACGTAGGTGTTATTGGATTTTCTTTGGAAGTTGGGGCATTGTTATTTTTTCAAAGTTGTACCGAAAATCGGAATTTGGGTAGTAATTTTTGAGAAATATTTATGAAATTGATTTGTTTGAGAAAAACTAAGTACGGGATCTTATTTAGAATACTTATATTATCATTACTATGTATTTTGACCAAAATCGTTAGAGCGGTTTTTGTAAAATTTGGCAGACAAAACAGTACCAAATTTTGCAAAGTTTAGTTTGAAAAATTCTATTGCTCAACTATTTAGCTGAAAACCGAGTACAAATTATTGTATGTAAGCATTACCTGGTTTTAAAAAAATTTCATCGAAATCAAAAATGGGGTTTTAGAGATAGTAGTTTTTAAAATTAGCGTTTTTGGTGATTCGAATTGAAAATTAAGGACGCAATAATTTTGAAAGCATCAATTTTATTCAAAGTTTGCATTTTAGTCAAAATCGTTATTGCCGTTTTCAGGTAAACAAAAGAAAACTAAATTTTTCAAAAATTACTCTTTTCAAAAATCCATTTTACGATAATACAGAGAAAAACTGAGCTTGCCATTACGTTAGAAATGACCATATTACCTTAGAAATTAATTATTGTTAATGGACCGTTGTAGAGATATGTCCAAATTTCAAAAGTACCGTTATTCGATTTTTGAGTGGAAAATTGGGTATATAGTCATGTTAACCTCATCTACTTAAGCTCAAATACCAATTTTGGTTCAAATCGTTAGAGCCATTTTCGAACAAATCAAACGCGTATAAACATTTTGTATGGGAAGTCCCATTAATATTGAGGTTACCATGCACAAAAAAAACGGCCCCGAACTGTAAGCCTCCAAACTTTAAATCCGAAGTTTTAACGAAATCCGTTCAGCCGCTTAGGCTGTAGGCCTCGGGACATACAGACAGACAGTCAGACAGACGGACAGAATCTTGCGACCCACTTTTTTGAGTTCGCCTATCATCGTAAAGTCAGAATTGATTAACATCTCGAGTTCGAAGTTTTGTACGAATACTACTTAATGGAGGAAGTTAAAAATGGGTGAACGATATAAATTATTTTCAAAAGTTGTTATGATTAAAGGCGCCTTATGGTGTGCGCTTGAACGTACTAAAATATTTTTGCATTTTCGTCTTAGAAGCAATGATGTTTCGCTGACGCAGAAATTGTGGTTGTTGCTATGGAAAGTAAATAAAGTATTTTGAGCAAATTAAGGCTCTCATATATATTACATGAGTAAATTTTAGCTACGTCAAAGCAAAACACAGCCAAGATCGTGTTTAAAAATGAATAATATCATAGTTGGCTCACCCTTACGCACATTCATGCCAAGGCTAACTCAAGCGCACACCATGTGTGCGTTAGAAATTTAGATCGAACTCATCCGCATACAGTTTAGTTTTCATTTGTGATTTCCCTTTTTTAGTAACAGAAACGATCAGTGCACGGAAAAAACTTAAAATGACATCGGTTCAAAGGACATATCGCTGAGTGATCAATTTCCAAAGTATAAGTTAGGCTTATAGATAAAAACCCACAATCGACTAATTTTTGTCACTTTTTTGATTAAAAACAGTTCTGTTGATGCTGATTGTAATCGATGGAATGTCAAATGTGAAATAATAAATTCGTGTATAGCTGTTTTTAGTAAATTTAGGTAAATTATGGTAGCGCACATAACAGTGCGATACCCATTTTAATAGCGATTTGTTTCTTCAAAGGCATTTTGAAGAAAGTCTTATTTCAATCGGGGTTAACGATGCATTTAGATTGAATTCACATCGAAAAGTGGGCTGAATTATAGAGACTCCAGTGGCTTAAAGTACTCCACGCCATCTAGAGAAATTGGTGTGTACCATTTTTGTTCTCATGCTTTCTTTATGATAGCACAGATAATTTCAATTGTTTTGACACGAACATTAATTGAATCTTATGAAAAATGATATGCTTTCTGTGTTTTTAACAGTTCATAAATAGTTTCCGAACTTTTGCCGTGAAGCCTCACGTTGGGCGCCATCTGACACAGTGAATGCTGTGTTTCAATGACCTTCAAAGCCTGGATACGTGTAAAGTATTTCATTTTCCCATCAACCATGTATCAACTCCTCAAAAACCCATTAAATATCTGCCTTTTTCCCATTCCTCTGTCATGTTGTACAACTTAATCACCGTAATTATATCCGCCATCAAACATATAAAAGCTCCGTCGCAATGACAGAGAAAAAAATGTCCTTCAAGCATCAAATTGCTCTTATCAGATAAACACTATAGATGGCAAAATGTAAAGAAAAGGACGAGTGTAAAAGAACCCCTCATTAAAAATATAAACTTAAGTAAATACACTCGTCTCCGTTGTCATCGTCATCATAACCGTCACAGTCTTCTTCTTCTTCGTCGTTTTTTCGACAATTAACTGAGACACAAAAAAAAAAAAAAAATAAGAAGAAAAAACGAACCAACTAAAAGCTTTGAATCTTTTAACCATATCCTACGGAAAAATGAAATTACCACACTCCCAGCGTTAATGTCTCTATGCCATCTAGAAGTTCGGTCGGCCGCTAAGTCGCACACCGGCACATGCACAGGCACAGTCACTGTTAGAGTACAACCAAGCAGACAGTTCCCATACCAATTATGTAATATTCAAAAAGCAAAGCAAACAGCAAACACTTTTAAAGTATCTTAACATCGCTTTATCTCCGTGTAGAAGAGTTGAAGGCTAAATTTGGATCAGCGAGTAAACTTATACATACCACCAGAGGGGGCAGACAAAAGCAACCAGTAGTAGCTCTGTTGAGGTACAGTATCTAACAGCAGCAGCTTGGAGCGCACTGCGGCGGAATGTGTCGTCGTCATAGCAATTCGCTCTTTTCACCATATAAAGAGCGAGCTAAATGGTTTCAAAATCTCTGCCTCTGTATATAGGTAGCCCGAGCAGCTATACGGTGGCGCAAAGCTTCAGCTCCAGCAAAAAAAACCGAATGAGAGTTTCCAAGAGTTATGCTGCTGCTTTGGGCATTTTTTTTTTATTTTTTTTTTATTTGTTATTGTTGCTTTTCTCAACTCTTGTTGTTGCCTTTCGTGGCGGCCGAAAAGTATGTCAAAGTCATCCGTCGGGTATTGCAAGTAGGTCTGTTACATAAAACAACATAAATAAATAAATAACTGCCTAAATGTGCAATAAAACAGACACAAGATGTCTCCATACGAAGGGGGCCTGGTTTGGGTTACCTTTTTCAGAGCAGAGTGTTGAAAAAGGTAACAGAGTGAGTGGCGCTGTTGATTTCATACGATGGGGGGGGGCGCGCAATATATGCAATACCCGTTGGGACTAAGCGGCACCATAGTATGTGAGGCAATCTCAAGAGCGTGGTAACATTTTCGACTTAATTAGGTTCAACACAAAAAGATACTCAGGTATCCATACGGCAGGTACATGTTGTGTGCGCTTTTCTCATATGAATAACTAATTTGTTCGTGTGGTTGTTATTCACTTCTCACAAGAACCACTCGAAATCAAGGGGCGGCCGGGGGAGAGACACAATAGAGACGACAACGCTTTGAGTCAATAAAGAATAAACAACTAGGTACGAGTTCAGTTATACCATCATGACGATTGCAATTATTATGCAATAAAAGATGAAAAATATAACAAAACGAAGAAGTATTATTTAGTAATTGTAGTTCTGTTATGAGATGCGTTTTTTTTTTTGTTTCTTTTTTTTGCTGCTGTCTTATATTGTATGCGACGAGTGACTAAATCATCGATTACGGCACACTTGCGTAGCCGTATGCAGCAGTAGCGTGTGCGATCTTAGACAACTCGTTGCACTATGCTCTCTGTCATAGGGTGCCATTAGAATTTGCCATTTTGTCAGACGTTGAAGTATGTACGTCGGTCGTCTTGTTGTAGTTGCTGTCGTCGTCGTCGTCGGCGTCGTCGTCGATGTAGCCGTTGCTGCTTGGTCATTGCATAACATCTCGGGTAACTGCAATAATATGTCTGTTTTTGTTTCAGTATTTGTTTTTGTATCTTTTGGCCTCATTAGTTGTTGGAGCTTGGAGGACGTGGGGCGCATTGAGAACTGCTGAGTGTTATATGACTAGTTTCGAGTTTTAGCGCACAAAGACGTCTACTTTGTTGCTGGGTTGGGCTGGGTATCAAGTTGATGTGTTTTTGCGCGCATAGTTCATATAATCAAAACAAAGATGGGATACAATTTAAATGCTGTGAGCATAATATGTATCGATTTCTTTGTTCTATTGCTTGACATTTGGTGGAAAGATGTCGGTGGAGTTGTAATGTGCGCAGTCAATTATGGAGAAGTTTACCTTACTCCTGAGAGAGTGTACGAGCGATCTTGGTTGCATTGCTTTTATGGTAATTTTTAATTGGCAAGGGGCGACAGCGGGGCGAATTTGAGGCTTAATGATTGCATGGACATTTTTCAATTGAAGTGAGTCATTTGACCTAACGGTGGTTGTCTTATGATTTAATTTGAATAACAAGGTTTTGTTGTTTATTTAACAGTTGCGTTCTGACAGTAGTGGGGTCGTAAGAAAGAAGTTTGGTTGGTATGGGTTTGCTTTGTGGTGCGTTGAGCTCGGGATATATTACGTAAGAGGCAAGCGTGCATGCACGTGCTTTGTTCTAGATACTGACGATGAGTTACGTAAGATCAGGAAGCGATGACTAGGTTGCAATACATAGCAAACAACTGTGGGTTTAAAAAGTGTATACGTATGACATACGGAAGTGCAATGCAATTGGTGTTTAATCTATGAAGCAGCTTGTCAATATTTTTCTTGTGAAAATATACCAATTGAGCTTTGAGACGGATTTGGAAGTGAACGCACTTTCGCACAGCTACAAAATTCATTTATTTGCTAATTGTAAGAGAACAGACAATCGAATTACACTAAGCGCACATGGAAATCATAAAACAGTGCTTATCGCACATTGAATGTGCGATACGGTGAACTTCAACGCAGTCACTTTGAATTCTATAAATTAGGTGTGCTTTTGACAAGGTGTTCTCTAAATGAGGTGTGCTTTTGACAAAATGTTCGTTATTTCCTCAACTAAATAATCAAAATCGAAGAAAAATTGTGTGCGCACAGTAAATGCCAACTGTTTTGAACTTTATACCCTCCAAATATATTTTTACGTAGTCAATTTTACAAAATAAATAGAATTTCGCTCTTCCACTCCTGTGAAGTAAGTAGTCTTTTATACTGAAAAATGTCGAAGCGTACATAAAAAAATTACAGTTGCGCACAAAAATTTACAAGACACCTCAAGATATTTTAAGTAGTGCGCGGATTGTTTCCAAGGCGTTTTAAACGGTGTCACATAAGTTGCTTTTGCTTTTCATACGCACATGATTTTCCAAGTCACTTCCATCTTTTTTCAAGTTATGTACACCACACGTTTTAATGAGTAAATTCTCTCATAAAATGTTGTACATGCCCATCGATTTCAATTCTAACAATTTTAGATGGCATACGAGTGATTGCATCGAGTAATAGTGTGCGCAATGTACTCACTGCGTCATAATATAAATTTTCATTGCTTGCATGAAATCCCACAAACACCCGAAATCTTCTGAGTCACTTCTAACACAGAATAATACACACGATTCCTTTTTACAAATTGAGTAGGCATTATATCACACATTTTAAATGATGGAAAACGTGTTAACGCTCGCAATTTCATTTAACGAATGCCTAATTTCCTGTTCCCCTCAACAGGCAAAAGAAATTATTTCGTACACTCGGTATAGATGACCAGATAAAATCCAACTTCCTTCCAAAATCTACTAAGTAAAAGGCAAAGTACTCACTCCCAAACCACTCGTACAAGGTCTCTTGGATTACATAACCGAGCCAAAACAATGCTTCAGTTAAAATGTCACCAACAAAAAAGGAATGATTATATATAAACACTTCCATTGTTAACGAAATAAAAAATAAAAACAAGTATTTCGACTTGTTCTCCTTTAACATCAGCATTCTTATTTTGTTTTGATTTTTGGTCACCAAAAAAACAAAACTATTAACTAAACGATGACCTTTCTTGTGAATCATCGCATACAAAATTTACATAAAATGCTGTGCTAATTAATTTAGTGCTTCTGCCTGTGTGCTTATTCCTAATGGTTATGTGTTCATTGACACATGGTCTTTGTTCCTCCTCACCATAGGCCCTCCCCGGAATGGTATAAATAAATTTGGATTATCTCCAGTCGTACATAGGGGTCAATAGTTTCCAACAGAAGCGTGATAAATTTTAAATATAGTTCCAGTGCGGCTGTTTGTATACAGAACGGAAGAAAAAAATTGAACTTCCAAATTGTTTATTATTAAACAAAACTGAAAGAACAAAAACCTCTTTGCCACCTCGCGCACCCACGCCGGCCACCGACAAAGGCGTACTTAGTTGAATAATACACATCTAAATGGGTCATGTGCGTTTGACTGTGTACTTTATAATACATCTACATTTCTCTGGCGGTATATTTCTTGCGTTACCCCATGCATTCGAACAAGAGAATAAAGTAAATTTAATTAAATTTTTTTTTCTGTCTTTCGTTGTTTTTTTAAGGGGAAGAATTTTAATTTGTGTATTCTGAGCGACACGAACTCCGTGATTTGTAAATATTTATAGTGTGATGATGGTCTGCTTTGGTGAGTAATAAAAATCTATATTACGTATAGGAGTATCGAACGTTGTCCTGCTTTTTTATTGTCGACTAAGTGACAGAGCGTTTTTTTTTTCGAGGATAGCACTAATGAGCAAACAAAGAGTTATTATCTAGCTGGTGGTATTCGTGTGTGGGATGTCGCACATGTCGTTATAATGGAGAGAATAAAACACGCACTGAATAGGGGATGGTAACAGGTTTTTCCGACTCGTTAGCAACACAAGTGAATTGCGAAAGTAATACGCTTTATATGGCGGAGAGTAAGTGTTCTAGGGGTTGGCTGACATTCGGTTTAGATTCTTTTTTCTCAACGAATATGCTTGTTTATTATTTGTATAGATAAGATTCTGTTTATTCAACCTCATTATACTGCCGATGTTGTATTTTTTTGGGTAATAGTTTGGCGCTGGGCGCCAGTTAAAAATGCGTAGCATCTAAGAAAAAACTACACACACAGTGCCTTACTGTATCCATATCCATATCATATCATATCCCCTTTACTGCACGAAAAGTATTAAAAAAAATAGTTTGCACCGGTGGCATTGAATGATCGTCTTACATACAGCACACTAAAAATACGCTCCTGCAAGATACCAGTGTGTGGGCGACAAAATTTCATGCATTATAAGACACCTTCTATCGCATGAAATAAAAAATTATGAAAGCGCACACAGTTTAGGTAACAGTGTGCGCTTTGCTAAAGTGGTCAAAGGGTGTGCGCTTAAACGTCTTTTTAAAGGAGTAATTTGACTGTCAATTACCTCTTGATTTTTAGCAAAAAATCTTAAAGCGCTGTCTTAAATGGTCGAGGAATGTGCGCTTACACAACTTTGTAAAGCAAAAAAAGCAAAGTAACTTCAAAGGTTATCTTGAAGAACTTGAAGAGAGTGGTGTGCCCTTCTTAAATATATACAATAAATATATTTTTGTTGCTTGTATAACGGTGTCTCAACATACACTTGAGGATTATCATCACTCCAAATACGGCAGTTTTGTTTATTGACGTATCCATTCAACCAAAAGTGAGCTTCATTATGTTGACCGTAAAATGGACGTAGTGCGCCATACGTATTTCGAACAGAACCATGATTTTCAAAATAAATTCGCACAATTTGGAAGCGTCGTTCAGGCGTCAGTCTATTCAAGTTGAAATGCCAAATCAAACTAAAAAAAATCACTCGACAACTGACCAAATGGCCGCCAGTTAAAATAGTGTTGCCAACTTCAAGTTCTATTCTTTGTTTTTCTAAAAAAACCACCCTTTAAAAAATAAAAAAAAGTCATCTCACATAGTATACGGAGTCTTAAGGAGTCAAATTTATAAAAAAAACCGTCTCTCAGTAGATGAGTCATACCGAAATTCGACCATCAATCTTTCGTCTGTCATATTTTATTGGAAATACCTTCACGTGGGTCTACTTAATCCCAAGGAAAAGTAGTTCCAGTATGGGGAGCGATAATTACGTTTCACTACGACCCAAACACTTAAGCCTCTCCGCCCTATCTTCGTTTTCTTTGAAGTTAAGTGGCAATTCTACCTTAAACACACAATTTGTTCACCTTTTGTCAAGTAAAGTTACAATGTCGCAGCTACGTAGGCGACCTTTTCGGTCAAAGAACTTGAATCTCTTTAACCCGTCACAACCTTTGAAACTCAATTTTGTTGCCATCTTCAGATACCTAAGTGGAAACAGAATGCCAAAGTCATCAAATACATCCCACGTTTTCCTCCACAACAAAATGTCATCGCTTACGCAGCAAATTGATATACATGTACATAACCTTCAACCACTTTGCCATGATGACGCAGAATCTTTTTTTTTGTTTCTATACTTTGGCCTGTTTAGAAGCATCACCCAAACCCAGAGAAGTAGGTTGGGCTTCTTACGTAAATATGCGCAAAAATGTTCATTAAAAGTTCTAGCAATACACTTTGGGAGGGAGATATTCAGGAATTTAGATCATGAAAATCCCAAAGCGTAGAAAAATCGAATGAGCACATAGTGTACTATGCAAAAAGTACGTGTACGCAATCACATTAACCTTCTGTCGCGTAGACTTGTAAAATACAAAAACAAAAAATACAAAAAACAATCTAGATACTCGTGCTCACTCAACCAGAAGTAAGCGCACACGATTTTCCCTCCGACAGACAGAAGCCAGATACAACAATAAAATATTCTATACGTGCGACCGCTGTCACGTATGGACTTCCAAGGTAGCTACGACAAGTAGATGCTGGTCCTCGTCTATGATGCCGATGCCAATGGCATTCGAATGATTTCGCTCTCAGTCTGGCTGTGCTTCCTCTGTGCGCTGTTGCTGTCCCCTCTGGGCTAGGATGAGTAAAGTTGAAAGTTTTTCATTTATGAATTACTGCTCTCTGCTGGTAATTTTGTGTAAATGAGGGACAAGCACTTCCTCTTCCGGCAGGAATGAGGATTATTAACAAGGCATTCGAAAACAAGGAAAACTGTCAGATTCTCTTCTTTGCGCTCACTTCCTGGGATGATGGTTATGCCAAAAATGGCGACGCATTCCTGTTGAATACTGGATTACGTGTGCTTACATTAATACAACACCCACTGGTAAAGTGCTTGGGATTTTTTCGTTTCCTTTTCTAGGAAGCTGGTCGAGTTGTGGTCGCTCCCATTGGAAGGGTGAAATATTTGACGTTAAGCTCATTTTCCATTATTCTTGGTAATGGGTTTTTATTTTGCTTAGCGGTGGTCGATGATCGCCCTTCGCCCTACTTGCTCTGACCTTAAGCTTCGTTAAGTTGAGTTTATCGTTCAGATTTTTTTTTATTTTAGATGGCACGCGGATCAGGGGTGGGTCGACTTTTAAAAATGTAATCACCAGCGGTCGCAATGAAATGCTATCCCGCACCCTAATTAAGAGGTGGATTTCACTGTAACCTCGGATGGTTGAGGTGGTGTCCTTTTGCATTTGTGCGGTTTGGAGAAATTGCTATAGAGGCTACGGTACGCTTTTGTTTTTCTTTGTGTTCTTTTTTCTCTTACTTTGTAAAGCGGCGCCATTCAACCTGATGAATGAATATTTGATGCGGCAATGTTGGAAAGAAATTCAGGTTGTGGCTTTTAGTCCTGTGATGGAATACCTATTTATATTCATTTTACAAGTTCTGGGAGAAAATTGAATTTTCTCTACTTGTTGGGGAATTTTATTTCGGCAGAATGGTTCTTATTTTCATAGTTAATGGTACCTTAGCAGAGTGATGGCTATCCATTGAATTGGATCTTGCCTTTTCTCGGTTATATGCAAGGATGGCTGGACCCTTTGATGTTTGCAATAAATAGTTGAATAATCCTTGGGCGTGTGTATTTGTTTTTAAGGCGTTCCCTTGCTCGGCAAAATTTCGCTAAATCGTAATTGGACGCCTGTGGGTGGTTTGTTTCATTCGGTAAGGGTCGGTTTTCGTTTTTATTTTATCAAATGAACGGTGATGGTGTGGGGCAGTGAATTTGTCGGAAAGTGTGGACTGGGAAGGGCTCTCCTTCGAATACAAAAAATAAAAAAAAAAGGCGAGGCGAGCGGTTGGTGATCCTAATTGCAGTTTATGGAAGTCATTACGAGGAATTTACTAACTAACACTCTTATAACTTGGGGCTAGTGTAGGTTAACATTTAGCAGGCCGTTGTCTCCGGTCCTTGTTACTGTTGGCTCGAAATGGTGCCTAGGGAAGCAGCTATAACCTGTTTTGTCTGACTAACACAATAAACCTCAATTGGACCTTGAGTAAGGCGAAACGATAGAACGTTTTCGTTTGCACGAATGATTTGCCCCATGTTACACAAGTAAATTTCTTCGTTTGAACGTTTCGCCTTACAGAATGCCGACCCAGATTTTTTTGGAGCTCCCTCATATCAATGGATTTCTAAAATGTCTGCAAATTCCAATACTTTCAAGAGTGGCGAGCACAGCTGGCTCTTGTTGGAAGTTACTCATTGGACATTGTTTGTATTTTTTTGAATTGTTCCTAATTTTTTCGGAATCGCCGAATTCAGTAAACTACGAAAATGTCAGAACCGAACATAACCGACCCTGTGAAGTAACGCAGTCAACCAAATTCGAGTTAAATAAGATATTCCGAATTTTTCGGAGTTGAAGATATCATAAAATTATGCTTATGCTTAGATTACCTGACATAACTACTCTATGATGCAGCCCATTCAACCCCGATCGGTATTTAAGAGTTATTCCGATTTTTTCGGAGTTCACAGATGTCAGTAGAGTCCAAATATGCTTACAACGTTCGAATGAGTCCTAGAACAGCGGTCATTAAATGCTTCTCGGACATTGTTTGATTTTTGCGCATTACTCCGAATTTTTCGGAACTCACAACTTTCGGCAAACACAATTTAGCGTCAGAAATAGTTGGGTTCACCTACCAACGAACATCAAATTACAAGCAATGTTATCGCCGTCTTAAGTTACGACATCAACCCGGTAGGTGTAAATTAGCCATGTGTCTGCACCCTAAACTATTTCTTAAATAAACAGATCTACCTATCTGTCACATTTTTCCACACTTTCCTGGGATGCATTTCCTGTTTTTTTTTTTTTAACGGCCGCCGACCAACAAAGAGCATTCTGCTTTTTTTCCTGTTTGTTAAGTATCTTTCGATAAGCAATTTATAAAAATACCGAAAAAATAACGAAGATTTTTACAGCGGAATAATAAAGACAATGCGCTGTAAAAACTTGGGCTACAACAAGCAAGCTGTCAAATGCGCCGCTGACATTTCGGTCTACTTTTCCTTGGCTTTGCGGAACTCTCAAAATATTACATTTGGAAGAGTGGGGGAAAATTGTGTAAGAAGTTTACAAAATTTAGAGAAATTGAGCACGTTCACTCAATTTGACAGATATAACATTTTTGCATGTTTTCTTTACTAGAAACTGGTGTCAGTTTTAAACACAAAAACAAAATCATTCACAAAACTTTTATTAGAATATTTTTTTTACAAAACTTTTGTTAGAAGGAATATTTTTCTTACGAATGTTCGAGTTCGGGAACGGTGCTTTAAAAAAGGAAATGTGTTGCATATTCATTCAAATTTCTATATATGTCAAAGTAGACAGGAAAGACGACAATCAGCTATATCAACGGATAAAAAATAAACAGATAAAAAAACAGCGACAGCGAAAAACAGTTATGCCAAATGACCGCCGAAATGTAAAATGTCGTCGTAGAGTTGGTAGCATTTTCACAGAAACATCAAATCAAAAACCATAAATTTAACAACGCCAGTTGTGGGTGTCAAAGTTACTGTTATGTCGAAATGAATCGGCATTACTTTACATTTTCTATGGACATTTGACAAGCAGATCCGATTACGATTACAGTGTGTTCCGAATAGGAGCATTTACTAAACTTACAACTGTCAGCAATTCACTATAACATTTATGCACAATATGTCAAAAACAATTGCCATTATAAATCTTTCATTTTCGCAGCTCACAGCAGACAACTACAACTATTACCAGTTCACCTATTTGTAAACAGCCATAAACAATTTATCTCACTGTTGCATAACATCAAACACATAGCCTTCCATCAAATGTAGCTATTTGTGTTACTTCAAACTTATATTTTGACACATTTGACAGTGGGTATCGATGCCAATCGTTGTCGACATTCCAAAAAGTTCCAACAACATTTACCACCCTTTTTCCACTCGTGTGTACAGGTATTCCTACGAGTTTATCTTCACGTCACAAATTACATGACATTTTTCTGTCGTGGAGTCAATTATTATATCATCCTCGGGAAATGTCTTCGTAATACCATAACTCATATCCATTCTCGAATAGATAGATAAATACATTTGTGTTGATTTCAAATTTTCCGGATAGAGTAGTTCTAGATACTCGTTATCACTTGTGCCGCTAGAGGCAATCGGTAAATCAATTTCTTCAGATAAGCGCCAGCGCATAAATCGAATTTAATGACATCGATATAAATCGCTTGCAATCGACTGGCTGTATAAAAAATAAACGAGAATAAGAACTTCTATTAGTTTATCGTGTGTGTACATTAATCATGCACTGAGTTTGCTTTTCTGTTTACTCAATAAAGCACTCGTGTTTTTCAAGTGCCTCCATCGCAGATGTTGTGACGCTAAAAGAGTTTATTATGCAACACACACTGTGCCGCGCTTCTTTGTAATATATTTGTACAAGAATAACTATTTTATTTTATTTGCTTACAAATTCTAATATTTCAATGAAAAACCAGACAGACCGATTTATTGTTTTTATTGTGTGATGACAATAATTAAACTGAAGTGGGGGTGCGTTGCACGAACAAAAAAATAGCACGTCTGGGCACCCTTGAGTTCGTAAAACTGATCTCCAATAAAAGTGGAAACACATTCATTGTTGTTCGTCAGAAGAAAAAATGTGAAGTCTGCAGTGAGTCTATTAAAAAAGGACAATAAAATGATGAATGGCCATTTCCTGTCTCCGATTGGGTATATAATATGACAGTTTAAGTGCCACTTTGGGGTCTTGGAAAATAAGCACCATTTAGGCGGTCGGTCACTTTGAATGGACTGAAAACATGCAGACGATAATTTGATGGGAGTTTTTTCTTGAGTCAACAATGTTATGACTACCTGCTTTTTCAAGGGTACGAAGATCGGCGATCTTAAGTGTATCAGCTCTGGACAGATCATCTCACCCCCGATAACCAATGCATGTACCACCTACACTATCATCAGTAAAACAAATAAATTTCATATATGAAAACATTCGAGCGAAAACAAAGCAGGCCGGCTAAATTAGCGCATATGTCATTGGCCTTTATTTATCACCGGTACGACGTCTTATCAAAATAAGACCTCTGACTTTGCTTTTCTATAAATGGTTTCGAAAAGTCAGTCATAAATTGAACTCAAACGGTTTGACGTAGGTTGGACACTGACTGCTGGTGAGTGAGAGAAATTGCTTAACAAAGTCAATCTTTACAGAAGGCAGATCACTGAAAGGACGCGAAGTGAGTCCTTTTTATTTCTATCCTTATTCCATACGCAAGGCAAAAAAAAAAATCAAAATCAAAAGCATATTGCCTCATGCTCGAAATATCGTTCGATATAAACGTCAGCGAGAGATTCTAACATTTCCTATGCAAATATGGTCGTAGGGTAGGTAAACACCTAAATTTAGTGAGCTGAGCGACCGATTACGATGGTGCTCGATGAGGATGTTTCATAATCAGTGACTGCGTTAAGAGATAAATTCGATATAAGCTTCTGTTATGACAGCGACTGAAGATATATTTTCGGTTATGATAGTTATATGTACAAAATGGCGAACTTGGTGTGCAAATTTAAACAAACTGACAACTGCTTAAAAAATAGATACGCCTTTTATAATTATAGTGGGAAACTAGTTGCAACTTGAGAGATATTTCATGCTGTGAGTTGTAAGAGTTTTGTGTACTGTTTTCGATTTAGAAATTTTTGGAAATATTTTGCATCACTCGGTGATGTAGTCCTACCCAGGCTGTGTTAAAGATTTCATGCTCTGCACTAGAGAGTTAAAGTCATAAAAGTCGCGGCCTTAAGCCATTCCTAAAGGGGGCCAAACGTATTCGGGCTCAATGATGCCCCCTTTTTTTCTTTTTCGGTTAGATAATTCCATCACTCGCTATATTGCGAAATATCTTTTCTGACATTTTCAAAGAAAACGTGGTGAGTTTTTTTTTTTTTTTTAGCCTGGGCTTAAGTTTTATATCTGATAAGCCAATATGAAAATTACTCGTTACTCGTTACTTTGTAATTTCTGTCTTTTTTCTATAATTCTTAAGAAGAAAGCGTTCAGTTCTTAAGATTTTTCTACTCTCCACCCATGCTTTTAGTCTGTTATCCCAAAATGGAAATCACTTGTTACTCGATACTTTGCAATATTTTAGATTTCAGTTTTTGAAATTTTTTAGTCTGAACCGAAACTCTGTTTGTTTTTGTTATGCGAAAATTGTTACCCGATACTTTGCAATATCTCCCTTTTTCAGTAATAAAGAAAATGAATTCAGTATAGTTTTTTTTTGGTTTACACCGCAGCTCTGTTTGTTTTTGTAATGCGTAAACGGAAGTTACTTGTTACTCGATACTTTGCAATATCTCCTTTTATCAGTAATAAAGAAAATGAATTCAGTTTTTAAGTTTTTTTTTGGTCTGCACCGTGCCTGTTAAGCCAAAATGGAAATTACTTGTTACTCGTTACTATGCAGTTTCTCTATTTTTTCTGCAGTTTTAAGGCAGAACGTGGTCAGTTTTTGTGCTGTTTCTTGAGCCTTAGCTCTATCTCTCTAAAGCTAAATATAGAGATTACTCGTTACTTCGAAAATTCCCTTTTTCCTGTTTTAAGTAAGAACATTCAAAGTTTATGTGTCAGCGAACTATTTCACCAATTCAACTCAATACGGCATCGGTTAATTGCGTTGGTAAATTTTGACGTTCCAAGAGCTGTTATTTACCACTTCTCGTGGGAACCTTAGCTCAAAACTGCAACCAACCGATCGAGTCCCTGTGAAAGCCCTCGAACCCTCCAGTAAGTTTACAAGTGATGGCAACCATTTCGATTGAATTATTGTCCTTCTACCAAATAAAGACGACGCCAGGCTCCGGATATAGAACACAAAAGTTCGAGAAAACTGCTGGCCTTTCGGGTTTGGGTTAAATGCTATCAACTTTAGTGCTATGGCCTTCATGCTGTCATGTCATGTGGCCGTGAACAAATCCTCACACATGACTTGAATCCTAAATGGAGCGACTGCTCTCTGTTTATCCTTGAAGCATTAGTAATCTTTCTCTATCTATATTTTATCTATTTAATAGCCAACAAGAACAAGGCAAAACAAGGCAAACAAAAAAACAATCTCCTCTACAATTCATAAATTCATATCCTTAATGGCCACAAACACAAATTCACTCGAGCGAATTACACCAAACGAAGCAATTTGCCACCCCTCAAAAAATCAAAGAGAAATTTAAATAACCCTGCCGGTGCCAGTGCCAGTGCCTACGTGGAAAAAAAGGGTCGGAAGCAAATATTAACACCCTCATGAGGATATATATCCCACCACCATGTGAATGGCTCGAACTGAAAATCACATTTCACTGCGTGCGGATGTGACAAAGGATAAAAGCTACACTGGCAACACACAACAGCGGTCGACCCCCGACGACTACGACGACGCTATTCCCTCACGCTTGTGTACGCTTTGAGTACACTCGTTCCTCTCGGCGGAGTTTTCAGGTCGGTAACATCACCGCATTATCTACGTCATCAGAAAGATGACAGAACACAGAAACAGAACCGAATCAGTATATTAACAGCTCACCATCAGTCCAGCGAGTCGCAGTGGAAGGTCCTTGACCCAGAAAATTGCAGCAACATATAAATAAAACTCGCTCTCTCACATACACACACAGATGCGGCACTCGTGCATAGTCTCAAAGGATATACATATAAATCTCGTGTAGTACTTACATTTTTCCAAACTGGCATTGCAGAACTTCAACGCATCATCCAGCAGGTTCAAGCTGACAAAGCTGGCAGCCCTTTCGTTGATTGTTTTCGCCTGCAAATCTGCGCCCCACCACTTCTCCACGAGCCGTCTGACAAGCACATCCGGCATGAATTTCATTGAATTATTATTACTGCTGCTGGCATTGTGATTATCATTGCTGGTGCTGCTGCCTCCGCCGCTGCTCATGTTATGTAATAGCGAGTTTGTATTGGTGTTATCTCCTCCCGGAGCTGGTGTTCTTCTATCGGACACACCAGCGGCTGCAAAGGCGATGTATTGTGACGCATTCGTGTTCGAATTGGAATTATGTAACGTCGTCAGCATTAGGTCTGACGAAGGGTATTCTGGCGACGGCAACGCCGGAGTAAATGACGATGTTGGAAACTTCACCCGACATATGGTACACTGAGCTGCCGCCTCACAGCATTCTCGACAGAAACTGTGACCACAATTCGCTGTCACCGGACACCGAAGGATGTCCTTGCAGATGGGACACAGCAGCGGGTCCAGTTCCACCTCAGCTGCCGCCGCAATCGAACAGTGCTTCTCTGAGAATTTCTGATGATCTTCGTCCAGCATAACATCACAGAAGCGTACATGATCATCGTCACATAGTCCGACATCACCGATTCGAGTGATGACGCCTCCGCCACTGGCACTACCTCCCCCGCCATCTTTCCAGTATCTCTGAATGCGTTTATTTTTAGAATATCTCACTCGATCTTGCAGCCGATCGCAGCCAGCATTTGCATTGAGCGACAGCGGAAATGTTGTGATCGTCGCTCCACCACTGCCGCCGATCGTGGAATTAGTCTCCATAGCCAGACTGCTGCTGGCTAGTCTTCTGACAGCTGGCGTTGCTGGTGGTGTTGGTGCGGTTTTTGCCGCCGCTGTTGCCGAGGCGCTGCTTATGTAATCGATCAGTGTAGACGAGAGAACTTTTAATCGCGCTAGCGGTACACATCCATCTAGGTAATTGCTCGCAATAAATGCATAAATGTCGAAGGCCTCACGCAGCTGACCGCAACGGGCCAACGAGTCCCCGTACAGGTAATACAGGTTAAGGCTGTTGTTGCTGCTGTTTTGGTGCTGCTGCTGTTGCTGCTGCTGCTGATGATGATGATGATGATGATGACGATGATGCTCGATGCCCTTCCTGTTTTCGACGTCAGGAATATTGATTGGATACGTATGATGGAGATAATTTAACGATGACAATGGCGTGTGTTGTGTGATGGCGGCCACTGTTGCCACCGATGGGGATGACGTGATGGAATTCCTCTTCTTCCGTCGCCTCCTTATTTGTTGATGTGTCGTGGTTAGTGACGGCGACTGTAACGCTGGCTCCCAAAAGTCATCGTTACGGACGCACCAATCGACGATATCCTCGTTTATTGGTTTATAGGAGGCGGCGTTTTTGCTGAAGAGTTTTTTGAACGCATCTTCCGCGTTCTTTGACATTATTGAGAGTTTTTATTTATTTTTGTTTTTAGTACCACTTTTATTGTTTGTACGAGAAGGTTTTTTTTTCACATGCAATTTTTTTTTTTGCTTATCGTTTGACAGTCCATAAAAAAGCAATTTTTAGCTGTTTACACTGAAAATATTAAAAAAATTAATTGAAATTAGATGTTGACACTTGAGGTGGATTTTCATTTGGCAGCTGGAGTTTACGACGCTAATCTGAGTTCTTGATCTGTTTAAGGGTTGGAACTGAAAATTTGCCTCATAATGTCGCATTGATGAGGGGTTTACGTTTTTTACGACAAAGCCACTTTAGACTAGAGAGTATCACTTTGAATAGTTAGCGCACACGTGCGCTTTCAACTTCTTATTAGAAGCCAATCGCACTTTCTTTAAGTGAAGTGCATACTATGTTCGAAAGTTCGTTATCGCACACATTGCGTGCGCTTGAAATTGTGAAATAAATGCTTTTATAACGAAGAATACCAAGTGAGCACTATTGGGTGGGTACATAAGTGGCGCTTGTTTGTTTAAATCAAATTGTGCGGAATAAATTTCGAAAAATTGCATTACGCACACATGCAGATTGCTTGATTGATGTTGAGATTTTCATACGCCTACCTTAAAAACGAGAAACCCTCTTATTTGGTAAGTAAGAGGAGCCTTGTTTCGCTTGCGCACATAGGTGTGCGTTTTCGAATTTTCGTACTGGACTTAAATGCCCAATTCACAATGTCGCGTTGACGCGCGCGTGAGTTGACAGATAATGTAGAAACAAAGCGTTCATATGCTGCCCCACAAAATACAACTTTAGGCGTTGGATCGACTTTAGATCGTTAATATCGTAAAGTTCAACGCGACGCATGAGTAGACCTACTTTCTGCGCTCACGCGCGTTTGACAACTTTAGAAATTTGAATTGTTTGATTTGAAGTCATGGGGTGTGCCGTTCTTAGTTGGAGTGGCACAGAACCACTAATGTTTATCACACACAAGTTTTAGAAAGCAATATGATGTTTTTTTTAATGCAAATTTTAAATTTAAATTAATTTAGTGTGTGAAAATTACGAATACCATTTTTTGTGGAGCTAATATTTATTTCTTTAGATTTTCTTGGATAAAAAAATAATATTAATCATTGGTTTTGTATCTTTGTTAAGTTTGTTCTTTAAATTACTCTTATGAATGATTTTTTTTATCGATTTTGGAGAATCCTTTTTTAGTTCTTGCACAAAAATTACAACTACAAACAAAAAGAGACTAGACTTGAAATTTGAATTCTGCTCTCTATTTGTGTACATTAGTTAAAACCAAACCGAACTTTTAATCTGTCATGCTCTACTCTCTCAACGCGCATTCGCTTCAAGGCAGCTTTTCGTTTAACAAAATATTTGCTCGCGCACTTTGGCATTTAAAATCGTAAAGATTCGATAAAGCACGCGTTCAACGCGACATTGTGAATTCGGCATAAAAGTTGGAAATTTCAATGATATTGACTATTTGCAAGCAAAATTAACCCGCAAGAGTAAATTTTGCGAACTGTTCTGCTGTCCTTGAATTTTAGTTCTCAAAAAGAGTAGCTAATTACATTTCAAGTCGCAGATACACAAAGAATGGCAGAATAAAACATTACATTCACCATTTTGACAAGTTGCATTCGTCTTACTGAGAACAATTGAACGCAGTATCTCCAATATGCTCTGCAAAACTTCTTATATTAATTTTCGTAGCTGAGGTTTGAATTCCCTATTACAACTCAAGCGACCTTCTAAACATTTTAATGGAACTAGTGCAAAGTTAACTGAAGTCAACGTAAACCATGCGCACATAAAACCTTTAACTTTTCCCATTAAGAAGTTCCACCTACACGAGGTTATAAATTAAAAACTAAGCTCCACATTAGAGCTACACCAGACGTGACATCTACCTGCATTTACCAAACACTCCTGGGAGGATTCCTCGCGTGAAATGATACATTTAATGCACAAGTTCTGCTCTCTTTGTATGTTACACGTACACCTTGCGTGCAGCAAAAATCGGATAACTTCACACGCACATAAGCCTGTTGAATAAACATAAACACGCCCTTGCCCTGCACTACAAGGTAACTTTGAGAAGAGTCTTCACATGGGGGGTGGCAGACCTCGAAACCACGATGATAACGAACTATACTCTCGCTCTAAACAAGCGAAAGTGTAATTTATCAATTTTGCAAAGAAGTCGTGAGCTCCTTAGCTGTGAGCAACAGTTTACATTCACAAAAGGGTGGGAGCTCTTTGTCATTGACCTATGCGAAGCCCTGAGATTTTGTAACGTCAGCTCACCAAACCACAAGCATACTTCGTTCCATTGTTGGGGCTTATGGTGTTTTTTTTTTTGTCTTTCTTTTTCCTTGGTTTGACTTTTTGTGGTGTAGCTAGTTTGTAGCTGTGTATCTATTGCTACACTATTGTGGGTGTTTTGCAAACGGATTGCATTTTATTAGCTTAGACTGGTGGCTAGACAAGTTTCGGTTGAGATTTCCGATTAATCCCAAAGTTACAGAGATAATGCGGAGTGAAGTTTTTGTAACAGTGGTGTTTCGTAATGGAAGTGGGTCCTGGTCCTGGGTGTCTGCAGGCCAATAGCATTATTGGTCAATTAGATTATCCAAATGGAATGTGAAATACGAAACCAATTCGAAAGTGACGGATTAGGGTTTGCGAAATCCAAATTGATTATGGTGACTTCCCCGTTCGTTTTCGTTTTAAGACTCCTTATTTAAAGTGAGTTTTTAATTAAGACAGCCTCTTTAAAAGGGAGTTTCCCGTGATTCACGTTTTGGACTAATTGTTTAAAAATGAGTCTTTCTATTCCACGTTTTTTTTTACCCTAAGACTGCCAGTTTAAAGTGAGTTCCCCGTGTCTTTCGTTTTGGGCTGATGGTTTTTAGCGAGTTCCTCGTGCATTTCGTTTCAAAACTTCTTTTTAAAGTGTCTTTACCTTTGGAGTGCTTTTTTAAAGTGGGTTCACGGTGCCTTTCAATTTTAAAGACTGCTGATTTAAAGTGACTTTCGTTTTGGACTGATTGTTTGTAGTAAGTTCCCCTTGCCTTTCAATTCAAGACTGCTTGTTTGAAGTGAGTTCCCCGTTCTACTTCTTTTTAAGACTCCTGATTCAAAGTGACTTTCGTTTTGGACTGAATGTTTGTAGTAAGTTCCCCTCGCCTTTCGTTTTGGACTGTTAGTTTATAGTGAGTTCCCCGAACTTCAATTTTTAATTTTTTAAGCCAACGAAAGGTGCTAAAATTGACCAACAAAACGATATCAGTGGATATGTTTCCAAATAACTTTAATTAAAATGAAGGCTTAAATATTTCAAACCTTTTTAACTCTGTTGACTTTCTGAAGTCAATTTCAAACCCATCATTCGGATTTCTTCATTCAAATAGGCGGATAAAAGCCTATTTAAAGAAACGTCGAAGTCGCATTTTTTATAAATGTATCCACATTTTTTCAACGTATCTCCACATTAAAATAAAAGACCCAAAATATCCGGCTCTACAAATTCAGATGATGTAACAATTGCTACATGCAGGCTCATAAAAGTCTCCCCAAAATGGCCATACAACACGCTAGAACCTGTAGAGTCCACAAAATCGTTTACTGCCTAACAAAGAACCACTTTACGATACTCTTGGTGGTGGATGATTTTTTTTAACTACCTTGTCCTCAGAAAAAGAAAAAAGCAAATAATCAAATCAAATTCCTAACTGCACTCAAACGGTCTGTATTCTCTCTTCTTTGTTCTCTCATCGAAACACAACAACGCAAAACAAAAAAAAAAAAAACTTTTTAGTGTATTTCAATTTCAAACTGGAGGCCACCTTGAAAAATGACGCATACAAAACAGAAAAACAGCATTCTCATGCAACAACAAAATAAACGCCCAAAACAATAATAAACATAATCTCAGTTCGAATCAAGAATGTCGTTGCTATGTTATGACATTTTATTTATTACAGCCAATTAGAGATGTTGAAAACTCTTCTGAACCGATTACGTTCTGTTCTATTCGAAAAAAAATACGCAAACCAGCGGTTAAGTGAAGACTACCGCTGTCCGAAAAGTCTCCAGATTCACACCCATTCAGAGGTATCTTTCCTTTTTCTCAAGCTCAAAAATAACATCGTGTATCCGAGCAATCTCTGAAAATGTTAGATTTTACGTAACAACTTTATTTTATAAGCAGAAAAGTAAAAAAAAAAAAAAAATTAAATAAAAAGGCCGTCGCACGTAATATTTTGGATAATACACTTGTATTTCATTTATAGGACAACGATAGAAGAGAGCATCATTTGATAGAGATCTCGAGAGAGAATTCAAACTCGAACGAAATTTTATAGCAGCACAAAAGCTGTTGTTTTAAGAGCGTTTCTCAACCCAGTAGCCAGCACACTTTACACTAGGACAGGAGAGCACTGATTATGGGAATCAATTTTTTATGTTACTTAACAATTAGTTGTAGACTATCGCGCGTGTAATAGTTTGCGGTGAGTGCTCTACTTTTTCATGTGCTCAAAAGTAATGCCCACCAAATCGAACTGGCAAAACTATCCGTATTGTGGTACTTGGTATATCCCTCTCACCCGATAATAATTAGAAAATGAATCAACTTTGTATCTAGATGATTCTGCGAAGTTTTGTATATTTCTCACAAATTATATAAACAAGAATCGCAGAGAGAACCACGTAACAAGCGATTAGATAAAAGGAAACACAGCTCTGCGATCAACAATAAGTGCGACGAGGCAAAGGCAATAAGCGAAAACTCTATCGCATTAGGTAACACTATCTCTAAAAAGAATTATGCTTGCAAAAACCTATCTCAACTGGAAAATACCGTCGATTTGTTGAAATGAGAAGAAAGAAAAAAGCGAGGCGCTACAGCTACACTGCATCTATTGCACACGTAATCAAACTGCACATAGAAAAGCTTTTTTTATAGATTTTTTTTTTCTTTTTTTTTTTTGGAATCGCTTAGGTACTGTGTGTTTAGAACCACGTACACACTTAATGGTTCGCGATACAATGCTACGTGCAAGAAGCCTGCACATATGGTTCCATTCGAATTTGTTGTATCTGCTTCTTTTCTGTTCTGTATGTTTGTTTATAAGATTGTTTATACGCGAGAGGGAGGCCACAAAAAAAAATCACTTTTCGATACAAATTATTTTAATTTTCCCAATGTAGATGTGTTCATCGAAAAAACACAAATTTCTGATCCTCGACATATAATGATAAACGAATGAAAAAAATCAGGGTATTTGGCGTGTCTCAGGGTATGAGTGTGTGTTAATGTTAAGTAACCGCCTCTGCTTGCTAGCTGGCTGGCTCTGGCTTGCCTCTCGTTCGTTGTCATAACGCACTTATGTAATAGGCGCACATTATGTGAATATGCTACGTTGATTTGTGCCGTAAAAAAAAAAACAGACCAAGAACTTGCAGATTTTTTTTAACCGCACTAGTTTTTTTTTTTTCGCAACTAAATAAATTTGCACACACAAACCTAGTAAAAAAAAACCAAACGAAAGATGGTATAAAACGACGACAACGACGACGACGGCTGCGACGATTACGAAGTATCTCGGAAAAACGTGTTTTTCGCCTTTACTCTGTGAACTGTGATGTCGTAATAATATATACAGCACACACGAACCGACACTGAAAATGTAACTCTGTACAGATACCGTTTTCGCACAAAGTAAATGTATCTTTTTAAATGATTTTAACGCGTAAATATGGGCGTACTTCCCAGAAGAAGAATCACACACCAGACACACGAAAAAAAAAAAAATAAGTATCTTCTTCTACCGCCAAGAGTACATTCACTTTAACACACTATGTGCGCGATACAAAACGCGAAATAGAAAAAAAGTCTCACAAACTACCGCTGCTGTTCGTCAGCGAATGAGCTGCGAACCGAAATCAAACGAATTTTTTACCTCCTCCAGTGAGTTTGATGAGACATCAGGAAAGAGTCAGGTCTTGTTTAAGAAAAGCTTTCCCAGCTCTCTTTAGTGAGCCGGAGCGGGGTGACAGACCGATTCTCTTAAAACAACAAAACAAAAATGCCAAGCTGAGCATCTGCATAACAAATGGTGCGAGATACGAAGTTTTTGTTTGGGTGTTGTTATCTAACGACACACAAAAATAATAGAAACAAATAGAACAACAGCAATAGCGCGACAAAATGCGAAATAATATATGATGAAAGAAAGTAAAATTGTGAGATTGCAAGAGGAAAATGCTACTGCAAACACAAAAAACAACAAAACAACAGACTCACGAATCACTTTACCTATGCATTTGATGGCTGGCCCCCACCCCACCCCACCCATTGTTCGTCGCTTCGTAAACGAGTATCTACGACTACGAGTAGTATAAGTGCAAAGTTGATTTCAAGCTCAAGTTCATGATGATGTTTTATTTTATTTTTTTCCACTCGTATGCCCGCTTTCATGCCTTCCATCTTTCCATGCACTGCCACTTCCACTTCCACACAGTGCAAAGAGTGGCTGACTCTGAAGTCTGAAGTCTGAAGTCACCTCACCAGAGTATCTTTTGCTGGTAGTTTTTTGTTTTTTTTTTGCCGAATGTTACCTGTGGCATTACACAGAGAAGTGTGCATTGCAGAGATCTGTATCTCATCGCCATTTGCCATGTTTGACTAATCGGCTGTTCCCTGCACTGGCAGCAGCTCGTCTCGTCTAGTTTCGGTTTCGGGAGGAGGCGATTTCCGTTTTCCACCTATAATGGGAGGTAGGTGATAACAGCGAAGTAACTAGCGACACGTAATGTGTTTCGGATACAATGTATAATTTTGTTGCAAAGTATAGGCAGATAGAGATACTCTCTTTTCGTTTCTGCTTTGGAGTGCCTGTTATTGTTGACTTTTATTGTTACGTATACCACCGAGTGTGCACAAAGCGTTAGTCATGATAGTTTTTTTTTTTTCTTTTTTTGCAGAGCCTTAAGGGACTTGAGAGTATGAATCCATAATTACGCAAGACGATGACGATGGATGGTATCGGTGTGGCTGTAGTGGGCAGAGCGATGGCGTATAGTGAAGTAACAGCGCTGATGGTGGAGTTGTGCAAGTGCAGCAGTGTGCCTTTTGAAACACGTGGACAGACGTTGGACGGCGAAGCGAAGCATTGCAATTGCATTTAAAGTGAGTGCACAATTTTTATTAGAAACAAAGTAACAAAGTTAATCAGCCACTAAAAATGGTCGTATTGCAAGCAAATAGGGTTTCATAACCGAACTGAAATTGTTGCAATTTATTTGAATTTTACTGTAGAATGTTGTTATATGTTTTATATAAGAAGTGCAGGGTTTTTCGTTTTTGATTTTTTTTCCGTGATTAGGTGCATTGCATCATTAATGGAGATATGTAAACAACAACTCGTCATGTGATAAGTGTTGTTAGCAAGCCATTTAAACAAAAGCAATTGCCAGTGGGAGGGAGGGCATGCGTTTATTTTATTTTTATTAAAGTTGACAACCATTTGGTTGGTTGACGTCTGCCGTGTAGTGTTGATAATTTTTTGTTTGATTGCTGATTTAACAATTAGCACGTAGAGCGCCGCCAACGGCTGATATAAGAGTTTAGAGTTCGATTTTATTTAATTGAGGGTTACATGGTGTTTAGTGTTTGCGTGGCGAGGCATTGAACGTAAGATGTGTTGTAGTGTATTATGAAAAGATTTATAGAGTGGATCATTATGTAGGCACACATACCGAGACCTGTAAGTGTTGAGTAGTTTTTTATTTTTGAGTAGTTTGGTGACACTGCAAACAGATGAGATGAAGTTTTTTTTTTTTTTTTGGATGACTATTTTATCAAGTATTTGTGAAGTGATATATCGCTCCCATGTGGGCACTGTTCACACATTTACATTGGAACGCATTCACTACTTACTAAACCTCAAAATATCTTCGAATTGTCTTTTTCTAACTTGGTTCGCTTCAGCTGTGAGCCCTCCAAACATTGAAAAACTTATTAGTTAGGTACTATAAAATCTTCCATAGAGATTGAAAAGATTTTAGTTTGAAATTCAACAATGGATTTGGATTTCGCTTTATTTTGAAGTTTGGATAAAGCAGTTTCTTATATTGGGAATAAGAAATCGTTAAAATGTTTGTTTCGCTTAACTCATTAAGAGCCATTCAGTAGGTGAACCATGTTAAGCTCGTACCGGAAATCCGAAGCCCTAAATGCTACGGAGTTGGTGGAAGTGGTACATAATTTAATGGTTATTACCAAGTCTCAGGAGTTTAATATAAAAAAGTATAGGTAGCGGCTCTAAAAGTATTCATTTGCGACTACATATTCACAGACAATGTGGTAGAGATTAAGTAATCTTAAGACCGATATCTGTCTTTCTAGACAGATTTACCTAACCTAACCTTACCTAACCTCGGGGCAGCTTGAAATAAGCAAATAGATCTTAAATCATACTTTACTTCAGATCGTGAGCGAATAACCCTTTAATCTCTAAAATACCATGCCTGTTATTTTTCCAAAGGTAGCCTGATATTTTTATATACCTATTACTTTTGTTTTGCAGGCGGTATGGGTCCATCTATGAAACTATGATCGGCTACGAACGAGATGACATTATTTAGGTATCGTAAAAGACGCCGAAAAAGGAATGTGACCTATTCCTTGTCGAAAAAAATTATCACTGACTTAGTAGTAATAGTTTATACAACACCGGAATGATACCGTAATAGCTCAGCGTTGCCACTTTGCTGCAATAGCAGTAGATCTACTGCACTTTTTGCAAAAAATAAATCTACTGCACTAAATCCAATCTACTGCATTGTTTTTGTTTGATAAACATTCTCTGTACAAAAACCATGCATAAAAATAACCCCTATAAAGAGCGAAGCCAACTTATTGGGAACTTATTGTATAAAAAAACATTAAAGTCATAATTAATATAGTTTTAAGCAATCTTTGTCTTTTTTGTATAACAAAAAATCTACTGCGGAAAGATCGAATCTACTGTATTTTTTTTAATGATCTACTGCGCTCCTCTTTTATTGAAGTGGCAACGTTGATGAGTGCAGTTCATAATCATTCTTTGGACAATGAGACCATTTCGAGCGTTCCATAAGCAAATGAGAAGGTTTGTCAGAGGGATGCCAAAATTAGAAATGTATGTACAAAACTACTATTAAATTCAAAATAAAATATTTTTTCCTTGCAGCAGACTATAAATGTCCTTGTATATTACTTGTGACCATTTTTACATTGCACGAATGAAAGATCTGGGGGCAGATTCCGTATAACAATAATCGTCGGGACGATATCGTTTTTGAAACTTTGATGACCATAATAATATATATTAAATTCTGCCCGAATTTGTTGCACTTTCGACAGCTTTCATTATATTTGTCGAAAATTAACTCAATTAAGGTCTCGTGTTTTTGGCACTTAGTTGCTACTTTTGGAGGTCTATCGTTTCGACGATAATCGTCTGAATGAGTGCCTGTATTGGATTTGCAAAACACACTTGCTACATCTACAAACAAAAATTATTTAAGCTCGTGTGTTGCATCTACGAAGAATTTTCGTTAATACAACGAAGCAGTTTAGAAAATGTAAGAATGCATGGAAAAGGATTTCTTTCGGTAGATAAACGCATTCGTAATAATAACTTATTTCCGTTGAAACATAGAACGAACTATGCGTACACATTTTTCATCCGGTTTTTCACATTTTACTTTTTTATATCGTGAATCTCCAATAAAGTCGAACGTTTGCATTAATTATTTATGTAAACTCAATTCTCTTCATATATTCTAATCTTCGAATTTGAAGTAGACTTCTGGATCGTTAGTGTGAAGAAAAACAATTTATTGGTAAAATCCAAAAATAACTTTTTCTGAAAAAATCTAACTTCAGCCAGTAGAGTATACCTACAGTTCTGAGGATTGCAAATCTTCTACGCATTTCTCTCAATCATTGTTACTATAACATACCCACTTATTTTTGGCCTTGCAGTTGTGGTATATTTTTCAGTGTTTCTGGTGGATTTCAAAAATACGTCAGCAGCACTAACCTTTCCTAACCCAACCTGTGAATGCAATATTTGAATAGCATCTGAAGAAAGGACACATAACCAATGTTGAAAAATCATTTTTTTTGTAAGTTTGCACGGTAGGTAAACGCTCTTTGATAAGGCTGGCGCAGCAGATTTAATTTTAATACTTTCCCAAAATACTCACCATGGCAACAAGCGTATTCATAATAAAAAAAAACAAAAAAAAAACGCCAAATTGTATTTTCAAAATTTGTATCTAAACTTTTATTGTTTCTGACATTTTTTTCTTTTATTTCAGTTTATCTGTTCTTTTTTTTGTTTTTGTTAACAACAAAATAAAAGTATAATAATATACAAAAAGAATTTTATTTAACAATTTCCATAACAATTGCAAATTATTGAATGTATATCCATTTTTCTTCAATTCTTAGTTTTTACCATCACTATGCTCAAATTAAACCAACGCAAAATATCAAACTTAATTTTATATATCCGTACTTGAAATACAATATTTATATATATAATCATATAGTTTTTGAAACAAAAATTATAAAATAAAAATTCGTCCTGGTCTTTCAGCCATTGCGCACCAAAATACAAACGTTCTAAATTGTATAGCGAATAGGTACATATCTGTGTATATCAACTTGTGTATACGATTACATTTTTATTTATCATTTATCGATTTATTTTTATATATATATCTTTTGTTGTTTTCCTTTTTTTAATTATTATTAACACTATTTGCATTTTGTTTGTTTTATTTCTTACATGTATATAAAATATTATTTTACTCAGTTTCATCTCTTTATACCTTCATGCAAAAATTTCAAAATGTAAATCAATGTAAATAAAGGCTCTTATTTATTTTATTTATCATTATTAATGGGTTTTGGTTTTTCCTTTTTTTTTTCTTCTTTTCTTTAAGATGCGTGTCATGCAGTGCATGGTTATACATATTTTGTTTACTTTGTATTTATAGTATAATATTTTAATGTTCGAATTATCATTATTTTCTTCTCTTTGTTTAATAGTTAGTAGTTATTTATATACTATAGCTATAACCGGTTTTCAATACTTTATGTTTATATATCTATATCTTCATTTTGGTTTTTTGTTTGTCTTATATAATTTTTTGCTGAATGAAATTTAACAACTAACAGAATTAATGCGTTTTAATCTTTTTCTTATAACAACAATTTTTTTTTTAATTTTAATAATATTTTCTAGAATACTCTACGTGTACTTATATTTGTTCTTTTTTTTTTTAAGGAATTTCATTACAGTAATGTAGTCACTAACTAAAACTAATCAGGCTACTAAAAATCACAAAATATAACTTTGTTATTATAATTTTTAAAAAAGAAAGAGGAAAATAAGAAAAAATAAAATAAAACAATCTTACTTGCAGCTATTTTTTTATCTTGAGCTACAGCTCTTCTACTTTAACTAATTTCGTAATTTTATAAATATTTTTTATCTAAGTACATCACTCGGTGCATTTATTTCCGCATTGAATATTCAGTTTTGTTAAGCTTTTCATTGAATTGTGGTGATGTGCTTGGATGCCAAGAGCAAGGATACAAGAAAGTATGATGATTTTTAGTAATCTTAGATCTTTCATTTTTACCTACTCTTAATAGAAAAAGGAGAGTGTCAAAAAAAGGATGAAAGATTTCTTTCGGTTGGAATCAAAAGCAATCAATTTATATCGAGAATCTCTTCATGCATGTGACATGTCAAAAATGCAGAAAGATGACAAGTAGACAAATTCAAAAAGTATTATATTCCCAAGGATTTTAATTGAATAAGAACTAAAAACTAGCATGCGAAGCAAATTAAATTAATTAATTTATTTTGGAAGAAAAATGGTCTCCATTTCAAGTTTTTTCGAGTCAATTTATTCCAAAAGCCTGTCAGGTTCTACCTTTTCTGAATTTTTGCCGAAACCGAATATTGCAGTATTGCAAAGAAGGATGTTTGAGCGTTGGAATCTATAGAAAGCTGATTTAGGTCAGCAAATTTGTAAATTTAAGTGAACACACTAATTGCCAATATCATGTCTTTATTATATATATTTCTTGTTGCATACCCTCGGGCTTGAACGCAGATGCGCTCCAACAAGCATACTGCAATAATTTGTTTTCTTATGGACTACTCTTCCAGATGTCTACACAATTTTATCTATCTACTTTCTTCTTTTACTCAGTTCGGAATTATTGCGCCGTACTAATAACAAATTTTAGTCTCGACTTTAAATTTACGGAAGCGAAATTTGTATGGAAAATAAAAATGGTTATTGGTAAGGCCCATTGTATTGCTAGTCTGATAGTGAAAACACAAGTCCAGTTCTTAAATATTCACCAACGGTAATTGGGTGTTGAATAAATTGGGCTTTATACACATCACTTGCCGCAAGTCACTAAAAACTTAACCAATCTTGACCTGACTTGACTTGGTACATCGCGCCTTAAAGATAATGATAAGGCCCATTTTTAACCTTCACACAAAATATTTTTTAGGTCACAATATGCAATTTTGTATGGAAAATTAAGCCACTGTGAGTTCGAAAAATTAAGCCTGGACACTAAAAATGATTATTGGTATAGCGGAATAATTCTTGAACACATTGAAGGATCACACAAAAAAATGTTAGATATTTGCAAAATGTTTCCATTGTGAGTATGTAAAACTGAACATGGTCGCTAAAAACTGTAATAAGTTCAAAATGACAAAAATACAAGAGGTATACTATTTCAACCGTTTAGTTGGAGGCGATTGTCAATTTGCTAACTCTGAACCTTACACGGAAGAATCGGCATTTGAAAATGGATCAGTCAAGCAAATTCGCCTCAAGTCTTCTTTTAAGGCATTCACGGATTTTGAAGAAGTACGTAGGAAACAATATCACTTCCGCAAATAGCTCAAAGGCTCTGTTGCTCTTTCAAAGTACTTGCCTTAAAATTGTTTTGCGTATATACCAATTGGATCGTGTAGCGAGGCATATCAGTCTAAAACTACTCCCTCATGGATTGTAGAATATTTGGTTCACTGAACGCAACGTTATCAACTCCATAACTGAGCAAGTCTTTGAAAGAGCTTGCTCAGTTTTGGGAGATGGGACACAAAACTAAAAGTAAACCAGCCTGGTGGAATAATTACTTTCCGAAACTACGGGAAATGTTGACAGCTTGGATAGAGATGATTTTTAAGTAGTTGCTCGACTTCGACTTCACTTCTTGTCGAGGTGTTTTTTGTACTTAAAAGTACCAAAGCCTTCAAAGTCTCACTAAATTATTTTAGGCAAAGCTCTCCTCCTTTCTTTTAAAGGCTTAATAAAGGCTAATAAAAGTCTCATTTGAATCAATTTAGAAACAAACTCTCTGTCCAGCTTCCATCAGTCTTATCGTGGGAGTTCTTTGTAGAGCCTACAGAGTGGTCCCTTAAAATAAAATTCACGTAAGTCTCTAGTATCAGCTATGTCTTAAAATTTTAAACTGAGCTCAGGTCCTCTTAGATCAGTAAGATAACCAACAAATTATCGTTGTGGAAATTGGTGGATGTTTCAAATAGTCGAAACACAAATTTCAATGCAATATTTCTTACATTTCATTATAATCATTTTTGGTTTATATATTTTTATTTTTAATCGCTAATTCGGAGGTCGTTCTATGGAGTCCGTATCATCATATGGGTATCCTCTATGCTCAGAATAAGATAAAGCTAGTTATGATCTAGGCCCAAGATGAGATGATTAGATCAACTCCGAATTTTGTCGCCTACCTACTTGCCCTTAATATTTCGTTTTCGGTGGCAGAATATCGAGACCGAAATTTATGGTGGTCCCTACACTCGCAAACCTTGCAAAGGAGAAAAGGCCATTGAAAATAATTGGATAAATATATTTAAGGTTTAAGATGATGGAAAATTGTGCAATTCTTGGAGCTAGAGTATCACGCAATGACCGTCAAATGTAAAAACATAATGAAGAAGCTGTGTCTATGAATAGACCCATAGAGATGTACTTCGTTTTACGAATTTTGTGGCCCATCTACTTGCAAAAGTTAGCCTTTCAAAAATAAAAGCGGTCCCAACAATACATTTTATATTTGGAGCATAAGTTAATAAGGATTTCTGGACGAGGGTGGATGTTAAGAGGGTTCAAAATATTGCAACCTTTATTCTTCGCCCTTCCATCACAAGGAGTGCTTGAGTTAAATGCACACCAAACTGTAATTTAAATCTTAATGAGTTTAATAATATATCGGTGTTTACTTTTTTGTCTGAATTGATAAGTATAAACAAAATAAAATCGTCTTGTATCTTAAATGCTTTTCCGTAAGAGTTGTTTGTTAATATCAGTACTTTAAGATATCCTCCTTAATTTCCAAGCACATTACCCATAAAACACACAAACTTAGGAAACAAAAAAAAAGTACAGCAATAATAAAAACAAATTATAAATATATATATTTTCTTCCTTTATTTGTCCAACAAATCACTAGTCTACATTTCTTAATTCTAATATATATATCTACGAACAAAATTAAACGAAACAAATAAAAAAAATATGATTACAACGATGTTTTTGTTTGTATTTTAAAAAGTTAATAACAGTAGGAATCGTTTATTAGTATAATAAAAATAATAATACATACTTAAAACAAAAAAAATAAAAATCATATTACAAAAAGATAATCAAATAACATGTGTCTCGTCTATATATTCAAATAAAACCAAGTTTTCCTTATTTTTGTTTAAAAAAAAAAGTATAAAACAAAAACAAAACCTAATATATTTTATGTAACAAAAAAAAAGAAAGTATTTCCTCGCTACAATATCTACAGATAATATTCACTAGTGTACTAAAATGTATATTGTTTTTTTTGTTGTTCTCTATATAGTATCTCCATTTTCGTTTTTTATATTTTAGTGTTTACAACTATGTAATAATAATTGCTTGCATTTATATATAAACGTTTTCTTTTTCTTGATTCTTGTATGCTTAGCCGATAGGAAATAAAAATTTCTCTTTCCAATTTCTAAATATTAGAAGTTTGATATCTACAATTAGTTTTCGGTTTTTTCTTACTTTTTTTGTTAAATTAATAAATATCATATCTTAAACAAAAATACACGCAACAGCTTTTTGTATAGTTTTCTTATTGTAATTGTTTATTTGTTTTTTTCTATTTTTTTTTTCGGTTGTTTAAAATTATAGAAAATTATAAATTTCCTGTGAATAGATACGTCTTTGTTGGTATAAATTATTTTTGTTTGTGTTAAGCTTTCATTTGTTTTCTTCTGATGATGATTAAAGTGTTTTGATTTTCGAATTTATTCAAGGACGGGAATCAGTTTTCCAAAAATAAAAACTTTTAAATAATAATATTGAAGATAACGATTTTTCAGGAATCTAACTGTTTTTATCTCAACAACTACCAATTATCTAGAAATCGCGCAAAATAGAAAAATAAAATTCATAAACAAATGAAAATGAATAATGAAAGCGTTTTTATTTTCCATTTTGTAATGTTCTGGTCTTCTATTTCTTAGCTAGAAAGACAATTTTTTGAATATGTTAAACCAAGTTTGTATTCTCATTTTTATGTAAATTCGTAGCATTTCGTTTTAGGGGCGGTACTACAGTTTCTGTGTCTGCGACATGTTTCACTTTGTGTTTTATGTAAGACCGAGGAAATTAATTTTTATTTTTTTTTTGTCAAAAATTATTGTTTTTTCTTCTTTTAGTTTTAGTTGTCTAAAAGTGTAATAAAAGTTTGTTTTTTTCTTTGTTAATTTTCTTGTATAATGCTTACATTGTTAGTATGTAAATAATAAATCCTTGTAGAATTTTACGTAAAGCGATTATTATTAATTTGTCGTTAGGGTTTTATTAAAATTTTTTATTTTCATGATTTATTTATTATGGTTTTTGTGATTTTTATTTTACACTATTAATCCTGTGAGATCGCTTGTAATTGTTCTTATTTAATGTATTATTATTTTTTTTTAATTTACAGTTTTCTGTGATTTAAGTTTATCTCTTAGGGAAGTACGTTCTTTTATTTAACAATTTCTTATTTAGGGTGTCGTGATCTACTTGGCTAAATTTGTGTTAGTTTATACTTTCTTGTTGTTTTTAAGGATGTTGATTTGTTTTTTTTTTTTTGTTTTTGCTTACAGAAATTTACATGTATACAATGTTTAACCGAATAAAATTTATACACACATTAATAGTGGCTGAATGTTTTTTTTTTATTTTTTCGTAAAATTAACTAAAATGTAGAGAATCAGCAAAAGATTTTAGTTTATAACTTACTCATTTTTTTTTTGTTATTTGCTTTAGAAGAAATAAAGGCACTATCATTTCGATTAGTATGAAAAATTAAGGAAGACTCTAAGCACTGCATTTAAAAAAATGTTGGCAGTGTTGTATATTTTTTGTTTTTATTGTTAATTTAAGCGATAGTTTTGCTTTGAAGTTTGTACATAATCGAATAGTTATGATATAAAAACTGTAGGGACTGGCGTTGATTGTGCAGAAACAGAAAAATAAAGGAATTGCTTACTTATTAGAAGAAATATATAATACAATAAAATGTTTCTCTATATATCTGCTTGAAATCACTACCACCACTGTGTCGCTTGTTTCGTACAAGCATAAACTAAAGGATTATAGAATATTTCAAAAGATTTCCTTTTGTCAGCACTCCTTCTATTTTTTTATTTAGTAAATAAAAGTTTACTCTGTTATTTTTATTCAGGTCGCTTGCATTGAAACTTAAGCCCCCTTCGCGTTTCAAATTTATTAAGCTGGATATTATGAAGTGAACCTTAAATATTTTGCTGAAACCATTCACAGCTATCAAGACCACTATTTTTAACGCTGAGTAGTTAATAATATTGGGAAGCATGTTTTTAATTTGTATATTGCTAATTCGATTTTCGCATGAAATTGTTTTGAACTTGCAGTGAAGTATGTATACTAGAATAATTTTTAATAATCAAAACAAAACGTGAATTAATTTAGATCAATTTTCAGTCTGCTCGATCGGAGACATTTTTTATTTAATGTGTTAGATGTCTTGTTAATATGCAGACTTCTATTAAGGTTGCCAATTTTTATTATTGGACGTTGTTATTTCTAGACAGGTCACAAATGTCATAGTCTTTTTTTTTATAAAGTAATATAAATGTAGAAGTAGCATGTAGAATTTAATTAAATCATATAAGACAAAGTTGAGGGTCCATAAATTTATTTCTTTAAAGTTGGCTCTTAAATAACTTTAAACTTTTGTCAGGTAAAATAAGTAATTCTTGTCTTATATTAGCTAGGTATACAAAAGAGGGACGACGTTTTGAAAACCTTTCGCATTGTTGAATCATCTCAAATAAATTCTTTTAAAAATGTTGAACAGTGTAAATATTTCAATTTACGATGGGCGATTTCTTTATTACAAGAAATTGTGGACAAATCATCATAAAACTATTCAAATAACTGGCAAAAGGCACATTTTTTAAGACAAAAGAAACTTCTTACATTTCTTTTCGATGAAAGGTAAGTCGACTAGATTTATTGATAGTTAAACCCGGCGGAGGAATTTCTAATTTCACCCGGAGCCAGTAGTAGTATTGTTCCTTTTCTCTTTTAAAATCTCTCAAATGTAGCTAATGACGAGACGGATATGATTCCCCACCTTGATACACTAAAATTTGCTTAACCGTCCCTGTCCTGTATTCCAATAATTTTAAACAATAAATTTTGTATTTGATACATTCAGGCCAACCTTGTAACAAATTATCGTTCTTGAAAAAAAAATAATATAATTAGTGATTGGTTAAGTTATACATAAACAGCAGATTCACACTTTTCTGAGATCGAGGTCTCGGCTATAAATTCAGAAGCAGCTTCTATTTAAACATGGATTTGTTAAAAGCGCCAGAATGAGGCAAGGAATCCTGAAAATAGAAATTAAGCATCGGTTGCAGATCTCCAAGATGAAAGACGACCATTTGTGTTCCGTTTAATCTGCTTCAATTTTTGTTGCCACATCAGATTTTTAAACTTAAATAAAATTTAAATTTTTAAACCTAAATCGGCGGTAATTGTATTTTAAAGGGTTATTTTTAGTTTCTGCATTCCTGTCAAGCTTCTCCGTTTGTGTGGGAATGCTTGTTATTTCATTTTTTAACATCATACTCCGAAGTATTGTGCACAGATCGCAAGTCAGTCTTTTCAAAGTTGCATAGCGAACTGTTACAAGCTACGTATTGCTGATAATTGTGGACACTTTTCTAGTCGGCTTCTCTGAACTCTTATTATGAGATCACAGTAGATACTAAGCAAATATCTACACTTCTTAATCGATATTCCGTAGGCAGTTAAAGGCCTAGTTGGGCACTGTCAATGAATAGCAACAATAGCAAAATAAGCGAAAGAAATCGATGCTTCATCACTATTCCTAAACGATTTTCGATAGTGGTCACTATGAGGATGGTTGCCATTACAGATGTGCATTTTAGTTTTCTTGAAAATTATGGAAAAAAGCGTAAACTCCGCAGCTTCTATTTAAGCCCGAGGAGCACTTTCTTCGTCATTGTCATGGCTTTGCTTGCCGTAGGGTCTAGGCCCTGAGTGCTGATGTTGAAAATTTTGAACATCTAATATAAAGTTCTTCATACCCTGAGCAATATATTGAAAGAAGCCGGACACTACAATTGACCAGTTTATTTTCAATCCGTGAGCATGAGAAAATTATACAAAACTTTTGTCAGATATAGCTATACAAATACGGTACAAAATTGATATCCCACTGAATCACTATCAGTTCCAGTCATATCGCAGCTACAAGTTTCCACATGCAAACATTGCCTTACCAACATAAATTTTGAAATAAAAAAAAATTCTATATAAATCATTTATATAATTTTATTCCAAAAAGAAAAAAATAAATATAGCGTATGCATGTTATTCCAATTGTAAAAAAAGAAAAAACTTTCGTAAGCTTTATATAGACCAACAAAATAATGTCCCTACAGTTTTTGTTTTCTAAATGTACAAAAATAAATTATTATTGTGTTTTTTTTTTTTAATCAACATCCTATAATTTATTTTCCTAACTTTGCTGTCTTAATTCTTGTTTTTTCGTTATTTACTTAAGCATTGTGTTTAACATTTAGCTTTATAGCTGTTTTTCTTTATTCCGTTTTATTAAATCTCAACTCTTGAGAATATATATCTATAAATTAAACAATGAAATAATAAAATAAAATTCAAGAAACATAAAAAAGTATTTATATCGTTTTAAGCAAGTATAATAATCAATTGACTCATTTTATCATTCTCGTGTTTTTGTTTGATTTTAGTTTTTTTTTTTCTTTTGTTTTTCTCATGAAAGTAATAATTAATAAATAATATTTAAGGGAATTATTTTACAAAATGAAAACATAAATAGAAAGGAGGTTTAATTAAACTTAAAACTAGCAAAAATATTTGAAATTAAAAATGAAAAACAGTTTTTTTTTTATTAAAAAAAATTAAATCCCAAACGAAAAACTAATTTAAAACAATTATGTTTATCTTAAAAACTAAAAAAAAAATTGACGTTTTCGTCGAAAAAGTAAGGAAAAGGGATAACAATCAAGTTAATTAAATTTTGTTAGGTACACGTTTTGTTTAAGTTGTTTTTTTTTTTTTGCAGTAAAATTTGCTTTTATTTGTTTTTTTTTTTTTTACATTTTTGTATTTAGCTAGCGTCAGCAGGACTATTTATAGTATATTCTACTACTACGTCGGTGTGTAGAATTGTTTTTCTTAATCTTTAAAATTTATTTTATAAATGTACCAACTCTTTAATTCAACGTTTTGCATTTCATTTAACTAATTGATATTTGTTTCCATATTTTAATGCAATCCCGTTCAATGTATGTTTTAATGTTATTTTAACGTCAGCTTTTCTTATATATATGTATATATATAATTGTTCTCAATCGTAATAATATAATAACAATATAACTTAAGCTAGTTTTTTTATTTTTCTCTTTATTTAGCTGTATTATTTATAATGGGTGTGTGGGTGTTTTTTTTTCACTTTTAAAAATATTCTTTTTTTCATTTTGATTTATTTATATTTAAATAAGAATGGGGCCGACATTACACATCTTGGAATTTGGATAGACGTGCTCGCAAGTCCATGTTCTCTTGTTTCAACTGTTCAACTTCTTGGTGTAAAGTTGCATTCTACAAACACAAAATGTCGATGAAAAAATTGAGAATAAAAAAAAAGAAGAAAAACGAACAACTATAGAGGAGTGAAAGGAGTAAAGACTCACCTCCTTTTCTAAATATCTAGCTCTCATGGCGATTTGATTTTCTTTTTGTCGTCTTGCATCCCGTGACCGTTTCGCAGCAATGTTATTCTTTCGGCGACGGGCCCAATACTTATCGTCTTTAAGTTCATCTGGAACAAATTGTTTTCTTGATTTTTTTATCATTGGTTGGGGTTTAAGTTCTTCATCTGAGAACGCTCTGGTACGTGGATCGAAATCCCGCCCCGACGATGCAAATGAAAACGCTGAAATATCAAATACTAAATGTTAACAATGTTTCACAGACTGTCCATTGTAAACTAAATAAGCAATGAATGTGGGGTTTGGTTTGGAGGGGTGGGAGCGTGGTGGGAAAATTTAAGAGAAATCAAAATAAATGAGAAAACGAAAATAAAAGAAAAATTAAAAAATTAAAACGCAAATGGGAAACACATTATTTTTATGTGAATTTTTTTCTTCGAATTTGGAGCATTTTTTTTTTTTTTTTTGAATTTTGTTTGCAACAATATTAGAAATATTATAACATTTAGCATTTGATAATATCATCATTAACCGCATCACCATTGAACATTTCGTGTTTTATATTGTATTTGGAAAAAAAAATTATGACAAAACTTATATCTAGTAAATAAGGTATAGCTGAAAATTTTTACCAAAAAAAGTTTAGAGAATTTTTTTTTTTTTTTATAAACAGAGATAGGACATAAAATATTCAATGGCAACACTGGCATAATGTTTCTCTTTGATTATTTTAAGGTAAACATTTTACGAATGTGTATTTAGTATTTATTTTTTAATAATAATAGTGTTTCCATTTGATTTGCGTGGGGGGTTAGTTGAAATTAAGCTAAGGACGCGGCGGGGTGTTTGTGTAATATGTATCAACATTTTGCTAGAAGTTTGGGTATCTGGGTGATTTGAAATAAAATTCTAATTGATGAGTGGTGTTTTTCAAAGTTTTGCAGAGGAGTTTCAATGTACTCAGAGAATTGTAGACTAGAGAAAGCTTTGCGATAGCCAACCTTAAATTTGACTAACATCAGAGGGAGTGACTGCAACACAGCAGTAGGAATGGTATTGTGATGACCATATTAATGCGCACATTGAAATTGATTTGGAACAGTTGAAATGGAGCGTCGTTCATAAGAGATGAACGCGAACATTGCTTAAAACTGGCGTACATTACTGACACAAAAATCAGCTAACTAACAGTGACAAATTTACTTCTGGGTCTTAATCTTTTTAAGAAACTAAGACGTAAGAAATCAACAAAAAAATTTGTTAATATTAAATTTCATTAGAAAACCCGGCTCAGAAGCTAGTAATTTGGTTGCAATAAGTCCTATCAGATACTGATAGGACTTATTGCAACCGAATTCTCCAGTGAAGTTCGAACGCGAACAAGAATACCAATTGCATTCACAACAGAATGTTGCATTTATAGTGACTTCTGCGTTTGATGGAATTTTCGTAAAAATTGAAGAGCTTCTGGTAACTGAACGGAGTACTGGCTAAATTAGTAAATAATATATTGTCCTGTCGCCATTATACGACTACAAGAAGGAATATTCTTAGCTGGCGTTCGACTTGGTGTCAGGCCTTTGGAATAAAATGTTGCAAGAAATTGGCCGCTCATTCGAATTTTCTTTAACGCTTCGGTTAATTGAACGGATCAAAGGTGAACTTTCTGTTACCCTATGAACTTCGGATTTCACTCTAAAAACGATATACACAATGACCGAAAGTGCTAAAAGAGCAAATCAAGTACCACCGACACTAACAAGGAATCTATATTTGTATTCCAAAGTTTGGTCAGAAAAAAGTGCAATATAAAGAAGCTTGTACAAATAAAAATATGTAATTAGTGCGACAGAACTTTAGGTCTAGTTTAGCACTTCAATTCCTGTTTACGCCTTCCATTTTTTAAACAAATTGAATTAGCACATACGATTTTATATCGCCTGGGATGAATTGAGAGGTTTTTGCGATGTGGCACAGTAAAAAAATTAAATAAATAAGGTAATCGAACCTGAAACCACTCGCTTAGTAGTCCAGCAGACTAAACACTGAGTTAATGGGCCCACCTTGCTAGAGTCTACTAGACCTAAGTTACATTTTCATTAAAAAAACAGCACTCTCTTAAAAATGAGGCAAGGGATAGCTTTTACATATATATACCACCATTCAAGATTGCAAATTGCATGTAGGCCTATGTATGGCGCTGCAAAAAGGAGTCATTATATGAGAAGGATTAGTTGAAACTTCTCCAAAAATACCATAAGCTACATGCACCTAACTTAGGACACAGCGAAATACAAAAATTAGAAACGCTATTCTAATGTCCAGCACTTGGGCTAAGTGCGCCAAATTGTAAGGACAGCTGTGAAGGATAAGGAATTTCATTCAAAAAGTTGATACATGTTAAACCCCTTTTCTTGTGTGTGCCAAACCCAAAACCACATTTGAACAAAAATATTTTTCATTACTTAAATTTACAAAAAAACAATAAAAATAAGTTATGAAACCTCATATTGAAAAGAGGTCTTTCAAAACCACAACCATTTACAATAAAACATTTACTCACTTGATTCAGCTGGTGATGGTGGATTCAGTGTATCCGGACTAATACAATCCGACGGTGATGGTGACCGTTCACGTTTTGTTGTTATGTGTCCGAGACCCAGCGATAGTCCAGCAGAGTGTCCCAATGAGTCCGATCGATGTCCCAGACCGGTAGTATGTCCCAAATGTGTACCCGGCAATCCATCGGGTATATTATTTTCCGACAAGAATTCATCCAGATCCGCATACTTCATATGGGAAGAATAAAAAGAAAAATTCAAAGTAGAACACAAAGGACTTTAAAGAATTGAATTTCTTAAGTTATATTATAAAACTGAAGCGATATTCAGGCAAGCATTCAGCTCAGTATTGATAGATGTTGCATGCATTTCCGTATATAATCTTATCGCGTTGATAAGATAATCGAGCTCAATTTTATTGGGCGTCAAGCAATTGCAAGTGATTTGCAAAGTATTCAAATAGTTTGAAATTTAAATCAAGTTTATTCAAAAATTCAATTCACATTCGCTTTTAGCAGACGTAAAATCTGTTGTCATCTGATTTGAGTCCGTGCCTAGTTGAGGTCGTCACGTTATAGTCCAATTATCAGAAAGTCGTTTTTATTAAACACCTTCAGCAAAGCAAGGCCAAGTACAAACATTTTCAATAACAAATAACACTATCCCCAGTCAGCAAGGAATATTTAAATGCGAAACAATTGTGCATTGTATGTCTTTGACATTTTCTTTGTATTTAGTTAGGCCCAGTTACAAACTGAATTTTAGTAATTGCATGAGTTATTGAGCGCATCATGTTTGAAAAACACTAAAGCACGCAGTAGTAGTTTTATGGCTACATCCGCATAAACAGGTGAGCTATAAATAGTGGTGGGATTTGTGCCACTGAGCCAATGTCACCGTTTCCATTTGTGTTTCATCAATAGGCTAACTTATCCGATGATCTAGTCGAAGAAAGCCAACTTAATTTAAATTTAAATGAAAGGCAGACAAATTTTTCATTATCGTCAATTTGCAGTGTATCGTCCAGCGGATAGTAGATGTGCTCATGGTTCATGGGCGTAGAATGCTTAAAAAGCTATTTTTTTATTTTTCATATAATTTCGAAATTTCTACTACGATGCGAGCATTAAAAGAATTGTTTCGCGAGCTACAGCAACGCGACACCAACTCTCAGAATCAATATAAGAAAGCGCGCCATCTGTTGACCGATGAATCGTTCTCAAATTAAATTAAAAGTTTTAGGTCCATAACGTAATCATATATTTACAATAAACTGTAGCCAAAGCGAATTTGTTGATTATTTTTGCATTTGGGATTACTACAAATTTTGTCCATCCAATCGTCTCTTGATATTCACAGTTTTCGTTAAAGCCAACATTCGCGAAACTGCTAACAACATCTTCAATAGAAACACGATGATTGCATGCAAGCATTATTCAAGTTAATATTCACAAAACACTATACACTCTTAAGCGTGATGTTAATCTTTTTTTTTTTTAATGATTTTCGAATTCGTACATGTTTTATAATTATAATTTATTTTAAATGAAATAAATGGCATCTAATCGGAATACTAACTTGGGTTACCTTGAGGTCAGCATCGTATGGCAATGTCTTGTCCCATAAATTCGGCCCTAGGAAGGCGGCCTGTGCTTCGACATTCCAAGGATCGCCATCCTCTTTGAATTTGTCGTCACCGCATATCTCCTTGCTGTTCCCTGATTTTCCTGAATAGAGAGAAACTTTTTTTTAATTATAGTATAAAGTACGTGGATTGTATTTTTGATAAATGAATTAGTGTGCTATTTGTTTTGTTTATATAGTGTGGGTTTTTTTTTTTTAGTAACAACAACACATAGTGAGGTGTTTAAGTCTCTAAGGGGGTGTGTTTTATTTTGTGGGGATTGGAAGGGAAATGGGGTTTTTTGTTTTCAAGTTTAATTGTAATTTGTTATATAACCATTTATTGAAGACTTTGTTAAATTTGAAGTCAATTTTAATCTTAAACTGAGGAAAGCGATTTAAATTATTTTCTATACCCGCTGGGAAAATTTTCTCGAGTGGATCGTGGAATTTGTCATCACGAGTGGTTCTTAAAGAATGCTAGTAGGATAGGAAAAGCTGCAGCTATCAGAACATCTTATAAACGGAATGATTTGTTGAATAGCAACCAATTAAGAGAACATATTGGTGAACTAATTCTGTTGATAATAACAGGTTCCACAAATAAGTTCTAAATAAATTACTTATGAGACACTCACTCAAAGACAGGATCAGGAAAAAAAGACGGAAAAAAGCATTTCCTCATTTGGCTATCCATATACTCTCAAAGAAAAAAAAACAAAGATCAACAAAATATCAACAAGTAAAAACAAGTCTCTTTCTAAATACAAACTGGGTCTGCATTTTTGCAGTTAATCCATTCTTCGATATGGAGTTGATTTCATTTACCTACAGCCAACCAAGGGTTTGTTATTATCAAAATAGATGCGTGGCCTAGTTTACATTTGAACTTTAAACACTCATACAGCGCAACAAAAAAAATCATTCTATTGATACCTTTTTGAGTAGCTACTAGAGCTTAGCTATTCCACTTGCAGCTCAGGCAAACACGCTCACCACTGCACCAAACATTGAGAAGATTAATCACATACTCAAATAGACAAAGGACTTTGAAGATCGCCTGTCCAGTTGATCCGTCTAAATTCATCCAAATCAGTCCACAAAACCACTCCATCAGATATCATTCATCTTTCACACTTAAATAGGAGAAAAAGCAATAAAAACAAAAAAAAACAATCGGCCTTACGATGCGAGATGGCCTTTCCCATCTTATCACTTTAATCGAAAGTGAAATGCACCATTTTTGTTTCTTGTAGGTAAATGCAAATGATCAAGCTTCACTGGGGCGTATACGTAACCAGTTAAGAAGCGGAACTAGAAAGACGCATACACGGAAGAGTCGCACATAGATAACAAACACAAGAAGCAAAAAGATGTCATCTGTCTGCTCAGTGCGCAGCCCACTTCATTTCGCTTTCGTTGGCTCTGATTTGTGTTTCCCTTGTGACCTGATTTCGTGCCACAAAACCAACAAAAAAGAAGAAGCAGCAGCCACACTCACTGGTAAAAACCAATTGGTAAACTGAAAGAAGAAAAATTGGTAAAATGCCCTAAACGGGCGGGTTGTTGTTGCCTCTCGTCTACCCATACACAAACGTACGTTTGAACAAAAATTGCTTCCGCATCCAACAAACTGGAAACAGTTATCTTTCACACAAATACACACACATTCAGCCAAGGCAAGTTGGTAAAAGAAGTGCGGTAACCAAGTGGAAAGAAAGTAACCATCGAAGATCAGCAGACCCATCAGGCATTCTCGTTGTTATTCCTCCAATGGATATACGAATATGACTTGAGGTGTTGCAAAAGAAAGAATAAACAAAAAGAAATAAACGAAAAAAAAAAGCGAAAGTGAAATTTCTTCTTAAGCAATCCGGGGTTTGGTTTTGTTGTTTCTGTTTGTGTCTAGTTTATGCCAGTCCTCTTTGGAGTGGCTTCTTGCAGCCATGTGATCGGGTAGGTCGGTCTATGGGTCTATTATCAATTTTCTGTCAATTTTGTTTTTCTTTTTGGATTTAGTTTTCTGTGTTTGTTATGTTACGCTTTTCGTGTGCAGCCAGCAGTGCAATGGTGCGTTTCATTTTCCTCTATCGTATTCACTCTCACTTTCGTTGTAGAGTAACGCGCATCGCGGAAATTCGCGCGCAGATATTACCCATTAGATGAGTTAACACGTATGATGCATGCAGTGTGAAAAATGGATTGAAAATGGGATTGGGATGCACGTCAGCAAAATCCGAAAAAAAAAACTATGTAAGGCAAAACGAAGCAGATTTAGAGAAATGTTTGCTGCTGATGGGGCGATAATTATTGCAATTAACGGACTGAGAGGGGTTGGAGTTTAGACAAGCGTAGGCGAGTGTCTTTTTTTTTTTTAATAGTATTTAGCTTATATTGGTTAATTTATATGAATAGTTTTATATCTGAGTATGCAAACAGGTTTCTTAGAAAATTGGGAAATCGAAACTTGAATTTTGTCTTACCGATCAAAATATATTTTTATGTTCATCTTTTAAAACTGATATAAGCTTAAAAATCATAGAAGACAGTGTTTTATATATTCAAGCACAAAATGTAGTTGAATAAACACTCTTTCATATATTTCTGTTTCAGAAAACCATTTGTTTGTAACTGGTTTCCATCGAGATCAATTTGTTTCATATTGCAACTCAGTTATGACTAATAAACCAATTTTATATCACAATGCTAAAAAAGCTTGACAGGTAACTATCCACAGTTCTAAGGAAAAAGTCAAAAGTTTTATTCTGTCGTAGATTTAGTTCGTTATGAACTTGAAAGACCGAGCTATTACAGTATCCTAAATTTCAATGTTATCCCGAAATTGTTTGTGTTCGTCTTTCACCGCAGTAATTTTCAAGTATTTAAACTCATATCCCTAAACTAATTGTTGCATTTCAAACTTTCACACAGGTTTCAAAATTTTCTTAAATAAATAAAGTCCTGAATTATTTTATAAGCAACTGAAAAATTACCCTCGTTTTGTTTTTCATAATTCTTCGGATTTGTATTTTACATGTTACCTCCATTTTAACTTTGTTTCGAGGGTCATTCCGAAATATTTGAAGTGTAGGTGGCAAGGTATAAATTCTGTTCTTTGTGGTTCACTGTAAAAACGTATTTTCTAATGAAATTTCTGAACAAAACACGACCCAAGAAATGCATTTCTTTATAGAAATCGATTTCCAGGAGCCAAGAAATGAACTGGGGGCATCATTCCGTGTGACTTTTCAGGACATTATCGTCGAACCTCCAAAACTGCAACTAAGTTAAAAAATTACGACTTTCCCCAAATGTAATGGAAGCTAAAGATTGTCAAAAAAAATCGGCCAGAATATAAGAAATAAAAGTTTCAAAAACGATATCGTCCAAACGATTATTGTTGTACGGAATCGGCCCCATGTTTTTTGATAACTTGACAACTTCAATCGACCACCAATATAATAAGTTTAGATCCGTCCGTTCTAAAAAATTCTCCAATACTCTCCGACTTGTCGCAGCCAGAACAGAGGCTGAAATGTTAGCAACTGCGAATCTTGAGCAATAGGGTCTCATGAGCAGGTTATTTTGCTGATATTGAATTGTAGGACTTGTAACAATTTTTATAAATCTACAAGTCTTAATGCACAAAGAAGACAAGATTGAAAAGGCATCCTCATCTTTGATAGTTAGAAAAATGCGGTCCCTTTCCTTCAAATGATGAACAAATATTTTATGCACCTGTCTTAAATATATACAAGATAAATATTGCTATTGTTAAAACGAGACGAGATGAGACTTAATAAAAATGATTTAAGTAAAAATACTCATAAAAAATACCATCTTCAAGATTTTGTTAAAATTTTGAACTCGAAATATTAAGCGATTTAGGTGCAAGTACATATAACTATTACGAAGGAATTAAATAAGGGGTTTCTCAATTTTTCCTAGCAAAATGTTTAAAAATTTTGTGAAATACATTTTAAAGAACAGATTTTAAAATTCAAACTTTATTTTCCTATTAAAAATTTACTTAATTTACATAAGAATTATAAGCGATTTCGGAAAAACCTGGTGCGGTACTAGTAATTATTTTAAATCTCGGGGTTAAGTTTCACGAACTCAAAATGGCAACATTTTAAGTATAAAATTAACTATTGTGACCCATAAATAATCAAGAGTAAAGTTTGGTTGTAAGTAAAGCCCACTGAATTATAAAAAAACCAGTGTGCTTTAGACTACACGACTGAAGTAAAACTTCTGTAGCTCCATCTATATTTTATGTACTCGCAAACGAAATACTGACTGAGATAATATTATATATTTCATGCACTGGCTATGAGAGGAAGAGAGAAAGAAAATGTGTGCGCACACTGCTCTCTCTTGCCCCTACAGTAATATATGAAACGAAACGTAACTATCTCTCTTTCTATCTTCACTAACTTATATCTCCCTCTCAACTCCCGTTCGCAATTTCCGTAACGCTTTCGTAACGCATTCACCAGCTTACCCCCCAAGTCAAGCGTGCCTAAAGAAGTTTTACTTCAAAAACAAAATTCATTCCGCAAGTTAAAAAAAATTTGGTGGTCATTGTTGGTTAAGATTTGCAAATTAAAATAAATTTAAGCTTTCTCAATAAATGAAGTAAAAAGTGAGCTCCTCACGTAGCAAGGCAGTTTCTTTTTTGCTTTCCAAATTAGTGAGTCAAAATATGTTCTCACAGAATTACATTGAATACGTTCTGCTTAACACATCACTGAAATATATTTTCCTATAGCTCCCAATATAATTCATCATCATATAAGGGTTTTTTTCTAAAAAAGCAACAACTGTTTCTCAAATTTTAAAAATTGTCGCATTAAAAATCAGATTCCCTCGACATTTTTTACTTTGAAATTCATGAACATGTTTATCCAAATTACAGCAGCCACTTACTACACTGAGAAAAGCAAATTACTCGCTATTATGATACTGTTCGCAATACATAAAAATCTTACTCATCGTAATGGCGAGATAAATGCCGCCTTAATTTTGTATGTTGACATTTTTTTAAACGCCATCAAAACTAAACTACTTTCGATTCCAATCTATAAATAGAAAATATTACAATTGATCCGAAACTGTGAACTGTACAAAACAAAATCACGCACAATGATTTGATTGTGAATCAGTTTGCGGATATCAACCTACAAAAAAAGAAGAACCCCAAAAAAAAAAAAAAACGAAAATAAACAATTCCTATTCATGTATCTGCAACCGTCATTCGGTGTTGTGTTTCTTTCTTTTATTTTTTTTTCGGGCAAAACACTTTCACTGACAACGATTACGAAATAGCCCAAAGAACATGATATGAATTTGATTAGCGATGCATTTGCGTAAATTTGAATTTTTTGTTTTGTTTTTTAATTCGCTTAGTTTTGTGGCACTATATCATTTTAAATGGTTTTTTTTCCAAATGTAATTAAATTCACTTTCTTTAAAAAAAAAAGAGTAAAAAAAATAAAGGTATAACGTCATAGACAGAGTATCTAACATGCGATTAAGCAAAACCCGAAATTAGCCAAAAAGTGGTAAAACTCCAAAAACCTCCGAAAAGACTCCATCATTAACAGGGGAATTAATGCGATTTCGTATAATTATAATGTATAATGAACCAACAGAGTCGGATGCTACTATAGGCAGAGAAAGTTTAATTCCGCATTGCCATGGTCCAGTAAGATACGATACGACGCTTCACTATTTTCACTTTGTCGGAATGGTCCAATGCTTCTAATGAAAGTGAAAAAAGCACAGCGATTCACGCTCTGCCGTTCAAAAATACAAAAATACTGTAACATGAGGCCCCGAAAAATAAAAACAAATTACAAAAACTGGTTTTTATGTAATAACGTGTTTAATATTTGTTTTTATTTTTTTTTTATTTTTGCCGTTTACGGTATTCACTTTTGTTATCTCCTGTCGCTCAAGCTGGTGATGCTCCAAAATCGCCGAAGATGGATACAGACGCAAGAAAAAAAAGAAACAGATACGCACTCAACTTTGGATGGTGGTCATAACTCTTGGGACCTTTTGGGCGCGAATGATGAGTGTTGGGCAGGAAAACGGGCCAACTAAGTGTGTTATAAAGCCAAATTTGCCGTCTTCTTTGTATTGTTTTTTTTTTTCATTTCTTTTCTTGGGAGTTTCAGAAGAAGTGAAAGTGGAAAAAAGTAAAAGTAAAGAAGTAAGGTTTTTTTTCTGGTTGCCGGATATCATTACAAGTTTTATATTTTTGGATATTTTTTTCGCTGATGACCATTCTCTTTGACTTTGACTCTTGTATCCGTATTGGGTCGGAGGTGTTTTTTTTTTTTTTTTGTTTATAGCGTGTGGACCAAATTTTAAGTTGGTCAGCGGTGGTTATATACGATTCCCCCAAATTGAAGAATTTCACCATGACTTTTATTGTTGCGAGTTTGAGGTCTTGTGTTTCTTTTATTCTCGGGGCCCAACCGCGACGGTGAGTGTCGCACAATTTTGGTCGCTGTCTGGCGGAGAAAGAACTTATTACCTGCGAATAGTTAGCACCTTTCTCCTCGCTGCCAAAAAAAAAAACACTTAAATTCTTTGTGGAATTAAGTAGATTTAAATGCGAACAGTCATGACATCCTTTTTCGAGGGCAATTGTCACAGAGTGTAGATGATGCAAAAGCGAAAATCGAATTGATGTTGAGTTAGTCACGGAGTCAGTAGGTTGGGTCATATTTAGGTGGTTTGTGTGCTGGACAACAGAGCGAGGGATCGCTTGTTTCACCACCGGTAAAATAAAAATACTTTTTCCGCCTCCTTAGAGCTTTCTACAGTCATACCATGAAGTCGAAGTCTAGGAAAAATCCATCAAAAGTAACAATAACCTTTGTCAAGGATCAACACAGCTATTTAAGGGAAGTCATGTACTTTCTGAGATAAATAAACCCTTAGCGGTTAACAAATGATGAGAGTGAAATCAAATTAAGTTGCGTAATTCCTGTACTTTGTTGAAGGCAGAGTCGATTCATTTACTTGGCAGGACTCAATACTTGTACCCAATACAGAATGATCAGCTTAAAGCGATCGAGTTTTCATCACCTAATAACAAATGCACTAGACAACCGTGGGGTTTGTACTTAAATTCATACTGGAGACATAGTTTAGAGAGGACGAAGACGAAGACGAAGACGATAATTTTAAACAAAACACCCAGCAAGTATTTTCGGGTGAAATGGAAGTGAAGTTCCAATGAAAATTATTAAGAAAAGCTGTCCAAATACTTTCTTACTAGATAGTCGACCGAACTAAATGAGTTTTCAGATCAAGTTTTTAAAAAAATGCACGGGCTGTGAAGGACACTGAAAACCATTGAACGAATCATTTCCAGTTCTCTATGGGTAAAGACCTGGGGTTCTGGGAATAGCAGGATAATATTTTGGTTAAAAATAACGAGTGTGCTTTAGACCCACACGACTGAATTAAAAAACTTCTTTAGCTCCATCTATATTGTATGTACTCGCTATGAGATGAAGAGAGACAGAAAATGAGTGCAGGAAAACTGCGCACTGCTCTCTCTCTCTCTCTCTTGTAATATACGAAACGAAACGTAACTCTCTCTCTCTCTTTCCATCTTCACTAACTTATATCTCCCTCTCAACTCGCGTTCGCAATTTCCGTAACGCTTTCGTGACCAGCTAACCTCCCAAGTCAAGCGTGCCTAAAGAAGTTTTACTTCAAAAATCGATGAATATTTCCAAGCCTTGTACAATTTTCTTAGTTACCCAGTAATTTAACAAAAATTAAAATAAAATAAAATGGTGACACTACATCAACTTAACCTTACTCACTGAGAGGTATGTAAGAATTCCTAAATACCAAGTAACATTTGAACTTCTTCATACGATCAGGGTAAAGCATGTTATGCAATTTTAGGACGCCTTTGGCTGTCCATGTGGTGAACAGAAAAATCTTCTTTTAAGCCTCTTATTGTTGTCGGCTTTAAAATAATATTGTGCACGACTGGATCGCATACAACTATCCCACTTTCTGTGACGGTGTAACCGGTGATGCTGCGACTTAATTAAATGCGAGCGGCGGATCCCTAAGATCGCCCATAGGCTCCCTAGCGGGGGCTGGCTAGACTGAAGCCGAGTGACTTGATGACGAATTACTCAAATCGTGGGCTAAAAACGGATTCCGAGACCATTTAAGTCGTCAAGCAATGTATTTTGAGTAAGGGCCCCTGCTCAGACAGCCAATCTCACCGGAATTGGAATCCAAAGAACTGAAAAAAAAACAATATTAGCAAAAGCGATGGCTTAAGGAACAGTCGCAGACACTGGATACATTTCTGAACAACTTATATAGCTTGATTTAAATTTAAAAACAGTTTGCTGGCAGGAGAGTTTCGCGCCACTTACCTGCAGCATTTTTGTCACTGTACAATCTAAAGAGAGTTACTATTGGGCTATTCGATGTTGTCGGATGAAATCACCGCCTTGCTCAAAAGTCATTCATTTCTGATTGTATCGAAAGCTCGGAAGACTCATTAAGATGGCTGGGCATATAGTTTCTTAAGTACTTCCACAACTAAATACCTAGGAAAGTTCATACATTAAGCATCAAATGAACTCAGGGCAATAGTTGGAACCTTTTCTTGCCAAAAGACTGACGATTGGCAGACTGCGCAAGAAAAATGCAGCAGCTCTTTTTTTTCTCTCCAATTTATTAAACTGGCAATTTAAAAAGTAAAGTAAAAATTCAACCAGCAAGTACTACATACATCGATGACTCCTATATCGATTTGGGAAGTACCTATACCATAAGCATGTTACTGCCGATTGCAGTCTTGGTATCACTCTCTCTTCATTTATCCCACGAAGCGTGGTCATTTTTCCCTTTTTTCCCTTTTCACCATACTCAAATTCCCTTTTAAAATCACGCGGTACTTTTTTGCGTCAAAATCCAGTTTTTAAAAATAAAATTTGAATTACACGGAACGAAAATCACGTTAAATTGACCTTTAGTCTAAAAACCGGAGTTTGTAAGACTGCTATGATTATTTTTTGGTACTAGAAAATTTTGGTGAAAGACGATTTACATGATCTGTTTTTTATGGACATCCAGTGTATTGATAATCATAGTGAAATACAGGTGTTTTGACAGAATTTCACCAAAAATTTGTAGTTTGAATGTTTTTTGTCAGATTTCTGAAATTCCCCTTTTCAGACATCGAAATTCCCACAAAAAGGGATAAATCCCACGATATAACAACACTGGCCGATTGTCAAGATGAATCTCTTCCGCGGATTTACACTGCTCCAAAATAAATAGTTATAGGGGCACCAGATTCAGTCCCAAACTCATTTTCAAATAAACAGTCTTGTGCGTTGGTTCCATTCTTGGCACAACTGGTGTTTGGCTGGGAACTGCTTCAATAGTCGAATTCAAATTCAATTTCGAAAAATAACCCCAAAGAATGAATGCCTCAAGTCAATTAGAAACTGGATTGAGGAAATTCCAGGTCTAAGTGATGAAGTGATAAATTTTCTAATCACCGCCATAGCCCAATGCAAACTAACTTGAATATCCATTTTCACATTTCCGTGGCGTCTCCCAGCGAATTACAATAATACTCATTAAAAACAACAATTCCAAACCAAATTCCATCCGAAGATACGAGTATTCAATATAATCGGAGTCTATGTATATGAAAAGATGCCAGCTAAAATAACGATATTAAATTTAACTTCCTACTATGACGGCACAGAGTTGGAGTTGTCTTATAACTCTATTTCCAGTTCACACAATCACTTCCCACCACCCGACGGCCAGAAAGGCGCACACGACCAACAAATAAACCCAACAGACCACATCGAGCGGAAGAAAGTGAGAGTTTTCCACCAATCATGCCAACTACCAGTTTGACTGGCTTGCAGTCCAAAGAGCACATACCTACTTGCACTCTTCTTTCCGTCACATCGGCGAGTGGTAGGTACATATTCGTATGTATCGGGGGGCTACCTTACTGCACGGAATCACCATCATCCACACCATTGAGCGACGACGGCGACGTGCTCTAGCTTCAGATTAGCGAGCGCCGCGAATGTTCGGATAAAAGAAGAACCAACAAAACATTAGATACATGCAACAAGTAAAAAAAAAAGCTTCTCAAGCCCGCCAAAGAATAGGCCTACTGAAACAGAAAACACATTCCACAAAAGAGTTTGAGTTTGAGTTTGAGCGCGCGTTACTATGGAAGTAGGTAGGCAGGTACGCACACACACATACACACGTACGTATTACGGTTTTCTTGTATCGTCCATTTGATTACATTTTGATTGTGCTTTGAGATGGTTTCGAAGCACACCACATTTGCTACCGCTACTTGGCTAGAGCTATGACTATGACTGTGACTATGCGTGATCGTATTGGCATGTGCGACCAGAAATACATTCCTACCTCACTTGCTTGCAAATGCAAGACGAAGCGCGGTTTATTGCACGAGTTATGCAATCGCTCTAAGTCGGACGCTATTTGTTTGTTTTGGCATGTGTTTCGTTTTCTGTGTTGTCACTGTATATCCAGATGGAGTGATCTCTGACGGTGCTGCCTGATCGAGAAGTGTGCGGCTGTTGTTTAAGGAAAACAAATCACTTTCCTTGTTTGAGTTTCCTCTCTGGTACATAAGTGATGCGAATGTGGATAATGAGGCTTATTTCCTGGTGACTTTAATTCTTAAGCTTTAAAGCGGTACAAGAAGAAATTCGAGTTCTCCAACATCGTCATCTGAATCAGTCGTACCAACAACTCTTCTTACACATAAATAACTACAAAAGTACCTTTGATCAAAAGAGTTGGTGTGCGAACGAGCGATTTGGCGCACACTTTCTGTCAAATAGATTTGAATAGAGTGACTCGGAAGTTTAGTACATATTTCCATCGATACGTAGTCGTATAAAAGTCTGGATAAAAAGAACTATGACCTGATATGACTGACCAACTTGTAATTTTAAGCTCTTTTCTGATGACAGCTACAGAGTTTTGTATGCGCACATGGTTATGAACGCACTCGCTTTATATCACCTACATAAATCTGTGGCAACAAGCCATAACCGCCTAAGTTTTTTTTTCATACTTTTCAGGAGAGCAAATTAAAGTGTCAAATCATCACTTCAAATCAGGGATATTTGTTTCTAAGCTTATTTTTTTCGTTGGAAAAACTTTAGTTAAAAAAAAGATTATGGTCATAAAAAATTAAGTGGAACACGATAGTGTCTATAACTTCATTTTGTCCTAACTCGAGTTAAGCGGTTATGGCTTGTGGCCACTGAAATATGTCCAGCTTAAGAAGTGTGAACTACTGAAATGACTGTGAAAATTAAGGAACTATTTAAAAAAGTGACATATTTATATTCAAATTGTGCGCTTGCATTACTCGCGCACATACCCACAAACGCACACGAGTAAAAAGATAGACAATGAAGCCACTTGTCAAGATAAAATATGAATTTCAAAAGTTAACAAGTTATTTTGTTTTCGCACATAAATGTGCGTTTCACAGAGATGACAGTGCAACCCTTTTCTTTTTAATTTGAAGTGCTTTTGGTGTACCCCGGCTCAAATATTACGACTAAAGTGAGTAAAGATGCCGTACACCCGAATGTAAAAATTTATGAGCTTAGCAGTTTAGCAGTCACCTATCAAAAATTGTTTGCTAGTTATTTAGTCTCCGCACAGGGACTCAGTTGTTCTATGTTTAAACGCTCGGAAAATACGAAAGTGTGTTCTCCAATGCCCTATCTCTAGCTAACATCAGACCAACTTGCAAGGGCTTGAGAAAGGTCACCTGAATATGGCATAAAAGTGTAGGTCCCTTCCATTTAAATCTAAAATAGAACTCACATACGCGATTACATGTCAGTAGTCCTTTTTTGGGCTGATGTGTCTAATATGAACTTATTAAGATTGCGCACATTTTTTTTTTTTTTAGGTTTCTGACTCGCCTGCGCGATAAAAGGCACGTCGACCTAAAAGATCTATTGTGCCATAGGGTCAGAATATTGTTTAGGCTAACAGTCTCTCACATTCCGCACATTAGTGTGCGCTTCACTTTCCTGCCAATATCTTCGTGAATTTTAGGTATTTATTTATATTATTTATATATCAGTAATTATTATAATCCGTCGAATGCGAAGTAGCCGCATCTTCTCCGCTATATCCATATTATGACCTGTGCATTTGCAAAATCCCTTGTGCTCATGAGTGATTAGCCCGACTATCAATAGCAAATTGATAGCAAATTCAGTTTTAACAGTTCTAACAACCAACACAAAACTATAGCTCACTATGAAAGTTTGCGCACATGTGTGTGCGTTCAGATCCGATCGATTGTCTGTTAAACTATTCATCAATTTATTGATGAGTCACGTATATTTCCACCCAGTTTTCCCTACACAAGGGATCTTGCTCCTAATAAAAGATTTACTTCACAAAATGTCTACCTCCACCTGAATGCAAATTAAAAACAGATAGAATACTGAGATGCTACAAATTCCGACGCCTCCGCTGGACTATTACTTATACCTGCTTGACCGGAATACAAATCGTATCGACACATTTTAGACGGGAATTCAAAAATATTTAGATACTCATATATTAAATAAGTCGTGCAATGGAGTTGTTATTTTTAGCATCCCATTTCTAAGACACTCGATCGAAACATCAACCAAACTTCTATCCACACCGTTTCAGCTTCTATTTGGAGTCAAAGTCTAAAGAGCATGCCCTCACACGCGATCCATTCGAAACTTTTGTTATAAGCTCCACACTTGGAGAACAAAATTCACCGAGATACTAGTTTTTGCAAAAATAAATATAAAAATGAAGAAACAGGTTCCGGTCAATTGGCACCATTGTACAGCTATAGCTGAAGCTTTATGTTTTGACTCTGTCTGCGGTCATACGGCAGTGTTTATCTTCCTATCTAAAAGCAGATTCTACAAGCTACTGCTAAGACTTGAAATGCATCTTCAGCATGTTAACCAAATTCAAAGCAAAAAAAAAAACGCAAAAAAAACACCCAACAAAACGAGTGGAAGCAATAAAAATCCAAAAAAATAACAAAAAATTCCAAATGAGGAATAGGTGTGCGAAAATTACACTTTCACTGATTTTGATTAAAACCACAGTCGCTCCACTCCAGCTCTGTCAAATGTGACTATGCTATGATACCCCCCATTACGCAATTACAGCACATATTTGCCAGGCGATTTAAAGTCAAGACGACACATACTGTCTGACGTGCGAGCAAGTGTTATAATATTTATCGTAAGCACTCTTTCGATTTTTATGTAGGCGAATAATGTTGCAGAGTATAGGAAAATAAAACACACTTCAAAATAAACCTATATAATTGCAGTGGATCACTTGTGCGACTTGTTCCGCATACAAATTAGTTAAGACACACATAAGTAGCCGCAGTCAGGCAAAGACGACGAGACAAAATTAAGTGGAGACGAAACAGACTACGAAAAAAGAGGTGTAAAAAAATAAGTACAAATTATGGAAATGTAGTGCAAAAAATTGGACTAAAAGCACATAAAAAGTAATTCCAGTCAACCGTGTCAGTATTTGGAGGCAGTACACAGCAACAGACACACATCCGAAGTGATTTGTAGACTGCCATTTGATTTATTTCTATCGGACCGTAAAGGCGGGTAATACGATTGATGGTTCGTTTTTATCGCAGAAACTATGTGCGAATGGCTGGATTTGCAAGTTGCGAGATGTTCTGACTGCAGTTTTATCGAAAAATATTCGTATATGCTTAACAATCTGTTTTGATATTACAAACACCGTGAGAGGGGAATTTTAAGCTTTTTAATACATTTTGGTTAGTCTACGAAAAGTTGGAGATTGAAGATTTGGAAAAATGTATCAGCCTTCGCTGAATGTAGTTGAATGGAATAGGCAAAAGTTATCCTAATTGGACGGAAGTGACAGATGACTAGCCAGTGGATGCAACATGATTGAAGTCTTTTTTAAGACGTCTTAAGCTGATTAGGTAAAAAGTAAAGTACAGACATGAACCAAGTTATTTACAAGGGCGATTCACTGCTAGATTTTTGTGATAACTAAAGATTTCTCACAGTCTATGAATGTCGCCTAGATACGAGATGTAGATCCTCGTAGGCTATAAAAAGTGTTGCCCTATAACTGCGACAAACTTCGGAATCCATGAACAGATTTCAACGCGGGTTCACCCTTCCAATGGAGTTATTTTTTTGAAACGCTAAAGGCTTCATATTGAGGCTCTTTAAAATGAATTTATCTAGGAAACACTATTTTTTAGTATTGACCTTAAAGATTCTACTTTCTCGTTTATGCTTCTTTATCATTTAGAGGTGGGTTTATGTACCCTTTTCAAAATGGCAGGTAGTTACAAGACTTTTACGTTCCACAATGCACTCAACTACTCCATTTCATAGGTGGTTTAATAACGAGACGACGCTATTTTTGCGACGACTTTTCCCACTCTGGCTTAGTGTTTAGTGTGTTGGACTACTAACCGAGGGATCCCAGTTTCGATTCCCGAAAAAGACCCAAATTCCATTTAAAAGTTTTTTTTCCACTGCGCCACTCCTCGCGATTCTTTGACAATCAGTCGAGAGTATAACTGTCAAGAAGGAGCTTCCGTTTGGATTTGGCAAAATTGTAGATCCCTTCTATTCCTCCTAAAAATGAAAAACACCCACAAAACAAATGGTTGTGCGTAGGTATTGTACGAGCCTGTTCGCCAATTATTATTTTTTCCCCACTCTGATTGCTCAATTGGAAAAGGTACATTGAACGGTTCCTTCACCGAATCTAAGAGTTTTAAAAGATCTACAAAAAAAAATAGAAACCCCATAAATGAAGTAGATACAAGTTTAACACATTTGGTTTGAACATTTTCAAGTTCTCTTTGTAACAAGAGACAAAATCCAGAGAGAAACTGTACGCGTGGCGTTGCCTTATATAAAAGACTTCGCCACAGGCACTTTGCGATTTCTCTTACACTGTGCAAATACGTCACAACACAAAATACACCTTCGTCACAGTAAAACATTTCAATGTCGACAAAGAGTCAAATTTTACAACAAAAACAAGTCATCGTGCAAATGTCATTATTGAGAATTTCTTTGATTTCCGAACAAGAACTCCGTCGAAAGCTTACGTAACTCTTTGTCTAAACAATGCCATAGTTTCTTTTTTTCTTTTTTTTGGTCAAAGTTAGTTTAAATATGTTACTTTTACATATGGAAATATATATATCCTTGATCATACAATGAATGGCATGATTAAATTTAATAAACTTCCAACTTTCTACTCAGATTCTGGGAATTAAAAGATTTCAAAGCAAATGGACTATTAAAATACATTTTTTCTTGCTAGCTCCGTATATTTATATCTGTCTTAACTGGCAGTGAGATATTGACATCCTTTGGCTCTGATTTTTTTTTTTTTGTAATATTCCCCACTTCTTAGTGAAGCAAAAGAAGTAACTGTATGACTTTTTGAAATAATTTTCAGTTATTGTAACTAAGATTATAACAATAAGTGGACTTATATATTCTTAGTGAATATTGATCACAACCTATCACCCTATTGCATTTAAGAACTGTAATCAACCGCACCCTGGAATCGAACTTTAAAAATTGCAACCTTAAAAAAGCTTTAGGGAAAGTGTCATCTTTTAAATGATGGTCCTCCCAGGGATCGCGATAGGCCCACTAATGTGCCAAGTGTTTTGTGTTTTGGGGCGGTTCTTCTCACAACTGTCTAACCTAACCTAATCTCAAGAAAGTATTAACCGTGGCAAGCAGCCAAGTTTCTTCAAATTTCATCAGAGAAGTAGGATAAGCAAATTTCAAATCATTTACGTTATTCATCCGAGAAAGGAAAATAACAAAACCTACCAGTCACCTAAGACAAAAACAAATTTTAATCTATACCTTCAGAGCTAGTAGCAGTACTAAAATTGTATACTTTCGAATTAACGCATACGAAAATAAATAAAAAAAAATTGTGATACATACGCACATATGTAGCAATACACTATATAACTCAAACTGCCGAAAAAAGTGAAAGTTTTACTACTGTTAATGAAAGTAAATTGGAAGACCCAACAGCACTCTCACATACACACACCCGACAGAGAGCAGTCATACTGAATGCGAACACGAACCATGTTAATTCGGTAAAAGGTACCACTGCCGAAAAAAAAGAACACATTCAAAAAAATAAATAAATAAATGTATGAAAAAAAAAACCGCGAGCTACGAATATAAACGAAACAACCAAACGAAACAAAACCCGAAAAAAAAATAAATTCGGTCACTACACAACCGAAAATGGAAAGTTTAAACAACACACGATATCTGTCCCTTTGGCCAAAAATACAAAAAAAAAAAACACATGATCTTCACACACAGATACACAGTCTAAGTTAACAGAAAAAAAAAAATGTATCACATTCTATAAAGCTCATGCACATATTTCGGGCAGCAACACCAAGATTGTTGGACAGGTCAGAACGCATCAGAGGCGAAAGAGCAGCGCAAAAGATACACGCAGATGGATTTTATTTTTGGATGTTTTTATTTCTTTTTTGAACGGGTCTTACGTTAATCGACTTAGGAAATTCGTTTACGCGAAGAACCTGTACCACGTGTGGGATTACAACAATCAATACGACAAGTGACACGTTCTTCCGCAAGGGCAGACAGCCGGGCATAGATATTCATGAGCTATGCTGAGTGTCGGAAGTTCTAGGTCAGGTTCGAGAACGAATTTTCGCTTTGTACGAACGAATGCGAGGAAATGCGTCTATCGAGTCAATAAATCAATGAAATCGACAGTAGTAGGTAGTTCAAATGAGGGACTTAATTGGTTTAGTGAAATACTTGCTACATACATGCATACGAAATGCATGGGCGATGGTGAGAAATATGTAAATAAGTACAGGCGGGAATAAATTGGGTTACTTTGGTTTGACGTTCTCCGGGAGACAGTTCGAAATGGATTTGTTTTTGCAAGTAGACATTGGGTTTTTTGTAAGTTGAACATGTCAGATTGTATCGATTTTGACACTGAATGATGGGCGTAGAAAACTTGTCTTTCCACTCTTCGCAGATGCAACCCATTTTTTAGAAGATAGAAAGAGGATTATTGTGCATTCTTCGAAATTCTTTTGAAGCTTGTATGAGAAGGTCTCAGAAACCCTTTTGGAGTCTGCATCTTTGCGGGGGTAGTTTATGGCGAGAATTTTTAACACTTTGTTAATTTTTCTAATCAGCTTTTTTTTTAAATACAAAAGGCATCAACTGATCTGGGGATCATTTCAGAAAGACTATTAACTTGGGACAAGCATTATCCGAGTGACACTTTTTCATTGTATGACATAATGCAATATAAAACGCAAAGCAGTTCCTTCGAATTTGAGAGGAAAATGCAATGAAGATCAGACTTCTTCAAGGAATAAGATATAAGATAAGTAGATATGCTTAGCGTTTTTAAGCCCAATATCTTTTATCTTTTTTTCTTCGGTTGTGCCCGGATCTCGGATCAATTTGCACTTGAGGCTTGTGTTCAAGCTCAGTTTTTTTAAATGTTCTAAACTTTGTAAAATAGTAAAAGGAAGATTAATATGTTAAGTTCTGACCTTCAAAAAATATTCACCAACAAATATGGGTATCGATTTATGAGCTTAAGAGTGCCCCTATTTCTTCTCAAAATAAACTCAGATCTTGAAGGAATATTTATCTATTTTTAACTCATTGGTCTCCATGGACTAACAAATGGCGTGAAGCAGTTTTTTGGCAGTAAAATATTTTTGGAACCAATTTTATATATATTTTTTACAAAGTAACTAAAAGACATAGAAAAAAGTTTAAGAACGTGATAATGCAAACGATTAAGATTTAAAGTAAGCCCCAGTGAAACAAAAGAGTCAAATTAATGTACCTTGAACGGCTACACATAAAAGTCGCAGGGTAATCTGTGTTTAAAAAATGCTCAGTTTTAATTATCAAAGTCGATAAATTTGCAAAAATGTTAAATAATCTCATACAAGTTTCAACATTCTTTCCAATCAAACTCTACCTCCTACCTCCTATTTAGCTTTGTGATACCTCGGAATGTCCAGTCTCTTGCATTATACATTTTAATACGATTTCTAAGTTTTAATCCCATCCTATTCACACTTAGTTAGACATCAATGCAATTCAACTCCACTAGAAGACACACAAGAGAATGACAAACATTATACATGCAGAGTTAGACAGTGAAAGTAAAACTTGCTTCATTTACTTTATTTAAAAGTTTTTCTATTTTAAATATTTGGATAAAAAAAAAACATTTGCATAACAATGCAGCTATATAACTCGCAAGCGATTGAGGTTTTTTTTTTATGATTCCATCTCAATTAATTTGTCGTAAATTATTTGGCTTTTTTGGGATATTTTTCTTTTAGCAATATAAATCATCTGAATGGGTTCTGCATTATGGCAGACTGGTGAGATGAAACTGAAAGCGGTGTAGGTATGACTGCCGGAATCGTTATAAGCTTTATTATTATAACAAGTTATAAACTTGTTTAAGCTACCTGGCGTGTAGATTATAATTTTACTCTGTTGGTATTTCTAAATATTTTCGGGATTAAGGATTTATTTTCAAGTGTGTCTCCTTTAAAAATATCTGAAATCGAAGTAAAATTTTCACACCTAAATTCATTTCAAATGGGAGGGTGTGAATTTGTAATCAAAGTACAATTATAGCCAATGCCTGAGGTGGTATCGCAGAAGAGACACGATTTTGCAATACATTGTTGACGATGGGTTTTAAATGACTCGAATCAGATATGAAACCTGTTCCTTAAAAACAATAAAATGATTGGAATTAGAAGACAGAACAATCTCTGTTCAGATTTGTAGTCATTTCTAATAACGTAACTAGATGTTTCTTGTCAGCTTAATGTCAAAAGTTATACTATTGAATGTTAATCGATATTGTAAATATTTTCTTGATCAGTGGTTACATGCTTCTTGTAATTTACGATCTGTTACAGTGAGACTAACATTCCAATCGAATATTTATGTAAAACACTTGAAAACAGCTTTGGATATGTTCACAACATTTTTATTGGCTGAAAAATTGTTCCTTATTTTATTAATTATTCCAAATCTTTTGCCGAAACCAGGGACATAAATTGCAAGTCCACAAAATAAATCTTGAGTTTGTAAGTAAATGCCCAGCAGTGCTATCAGATGGTGGGAATTTTCTCGTTCGAAAAATAGCGAAAATCGACCTTGATTTGTTGTAACCTAAACTTATTTCCTGAACAAGTAAATGTGGGTTTCTGTAAACTTCCCTCCAACAGGTAAATTCCCACGATCTATAAAACTGCTGGAATTTTTCCATCTCAACTTGAGTTGGGTCTTTTTAAGAAAAATATGAAAATATTTAGACTCATACTTAAAACTTTTATTTGACAAATTAAATGTATGGCAAATATGTTTTCAATTTATTTTTGATATTATGTATATTGTGGGATTTTTAAAATTCGTCGAATTCGAGTGTCGAATTTTAAAAATCTCACAATGTTTATTTATTTTTTATTGATTTAGATTAAGACTCACTCTTTGGCCGGTGGCTTTGTTGTGTGTTTATTTTGGTTAGCAAGTGGATCCAGTGATACCAGATCGTGGGCATTTTGCCTTTCAAAATAAGCTAAATGGGTAGTAAAAATGTCATTTTCTATCTCTCAGAACAAGAAAAAACGTCGGAATGGTCGAAAAGGGCATTTTTGGGTATTTTTGATAGCCGTCGTGGGAAATTCAGTCCGAAAAGTCTGGCGTCACTGAGTGGATCTCGAAAATATGTCACCCATATCACAGATAAAAAAGAAATTGTCGGCCTGGGAAACTTTTCTCAAAAAAAAAACATAAGTCAGAAATACCCTGCTTAAAATTTTCGAATTCGTAAAAGTAAACATTTTAAAATATATTTCCGACAACTATTGCATCGACTTATTCAATTTGGTTGTCTAGAAAAAAAAAAGTGGCTGTTAAAAAAATTAAAAGGGAATGTAATGTTTGAAAAGGGGGAATTTGAAGGCTTAGCGAGGGAATTTTTATATCCAAATGCTGGCAATACTGCAGTCTAAAAATCTTGGTTTACTCGTAAATGCTATTAAATATGTTACTTGCACTTATCTTAGCTTTATGACGAGATGCCTTAAGTGCATAACACATGAACTGAATAATAAAAATCATTGAAAAAATTAAACGATACAAAAAAAGTATGGTTCCATAAATCATCAAATTTGTGAACACTGCGGGAGCATTTATGTATATTTAAAATGCAGGGCGACCCAGTTAAAGAGGCTTTTACTTTTAAGACTGGCTATTGAAAAGGAAAGTCGCAAATTCAATTAAATGGTTGTACACTTTGCTATACGTTGCTTGTTTTTGTAGATGTTTTTGTTTCTCTTATTATACTGATTCAAAGGTGGATAAAACTCATGCCCATCATTTATGTGAAATAAATTCCTGTTTCAAAAAACGGGCTGCGATCACCTCTTAATGGTTGAGAACTTAGCTACTTAGATGGTGTTGTTTTCGTTGATATTTCTGCCTTTTTGAACCAGTTTAAAAATGCGCCCACTAGACACAAAAAATTTCTTAATTTATAATCAATTTCCCAAGATCTTATTTTTCCACTTTATCGTACAAAATCTTTACCTTGCACGTAAAAAAATCCCAAACGCAAACATACATACTCGAACAAAGTTCCAAGCCAGGGTCAGAACCCAGTATTATTATTTTTAGCAAACGCTCATGTTAAAAATTCACTTTAGAGTGACAAAACCAGCTGTGTGTTCAAAATCGTTACCATTCAAATAGGATGCATGATGCTTCCACAGTTGTTGCACTTGAAATTGTGTCCAGCGATTGTTCTCGTCAGCAACATTGCCCCCGTTATTATTATTGTTGTTGTTGTTATTCGGTATGAGATTGTTGTTATTAGCTGTTGTATTATTGTTGTTGGGAGTATTTGCGTTATTGTTGTTATTGTTATTGGTGGCATTTGCCAAATGTTGCAAATGATGGTGAAGAAGTTGACTACTTGGTGGCAAATTGCCCAAGCCATTTAACGGTTGCAGCGAATTGCCATTATTTCGAATATTGTTGTTATTTGCGGCGTTGGTGTTTGTTGCTCCACCATTTGCGTTGCCCAGTAAATGTGGCAAATTGTGAACAACCTGCAAGGGCAGACTACTCAATGGCGGCAATGTTGCTGGCGGTTGCATGGCACCAACAATCTGTTGTTGGTGCTGTTGTTGCTGCTGCTGCTGTTGCTGCTGCTGTTGTTGATGCACATTTTGTAAGATTTGTAAATGCGTCTGTTGCACCTGCACCGGCGATGGACCAATTTGTAAAGTCTGCGGTGGCGGTGGTGGTAATTGATATTCCATCCTCATTGGTAAGGACTTCATTCATAGATAATTTTTTTTTTTTTTTTTTGAGAGGGGCTTTATGTTTAAAAATCTCGAGAATTTTGCACTTTTATTTTCTGTTTGGCAAATCACTCAGCTACACATATCTTTTATCATCTCAAAAAAAAGAAAAAAATATTGGGAGAGCTTTAAAACTGGTATTAGACAGACGAGAAGAACACACTCGACTTGGGCTTGGAAAAAATGTAATTATAACCACTTTAGACGCGAGATTCTAACGAATGGCGGGGGAAACACTTGAGAATTGGCATGAACAACGAAAGCTTCGAATAGTAAATAATAATAGTTTCACGAGCACTTTCAGAACCCCCTCACACACAGCTATAGACAGATAGATATAAAGGCACACGCCGACACTCTGGGGTTGGTGGTTGCTGGTTGCTGGTTGCTGGTTGGATGGAAAAAGTTTGACCTTGAACGTGTTATTCCATGCGTTTCACAAAATGATCATCACTAATCTAGTAGAATTCCCTGCATTGCACTACTAGTGCAGTTAAACAACACACAGATACGAGTCACTTTGTGTACAGGCAGATTAACTATACTCGTAGGTATATAATTTGTTTTGTTGCTGGGAAGACGATGTGAGAAGCTTTTTTCACTTGTTCGAATAACTATCGCGAAAGTACATATGTGCAAATATTTAGGAAAAAAAAAAAAAACTGATATTTACAAATACTTTTTAATTTTTCAATTAGATAGGCTATCTTGGAAGCGGGGGGAATGTAAACACGAAGTATAAATATATCACAGCTGTTTTGGAATGTTTTTCTCTTTTTATAATTTATTTTGTTTGTTTGTTCACTTGTTTGTAAGTTCGATTGGTGTTTCTGATGATCTACCCGCTGACTGTTTATCGGGGCATATCCGTGTCCACTGAAGGTGTATCTGAGGTTGATAACGAGAATTTAATGGACTTTAGATTTTTGCGAAAACTAACAAATCACAAACTAACGACCGGTGTGTTGTATCAAAAGTGTCTATGGGTAGTTAACGATTATATTTTCCGTATTTGAATTTTTTGTTCATGGGTTAGATGGATGGATAATTAAGGTAACAGGAAAATGTGAATTATATCGAATTTTTATTATGGAACCCGAAATCGAACCTGTGCCGCCGGAATACGAATGAAGAGTGAGAGTCAAAATACGACTAGTAGATAGTTTGCGATTGTGAATCCCATTTTTCTTTCTTTCACATTAAACAAAAAAAATACGAAATGAAAAATACAAAAAAGAAAAAAAAAAAAAGAGTCAGCTCCAACCAGCAACGACGACGACGACAAGATACAAAAAGCTCGTCTCTGGGTATTTTATTTAATTTTTTGTATCGTGTTCGTCGTTTGGTTTTGCCTGCTGGCTGGCTGCCAGTTTGCGGAAGCGTTTGTAAGTTTTGTTTGCAATCGGAATTCATGTTGGACGATGTTTGAGAAAGTGTTCGATGGGGCTGGTCGGATGTTCGATGATGGGGCTCTATCAGGTTGGATGGGCAGACTTTCAGGCGATTCAGATGTGTCATTGCTTGTGCGGAACGGTGTGTGCAAAATGAAAGTCGGGATCGGAGCTTTGGTCTTAATCATATGGGCTGAGCTTTTGTGGCGAAATCCAGCAAATGGATGAAGATGCATTGATGTTGTGTATGGTTGCATTTTCCAAGCCCTGCAGATGGAAACACCCATCAGTGAGCAGATGTATGGTCTCTTGAGAACAAAATTGAACGAGGATTGTGCTATTCAAACCGCCGTATAGTCGGAGTTTAGTCTATATGACAGCAATTAGTGACTTCTTCAACATCCGGCTTGAGAAAAATTTGCGAAATTCGAAGGCAACTCGGCTGATATTTTTAGTAAAACACACTGAGCTGGTCACTTGTAAGTTGTAAGTTTTAGAAAAGACTGGGTTGTGGATGAAGGCGATACATAGTACAAAATGCTGTCACCAAGAAAGGGTCATTCATCCTAGACAAATCAGAGATAGATTTACAACGAATAACTCTAGGGACTTTGTCTACCTCGACGGAAAATATTGACAGCGAGGTTTTATCAGAAATCAAAATTAAAGACAAAAGTATGGCCTCAAATGAAGAATTGCGAACCCAACTATAACCATGTATAGCTGGTCGAGGCTGGTCCGCTCAAACTTTGGGTAGACACAGTCAATGAGAACAATCATAAGTTGCACGACCTTGGCTGACTCTGAATTGGTCATGCACAGCTTCAACGGTCTAGGCCCAGTTTCCCATAACCACTCTTTTGTGTCAGTTTAAATTTTCTTAGACAAATCTATAGACAATGCGGAGAGCAAGAGGATTTTTCTTGTACTCGAATGGAACCGTAGGACAGCAGGAAGCAGCCTACTAATTTGTGTCGCCTTAAAAGCCAATATTTTCGTGTTGTGCCAGCACCTTTTGTAATAAAATGTGTTCCTGGGTGCTCCCCCTCTCGTACATTCCACTTCCGCTTAAGACGCTTCAACCTCCCAAGACAGGGTAAATTCGAGAAAAAATCCACATCTCTTGTAACTCGTGTTGTCCGCTCGCATCAAGAAACAAATAAATCTTTGATGACACATACACAATTAAGCATTCAAATTCAAAAATCGTAGGGCTTTCTCTTCTGGTCTTGTGAAACAGTGGCAGACGCTGATTTTTTTTTTTGCTCAACAAATCAGGTAATTTATGTTCCTGTTAATTGATTTTCTACCATCAAAATTAAGTGATTTAAATTAAAGTCCCAAATTCGTCGCCGCCTATCACTTCTCAATCGAACAGATACATTCCAACAGACACAATCCACATGCAACAATGGAAACACACAATCCAAAAGAAATAATAAAGCTTATTCCGTATTCACAGTTACTGTTGATCGGTGTTACTTCTTTATGCATCTTTAAGTGCTGGCCTATAGTCTATCTCTATAGGTCCACCACACCATTCACCAGGTACAACTTCGAAACGAAATCGAAAGCATTTCTCTTGCAACTTGGTCTTTGCCATTTCATTTTTCACTTCCTTATATTATCGAATCTCTTTTCGTGGCAATCTTCTGCTTCTTTTACTGTTGCTGGCTGTGCTTTGTGCCGGTTGGCCCCAAGCCCCCGAGATAAATCCGACAGAGTGAAAAAAAAAACCTCATTTCTTCTTTTTAACACATCCACCGCAGAGATACAGATACATAGGTGTATGCGGAACAGTGCTGGTCGAGACGACGCTGGCTCTTCTCACGGACGATACGTCGTCGCCGAATGAAATTGAAATTGTATTTTATTTTCGTCAAAAATTTCATGATAAAACAAAACCAGTTGGACAACAAACATTTTACTTTCATTAAAGTAGGTAAAGGGTTTTTTTTTGTTTTTTTTTTTTTGTTTTGTGAATTATTTTCTTCCTTTCGGTCGGACATGCAGGCAGGCATTGTATTTCTGGTTTTGAATACACGAATTTAAATACCCGCGGTGCAACAGATAGAGGTAGTAGAGGCTCACACAAAAATAAAAGCTTTTCTTCTTTTACTCTTTCTTGTGCCGACCCGCAGAGGGAGTACCGTGAATTGAGATATAGCACTTTTTTGTTTTGTGCATTTTATCATATTCAGGAGATTTACTTCCGTTTTGGTGGGGCCAAAGGGGCAGACCAGTGGACAGAAGATAAATCACGACACGACGACACGTTGAATTCATGCATTTTATTTTTAAGTTGTTGGTGGGAAAAAAACAAAACAAACCAAAATAACCTTATAACCATCTGACTTAAGTAACCTTCGTACAAGTAAGAAAAACACAACACACAAGAATGAAATGCAATAAAGAAAGTTGACATTTTTGTTGTGTTTATTAAAGGTACACTCTATGGAGCGACTTGTTGAATATCAATAATGCATAACATCTGGTTGAAGATTAATTTTGATTAAAACCATTCGCGACAAGCTGTTATTGGATTTGGTCAGTTAAAGAATTGCTTATGGGTTCCGAAAATTTTGTGAAAGGCAAGTACTGACATAGGCAGCACAAGACAAATGGCGACGGAGTGTGATGGTAATTAATACTCATAGTTGTGCTTTAAAAATTCGCCCGTGGGGAGTGCTTCAAGGGGTTGCATGTGGGTGTTTTTAAATGTCCTGCTGGAAAGGAGAAAACTATTGGAAAATCAGAATTTGTTGAGAAGAATGCAAAAATTAACTATCTTCTTTTGGTTTTATTCATCAAAATGTGTTATTATTTGACACTGGTTTGTAAAAAAGTGCATACTTTTAGGATTCAGCGTGATCCAACTCAACGCGTTTTTAGGGTTCCGTAGCCAAATGGCAAAAAACGGAACCCTTATGGATTCGTCATGTCTGTCTGTCTGTCTGTCTGTTCGTCCGTATGTTACAGCCAGTAAGTAAGTAGATCTGTTAACCGCATTAAGATTTTCACACAAAAATAGAAAAAAAAAAACAATAAATTTTGGGGGTTCCCCATACTTAGAACTGAAACTAAAAAAATTGTTTTCATGAAACCCATACATGTGGGGTATCTATGGATAGGTCTTCAAAAATGATATTGAGGTTTCTAATACCGTTTATTTCTAAACTGAAAAGTTTGCGCGAGAGACACTTCCAAAGTGGTAAAATGTGTGTCCACCCCCTTTAACTTCTAAACTTCCACCGAAAATTGTTTGAACGAGATCAAGTAATTAGTTTTTTTTTAATACGTCATAAATCGTAAGCCGCAATTTACCTTACATTCAATCAACTCAAATATAAAAATAAAAAAGCGGCCAAGCGCGAGTCGGACTCGCCCATGAAGGGTTCCGTAGCAGCCTATTTGGGCTCGCATGTGGTTAGATCTAAATCCCATCATTTAGCTACCTAATTATAATGTTTACTTATCAATAACCTAATTTAAAAAAATACACTATTATTAAAACATCGATCAAAGTAACAACGAACTACAAGAACTTTTATATTATGTTACTTGCTGCTACGGAGCCCTTCATGGGCGAGTCCGACTCGCACTTGGCCGCTTTTTTATTTTTATATTTGAGTTGATTGGCCGCTTTTTATAAAACTGTAGGGAGTTTTCTATTTGCTATCTGTTGTCGTGAAAAAAGACAGATTTCAATGAAAATTTCTTTCGAATGACTCTTAAAGTTCCAAAAAGTCTATCCTATAGTCCTAGGTCATTGATTGCCTCGCCTCCTTTTGTGGGCGTTTTTTTACAGTAATGTATTTTCGTCTGACTTTGCTGCCTTACACATTTTTTTTTTTTAAAAACACAAAATAAAATGAGCACCTCTGGGAACTAACACTTAACTTGTCTAAATATTCTGAGCTGTCAAACAGCTTTCTGCTTTATCCAGAAGAAGAACCACAGACCAAAATCTAACAAGATCAGATTAAATTTATTTCATCAAATGAAAAAAATGTCTGCAACAAATGTTTCCGATCGTGGCTGCATTTGGAGTGGCGGGCGCAAATCGAAAGCACTGTGTGTCGATTTCTCTGTTGGAGCGGAACGAGGGAGAAGCATGCGACGTTCATGCAAATGTAATCAAAAGCGACACTGTTTTTGCTAAGGAGATTGGCAGATCCCCTATGAAAAGTACTGTACTGAAGACAATCTACTTGCAATTCAATTTTTCAACGTGTGAAATATTTTTTTTTTAAACTAACCCAAGAACAAGTGCAGTGATGGTTTTTTTCTTAGATCACCTTATGTAGGTATTATATACAAGCTGGACCCGGCATAACTATCAGACGTTGACGCCACTTATCGTAAAATGAAAAATAAACGAAGAATGCAAATAAATCGATTTTCGGGAAAGTTCTTTCTGCCTAAACCTTAAATAAAGTTATACGAATAAAATAAGAAAGGAATCATAAAAATCTGGCCAGCGGTTATCGAGTTATAACGCCATCGGATTTCACCCCGAAGGAATAATTTATATAGATAGAAGAAAGGAGATTTCACCTGAAATTATTCAGTTTAGTTGTTGATTAGGTAAATAAAAAATAAAATAAAGTAAAAGCCGTTGCAAACTTTTATATTATAATATAAGTATATGACTTCTAAATTTTCATTGTGGAGAGATATTTGGTGGACTCTCTAATGTCTTTTGGTTCAGTATTTTTCATAGTCAATGAGGGCCATTCCCCACGCAGCACCTATAGTGACCAGCGTTGCCATTCTGACCAAGTTCTGGTTATATCTGACCGCAATGTTTTCACTCTGACCGGAGAAAACTTTGAATTCCGGTCTAACCGATTTTTGACCGAAACGAAAAAATTCTTTAACCGGAAAACCTTTTTTGACCTCAAAAATAATATTGTTCTAGAACATAGAACATAAAGACATAAAGGATAGATTTCTATAATTTGAATGATACTTGGCCATACTTAACGCACACACTCACAATTTCATGCAGAAACCAATTTAATATGAATAATTCTAGAGTACAGCGGCTCCTCGCGGCAGTCTCATTTGAATGCTCCCGCAAACTGTGACTCGGTGTCAGCATTCAATTTCAAGCACAGAAGTGGAGTGGAAAGTTCCTTTTTCAGCAAAACGTGGTGATCTGATGCAAATGTTTTCAAAGAATTGTTTTTTGTTTTGTTTTATTTGATTTAAGATTAGTTTGGAAAAATTAAGTAACTACATACATACATCATTTGTTTTTCTATTTTTAGTTAAAATATATTACTTATTCCATTTTTGACCGGACTTCTGGTCAAAAATTCTTATTTTATCTCTTGACCGGATTTTCTGAACGAATTTAAAAAAAATTTAAATCGGTCATTCGGTCAGATTTGACCGGATTCATTTAGTGGCAACACTGATAGTGACTTATTAAAGTATTTCTCATTTATTCCACCACACATCAGTGCCTTTGGGACACCTCTTCTACACCAGACCGCCATTCGGGACTGTTAACAAATTTGTTCCATGCAAACAAACTTAATGACGTGCCACGTCCGATAAATCAAAATGTGCAAACTGCGAACTGCTGCGATACGATTTGATTTGGAATTTCTCGATCTAATCTGGGTACAAGCAAACGTGCAAGGAATTCAATTTAAGCCGCACACAAAATAAAAGTAAAGACGGCCAGCTATATAACCGCCAATATCAGGTAACTCAGTCTATTTAAATTTGAAATAATCCGAGAGAGCAGGAAAGAAAACTCAAATCAGAATCAGGTTACAGTAGAGGGAACTGGAATTTAGACACTCATTTCCCCATCGGAATGATTAATGTCTTGTTTAACTATGAACCATGTTTACAAAAACTCCAAATAGTTGAATGTAAATGTCGTTAAAATGATGCTCCATCGATTTATTAACCATCTCTTTAACATTGTGATTAATGACTAAGGATTCCTTTTTATTTTCCAGAAAATAAGCCATCGAAATAATCAAAAATATGCCGATTGTGAACAGAGATCGTGATTTGGGTAGCAATTTTTAAGAAATATTTTTAGTACGGCTTTATTTGAATTTTTTAAGGAAAACTAGGTTTGAGATCTTTCTTACAGTCTTTTATTATCCTAAATATTTATTTCGATCAAAATCGATAGAGCTGTTTAGGCTTAAAACAGAATTGCAATGTTTACTTTGAAAAATACCATTTTTGACCTACTTAGGCGAAAACTGAGTATAAGATATTGTTCGGGATGTAAGCATTCTTTCGTTTTTAAAGTTTTATCAAAATCGAAATTGGGGTTTTCGAAATATGAGCATTTTCTAAAATTTGCATTTTCGGTGATTCAAATTGAATATTAAGAACGCAATAGTTTTGAAAATATCATTTTTACTCCGTGTTTGCATTTTTATCAAAACAGTTGTGGATTTTCAAGTAAACTTTAAAAAAAAATTTCTGAAGGATCTAAAAATGTATTATACGAATAAGGTTCGAGATGAAAAAACTGGCTATGTATTTGAGCCTTTATCAAGACGTAATGTTTTCGCGGTTGGCTGGCTATGTAGTGATGTGGATACCACGTACCTAAGCTCAAATATCAAGTTTGGTTGAAATCGTTTGAGCCGTTTTTTTTTTTTTGAAAAGATCAAACTTGTTTAAAATTTTTATATGGGGCTAACGTTAAAAAAAGTGACCCCTTCCTGTAAGCCCACAAATCCGAAGTTTAACACAAATCCGCCCAGCCGTTTACGCTATAGACCTTGGGAGCCGACGGGTAGACGTGCAGAATTGCGAGACCCACCTTTTTAGTTCCCCCATCATCGTCATACCAGAACTGATTAAACTCTCTATTTTGAAATTTTATACGAACGCAATAGGTATCCTTTTCTTTACTACGTAATCGAGAAATAAAAAAAAATCACTTATCGAATCCAAATGGACTCATATGCACATCTCAACCACTTGGTTGCATAATATTTGGTACGAATGAGGCTGTCTTCTTTTGGCAGACACGGTAGGCAAAAAAAATATCTCTAAGGTCACGTTATGCAATTGTAACACACGTTGTAGGATTCACTTACATACATTGTTGTCATTGAACGATATGCGTAGTAAATATAGCAGCACGTTCGTAATTCGCTTGAAATAAAGTTGACATTTTCGCATTCTCAGCCAGTGACAGTGCTCAGTCAGGTAGGGTTAGTTTTCACGTGCGTATGTTATATTTTCACAGCCGCATGTATCTTATTTTGTCAGGCTTAGGTAGGAGTGATGGTTTTTTATTTAGTGAAAATTTCGTGGTTTTCCATTGAAACTTCCACGTGACAAAATGTTCGGTGTAGTTAGCACTTTTATCAGGCAGACTTTGAAGCGAAATTGCAACCCTACAAGTTCTGTGGGCAAAAAATTGGAGCGATTGCATAGTCGTTGGTGTGAACAACGTTGGAAAGGACGATTCAAATGATATGTTGCTCCGAACATAACTTAAGGTTAAAAATAATGTAAAATCCAAATTAATATGTCAAATCCGTGCTGTGTCATCTCTATGAGAATGGGATCTGGGGATCTGAACACGTAACTTTTCAGACGACCGTCTTTGAAACAACATGCCTCTGAAACTAGCAACTAAGAAAAAACAAGTAAGAGTGTTATCATCGGCCTGGCCGATGCTTTGATACCCTCCACTGCAGACATACAGAGACACATGGGCCTAATATTGATTTTGTATGGGAGGTACCAGAACTACTTGACCGACGTAGCCCATTTTTAATACCAACTTGACGACGATAAAAAGAAGTCCTATCACCAAATTTCATTAGCCTATGTCAATTCCTTTGGACGCTATCGTGCTTTCAGACAGACAGTCAGATAGACAGACAGACAGACGGACAGACAGACAGACGGACATAGCTAAATCGATTCAGAATGTGATCCTGATTCAGAATAAATATATACTTTATGAGGTCTCCGGTGACTCCTTCTTGGCGTTACAAATGTAATGACAAAGTGAATATACCTTCCTGTGGAGGGTATACAAATTCCGAGTTTGAGATCTTATTTCAGTTTATTTTCCACAAATGTAGTCATAAGTGATGATAGTCAAAAAAAAAAATCTGTTAGCAAATAACTTAATTCGGTCATTAAAATTTCAAAACTGATTTCGTCCAGCAATCTGCTCCCTGATAATTTCTCAAACAGCTGTGAATTTCTATTCTTTATCAAAGAAACAGACGACTAAATTTCGAAGCCATAAAAAGGGTGATTCTGATGGACTGTGAAGTCCATGTCTAGCAAGACAGGTGGATCTTAAGTGAGTGGAAACGGGAAAGTTAGGCACGCCGAAAAATCACTTTTACAAAAACTCGCATAAATCTGCCAAAATGTTCATGGAAATGATAATCACGCCCATGATCATGAAGCAACTTTCAACGTCGTTCGCCTCAGTCTCTTTTTCCTATTTCTCTGCCTTCCGATGCTAAATCCAAATGTCACCTAACAGCAGCACCGCAACCACTACCAAGCAGTAACTGTCAACAGTAAAAATAAAACACCTCACGTGCCCATCCACGTACAAATTCATTCCCCTCTCAACTGTCGCCGAGCTCATGCTAATGCGTCGCGTTGTAATTAAATTTAATAAATATGCATAAATCACCCAAAGGTGCTATATCACTATACGGCGCTATACGCCTCTTTGCATCGATCGATTAGCTCCGCTCGCGAGCAATATCGATAAACAGAACAAAAACAGAAAAAAAAAAAATATCTAAGTATTCTTTGGCTTTAACAAAAAAGGAAAATTAAAACAAAACAAACTAATTAATTGCGCTAATTTCTCAAAACACATTTCATTTCAATAAAATTTTGTTTTTGTTGTTAGAAAATTTTGTTGAAAAAAATCCAAAACAGTACAAAATAAAACACAGTTTTTATTATTTAATTTTTTTTTTACATCATCAGTACGTACGTGCGTATGCAAGTGAATTCACAAAACAGATTCCATCTAGAAATGAGAAATGTTTTTTTTTTGTTAGAAAGTTTTTTTTTTTGTTTGTATCAGTTGGTTCATGTTTTTTTTTTTTTGCAATTCTATTCTAACATGAATTTAGTAATTGATTGGCATACGTGATCCCAAAAACTATTCAATGTGAGTATACGAGTATCTCATTACTAAGGGTTATTCGCGTATATACAGCGCGGGTGGTTTGAGTGAGCGATGATGGTAGTATTGGAATTGCATTGAAATTTGTGTTTTTATTTTTTGTTGCGCCCATTTGGGATTGTGAAGTTTTGTGTGAATAGAATGATGGCTAAATGATGAAAAGTCGGCAAGACAGAGACCCCCCATTGGCTAGTGTATGACCAAGGGTTATGAATTGCACACACAGATACATTGGGAAATGTGTTCATAATGCTAATGAGATGTTGTGTTTATAAGTTAAGCCAGTAAGTATAGCGTGTTTTTTTGCACAGCACATGATGTTGTGTGGCGGAGCAGCAGTAAGCGCGCATGGAATGAATTGAATTGCGAGTGATTTTTGTTTAGAATTGAACTAGTTCGAGATTTGGTGTGTCACAAGAGAAACAAGACCGAATAGTACAAGGACTGAGAGTACGCTGCACGCCGATGCATTTCATTATGAAGGTGGAGTTGATGCGATGAGGCTAATTAGATGGCTGGATTAGAGATATTGGCATTTCATTTTAGATATTTCGATTTCGAGTCAGGAGCAAAAAGGATAGCCCTATTGAACCTTCAATTTACATTTCAGAACTTGCAGACGGAAGTTGGAAATTTAATAAGCTTAACGAACCTTAAATAGACTAGATTTATGTTCTGGACTGAGGTTGGCTCAGAACCGACAAAATGCAGTGCAAATTTAAGGACACCTGCCACAAAGTCGGACATCAAATCTGTGAAGTGACGTTCAATGAAAAAGACCAACAACCGAGTAGGCCATAGAAGCGATTTGTAGGACGCGACAGACTGGAGGAAAATACAGAAGGTTCTTGAATAATGGAGATCTATGAAAGGGAAACTTGATCGCAGAAAGAATTCAAATAAGCTACTGTCTCCAAAGTCTATTGCTAGAACCGCAAAAATGCGCAAGGACCAACCGACGCCCAGTGCAATAATTCATCTGTAAATTTTAAGAAGGCATATGACTTGATATTTGCCTCTAAATGTTGCCTATCGAACTCCAAATTGAAGCTGGTTACAATTAGTAGGACCACAACAGGCAAGAATAGAGCACGAGGTTAAAGCAGTCTTTAAGATATATTGGAGATATCTGACGGGCTAGCAAAAAATGGACTCGATGTCAGCATTTTTACTAAACAAAGTTGTGGTAAACCCCATCATACCTACGTCACCTGTCTCTAAAAGAGCGAGAACGAATGCGTGATATTTGATATCTTGGAAGCCGATCTAAAAACAGTCTTGGCGAATGCGCGAGAAGGAATGTGTGCCATTTAAATCTTGTAAGCCGATCTAAAAAAGGCTTTCTAAAAAGCTAAAAAAGCAGCTGAATATTCAGGGCCCTAATCACTTAATTTTTGAAACGATTTTCGTCGACCGCCCAAAACTACTACCGCAGAGCTAAAACTAAAAGGTTTTAGAGTACCACACCTAGAGATGGGTGCGACTTCTGCACTTAAATTGTTGTAAGTCGGAAGTTGGAGATGGGTGTCAGTACAACTGAGTTCAAACGTTGGATTTACTCTTTAAGTCACTTTTTAATTTTTTGATAAGAAAAAAAAATCCCAATGTAGAGTTTCAAACTTAAAACAAACCTCAGCTCCAGATGAGACTTGATGTAGCAATTCCAAATGCAGCTTAATTTGATCTTGATCTTCTTCAAAGTACACCCTCACAAGATTGGTGGAATCATGAAAAGTCCCACTTTGAAGAGAAAAACTTTCGCCAAATACAGGGAACTGTAGGTTGTAATTCTCTCGCCAAGAAGCCAGTTAAATTAAAGTCCAATAAAACACCATAAACATCTCAGAACAAATTATCAACTGTCCACCGAAACAACTGCTGCGCCATTGTACTTATTCGCGAGTAAATTTCCACCCTCAAATGCAACCCTATAGTGCAACAGACTACAAAAAAAAAAAAAAAAAAACCGAACCAAACGATATGACATGGATATCAAATAGCTCACACCACATACCTACTATCAAATGAAACACATTACAAAAACAACAAAACCCCACTTTCAATAAATTGCTGGAATGGACAAAAGTTTAGGTTTTCCAAAACTTGCTCTCGCACCAACACCACCGTCGAGCACAACACAACAAACACCCTCTGCCCGACGCGCACATGTTTTCATTATATTCCCCATCAACTTGGCCGAGCTTTTGCACGTGATCCACCCGCTGCACATTTCCACAAAGACCCATTGATGAAAATGTGTTTAGGATTTCGGTGGCTCTACACACTCACATGACAAAAAAAAATATATATCGTTTCGACAAAGAGGATATAATACCCCCAGAGGTATTTAAATATAAAAATAAATAAATTTAATTTTTTGCTTTCGAGCACGTTTAAGGGAAAATTAAAAATCGGAAATCAAATCTCCGCAGCTATGGGTCTGGGTCTGGGTGGTAACTGCTGACACCTCCGACCGATAATATGACTCGTTGGACGGACGAAGTAGTTTCTTCGCTGACTCTAAACAGACGTTGTCGTCTGTCAGTTGAATTAGAATTAATTTATTGCACATTTGTGAATTCCAATCTCGAGGCGCATATAGGCGTAGTTAGAATTTTCGCTTTGTTTTAGGGTTTGCTTCTGTTTCTCTCACTGCCGCTCGCTCTAGCTCGGCGGTTTTGTAGATTACAATTGCAATTTGCAATTACAGTTCTGTTTATTTTTCTATAAGTGTGACGTTTCAAGTGAGTAAATGGAAATCACTAATGCGTAGTTTTTATTTCTTTTATATTTGCTGTTCGCCTTTTTTACGACATTAACTATTTATTAATTGTGAAAGCTATCAATAATAAATGGATTTGTCTTTTATACGGGTATTAAAAATCGCTGCAAATGTTTTTTGGAATTAAAAAGGAATTAGAACTAAGACTGTCGGAAATTGGCCTCATTCGCAAATGACCATAGGTTGTCGAAGAGGCTTTTAAACTTTTTTGTAGGTCTACTTATTTTATACGGAAAATGTCGACATCGAGTGTTCGTAACATTTTTATTTTTATATTTTATTATTTTTGAACCAATTTGTTTCGATCCTCTTGGACTAAACACTCGGATTTGAAATGAGGGGGTCTGGGAGATCACACACCGTGTTCTTACTGTCGAATGTCACGTTTACCTTGTTTTCAGTGGCAGGAATTTCGCCTGTCATTTTAGCTAATTCCATAGATCCATTCAGCAATTTATCGACAAGCAGAAACTGTTTCTCTTCATGGACAAACTGGGAGATCTGCCTCCGGATATTTCAGAAATCGACAAAGCGTCAATCGTCCCCCTAACACAAATTTAAAGTCAGTTTTAAGAAGGTCCTTATATTATTTGCTGCCATTCATTTATTTATTTCTGAAAGTCCCGTCTATTCATTAAAAGAGTAGCGGGTCTCTAGAAAATTAGATTCAGTCAGCAATTTCTTGTCGATTTTTTTTTGCACCACACAATTTTTGGCTTGATTTTTTAGAATTTTTTTGGGAACGAATCCATTTTTCACTTCAAAGACTTGACGTAAATATTGAAATAGTAATAAAAATAAGTTTTACTTAAAGAAACTATAGAACCTCCCATTTTAACCGGAATAAAGTAAGATCGGTTTGTGTATCTACTAAATATAAATAAACAAGAACCCTTACTTCTCAAAGTACAACTTATAGTTCTTCATCATACATAACCGCGGAGACTTCTTTAGGATATCTTCTGGTGGGTAGAATATTTGGGACGTTTGGATATCAACGCTTCAGCCCGAAGAGATTCCAAGGGTTAGCGAAGACTTCAACCGATTTGAGAAGCCAAAGTAGAGGCAACTTGCCAAAGATCTCGCTTACAGAAAATTAATTTTGATTGAAACTCTGGTCCAACAATGATCGTAGTCCTTCTAAATGAGTAAGTAGCTCAGAAGGCTTTTTTTTTCAGAAAAAAATTTTAATTGAGTATATCTCACTCTGAAGTTCGAACATAGCTCGAACTCACCAAAGTGTGTCAATAAAGACGAAGAAATATAATTAAAACCAGAGATAAATTACATTTTCATCAAGTTGTACCTCGCCACCATCAATCTTCCCAGTTGATTATGAAATTCTATCGCCCACTATATTCGCTCAAGACAATCCATCGCCAGGGGCAGATGAATAGGATACCGGCAATAATTTTAATTATAACCGTCGATTTATTTATACTGTTAAACAGATGTTCCACAATTGGTTCCCTAGACAATGCGAGTATAAGACTGCAGGTAACTGGCCAAACTTGTAGATGCTTCTCATACTTTGTAGACAAATAGCACGCTTTGATACAGTAAGTCAATAGGGGTGTCGGTTCATCAATGTTCACTACTTAACCGCAGCGAAACCACTTGATAAGCATTAGATACACATTCTTCGAAGATATTATAATGCAGACCACATTTGCGCTTTTAACGGCTGTGTTATTTTTAGCAGTTTTGAAATTTTTTTTTTTAGTTCTAGAACTGCAAGCTGGTGCTTCATTGTTATGCTATAAAATAACAATAATATTTTAACTTAATCAGTTATTTACCTTCTTTCGACCAAAAGTAACATCTGTGAGTTTCTGCTTGTTTGCAATGCATCTGAAAGGTTTGTGTTCGAACAAACCCTGTAGCGGTCAGTTGAAGCTAAGTGGCGCCTCTCGAAGTGTGAAACAACGTCACTTCAAAAGAGCAGATAGAACTGTATGTAAATACTGTCATTCGCGGTACACAGTAGAGTACTTCTTACCGTCTATTGGGCATCCAATTTAGACTTTTAAGACGACCCAATTTGGAAGTTCAGAATTTAGTTCTGGCTTGAATTTTGAAAAAAAATACAAATTTGCTAACTGTCAAACTGACAAACTGTTTTGTTTGTTTTTTTGCATCGCAGACAAATTTTGAGACTCCCACAACACCAAAACTCTTGCATAGCAAAGATATGTGTTTTGCATTCTGTAAGGCGAAACGATCAAACGTTTTCGTGTGCACGAAGGAATTTGCTTGTTTAATAAATCATTCGTGCGCACGGAAACGTTTGATCGTTTCGCCTTACAGAATCTGCCCCAGGTACCTTCTCCTTCAATGCGCATATTACCAATAGGCTCATGTGAGCGAAGGTGTGCGCTTTATTAACTTGTTACTCACACGAGTGCGCTATTTTTTAGATCGTGTGCGCATGTAAAAAGAGAAACCCTACTTTTTGGTCGTTATAACTTTTCACAAGCTGACCATTAATAAGGACTTTTTTTTGGTAAAATTTTGGGTGCCCTAAAAAATAAACAGAAAATCCTAAAGTTTCTCACTCAATTTTGAAATCGAAGTCACAAAAATACTAGCAACCCGCAGGGATGGAAAAGTCGATACAACTCGAGTACAAAAGTAGAATTTACCTTAATTCGATACAATTTATCCATCTGTATCTTTCAAATTCTGTTGCAATTTGTAAAGCTTTTCCCAAGAAAACAATCAAAATAATCCAGACGATGATGTTTTTATGTCATTTTGGAAGACATAAACAAGAAAATTAATATTTCAAATCCCTTTCTAAATTTTCTGGATTATTTTACACATAGGTTTGGAATTTGTTCCTTATGAAAAAAAGAATATTCAATAAATTAACAATGCTAAAAAATTAAGCAATTTAAATATTATTCAATTTCAGAATTTTGGGCTGAAGTAAATTCAATTAAAAACGAGGGTAACGATGTTTGAGAATTTTTACAAAATTGCTCAAGCCGTTCTCGCTATTCCTCACTCATCAGCAACTGTCGAAAGGATTTTTTCTTGCCAGACATAAACAAAGTCCAAATGTCGAAACCGACTTCAAGTCGACACTTGCTGGGCTTTGATTGAAACAAAAAAATTTATTGGTTTGTGCATCTGATAAATAAAATCGTCTATTTACTTCAAATACACCAACCACGGACATCGAATCACTTTAAAACAGCTACATACCTGGAACTTGCGTGGCACTGCTCTCTATAGCCATTGTCAGATATATGATTACCGAGTATTGGTTGGTATATTTGATACACAAAGCCATCGCTCAATTTGAATCTAATACCAATATCGGGTGGACCATGAGAAACAGCCTAAGCTCAAGTTTTGCATCAAAACGACAGTAGATATGTATGAAGAGGGCTCATTGGCTATCACGACTTAGTTACACCTCCACTTGGGGTCAATTAAACTCATTTTTGATACCTAGAAGCCCTTACACTCCGCCGCTTTTCCTTCTGAGAACCACCGAGATATAATATATTTACGTGAATCCAATGAGCCTTTTAAGCTCCACCAGTGACAACAAATTCTCCAAAATGCGTAACAAAAATGCTCGAAAGTGCATTAAATAGCAAATACAAAAACCACTTTCCTCAAAAAGTGAGAAATATGAAGAAAAAAAAAACTCCTTATAACAAACTATTCTTGAACTTTTTAATGACCACCCACGGTCACGTAAATTCCCAACTTTAATTGCAGTTAAGCCTCCCCCATCACACGTGAACCGCATGTACACTATGTCACGAAAAGGCGTCACTACTTTTGTAAGCACCTCCAAATGACATGTATCTGAAAGAACGCAATTCACGATGGCGCACAGCGACTACCAGGCCCTATACTCGTGTTTTCTGCGAAACTTCGACATTCTTCCCCATGATAAGCGCCCTTTAAGTTGACTCCTCTCTATCGACACGGGAATCTATTGCCCCACTATCACATGTCATCACTAGCATTTGTGTACCTAGTGTTAGCCACTTCAATGACCTATGATAACACCGCACATTGCAGCAAAACAAAAACAAAAAAACCCTCGTGATAGCTCGTCAAACATTTCCACAGGCCAATTAAAGCCCACCGTAGGTTTTGTTAGCCAAGGTATTGACTCTACAAATGACGTCATCTGTATTAAAGAAAATGATCATGTGAAGCACACAAGGCGTTGCATAAGCCCTTAGCACCCTATATACTGAATGCAAATCATACGTGTGTGTTCGATGCCAAGTGCAGGCTACGTGACGCACAAGGGTTGTGTACTTTATACAGAGGCAGTTCTATGTCTACACGATCGATTGCTTAGAATATTTGATAGAATTTTTTACGAACCTGAAGTTGGGGCTGGTTGAAACCTTTTAACATTGGTAGTCCCACCTCCACCGCCACCGCCGCCGCCACCTCCTCCATGATGATGATGATGATGATGCGGTTGCTGGTGATGGTGATGATTACTCAGCAGATTATCGTTGCCTGCCGCTGCTGACGATCCAGTGTTGCTGTGCGAGTTGCCAGATGCATCTGTGGGATGAAAGCTTCTCTGATAATGCGTCTCATTGTAGATGCGTTGGTAGCACGACAAGCTGGGTATTGTCCACGAGTTGTTTGTTTTGTAGTGGAAGTTGCCCGTGCCAAATATCGAGTGTGTGTTTGAGGCGACGGGGAGGTTTTGCGAAAGCGTGTGACTAATCGCCGACAAATGTGGGTGGTGCGGGTGGTGATGTGATGCTGGTGTCGCCGATGAATGCGACTGTTGGTGTTGTTGTTGTTGCTGATGTTGGTGTTGAGGCAACTGTTGCTGTTGTTGTTGGTGCTGCTGGTGCTGGTGCTGTTGTTGTTGCTGCTGCTGATGTTGACTCTGTTGAATTTCATTCCACTGGTTGCTGGGTGTCCCACCAGACGATGCCGAATTCGAACTGTGTACCCGTGAATTGGTTGACCCCACAGAACTGGTACTGCTGCCGCTTGAATTTGTTTGAGAATTATCATTGTTGCTGCCATCACTGCCATTGCCGCCACCGCCGGTACTTCCCCCAGTAGCGCTACTGCCAGAACTCGCAGTACTACCACCCGATGAGGACGACAACTGCTGGAAGTAATTATTCAAAGCAGAGTTTCCGTGATCGGTGAAGAATCCGTTGCATGTGCTTGTCTCGGACGCCATGCTTCTGGTTTGTAGACTCTTTGTTCTAATTAAATGTTCGTCGCAGAAGTAGCTTGTTTATAAATTGTTTAACTGGATGTTTCCACTCGTTTACATCATTAACAATGAGAGTCTTGGCAACAAATTGAAAGACATCTTGTTTTTTTTTTTTATACGTTTTCACTGGTATTGACCTTTTGGTGCTGTTCGAGCGGTTTTGCACTGTCGATATTTGTTTTGTGTATGTGGATTCTGAAAGTTTCTCTACAAATTGTAGGAATTGCGTCGGTTTATCTGAAGAAGTTTAGTGTTAGTTCCAGAGGGAGCTATCATCATCACAGTCTATCGGCGATATACTGGCATGATGATGGTGGCTTTCGATCGTGAGATACAATATTGATTGGTGCTAGCAGTTCTACAAATTGATGGATGGTTGGTAGGATGCTTATTGTAGAGGGAAACGTGACTTTGTCACCTCGAAAGTCGTGCAGTGTTTATGCGGATGTTGGGAGCTTTTAAGGAGACTTCGTTTAAAAAAACAAATCGGGGGCGTATGTGGAACATTTTTTTGGAGAATTCTTTTTCTATTTTTTGCCTTTTCTGCTCATCTTTGGATCTGATTCAGATTCTTAAATTTGGACGAGTTTTTAAGTGGAATTGGTACACACTTGGAGCGATTTGAGTGTGCCAGGTATGGGAGAAGAGTTTCGAACGAAGTAAGCTTATTTTGCTGAAAGTGAATAGTTCTGTGATCGACTATTGGAAAATAATCAGGAAAATGCAGCAGAGGGGACTTTACATATAGACACGAAATCGTTATCCTCTTTTGTAAACACCATCATGGGACTTGATATGCTCAGATATTATACCCCGGAAATGCAACGTAGTCGAATAAACTAACTAAAAAAATCATCGATCAACACATGAATAATAATAATATATATGACGTATATGACGATAATATTTAAATATTTTATATTTGATGGCTCATTTTTGTACTTCAAAACGAAAGTCGTCGTTCAGCAAAAAAATAAATAGTGAGCTCACTCCAACTGCAATAATTGTGATAGTTGCGATTTTGAATTGATAAATTTATGAGCGACTTCTGCTTAATGTTTCAAAAACAAATGAAGCCAATTAACGAGTTTTGCGACAAAAGTCCAAAGAATATTGCATCTGGGACACTATTTTTAGTTTAATAACATTTTAATTCCTTTTAAATAATTATAAATAATTATGGCCTTAATCGATCTAATTATCGAATTTACACATTAGATCGTGGAAACTTTTTTAAAACTTTGCGCTGGTAGATTTAATTCAAGTTTTTCCCTTCGACAGGTGTTGGGAGCTCGTAAATTGTGAATAATATTAAATGAAGAAATAACTGAAACAGAATTGAACTAAATAAAAGGAAAACGCCAGCAGTGCTAGTTGCTTCAAAAATTTTGTAAAATCAGTCACCACCGTATTTGGACAGGAATCCTTAGATATGAACACGAAAATGTGAGTTATTCCATAACCACACAAAGTCCTTAAATTGGAAAGTTGCAATTTTTGTTTTTAAAAATGTAGATGTGCATTCTTAAGATTCTGTGTTAAATAAGGTCCAATGTCGCAACATAAGATTCTGAAGCAAAGCTTACAAGCTAAGCAAGGGTAATTTTAGCGCAACGAAAAGTGAAACGCAGCAACCTAACAGAAGAATATGTTAAGCGTTTTGCTCTGCGATATCAAACTTCCTGGCGCCCGGCAGGGTAAGCTATTATTTTGTTAGAAAGAAGCGTAACAAAATATGAAACGCGATCGAAGGCCCCACTTCTTATGCAGCAACGCATTAGTGAGCTGAATTAAGAAAATTATCATAGAGCCTGTGAAATTGTTAATTTAGAATGTTTCATTTTTCGTTACGCAGTGGAACTTCTTGTGTGGATGTAGGGTTAATTGGATAATGGGAACTTCGAAGTAAAAACCACTTGAAGGCGAGACTTCCCACGTAGAAGTCAATGAGTGGAGTTAGCTCAGTTTACTTCAATATTATGTAAAATGTTCTGGCCATAGAAGGAATGTCGGGAATTAAGAGAGAACTGAATGCAAAATACTACCGAATGAGTACTTATTAAAACGACTCAATAGTGAATTAAAGTAAGAGGGTTTCAAAATTGTTTAGACTGTTGAATTCTTTACAGCGCGTCGAGCAAATCAACTTGTTGAAAAATAGGAGCGTAATGATAAGTGAAACACTGTTGTAGGAGCAACTCTTCCGACAGTGGTGTAGGTTGTGCATTTTTCAATATTCGTTACGCTGTGAAACATCTTATGTCGATGTAGGGTTAATTCGATAATTGGAACTTTGAAGTAACGAATATTATGCCGCAACAGTGTTGGTTGTCATTTTGCAAGAAAATTCACGTAACAAAAAGTGAAACATACTTATGCCACCGAAATAAGCGAATTTTGGCAAAATTTTGAATTTGCAACTTTTGCGTCTCCTTCTTCTTCTTCTTATAAACTGATAGGGCAGATTGCCGTTTTGGCGTCACAGAATGTAAAACGAAGTTCAAAGCCGTACGCCTTTTTAAAAAAATGCACCAGTGCAGAGCTCTTAACTGGTATCTCTCACAATGTAAAACTTTATAGCCAAACTTTACGCGAAAAAACTGAGAAGTGTAGCGAAATAAGTGTTTTTCAATGTTCGTTACGCTTCATCATATCAAGTTTCTTTTAAAAAAGTTACTTATTGCTTGAAAACTCAACTCAAACTGCTTTGGTAAGTGGCTCACAATTTATTTTTGAAAAATCGTAAATATCCCAATTTAAATAAATCCATTTTGGGTACAATAAAAGAGCAACTTCGCTCAAGAGGTTTTCAAGTCAATATTCTTAATTTGTTTAAATAGTGATCTCATGCTTAAACTCAAAACTGCACAAGTCTGTCAGTAGTCGGTTTCGCTATAATCAACGCGTATTTTAAAATTGAAAGCGAATGTGTCCCTTTTTGGAAACAAAATGGCGAAACTCCTGAACTACGAAAATAGTAAATTTGTTGAGACCACCACTTCTTCCCTTACACAATCGCATCAAGCTCTCCTTGTCTACCATTTAAGTAGCTTCATTCTGAGTCTGCCACTTAAATTGATTTGTATTTTGGAAAATTGCCTGCAAGCACCAATTCAATAACAATACTATTGCTGATGTTGTATAACAAGACAGGATATTAAAGCGACCAAACAAAATTTACAAAACATTACCATACTACTTAAAACAAGAGAACATTATTTAAAAATTACAGCTCTAGCACCAATTCAAAAAAAAATACAAGCTGTATAAAAAATTATTATTATTACAAATTTTTCAATGCTTCAATTATATTCGAGTGTCAATAAGTTTTGTTCGGCCACAATAAATACCTTATCTTGTAAAATATTTATTTTGATATTAAAATAATATTTTTCTTTTAATTGATTAAACACAAATCCGTAACTTAAGTTAAATAGAAAATTTTTGTTATCTGCCGATGAGTTGTTTTGGAAAAAGATTTTTTTTTTTTTTGTTTTCTTAATTCGAATTCGAGGATTTGTTTTTTTTTTAATTTGTTTGCACTTTCTAACATCACATGTAGATATTTTGTATTTTTATTTTAAACTGCACTAAATTTGCTAATATTCACTTGGTGTTATTTGTTATTCTCAAAAAATTCGCACACTTTTGCTTTTTGAAAATCTCGCGCGCGCGATATTCCGCCAAATGACAATTATAGATCTTGAAGTTGAGAAGATACAAAACGAACTGGAAGGAAGTCTATATTTCTAAATTGCACAGAGAAGTCAGCAGAGAGCCACACGAGCCAGCAGTTGTAGCAGCGGCTAGCTATAGGTATATACGAGACGATTGTCGGTACTACTGAGGGTACATCAAAAGGGTAGAGAACTGCGGTGTGACGAACGCTCAATAACAAACAAATGCAATTTTTTTTCCCCGTATGCTTATAACAAATGCAATTTTTTCTCGCAAGCAGAAAGCTAAAATTTTCCGCTATCGCACTTCTCTCAACAACTAAGCCCGAATTCAATAGATTTGATTTTCGCAATCTAATATTTATTATTATTTTTTTTTTGTGCGGAGAATAAAGACTATCTTCGTCGTATGCCAGTGTGTAAGTGGCAATTTGTATAATAGAATGGTTAAAACACAACAAGTCTTTTCTAAATGGGGTGGAGTTCGCCAAATCTACTGAGCAGAATGCATACGTTCCCTAGACGGGGTGCTCACTCTCTCACAATGTGCGCCCCGTGTTGTGGTTCTCTTTATAGGCAAAGCCACCCTGCATACAACATCACCTATTGCTATATGTACACAAGCTCAACAGTATATATGAAGTGCATACTGTAAAACTTGCAGTGGGCTTTTATAAGTCACGCGGATCTCAGTATGACCTGGAACCTACTGTCTAGTAACGTTCTAAGCACGTGGATAGCTAAGCTGAGCCAGCTCTTATTCGCTCGTTTGCACGGTGGTCGGTGGTGTCTCTTTCGCACTGGTGGAGCTGGCATAGTGGTCATGAATGTGCTAAGAAACAAACGAGGTACATTTCTACGGATGGATTAAATCGCCATCCACCCCTAGAGGGTGCGGTTGAGATGGCAACATCTGAAAGTCGATCCAATGTTGTACCTTTGCTCATCCCCCAAAACGGAAACCTGTTGTTCGGCGTGGTTAAGTGGACAGATTTACACCTAAAGAAAGTGACACATTGCAGAGATGCCTATACAACATCCACCACCCGCTTCGGCCACCAGTTGCTGCTCGCCGAAGATGTCCCGGATTTTTCTTGCTAGATTCAATCATCGTATGAACTCCCCCGACAAAAAAAAAAACAGCAATACTTCAATTCCTAATGTGAGATACAGTGGCAATAGCAAGCGCACCGTGTACATAGCTACATACACACTCGTTTGTTTTGATGTCATTTTGAGATCACGTTTTCGTACCACGTGCGCCACTTCCACAGTTCTACTTGCGAAAGGAGACGATGGAAAATGTGCACAACTACACACAGAATACACACGGGCATAGCTATGTGAATCGCAAAATAAATACAGAGCCAGAGAACCGATGAATGAGAGAAAATGAGAAAAAGCTTGTTGGATGTTGGTATTCTAGCGGCGACTAGTCGAAGCTGTTGGCTTTTGCACTCAGCTGTTCGTAGAAAGCTTCGACAATTTTATAAAGTCAATTGACGTAGATTCAAAACAGAAATTGAGAATGGAATATTTTATTGTAATAAATTCAAGTCAATGACTAGCAAGAGATACTTGATTGATAACGGGTATGCAATTTCTCTGGAGATTTGTGAAATTACGAAATCAGCTGTTGCGATATAAGTGGAGCGGATGCGAATGAAGGTGCGAAATGATGGAATGATTTATTCGATGCTTGATATTCGAGTTTCGAGCCGTCTGGCTGTCGGTGGTGTTTACTAATTGGGTGTGGATAATATTTTGACATTTATTTGGTGTACAGATTTCTGATTCGTTATGATATTTTTTTAGTGTTCTATTTCTATTTCCTTGATGACACTTTAGCGAATTCCGAGCAAAAAAAAAAAGTTAACAAATTTTTTGGTGATCCTCACCACGAATCCTGTTGCGGATAATGATATGTTTATTTCGCTTAGTTTTTTTAATGTACAGATGGTTAAATTTACTGAAACTTGTTATGTACCACTCCCATATGACATGTTTTATACCAGTTATGGAAACGATTTTAAGTGATTGCATAAATGTAATTCTTGCATTTAAAATTTTGAGTAAAACATCGAGGACATTTTTTGGCATTTGATTTGCGATCTCATTCTTGCACTCTTATTACCATTCAAACGGATCACTCCCTCCCATTTCGTGAGAAGAAATTGCTTGTGAGGGAGAACTTGTAATCTTACGCCACATTCTGACATTTGTCAATTCGAAGTTCAATAAATCAACACTCTTAAAATGTCGAGAGAGCAAATGCAAGTTTGAAGACAAAGAACTGTCATTATGCTCTTACCTCGGAGTTGGGCGAAGTTACGATTAGCGTTGCCACTTTGCTGCAATAACAGTAGATCTACTGCACTTTTTGCAAAAATAAATCCAATCTACTGCACTTTTTTTTGTTTGATAAGCATTCTCTTAAACACCTGTACAAAAACCATACATAAAAATAACCTGTAAAGAACCTCTAAACGAAGCCAACTTATTGCATAAAAAAACATTAAAGTGAAGATTAATATAAAGGGTGATTTTTTAAGAGGTTTAGAACTTTTTTTAAAAAAAAAACACAAAAAATTCGAAAAAATGAATGAAATATTTATTTGAATCGATAGTTTGAACCTTGCAATTTAATGTTTAAAGATAATTTCATGCAAATGTTGACCGCGGCTGCGTCTCAGGTAGCCCATCCGCTGAGTCCAATTTTGGCATACTCTTTCACACATATCGGCCGGTATCTCACGAATGAATGCATGGATGTTGGCTTCCAGTGCGTCAATCGAAGCGGGCTTGTCCCTATACACATTAGCCTTGGCATACCCCCACAAAAAATAATCTAATGGTGTCAAATCGCACGATCTAGGCGGCCAATTGACCGGCCCGAAACGTGAAATTAACTGTTCACCAAACTCGCCTCGCAATTGCGCCATTGTTTCGCGTGCTGTGTGGCATGTGGCACCGTCTTGTTGAAACCACATATCATGCAAGTCAAGAACTTCCATTTCGGGCAAAAAAAAGTTTGTTATCATCGCTCGGTAGCGTTCACCATTGACAGTAACGCTGCGATTCGCATCATCTTTGAAGAAATATGGCCCAATAATGCCGCCGGCCCATAAACCGCACCAAACAGTGGCTTTTTCGGGATGCATTGGTAGCTGTTGCAATGCTTCTGGCTGATCTTCACTCCAAATGCGGCAATTTTGCTTATTTACGTACCCATTCAACCAAAAATGAGCCTCATCGCTGAACACAATTTTTCGATAAAAAAGCGGATCCTCGGCCAGCTTTCCAAGAGCCCATTCACCAAAAATTCGGCGTTGTGGTAGGTCGGCTGGCTTTAGTTCTTGCACCAGCTGTATCTTAGAAGGCTTTACGCCCAAATCCTTCCGCAAAATTTTCCACGTACTGCTGTAACAAAGGCCTAACTGCTGGGAACGGCGCCGAATCGACATTTCGCGGTCTTCTGTCACACTAGCTGATACGGCCGCAATATTTTCTTCACTACGCACAGTACGTAAACGTGTTGGTGGTTTAATGTCCAACAAAGTAAATTTGGTGCGAAATTTGGTCACAATCTTCCGAATAGACTGCTCAGAAGGTCGAGAATGCCGATCATAAAATGGAAGCAGCGCGCGATGAACATTTCGAACCGAGCACGAATTTTGATAGTAAAATTCAATAATTTGCAAGCGTTGTTCATTTGTAAGACGATCCATGGTTAAATTGCAAACCAAACTGAAGCTGTTTGACAGTGACACAAGGTACTAAACACACGTCAGCTGTCAAAACCAGTGTTGCCAAAACCAAACCAGCTAAAAAATCACCCTTTAGTTTTAAGCAATTGATCTTTGTTTGAATCTACTGCATTTTTTTTAATGATCTACGGCGCTCCTCTCTTATTGAAGTGGCAACGCTGGTTACGATTGTGACTGAGAACTCTCAAAAGTCTAGGTTAAGTCTGAGCGTTGGCTGACTATATGTGGTGGACTAAGTTGTGGTAGACTAGATCGGTAAAACGAACAGCTTTTTTAGTTGATTTTTATGGAAGGGTAGCCGATGAATTTAGTCAAGATATTCATGCTTAGTTGACAGTTCGTATATGGGCTGACATCGGAAAAGTGACGTTACAGACCAATCCATTTTTTGCGTTCAGGGTATAACTAGTCCAGAGCTATATAGCCTTATTAATAAACATTTTTAGTTTCGACTCTAAATGTATGTAGTTCGCTGTGGCCTTATTTTTCATAAAAATGTCCCAATTGCGAGGTTCCGTAATTTTAAAGTCGAGACAAAAATTTGTTATTAGTAAGGCGCTAGATGTCTGACGGCTGTAGCCCATGGGCTGTAAAAGCCAAACATGAACTTCAAATTGCTTCCAGGACTGCTAAGCAATTTCCTGTCACAACCTGGAGAACAACATTCTAATGCTTTTCAGTCAGTATTAATTTTCCTTGGACCGATCCGCGTACGAAAAATACTGTTAGCCGCAGCTGAATGCATTTTTTAACGAGGCTGTGAGTGGAATTGAAATCAGCTCCTATGATTGACTGTATATTTCTTTAGCCTTTGATAAATTTCTGTACGATATCGTTTTCGAAATTCGTACGACCACAATAATCTACTCTATGATTTAATTTTTTCTGATTATAGGCGAGGAAACTGTCCTAGATGCTGCCCTCAAAGTCATTTGTTTTGTGATAAGCTGTTAATTCTGGATGCCTATCTTTTTAATGACAAACAATTTACGTGATTAAAGGCCAACCACTCAATTATATTGACACTTAGTACGAAGTGTAAAGTTTTTTCATGAACTTTACTTTAAAACAAGCGTCCTCCTAGAATTATCTCGACAAAAGCAGTCAAAATCAAAATCAAAATTTTTCAAAATAATTACAGCTGTCAAATAATTTTCAGAAATTAAAGGGGTACAAATGTGACAAGCCTCCTAATGCTTTATTGAGACACAAGGAAAATAAAATAATTTCGACCTATTTCTGCAATTTTAAGACCTTTCCACGCGAAGTTAATAATTATCGAAGGTATTATTATGTCGCTGAGATGACATATGTATTTTTAGAAGCGATAAGGTTTGTCATGAAGAAATTTGACATTGAAGATTGATCGTCTGGGGCAGACTTAGGCAAAGTCTTTCAACGCTTTTAATAAAATCAAAATAGCGCCCAACTAGGTTACAAAAATATTTTTTTTTTATTTAGAGTTTAAAAAATGAGCGAATAGCAAAAGTGCCTCCACGTAGTTTAGAGCGTGAAAGTAATGACAACAAAATACCAGATAGTGATGATTTTTCTTGAAGCAATGCTCCCCACTTGCACACGATTTGTTGCACTGAAGTGTCAAATAACTAGTTGGTGAAATAAAAAGTTTTTTTAATATGAAAAAGCTATAGGCAAAAGCTACGTACTTAGTGACTTACTCACCGAATAGTAAAATGCCAGTTCAACGGTTGGCTAGATGGTTCTTACTAAAAGCGCTGTTTGTATTTTCATATAGAAATGTCATAAAATATTTCTGTACCTTAAAAAAACATTAAAATTTCTCTAAATACACGATTGGGGTTTGTTTCATACTCTTGGAAAAGAGAGGTAACATCTTTGTAAAAGGAATTTTTTAGGATGGTCTCTTTGATTTATAAAAGCCATCGGCGACATTTAAGTATCTAGTTAACTAAGTCTGACAGGTGTCTGAACTCAGATTTGGTTGGCTTATATCGGTCACTGAACAGCTGCTTCAATTATGACGTCTATGGAGGGGTAGTCGAAGAATCTAGTCAAGAAATTATTTACTGAGTACTGAGTTGACAGTTTGAATATGTGGCGGACGTAGGAAAAGTGACGTTACCGACCAGTCTTGTTTTTGCGTTCAGGTTACACCTAGTCCAGACCAATCAACTCGACATAAGATAAATTGATTTTTGAATGTGCTTGTACTAACATCAAACATTGAAACACTTTCTGACGTTTCCTAAGTCACCGATTTGTGCAGAAATATTAACTAAAACTATGACTACCGTCAACTGTCCATTGTTACCATCAAGGTATGTACAAAATTCAAATAAACTCATTATTTCCCTCGCAAAAAGCCAATGCATCAAACCTAATCTACCCTATTTAAAAATAATACGTCAAGCTGTCAGTGGACTTGTAATCCCCAAGCACGTGTTTACCCTTTTAAATAAAAATAAAAACACGTCGTCCACTGTATATATCCTCGCACACATATTTGTTATACTCGTATATACGCATGAGGAAAATAACCGATAAGACTAGGTATATGCGCATTTGAAAACAAATAGTGCATGGCACTGATATATAGGCTAATGTTTTTCATGACAAAGCTTTCGCATTGTAGATACCAAACTATTTGATAACAGATGGCACTGAACCAAAAGCTTTCGTTAAAGTATAGTTTCCGGTGGAAACTGAAAAGTTCCATTTGTTTATTATTCGTGTCGTATTCGTCGTACGGAAATTTTCTAAAGATGGCAGATCTATCTTGAAGGTCCCGAGATGCTGGTGAACTTTTGTTCTATACGTTCACATGATAGTTGGCCGTGTTAAAACTACAGACAGTAGTTGACGATAAGCGTGATGAGAGAATGTCTAATAAATCCCACTACATGATAAGTTTAGTTTGTAGGTTGAAGCTTTCGGACAATTAACCGCTGTGAAAACAAAAACGGATGGCTAGCTCATGTCGATTATGATTAGAAAATCGTTGTATACTTTTTTCTATGAATACATTCTTCGAATATTGTTTCTATGCGTTTTACTTCAATTCTGGTTTGAACTTTGAATTTGAATGCGAGTTGTTATTGTTTTATTTTTTTATAAATTCTAGTTCCATTAAGTCAATAGATTACAGACGATCGATAAGGGAGGCCTGCTTCGGAGCTGGAATGATGATGTATTATCGGCGAAAAGAAAAACACAGAAAGCATTTAATACGTGTTCGCCTTTTGTTGGTATCAATTTTGTCACTTTAGTATATATTTATAGTGGTGACCAACGTTGCCACTTCAATAATAAATAGATTCGATCTTTCCGCAGTAGATTTTTTGTTATACCTACAAAAACAATGATCAATTGCTTAAAACTATATTAATCTTCACTTTAATGTTTTTTTATGCAATAAGTTGGCTTCGTTCAAGGGTTCTTTACAGTATGCATGGTTTTTGTACAGCTGTTAAAGAGAATGTTTATCAAACAAGAAAGTGCAGTAGATTGGATTTATTTTTTGCGAAAAGTGCAGTAGATCTACTGCTATTGCAGCAAAGTGGCAACGCTGGTAGTGACTTTATTTTTTTTGGGGGTCTCAGTTTTAGTACACGTCTTCAGCAATCGACGTGGAAACCATAGTTCTATTTCTTCTTGCGGTTTGGCTTACTTAAGGCACAAGTAATGCTCGGACTGTCATAACTCTTGTAAATAGCCCATGTAGCTATCAACTGGGTCCTTTAATGCAGTTCATTCAGTAATCCATTGATTTGCGAAGTCGCCAAAACCTTCCAATTGATTGGAAAAATTAACGAAGGCTTTATAAAGCTGTCACTTATCCAGTGTCAATTGACACCCCCTGTTTAATGACATCTGACGCATTAATTTGGTAGGTGATTTTTTTTTTTTTAAATTAGCTATAATGAAATAGCCTCATGAAATTAAACTTTTGCGGTTATACCACAGAAACTGTGTAATCTGAAGCAGTGCCACTGATATTTATTACGCACCGTTAATATTTAATGGGATGAATTTTAATGTTTCCCATACAATGTGGTTTGTCATCCCTATTATGCTGTATTTTCCATAATTCATTTCTGGGGAAGAAGCATTTTGTTTTAATTTCAACATTGAAAGGCCACAATCGCTGCTATGCCGTACATTGTAGTGTATCTATTTGTGGTACAACTAAAATAAATCCCAAATTCAAAATTAAATTTTTGAATAATTTTTCCGAAATACAATGTTTCTTTGAAATGGAAAAGTCATGATAGCTAGGTCACAAGTGAAACTATTTCTGTTGAAACAGGATAGTTGATTATTTTGAATTTGAAATGTAAATACGATAATTTTCACCTCAGACAGAGAATATTGAGTGCTGAAGAAAATCGGGCGTTAGGACCTACTCTATGTGTTTTATTTTTGGTACAAACACACTTGAGTTGGGTTAAATTAAGTGATTTCCCACTGAGTGATGTTGAAAATATATTTTTTTAAGTTAATGAACTATGTATTTTGAAGGCTGAGTGTTGTTTTAAGTAATTGGTACTATCGCCGCCAAATGGACCAGTGAATAGCAGATACAAAATTAAGAAGATAAATGTCTGCATTTGCATACATGAATATGATGAAATAGACACTTGAGTACGTTTTTGTGTTTGAACATAGAAAACAGATTAACGCTACATACCTTTGAAGTTTTTGTTTTTTAGAAATAAGTCTCACATAAATCACAGCGATTATGGTGCGTGGGTAGTTTCGAAATAGTTCGGACGTTTTTTCATCCCTCTGTAAAATTTACTTTGTCTTTGTTAAACCAAAATGCTGGTTCATACAACGCGATCTTCTGCTAAAGGGGATATTAGGTTAGGGGACATTCCATCAGCAACAATGCTTGGATTCGGAGAACAAAAGGATAAACTGGTTAATTCGCATAATTTTTAGTTATACGTCGACTCAATTAGTTTCACCGGAATGTCGATATTGTGACACGCAATTACAACAACTAATGTGAGTCCTCGAAGCGTCAAGTAGAGCGTAGTTGTTGTAATTGTGTGCTGAAAATGAAAAGCCTACTTTACTTTCCTCTGCTTAGATCGAAGCTCAAAAAAAGAGGCCTATTGATGACCCAAATGGACAGAAATATTGACTGAATAATATACTTTGTCCACAAGAAAGGTAGCTTATTTCTTCAGCTACTTTTGGAAATAGTAGCATAACTCTATGTATACCACAAAGGACACTATCCAGACTATCCAGTATGGCGCAGAATAGAAGAAATCATCAAATTTACATGACAATTTCGTGACTTTAAATGTTTTCAGACATTTAGGAGAAAATACAAGGATTGCCCTCATAAAATTATGTTTGACCAAAGCTGTTAAACAAAATTATGGTACGCTTAACAGCTCTAAAAACACTTATTGTTTACAATGAAATAAAGCGGGCAATAACCAAAAACGCCGTCACTACTGTCGGCTTAACATTTTTAATTAACAATCCAATCACGTTATTTTCTTGAGTCATCAACGTTGAAGTAAAAAAAAAAAAACCTTTGGGACGTTGCGAACTACACTGATGGAAGATAATTTTTAGCTTCCATTAAATGGCGACAAATGGAAAAGATTTAACACGAGCACAGGCTAAGAAAAAGTACAAAAAACAATCGGTTCAACTTACCCGATAAAGAAAGGGGAATATCCCTTGCGATTTGAATTGAAATTGACACTTCGGAACGAATTCTCCGCATAGTTTTGTTTTTGTTTTAAATTTATTTTATTATTGAACAAATTTTGCCTGGCACGCTAAAGGAGTTTTTGATTGAAATTGTTGGACTGAGTAAAAAATTATAGCAAACCGTATAAGACGCCTTCTTTGATTTAGTTGCGTCGAAAGTTTGTTAGGTTGTCCACTGGATTTTTACAGGTATAAAAGGTTTATGTATTTGTACCACAGTGATCGAACTTTGACCAGCGATGTAGGTAACGAGAAGTAGCATTTTCCCCAAATTCTGATGTGATGCGAAGATAGATTTTAATTAAATTTATTTATTAAAAGCACTGGTAGAAGTAATGAGGCTGTGCTTCTAAAACAGTTCGTTACTTTAAATTCGGTAACAGAATTCATCTTTGTGATGCGGAAGGAAATCTCTGAATTTCCTAGAGCAAAAATCAATTACTCGTTAGTTCTTAAATTCATTATTTTTTTCTTCAACTTCGAAGCGATTTGTTTTGGTTGCTCTCGATTTAAATCGAGCATCGTTATAAATATAACGCGAAAAGCGTTCTTTTCCAATTCTGTTGAATTTAAAATAAAGTGTAAAACTAAAACAGAAAATTTGATCAAAAGAACATGCACTTCGAGTTGTTTTGTACTTCTTTCAGCTATGTCCTATGTCATATTTTTATTTATTTATTAATAGTACTGGTAGGAGTAATGAGGATTTGCTAGTTCTAAGACAGTTCGATACTTTAAAATGAAAGAGGTTTTTTTTCTTAAAGCCGTCATATTTATTCGAATTATTCGGTAACAGGATTCATCTTTGTGATGCGGAAGGTAATCGTTGAATTCCCCAGAGCAAAAAGCATTTACTCGTTACTCGTTAGTTCTTAAATTCACTCTTTTTTTCTCAACTTAGGAGCGATTTGTTTGTTGATTGTTTTGGTTGCTCTCGATTTAAATCGAGTTATATAACGCGAAAAGCGTTCTTTTCCAATTCTGTTGAATTTAAAATAAAATGTAAAACTAAAACAGAAAAATTGATCAAAAGAACATGCACTTCGAGTTGTTTTGTACTTCTTTCAGCTATGTCCTATGTCCCTTCTGATGTGTAGGGACATACCATATGGAGTATAGATTTATTTATTTATTAATAGTACTGGTAGGAGTAATGAGGATTTGCTAGTTCTAAGACAGTTCGATACTTTAAAATGAAAGAGGTTTTTTTTTCTTAAAGCCGTCATATTTATTCGAATTATTCGGTAACAGGATTCATCTTTGTGATGCGAAAGGTAATCGTTGAATTCCCCAGAGCAAAAAGCATTTACTCGTTACTCGTTAGTTCTTAAATTCATTCTTTTTTTCCTCAACTTAGTAGCGATTTGTTGGTTGATTGTTTTGGTTGCTTTCGAATTCAATCGACTATCGTTATAGACCGCGAAAAGCGTTCTTTTCGAAATTTAAGCACCAAAATTCTGTCAAATTTAAAATTAAGTGTAAAACTGACAAAAAGAACATGCACGTCGAGTTGCTTTGTAATACTTTCAGCTTAGCATTTATTTGTACAAACAAAATATCTTTAGACTGCATCAAAAATTTCCAATTTGTATTATGGGCCCAATTTTAATGATTCACCATTAAATGTATTATTGTTTTTTTTTTTTTTTTTTCATTTTCTTATTCGTCCTTTTTAATGTCCTATTGAATATAATTTTCTTTTACTTTGTCTTTCCGGCAAAATATTATATACCAAAATAAATTTGTTGAGTTGAGAAAATTACTCGTTACTCGTTACTTTATTAATTTTTATATAGTGAAGACACCTAATTTGGCTGAATGTGTTTGTAAACAAGCAAAGTGGTAATTTTTTATGGAAAATGTCACAACCCCTTCGATCTGAGCGTCATGAGGGATTCCCTTAGCTCTCACGAACAGCAGAAAAATATAAATAAAATTCCCAAAAATCCATCTATCTCCTAACCAATATCGTTTCCTTATTTTTAAGCATACGCAAAAACACATTAAGTTGATTTACGTGTCTTCCCTTTCGAACATTTCATCGAAAACTGACATTTATGAATGTCACAGAGTGTATGTGACACCCCCGTCCATGGCACATGCATTTGTCCTCATCAGAGCATGTCACCTACCCGCGCCGATCGGTTCAAGCCCCCTCAACGCGTATCATCGATTTAGGCATTTACATCGTCTTTCTAATGGACGGGGCATGAAAGAAATTTTGCCAACTACAGCAATGCTTTGTCGAAAATGCTTATAAAAATAGGCAGGAGATTGTTCTTCTTGAGGACCAAATAGTTTTTTTTTTTTTCTTGTCTCACTCATTCTTGTGCTTCGTTCGATTGGAATACGCTGTGCGTATGTACGGACACAATGAATAGAAATAACTTGAGCTCATTGAGAACGATGACGACGACAGAGTAACAAAAGTTTTTTATTATTCTTGCCGACACAAGCAGGCTGTAGAAGATATGTGAAAGTATCTGTGTCTCTTTAGCCATTGTGGCGACCTTCGAAAACCTTTTTGGGGGCGGGCGATCGTTCTTTATCGTAATGGTACTTGCAGGTCTTGAATCACCGAGAACGACAACGAATATTATTGGTTTAACTATAGAGACGCATATTTTTTTGGGCGAAATTTATTTTTTGATTTTGTGGAAATTCGGGTAGAGAACAGCAAAATTATTGGCACGTTTACAAGTATGCGTTGGATGCGTTGTTTGACAGAATGTAAAATTGTAATCAGAATTGAAGCGAGTTTCATGCGAGCTGCGGCTGATGTGCTTTAATGAAAACCACATGCGTTCGAATGCGTTGGCTGATGAATGGATGAGCGCTTTTGGCGCACTTTAAATGAGAGGAGGCGAAACAGGTGGGAGCGATTTGTTTGTTTAAATTTATTTTTGCACAACAATGAAAGTGAAATTTCTCAAATCATATGGAAATCAATTTACTATCGCTACAATGTAGGATGTATGATTTTTTGTTTTGTTTTATTGGTGGATATTCTCAAAAGTTGACTATGGTATCGGTCAGAAAAATGGTATATGACGTTCTGGTGTGGGAGGTTGAACGTCCTATAGTTGGTGGGTGGTTTGGGAAGCATATTTTGTGATGAGCGAGATTTTTCGTCAATGGGAAGTTAAGTGGAATTTTCCGGAGTCAGAAGTTTTAATTTACTGTGGTAATTTGTGGTTTGTTTAATGATTTGTGAACATCTACCTATATCTTGTGTATTTTCCATAAGATAATTCCAATTTTTCGCAGCTCCTTTTTGTACTTCTCCGTGGAAAGACGAACTATAACGCTTCAACATTGTCGATTAAAGTTGATGAATATGCAGACATTGGAAAAACGACGAGAAAAATCAAATGCTTTATTTTTACTTAGCATCCTGACTGGCAAAATAAACTCCCCCTATATTCATAGTTCCATAAACATCAATACTAGACAAGTATACTAGACCGAGGGCAACAAGGAATCCAATATTTTTATATCAAACGACGTCTCGATGTGACTATGGAAGCAATGGCCCCATAAATAACTTGACGAAGGATTTTAATGAGTTCAATCATGTGATTGATTTCAACCTAACAAAATTAAATTTAAACCAAATTTTAAAAGAAATGTAACACATGCTTAGATAACTACCTTTTTTAAAAAAAATTATTAGTAATTGATTAACTGTGGGTTAAATGTTTAGTAGTTAAATAAATTAAAATTAAATTAAACAGATGAGTGCAAAGCTGCACACAAATATAATTTGCATCGGGGGCTGAACCGGGAAGAAATGTAACATATGTTTAAATAACTACTTTTTTTTTAAATTATTAGTAATTGATTAACTGTGGCTTAAATGTTTAGTAGTTAAATAAATTAAAATTGAATTAAACAGCGGCTCGAGATGAATGCAAAGCTGCACACAAATGTAATTTGCATCGGGGGCTGAACCGGGAAGACTTCATGCAACAATGGAAAGAACACAGTACGCTGGTCGCCGTGAATTAATTTGTCCTCTGCTCAAAGAAAGCATATATGTATTAGGCTTGCAGTTGTTGACTTAAAATCGTAGGAAATTTCGCAAATTTATTTCCCTCTCATGTTCCCCATTTGTGAATCCCTTCCGCGCTGACAAACTGACTTAACATACCCAGTCGTCGTTTCTGTCTAATTCTAGCTGTCCACGATCTGTCATCCGCATTTCACTTCATATTTCCTTTGTAATTCTCTCTTTTCAATAATACCTATACCTATACCTAGATAATGTTTATTCTTGGATGTGTCCATTTTCCGTATATTCATCCCTAGAAAATGTTTACCGAAATATACTTTTTTTTCATCTCAAAAGCATTTCAGCTATACAATGTCGCGTTTCTATTGATTTTTGTTTGTATTCACTTTGTAATGATTAACAACAATTCCAAAAATAGAAAACAAAAGGAAATCGCTTGTCTGTTTTGTTGTTAACATAAAATGGAGTATAAAAAACAATTGCTAAATATTTAAGATTTATTAAAGGAAGGAATTTGCCTCTCTAAATGAATTTTGTTCCTACCAATGGTTCACTCGGAATGAATAAAATGAAACAGCGTCAAATGTGTATTCCATGGGATTTGTTTGTTTAACATGAAGATAAATATACACCAAGTTTTTTTTTTTTTTTTTCTGTTTTTCTATTACACTGCGGGTTGGCAGGAACTTTTGGAAAATTAAATAAGTATGTGCAAGTAACTGAAAACAAAAAAAAAAAAGATCCCATGGAAGGCGGAAACAAAATGTCTTTGTTAAAAAACATTCAACAAATAAATAAGAGAAACATATTTTAACGAGAAAACTAATATCCGAGGGTATTAGACAAAATTAAATAAATAAACGAACATGACATTTTAGTGTCTCTCAAGGATGCACGTTATTTATATAAGATATTTGCTATTTTTGTTAAGCTTCAGAGCTGCACAGATTTTAATGATTTGAAATATTTTTGGTTATATTCAGGTCATCGGCTTGAAATGTCTTCCCAGTTATAAGTATAACAAAATAAAGCAAAATTTTGCGAAATGATTTGTTATTCAGTCTAATTTATATGTGCCTCTAATTGGCGCCCAACGAAGAGTGCGACAAACAAGTGGCAGTGTCTTACCTCAAAACGTCGCAACTCTATGCGCAGAAAAGTTAAGGTTTGACTTCGGACGTATAGCCTTTTTTAGATCAACCTTACTTGGGTCTTTGATCCCAAAAAAAACATGCAACACGAATTGTTGTCGAAAACTAGTCCTAGGTTTAACAATTGACAAATGCATTCAGTAAAGCAATCTAGGGCCAAAATAGGTTTTGAAACCTTAGATGGTTTGTTGTAATGCGCTCTGGAAAACTAAAAGTTTTGAGTATATTTTATTGGTTTTTACTGAATTTATGAGAAGAAAAAACTAAAACTAACAAAAAATACCAATTATTTTCACAACCTTTGTGTCTGAAAGAGGTTACGTAAATTGGCGCCCAACATAAGGTCATTTGTGTTTGATTAATAAGAATGCTATACAAACTTTAAACATTTTTGATATTTAAAAGCAACCATTTGTATAATTATTCTAATTTTTATTGAAGAACATTTTATTATTGTGAGCTTGCAAAGCGAAACCTGGACACTAAAATTAATAATGGTTAAAGTTTTATTTAAAATATTTTTTAAAAACAATTCTGCTGTTATAACATTAAAATTCCTCATATTTTCTGAAAATACTTTCAAGTATCTCATTCGTAAGTCATAATGTCCAGTGAACCATGGCAATTGTCGCAACGAAAATTTATTTATTTACCCAAGGGTACATTACAAACTGTGCATTCCTATCCAGATTTTAAACTACATGAACACATTAAACAACTGGTGATTATTTAGAGAAGACAGACACAAGCTCCTTCCCGTGTAAGTACTATTTTCCCGAGAACTGTAGATGGTGTAATAAACATTTAACGAACAGTCATAAGAATTGCGCACCCATAGAAATTTTAATAATAGTTTTGTTTAACAAGTGTACATGCAAAATCTTAATAAATACCAGAACAGTTTGATTGAACACCAAATTTACATCCTCGGCATAAACAAAACAGCAAAAAAACTGTCAGAACCTGTATTTATGCAACGGCTACGCATTGGCTAGGAGATACGAATTAAGTACAAACTCATGTGCTATAAACAATTTGTCAAAACGAATCCACCCTATGTCTGAAGTATACATAATTAAAACAAAAATTTGTCAACTGTTTATATTTCCATCAACGCGTTCCTGCAACCGAAATTCTATGTAATACATATTTTCTCGAAATGTCAAAGAGAAATATTAAAACATTTTTTCGCGGAATTTCTGAATGTTCTAAATTTAGATTTAAGCGATAGCGCGGTACATTCTTGCTGCTACGGGTATCTCCCATAGTCACCGTCAGTCAGTACCCATTAAAATGATTCCAACCGTGTGAAATGAACGACAGTGACTGTTTGTGCTGTCAAAAACTTGAAAATTTCACCTCTTTTCTCTTTTCTCTTTTTATTATTATTATTATTATTATTATATCAAATTTCTGTTTAAAATTTAAAATATATTGGTTTTCTTTGAGCAGAGGTGTGAATTTTTTGTGAATGCAAAATTTTAAGCGATAAAATTATTTTCATCTGCAAAATAAATGAGAGAATACAAACAAAAATTTGTTTATTTCCACAAATCATTTAATAAATTGTTGCGATGTAAATAAAAAATTTTAAATTAAATTTTCGATGAAAAATTGAAACAAAGATGTTGTCAACAATCGAAAAGATGAAAGAAATTAATCGTCTGCCAATGCATATATCGCCTTGGAACAGGGTGGTGGGTTTTTATTTTACAGGGGGTCTCTTAAAGGTTGCTTTTAAATTTAAATTGAACAATTTTTGAATTTATTTTTAAATTATATTAAATTAAATGAAAATTAGAATTGAAATTAATAATTCAAGAAACATTTATATAATTGTCAAACATGTAACGTAAGCAAGAAAGCGACATCTAGTCGGAAGACAGAAGCTCCTTCGAAAGTGAGCTACAACTTTAGATAATTTTTATCGCAGTCATAGCTGTCAGTCATAATTATCTAAGGCTAGAACCCATTTTCGATATATCGTTCCACAATATTCCGCTTCGTGGTTCATGTACCTATAATGGACTGTGCAACGGATTGTAGCGTGCTCATTAAGATTTAATATAATTTAATTTAATGTTAAATTTAGCAATGCGGTCATGTGACAGGTTATTGAAGAAAGACCTCGCTTAAGTGTATTTTTTAACATCAATGGAAGCAGAGCACGTCTAGAGTAGGTACCTCATAATTTTGAATCTTGGCAAACCTGCAGCTGTCTGCTGCTAAAGAGCCATGCATATATATTGAGATGACTCAATAGTATTGTGCGAAATTATACAAACTCCAAGCTGTCCTAGTCGGCATCGCATGAGTGTAGCCTTGGGAAATTAAAACAGCTCCAAGTGTTTCGTTTTATTTAGACATAACCTAACATTTAATACCAATCACTAACTCTGGAGGTCAGCAGTCGACTTGCCCTTTTCAATAATTAAGTAGCATTAACCCGCACCATCCTGTGCACCTCTCACTAATTACATTCGTCTATTTTTATTGGCTTTTTATAGCTTTTATAGCTTGCATTCCCCAATTAAAAAGAAATAAATAAATGAATATATCAGCGCGAATTTTATTTTCATCATAATTTGGATAGATTTATATAAATATTTTTGTGCTTTCTAGGTTCAAGTAGGCAGTTCTGACGATCTGAAGGACGTTTTTGATGGGTTGCCACTTTCACTCGATGAATGTTGCTTACCGCAGTATTCGTCATACATTCCCCTGCTGCCTGCCTTTTGTAATCCTCATTACCAAAAAAAAAAAATTTAAAACATGCCTGCAAGACACAATAAATGTGCTAGACAATGGACTCTGAGTCTGAGTCTGAGTCTTAGTGAATATTTATCTGCAACTACACAGCCGCCGCTGCTCGTTCGTTTAGAACAAAACGAGAAACTGTTGTAAGCTTTTAATAAATTCCATCCGCCGTTTAATGTTAATCGCACAGCATATGTCGGCAGCAGCAGCCAACGAGATTTATCCGGTTCGTGTCGAGTCTGGCCAACCGTCTTCCAATTTCACGATGTAATTTGAAGACGTACACAGTTTTTGATTCAAGACTAATTCAAGAAAAACCTGCTACGAACTCAAATAATGATGGATTACCAGACATTGACAGACACCCCTCCCCACTCCTACCAATTACGCCAAATAAACCCCCAAACAAATACAAAGGAAAATATTAAAAGAGTTGAAACCTATTTTAACTAAAGAGCGGTTGGGGGGGACTTTTATAAATACCTGGGTGGCAAAAAGGAAAAATCGCATAAAAATATCTCAATCAACACCGCATTGTTTGGCGTATCTGTTAGTTTTAGTTATTTTTGTATCTACACGACAAATGTACATGTGTGCTTGTAAAGATATAGCAACCGCACATCACCACAGACAACTAACTATGCGTAAATCTAACAACAATCACGAGGCATTAGTCTGCATTTTCACGTTAATAGATCTCGAACAATGGTGGCATAAGCACCAGCGCTCACACAAGACACAACATGTGCTGTGCATGGGGTTTCGCTTCGGGATTTATGCAAACATGTGACCGAAAATTCATTAGCTTGTTTTGGTTTTAGTTTAATTTTTTGGATGGTTGATTTGATGAGAGGAAAGAGGGGACTTGGAGGACGTTGTATGATTCAGAAACCGCTGAAGAGCCATTGATAGCGTTTTGAAATTTAATTTTTTTTATAACAAGTTGGTAGGTGGTTGGAAAGTGCTGTCTTTGATGAGGTACAGGGGTCGGCAATTTTTTTTTTTCTCACTAATTGGGATAGGGTGGAGATCTAACGTAATCCAAAAATAGAGAGACGGACGGAGTCATAAAGCACTTCACTAGGAAAGGCTGTAACCGATTAAATGTCATGGAGGTGATTTCGATTTAATTTAAAATAGAGACTGTACGTTTGATGACCAGAGCTCACTTAATTAAATTCAAAAGATCTAAAAACAAGACCCTTCATCCAGTGTTGGTGAATTCTAAGCATTTAAATTATAGTGACCCGAAATTGCGATTCAAAATTGTTCCTTGCCAGCCCCTTAAACAAATATGGTCCACACTACCCTCACCCCTCCCCCATCGGACAATCTCAATATGCACTCAAATGGGGATTGTATTACCCCGGCAAATATACGTAGGTATAAACAAGCAGCCGCCCATTAAAATACGAAACGTCCCCATTTGCATAGCATGCTTAAAGTGAATAATGTCCTTGCATTAACTTCCTTTTTATTTATCGGGCTGGAGGGAGAAAATTTCAAAACATTATTTACCCGTTAGCCAGGATATTTTTGTTTGCCGAAATAAATTCCAAACTTTCTGTCATAATGGCAACACACAAAAAAAACGAAACTTCTTTCTCTCAAGTCACGGCAGTAAAAATCGGTTTCATGCGTCACTTTTGGATAATTTTATGAGGCCCAAAACTGCCGAATGCTATTGATTTTGCAATAAGCCCGAGAAGATATACATTTAACCAAAGAAGAGTCATATGCCTCCGTATGCATTTAATGGCCTTCTTGCGAGACAGTTTGTGGAAAGGAAACTCCACAAAATATGGTGAGGTTTGGGGTGGAGTTGTGTTTTATTGGTGTTTTCATAAACCATCATAAATAGATGGTCGTGGTTGGGTGACGGACGTGACTTTTTTCAAATGGTTCAATTCAGGTGAGGAGTGGATTTTAAGATCGCATGGAAAACACTTGTTGAACTATATGCAAATCGGTGTTGAGACAGTGTGGACAATACTCATGTCGAAAATAAAAATTTGTTGAATAAGCCCAGCAACTAAATGAACTGGAGCAGCTCAGCTACAAAGAAGCTTATAAGTTGGGGCCCATGTCCCTCTTAGACAGATATTTTGCCAACAGAAAAAAATTTCTACTTTTTGAGTATTGATTCCAGCATTGCCACACGAGAATTCACATTAAAGGAAGTCACGAAACGAATAATTATTTATTCACACAGACTTCAGGACTGTCCGCCACCCATATTCCAAATAACATACGCAGCTAGAAAATTTAAATAGAAAAACAAATGGGAAATTTCGACAAAAACTGGGGGTCAGATGTTAGGTTTGACGTATTGTGGGCTTTAATTTTTTTTAGGAAATCAAAAGTACTTTAAAAGTGTCTTAAAATCTTAAAATAAGTAGTCGACTGAAATATTTTTGAATAGGTATAAAAATATATTTTTTTTAAAAGTTCCCATCAACTTGATTTAGCTAAATCATCGTGATTAATATTTACGTGATTTGGGTATATGTGTTTAAATTTTAATTACGTATGTGTTATCGCAAATACACACAAAATAAAATCAAACATACCTGTTATTAACTTCAGCACTTTATTTAGCAAACAAACAACAAAAAAAAAACTGTCAAAAAAATTATTTAAAATTCAATTTTCTAATTTTGTTCGTGTTTCGGTGAGTTTTTGATATTTTTATTAATTACATACAATCAAAAATTGTTTTATTCTTGGTAGGTATAGCCAGAAAACAGAAACAACAAGAAAAATAACTATCCCACAATATTGAAAGTCGGACACCTAATGTTGACAAAAATGTCACAATAAATCACGAAAAGTTCGGTGTAGACGCCTTTCGTGATTTATAAATCACTTTGGCTAAATCAATCACGCTGGTGGAAACATGCTATAAATCTAATAAAAATATACCAACGGATTTCAAACACACTTTAAAGTGTCAGGGAGTCAAAGCCAGTACCAAGTTTTTTTTTTCAAATCGTTTTCAAGACTTTTTGCTAAATAAATAATAAATATCGATTTAATTCAAGCTTGCACTTGAGGTATGTTTTACAAGTCTTTTTGTGATTAGTTTTTGCGAAATTATTATGTGGAAAAATTGCTATCACTTTTGTCATGATAAAAGGCAATTTTCAGCTCTTAGCGTGGAAATTTGCATAGCAAGAGTCTAGTTGCACTGTATCCAATGCTAAATTCGCATCGTCCCTTTTTTTATTTCTCGCTTTTTTTTTTTAAAAATTGGATTTTTTCTGTTGACTAAGCTCTGGAATATTTTTCAGAAATCGGATGAAACCTACAATAATGCTCGATCTGCGTAATATGTAATGAAGACTTTAGGGACACATTTTGAATAAGCTGAATAAGAATTTTCCATTTACAAGGTTTCTTAAGAGCAGCTAAGTTTTCTGAATAAAGTAAGACTCTTGACAAATATTCGGTTTTTTTTTTGTTCAAATATTCACATCAGAAGCTCAAGCGATTCGAACTTAATTTTATCTTTTGCGCTTCAAGTATGTTTTGCTTAATTTAAGTGTTGAAATGGTTCTGTATTGAATCGAAAAATGTTGTCTTAATATTTCTGCTAATTAACAAAAAACAACAAGGTATGCCGACAACCCAGAAGTAATATCAAAAGTATGGTTTTAATACCAGCGCTTAAACTGCTTGATTATTTTCCTAAGTTCCTTTATAAAGCACAGCTCCACTTCGCTTCGCAAATTGTAAGAACCCACCCATAAAAAATGGCGCCCATTGATATTTGAACAAATTATGATCAATAACATTTTTTTATTTCACTAAATATTAAATAAAACCTCACGGGATGCACATTTTTATTAGCTTAAACGATTTTAACCTACGGAATTTTTTTTTAATTTTTATGTTAACCATTTCGTTCAAAATATATCTGAAAACCAAAAACTGCTTAAAAACCGTGATATTTTATAATTCAATTCCTTCAACATTTTTGATTTTACGAATGTCCGAATTTCTTCATTTGTTGTTCTGTTTTTAGAGAAAAAAAAGTCTTTAAATTTATTTTTATATTATGGAGAGAACCATTTCCGCCATCTTTGCATTTTTATTTGACTGGGAACTCAACCAAAAATTCAATAATAACAAAATTGGGACATACAGTCTCGTGCTGCCATTTAAAAACTGTCGCCTGGTTCTAAAATCAAAATCAACACGTGATGGCTAAATAATCAAAGCAGGTCATTACGATTGTTACCAAAATTAATTTCTAAGGTAATATGGTCATTTCTAACTTAATGGAAAACTCAGTTTTTCTCTGTATTATCGTAAAATGGATTTTTGAAAAAAGTCATTTTTGAAAAATATAGTTTTCCCTAGTTTACCATAAAACGGCATGATTTTGAGTAAAATTTGCTGTTTTCAAAATTATTGCGTCCTTAATTTTCAATTCGAATCACTGGAAACCCTCACTTTAAAAATTGCTCACATCTCGAAAACCCCATTTTCGATTTCGATAAAACCCTAAAAACCAGGTAATTGTTACATCCCGAACAATAACTTGTACTCGGTTTTCAGCTAAATAGTTAAGCAATAGTATTTTTCAAACTAAACATTGCAATATTTGGTACTGTTTTGTCTACCAAATTTTACAAAAACCGCTCTAACGATTTTGATCAAAATACATATAAAAAAATTAAATCAGTATTTAAAATAAGGTCCCGTACTTAGTTTTTCTCAAAAAATTCGAATAAATTAGATTATTAATTATTTCTCAAAAATGATTGCACAAATCCCGATCTATTTTCCAGATTCTATGCTATATTTTTGTTATAATCTCCCCACTTCCGATAAAAATGCAATAACAAAATACATTCATTTAAGCAAATATTTCCCTTTTTTTCAGCCTAGTTGAATGCTTTTGTTGAAACTTTTGACGAATGAGAAAGTTTTGATCGACCCAGTCGTGCACTTTATTTGTGGTTCGATCCACATCATTCGTGCCCCAAAAATGATGAGAGTTTGTTTCTGTATCAAATGCAAGGTCAACCTACATTTCATGCTCGTCCTCAGTTTCATACATTAGCCACAAAAATATCCTTCTCACTAAATTTTACAACACCATCTTCCATAAGCTGTTGCACATGGAATGTATCTCGCAGGTAGGTTTATCTAGTATGATAAGATTAGTTTGAACATGTTAAGTGTTAATAATAATTCATTAATGTTTTCCACAAACAACACCACCAGCACCACGCACTTATACCCACTCATGTGCGTATGTATTTCTGTTTTTTTGTCGGAATTTCAAGGCATTACGCGTTTCGAATCATGTGAGCATATTCCCCCCGTTGTCATGACGAAAGATACCGCAGAAAATATACATTTTTCCTTAGGCTGGTGTATTTGTTGTTCGCTTTTATGAGTGAAGGCTGCCCCCCAACCGCCGCCGTCACAATCCAACTAAAGCACTATTAATTAGGTCTGTTCTGTTTGTTTTTTCCAAGCTTTCCTTTGTTTAATACTTGCGCGCATTCGCTATGATTCTAAAATAATTTTAATTTATTTTTAAGTTAATTTTAAATTCCCTCTGACGTAGATGGGATTTTATTTTCTGCTGGCGTAGTAATGGCCCACAGGAAATAGTATTCCTCAATGGGTTTTGCATAGGTATTACGGTTTTCGGACTGCAAACCGATCGTAGCGTAAAATTTCGTCAGTTCGACAAGAATGTGTTTAGCTATAGGTGGTACATTTTTTTTTCTGCGATGCTTTCTGAGGCACTGTGTGAGAATAAATTTAGTTTCACTGACGTAGGTTGGCTGAACGGATGAACGTCAATTTCGGGGGTGGAGCTGTAGCTGGTGCGGGATCGCTCAGTATTAAAAGGTATTAGCTTTTATGATTAATCGGAAATCACTAATGACAATGATGTGCAATTATTGTCAAGGATGCAAGCTGATCGTCTTGGTGTTGCTAGACGGAACACACAGTCTCAGGTACTTTAGCTGAACCGGTTTAAACTGAATACACGCGATAAGTGGATGTGGATAAATAAATTGGGGAATATCACCAGGTAAGAAGATATGCAGTTAAAATTTAGTACTCGGCAAACGGTACAATAGTCGGTTGTGTCTATCTACGCCTTTCTGAATCAGCCTGAGCTTATGGTATTCCCCTTTCGACAGTTTTTATAGGCACTTATCAATTGCCTTTGAAGGTAAAAAAGGAAAGCTATATTGCTAGCCTATAGTCTATGTGTGGACTAATCTTAGATAGGAATTCGATTGGATCGTTTCATTAATTTTAATTTGACGCTGAACAAAACTAAGTGTCGGTTGAGTACCAGACAGCCATTTAAACGAAGAAGTATAAGAATGACTGTAAGCACTTTTGGCCCAAAAATGAGCCGACTCTTGAAAACCAGAACTAAGTAACTCCACACAAAACAACTTTGAACAACTGAGTTTTTTTGTACAGGACCACCCGAAAATTCCTTTCGAGATATGAGCAGTTAAGTGTTTTCGGTGATTCGAATTGAAAATTAAGGACGCAATAATTTTGGAAACATCAAATGTACTCTAAATTTGCAATTTGGTCAAAACCGCTATTGCCGTTTTCTAGTTAACTAAAGGAAACAACATTTTTCAAAAATGACTTTTTTCAAAAATTCATTTTGCGATAATACAGAGAGAAACTGAGTTTGCCATTCAGTTAGAAATGACCATATTACCTAAGAAATTAATTTTTGTTGCAATCGTATCGACTGTTTTCGAGATATGTCCAAATTTCAAAAGTACCGTTATTCGATTTTTTAGCTAAAAACTGAGTATGCAGTTATGTTAACTTCACCCACTTAAGCTTAAATATCAATTTTGGTTGAAATCCTGAAAGCCGTTTTCGAACAAATCAAACTGGTATGAGAATTTTGTATGGGAAGTACCATTAATATTGAGGTTACCATGCAAAAAAAAAAAACAGCCCCGAACTGTAAGCCACCAAACTCCAAATCCGAAGTTTGAACGAAATCCGTTCAGCTGCTTAGGCTGTAGGCCTCGGGACATACAGACAGACGGACAGACGGACAGAATTTTGCGACCCACTTTTTTGAGTTCGCCTATCATCGTAATGTCAGAATTGATTAACATCTCGAGTTCGAAATTTTGTACGAATACAATATCTTTCTCTTACTACGTAATGGAGAAAGTTAAAAATCGATGAGGCTACTTCCCGTCGCTCACTTAGTGTCAAACTCATGTTGAGCAACAAAAATATTGGGCCTTATTAATAATCGTTTTTAACCTCCAGAATAAATACATGGTCACAATATGCAATTTTGTATGCCAAATTCCGCCATTGTGAGTTCGAAAAATTAGGCCTGAACACTAAAAATGACTATTAGTATTGCGGACTAACATTTAGTTGTAAAACACTAAAAAATGACCCCGTACACCTAGTGCAACATGTCTGATTTTGACAAACAAATAAGTCCCTCGAATTGGTCAACTGGGTTCATGAGTTGATGACCGCCTTGAACACCTAACCGCGCATCATTGGTTAAGCATCTCGTTGAACACACTCGACAACTGAAAGCTACTCACGCCCTCATGGAATCTTCCGATGGCTTAACTTGAAAAGACACAAATAATTTTTTTTCACACCCAAAATAACTCAATTTAAAAGCAAAAAAAGCAAGAAGTTGAGCAACGGATTGAAGGGATTATGTGCGGCACATTATTTTAGATTTGGGACCAACCATTATGTTCGACTAGTAACACGAGCTCGTTCTCTACCCATACGCTTGTTGAGCAATGCGTTATGCAACCACCTCCAAACGGATCAAACAGGTTGGTTGCTTAGAATTAGGAGCATCGTGCATTGGAGTTGAATTGATGCATTGGACACCAAGTAGACGACAGGCATAAGGTCAGTCTCGGACAAATCAACGAACTCGCCGGTTGTTGAACAGATTTTTGTCTAAAAGCAAGAGGTACTATAAACGGCAAGGTGCAATGGACTACATTCTCATGTCCAAGGATGGGGAAAAGCTCCTGATATTAAGCGATGCTGAGTCCTCTTAGACGTAAAAATAGGATAAAATAAGTCTTCCAGATGAAAGTAAAAGAAGGAAAACTCACGACAACAACCGAGGTAGTAAAGCTTCTCAACTAATCTTTTGGTAAACTGAAATCGAGATGGAAGGACTGATCTGCAATTGGTTAAAGGTGAGAGTTGAACTCGCTCCATAGCTGTGAATAGTCTCTGCCAGAGATACTACAGCCTTCGTATACACTGTGATCCCACGTACGTAGCTTCTATTAAGACCATACATAATGAAGCTTACAAACGGAGGTTCGGTCCAGTGATGGGACTTGAGATAAGTGAAGCGGTGGTAGATAGCCTTAAAAAAGGTGTCAGAATAGAAAATTTGCCATGGTAAATAATTAATTTATTTATAAAAATTGAATAGTAATATCTAATAATAAAAAAAAAAAAAACAGGGAAATAAAATTAACATAAATCAGTCATTTCTTATTATTAATTTAAATAATATTTAAAAATGCAAAAATGACACAAACAAAATTATTACTTCGTATGGCACCCGTCTGTGAATTTATATTTTGAAGCATATTTTACCAGTATGTCCGGGGGCTTAAAATCTTCCCCGTTCCCCAGTTCCTTGGCAGCTAAGATCATCTTAAATTCAATTTTCCTCTTTATTTCTTGTAGGAACCAAGTATGTATGCTTTTTCAATGAGCCTTACCAATAACCATTTTTAGCTTCGACTCTAAATTTTAGTAGTTCACAGTGGCTAAATTTTCCATACAAATTTGGCAATTGTGAGCTTCCGTAAATTTATAGTCGAGACTAAAATTTGTTATTAGTACGGCGCAATATCTATAGCTCTTAATATTATTTAAAAATTAAAAGTTTGTGAGGTAAACGCATCAATATAAAAATTAACTCAACTCATCAAACACAAAAAGTCAAGACATAGCAAAACACCCTCGCAAAAATACAGTCAAATAATTAAATTTTAGCGCAGTAAATGGTGTACTGGACTGGAAGTTTTTGCTGATGCAATTCTCAGAGAAAAATAGAAAAATGCTGAAAATACACACTCAGTGTATGGGTAAAAGTAAGGCGAGTAGGTATAGGTACAATTTTCAATTCAAATTATGGAAAACAAATATTATTAGCGAATAGCGATGAGTAAAAGGTGGTAGATTTCGAGTTCAGATTGGTAGAATATCCGAAAGTGTAAAAAGTGGTAGAAATACCACGTAAGTGGTAGAAGGCCCATCACTGGTTCGGTCCCACGTGGCATTTTAGATTTTCTTAGCTGGAGAGCATTATTGTTCTTTCGTTTTGACGTTTAGTGACGTTTGTCCTTGGCGTGGGGCTTGTCTTGCCTTCGCTTATCAACCAACCAACCGTTTGACTTTTCTCAACCTCTAAAGGGATTATAAGTGTAATTTTTTTCGTCGTAAATTTTGACATGCTGACGTCACAAAAAAATTCGGCCATTCGATGGTCACCCGTGTGTCTTGCGTGAGAGTGCGCTGCGACAGCCCGTGTGACCAGACTCTTCCCTGGCGATCACACGCTGTGACAAATTTAAGACAAATCTTTACATAATGACGTCGGCATGTCAAAATTTGACATGAAAAGTGGCATGTGTAACAGGGATGGAAAAGTCGATACAATTGTATCGAATTCGATACAAATGAGTGTGCTCGAGTACTAAAGTACAACTTGCCTTAATTCGATACAATTTATCCATCTGTATCTTTCAAATTCTGTTGCAATTTGTAAAGCTTTTCCCAAGAAAACAATCAAAATAATCCAGACGATGATGTTTTTATGTCATTTTGGAAGACATAAACAAGAAAATTAATATTTCAAATCCCTTTCTAAATTTTCTGGATTATTTTACACATAGGTTTGGAATTTGTTCCTTATGAAAAAAAGAATATTCAACAAATTAACAATGCTAAAAAATTAAGCAATTTAAATATTATTCAATTTCAGAATTTTGGGCTGAAGTAAATTCAATTAAAAACGAGGGTAACGATGTTTGAGAATTTTTACAAAATTGCTCAAGCCGTTCTCGCAATTCCTCACTCATCAGCAACTGTCGAAAGGATTTTTTCTTGCCAGACATAAACAAAGTCCAAATGTCGAAACCGACTTCAAGTCGACACTTGCTGGGCTTTGATTGAAACAAAAAAATTGATTAGAAACTCAACCTGTTCTAAATTTCAAGTTCAGGGCAATATTTTCAAGACGAATAAGCAAATCGAGAGTATAAACCCTGAAGAGCTCATAGATTAAAAATATGAACTATTGTTTTGTAGGTTTGTATAGTTTTGCTAGGAAGTCATTAATGTTTTGTTAGTTTATTTTTGTTTATGTTTTTGAAAATTAAATATTTTGAATTCAACTCTGTATACGAAAAAATGTTTTCAATACAACTGGCTCCATTTCAGTACGACCTTACAACAGTTTTCAGTACAAATCGAAAATGGCATTTTCCGTCCCTGATGTGTAATCGTAGCTTAAGGGCGAGAACAAAGTTCTCAGAGTAGGGGTAAAGAATACTGAACTGCAGATGATACTTTCCGCGTGCTAAACGCCGATAAATCCATCCATCACTTTACATTTCGCTGATCTTGTTCCGAGCGCCAGCAATAAATGTGAAAAATGATCGGGGCCAATTTGTATACAAACTCGTGCCACTCACCCACGACCAATGCAATTTGCAATTCAAATTCTGACCGAGAATTGATAGGCAAACTATTAATCATCGGCTATACGCTTCCATTGAATTAGCATTGGATTTGAACGCAGGTTGCTTTTGGACAGCCATCAATACAAACCTGTCAGGAAACTACGAAAGATCACATTGACCTTGTATACCGCTAAGTTAGCAACCACACATTTCCTCCTCCGAATTTCATCAGATTCGCTGTTTACCATCCAGTTTAGTCTTACTTTGCTAACACAATTAGTTACGTACGGGAAACATGTAAATTCGCGAACGCCCTCGCAAATCATCTCGCTCGATGGGCAAACATCTCCCTCCGATAGCCGAGTATCAATAAATTTGATTAATTGAATCCTTAAGTACACATAATCCCATTAGCACATGCTACAGCCATGTAGAATGTAGTATCAACCACATGACTCTTAGACCAAACTGAGATTCATTTCACTCTCGGCGTCCATGCATAGTACATACATAGCTGTATGCTGTATATCGCCTCTGGGGGGAAAAATCGTTCAGCCATTGTTTGAAATCCATTAAATCGCTTCATTTATAGACACACAGCACATGCATGTATGTATCTCTTCGACTGATAGATGCATTTTTGCATCGGAGATAAAAAGAAACAGAAAATCGAAAATCCCAACACAATGGCAGATCGGTTTGATTTGCGAGTGCTCCTGTCAGAGATTTAGAAATACACCCAGAGATACAATAAACAACACGTCTATGCCTCTTTGGCACACCCGCCCCAGCCCTCTCCTCGGCCAGAAACAAAAGGGTTGAGGTTAATCGAATGGCAATAGAATAAATCTCTATTGCATTCGAACAATTGTCATAGATGCGATTGTGTTTACTCGGCGCTGTAAAGCGCTTAAGCGTATTTTGTGCGTGCAGCTATTCGACAGATACTCCTCTCCTCTGAAGACGAAAACAACGACGCGGTTAGAGGGAGGGCGGTGTGAGCTGAACGCTTGAAGGAGGTGAAAAACAATTGCAGAAGAAGATTGTCGATTTGGGACCAATTAGTGTAGATATGCGAGAAACTGTTTCTATACCCAGTGGAGGGTGACAGGCGCATGAGGAAACCCAACCGAACCGAACATCGAATTGGATCAGAAGAGCAGACACCCGACGTGAATATCTATTGTGGTGGCTGCTCGACTAATGCGCTACAATATGTCCGTCCACGTCGAGTGGTGTTAATTAAATGAATTAAGGTGTTTGCCTGTGGCCAGTATACACATCCAAATATATAATGGACCAACCTAAGGTTGGGATGGGCCGCTGCCTCTGTCTGTAAGATACTGCTTTGACCGACTGCATATGTGTGTGGTTAATGAAATTACTTTTCGATCGTGACATTTAAATTAGACCGACTGGCCATACACACATATTTCTGTATCTCGTTCGGAAGAATGTACCCTCTTGAGATATGATTTGTGAAGAAAATTTATGAAAAACTTATGTGCGCCAGCCGAAGGTTGCCTCGGATGGGACTGCACAGTTTGTCAAGATCGCGGGAAAGGGTAAATGATGTGGTGATGTGAAACCGGCGGTGCGGATGGATGATGTCTACCTGCAGTTCTGAAATTGCTCGGCCGCGCACTATGCAGAAGTACAAATTGAATCTCGAAAATAGTTCCAAATTGGCGGCAGTCCAATAATTTCAAATGCAAACGTACATGCACAGCGCTCGTATGATGGGTCATGAGACCTGTTTGTTTGCTTTTAGACGTGTCCAGATGGTGGGTGACGTCTGGTTTATTTGACGGCGCGATATCGGTGAGGTGGAGGCGGTGCGGGCTAACATTAAAATCACATCAAGCATTCTTTTATTGCAGGAATGTTCAATTGGGCGGAAGAATTTATGTGCAATCGGCCTGAAGAATACTCTGATGAAGACGATGTTTCTATTAATCGGGTGAGTCATGGTGAGTAGTACTCTCGGACCTAGACGAATTGCAATCGGGGGTTGCTCCCATTACACGGTTTGATGAGGAAGTCAGACAATAGCCGCGAAAGTAATCATTGTGGCGCATCTTGCATGGCTGAGGTACTTTGGTGGTTGTTTTGAAATATTTTTTACCACAAAAATTACTACACAAATCAACCGAAAAAATCGTTATCGGTCTGGCAGATTGTATCGTCTTTTACCAGCATTGCTCTGTCAACACAGGTTGTGAGTTATATTCAGCGATATAGGCGTCAGCTTAAACTTTGATGGCGTCGTAAAGACGTCATAGAAAAGTTAGGAGGTTGTTGTTTTCATAGCATGTACGTTCTAAGAAAAAGGTCGTCATTATCTCATTTGACGGTAGTCAAACTACTTCATTTATTTGTTCGTGCTTCACTCAACAAGTGTGTACATTAAGACGTTGTCGTTCAAATGACTTGTCAAGTGTGAAAGATATTCTTTGTGCTGCTGCTGTTCAAACAGCTGACTGATTGACAGTTGAGAGGTATTTGATGTACTTATCGGGAACGTCTAAGAATACACTCTGCTGAGTGAACTCTTTCGGAAGTTCTCTTTCGATCGATTGTCGTGAAAGTGATAAAAATTCAATTCAACAGATGGCGCTACAACTCCATGCTCGGATTGACATTTTACAGCCCGTCGTTTGTGGGATGGATAGACCTCCACAACTGCTAGAGCTACAATTTTGGGAGCACCATCAAGTTCAATCGCCATAAATATAACCACTTCTGCCGATTTTCGCAATAAAATTCTCCAGAAAAAAATCTCATTGAGATCGTGAAATTTCGCAACAGTTAGGTTACGAACGAAGTGCGTTCCTGATCAGCATTGTTCATTGAAAAATGGTTCTAGTCCGTGATTTTTGAAGTAAACTTTTGCGAGATGTCAGGAGCTCTCTTTAGGTATTTGCGAAAAAATTACATGTCGCTCCTTCCTCTAGGTACTTGCGAAAAAATTACATCTCGGAAAAATTGCCTCCAAAAACAACGGACAAGAACTATATTTCAATGGACATCCTTAGTCGCATTTGATCATCCAGCTAGAGCTAGCAGCCATCAGGTATGACAGTTGGCTTGGGCACACTTTTAATGAATTTCCTACAATACGTATTTTTAATATATTCGCTCCTGATCCTGTGCGTCATACTTCAATTAATCTTTCTTAAACTGTAGCTTATTTGTTAATTTTCCTTTGCATATTTCTCTTTTAATAAGTGATTTATTTGCTCGTTGATGAATAATACAAGTGTCTCCAATTCACTTTATAAATTGATTTCCTCTATAATATCTTACGTCTAGCCGTAACCTAAGGATCAGAGAGAAGACCGGAAAAACCCCCCAATTCATTCTTCTTTATTACCTCCATACTGTTATACTCCAGTGTTAGACCGATACAAATTTAGAAATTCACAATAGTACATTTATGGCATAAACCATAATACAAAACATATTACTATTATAGTAAACAATATATAACAATAAGCTCCCAAAGATTTTCTATAGGGTTCAGATCTGGGGAGCTTCCGGCCTTTCAAGGACTTTTTTTCACCAATAAAAAAATTACTCCGTTTGCCTTAAGACAGCGTGCAGATTCCTGCATAAAGAAATAGTTGCCGTTTGGAAACCATTCCTCCACTTGTGGCGTGACATTAAATCCTCAAAACAAGTTGTTTTTTTTAAGTGGCCGTAATAATTTGATAACCCACTGTATATTAGCTCGATGACCATAATTTCTTCTATCTTCGTCCAGCTAGATTTGTTTATTTATGTTGGGGTCTTGTCAGTGCTAAACAAAGCTTGGCTTGCTTTCCAAACTGCGCTTATAAGTAGACATGTTTGCTGAAATCTGAACAACCAATTGCCTTGGTAACCAAATTTTATCACCAAGCCAGGTACGGTTCTTGTTAATGCACCTTGGTACATACGCAACGCCGATCTGCATAGAGATCTAAATGTTGAAATGGTTGAAGATGAGGTTAAGAAGGTTGCTCGGAGGCATAGAAATCGGCTTCTCAACCACGTAAACACAGAAATAACAGAACTTTTAAATAATGACAATGTAATCAGGAGATTGAGACGGATAAAACCTATTGATCTGTAAGATTTGGCTAGGGCTAAGAAATTAGGTATTGATTTCAAACAAAACAAATTAAAAAATCCGACAAACGGCGGATATATCTCTTTAAATTCAATGAATAATTCAAAAATAAATTGCTGATTAGTCGTACGACTAGGTACAATCCTATTCGGGATGGCGAATGTCAGTCCCCCGGGAGTTTTTTTAGATGAGTTAAAGTCCATCACTATTGCAGAAGCATCTCTCGCGTATAGCTCTGCAATGTCTTTCGATGATTTTTTACTTCCAGCGAATTCCCAACACAAAAAAAAAAGAAGGTACGGTTCTTTAAATTTGGTTCTTGTCTCTGATATTTAAGACTAATTTTAACTGCCGGATGTAGGTACCTCCTTGACTCCGTCTTTCCTTGATTACCACATCATCCTATCACCAAATTATGCTTGGTCGTTTGTCTAGCGTTCATGTCAATTCTTTGAGTATAACTCGTTGTTGATCAGTGACTGGACTAATGACTGAGGGTCCCCCGAAAAAAAATACAAATTACACCTTAAGTACCTCAGAGCTCGAACGGTTTTAAAAAAGTTATCAGGCTTTTAAATGACTTATTTGGTGTCGTATACCTTGCTGTTCTAAACTGGTTCGTCGAGCGCCAAAACCTTAACTTTATTTGCTGTGAAGTTGCGAAGAAATCGTAACAAAAGTATGTGCCGGAGAATATTTTGTTTTGTGTTTCCGGTAATTTCTGTTCACTAATTAATTTAATAGATAATGCGCCCCTATGAACTTGGCGCCCCAGGCGATAGAATTTGTCGCCCCCCTTAAGTCCGGCACTGCTTATTTACTGCCTAGTGCCCTAGTGCCCTAGTGCATTAAACACGTTTCTGAAAGTCCAGTGTTAGCGCTAACGTACGAGGATATTAACGTGTGCATCTACCTTTCAGAAAGCCAAGTCGAAAATGCAGTTGATCAACTTGAGCAATAGATTTACTGGGCAAAATACAAAAAAATTACCAACTAGGTGGACAACGATAAGTAAGTGAGTTGAGCAATTATTTATACGAGGTTCTTAAAAACTTCAAGGAGACTTCCCGCTCAGTAGTCCACCGCAGTCAGCACTATGGCCAATTTATTTTTTCAACGGAAACCGGCTTTGTATATGTAGATGAGATAGGTTGTCCGTCGTAAGGTTTTTCTTGTGCCATTTTCGTAATTTTGGTTCTATCCAAAACCCCAAGATTATTGCACCATTTCTCCTCTCAAGACCTTTCGTTCTACCCTAAATAATAGCACCAATTAATAAAATTAACCTACAACGCCGCTCAACTCAACTCAACTCATTGCCGAACTAAACATCAAGGATCCATCTGCCACCCTGTATAAAATTCTTGAATTTCACCACATCCATAGGTATTTCCAAGTCGCAATACCATTTAACAGACTTCCATGTCAAGAACGATTCCAAAACCATAAATTTATCTCCCAATCAACTCAAATGATATCCTTTCAATTCCTAAAAGTACACGTGGCGAAATAAAGCGCTCTTCACCCGACTGACATTTCCACTAAAATGAGAAAAAAACGAATTTCTTTCTTTTTGCTGAAAGAAATACGCCCTCACTTTGCTCTCCTCCGCCGACATCTGCATAGATGGCACTTTCCGTGTAGACTTCATTGCTTTACAAAGTTATTCCATACGAATAAAAATGTGCAATATACCGTTATACGTTATACCTACCTAATACGACTAAAAACGAACCACCACTATAAAAGCAAGAAGCACGAACAGAAAAAAAAAGAAGATGAACACGAAACAGTACCTACGAGTATAAGAATAATAGTTTGTAGAAAATTTTTGGTTAAATGCCAATATTTCTACGCCACACATTACCCTCCCCCACCGACCGAAGCGATAGACTTTGCAAGTCATTTGTAAATTTTGTGAGCAGAAGGCAAAGAAAAAGAATATACAGAAGTGCAAGGAGGACACGAGGGCGCAAGTGTCAAGCTAAATTGGTTTTTCTCTTAGCATTTAATTTATCTATATTTATTTTTTGTACATAAAATTTATAATGAGACCAATTTTAATTGTAACCTAAAATAAACTGAGGAACTAATAAAATTCAAACTACTACTAATTTATTTATTTTTTTAACTTTAATTCCATCCATTGGGATTTCCACATTTTTACGTCAAAATTGATTGAAATTAAATTTAAAAAAAAACAAAATACACCCCTCCCCCTTTTCCAAAAATTCCGTATCTACTAGCGATAAATTACATTCGCACAGCAAATTGATGTTAATTGCAGGCAATGAAAATTAGTGGTGGATATAAATTATTTTCCAATTAGTTGTGTTAAATGTTTGCGCGAAATTCGGTTTTTCTTTTGTTTACCCAAGTTATTATGGAAAATCTGCGGCGCGATTGGCATAGAGTAAAATTATAGAAATAGTTTGATGTGGTGAAATATTTTTGGAATAGTTTGCTTTATTTAGACGGTGACACATTTTAAAATTATTTAGTTTGTGCCATGAAATGTCATTTTTGACGAACGACCAGAGATAGTGAATTAGCATTTGAATGGAAAACGTTATCACATGTAAATGGAACAATAAATGAAGCAATGGGAGCATGATTATCGGAGCCGATAAGTGCAGTTATTGGTGTATTTTAAGTGATTTTTATCGCCTTCTTTAAATTGTTTTAAGAGCCGCTGTAAAAGATTTAGTGCGGCTTAAAAGGTTTTCACATTACGTTTGGAGGTCGCCTGATTTGCGCTAGCGCTTTTGAATAACACTTAGTGCGGTTTTGTAATACGTATATCATATACATATGTATTGTTTACCTTATAGCCATTTAAAAGTCGGCGTTTATTGTGAAATTGGCTTATTTCTATTGTGAATATATTTTATTTTATTTTATTTATATATTCTTTACTCGAGATATAATTCACACTTTCTTAAAGCAATCGGGTGGGTTTATGTCTATGCTAAAAAACAAACTTCTGCGCAAAGCGCGTCTATTCGGAGTGCAAGCGTCGTTTAGATGTTTCGCTTAGGCACTTTTACTTCATATAAGTCGCATTTGCTTTTTGTAAACTGTCAGGTTTGTGCATAAGGAAGTTCGTTTCAATATAAACAGAGTAATAACGATTGTACAAAGAATCCCTATTAAAACTCCAGGGCGTACTGTAAGGCAGGTGTCTTTAAGGTATGTCCAATTGTCAGAGTGGATTTGCAACCCAGGTTTACCTATATCTTTTGCAACTTTTTCTGTATGATTGAGCGGTGCAATAGTCAAGTGAACTTGCAAAGAGCCCGCTGACATGGATCTCCAATAAGAGTTGTTATGAGCTGAGGACTTATACTCTTATCAGAGATCCAGTCAAATTCAGTATTCCTTGGAAAGTGTTGAGATTCGTATCAAGAGATATGACCTCCAAAGCTTTTAAAATTAATACCTAGTACGGGCAATTTTATAAAGGACTCCAATTTGAAAAACCTGTACTGAGATTTGTTCCGACAGGGTACCGAGATGTATTGAACTCGTCAGTGGATAATTTAAGACGTCGGACTGGTCTACTATACTAGGGGCTATAATTTCTGGAGTTATCTTGCATAAAGGCAGATGTTTTACATCCTTTCTGACACCTTACTAATGGAGGAAGCTTCTTTAAACCTTAAGCGTGACCGAAAACGGTCTTACGGTTCGAACTTTGCAATTATTTATTTGGCAACCATCTTGGTTCCCTTGAGACAGACTGTCACATTGGTCAATATAAGTTCTGAGTAACTCAAAAAAATGATCTCGTCTCTTAAAGGCTGTCCCCTAGTCTCTTCTCTTTAATTTGATATTCATATTTTTTGAGCGCACCCTGAAGGGTATTTTCCAATGAAAAAGAATGGTCTTGGGACGACTAGTATTTGAGTTTCGAGGCTGTAGAGCTATCAACTGTTTTGTGGACGGCGTATATGTTATCTGATGCAGTGACGCTCGAGATTATAGCTTCGTGGGTTCAAGGTCGATTTTGCATTGGTTTATGCCATTGTTCTTATTTCTTAAACACAAGTGGTGGGCAAATGGTCAACCGAAATACCTTTTAAGCAAAAAAAAGCTTCCTTCAGAGAAATGACTGGCAGAATTTAGCCATTCTACTATTCAATGAATAAAAATTGCAAGAACTAAAGCTTTTCCTTATATGTATAGTTTATGAAACACCTTATTCAGAAGTGTAGCCCATTATAAACTCACCACACAAGTGCCACTCTTTGCAATCTAGACATCATAAATTTACGCAGACGAGGCTCCTGATTTTGTGACGTCAAATGAATCAAACTTTCAAAGCCCAATGGATGTGCATAACCTAAAAATATTCATACAAAATTCAAATGGGTAATGTACTTCGTTCTCGATTCTGAAATCATCCTTTTGGAACTTTTCCAAGACTATCATCCTCCGATTCGATCAATTTTTAACAAACAAACTCATAATTTGACATCAACCACCCGGAAGCGAAGCCGGCTACCTTCGAGTGTATATACATTCACCTGCAAGTATGTGCCTCTACAGTTTTCAGTTAAAGACTCAATTATTTTCATTTCATGCCGCTCGTATCTAGTTCCATAAAAAACGTTCGTGTCCGCTACTAAGCTACCAAATCTAGTATTGCATGATATGGGGTCCTTTCATTTTTGCCGAACTTATACGATACGCTGACATTTTATGACTCGTTTTCTGCTGATAGATATAAATAATCATTAGTATTTCAGTCTGAAGCTATGTAACCAACCTCTCTGGGTGTGGGCTGAACGAAAACGACAAGAAACTACAAAGCGATGATAGGACAAACGACAAAATACAAAAAAAAAAAACCAACTGCACTCTAAATGCATTTGCAGTCGTTCCCATGGTTCTATACCGAAGGCTCTAAGTAAACACACAATTTTGTTGTTATACTATAATTTTTAATATCTTAAGCGCTTTTCTAAATTCAATTAGGTTTAGTCGGATGGTTCTTTGCGGAAATGTCTATTCCAATTCCACTGTGGCACGGTACTGTGCCGAGTGGACTATTTCAAATGTCAGTGGTCTTTTGAAAATCGTGCCAATGAGTGTGCAAAAGGTCTGCTGCTGGTGTTTTAAAACAACCATGCACGAAAAAAATAAATAAAGTATCTCTGTTCATTTATTTTTAGAAGACTAATAGAAAAATAGTTTACAAATGCATTTGGATTTGTATATTGAATTGGATATTCATCATCTCAATGGGAAAATATTTTATAATACATGGCATTGCAAATGTTTGCTTTTTGATTGATCTAATTGGGGCGTTGTTGATATTCATACACAACACAGGGAGGTAGTAGAGGACATTTTGAACATTTTAACAAAATTTTAAATTGCCCGTATTATGTTGCTGATGAAATTGATTTGCGGCGTTTTTCTGTTAAAATTGCATTGAAATATTTTATTTAACATTTGAAACACGTCATTGAGGGCTATTGGCCGTGTTCAAGGAAGGGTAGTGCCTGGACTAGCTTTTACATTTTTAACTTTCTCCATTACGTAGTAAGAGAAAGATATTGTATTCCTACAAAATTTCCAACTCGAGATGTTAATCAATTCTGACATTAGGATGATAGGCGAACTCAAAAAAGTGGGTCGCAAAATTCTGTCTGTCTGTCTGTCTGTATGTCCCGAGGCCTACAGCCTGAGCGGCTGACCCGATTTCGTTTAAACTTCGGATTCGGAGTCTAAGGGCTTGCAGTTCGGGGCCGTTTTTATTTTTTTGCATGGTACCCTCAATATTAATGGTACTTCCCATACAAAATTTTCATACCAGTTTGATTTGTTCGAAAACGGCTCTAACGATTTCAACCAAAATTGATATTTAAGCTGATGTTTAAGTGGGTGAAGTTAACATAACTTACATTTGAAATTTGGACATATCCCAAAAACGGTCCATACGATTGTAACAAAAATTCATTTCTTAGGTAATATGGTCATTTCTAACTTAATGGAAAACTCAGTTTTTCTCTTTATTATCGTAAAATGGATTTTTGAAAAAAGTCGTTTTTGAAAAATATAGTTTTCCCTAATTTACCTCAAAACGGCATGATTTTGACCAAAATGCAGACTTAGAGTAAAATTGATGTTTTCAAAATTATTGCGTCCTTAATTTTCAATTCGAATCACTGGAAACGCTCACTTTAAAAACTGCTCACATCTCGAAAACCCCATTTTCGATTTCGGTAAAACCCTAAAAAACAAAGTAATGCTTACATCCCGAACAATAACATGTACTCGGTTTTTAGCTAAATAGTTAAGCAATAATATTTTTCAAACTAAACATTGTAATATTTGGTACTGTTTTGTTTGCGAAATTTTTACAAAAACCTCTCTAACGATTTTGATCCAAATACATATTAAGGATAAAATAAGTATTCTTAATAAGATCCCGTACTTAGTTTTTCCCAAAAAATTCAAACAAATCAATTTCTTAAATATTTCTCAAAAATGACTATACCCAAATTCCGATCTGTGTTCACATTTCTAGGGTATATTTTTAAAATATTTACAATGGCGCTTGCAATGAAAGTAAAAAAAAAGCTATACGCAAAACTTCTTTCTATCTTATATTTAATAGTATTGAATAAATTTTGATGAACGAGAAAGTTACGTTCGACCCAGTCGAGCACTTTATTTTTTTTTTAAATCGACACATCATTTGATATTTATGCCGAAACCGCGCCCAAAAAGTGGGCGTTGCTAACAATTTATTGACCACTAGAAAATCATTGTCAAAAAATCCATAGCTTCAATTTCACCCTTAGGATAAGATATGCAAGTGTCAATAGAGCTGTTATCTCAAATTCAATATTTCACATTTCCGATCAAAAAGAACTCGATTTTGAATTTTTGTAAATGACACGAGCGCTTCGAGTGGAAAAAATCACTTGAGTCCCATCACTAACTTAGTGCGTATAATAACAGTTTATTATGGGTAGACGCTCTCAGGCTGATTTTGTTTGGCTGGGAATAAGTTACTGGGGATAGTTTTATTTGGCATTTTAAACAATGAATCTTAAGTGCTGTGAATAAAGATCCACAACTTTCTCTATTGCCCTGCAATCGAAGACGTTCACTGGGTGCCAGTGGTTCCAAATTTGCATAAATATTTTCATATGTGTACTCTGATTTTGCATCAATATTTGGAAGCAATGAGCTACAATTTTATTGGTGGCGCATTCAGGCAAATTTATATTTAATTTGCGTTATGTTATATCCCCCGTATTAATAAAAAAAAGGTGCACAAGTAAGTTAGCTAGAAAACGTGAGAAAGCAGACAAAAATTTGACGTAACTGCTGAGTAAATGGTTGATAAATTTTACGCAGTGTTTATTAATAGATACGGGGGTATGTCCTTAAAACTTTTATAAGGTTTCCAGTATAATTTTTTTTTTTATACTTCATTACTATGAAACTGATCAATAATCGTTACAATTTGCATGACAACTTTCTTAATTTATCTTTTCAGTAATTATAAAAGCTCGAATAGATAATTGGATACAACTTCTTTAACTGGAAATGTACAAAGGGCTCATGTAGGTACGTGAAAATTGTTGCTACAAAATATTCTAGACAGACTAAAAAATTAACTAATCGAAGGTTATCCGTCAAAATAGTAGCAAGAAAATTCAGTTATTTAATCTCAACCGCAATAATTTTACAAGAGACAAAAATAAAAATGTGTCTTTCAATAAATTTTACAATATGGCTGATCTTAGAAACTAATGAAGTTGGTTGCAATTGATAAAGGCTGATACACAAGATAAAACGATTTTAATTTTTCTTCTTACCATTTATAGTAGGTTCGTTCGCGTACGCGGTTTGAATCGAACGCAATCGCACAAAGTCTATACACGTACTCATCAAAAATGACAGAAAAAGATAAAATTAGCAAAATAACGAGTAACGAGCAGCTCTCTTGGCTCGAAACAGCTCAGAGAATTTCAACCGGCAAGTACTGATAAAAATGTCAAATGCGCAAAATAGACAGGAAACAATTTCAAAATCCGTTTTGAAAATCAATTGTAGACAAAAATAAAATATCTGAAAATAAAGAAAATTTGGTGGTGGTCGAATGTTCTCCTAGAACGTTTCATATGTTGCAAAAAGGTAAGTTATAAATTTATTTGTGATATGGATTAGATTTCAAAGATGTATGTGGCTCAAAGTAACTCGAAGTGTATCCACGTACTTTGGAGTATATTTTCAGCTTTCTGAGAGAGTTTCGCTCAATTTTTCGAGTTTGACAGATTTTTAGTGCTTGGCTCGTGAAAGTACGCGATGTATTTCAAAGTATTTTCGTAAGCAAATTGCATTTTTCGTTTTACATAAAAGCTCCAAAAGCAATAAAGTGTACGTCCCAAGACAGCGAATAAGTTTTCATAGACAAATACAGTCAAATAATTTATTTTAAAATAAATACGGCTTAATTTAAGAAAAAAAATAATAATTATATACACAGTTTGATGTTTTAACCAAATGGATATAATTAAGACTGATGTGAGTCAAATATTCAAAAAAAAAAAAAACAGTCAAACAAACTCCCAATTAATTAGTAAAATACAGTTCAAACCACTTGACATCAATATTCTGTTGTTTGCTGGCTCATTTTGGTGAAAAACGTGCATGATGCAGATTTATTTACACTCACACCCGCCCACTAACGACATAGACGCACATGTGAAATTTCATATTTGTACTCCCTTTGATCGTTGAAATACATTACACCGACGCAATTAGCATATGTGTACAAATGCCTTTGCTTGTAATCATTTATCTCGATCGACATGATTTATTTAGCTACCTTGCGCACAACTTAGCTGCGTCCACTCCCAAAAAAAAAAATGCATTCACTAGTGGATCTGTACTCCTAGCACTTTTTGGCGCCAATTTGAGTACAAAATCCGTTTAATTGAAGCCCAGCAATCAGCATAGATCGGCATCACGTAGAGTTTGCACCTCACCTCACCGCACCTACTCCGCTTGCAATAAAAAGATGCAAGTTTCTGAATAAAATCACATCCACGACGGCAAATCGTGTGTACTTTCAAAATGCGTACATGACACTCGCATTCGTAGGCAGTGCAACGACAGCAAATTAGGTCTCATTTTTCACACACAGTGCGAACGAACCACTTGCATTTGTATCCACCACCGCCTCCGTGTTGAACGCAGAAATAAGCAGAACAAACTCGAAAATCCACCAGCAGTTTCTAGTTTCTAAGCACACTCTCCCTTTCTCGCTCTCTCTCTGCCACATTCGCTAGGAACAACATTTTAAAAACTTCAAGTAGCCACTTCAGTAATTCCTCTTGTAGGGCGACTGGGGTGGCAATTATTAAAAATTTTAATTGGCTGCGCTCAATTAGATGTTTACATGCAAACAAATGTCACTCGACACAATCGAATGTGAGGCGGCCCTCATCAGAATATCAGCCATAACCCAACAGCGGCTAATAACCGCACACCGTAAATTGACGCACTTAATTTTTGTCACATGCTCAAATTCATCAAATTCGAATTCTCTCTTCGACTACTGCTGACAGATTATGTTGGCCAGATTTGCCAGTGCAAATAGCTAAATAGTTGCGTTGCTCTTGCTGTTGTTGGTGTTGTATTTTGGCCACCATTTTGAAATGAAAATGAACAATTTTTTTAGGTAATTGAGCGAATTTATTGTTGCACTCGGTGCCAAGAAAATACAAAACGAATTCGATTGCCTGCCTAAAATTGCTCAATTTATGTAGTGTAGGAGAAGGATTTTAATTACAATGCTCTGGCAGGTTACGTAGTATCGCAACAATTAATGGTGCAGTAAGATGCAGAAAAAGTGTACACAAACTTGGGAATTGGACCAGCGGTTTGACGTCTGACTGTCTACGGCGGAAAGTCATGCGATTAGCTTAGGGTGCAAATAGATGGTATTAGTATGTTCATTTGAAATTGGTGTGAGCTAGCCAAAAATGTAATTGTTTTGTTGGATGTCCGTGCATGCATTTTTTAAAGCTTGTTACATATGGATGCCAGCAAAGTACAAAAACTATTCAAACACGTTTTGATATGTATACAACGGAAAAAGTATGTCCAACTTTAGGCACAAGTCAAGAAATAACTTCCATGCTGCTTTGCATCGCATCAAAACACTTTGGGCAACCGTTAAGTATGCAAAAGCAAAAATGGCAGCACCGTTTGAACGCTGTCATTATTGAAAGTCACTATTTTATTTGTGTCTTTTCTGGAGCAGGATTGCAAATTGGTACCCCATAAATCACAAAAGCAAGAATTAGTTTTAATTGATAAATAAAGGGTGATTTTTTAGCTGGTTTGGTTTAGGCAACACTGGTTTTGACAGCTGACGTGTGTTTAGTACCTTGTGTCACTGTCAAACAGCTTCAGTTTGGTTTGCAATTTAACCATGGATCGTCTTACAAATGAACAACGCTTGCAAATTATTGAATTTTACTATCAAAATTCGTGCTCGGTTCGAAATGTTCATCGCGCGCTGCTTCCATTTTATGATCGGCATTCTCGACCTTCTGAGCAGTCTATTCGGAAGATTGTGACCAAATTTCGCACCAAATTTACTTTGTTGGACATTAAACGACCAACACGTTTACGTACTGTGCGTAGTGAAGAAAATATTGCGGCCGTATCAGCTAGTGTGACAGAAGACCGCGAAATGTCGATTCGGCGCCGTTCCCAGCAGTTAGGCCTTTGTTACAGCACTACGTGGAAAATTTTGCGGAAGGATTTGGGCGTAAAGCCTTTTAAGATACAGCTGGTGCAAGAACTAAAGCCAGCCGACCTACCACAACGCCGAATTTTTGGTGAATGGGCTCTTGGAAAGCTGGCCGAGGATCCGCTTTTTTATCGAAAAATTGTGTTCAGCGATGAGGCTCATTTTTGTTTGAATGGGTACGTAAATAAGCAAAATTGCCGCATTTGGAGTGAAGATCAGCCAGAAGCATTGCAACAGCTACCAATGCATCCCGAAAAAGCCACTGTTTGGTGCGGTTTATGGGCCGGCGGCATTATTGGGCCATATTTCTTCAAAGATGATGCGAATCGCAGCGTTGCTGTCAATGGTGAACGCTACCGAGCGATGATAACAAACTTTTTTTTGCCCGAAATGGAAGTTCTTGACTTGCATGATATGTGGTTTCAACAAGACGGTGCCACATGCCACACAGCACGCGAAACAATGGCGCAATTGCGAGGCGAGTTTGGTGAACAGTTAATTTCACGTTTCGGGCCGGTCAATTGGCCGCCTAGATCGTGCGATTTGACACCATTAGATTATTTTTTGTGGGGGTATGCCAAGGCTAATGTGTATAGGGACAAGCCCGCTTCGATTGACGCACTGGAAGCCAACATCCATGCATTCATTCGTGAGATACCGGCCGATATGTGTGAAAGAGTATGCCAAAATTGGACTCAGCGGATGGGCTACCTGAGACGCAGCCGCGGTCAACATTTGCATGAAATTATCTTTAAACATTAAATTGCAAGGTTCAAACCAGAGACAATACTGAGACCACCAACTCCGGCCGATTTCCCGTTACTTAGCCTACAAGCTATATTTTTTATGGAGTGTACACATCTGGTGCGCTAGTATTGTTACATAGAAAATCGTATTGACAAATGTCACGAAACTTCAAAAATTCCGGCTCACCAACACACTCCCAGCAGATATGAGACACTTCCGCTGTGGGCAAAGTTGCTGGCAGAGTTCATAGAATTTTATCCGTTTAATTTGAAATTGTTCGTTACGTGTGGATAATATTTTTTTTTAGGAATAAGTGCACATTTGCTTAAAATGTTCATGAAAAATTAACAATGTATATTGCTGTAGGGAAAATGAAAACATTTTGAGCAAATTTTCTTCATTATTTAAGAAAAATTTACACACGAAATCGAAGTTAATGATATCCAAAAGCGGAAAATACACAACCATGTTTGTCCTAATATGTTTCTAGTATATAGAATATCAACTTTAGATAGTTTTACTAACCAAACAAATCAAATTATTCGCCTTTTAACAATTTATAATAACAACCAATGGCATTCAGTAATATAAAAATGTGGAATTCCCGAACTCTTTCACATTTCCCCACGGTTTCGGGGTTGGCAGCATTTATTTTTGTAGTTTTTGTGTGTTTTTGCATGTCACACTGATTCTTTTTTGACACAACACCGATAGGAATACAAAATGGCGAATTTGAAAAAAAATTGAGGGGCCCAGCGGCAAGAGGATTGTGAGTTGGGGGTCTCAGTATGGTTTGTCTATGGTTCAAACTCTCGATTCAAATAAATATTTCATTCATTTTTTCGAATTTTTTGTGTTTTTTTTTTAAAGAAAGTTCTAAACCTCTTAAAAAATCACCCTTTAGGATTTATAAAAAAAATATTGCTTGAAGGTTGTAAATGAATATTCATTCAAGTAATTGTAGTTAAGATTTATTTATTTCAACATTTAAAATGATTTTCTATTCGTAAGTATTTTACATTAAAACTGAATACAACCACCGAGCCACTCCTCATTTACCGACATTTACCGCAGTGTCTACACTTTTCAGACCCAAAAAAAAAAACAACAACCAAATTCTATGAGAATGGCATCACTAAAAAGTACCTACTTCTGCAACAAACTCGTTATCTTCATAAATTAACTAAACGCGAAGCCGACGTGTTAATCATTTTGAAAAACCTCTCTGAATCATAAAACTTGACTGGGAATCCACTGCTCTTGAACAAAGTGTAAACATTTCTGCGGAATACTAGAAAAATTATCCCGCCACTCGTATTGCTATTGCTATTACATATTTCCCCAGTAACACAAGGTATTTGTGTTGGAGTCACCCCACTTCGAGAGCACAGCACATATTTGGACCCGCATTCATCTGTAATGTGCTGCTGCACCTTACAGCAATGATTACGTTCAGCCAACAAACGTCACAAATTATAGTCATTTCATTTTTTTTTCTGTTCTCATAATATCACATTGTATGGTGCACTTGCCAAATACAGTCATGACACGAACAAGATAAAATACTGGCGCAAGCACAGACAAAATAATCTTTTATCGAAGGGAACGAGACCGACCCCTTTCGTTGTACGCCCAGATAGGTATATTTGTGTGTTGTCGTTGTGTCGTCAAGAAAGAGAACACAGTTTGTTCTGTGCCCAGCTGAAGCCCACTGCGATTATGGGCTTCTATGATATTCTACGAAGAATTATACCTGTCAAGTTGTTTGCGTGTGTGCAATGTTGTGTAGCGTACTCAGCGCCGGGTTTCGTCATTCAATTGATCACATGCTTCGGTTTTTAGCTTTGATAACCATTTGACAGATAAGGGGCTTAAAGGTAGCCGGGGCGGTGTATTGTACACTTCTCCAATGATAAATGAGCTGCCTTTTTTGTGAATGCAAACATTAATAATTTAAAACTTTGTGCACACTGTACGCGTGTACGCGTGTGTCAGTTCAAAAGTCACAATTTGTGGACTCTACCGCGAATGGACACCAATGTGTGTTAATTGGTCGCCATTTGTATGTCAGTCTAATCATTGAAGCATAATTTTGACATTAAATGTTTTATGCGCTGCTGCTTGTTGTGTTGTGTGGATGCGAGGAGGGTTAATTTGCAGGGAAATTTACCGGCATCATACCGAGTGAAGGCTGTTCATTTCGAAAAGGGAAACGGAGCTTTTCGTGCGGGGGTGCATTTCGTAATGAGAGAGCATGCGCTTTGGTGCTGATGCACCTTTGTTCGAATCCGGTGGGGAGTCTCTGGAGTTCGATTTTTTGTTTGTTGTTGGCATGGAGGTAGGTGTACTTTTTTTTCGAAAATCCGGCTTTTGTAATAACCTATAAATTATAGGGCTTATTTAGCAGAATATGTATGTATGTGTATTTAACAAAATTGGTGGAGTAATGGAAAGCATTGAAAACTCTGCTAATGATGACATAAAAATAGGGCTGATCTGCGTTTGATGTAATAGCTTGCTAGGTACACCATCTGAATGTGATAGGATGGTTGAATGAACACTTATTTGACAAAACAAGTCGAAAATAATATGGATGACAAATGATATGGCCAAAAATAAGTCGGTTTTGCATCTGATTTATCTGATGTAGATACCTTCTGTCATCCGAATTGAAGGGGATTACTTTCCGATCGACTAAAAGTAGGTTGGGAAGGATACAAAGCTCAACATGAATGTTTAAAAACCATCAGTGTAAGGACGTGAGTATATATTCATTTTTTGACTTACTGTTGTATTTTTGACAGATACAAAATTCAACTTCATGTGTACTGAGATTATAATAACAAATTCAAGGATATGCAGTCATTTTCAGGACAAAATTTCCTACACTACAGCGGAGTCTCAACAGTTTTGAGTTATAAATACAGGTGTGAAGTTCACAATTCTTTTAAATAGGCAACGCAATTGTCAAAATAAAAAAAAATAAAGTGCACGACTGGGTCGAACGTTACTTTCTCGTTCATCAACATTTTGGGTGCAAATGAATTGGCAGTTGCCTGATTGTATACATTTCAAGTTGTTGGATTTATTTTTAGGGTTCATATTCAAAACTATTAAATATTAGCTAGAAATATGTTTTAGCTAATGTAGCTTTTATTTTACTTTCATTGCAAGCGCCATTGTAATTATTTTAAAAATATACCGTAGAAATGTGAACACAGATCGGAATTTGGGTATAGTCATTTTTGAGAAATATTTAAGAAATTGATTTGTTTGAATTTTTTGGGAAAAACTAAGTACGGGATCTTATTAAGAATACTTATTTTATCCTTAATATGTATTTGGATCAAAATCGTTAGAGAGGTTTTTGTAAAATTTCGCAGACAAAAAAGTAATAAATATTGCAATGTTTAGTTTGAAAAATACTATTGCTTAACTATTTAGCTGAAAACCGAGTACAAGCTATTGTTCGAGATGTAAGCATTACTTGGTTTTTTAGGGTTCTACCGAAATCGAAAATGGGGTTTTCGAGATATGAGCAGTTTTTAAAGTGAGCGTTTCCAGTGATTCGAATTGAAAATTAAGGACGCAATAATTTTGAAAACATCAATTTTACTCCAAGTCTGCATTTTGGTCAAAATCATGTCGTTTTGAGGTAAACTAGGGAAAACTATATTTTTCAAAAATCCATTTTACGATAATAAAGAGAAAAACTGAGTTTTCCATTAAGTTAGAAATGATCATATTACCTTAGAAATGAATTTTTGTTACAATCGTATGGACCGTTTTCGAGATATGTCCAAATTTCAAAAGTACCGTTACTCGATTTTTTAAGCGGAAAACAGAGTATGCAGCTATGTTTACCTCACCTACTTAAATATCAGCTTAAATATCAATTTTTGTTGAAATGGTTAGAGCCGTTTTCGAACAAATCAAACTGGTATGAACATTTTGTATGGGAAGTACCATTAATATTGAGGTTACCATGCAAAACAAAAAACAGCCCCGAACTGTAAGCCCCCAAACTTTAAATCCAAAGTTTGAACAAAATCCCTTCAGCCGCTTAGGCTGTAGGCCTCGGGTCATACAGACAGACAGACAGACAGACAGACAGACAGACAGACAGACAGACAGACAGACAGACAGACAGACAGACAAACAAACAGACAGACAGCCAGACGGACAGAATTTTGCGACCCACTTTTTTGAGTTCGCCTATCATCGTAATATCAGAATTGATTAACATCTCGAGTTCGAAATTTTGTACGAATACAATATCTTTCTCTTACTACGTAATGGAGAAAGTTAAAAATTAAATTAAAAGAACAGGACACAATTTATTCGAAATTGATTACAACCCCTAATACAAGTGTATAATCTACTACCAATTCGAAGATACTATCAAACACTCCAAAAGCATGAAGCAAATTACTTGCGTCTTTTGAGCCCACTTGACAGCTAACTTCGTGTGCCCTCACGACTGACACACACCAATGCCTAATCTCTTCCGATTATAAAACGCAGCTGTCTGATTGTTGGATGATAAAATTTTGCTACAAATTTGTACCTAGTAAATATAGACGATCATAAAACAAGCAATAATAATAATTGTAACGCTGATTACGATTCAAATGCATTGATAGACTTAAACTTAATTAAACATAAAAGCTAATCTTCCTTTACCTGTGTATATATCACTTGCTGTAAATTAAACTCAACAGGAATTTAAGTTGATTTTGCCACTTTGACGTAAAGAGGTTTTTTGTTTGTAGTTTTATTTATGTGTTTCACAAAGTTTTCATCGTAAATTGTGAAATTGTATGGTCGACGCTTTTAAACTTTTGCGAAAATCTATTGTAGGTGCAATGGAAAAGTTGTGCACATTGTTTGTGCTCTGAAACTACATTGAACAAAGTAGTTGACAAACGATTTGAGAGATAAGTAAGAGGTGCCTGTCTCTTTCGTTAAGTGTGATGAATATTTAAAATAAACTAAGTGAACTCTTGCAAACTAAAATAAAAATATTAATTGACAAACAAACATCTGTCAAAAATATTACTCATATGAAAAGAATTTATTTTTAAACTCTGTATCATGGGAAGTTGATGTTATACATATGCCACCGTCAATTGATTGGGATAAATATTGTTAGTTTCTTCAGAAAGGTCTTCATAGAATCTCCCAAGTCCGTAGTCATGAACACATTTCAACAGATTCGAAAATGTCAGTACTCTTTTCGTAAATTGGAGTCGTTCACACTTGAGGTTATTTGGTTGTTTAATGAAGAAAAATTATAACGGATCAGGACTGAATAATGAATGTATGAACGTGTGACAAATGAAAGAAGCTGTACTATTCCGACGCAATAATTACTGCTGTTGCTACGTGAGCACACAGAATGTGTCTCAATATTGAATACAGTCTAAGCCATGAAAATTTTTTGCCCGGCGATTGTGTCTATTAGTGCGTACAGAAGCAGAACGTGAAAACAAAGTGTCTTCTTCCATTCTCCCATACAACTAAACAGCACAAGTCAGTTGAAAATGTCAGAGCAGAAAATAAGACGACATCAAATTGGATGAGACAGCTGATATTCAACTTCTTAATTAGTGACACTTGGATTTTCAAGATATTATTCAAAATGAAAATTGAAACAAATTGGGTTTGGAAAAATAAAATATTATTGCATTCATTTTAGAATAAAAATAAAAAAAATGTACAAAATAAAAGAAAAGCAGCTGATTTTGACACTTTTGATAAATTGTTTCCACGTCAGAAAAAGTCTGTTTAGAAAATGGAGTCCCCTATTATTTTATGTCTGTTTGCCGAAGTATTTATTTGTTTTGCTGCTCAAAGTCGCTTTTGTTGAAAAAGTCTGAAAATGAATCATGGCTTTATCTAGACAAGTTATTTTAAAAAGCATTTAAGCAACTGACAATTTTGTAAATTGCTACAATTTTGTAAATTGCTACAATTTACTTAGAATCATGGAACAGAGAAACCAATAGCAACACAAAAGGCCAAAGCTGCGAAAAGGAAAATGGATAAGTCTGCCTACAGATAGGTTGGAGTCCATCGTTACGAATACCTTTCAGTGAAGTAGGTTTGTACTAACCTATCCGATTATAGGAGTGAAACATTTTTGTCAAGTTTTTCAAAAAAAAAAAATAGTTCCATAAGTGCAGTAAGTTAGTGAAATTATTTACAAGGACCTTCCTTTATTGAAAGTATTTCCAACGATAAATAAATAATTATGCCAAGGTACACTCAAGACGTTCAAACACAACTTTGTGGAAATGTCCCCAAGGCTCATTCTGGCCTGTACACTAACATTTTGTACACCATTTGCAAAAATACTCCAGCAAATCCCCTCATAACCCTTCATAAGAAAAATTACAGTTGCACAAACAACATCACCCCCACATCCCAATTAAAGCGCACCACCTAATCGACACACATGACACTCTACTCTACTCTCACTGCTGTCAAAAAATAAACCCTCGCTGTCACGTATTTTTAGCGCCCGATTCCATTTGGCTTAATTGCAAAATTAATTGCTGTTAGAAAAGGGATCATTTTTGTCAACATGACATTAATTAATCACAATTTATTATTTATTTACGTCACGCAGGAATTACTATAATTCCTTGCACTTCCGCGATGATACCTCCTAATTTTAATATAATACCTGTGACAGCAAGATGTTGTATTATTTAGTATTTATGGCTTCTTGCATTCCTCTATGCACAGACACACCTTCTGTTCCAAAGTGCACCTATATTAAAGCCGTTTCGTTTTCTTTCCCTCATTTTGCACACCCAGTCTGAAGGAGGATTTAGTGCGGACTTATAATTCTGTTACACAAAAAAGAAATTGTAACTTTTACAAATTATTGTTGCTAGGGGAAAGAGAATGGAAATAATTTTTGAAACGGCAGAAGCGCTGTTGAATTTATGTTGTGAAGCAGTGTTTTAAAAGGTACAAAGAGAGTGATTTGCATAGAGTGTATTTTAATTCTGACATTCAAAATTAGACTGTGGATTAATTTTCGTCAAACAAATGGAATTGCGTGTATGGGATTTTAATTATTCTTATTTTAATATGACCAACTTTGTTATGGTCAAGGTTTTTGTAGTGGGGAATTATGTTCAAAGATTCATCATCGTGGTGTTATCAGACTTTTGGTTTTAAAGTTCCCTCGCCGAAGGCCTAAATTTGCTTCCTTCTTACGCACCATCTCAAATCTGCAGCATGACAAGGCACGTATTTTTCTTTTTGAAATATCAGATATTACAATATCTTCATTGTGGTGCATTTTTAAACCAAATCAAATGATAGGACGGACTAGGATTCCTACAGTCACTCACATCGAATTTGCAGTGTTTCTTGTTTGTGAAGAATATTCAAATAAACTGCCCTGAAGAACTTATGGCTCTATGTCACTTGCACTAAGTGTATTTCCACACCAAAGCAAATCACCAGGAAAACAAACGGCTAACTTGTCTATGGACAGATCTTGAAATGAACCATCATCAAACTATGGAAAGCTGATCAAAATGTTAACATTTTGTGTTTTATTTTTTTCTCAATAAGCATCCTCGATTTTATTGCTCGTTAATTTGCTGCCGTAAATGAGCTCACCAAAATTTTAAACAGCTTATAATATTTGTACAAAAATTTGTTGTTGCTGCCTCCCTCAATCCCTCAACAAAAGTTACAAGAATTTCCCTGAGAAAGATTGAGGTATTTCGGAAATATTTTATGCGTAGGTACGCAGTTAGTGGCTGGAACTACTTAGGTTCAACTCTTCTCAAACTATTTAGTGCCCTATGCCACTGTTAAGGGCCACAAAAGTACCGAATACATGAACTTGCTTCTGGAGCTGATTTAGTTAACAAAAAAACGACCTACGCCAATCTTCACTTCTCCATTCAATTTATTTTTTATCTTCTGGATGAACATAATCCCCTGTTTTAATTGCAATTCCCCACCCAAAGAAAGCTAAGAATGCAACTCTGCGGTACCTCTGAGTCAACGTCACAGCTATTAAATTAAACAAATAAAATAAAAACGAATGATATCAATTTTCTGCATTAAAACTAATCTCCTCGATCCGCTAAACTGAATTAAAAATCAAGCACAATCATCTAAAAAAGAAACAAGTTCCACCTAGAACAATTCAATCGCATACAAAGCTCAAGATTCAAGTTTAAATTTAACCATCTTTTCGGTCTCTAAGCAACGTCATATAGCCGCATAATTTTGACGGCACTACCAACTTATCAAGCTATCAAGCAGATCTCATGCGTAAATAGACATAACGTTGTCATACGCCGATAAGAGAAGATAGTAGCCATTAAGCACATGCCACTCGCTTCTCTCCTGCATTCACTTCAACATTTTAAAGCTTTACGAATCGGTGCCTGAAAATTGCGCTTAAGTTTCCCAAATTGGCATTCTAATCAGCGTGACAATTCGAAATGAAAAGTTACAAAGAAAGCCCCTTATCCCTTGCAAAATATTAACCCATTTAATCATTCTTAATGTTTTGATAGGTATATGCGACAATGTCTTACAAACAAAATAGGCCCAGTAATAATAAAACTGATAAATAAATGAGGCAATGCCAACGAGAGAGAGAGAACAAACGACGGTTTTTTGTTGTAGAAATCCTGCGCATATCTAAACTTCGAATTTCGACTTCGAAGAACAAAAAAAAAAAAAAATAACGTGAAAAGTGAAAAGCATGCGTTGTAAGGACTTCCCCCCTTTTTCTACTTCCTACCCCAGGAAATAGATAAACTAAAATCATGGTAAATATTCCATAAAATTAAAATTTAGATGTGTTTTATGTAGGAAAAAAACTGTCTGTTTGTATATTATATTATGATAATGAGGTGCATATATAAAGTATTTACATTGTGCATAAAAAATAAATAGAATATTTCTTTTTAATAACAATAGTTAAATACTTACCATTAATACCGCTGATTAATGGATAGTTACTATCCCGTCCTCCAATTAAATTTTTTAATCCGGATTCGATCAGAGTTGGGGACGATCGCTCCCTGTCACTCATTTTCTCATAAACAATTTATGTTACAAACTTTTTATCACAAAAATTGTAAAACTACTTTTTTTTATGTCGCGTTTTGGCGATTCACTTTAAAATACAATTGGAATTGTATTTCGTATTTGCTTATGGGTTGGTGTAACTTTTAACAATTAACGATTGGGATTTTTGTTTAAATTTATTATTTTTTTAATTTTTAAGCGTTGTAGATTTATTTTCTTTACTTTTTATATATAAATATATTTTATTTTGCTATAAATAAAGGCACCGCAAATTCATTTAATACTATATTACTGGTTGAGAATTTCGTTTTGTTTTCTTTAATAGGAGTCGGTTGATTATTTATTAGTATTTCTTACAATTACTTATTTATTTTTATTTAACAACACAGCACGCACAGAGCTTTGCTCTTCGATAACAATAACAAATTAACTATTATAAACGAGAGAGATTTTGTGAGAGGAGAAGAAATTAATATGTATTTAACAACAGTCAACAATAACAGCACTAGCACTAGGATTTTGTTTGTCCTTGTTTCTATTTATTGAATATATATATTTTTAAATATTTAATAGTATTATTAACAGCACCACTGTTGACTTATTTTATTTCTACTTGGGTTTATTCTATATTTTTTCCACTACGTTTTCGAGGGTGTACAACATCAAAACTTGGGCTATCAACCGAAAAAAAAAAATTATATATGTATAGATATATATACTTTTTTGCTAATAAGATTATTTTATATATACAAATCGGAAACACCGGAACTATTAGCCTCTAGATGGGTATTTGTTTTAATTTATTTGAATTGTTTAACCATTGAAAACGAGAACTATTTTTTGTTTGTTTTGTATCCTGGCGAAGAAGGACGAGAACCGAGAACGATGAGCAATATGATTTCGAACAAGAAGTCCTCTGACTGGTGAGTGCGGCCAGAGTAGGCGCTAGAGAGTTGCTATCCTTTTTCAACTCTATAGGTGGAGGTGGATGTTGGTTTCTTTTTTTTTTTTTGCTTCCTTTTCGCTTCTTTTTTGTAAAAAAAATATTGCACACAGGACGAAATAAAGTGTGGTTGAAAAACAAAAAAAAAAATCAATTTTTTCCTTGTCACAGGCGGATCCTTTCCAAAATTTGTTTTTCTATACTATAGCGATGCACTTTGTTGGGAGAGAACTTTTCTCGGCTGTTAATGTTTATCCAAAATTGAAAATCAAAATACGGCAAAATAAACGTTCACTACCCTTCCGACGACGAATCATTTGACGGCGAAAGATGAAGAATGTAACATCAAGAAGAGACTTATGATGATAATAGATAATGTGTGAGGGAGTGTGCGTACTGTTTTTAGTTTGTGTTGGAGAGCAGAACTTCTGGCAGCAGAGGAATTTTTCGATTATTTTCTCTTCCTACTACTTGTTTGTTTTGGGGAGGGTGCAACAAAATATAAAATAAAACCAGGATATATCGAGGAAATTCGAAGAAATTCACTTCAAAGATACAGCGTTGGCATAGAAGCAAGAACGGGAATTTATACAACTGTTTTGGAGTCCTATTTGGGAGCAGTGTTTGTTTTTGTTTTGTGAACTAGACTTGGAGATAGATTTAGGTAGTAGTCGGTGGCGTGAGTTAGTTACTCGGCGTCCTGAACATCACCCACTTGACTGGCTGAACGTTAGAGAAAAGTAAAACAAACTTGAAAAGTATCTTTTAAGCTTTCGAATTCACTGGCATCACACTGCGGTGGGTATCCTTTTTGACACATTTAGCTGCGATCTGACATTTGCTTTCAATTTTGTTTGCAATTTTATGCCACGCACAAGATAAACATCGTTTTCGGTGATTTTTTCTAAATTCTAATTTTATTTTGTACAATTTATTAAATTTGTTTCCACTTGGAGATTTACTATACAACGTGCGCGCCCGCTCGATATTTTTCAAAAAAAAAAGCACACAAACCCGATCTTCTTATCCGACGATGACGAACCAACTATGCCTGTTAGGTACTTAGACAGAACTCGTGCTTCGCTGCTTTTCTGTCAGCCAAAAGTTCAAGTAAAATACAATAAAAATAAAAAATAAAAAAAAACAACATCAAAACGTACGAAATAACAAGAATCGAAGAAAAAGCAAAAAATACAACAAAAAATTACATACCTACTACTTTATTTTACAGACACAATGATACTAAAATACTACCATCGATGAATATTTTATTATAGTTGTGTCTTTTGCCTCTGAAACGATTTCACACAAATGCAGGGCTGAAGCAGCACAGCACTGGCAGGCACTGGCTCTTTGTAGTGGCTGCCAGTCGGTTGGTCGTTTGCCGTTTGCTCGCGATGTGCGATAGTGTGCTTCTAATCCGAAAGTGTGTACGAGTATTTTTTTTATTTTTCTTCATTAGCGAGCTAGAGATAGATACTATATTTTCCCATTTCTCGCGTTCTAATCGGGGGGAAAAATACACAAGATTGGAGGTTCCTTCTTGTGGGTATTTTTAAATTAGAACTTTTCTATACTTCATTTCGATGTTGTCTCTGTTGATGCTTGGATATGGACACGAACAGACGAACACGGTGTTCCTATATGGGAGGATCTGTGTAGTTTATTTTTTATCCGAGCATATTTGAATGTCAAAAGTGGATGAAGATGGTTTTGTTTTATTTTGGTTGGCCCTCGTTTGTCATTATGAATGTAATATACAAAATGAGATGGAGTACAAGTACACCTATATATGGTGTTGTATAAATAGATGGGGTAAAAGGAGAGATAAGGCGAAGCCAAATGTCTAATGCCAACTTAAATAGAAAAATAGAAGCGGAGGGACTCCTAGCATTTAGCTAGTGTAGTCTATTATCACTCATAGTCATAGTCAATGCCTCGGCTGAATGGGTATATACGAATCGAGAACGAGGCATGAGAATGTTTGTGAATAAATCTATGCATGTGGACAGAGGAAAATTTGTAAAGAGCTCCGAACATATTGTTGGCGAAGTTGAGTTTCTGACCGGGGTAATAGGGGCTACGAAAAAAAAAGCACAGAATGCTTCCAAATAGATGCGAAAATGTTGCCAATGGGGTCTTCTGATTTTTGAGGTGGTGTTACTTATTATTTTTCGTGGGTAATTATCCATTTCGTGGGCATTTTGCCTTACAAAATAAGCTAAAAGGGCGAAAAAGAGCATTTGTTATCCCTCAGAAATAACAAAAAATTGTATTTTGTTGTTTTTTAACGTCGGCATGGGTAAAAATGGCATTTTTTGGTATTTTTGATAACAGTCGTGGGCAATTCAGTCCGAAAAGTCTGGCATCACAGATTGGGACTTGGTGTAAAATTGTAGATCCCTTACATTCGTCCCACAAATAAAAACTCACTTTTTGAGCTAAGCCTAGGCTTTTACTCGAACCTGTTGAGGGGTCTTTTCAGTAAAAGCCACTTAACACGACAGCAGTGATCCCAGATTGAGTTGGAAAGCTCCAATTTTGTCACTTTTTAAATGAAAAAGGGGAAAATGATGGACAAGCTTAAAAAAGGGGAAAAGGCATAACGTAATACCAAACAATTTCAAAGAATGAATTGTTTATATTTAAACATGAAAGAAATTAGCCCGTCGAACGTCTACGTAACAATTTTTGTTATTTTTTTTTTTTGTTTTTGAATGCATTCACTCGTTTTTATATTACATATTTCTAATAGAAAATGAAATTATTGTATTTGATTTATATTTTTATGTTATATGCTTATTAATAAAAATGGTTACATTTTTTTTTACTTTTTTCGTAGAGCAAATTTCACTTAGGGGAAAATAGGGGGATTTTTTTAAGGGGAAAACTGTTGCTGATAAAAAAAATGAATGTTTTCCAGTCTTCAAAGTCTGGAAACACTGCACGACAGTACTCTTCATAACTGTATTTTAATGATTTATTATAGCGATTTCTGTTGGTTGTTCAAACTAACACGAGTTTCTGCTTTAGAACATTTGAGAGAATTACATTTCTTATGCCCAAAACAGATGTGCAGAAATTCTTGACGCGGCACAGAATGCAGTGCTGCAAGTAAAACATTGTTGGACATCATTTTCCGACTAAGCAGCTGATGTGTTTGCAACCAAAACAAACACAAACATGATCAGCAAATGTCAAAAGCCGATGATGCCAAATACTTGAAATTGCTTTAATTTTTTTTTTCTTTTGTATTGTGGTACGCTTGAATTTCGCAGCAAATTTATAAATTTAGAGACATGTTGCAGTGCTGCTGTGAGTGCAGAATTTACGTGTGCCTATATCCATATAAACAGTGTATTCTAATCTTTCTGCGCAGTGAATTCTGCACATGTGTCTTGGGCGTTAAGGACAACGAATACGCAGAGTGGAGCAAAAGTTGCCATCCAATGTTCTTTGGCCGTAATTTTTTTTACAAATGAAATACTTTGGTTCTGCTTTCGATTATGGTAGTTTGATGTCTTGGACCTTTTTCCATTATGTCAAAAGAAATAATATCGGCACCAGAATTGTTGACCATTCGGGCCCGATTTATAACATTTTCCATCACTCTTGCCAGAAACTTTCGGCGATAGCTCTTCGCATTTTTGACGGATATTTACTTCAAGAGTATGAGTTTTGTTGATATAGAAGCGTGGCTTCAAAAAAACTCGACGAAAAGAAGTCTGGAACGGTTAAATCGGGCGATCTTGCCGCAGCTCGCCAAAACGAGAGATTAGGCTTAAGCGTATAGGTTACAGCTGATGTACTGTCTGCACTTTGTAAGAGAATATCATCAAGCATTTCATCGATATTTGTATATAGACTGCCGGTTGATGCCCGATTGAGTGGCACGTGTCTTCTAGTCAAAACTGCGGGGTCCTATGCGACATCCGCAGTTTTGCTGCTCCGAGAACTGACAGCATCTTTTAATTGAAATACGAATAGAAAAGCAGTATGGACAGGTTCAGGGGTTACAAAATTAAATAATCTCTGCGAGGCTCAAATTTGTAGATATTATAAGGGTTCTTTGTATAGATATAAAACTGGGCCGAAGGTAGCTGTTATAAAAGTCATTGTAGGGAAGGTTTAGCCTTCTGGCTTGTTAGGTTATGAGCATCAAATTTAGCTAGACTTATCTGGAGAATGGTATAACTTCCAATGCGGTTTATCATTTATGGTTTCTTGAACTGATCGTAGCAATCATTGATCTTAGTTTGTGGTTTGTTTTTGCCATGCCCTCTGATAATATGATTTTTAACCAATTTCGAAGAAAACCGCTCTAACCGACCCTTTCCGAGGTTTTTGAACAAAAATTGGAGAGATGGATCAGTTTCTCATTACTGACAACATCATTTGACCACTCATACCTGAATAGTGGTGATCTGAATGACTATCAAGCCAATTAAGAGTTTCCTTTATCACACCCCCGATCAAGATCAATTTAGAAGCTCGAGCTTTGCGGCTTCTTCACGACCTTGGACATTGGCTCTATAAGGATGGACCTTGTTTCCTGACGTTGTCCAAACATATCACATCGAGTTCCTTGCTCCGAATGTCGAAAGCCCTTTAGAAAATATATGTTAAGAATCTGTAAGGGTATTTCAAAAATATCCCGAGCTTAAATGCTTAGCAAAGAAATAATTTACTAAACTTGTTCATTCTTCAGACCTTTTCAAGCGAAGCAAGAACAACCAAATTTTCTTTAATGACTGACGGGCTTGTCAAACAGCTTTTAGTTCATGTGACCCATGGCTTTTCCAAAGATCGCGTACTTTACCACAGACTCGATTTCCCAAATCAGTTAAAGACGTTTTTTACTTTCTAAACTTTTAACTTGGTAAGAAATCGAGTAACAGTACTTTTGAAATTTGCACATATTTCGAAAATGGTCCATACGATTGTAACAAAAATGTATTTCTAATCTAATATGGTCATTTCGAACTTAATGGACAAACTCAGTTTTTCTCTGTACTATCGTAAAATGGATTTTTGAAAAAGTCATTTTTGAAAAATGTAGTTTTCCCTAGTTTACCTCAAAACGGCATGATTTTGACCAAAATGCAGACTTAGAGTAAAATTGATGTTTTCAAAATTATTGCGTCCTTAACTTTCAATTCGAATCACTGGAAACGCTCACTTTAAAAACTGCTCATATCTCGAAAACCCCATTTTCGATTTCGATAAAACCCTAAAAACCAGGTAATTGTTACATCCCGAACAATAACTTGTACTCGGTTTTCAGCTAAATAGTTAAGCAATAGTATTTTTCAAACTTAACATTGCAATATTGGGTACTATTTTTGAAATTTTACAAAAACCGCTCTAACGATTTTGATCCAAATACATATTAAAGATAAAATCAAATCAGTATTCAAAATATGATACGTATTTAGTTTTTCTCAAAAAATTCGAAAAAAATCATTTTTTTTTTTAATTACTTATTACTTTCCAATCTATTTTCACATATCTATGCTAAATTTTTGTTATAATCGCCCCCACTTCCGATAAAAATGCAATAACAGCTACGCGAAACTTAATTTTAGCAAATATTACCCTGTTTTCAACCTTGTTGAATATGCACCTTAAAATAATTGCAGCCACTTCCTTTCACTATTAGCAAGTCCCACTTCATTTGCACCCATTTCTTTTATCTAGCATCGGTTCTCAGATCTTTACCTACCTACTTAATAAAATAAGAAAACAACCAACCAAACTTTTGATGAACGTGAAAGTTACGTTCGACACAGTCGTGCACTTTATTTTTTAATGCAGATAAATAATATATCGGTTGCCTACTGAGAAATGTCAGCCACTCCAATTTCAGTATCAATATCATTGGCAACACTCTCCCATCCAATTGTGATACCTACCTACCAGCTATACCTATACCTCTGCCTACTCGCAAACTATACAAACATTATCTTTGAAGTTCGGTAAATGGTGTCGTGCAGCTCTAATTTAAGTCACGTGAATGAGATAAATCCACACACACTGGATTTATACGCATTCATCATCCTCAACGTAAGGTAGCCCACACCCGAAAAAAAACTTCGAGGGTAGGCACAAAATTAAAACGAAAGACAAACTCGAAACGAGAGATAAAGGCTGCAAAAAGTAAATACTCATATCTGTTGGACAACCTTGTCCGTACCGTCAGTTGGCGTATTTTGGATTAATTTGTCAGTTAGATGTCATCCCATGCGCCTCCTTTCTGGACAAAACCCTGTATATAGGTATAGCACACGCATTCAGATTCGGGGGCCAAAAACAAAAAGAGTTCCGGAATTACACGGAAAAAACCGCTCAAGATAAAAGTGACAGACAACCACGTGGTTTTGACGTCGCCGCCGCAAAACAAGCTTTTCAACTGACATCACGAGTGGAGTCTGGGGAGTGGAGTGTCAGAACAGAAACCAAAACGTGTGCTTTCTACAAGCGAAAAGCTAATATTAGCGCGAAGTTCTGTCTCAACACACATAGTGCTAGTGCCGTGTCGTGTTCAATTTGATTTGATTAGCGCGCTAGCGCATCGTATATGCATGTTGGTAAGACGGGCGACTGTAAAAGGGGGGACGGCGGGACGCATATTAACCAAATGTGAATTGTTGGAGCTCGTGCTGGCCGTCAGTGCGAAGGGGATGGACGTATATTGGCATCAGCAAAACATTAAGCACATGATTGCAAGATGGTGTAACAGTATTACAGTGTGAACACATGCACACTGTATTTGTATATACACAAACTTGGCATGACATAATATCAGCGTGCGGCGCAATAATGGCAAATTGCCGTTGCACCATCGGTTTGCTGTTCGCTGCTCAGAGAGAGTGTGTGTGTGTGGTGTAATTTGCCGTTGGCCATTGGGGGGCGTGGGGGTGGTTTCGCAAGCGATAAGTATCGAATCTGGGTGAGCTTTTGTATATGTTTTTAGATGTTATTTGGAATTAAGCTCTTCGAAAAGAGGGGGCTGCGTCTATGCACGAGCAATGTATTGGTGGGGCTGCTGGCGGCCATGTGTCATCGAAGGGCTGCTGTCAGATTAAAAGCGCAGTTCTAGATCTAGAGATGTGTTGGCTGCTCTTCGAAAAAACGTATATTTTTGGACCTGTGAGAAAGGGCTCTAATTTAAAACAGAATAAACTCGAAATTAAGTGGCAGTGGTTAAAAATATACAAATGGAACGTGAGAATCTTTGAAATATTTTTATTGCTTCAAATGTCATTCACGAACATAATTAATTATTTTTCTTTGTTTTTTTTTTTAGGGCGCGTATGCAATATTTGTGGGTGGGACAGTTATTTATTGTGAATCATTGTGTTGAGAGATTTACACGTCTGCGATGCGCTATAGCCATACGAAGTTCGATGAAGGAGTTTCTGTTTATGTTTCTCACAAATCTTAACGATGTAGACAATCTCAAAGGGAAAAGATGCCATCTAAACTTAGAATGGTAATTTAAACAAATTATGAGTAGGTAGGTAGACCTTCTTGACTTTCCCTTGAGAAAGAACTAGTAATTGCCGAAAAAGCTACTTAAAAATTAGCCTCATTAAAAGTGACCCAAAAAGTATCTAGAATCTGTCCTAAAATAGCCTTAATTTTTTTGCTCAACCACAATCAATGTTGACCTTAAAATCGAGTAAAAAAATCGCCTTTGAATCAAAGTCAAAGAAATAACAACTGTGTCGCCAAAAAGATAGTCCAAATCATATCGGAAAATGGTTTCAAAAATGTTTGTCGGAATAAAATGGCCATATAAATTAAAAATAGTTCCTTAGCCTAAACAAACTCGGTCGGAAAATTATGTCAAGAATTGCACGGTACCAAAAAAACGCCCCCAGTATCCATACAGTTTGGAAAATCTGTCTTAAAATTCAAAGCAATGTCACTTACTTATATTCACGTCAAATATTGCTCATTACTTAGGCCAAAAATCACTTCGCAAATAAATGATAAATTGATTGTAATGTAGGCAAATCAAAAGGGCAAAAGGGTCGGAAACTGTCTTTAAAAAAATTGGCCAAGAATCACTTCGAAAGTCATCAGAGAAATGCCCGAAGAGGTATCGCCATAAGTCGGACCGAAAATCTCTTTCAAAATTGGCTTACAAAATTTACCATTATACCCGTTTTATTGCCTTAGGTAGACACCGCTTCTAAAATATATTTGGCTTTCCTGAAAAAAAATTTCCGACAATCTTCCCACAAATCGGGTCAAGAAATCTTTCCCAAGACTCGTTCAAATATTTCTTAGAATCCACACAGAATTCATAAAACCTATTTCTAAAAGTAGAATTCAAAAATTATCATTAATAACCTGCAAAAATAGGCCAACTTTTCCAATTCAGCAAATGTTTTAAGACGCACTTCAAAAATTATATCAGTGCTCACGTGCTTAGCACTAAAAAATAAATAAAATAAAAATAAAATAAAATAAAAATCCCAAAAATAGTTCCTAAACCTTTTCGAAAACATTCGAAAGGTGCTCTTCAAAAACATTGCAAAAATCGGTATGGGAACAGAATTAAGATCCGCTTGGAGGGTTCGCACCGAGTGTCAATCAAAGGGTTCCCATTCCACATAGCTAGTGGTATTTAAGTCTCAATTTAGGGCATATATAGAACAATTATTCTAAGTGGGATTTTAGTTTATATTATTCAACTATTTTGCTTTTACTTATAAAATCAATCGGCCTTACTAACAACAAATTTAGACTCCACTTTAGGGCAATAGTCGAAATTAAAATAAACGGTGTACCAATAATCAAGTTATCTTCGACTTTAAGGTAATCGAGACTGTAACTTTCGATCCGGAGAAAGTAGAGTCTAACCCATTATTAAAGTTTAAAAGTCAGTCTTTGTAATAAATAAATATGAAATAAATATGAAATATGAAATGGACAGCAAATAAAGAGAAGCCGCAGCTTAAATTGGACGCAGGCAATGCGAGTTGACTGTGTCAAACCATTGGCTGATATCATTGATAGCAAAATTAACCATGCTTCAATGATACAGTCAAAAAACCAAGCATGGGAAACAGTTGCTTCTATATTTCATTCAAAATACAACCAACTGCCAATATCAGCAAATTATTTGAAAGCGCAGAAAAAAATTATAACGCTTTTGAGTTATACTGTTATAATTTTGCTATAAAGTCAGATGTAGTTAGAGTTCCGATTACTTTGATTGTTGGTACCTAGAAATTAAAAGTCGAAACTATATTTAGTTTCGAAATTAGTTAAACTCGAGTTTGTGGTTTGCTTGTTGGTAAGGCCCAATATCTCGCATTTCAATAATTATGCACTTACAACGAATTTTCACTGTCAAATCTTAAATTCGCCACAGGTCCTCAGCTGCGAGGATACAGCGAAAATTTAGCCAGGAAAGGTCTTTGCCAAGACGTGCGTTTTATTTGCCATACAAGTCGGGTAACTGTGACCTTACCATATATCAAAAAAATAGCCTCCAAAACTTATTTCGCTAACATCCTTCCAGTGTCCCAATGTTATAGCTTCAAAATCGAATTCACTTGAAAAATGTTACTTGGCATTGTGCCCATGAAGACACACCCACATAAGTGACAAAAAAGCACGCAAAACAAATGCGGAACTTTGATCGCCTTCATGCGGATTGTGTTATCTGAAAGATAAGCCTCTGATCGTTTTGGTGTTTTCCAACAAAAGTGTCTGCGATAGTGCTTGCAGAAAAACAAAAAAATTCCATAAACCATCGACGAAGTGGACTTTTGGGTTTATGAATGCTAATTCCAAAAAAAGGCAAAAAAAATATATGCATATCTTTGACAGTCTCCAAATCGCGTCTGTCTGTGTCTGTGCAGTTGGACTGTTATGATAACTGATAACTGTATCACTTCATATACTGGTTAACTTTAACCCCTAAATCTAACCTAACCTTGGTTGTGGCTGGCTGTTAATCTGTCCCTAGTCTAACGGTCCAATCTGTCAACTTACACGTGATGTTGTTAAAAATATCTACCGAATTATCGCCATATACCACTCTACAACACTTTTTAATCTCATTCCCTCCGAGGACCAGAGATCAGAAAATATTTCATTTTTTTTCATTATCAGTTTCGATTCATGGACAGTGGACTTATGTGATTGGCGAAAATTCACAATTCGAGTGATTTTTAGAGCCACGCGACACTTCCTTCAATTTTATGGTTCGCTTCAACATAAATGAAATATGTGTACTTGAGATTGTTGATCAGTTTGAACTTTTCATCCGTCTTGCCGTGGGCCAAAGAGTATCTCGATTGGTTTGTTTGGTTGTGTTTTTTTTTTACCTCATATGGATTTAGCATTTCAAGTACGTAGTTGAAGTGTAAACAACAAATTTTTTCTGGCATTTCACATTTAGTTCAAGAGGTCTGCAAACTGATGGTGGTTGCTTGGTCGACAAATATTCCGGTGGTATTTGCGACGAACAGGACAGGTTGCGCTACTGATTTGTGAATTGGTTTGACGATGGTTCTAGATGGGAATGATTTTGTCAGCTTTTGCAAATACTTTTGTAATGTCTGATCTCAGAAAATCATTTAAATCTCTGTTTATAGGTTACCCTTTCTCGTCGTACCAATTACGGCGATATTTCATGAAACCTAGACCAATTGGAACCTATGTCTCGTAGTAGGGAAGAATGTAATTGTTGAAAATGATAAAAATTAACAAAACACAGAGTCGCTGATTTAAGTATACAAGAGGGAAAAAACGTGTTGCATGCTAATAGGGTATACGTTTTTATTTTTTAACACGGCCCCCTTGATTTTTTGAAGAAAAGCAGACAGTGTCGTCGATTGCAGAAATTATTCGTTACAAGTTGTGATCAAAGAGTATGACTGGACGTTTATTTAACATTATTTCTAGTGACGCAAAAAAAAGGTCCATATAGGCAGCTAAGCCTTTGCTTTTAAAAACCATTCCTTTTGGTGAGTTTCTTATTTTTATGACGGTTAAAAGTGATATACAATTTTATATGCAAACCCAACTGATAAATAAAGAACGTCACTCGGTTAAAACAACCTTAATGTGTAATCTTTGGCTTTCCAGAGCTTGAGTGTCACCCCATATTCAGTAGACCCGTTCTGGTACACTAACCAAAGCTCCACTGAATTAATGATTTAAAAAAAAAAATCGCTTGACGCTTTTATCTTGCCAACAATTTAACCAAAATTCTTATCCATTTTATCAGCAGTTCAAGGCTACAAAGTTGAAAAAAATCCACCGAACCACCAACAATCTGATTTCAAATGAAAATATTCGGTCTGTCTTATTTCTTATTGCGTTGTCAAAGCTGTCCAGTCCTTAGGTTTTTTTTTTCAACTACTATTGTCGTCAGCATTCTTCGTTCGTAATTAATCAAATACAAAGCAATGAGGTCTTAAAATCGTTTTGTTTTTGTTTGATTTTCGTGTTTGATTTGCGTGCAGCGGTCACCCATTTGAAACGAAATCAGTTGGAAATTCCTGATAAGCCACCTCCCGATGGCCGATAAGTTCAAAATCCGAGTTTCCCAATCAGACAACAACACTCAGTTTGTTGCACAATTCATTTTAATTGATCTGATGTAACGCTGATAAGGCAGTCGTCGTCGTTGTGGTAATGGTAATCGTGGACATGCATTTTGTTTGTAATCAAACCCATCATCTGAGACGCGCGGATTGTTTATGTTATATGGCGGCTGGAGTGGACTACTGTTTGCCGAGCTTAGTATGTGGGGAAATACATTGAAATACTTTACAGAACCGAGAACAAACAGAACTGCGTACTTTTGTTACTATGGTCGGTACTTTGAGTTGTTGTTGTCGCACGATGCGGTTTTGTCTGATGATTGACTAGCAACAAGTAATTGACTTGGTTTCTCGAATGATGAATTGTTTTGCTTTACTAAGAAATAATATCTGCGGCTTTGACACTCAGCCATGTATACGCGGCAGCCGGCCAGCTGATTGTTGAAACCGCATATCGCTACTGGAGGCTGAATGTGGTAAGGTTTCACTTTTAATGGTTATTCACTTGATTTAGAATGATCGGGCTTAACCTATTCAATATGGGGGATCATGTCGGTTTGTATGGTTTGTGACAAAGTGATTTAGGAGAAAAATATGTAAGACAAATGAACCGAAAATCCTGCGTTAAGTTTTATCGGAAATTCTTGCCAAGACATATAAACCAGTTAGTGGAAGTTTATCACCTTTGTAAAACCTAAAAAAATTTCTTCTACGAATCAGCGCTAGTTTAAAAACTTGAGCTAAAAATAAACAGACTGTAGGACGCCAAAGTCGCCCATGTCCAGTTGCAGAGTTGAGATGTATATGTCGCTAGGTGCAGGGAATGAGTTGTCCTGGGATGAGATGCGATAACCCCCTCAAAATGGTTAAAAAGCAAGCAATTTTTTGAAATTCCTTGACTCATTCCTTGGTATCATAAAACTTAAGGTGGTTTTATGTTTTGCTACCCGTTGACGTACAGATTTCAAGAAAACTTATTTTTCTAGAGGCTATTTCTGCTTTCACTGACTTCATTTTTTTCGTAGATAAATAAATCTTTTAAAATACAAAACATACGTCTAAGGGAGACAACACTTTCTTACTTGTTTTCAGCTATTAATCAGCTTTTTGTGCTGCACCTATGAGCTATGTTATATAGACCGAAGTCTACTAAAGGGTCCGCGAAATAACTTTTTTTTTTTTTGAAAATGCTATAAAAAAAAACTACTGAATATTTTCTCAAATTTATTTTTTTATTGAAATTGAAAGTACTGCATGGCCAGCCGAGGCAGCCATTTGAATGAAATTATTTTCCATTACTAACCGGAAGGATTGTACTTTCAATATTCAGTAGTTTTTTTTATTGCATTTTCAAAAAAAAAAAAGTTATTTGGCGGACCCTGTATGATAAAACTGGATTTATTTTATAAAATCGAAAAATATAATAATATACTATAAAATCAGCAACGATTGTTCTTGATCGGGGTTAGGCTTTCTTGAGTGTTGAGCGCACAGGGAGTCACTGTCAGTGTGTGTCGTTTTTCTATTCTATTGGAACGAAAGAAAAGTATGCGTTTTTCATGGGAGTGCAATTAACAACGACAGATTTTCTTTTTTTCTGAGGAAATACGCAGGTGAGTAGACCTGGGCTGGAATCGGCTAAGGTGATTGTTGATTGTCGTTTTTGATTATCAACTCTTCTTTGCTCAGTAAAAAATGATTGATTATTGGCAGCACTTAGAGTTTTAAACGTCACTTCCTTGCCGACGCTGTCATTCCGAGCAGCTGACGTGTGTTTCTTTTTTATTGTGAAAAATGTAAGTGAATTTGAGAATAATAATATGTTCACAAGTTACAATAAAAAAAAAGGATACGCACAATAAAAATTCTCTGAAGAAAAGCAGTCCAAAATTTCTCTTATCAAAAGAAGCGAAAGTTTCTCAAAAATCTAAAATAAATACGCAATAATAAAGCTACCAATCAAAAATTAATATTTCTTATAAATATGCATTCTTACATCGCGTTTGGAAGTTCCGATATATTTGCTTTATTTCTCCAGGTTTCTTCTTAAAAGTTGGACTGATTGTAGTTATTTTCTTCATTTGTGTAGAAAAGTTCCAATGAAGTAAACATTGCACTTCAGGAATTTTCAAATTTCACTAAAAGTTTTTTTATTTTAATTTATTTAATATATTCTTTTTTCTTCACTAAAGTATTTAATTTATTTGTAGTTGAAAACGAGGTGCATACCTATAAAAATGACACAAATGTATGAAAGCGGCACCTAAATAGCTGTCACATGAAATTGATCGCAAAAAAGCGATTGTCAATTTGATTTTGATTGTCAACTTGCAACTATCAACTTAGCCGATTCCGCCCCTGAATGCTGACTATATAGTAGGAAGTTTTTTTACGTGTTTATAACGCATTTTATGGAGTCCTTTTTGACAGAGACAATACTAAGACCACCAACTCCGGCCGATTTCCCGTTACTTAGCCTACAAGCTATATTTTTTATGGAGTGTACACATCTGGTGCGCTAGTATTGTTACATAGAAAATCGTATTGACAAATGTCACGAAACTTCAAAAATTCCGGCTCACCAACACACTCCCAGCAGATATGAGACACTTCCGCTGTGGGCAAAGTTGCTGGCAGAGTTCATAGAGTTTTATCCGTTAAATTTGAAATTGTTCGTTACGTGTGGATAATATTTTTTTTTGGGAATAAGTGCACATTTGCTTAAATTGTTCATGAAAAATTAACAATGTAGATTGGTTGAGGGAAAATGAAAACATTTTGAGCAAATTTTCTTCATTATTTAAGAAAAATTTACACACAAAATCGAAGTTAATGATATCCAAAAGCGGAAAATATACAACCATGTTTGTCCTAATATGTTTCTAGTATATAGAACATCAACTTTAGATAGTTTTACTAACCAAACAAATCAAATTATTCGCCTTTTAACAATTAATAATAACTAACCAATGGCATTCAGTTATGTAAAAATGTTGAATTCCCGAATTCTGGTACATTTCCTCACGGTTGCCGCGGTTGGCAGCATTTATTTTTGTAGTTTTTGTGTGTTTTTGCATGTCACACTGATTCTTTTTTGACATAACACCGATAGGAATACAAAATGGCGAATTTGAAAAAAAATTGAGGGGCCCAGCGGCAAGAGGATTGTGAGTTGGGGGTCTCAGTATGGTTTGTCTATGCTTTTTGACGCAGTGATGGGCGTGGTTTTGACTGAATTGTCGAGGTTCTCAACAGTTTTTCGGTGTATTCTTAGCGCATTATTTACTCGTGCTTCTAAGCGATTTTCGATTCGATTTTTATGTTTTTTTTCTGGTTAGGCTTTGCAGGTTTTTTTGGCAGCATTTCCACTTATTGCTTACGCGTTTTTAAACCTTTTTTACGCGTTTTTTAGTGCAAGTTAATTAAATATTTTATTTATTTATTTTATTAATTATTTCTTTCTATTATTGCTTTATTAATTTTTTGGGCTATATTTTGCAGATTATTTGGGTTTTTTTGGCAGCGTTCTTCCACTTATAATTTACGCATTTTTAAGCCGCTTTTACGCGTTTTTTCAGGGCAAGCTAACAAAACAATTTTGTTAAGTATATTTTGTGTATTTAAACTGTTTTATTTTAATGAATTGTTTATATTATTGCTATGCAATAAAACATGAAGATTTATATTATTTTTAAACTATATTTTATTTATTTATTTTGTAGCGTTTTCGATCACATTTTTTGTCAGCTTTTCTGGACCATCAGTCAATAAGTACTATTGATTTTTATTTATTTATTTATTTTATTTATTTTATTTGTAGATATTCATGTCTCCAGTTTTTAACTTGAAGCACATTATGCTCACTTGAATATTAAAATTTGCTTTGAAATCTTCCTCTTATGCCGAATTCGCTTCCTATTTTTTGCAGAAATACCAAAACATACGTTTTTTATTAGGAACTCTGATTCGTATTTTGAAATATTTTCTGAAATTAGCGTGTTTCCTAGTGAAACCATATTTGACTTCCTTGGATACAAAGGTAACTTCAATTTTGAATTTATAAATAACCGTTAAAATTGTGTCATATCCGCATTCCCACCGAACCGGATCCACCACTGAAAATACATTCCACACTCTCATGTCCGCCCTGTTGTTAAGCAATGATAATGGATCGCATTAAATTTACAAACTGTTTTTGTTTTTGTCACATACTTTTGGGAGGGCGAACTTAAGAGAGCACGTATTGGAGCATTTTCCGGTTTGTAATCGAATTCTTTTCCGTTGAATGTTCAAAGTGCAAGGTTTTAAATTCGAAAATGTTTTTTTACAAAATTGAACTTCGGCAATATTCAGAAAAGGTTTATAATTTCGCAAATGTACCATGTAAGGAGAAGTCAAACCGTCTTCGAAAGAGAAATATGTGTCAAAAGTATTTAAAGAGAATCGAAGTGATCATATTGAAAGAGATGGCTAGATCGCATTTAATTTTAGATTTCAGTGAGGCTACAAAGAGAAAGAAAATTCACTAAAACATCTGCTCGTTGCAGTTTCCCTTCACACAAGCGGCACAAGGCGCGTTTCTTTTGTTTATGAATTTAAAGATTGCGAATAAAAGGAAACCTATACCTACGCAATAAGTAGAATAGGTGGACGTGAATACGGAATAGATGAAAGGAAAATAAAACGCGGTCATCATAGCGGGAAGCATATGAAACCGGTATGTTTCAATTCCATTCAGTGGATAGCAAATCAGCTGTGTACCTGTGGTGGGTAATCTAATGAGCAGTATTGTTTTGTTCGTGCTTACTATTTTTTTATTCATTTAGTTAGTGTTACCGATGTGGAGTGAATCCTTGTAGGTAGTAGAGGGAAAATAGTATTTTAGAGAAAAGTTTCTATCGCTAGGAGAAAATACAAACTGGCCATTGCAACAAACAACTGCCCATACTTTATCTCGTTTACTCTCTGTAGCTTGGATCTTTGAAGATCTAAGCCAACCGGTAAAAAATTCACAGAAAATTGAAAAAGAACTTACATAAAACATATCTACTGCTTGGGCGATGTTTCGCTTTACAAAGTTGTCTGAGCTTACAGAGGATACAAAATGACTAGAACACTTGTATAATACAATCAACGGGTTCCCTTCGCAGATATTTAGTTCCTCAGCGAATTTGTTTTTCTCTGCTTTTTCATATCAGGATAAGTAGTAAGCTTCTTTTTTTGTCTTCTTTACATGCTTTCTTTACAGCAATTTTTGATTTCATGCATTTGAATAAATTAAAAACAAAAAGCAGTTTTATTAGTTAAGCCCGTATGACACTACATTTTATCCTCATTTTTTAATGTTGAAAAGTCAGCAGTGTGTAAAGGAGACTAAAAGTGTATTACGAAAGGGGTAGCAATTGTTTGCAAAGCAACCGCAAATTTTCAATAGAATTTATTTTCAAATAATCGTGAAATGTAAAAAAAAAAAAAAAGCTGCCAGCAGCTAAAAAATGGGATTTGAATACATTTTTAAAGCATTTTTTTTTTTCGACGTGTCTACATTAATAAAGTTGGTGTGTACGCACTCACTCCTATCGGGAATTTTCGTTTATGTCATACGGGCTTTAAGAAATCTTGTAAGCTTAAACTTTATCAGTCTATCAGTCTATCAAAAGTTTCAGTTTGTTAGAAATATCAAATATTTGTCTAAGAAATACTTACATAAAAATAAAAAAATCCGATAGTAGGTTTCGGTCAACGGCTTCTTTTCAATTTTTGCTATATGTGACCGATTTACACTGATAGTACTCCAATACCAAATCCACCTGTTGCCCTACTGCCAAAAAGCCACCGCGGCAACACCATTCGGAGACGTGAAAGATCAGTCCGTTTCCGCATCGCCGCCGATTCGCACAAGCAACACTTGTAGTGGTGATCATTTCTATCCATACACACACACAGCTGCGAGTGTGTTTCGCCAGTATCGGTCTTTTGGAAATTTCATCGCCCGTCTCTACACAGTCTGTGCTCAAAGACCGTCGATGTTGGATATGTTTCGATGTTGAATGCGCCCCAGTGCCGTTACGAATCGTACTTGTCCGTTGTGTTCTTTTCGTGTTTTCGTCCGGATTACCGCCTCGCGTTTTCTCTCGTTTCGTGTGAATAGTTTTTATATCCAAAAAGAAATGCACTGTGCTAAAAAGGAAAAACCAAAACAAAATCAGTGATCCAGTGAAAACAAATCGCATTCCTCTGTCAGTGCGAGTGATCAAAAAAAAAAAAAAAAACAGTGAAAACCAAAGTTTGCATGGAATTGTGTTTTGTTTTTTGAAGTAATAGAATTGTTTCCCCGTGTAATCATGTCCAACTATGGATTCGGCCATTGAAACTCGAAAAAACAAACAAATAGCGAAACAAACCGCCACCGCAACCATCAGCACCGGATCCGTGACAAACGTGATGATTGCGATCAATCCGAAGCAACCGCAATCGCCATCACACCAACACCAATTGACAGTATTTGCGGGTAACGACCCACCGCCAAACGGGGAGGACGAACTCCAAGCTCCAGACCTACCTGCACCAGAGTTCGATTTCAATTTACCATGCGAGTACTTCAAAAGTTCCTTCGCTAGGTCGTTGTCGTTGAACAACAGCAACAGCAATCAGTCCAAGTCAATGGATTTTATTAACGCGAAAAGGAACGGTTTCCAGTCGGTGCCACCATCAGCTGCTTCCAATCGAAAGTGCTCCACTGACGGTCGCAGCAACGAGGCCACCAATGCTGGTAGAAATTATGAAATACTATTGCCAATGACAGGAGTAGCAGCAGTGCCCCCGATACCAGCCAGAAGGCAGAACATTGAAACGTCTGCCATAATTCCCACAGCAAGTGCTGTCACTGCTGCGCACCTTTTAAGGAACACTTGTGGCAGCAACAGCACAATCACCACAAATAGTGTAACCGCCGGCAATGGAAGTGGCAACATTATCAGCGCAACTAGCCGATCGCCACACGTAGTCAATGGCAGTTGCAACTTTGTAAGGAGAAACGTCTGCTGGCCTCCAGCGTCATCGGGGTCGTCCTCTGGAGAACAGGTTCGTTTTTTTTTATATATATATTTTTGCTTTGTGTAACTATTTTAGGAAATTTGTGCCAACTTGACGGTGCAGTGGGGTTTTTGGTCAAGGATGAAGCGAAATAGTGATGCAGGGACTGGGATTTAGTGGTTTATTTTGCATAACGTTTCATGGGCGAAATTTTTATCAGAATGGAGCATTTACTTCTCAAGAGACATATTTAAATAAACCCAATTTTTATGCACAATGAATTCTGCAATCGTTTGACATAAACTGCGGAACAAAATTCGTCGAAAATTTAAAGTTTTGCCTGCCAACTTAAGTTGGAATACAGGACGTTTTTTTTCGTTTTGTCTGTTTTCCCTATGATGAATTCTTGTGTGTTTTTTGTTAAATCCTTTGTAAATCATGCTAAATAATTATTTTCGGGTACTTTTCTGACATTAGTCGTGTTTTTTTGAGCTTCGATCTCAGCAAAGCAAAGTAAAGTAGGATTTTCAGCACGCGATTACAAAAACTACAACTGAGTCTCGAAGTGTCAAGTAGAGCGTAGTTGTTGTAATTGCGTGATAAAAATCCTACTTTACTTTGCTTTGCTGAGATCGAAGCTCAAAAAAACACGGCTAGTATCGTGGTTATCTGTCAATAATATCGGATGAGTGAACAATAAATTATACTGTGTGTGAAGTTTGCTTGGAATTCGCTGAAATGTTTATCACACTTAATTTTAGTTAATTAAAAGCGTAAAATTAATGAATTCTGGATTTCGAGATTACAGTTCTTCTTTTTAACACGCATTTGAATGTCAAACAATTATCTTCACTACACATTTTCGAATCAAACAAATATTGCATTCAAATAGGACACTTAAAAAAATCAAAGGAGAGTGTAAATTTTGCAGCTCTAGACGTGACTGGCATTACCTGACATGAGAAACTATACTCACCACAATAGTGTCAAAAATTAAACTAACTCTAAAACTGCAAAAGTAGATATTATCCGCCTTTGATAAACTGTACTTTTCTTCTAACGCAAAATGTGGCATTCGGTTCTATTCTATGAAATAATTGAAACTCGCTATTTTTTTTTTGACAGTTAGCTTACCACAGCACTGTCAGAAAATCTGTCAGAATTATTTGCTTACTCGATTTGACAAGCGCTCCAAGGCCGTGTGTTAAACACGTTAAATAGAAATCCTTCGATGGTTTCCTTAAATGATCGTGAGTAAACAAATAATGCTGCTTTGGGAGGTGAATAACACATTATTTTCTCGTTTCTGATCTTTTTTACCCGACTGGACACAGGGAGGGTTATGTGTTTCTCGCGTATCCTATGTACGTTCCTTCGTAACGCCCTGTAGCCTAAACGGCTTGACCGATTCTGAAGAGTGAGGTGTCGTTAGACTCGTATTCTTCCCCGAAGTGTCATTGACTAAAAAGATAAAAATCAAAAAATTTAATTTAAAAAACCAAAACCTGACTGTAAAAAAAACGAATTAAAAATATGTGAACTAGACACATTCCAGTACCTATACCTTACTATTGGCAGTCGGAGGCAGTTGTTAGGCTGTGTAGGTATATAGTCTCCGATTGTCAATTAGTTAGGTATAGGTAGGTACTTGTTCACATATTTTTGATTCATTTTTGTTTTATAGTCAGTCGGGTTTTTTGGCTTTTAAATTAATTTCTATTTAAAATTTTATGTTGGTAGTATATTTACAAGAAAACAAAATATTTACCACTATTGCTAGCCTTTTGACTTTTTTGTAAACAGGCTCCCTTTTTTGTTTCGGAACCAATTATTTCTTTCTTTTTTTGTAAAAATTCTATCATTTCAACTCAAGTTTTAAGGATTTCCTAATAGGGGAAGGCAAATTGTTCAGAACCACTTTTACTGCCTTTAAACACAAGATACTCGCTTGATTTTTTTTTTTTTTGGGAAGATTGTGCCGAGATGCAATGCTGTGTGATTTTTTTCCCCAATATGTTGTGAATAAACAAAGTCACTAAAATGGTAGAATTTCAACCACTGGGCGAACCTATTTGCAGCTTTTTTTTAACAGAATTCTGTGACGACTTTGGAGTACTGCTAAAAAAGCTCAGGTACTATAAAGGGGGCTTTGAACCAGTTCTGAGCAGTTCGTCAAGTTTGTATGCCTTTTAATTTTAATCCTCGCGAGCTGCTTTCGTCCTACTCGCTCTGTGGGCCAGTAATTTATAACTAAGACACTCATCCTCGTGAGGTAGTTCTAATAGCCCCGCCCATAAGTTGCTTCGATTTTTATGGACTATTCCCTTCCATTTTCATGCATTCAGTGCTTCTCAACATCGATGCCAATGGTCTTCAACACTTGATGTTGGCGGCATGGTACAACTCGAGAGGTTAAAGGACACCCAATCGACAAAGGTTCTTGAAGTTTTTTGTGCGTTTAATATTGAATATTCTGACAATTTATTTTAGAGATTTTTATGTGTTTAATATAGGTACCCCGAGACATACTTAAGGGGGTCCTATTCTTGGAAACTGTGGAAGCGATATAAGCCCACAACCTTCCGTTTCTAATACATAGTTAAATTTTTCCGCAGGAAGACATCAAATTTGACGCCTTAAAAAAATTGTCACTTCCTATAAGAAACCGCTTTTTTATCCAAAACCAGCAAAACAAAATCTCTCGTCACTAATTTTCAAAACACGTTCACTTCGGGCACTCTACAAATCAATTAGCGACCATCTTCAGTCAACTAACACCATTTATCATAAAAAACAGTTTTTTAAAGGAAATCCCAACAGCATTTCTTTATAAACAGTGAAAACTATGCGACTACCAATTTCAGGCATTTTAATCACATTATCCAATCGTTAATTTTTACATGGAAAACATTTAACTTGCCATTCGGCGCAGCTACCGCTCAGTGTTGCCAGATTAAAAATCTGAAAATCTTGTTTTACCTAATCAAAAAATCTTTTTTTCAAGATTTTGTTCAAAATATAAAAAGAGCGCAATTTAAAATACAATTTTTAAGTACTAACAGTACTACTAATACATACTTAACCACTTTTGCAAAAACACGTTAGATCAGTTATTTTATCAAATTCGTTAAAATTCATGTTTCCTTCGAGTTGATGAAAACGTTAGTGAGACAGAAATTGTGAATGGATATTCGAACAGAGCGACTCACATAGAAAAGGTTCTTTTAATGTGCTAGATTTAAAAAGTTCTTGATATCAAAAATCTTGAAATTTGATGATTTCGAGGTAAAAAGTACATTTACATGTTTTGGAGCTCAAAATTGTGGAAAAAAAGATATATCTGGTAATCTGGCATCACTGCGTACCACAATCGTCTTCTACAATCAATTTGCTACAAATCTCATCGCAATTTGTTCGCAGTATACCAGTTATGCAAAGGCAAATATGGCAATTGCACGCTACTACACTTTGCTATCCTTGTACGGTACATATACCTTTGCTATATAGGACTAGAGTCTCTAAAAGGAGAAACTCAAATAAGTTTATACCAACACACAATATCTTACTGCGAATTTTGAAAAAAAAAAAATCCCATAGTTACTTTGGCGCATTTTTATTTATGCGTGGCGATCCTTCCCTATTAGCGATATGGAAGGAGACCAACACAAACCGAACAGGGGGACTGTGTTAAACGAGAATTCTTGGCGAAAGGTAAAAACGAGGAAAAGCACAAAGCAGGCCAATCCCATAACAAGAAATAACTGGTATGTCAACGTTTTATAATATCTGTACTTGTCTAGGTGTGCTGCGAGCTATATACGCGTTCAATGCCGCACGCATGCGAATAGTGCGTAGAAAAAGTGAACAAAAAGAACGGGTGAGATGGCAGGGATTCTTGTAATATGATCACTGATCAGCTGTGGTGAGAGGAAAGTCGAAAAAGAGGAGATTTATTGCGTATCCAGATTGAAGAAGGTCGTAGGGATCTTTTATAGGTATTCACTTCACTGGCTTGCGAAATTGGAATCTTTCGTAAAGTTTTGAGAGGGTAAAGGTCCACATTGCAAGAAATTGAGGTATTTAAAAGGACATCGAAATAAATAGTAATATCGAGATCAGGGAGTGCAGTAGATCAGTGGCTACTAAGAGAGTCCCACGTTTAACCCCGAAAAAAACACTAATTACACCTTAAGGTTGTCTTTCTCAAGTGTGCCACCTTCAACGAACGTCTGAAAAATATCAGCGAGTCCGAGTATAACTATCATGAGAGAGCTGCTCTCTGTTCACTTGCACGGCACATAGTTGTAGGTATCTCCCAATAGTTAAAAAAAATAAAACCTCTTTGGGTGAGCGATTGTAAAAAGTTGTGCTTTGGAATCCATACGCACCAATTAGGCAACTAAAGGGTGCATTTAATAAAGGGTTTTCCAATAAAAGGTGTTATTTTGGTATTCAAAGAAAAATGCCATTTTTTGAGATAAATGATCGGATGTTTATTTCATAATAAAGAGGAAGGTATGCCGTTAATAATGAAAAACAACATCAGCCAAATGGCCACCACGAGCACGCATACAGGACCATATCCTTTTCATGAAATTTTCCATAACCAAATCGCAAAGTGGCTGCCCTATGTCCTCGATAGCCTCACGAATGTTATCTTTGAGGTCTTGTTGTCCAGATCAATACTATCCAACTCCAACATCCAACATAAAAAAACATTAATCATCGACGACCAAAAAATGCTTTAGTTTTGCGAAACTGTGACTGCAAGATTTTCACCATTTTTGTAGTGAATTTGAATAATTTCAATGCGTTGTTGAAGCGCGTATCGTTCCATTTTTAGTAATGGCGTAGTTTCTACTTGTCAAATGTCAAAGAATAAAAGCTTCAAAAGTGACAGCTACCGAAATAGCGGGTCATTCAATTTTCGTACAAAATATGGCCGTCGTCATAGTGATTTAAAACCATCAACTTTGAAGAGAACAATTGAAAAATTCAGGGAGACTGTATCAATTAGTGATCTTAAACACTCTGAGTGTCCTGTCAGAAGAAAACATCGAGGCAGTTCGCGAGAGTTTTGCTGACAGTCCAGGAGCATTAATTCGGTACCGTAGTCAAGAACAGGGCCTTTCGAGAAGCTCGCTACAGCGAATTCTCACGAAAGACTTGAAACTTCATGCTTACAAAATTCAATGGACTCAAGAACGGAAGACTACTTTCGTTGAATGGATTTTGGAACAACAACAAGTTTTTTCTTTGGGGTTTTTTCAAGTCAAAGGTCTATGCAAACAAGCCCACGACCAATAACGCCTTGAAAGATTAAATTGGTTGGGTGTATTAATGAAGTTCAGACACTTTTATGCGAAACGGTCATAGAAAATTTAAATAAAAGAGTACGTAAAAGGTGAGTGTCATCTATCATGCATCATAACAGGGGACACGAAACCGTTATGCGTGCTGTCATGACATACTTGCCGGATTCCGTTCTGTTTTGCTGGTGTTCTTTTATCTAGAGTAAAGGGAGCTGAGTTTGACATTATAATTAAAAAGTTCTGCCGCAAAAAGTGTCATCTACCGACGAAAATAATAATATTGCATCGCACAAGGAGGGAAGGCTTTGTGAGCAAACTTGCCCCCGTGCAGCTCTACCAGTCTAACCTTTGTTTACAGCAAGAGTTAGGTTAGACTGTTCTTTCGGAAATTCTTGGAGCTTATAGCCATCTTTGCCAATCGTTGATGGGAGCTCCACTTTCATTCTTTTAAAACGCTCGTGCTAAGTCAGCAGTAGAGACCTATTTCAGAGTTAAAAGCACCTGTTAAAGCTTTGGCTATGTCTTATCAGCACCAGTCGAGTATCCTACAATCCATATACCTTGTTTAAAGGCTTCGCTTCCCGCATTGCTACGGGATGAAACATATTGCGTTGCTTTCCGATTCACTGTCTGTACATTTTTGAATGTGAACTTTTGGAGATACAAATTTTCAAACATCGGGTAGAGAAGAAATCGGTCTTGATCCAACCATTTCATTCCAGTGCTAGTTAAAAGATGTCTATTTTATAGCATGGCAATTCATTTTAACAAGCTTTTAAAGTTACCAAACCATCGGACATGGATCGTTCTAATAAAAAATGGAACTGCTTAACTTTGAGACTTCTCTCAAATTTGTCTTACTTGGTATATTTGCGAAGCGTTCGTAGTTCAGCGTTCGACTATAGAACTGGGCTTACCTATGGGACAGGTTATAGTTTGGTTCAAGCCTTAAACAGTGCCCTTCAATATTTTTTTCTTTTTATTTTTTTTGTGATTTTAGTGGGGACTTTGACAGACCTCTCCCAATCAGTCTTCCTAGCTTTTTTGTTCTACAACACTATGCGAATGATACTAAATTCTTGTGATCTTACAACGACAACTCCGATGGAATCCTCCAGTCTGACCCAACAACTTCTCTGAATAGAGCTAGATTCTTGCCACAAATCTTCATTCAAAATGGTGGGATGACAGCTGACATGACGTCGAGTTGCTCTGTTTGTCTCATTTTTGCTACTTCTACTACTAAAAGGGGAGGAAGCGCCCCAGGAATCAAAAAAGTAGTAGTTACGCCAGTGTAAGGCTTACATCTTCATTCAGTTACATAGCTGACATTGCACATTTAAAAAGGAAACCCTTCAGTCTTAAGTGGGGAGTACATCACCTTGAAGATATTTTCCCCGTAAATGAGACGACTGTTCCCGAATACTTCTATAACGAAACCCCAAGCAACGACTGGACTGATCAGCAATTAAAACCACCGGAAACAGTGATCTAAAGATCAGCTTCTGTCGGCCTCAGTGGACCGTATCTAAATACAACTTCCACAAGTCAGATGAAAAGTTACCGTAGGTTAAGTACCTTAAAGACTTTCAGCATTCAATATGTGAAAACAAGAATGACACATCAAATACTCTCTACAACAATTAAAAGATCGACAAACAAATTGTTGAAAATAAAATCTGACATCTCGAGTCACTTAAACTGAAGCCATCAACGCGTAATCTCCACACAAATAAAAACCGCATTATAACAACTGTAAAGACAGTCTTTCTTTGGTTATTAATTTGAAAAGTAAAGAAATGTCAACTTTCCGAAACCGCGTGCTTCTGCTTATGTGGCTCACGAGCGCTCTTAGCCATTGGTTCCGCTGGTCATTATACGCGTTCTACCAACGAAATTCGGTTAATGATGATTTACATAAACTCAACGCTAATGAATATGTTAATGAATTAATGAAAATGAAAGCGTGCCGTTTGTACTTCGATTTATACATCAGTTGGACTGCATTTCTTCTTTTAAGACGATTCTACAGCGTAGTATAGTGGCGGATGAATTACACTTTTGGAATTGGGATTATTTTTTGTTACTTAACCGTGGGATTGCAGAAATATTTTTTTTCTTTAAATTGTGGCAAAGATAATTGTTATGCTAAACAGTGTCTTTCACTCAGATAAACAAAACCGTTTGTGTTGAGTGTTTTGTGAAAGGCGAGTTAAATTGATTGTGGGCTGCTTTTTTTTTAATTAAAGGAGTTCTTTTGGAAATATCATTTAATTTGTAGGTAGTCGGCCATAAATTAGTTTAGTGCGAAAGTTAAGCGGTTAAGCGACCAAGTGGGGCAATTAAAATGTTGAAACAAATTGCAAATCGATGATGTCAATGGTGGCAAAATTGGATTTTCTTTTGAATGGTAATCAATTGCATACTTAGAAGTTAGGTAAGCTCAATAATCAATGAGCAACAGTATCATTAGAGGGAAGAACAACGGCAATAAATTAACGGGGGCTATAGTTAGTGGTATTTACTACGTGTACAAACTTCTGTTACATATATAACGATTTTTTTTGATTGTGCCTTTTAATATAAAGTATTCATTGATCTTTTTTAAAACAGAAATGTTTTTAGAGGTTAAAGTTGGATAGTAATGAAAAATGACCGTAGGGGTTTTTCTTTTATCAATAAGTCCTAAATTTGGTCGCTGTAGGCCTTGAAAACGCGGACTAGGTCACCAGGTGAACTGACTGTGAAAGACAAGCTTCCGAGACAGTGTTGCCGTTTTTGCCCTTTTTTGGGCCTCAAGACGCGTGGCGCCCACTTTCGTAAAATTGATCAAAATGGCCCCTTTTTCAGTTTAAGCAAGATTTTATTCTTTATTGAACGAAAAAGAATGGACAAATATGAAGAAAACGTTTTTCGTAATGAAAATTATTTTTTTTTTGTTATATATAAATGTTTTTGCAGCTCTTTTTTTGCAAATTAGTATTTAATATGGAGTTTTTGGCTCGATACCCTTTTTGTTTCCCTTTTAAAAAATAAAGCATTGTTTCTGAAGCTAAATAGCTTATTTAGAATTTTCGAACGATATTTAACTGCGTTCAAATATTTTGCTATTTTGGCCCTCTTTTTAGTTGGAGAAGGCGCTTTAAAAATGTTTCAAAAGATGTATTTCCAAATAAAAACTTAAAGCGCCTTCTCCAACTAAAAAGAGGGCCAAAATAGCAAAAAATTGTGGCAGGCTCTCGAGAAAAGTGCCAGATTGCAATTTCAGGCGCACAACGTTCACGCTGATCTGGAGCATTCCATTTGTCCCTCAGTACCAAAAACTGTAGACTGGGCTGGTGTTTCGTGGACAGTGTGGTCCGAAATTACTTACATTGCAAAAAATTCTAATTTTTAATCGAATAAATTTATCGCTATAAATCTTCTTGAAGAAATTTCGCAACAACTTTAAAAGCCGTAAATTGTACGAAAAAAGAAAATCTGAAACACCCTGCAGCATTTTTGGTTGAAGTACGATTCTCACATCAAATGTATTCAGCTTTATTTTTACTTCAAAAAACGGTCCTAAATAATCAGGAAGTTGACAAAAAAGTTCACGGTACTGTGTTAACAGGGTGTTCCAACATAAATCTGATACCAACAGTGGATGGATGAAGTTGACGAACTAATTTTTAAAATATTTTTAGCAAGTATTGTAAGATACAATATTCAGCTAGATGAAGTGGCTTTTATTTTAGCTTGGAAAGAGGTCAACGTTATTGCTTCTTAAAGATTTTTCTCATCAATTTGTGTTTCTCCTTTGAAAACCCCATTTCATACCCAAAAACAAGGCTAGCGCAGTGAGGCCATCATATATTATTGAATCCCGTTGGGATGTAGGATGAATTCTAGTAAATCTTCGAAATCTACATCTATACATATAATAAAACTGTAGCTTTCATGTGTTAACGGTTGGCGTGAAAACTACTGCACAGATTTCGATGAAACTTTTTTTGAAATGTCACCTAAGATCCTGAGAAGGACATAGGCTATTCCTTTCATAGCCATGCCTTTTGTTGGGTGCGTTTTTGACCAAAATGTGTTTTTTTTCTTACTGCCTTTTAATCGAAATTACTCAAAGAATTCTAATTGAATGCAAACAAAACAAAATACTTAACAGAGCCAACACTTCCATAATTATTTTAAGCCGTCAATCAGCTTTCTTTGTCATCTAAGCTGAGCTATAACCCAAACTAAATTCATTTTCTCAAATCGAAAATTATCAGCAACCATTGTTCTGCTTTGGGGGCTACTTTTTGTCGCGAAAACAAAACGTGAAGGGAGATCCAAGTTTAAATGACGAACCAATTATTTCCCAAGTTAGGGATAATAAAATTCATCATAGGTATCTATATTCGGTAAGAAATAAATATATTTGCTGCGTATTTTACCAATGAATTTAAATGTGTAGGGCTAATTGGTTGGCTTGAAAGAGAGGATAGTTTTGGACCCGATAAGTGGCGCTGTTGTTGATATAAATATTTTAATTGAGTTACTCGAAGTACTAATTCTACGCAGACGAAGTCGCGGGTACCAGCTAGTTAATAAATAAATACAAATAAAAACGTGCAAAAAGGTCTAAAAAAAGACTTTCTAGTACAATGGACATTTAGTTTAGTTTTATACCTGACTGCTCCATATCCATATACAACTGCACCTTAAACGAAGCTTCTACCCACTTACCGCGTAAAGTCGAAGCGAATGGGAGTATTTAAATTCCGCGAATGGGCATATTTACAAATACTCAGCTTCCCTAACAAAACCTCTGTACGTGGACTTGCCAGCCTAATTTCCATACCACATAACAGTCCCATAAGTGCGGCCTAGATGTGCCCGGTCAGAGTCCCCATTTATTCTTGTTTTCCTCCATCATTCGCCTAACGTGTCAAATTTAGTAATTTGCTAACTACACACACGTCACTGCATTCTGAGTAAGTCTTCATTTTAATTGCTGATTTCACATGTAACCGTGAAGCGTTCTTGTTAAGACGAACTCTGATCGGTTATATGTACGCTTGTTCGCGGTGCTAAAAGCGGTCAAAGTGACACATATGTACAAACAAACCGACAAACCAACCTCAAATGAAAAGTGCCAGTCCCGCAATCAGACAAGTCATGCATCCATCATCCATCTTTACTGGGTGGTGCTCTCGTAAATTCGAAACTTGCGCTCAGCTAAAACTTTCAACTGCCAAACTATGCACAATATCTTGGCGGTAATTGCAAGTTTTCAAGTTTGAAATTAAGTTACTGCCGGATCCAGTATACTCGTGCTTGCAAAACCAGCTCCAGAGTAGGTAGTAATAAACGGTTGGCCTTCTCCGGAAGTCCACAGCGGGAAGCGACACCGTCCTAAGTGTTCGCAATTGCCATACCTATCAAGATGAGCTAACAACGAAAAGTGTTTAGCTTTACGCGGTGTGTCGGTCGGCTGCCGGTGTGATAGGGTGTGTAATTTGGTGAAACCAATTTAAACGAACCGGGCTAATGAAACGCCTATATTTATTACGAGTTGTAGATACACACAGAAAAATAAATTGTAATGCCAACAATTTCTGTTGGTTAAAATTAACCCAAATATGAAAATCGTTGATCTAAGAATGAAATTGTTGGCAATGACGTAATAAAATACTTATGGAGAGTATATTATTCTTACGCTGAATACCTGATTCTTGAAAATTTAAAAATGAGTTCTTGTTAACAAAAATAATATTTGAACCAAGAACTTTTAACTTACAATTCTTTTAAGAATCTCAAAATTCTTCGCTAACAATCTTTCTTTTTTTTCTGAGTGTACCTATATCTTTGAGCGGGATATGCAATTGAAGACGTCTGCTTGATGGCATACCTATCTATCGCGTTGAACGATAAGTCATGCAGAACACAGTATGTATCGCGCGTTGAGGCCATAAGAAGTAGTATCTTGTGCCGCACCGTTTAACTGCTGAGGCATGTGAATTATTTCAACTGTAGTCGTTGAAAGATTGCAAATCGCATATCAGTTAGCGGTGGATACTGTCCACTTAGGTACATGTGTTGTTTTTCCTGGCTCTCTACTTAATGAAGTCGCACTTGAAAATGAGACTGTGGTGAGGCTGCATTTTTCCGCCATCTATAAAGTTGCTTGATACAGGAAATATTTTGAGGGATTTGACTAGGTGTAACAAGGGATTGGTCGAAGAAGCCTATGGTACCATTCAAATTGAACCCTGGTACAAAATTGACAGAAGATTCGTCAAGACAGTGAGATGAGGAGGTTTAAGCACCAAGAGGGTTCTAAGTCCTAGAATTATATAATGGCTAATGTCACAAGGCGCAAGCTCAGCGTGTATTTGCGGGATTTTGTGACTAGAGCAAGACTTAGGCAAGAAGCAAAATGTTTTCAAGCCTTCGCTTCGTCACAATCCGCACTAGGGGCAAATTGAAAGGCACTGAGCTGGTTTTTGTTTACGTCACCTCAGTGCAAAATGGTGACCCAACAAAGCAACCATTCTACGGTCTTATCGAGAAGACGCATGATATGTGCCCGGAGAAGATTCCGTTTGGCAAAATTAACGCCAAAATCGGAAGGGAAGGCATCTTGCAAAAGGTACAGCAACGGTACGGAAATAACCTTGCAGGGAAATTTCATCTTTGGTCTTCCACAACGGGCAACAGCTCTATATACAATGAGACTAAGGAGACTCGGGGATATCTAGATGATAGAGCTGTCAAATAATTCCAGTATGTTTCGAAAGATAGCAGTCATGCCGGTGTATTGGATGCCCAAACTCTCCGACTGGATGCTATGGAGAGATTTGACGTTTTAAGAAGACTACAACCCCATGCCCTTTAAAGATCGGGTCCCTTAAGCTCATAGCAATAACATATTCAGCATCAAAGTACCAACGTTCCATCAGAAGCCCACCAGCTAAGTGCCACCTTTCAGTAAGCTACCACAAAAATTATGTTCAATAAGAAGTGCCAACTGGGACATGCAGCCAAAAAGGTTTGACCAAAACTTGAGCTGGAGAGGAAGCTGCCTACGAGCACTATGAGCAATAAAAAGGAAGGGACATAAACTTTTAAGCAGAAAAATTTAAGAGCACGAGACCTTCAAGAAGACTCCAGCTCGTCTTAAAATCGAAGAGTGTCGAATTATACCTCTGTCTCTAACAAGATCTGCCTTAGAGTCAATATTTGGTCGATGCGGGAGTTTACCGGTCAAAAACCGCTTATATAAACCCCTTTCGTAGGCGCTCACATTTCCTTAGACGGAAACTTGTAAGCGATGCTGAAGAGACTTATGCCTCTGCGAACGAAGCTGAGATTCCATTCGTTTAGCTTACATGCGTCCAAACGAATTCGACAAATAAGTAGGTGCAGTGTAGGCTTTAAAAGTTCGTCGAGCCTTAAGCTCCCGCAGGTCTGTTGGATTTTTGTTTACTTAACTACCCTCAATAATTTTGGGTAGCTTTATGGGAATACTGTCTATCATGGTCCATGTCGAATGCAAGATAGTCCAATTTTGGTCACTATCTGTGCTTATCAACCTGCAGAAGTTGTCCATCTAAGTTGCTCAAATGTTTAACTGCACCTACTGTCATTAGGTAGAGGTCTGTAATCAAACGCTGTCAAAGGTCTTGAGCTAAGCTCATCAAATGCCTCGCCTTTCGGTTTCTCCCTTGAAAGACCAATATCCAAAAATGATTGGATCCCTTTGCAGTGTGGGCTCACTCTAGTATATCTTGGATATATTTTGCTGGCCAGATAAGAAACAGCAAAAACGTGTAAAAAAAAAAGGGCCATTAGTTTTATACGAGATTGCTCCATACACAACTGCACCAGAAACGAAGTTTCACCACACCTTCTGTCATTAGGTGGAGGTCCGCAGTCAAACGCCGTCGGCGTAGACAAGAGTTTTGAGCTGAGCTTTAAGAATTTCCAGCTTTTCGGTTGACAAAAGAGCATCAAAAACAGCGCAATAAACCAAGAGAAACAATATAGGTGAAAGTATAGAGCCCTGAGGCACCTCAATTTTAATTTCAGATTCTTCTGACAGTTTCCCTGGGTGCGGAACGTGACATGTGACATGAGAAAGCCATGTTCAATTTGCTTTCTAAACTCTGCCGAATATGGATTGTGTGGAAGAGTCATCTGTTGGTAAAGTACCAATTTGAATTCATAAGGTAGCTCAGTTTGTGGTTAGGGCTATCGGGAACCCCGTCGATATGAAGAAAGTATTTCTATTCAAGCCGACGATGACGAAGCATATATGTATCAAAAGATGCCGCACAAAATTCTAATGTCGGCTGTACAATTGTTTCGGCTTAGAGGAAGCCCTTGGAACCTCACAGTCTTAGTGCAATATGAAGTAACAAGTGCCCGTAGGCAGTTACCACACATCGATTAAGAATCGATCGGCCAAAATGATTATTAAACACTTGTCCATGTTACCCGAAAGGAGATTACGATAATTACAATGCTACTTGTTGCAGTTTAGAATAATAAATTCTTATCTGCCTACTTTCGAGTTCATAGGTGCGCGCCCCAAGGTGCTAGCATTAACGCCGAGGCTGTCTTTGCACCTCCCTTGCAGTAGAACATGCATAAAAGAACAAAGTAGCCGATTGGCTCTTTGGAATATGACTGATGCATTTCAAAAAGCGCAGTGGGTTTCAATTAGACACGCATATCTAATAACCGATCAAAGTTGATTAATGGCATGAAAGACCTGCTCAGACTAGCTAAATCGCTGACCCTAATCAACGCGTCCTCTCTGAGTACAAGTGAAACTACTTAACCAATCCGCATTTTGGGTTGAAGCAATTTAAACTGAACTCCGAGTTAAACACAAAGGGGAATCTACGTGGGAACAAACTCAACTTCCCCTTGTTGAAACACCAACCAAAACCATTCCACGAAGAGATAGTCAAAGCAGCGTGAACTGCCCCCATCACCATGGCAAGCGAAATAAATGAAAAAAAAAATTGCCCAACTCGATGATAGTTCAACGAAAATAATCATTTGACGGAAATAAACGAGTTGAGCAGAATTTTAAACAAAGACCAAGCGAATTTGGTGGAACACATTTGGTGGAACACATACGACTTCTCCTATCTCCAACTGTCATTATGTGTAAAAAAAAAACTTCTTCTAGCAACAGGTTGAATAAATTGGCCACTCGCTCATGGGAACCATCCAAGAGCCAACGACCAACGACATGAAATGAAATCCTTTATTTCTTTCGAACGATGCGTCATGCAGGGCAATTAGGGAATCATTTCTTCGTCTGTGCTCACCGGTGGGCAACAACACATATCGCGAGAGGCCACTACACCACGGTCAAAGGGGGCGATTTGGTCTTTTGAGTTTAACGCTCTACTGAGTTCTATATCAAACTTGATGGCGTTCTTTCTTCAAAACCTTGAAAACAAGTGAATTTTTTTTTTCTAATTTGATTGAACTTAATCGCCCAAGCCGACCGAATCAGACTGAGGAGATAATCCTTCTAGGGGCAGTTGGGTGTGAAGGTTGTTCACATCGTCGTTGGATTTTACTTTTACAGGTGTCTGGACGGAGTTTTAAGAAAATCACAAAAAGTTGATGAAATTTTTTATATTTAGATAAGTAATCTTAGCCTCGATTTTAAATTTGCAGAAGCTTGCACCATTGCGAAACTCGTATGAAAATATAGCAACTCCGCGAAACTAGTAATCATTTTTAGTTTCCAGGCTATATTTTTCGAACTCTCAATGGCGAAAAAATTGCACATTGTGACCCAAAAAATATATAAGTAGAAGGTTGAAAATAGTTATTGGTGAACTACTTAAATTTAAAGGCGGAACTGAAACGTTTTTTTATTGGCCCAGATTGTTTTGATGAGTGGTTTGTTAACAACCGCTTTGCATGGGACTGTAGTTATTTCGAACTAATTCATCATCATCATTCATCATTTTAAGCATTTGAATTCTCAAAGCCAGATCAACGTGTATTCCACTCTCAAATAGATGTTCTGTTCCTGTTTATTTGGCGGAAGTAAACCTGCAGTTTGATTGCCGTCCATTATTCACGAGGCAATTTTGAAAACCACAGCTTGGGAAAAATTGCACTTAATTACTTACAAGCTAAATTTTCTTCCCTAAAAAGAATCGGTATTGTAATTTAGTCAAATGTCACGTAACGTCAAAAATGCTCTTTCACTCACACAAATTTCCACCTCAAAATTTAAGATTTCAAAGTCGCTGACTGTGTCAAAGTTGCTGGCAGGGTTTCATAAAATGCTGTCCCTTAAATTAAAATCTACTCATTAGTTTTAGCTATCAATTGACAGTGAATTGTTTTATGAATAATAGTGCAATTATGTAATAAGAGCATTTAATTGAAATATTTAATTTATATAAATAAAAGGAAATGTATGTGTTTAAGCTTAGTACGCAGCTCGAGCTAAATTTTCGATCCCATACAAAATTCTCTCCAAAATTTAGCTGAGCCAAATTTAAGCGAACCCATTTAGCTGAGTTGTACACAGCTCGATAAATAATCAACCTTTTGTTTCGGAATGTACTTCATGTATCTGTCAAAATTTAGCGTGCCCATTTAATGGGTCGGCACATTTTCTCAAGCTAAATTATGACAGATCGTTGTGTATTTGTTGTTCTGTTGCGAGGATGAGCTCTTTTATTACATGGACGAAAAGTACCTAGAATCAGGCATAAGGCGTGTGTTTTTAGTTTCGATCTCAGCAAAGCAAAGTAAAGTAGGATTTTCAGCACGCGATTACAACAACTTCAACTCAGTCTCGAAGTGTCAAGTAGAGCGTAGTTGTTGTAATTGCGTGCTAAAAATCCTACTTTACTTTGCTTTGCTGAGATCGACGCTCAAAAAAACACGACTATAGTTCAAATAAGAGAGAATTACATTTTCGAAGGAAGTTTTTTCAAAGAACAGCTGTTTTCTGTGACACTTATCCACGGCGTACTCTGTGTCAAAATCTAGCTAGGACTTTAGCTGATATTTAGAGATAAAAGTTGGATACCAGATAGAATTCAGTTTAGAGCAGCGTACTACGCTTTAGGCTCTAAAAATCGCTGAAAAATTTAAATTTGGTTCACTTTAGTGCCGGTATTTTTTAAAGAGTGATTCGAATACAATCCAATAGATGGCACTGTGTTTATTTTTTCAGTGCGACTGTCCGTAAGACTGCACTAATCTCAAGAAACACTGAACCGATCTGATATGAATTTACTCGTGTGTCTATTAAAAGTTGCCTTGTCACTTTTAGGAGGAACGCCATACCAGCTGAGGAGAGGATTTTTAGGTTAAGGGTTTCCGTGCCCATAAATTACAAATATTTCATAAATTGCAAATATTTCTAAATGGAATTGTAAAGACTTTACATTGTAGTTCACAATATGCAATTTTGTATTGAAAATTTCGCCATTGTGAGTTCGAAAAATGTAACCTTGACACTATAGTATTCAAATAAATGCTAATTGACGAAGAGAAAGAAATTGAAAACTGCATCTCGTAGAACATGCTATGAATGTAAACGGATATATACTAAAACTCAACTCAGATGAACGTAAGAAAATCAGATCAGTCTCGATTTCTTGATTATTATTTTATAAATAATTTCAGTTAGTTAATTATTTTTTTTATTTTGCATATTATTCGCTTTTGAAAAATATTCTAAATGCTGTATTATGTATTGTGAGCTTAATGCAGTTGATTTTCCACAAATGCAATGACAGCCGACAAAAGTCAAACAAATTCGAGCGGAATATGCAATTCGGAGTTCATTTGGCGGATTTTATTTTATTTACCTAACTTATTATGATCATTAAAGTTTTAAAAATGATATCTTTCAGACTGTTATTATTATACCTACTGAATCTGCCCCCAGCGAATACACAATTGCAAGTTGGGGATCTCATTTCCAAAAAACTACCACTAGCCCCAACTGAACGATGAGCACTAAGCGACCAATGCATTTTTTTTAATGCATTTTCTTGCTGCTTACAAAGCTTTGTTCATATCTTGACCTTCGGGTCTTCTTCTCCTTTTTTCTTTTTCAACTCAAGCCGCGGTGTTTGAAGTATATATCTTCTGTTGTATTCAATCTTCTAATAATCATCAAGCCACAAAGATCTTTTGGTAGTTTTACATTTTCCTTGCTACTTAGGCGTCCGCCATTGCTTGATTACCTTTTCCATTTCTCGGCGGTGCCAAGTTGCGATGGAGCTATTATGAAAGATTAATAAGTGCCCATGATTGGTTCCCAACTATTTATAACAAATAATAAATCACATAAATAGAAACGATCAGGGAACACCCGACGAGCAACCGACGAAAACTCCATCCAGCACATGCACAAACCAAACGTCAAAGCAGTGTTCTCATATCGTGGGACTTATGCCTTTTTGTGGGAGTTTGGATGTCCGAAAAGCCTTCCGTGGGATAAAGGGAAAAAGCACCAAATCGTGAGATTTTCAGAAATCTAGCAAAAAATCATTCAAACTATGAATTTTTGGTGAAATTCTATAAAAACACCTGTATTTCACTACGATTATCAACACACTGAATGTCCATAAAAAAACAGCTCATGTAAATCGTCTTTTATCAAAATTGTCTAGTACTAAAAAATAATCATGGCAGTCTTACAAACTACGGTTTTTATACTAAAGGTTAACTTAACGTGATTTTCTTTCCGTGTAATACAAATTTTACTTTTAAAAACTGGATTTTGACGCAAAAAAAAATTACCGTGGGATTTTGAAAGGGAATTTGAGTACGGTGAAAAGGGAAAAAAGGGAAAAAAGGGAAAAATTACCAACCTTCGTGGGATAAATGCAGATAGAGTGCCAACAACACGGCGTCAAAAATGTCGAGGTCTATGTCGCTCTCTCTCTCTCTAGCGTTAAGTCACTGCCTAAACAAACAGGCACACCCGATGGCGAAACACAATTAATGGCACAATTAAAAGGCCGAATTACGGAGTGAGCAAGAGAGATATAGTGAAGGGAAAACATGTATATTGCAGTCCAACAACAGCCTCATAGTAGGGGGCATTTTTAACCAAATCGTAAATGAGATGATAGGGGAAAAGAGCACACACTGAGATATGAGATGAATAAATCTGTAAATACTAAGGGCATTGACCCGAATTGCTCACAGCTGATCCTTATATATGAATAAGTAACCAAGATTACTTGATTACTTTATTACTAAATTAACATATCTGGGCATCTAGCATTTGGTTTGTCGACTGACTATTGACGAATGGAGGCTAACCACTGGCGGTAAATTTTCGCATCGGTAGGTTGCTATAGATTTTGACAGCTGGTATATATTTCTATGAAAAATCAAGAAGTTATTGCGAGAAATTGTGTACTTAATTAAAAATATACATTTAATGTAAGAAAAAAACCAATTTTACAACAGAAAAATAATATCTTAAAAGTGAGTGCGATAAGTGTTGATATAAAAGTGAATACTAAGTCGTTATTTTTGTAGAAAATGCTGAAAACAATCGGAGCTCAGCATTGTGGCATTCCTCCATGTTATTCATATTGTAAAGAGGGAATTACATTGTACCATCTTCCAAAAGAAGTTCGGAATCGGAACTCTTTTGATTAAATGGGGTATTGTGCTTAAGATGGGGAAAGAATTTCCTAAATGTTTTTACATTTGCAGTCTTCACTTTAGAGATAAAGACATTTTGTGACCGAATAAACGGGATGGGTTCAGCATAGAACCAAACTTGTGAAAGGAGCCTTTCCCATCCTAAGCCTTCCGAATTCATCAATTCCTTCAAAGAAACCAGGCATTATACGTTCAAGGCGGTTACTATGACGTTCAGGTGCTTTAATGAGAAGAAGGTACTACAAGTTGCTACATTTCGTTTCCACTTTTATTTAATGACATACTTTTAATTTATCCTCTACATCTACTCAAGAATATATGACACATCAACCCACAAGTTTGGCGGACAATCCTACTGGTACCCAAGAACCATCCAACAACTGTACTGAGAGTGTTCGTGGCATAGGGATGCAGGCATGCTAAAGCCCGTTCACTAGCTTCACTGCAGTTTGGGCTACTGACTAAAAATTAAAAACCATGACTGGGCCGCAAAATAGTTCCACTGAAATAGTCATTATTTCACAGAACGATATTGTGACAACCTTAAAAACTTCTAAACTGGCTGGATCGCCATCATCACAGCAAGCAAATCTGTAAAAATCATAATTAGCACGCTTTTCGTAAGATAAAAAGCAACCAAAATATATAAACAAAAGTAAATTCAATATTTGTTTACATTACATTCAACACTACTTTGGACAGACTTTTGTGCTAGTTTTACAAGATGAATTGACTTACACTATACAAATTTCGGACAAGTAGTACTTAGACTTGCAAACTAAGTTTGTTTTTTATGTTGGTTGGTTAACTTTTTAATAGATAAACAATTGATTTTCTTACACGAAAACACACGTATTCCTTATCCAAGTCCTATGCAAAACAAACAGACGTCAAAATTGCAATTGAATCTACATATTCCTTTTTTATCCACCAGGTGTCGCAGGAAAACTTTCCACTCGTCAATATTTACTCGATAAGGGATTTTGGCCTGAAATATTTATTGAGTTGGAGGACATCTGCCATCTCCAGCGCTTCATACTGACCTTCTGTTGGTTCAACGGGTTGTTTTAAAAATGTATAGATCCTGCGACATCATAATTGGCCTTCTTTGGCCTGAGTGTGGCCTGCTACACCAACCTAACCTATCTCTGCATTACTCAAATTATTTCTTTCTTCAACTAAAAGTTGTCCGCCAAAAACTTGCAATTTCAACTACGGTGTAAACAATGCCCAATGGAACCTTTCCACCTACCAGCGGCGTTTTGTTAAGAAAACATTTCTCTATGCCTACACCTCCTACGATCTTCATTCATAACCAACAAAAGGTGCTCCCAACTGATTAATATTAACATAATATTCAAAAAATCTTTTTCACCAACTTGTGTCGCCCATAAAAACAACAAAAAAAAAAAGAGAACCTAACCTAACCATACATATTAAATGTGAAAATTATTCCACTCTTTGATAATTTATTAACTTAATCTTAAGCAGGCCTAAACAGAAATTCTTTTAAGAAAATAAACTCGCTCTTTTGCGGTGTGAAACTTACTTTCACTGAATTTTATTCAGATTTTTGTTTTCGATCGATTTCTGAGGGAAAACAGAAAGTCCACCCCAACCGAATCGCACTTTCTATTCTCCAAAATCTGACGAAACTATTTCCCAATATTTATATGCAAGTTTAATCTCTCGAACTCGTTTAATTCGACTGCGTGAATCACTCTGAATCCGAACAACTGTGAGAAATAATTTTTGGTTTTTTTTTTTGCGATTTTTTCGTGTAAACAATATTTTACTGCTAGTCAGGTGCGATGTGATATTTATCTAAAACTCGGCGAGTTGAATGGCCATTCATATAATGAGCTGCGAAATTAATTCCATAAATTTCGTGTACTCGCCTGCAGTCACTCGCACTCCAAGCCGAAACTAATGGATACAAATTAATAAAACATTTTTTTTGCTGATCTATTTTTTTAACGATTCCCATCTCATGTGCGAACGCAGTTGGGCAATCCGCAACCACCACCGCGCCTACGGTCTAGAACGTGCGCACCAGCAAGAGGTGAGAGTTAATCAAGCGATTTGTCGACGGCGATCTAAAAATAGGACTATCCCTTGGCCTGTCCATCCTATGGAGTGTGCTCCACATTGGACCCAACGAAAATATGCTAAAATTGCGAAATAGCAAAATATTACTGCAAGTTCTAAATTTAAGTCGGTTCTCTCTGCAGCATTTTCTCTCGCATGTGAAACTCTAGCTTCCCACATACCCGAGATGCCACCGCATCATCATCGCTGTCGCCTATGGAATGCATCTGCTGAGCGTTTTCTTTACATCTTCCTCAATAGACCCGGTTTCGGTTTGGCGTATCTCTCTCCGGTATCGGTTTGTACATCTCTGTGTAGTGTTTTCGTGGATTAATGACCTATCCACGTGAATTTAAATCTCTGCGCGAATGAACTGAAGGAAACTTTCTTTCTCACATTGTATGCCGCATAACACTATTCCTACTTGCACAATGTGCAATTTACCGCAATGCATATCTAGTTAGCGAGTTTATCTCTGGATATGTTTAGTAGGGAATCGTTTGTGTTGGCGTCGCGTCAAGCCTCACGACTGAAGACAGTTCGCATGTCACCTGTAATGGAATCTTTCTCGCTCCCCATTCACCGCAGAAGTCGCTCCAGTTTCTGGGGCAATCAAAAGTGGGAGAACAAAAACTTCCTGGACAAATGCAATTTAATGAGCAAAAATCTATTGTTTCGTTACAGATTTTCAGTGCGACACATAAATCATACTCATTTGGCGGGCTGTACAATTTCTTTTTCTCTAGGGAAGCACTTTGGTTGGTTTCGGTTCGTGTTTGGTGTTTAGTATGCAGGCGGCATTATGGAATCCATATCCGTCTGCCGGTCTTCCGTTGACTTGCGGCAGACATAATATGTCTCTGTCGGGTGTTGTGCGTTCGATTGTATACGTTCTTGGGTAAGAAAGTGATAGTTTTTGTTACTTCACAAGTGGTTTGCATTTTGTTTTTTTTTTTTCAAAACTTTAACACTGACGCTTCGAATGCATGCGGCCGTGAACTGACTGCTGGCTAGTCGAGGGAATGGGCATTTTATTGCATCAGGAAATAGGACTCCCTTGAAAAAGTTTTTCGGTCGGCTAACTGAACTGAACTGAACTGTGATGTAGAAGTACTAAGGGACCGACGTTTTTTCTCCAATTTTACATTTTTTTTTTAAAAGTCTCCACCGGATGTTGGGGCTTATTTAACAAATCTATGTAAAAGGGCCGAGGGGGTGTAATAGACGTCCATTCTGTCAAGCTATGTCCTATTTTGTCCCGCACGCAATGCTTCCATAATTTCCACACGGCTCAAACTTTCTATTTGTGAAGCAACTGCAGTTAAACATTTTTGCTCAGACGTTCATCGGTTGGTTTAAGGTGGCCCTGGAAGACGTGGACTAAGACAGCTCTATCGAGCTGAAAGCGTCTGTCTCTGAAAAATTCAAACAATTTTTATTGTTTTCGACGAAGGCGTGCACTTTTTAAAAGGCCCGCTGAGCCTTCAGAGTTTGTTTTTTAATGTAAATAAGTCACATCAACTCTTTTAATGTAGTTTAAAACAGGGGGCGACCAATACTTGTCTCTTCTTTCTACCGTTCCGTCATATTGGGCCGCAACAACAAACCTCCCAAGCCTACAGGTTCGTATGAATAAAACGTAGCAATTGCTTTTACTCAAGAGAAATGTCAAAATCGAGGCATTTGCTACATTTCGTATGAATAATAGCCAATTTGAGTTAGTTCCAACTTTTGACATGTTCGAAGAGCGGCGGCACTGACCTTTTACTCAGATGGGTATGAATAAAACTTACAGACAGCAAATGCTATGCAAATTCTGAGTCTGCTATTTAGTTGACTCAGACCTTTTGCTAAATATTTTGTACGCACCTTTTCCACATAAAACAATCTAAGCATTGAGAATTTTCGACGTTTTATTTATAAATAGTTAAATTAAGTTTTGTTCGTGCAGGAAAACCAAACAAAACATGTATGCGATAACTTTTCACTTCATATACCTATTTTACCTCTTGTTGTTAACGTTCGTGCCAATAAAAAACAGTATAGACAAAGAAGAATAACTTCTAACAATTTTTTCGTAAAAATGTGGACATTTGGGTTAATACTTTTTTAAATGATTATTTTGAGACGCGTGGTGGTGCTCTTTCAAATATACAGAAAATTAAATCTTTCGTAAGGTATTTAGGAGATCCGGGCTTTCGGGTAAACATTTTAAAATTCATGGCTTAACAAGTGAAAAATTTATGTGTTTAGGTTGGTGTTCATCAGTCAACCGTTTCGTTAACTAATTGGTATGTGTGTCAAAAAATAGTTCAACAAACCGATGATTGGATACATTTTCCGACAACTGAGGAAGAAATCAAACATCACCAATCGATTTGGCAAATTAAATTTATGTTTCCAAGTGCAATTGGAGCTATAGATTGCTTTTGATAATTTTCCCCCAAAAATTTGAAAACAAATTTAAAATAAACAATCACCGGACAGATGTCACTTGTCAAGTTTGACAGAAATTGCAAGGCAAGGACATGTACAGCGAAGTAAATGCTATGTTCGATTTTTCGAACTTACTTTAGCAAACTAGGATTTTATTCATACCGACTCAAAGCATTTGCTAAGGGCTTTTACTTTGCTAAAGCCTTTTACTCAAAGCAAATGCTAGTTTTTATTCATACGACCCATTGAATCATTCGTTATAAGATGAGGTCTCTGTCAGTGGAACTCAAAACCACCCAGTGGAGTTGTGGAAATCGTTGATGGACAAGGAGTCATTAGAAAATGGCTTGCCCAGTGAACGAGCTAAAACTTCAGGTAGAGGCAAAGAAAACTAAGCACTATCCCACACAAGAGGGCGCACTCTTCTTTTTCTATAAGAAGAATGTACTTCCCCCATCCGCCTTCGACTGGCGCACTTACTCTTTTCTGACTGAATTCATTTCGACATATTGGGGACGTTCAAGTATCTAGTACTAGTTTATTAACAGTTATCTGACAGTTGTCTGCCTAGATGTATCTCGGTTTTGATTGGTCGAAGTCGGTCATATGAGCAGCTGTTTCAGTTGACGTTTATGGAGGGGTAGCCGACGAATCTAGTCAAGAAATTCAGAAGAAATTCGTAGGTCTGTTCCTTTACTTTTGTAGTAAGAATGGAAAAAACTGTCAAAATGGCAGTGGTGGGGATAAATTATCTCACAGAGAGAGACACTTACGAAAAAGTTATGGAACACTTTTGTAGTAATCTATAAAAAACGACAGATATATAATTCAAAAATTCAAAAAAGTGGTACGAAAAGTCGTTAAAATATCTGATAAACTCGAAGAATTTGCTAATTTACGAACAACATTAGTTGATTTATCTACCTAGCGATGAAAGTGATTCGGAATTAATCGAATTCATGAATCCGAGTACATGGAAGAGTTTGTACTGATTGAACTACAAGCATTCGAGTTTCGAGAAGAGGAATTAACAGCATTAAAATTTATTTAGGAAGAATTTCGTCGCCACCAAAAGAATCTAAGGAGTAGAACATTCAATTTTATTTTTCCGCCTGTTGATACCATTTTAATTTACAAGAAATCAAAACAAATGTCAAATAGGACAACAAATTTCGAATCAGCTGTTAATTGACAGCTTCTTCAATTCTCACACCAAGAAATTTGTTGAGTAAAAATTCGTAAGATTCTCAGTGGAGGGGTAATTTCTTGCTCTCTCGATGATGCTCTCTTTTACGAATTTTTCGAGTTAAGGAACGGCATTGAGTAAAACTTCGTAAAAATTCGTAAAAATTCGTAAGAATTAGTAACAATTCGTAAGATTTAAAAGTAAAGGAACAGACCTCGTGACTGGGTACTAAGTTGACAGTTCGCAAATGTGGCTGACGTAGAAAAAGTGACGTTCCCGACCAATCTAGTTTTTGCGTTCAGGTTACATCTTATCTCGGCCAATCTAGTCGACTTAAGATAACTAGATTCTTGAATGTGCCCATTGTCTCATCAGTTCGACACAAATTTATATACTCCCGCCGCCGTTAAAAAAGTCACACGTACCTTCGTCCCATCGCACAATTGTTCTCCCTATTTCTGACCATTTCCTACCTACCTTGTTTCAGTCTCGGCAGTGAAAAGTATCTCAAGTCTAATCAGCAAGTGTACAGTTCTGAAGATCACTTTGACACCTAGCCAACCAAACTTTCTAAGCATCTCGCACTGCGCCCATTGATGTCGTTTGCTGCGCCCATTGTCAGACGGCTCTGTCCATCAGAGAGCTGTGTTTGCAAACTTTTTGATTTTTATTATCTTGACCTTCTCGTTAATTTAATGCACTCAATTGTTTCGAATATAATGAACCCGCTGTCACCGCGCGACTACCTCTAAGCAGAGCATCGAACCCCATACACACAGCCGCATCAAATTACCCCTTTGCTTATAGCCATGCCACAGCAGATTCGCGGGGGAGCGGCACTATCTCCAGATACCGCATAAAATCATTGTCTCGACTCAGGTTGGTTATATGAGTTAGATGTTAGACGATTGGAGGGGGAAAGCAAAAAGAAACCAGCTATGGGGAATTTTCGAAATGTGAGATCTACAGTGATCTCCTTTAGATCGTTACTCGCGTAAACACGAACTGCGGGATTAGATTTCCCGCGCGCGCAGTATTAGGCAACGTCTTGTGGTTAACGATCGGTATAAGGACCCGTCCACGATTAATCATGTCACCCTCTGAGGCAATATTTGTGCACTTTGTGTGTGCTACCTGTGTGAAATATCATTAGCATAGATCATAACTGTAATGAAATGGAATTGGTTTTATAAATTTTTATTACCCCGCCACCCACTGGAGTGGCTTGGAATTTGCCAACTCCATCTAATGGAATGGCACACGTCCACGCAGGCTGGCGCCGTAGATTAGAATTATAGCCGCCTACTTAGAGGCTTCAAACTGCATGTGCCATTGTTGTTCGCCGAGCGTTTATCGACAGTTAAGAGTGTAGCCAAACTGCTGCGCAATGTGAGAACAGTAGACAGATATAGTTTACTTGTCCGCTGGCATGCATGCAAATTAGCTGTTTAATTTGGCCTGGTCGACGCAGACGACGCGACGGGCTGAATCTTAAATGTCAAAGTGGTGGTGGGTGCGCGCTCTCACATGCGGTTATTGTTACAGGCTTTCCCACGGTCGGCAGTAAATATTAAATTTAATGCGATTGCAAACGATAAGACGTTTGAGAGTGAAGAGTTATTTCATCCGGCTATATTACACTAGTCAATTGGACGAGTTTGTTGCGAGATGACGAAGGACTTTGGGTTTCATTGTTGTTTTACTTTCTCCGCGTTTAAGTCCGGTTTAGGTGCGAATTTGGTCAGCGTTGAAATTTAATAGTTTCTTAAAAAACCCAAAATGTGTCAAAAATAACGAACTCAAAAATATGCGTGAAATGAAATTGTTTAAAAAAGATTTTGACCGTTTTAAGCCTACGAAATGTAAAATTTGGCATTCATTGCAATTGATGCGTTTTGCTTGAGGAAATTTAAATTGATAGCACTCACTGGCCGAAAACATATATCGAAAGATATCAGTAGTACCAGCGCCATCTGTCAGATTTATTGCTATACTAGCGCGAAGGTTGGGTGCAGAGCGCATTTCCTAAACTTTCTGTAACTTGATTCGGTCAGAATTCTTAAGCTCGAGCTATAACTCAATAATGATCGAGCACAAAAATGTAGGTCCTGCAATTTTGTCCGTCTATCCAGAGGTACCCATGGCTGTGGGTCAAAAGAATTTTCTTCAAACTTTTGTATATGGAGTCTGCGGGCTTACAGTTCGAAGTCATTTTCTTTGAGGGTTTATTCCAGCCCCAATATTATTTCCATATAATAAAGTTAAAATACGGACCAAGTTGGCGCAACAGGTCTGTACCCTAGACCTAGACATTTGTTGGTGTAAGTTTTTAATTTTGCGACGATTATAAGGGACCTACAATTTTATACCGAGCCCGAGCGGCTGCATTGTGAAGCTCTTCCAGGGCTGTTATAATCGCGAATATTTGTCCGATATTCGGGAGAGAGGACGCGTTTTGGTCCTTTTTTTCGGGGATCGAACCTAAGACCTCGAGCTCACATACTTAACAACACGACTCCTGATAGGGCAAAGCCGATTTTTTTTCTTAAAGTACTTAGTACTTAAATACTCAAAGTACTAAGACTAAGACTAGTGACTTAGACTTATAAATTCAGAATTGCACAACACCATGTCTTCAATTTTTACTCGAAGCATGACTCTTCTCGCGTTGACCTTAAACTCAAAATGTACTCGACTTCCCGTAGTCAGCTCGATACAGCTTTGGCGGACGGATGCGCAGTCAAATTTAATTTCAAGTAACTATTTTAGAGACAACTTAGTGAAATGCATTTTGGGATAATTATTGAAGATAGGAAAGGATCAGAGTCGTCATTAAAACCCATGGAAAATAAAATTGTACACGAAAACTGGAACACCTAATAAATTTTAAACAAAACTGACTTGAAAACTTTGACAAAACGTCTTATAAATCTGGGAAATCAAAACTCTCACAAAATGCACTCTAAACTGACCCAAAAAAACCCATGGAAAATGAAATTGTACACGAAAACTGGAACACCTAATAAATTTTAACCAAAACTGGGTTGAAAACTTTGACAAAACGTCTTATAAATCTGGGAAATCAAAACTCTTATAAAATACACTCTAAACCGACTCAAATCGACTCGCACAAGTCAATTTTAAGTAACGAGTATTTACTCGATACATTTTTAAGACAGCTCCCAGTGATCAAAGCTGATATTATTATCAAGTCCCATTTCAAACGGCAGCCTATTCATAAATCTACAATTTTTATTTTATTTTGTCAAAAATAGTCACTTGCGACGAACCAAGGCTACCAACATTTATCCAAGGTAGACAAAGGATCCGATTAGGATCGTCTCACGCAAATTTGAATGCCAACGGCAAACGAAAAATACCCATCTCTTGGATTTCCTTCTTTTTATTGCATTTTTGCCAACAGAAGAAGCTCATCCCATACATAATTATTAACAAAAAATCATAAATGCCCCTACCTCAGACTTCAAAGGTTATTTCCAACAAAAGGCGGGAATGTAAAATTAACATAAACTCAGAAGAAAAAAAAAAACAACACTATATGTGCAAAACGTGATTTTTATTTGAATGATTTCTTATAAATCATTAAAAGTTATTAACCGCGTATATCGCTCGTTTATCATTTATTTCATACACTCTTAACTCGTCAGTTTGTATGAATGACGACGCGACGAGTCCAGGTCTGCTATAAATATATACAACAACAGAAAAATCTTTTCAAGGACAAGAAGAACGTACAAAACAATGCAAACATCATTCATCCAGAAGAGGCTGACAAGCCAAAAATGGCAAAATCTGTCGTCTACTAATGCGTTGGGTACACTGAACGGAGATTGTGATTATTCCAAAGGAATAAATAGTCCACCGGAAGGAGAACAAAATAAGAAACAAATCAACAACAAAACAGATGGCAGTCTCCGATTGTGTTGAGTGGACAAGAAACATATCTCTTTCTGTGAAATATATTTATTTGCAAAGTACAAAAAAAAAACAAAAACAAATTGTCTCAACTCTACGGTTCGGGTTATAAATATAAACGTCAGTTTGTCTTATTGTGTCTAAAGCTGGCATCTTGCCTCAATCAAATTCTGAACTTTTTTTTCAGATCATTTCTGAAAGATTTGCGTCACTAATAGGGAGAACATGCGGAAGACTGTAAATTGACGGAGATTTGTATTGACTCGACATGTGACAAGTTTGTACGTGACAAACGCAGATGCCTATTCAATAAATTAAAGTTCTCTTTTACTGGTAATGGAGCTTTTTCCCTTGGAAAGTGATACTATGAGCAACATAAAAGATTCCTCTGCACTACTTTGCTTTACTTATTTTATTCCTAAAGCTTAGTATGCTGCTCGCGCTTAAATTAAGCCCCCATACAAAAATGTCTCCAAAGATAAAATTAAGCAAAGCAGTACGCAGTTCAAGCTAAATTTGTTAGCCGCTGTACGAAAAATCTCTACAGAATTTAAGTAGGCGTATTAATGCAAAATACATTTTTTCACAGCTAAATTTTGACAGATCAGGGAAAATATCGGTATTTCAAACGAAAGCAAAAAAACAGTACGGAGAATGGTAAGTTCAACACAAAAAAAATCGTTGTTGTTAATTTAATTTCTTTTAGAAATGGAATATTTTAACGAGGAGTACCTGGAAGAGGTTTATGAGGAAGTACAAATAAAAAAACGAAAAAAAAATGCCAGCACAGTTTTTTTTCACCGAACCTACACTGTCAAAATTAAACGAACATTAAGCGAAGCGGTGGAGAGAAATATTGGAGAGGGGCTTAAGTTTAGCTTTCCTGGGCATAAAAGTAAAATATTTAATTTACTTCGATTTAAGTAAGTCCACGGAAAGGTATCTCATCTCACACAGAGACTAACTGTAACTGGTCATATCTAAGACATTCTCCTCTTCTCTGTATCGCGTTGTGGAACGCAGTACGTGGACCTCGTTAATGGCTAATGGGTGAATTCAGGGGCCCTACTATGAAACTCAATTCTAAAGTGAAACTGTCCGAATTTGAAAAATCGCAATCGCAACTTAGTAATTCTATAAGTAAGTTATGAAAGCAAAATTCGAACAGCCTAGTACTGCCAATTTTTTTTGTTTTCCTGGTACAAAATTGGTACTACCTTTTCCGAAAGTTAATGTCAAATTCGTTCGAATTCGCAAATAATCATTCTACATCAAATGTGCTTGCGGAGAAGATCGATTTAAGAAGTTTTTTTTCTCAGAATATAAGTAAATAAATTTTATAAAGTAATTATTCATGAATGTTTGTTTTTGTCCCAGGGAATCATCTAAAAGTTCAAACACAAAAGTGTCACAGTTTGAAATAATGGTGCCATATATGACCCGGCATCCAGATTTGTCCAAGAGGTATTTAAAAACTAAAACTAAACTAAAGTTATTTTAGTTTATTTTATGTTTGGACTAAAAATGCCTTTAAATAAATACTGAATCGAAAAAAATGTTCTTGCCAAGCTCCATTATGTTAGATTTGTCTCTAATCCGCTTCGTTTAACTTGTTGAATTTGTTCCGGATTTCCTTCAGACTCCAACCTTATTGCGACACAGTCCATATTTATATATTATTTAATTGTTTCACGAAATGCCAAACATAATGCGAGACTCGTTTGGGTTATGTCAAACTTATTGCGAGAATCGTTCGAAAATCGCAAATTTGTTGGCAAATAGTTTGGCATTCGATTCTACTTTCATAGAGAGTGCCATTTGAAAGTAGAATCGCAAATATCTTTCGAATAGAATGAATAGTAGAATCGAGTTTTATAGTAAGGCCCCAGACGCCACAGCGTAGACAAATCATACTGAGACCCTCAACTCACAATCTTCTTGCCGCTGGCCCCCTCAGTTTTTTTCAAATTCGCCATTTTGTTTTCCTATCGGTGTTATGTCAAAAAAGAATCCGTGTGACATGCAAAAACATACAAAAAATGCAAAAATAAATGCTGCCAACCTCGGCAACCGTGGGGAAATGTGAAAGAGTTCGGGAATTCCACATTTTTTCATTACTGAATGCCATTGGTTATTTAATATAAATTGTTAAAAGGCGAATCAAATTGATTTGTTTGGTTAGTAAAACTATCTAAAGTTGATGTTCTATATACTAGAAACATATTAGGACAAACTTTGTTGTGTATTTTCTGCTTTTGGATATCATTAACTTCGATTTCGTGTGTAAAGTTTTCTTAAATAATGAAGAAAATTTGCTCAAAATGTTTTTATTTTTCCTCAACCAATCTACATTGTTAATTTTTCATGAATATTTTAAGCAAATGCACACTTATTCCTAAAATAAAATATTTTTCACAAGTAACGAACAATTTCAAATTAAACGGATAAAATTCTATGAACTCTGCCAGCAACTTTGCCCACAGCGGAGTGGGCATATTTTTTGGGAGTGTGTTGGTGAGCCGGAATTTTTGAAGTTTCGTGACATTTGTCAATACGAATTTATATGTAATAATAGTAGCGCACCAAATCGTGACCACTCCGTAAAAATATAGCTTGTAGGCTAAGTAACGGGAAATCGACCGGACTTGGTGGTCTCAGTATTGTCTCTGCGCCACAGCTTTAACGTCTGTCAAAGACTTAAGACCCTTTAAAGCTGGACAATTTATTTATTTCAGTCAGTTTTAAGGCAGATTGATGACAGATTGCAGAATTTTTCTTGTTTCTAAAATTAGGGATAGTTCTAGAAATTTTGTGAAAAACCTTGTTAAAGTGAGGAAGTCAAAAATCCCAACTTCACCAAGGTTTTTCACAACCTATTTTGAGTTGCTAAACAGCTTTAAAGTATCGAATTCGAGCTGTCAAATGAGTGCGTTCTTGCGGCAATTTGGTGCATTTTTTTAGGTCCACTGTAAGCGCCGCTAAAACATAAAAAAGAAACTAAACATCATAATATAGGCAGAATTTAAACCGACGTCCATCAAATCAGCACACCCGCACTCGATACTTTCTACCAACGAATGAGTCTCCTTACCCTTTCTATTTACTATTGACGTCGCCGTTGTTGCTCGTTCTTGACATCAGGCAATCACCCTTCCAATGATTTAATCGATATGCTGTAATCCGCTTAAACAAGAGTTCTTAGCATAAGTTCGCCATACCGATCTTGATTGGACTATCAATTCTGTGCTTGTGTCACATAAACGCCAACAGGCATTCTTTTCTCGCCGCTTTTAGCATGTTTAAGCAGCTCATTCACAGATAATTTATGCACCTCAAAATATAACGGCAGTAGAATAAGAAGTTGACGGGTCTCTTGCCTATGGCACTCCGCGAAAAAATTGTTTGCTAAATCGTCGTATATAAGTCCTCATCGTTCCGAGATGAATGCTAATACCATTTCCAGTCTCCTCGCAGCACAAACTTGGCTATTACCATTTTATTGCGTAACCGGCATTTCTGTGGAATTGAAAAACCCGACATTAAAATGTCATCGACCACCATCATCACCATATCAGTTCAATTGAGGTGAATTAAAATGCAACGCATGTACAATCTTTGACAACCAAAATTGTTGCCATCACCGTTTTCTTCCTCTCATTGGACTTTTAACTACCATTAACATGTTTCTAGTTTGTATAGTGTTAAAGTTCGCCCACCACACCATACCACCATCGACAGGGTGCCCAAGTACCTACACGAAATGTGTCTAACAGTTTTTTTTGTTTTTTTCTCTCTTTTGGACACGAATCTTATCGATTGGCCATCTATCTGAACAAAAAAAAAAAACAAAACAATTGTCTGCAGTCTCGCGCATAACATGAACTTCCTCTCGTGTACGCTGTTTAGTTCTCGTCGACATTCAGGGCCAACTAACTTGCTAACTAGCCGACGGATGATGGTATGGACATGGATGGCGACCACTCCCCCACTTCCTCCAAACCGTGGTATTAGGTTTTAGCTTTTCACGGTGTCGTTGTTAAACGGATGTCGATTTATGTTTCGAGTTTGAGAGAGTTGCCCATTGTGTGCGAGTGCCTTTCCCTTGTTTCACGCACAACCGAGACCGTGCTTCGTCTAATAATAGTTCGTTACACAGAACGAATTTTCCAAAAAAAATCCATATATAGGTCAAGATCTTAACGGACAAAAAAAATTGTCTGCCGAGCAACGTGGGTATTTGATTTCACGACTTTAAACGATCGTTTTTTGTTGTGAAAGCGGCCTCTATCTGTCGTATGAGTTTGTAACTTAATAGATGTGTTTTCCACCCTCAATTGCAATATGAATATGCATCACCGTTGACCTGTATCTTTTGTGTGAAATATAGATACAGTTTTTGCATTATTCGAATAACAAAACGCCCGCCAGTGCATGGGGAGTGAGAGGGAGATCCATTTCTAGACGGCCTGTTTCTGTCAGGTCATATAAAATGCATTCAACATTCTTTGGGGAGACAGGAATGTCTGATTGGAGTTGTTTCCCATTCACGTGATGTGTGAAATTTGTATTTCAAGGGACCGGATGCAATCACAAATCACTTCCTGAGTCTCTGATTAAAACCGCATTCAATTGGGAAAATGTGCTGTAGGTGCGAGTAGTTTCTCGGTTTATTACGTCGGTCGGTTTGGTAATTTCGGCGAAGCAAAACAAAAACTTTTGAAGTTTGCATCACGGTGTGAGTCAGTTTTTTCACTGAAAACAACTGAACCAAGGGCAGATTGCGAAATTCCAAGGCATGATAATGTAAGCCGAATATAGTTCGTCTGTATTGATCGGTAAATGGTACAACTTTGCGATGGGCATTCACTTAGAATAAGTCGGTGAGAAACTGAAGTGCACACGCTGCAGTTAGTGACTTGAAATGGATAAATCATATTTATATCGGAAAACTGATTTAACGCTTTTTGGGTGTGGAAAGGTCAGCGATGGTACGGTGCAAGTGATTTATGGTGTATGACTGTCAGTTTTTTCAATACAATACAGGACGGTGGAATAGAGACTGTATATTAAAAATAAAAACTCAAAGAGTGATACTTTAAGTAAAGTAGCTTGTTACAAGTGTGGGGCAATTTTAAGGTCGAGTTTACTTTGTCTGAATTATAATTTGCTTGCATTTTGTTAGGTTAAACGTTGTATAGGCTCTCCAAAGGCGAAAATTGTGTAGGAGGAAATCGAACTCACGAATAAAAGAAAACTGTGACACAGGAAGATTTTATTCAAAAACTATCTATTGATAGAAGTTACTTAATTTAAAAGTGATATAAAGAAAAGTTGTTCCGGCTTCTGTTCCTTTTTTTTTTAAATAACAAATGACAAAATAACCTCCTCCAATAGTAAAAAGAGTTTGAACTTCTACAACAATCTACTATTGTTTAGCGGCGCCATAGTTTTCGTATTGTTCCCTTCAGTTTCATTTGAAAATATAAACTGGTCAATATATATTTTTTTTTTATTTTTTTTTTTAAATTGTATAGTATAGATACCACGCTAAAAATGATCACAGAAAAGTGATTAAGCAGCTTGAAGTTATCCATTTGCATACAACCCATTATCCTCTTCTGCAAAAAAAACACTTTAGTGTTTTGAAAAACGAAAGAAATCATTAGAAACCGAATATTCGTGTTCCCTGTCCGTCATTGTAGTTATTGCTTTTTAGTACTTTAGTACTTTTTAGGAAGTTTACACAGTTTGAGGAGCTTTGGTCTTTGACAGCACAACTTGAATGTACCTTCTGACACTTTTCTGGTAACTTTGACAGTAACCTGCCACGCGAGCCTCTTTTTTGATGCCTCCAAAGCGCGCGAAGCGCAACAAAAAGTGCACTTCGTGGTTAGCCTTTAGAGTCGCTTCTAAATCAAGTAAAAACTCTTGATTATATCAATTTTTCAAATAACTCTTAATGATATGAAAGAACTTATCTGGTCAATCAATTCCCATGTGGGAAGGGGAGAGATGTCGAACTTGATCTAACAATTCCATCCTGGGCGTTAGTAGATCAATCCTAGCCGATTTCAAGAATTTTGTTTTGGTTGCTTTACTCAGTCTGTAGTCTCATTGAGTAGGAAAATCTCAATGAGTTGGACCAGATGCCGAATTGAAGACTCATATCTTGGCTTTAGCACCAAGTTCGGTCCTCTTGATAACTTTCAAACAACTATTAACATCATTCTCCCGGAAATTTCAACAATTAGAGCATGATTTAAGAATCATCCTAATTGATAGATTTATTAGTCTAAAAAATAAAATGATCAAGATGCAACGTCACGTCGTCTGCGACGGATCAAAAAGACATGGAGTCGGTATTCTGAAAAGATCTATGGACAACTACTCCCCACTTTCTGGGCGATAAATACTGTGGCTCTATTTTTATAAAAACTTTTGTCAGTAAAGACTGCATGCGATTACAAGAACTGCACTCAACTTGGCACTTCTGAGAGTCTCAATTTCAATTCATTCAATTCAATTTCGACCAAGCAAGTACAAGTGACAAGTTTAGCTCTTTTTAGAGCATAAATAAATATAATAGCGACAAAAATATAACATGGGGATGATTTTTTCTTTTAACTTGGAGCAGTGCTCCCACTTGTATAAAACTTTTTGCACGGAAACGTCCAGTAACTAGTTGATGGTATAAAAGTTTTTATTAATAGGAAAAAAATTACTACGTACTAAGTAAAAATTTTGTTTCTGCTAATAATTTTACCTACTAATAGTATTTTCCATTTAGTTATTATGTAAATAAATACAAATTCATAAAATAAAAATACGAAAAAGTAAATGTTTATTGTCTTATAACATTTAGCAGTATTTACTACAGAAACAAGTGATTCCAATAGAAACAAACACAAGCTTCTACTTGTGCGTGCATATTGTCAATATTATCCTTGGATTAAACAATCTTTCAAGACGAATTCTACATACCTACATCTTCGGTAAATGTGGTCGAAAATATACGAAAAATTTCGCAATGTTCGCAAAATAAGATATCACAAAATGTTCATACTAACTCTTTCCGAGAGTACAGATCAATTTAGTCACTGAGATAAAACGATTTTAGAATTGGTACAAAAATAACTGAGATATTTAAAGGCGAAAACTGGGATCTACACCTGGGTGTATATCGTCAAGGTGAAGGTTAAACTTTTCAAGCACAAATACTTTAGAAACTAATTTTAGTTTCAATAAAATACCATATCCTGTGGATCACTTTGAAAAAACAAAAAAAAATGCTGTAAATACTTGTTTATGAAAGTGAAAGAAGCCGCATCTCCTTTATATTCTAACAATGAACAGGCATAAACGCCGACCTTAATTCCTAAAACACCTTAGGACGTCATTAACGGTGAAATCAAAATGTTTGTTGCTCTCTAAACAATTAGCAGTGTTTATTCTCACTCGTTTATTTCTTTTCGTTTGTAAATCCCCTTCGAGCAAATGATTCCATAATTAACGGTAAAAACAAATTTGTCCTATTTCCAGAATGCCACCGCGCTCCGCCTTTGGCTATAAAGTACGCACATTCAAATAATAACAAACAAATCCACACTCCCTTCATGCGAATCCAATCCAATGCCAAATGGTTTTCAAATACTAAAGAAAAAAATCCCCCCCTTCTTCCCAACTAACAGTTTCTGTGAAGCAACTTAAAACAAATGCCAGAAAGACCATTTAGCCTCACATGATGAGAAGGCTGCTCTTGAGTAGAATTTTCAAGGTGAAGTGAAAAAACAACAAAGAATTTGTTTCCCTGCATGCACAGATATTACGCTCCCCAATTTGTGTAAACAAAGGGGGCATTTAGCGAGAAATCACTCGTAAAATTGCTCGAAACAATTGCAAACAATTTCTTTTCCAAAATTTCCACGATTGAAGTGTAAACTACATTCAACACAATTTAAATCGAATGCCTTCCCCCGTAATTAGCCCAAAGTCATAAATCTGGCAAGGCAGAGGCGTTTCGCTTTTAGTTCTTCGTAGTTAATTGTATATCTAGTGCTCGAACGACATACATGTGAAGTTGATGTTGATGTTGTATGAACTGCGAAATGTTGCCGCCAGCGATGGGCATTTTACTTCGGATTGGCGACGTAAAATCGGACCAATCAGGTATTTTTTTTTTCTTTGCTACCACAATCGAACAATGGATTTCTAAAGAAACTCTCGTGCAAGTTTCACACACAAATTTTGGTTATTTCTCAAATTGTAAGTCGGAATGAGTTGCAGTATCGGTGAAAAGGTTTCGAAGCGAACAAGAAGAAGGATTGGTTTATTTAGGGGAAAAACGAGGTTGGAAATATAGTCGCATCAATAAGCTTGCTCAATTGACTTTTCGAAATGTCTTGAAGAAGAATTAAGACTTTATTTCTACCTCTTGTAGACAGTTGAAGAAGAAAAAACGGGTGTTTACATCTGCTAGATTTCAACTTCACGTTTCACGTTTTAAGTCGGAGTTCTTTTCCAGAGATGTTATCATGCAGTGTGTATACCAGAGACAATACTGAGACCACCAACTCCGCCCGATTTCCCGTTACTTAGCCTACAAGCTATATTTTTATGGAGTGTTCACGTTTGGTGCGCTAGTATTCTTACATAGAAAATCGTATTGACAAATGTCAGGAAACTTCAAAAATTCTGCTCACCAACACACTCCCAGGAGATATGAGACACTTCCGCTGTGGGCAAAGTTGCTGGCAGAGTTCATAGAATTTTATTCGTTTAATTTGAAATTGTTCGTTACGTGTGGATAATATTTTTTTTTAGGAATAAGTGCACATTTGCTTAAAATGTTCATGAAAAATTAACAATGTAGATTGGTTGAGGAAAAATAAAAACATTTTGAGCAAATTTTCTTCATTATTTAAGAAAAATTTACACACGAAATCTAAGTTAATGATATCCAAAAGCAGAAAAAAAAAAAAACAACAAAGTTTGTCTTAATATGTTTCTAGTATATAGAGCATCAACTTTAGATAGTTTTACTAACCAAACAAATCAAATTATTCGCCTTTTAACAATTTATAATAACTAACCAATGGCATTCAGTAGGTAATATAAAAATGTGGTATTCCCGAACTCTTTCACATTTCCCCACGGTTGCCGAGGTTGGCAGCATTTATTTTTGCATTTTTTGTATGTTTTTGCATGTCACACGGATTCTTTTTTGACATAACACCGATAGGAAAACAAAATGGCGAATTTGAAAAAAAAACTGAGGGGGCCATCGGCAAGAGGATTGTGAGTTGGGGGTCTCAGTATGGTTTGTCTATGGTGTATACATACTTCTCGGCATCCAAATATATAGTGATTTTGGTCCTTCACTCAGAAAAAAAAAAGATTGTTAAGCGAAGAATTTTGAGATTTTTAAAAAAATTGTAAGTTAAAAGTTCTTGGTTCAAATATTATTTTTGTTAACAAGAACTAGTTTTTAAGTTTTCAAGAATCAGGTATTCAGCGTAAGAATAATACACTCTCCATAAGTATTTTATTACATCGTTGCCAACAATTTTCATATTTGGGTTAATTTTAACCAACGAAAATTGTTGGCATTACAATTTTCTTTTGTGAGTGTTCTCACACTCGCGATAGTAAATGGAAACATTTAGCAATCTGAAGTCGACTAGATTAGTCTGGACTATAGACGAACCCTTAAAACCAAAATGGTGAACGTCAACAGTAAGAACTATTCACGTGACCACTGACCAATAGAGGCCAATAAAAATTCAATTACATCAAGTCAGCCAGCTGTCAGACTTACTATAGGTACCAGATTCTTGAACGTCTCCACTGTCACGTACGTCAACCAGGGATGGAAAAATCGATACAATTGTATAGAATTCGATACAAGTGAGTGTGCTCGAGTACAAAAGTACAATTTGCCTTAATTCGATACAATTTATCCATCTGTATCTTTCAAATTCTCTTACAATTTGTAAAGCTTTTCCTATGAAAACAATTAAAATAATCCAGATGATGATGTTTTTATGGCATTTTCGAAGACATAAACAAGAAAATTAATATTCCAAATCCCTTTCTAAATTTTCTGGAGTATTTTACATCAGAAGCAGTTGTATCAGGAAAATCTAATTTTATATTGAATTTTTTTTTTAATTTTTTCCCTAATGAAGAAAAGAATATTCAACAAATTAACAATAAATATAGAGCCGACTGCTAAAAATTCAGCAATTTAAATATTATTCAATTTCAGAATTTTGGGCTGAAGTAAATTCAATTAAAAACGAGTCTAATGAGCTGATGTTTGAAAATATTTATCCAGTCGTTCTCGCTATTCTTCACTCATCCATCAGCAAATGTCGAAAGGATTTTTTCTTGCCAGACATTAATAAAGTCCAAATGTCGCAAACGACTTCAAGTCGACACTTGCTGGGCTTTGATTGAAACAAAAAAATTGATTAGAAACTCATCCTGTTCTGAATTTCAAGTTCAGGGCAATATTTTCAAGATGAATGAGCAAATCGAGAGTATAAGCCCTGAAGAGCTCATAGATTAATAATAATGTACAGTTTTTCTAGGAAGTCATTAATGTCTTGTTAATTTTGTTCATGTTTTTGAAAATAAAATATTTTGAATTCACTTCTGTATACGAAAAAATGTTTTCAATACAACAATACAATACAAATTTTACAACAGTTTTCAGTACAAATCGAAAATGGCATTTTCCATCGCTGACGTCAACTGTTTGAATGTTCAGGGTTTTTTATTAGTCCTAAGTACTAACACATTGTCCCTTTTCCTTTGTTTTCTGCTAATTCCTAGTATGCTGTTCCAGGAAAGCTAAAAATAAGCGCCTCTCCAATGTTTCTCTCCACCACTTCGCTTAATGTTCGCTTAATTTTGACAGTGTAGGTTCGGTGAAAAAAAACTGTGTTGGAATTTTTTTTTCGTTTTTTTATTTGTACTTCCTCATAAACCTCTTCCAGGTACTCCTCGTTAAAATATTCCATTTCTAAAAGAAATTAAATTAACAACAACGAATTTTTTTGTGTTGAACTTACCATTCTCCGTACTGTTTTTTTGCTTTCGTTTGAAATACCGATATTTTCCCTGATCTGTCAAAATTTAGCTGTGGGAAAAATGTATTTTGCATTACGTCTACTTAAATTCTATAGAGATTTTTCATACAGTGGCTTACAAATTTAGCTTGAACTGCGTACTGTTTGGCTTAACTGCTTTGCTTAATTTTATCTTTGGAGACATTTTTGTATGGGGGCTTAATTTAAGCGCGAGCAGCATACTAGGCTTAAAAGAGTAAATAGAATAGAATGAAGTAAAATGAAACACGATCAACTCGTACATTGGTTTCTTACTTCCTACAGTAGCACCGAACTTTAGACTTCTTTGAAGTCTCAGTTTACACACTTATTTCAATAATTCCTTCTGGAACTCTTTGAGTAAAAAAAATCATAATTATGTCTATATTCAACTGCAACTTGGTCTGTCTCCTAAAAAAAAACTACTCCTCTTACGTTAATTCCGAATTCCCCTACTTTCATGACACTTGCTACACAATAGCATAACTTGTTAACAAGTACATTGTTATTGTCGGACACTTGCCACAAAACCAACGTCCATCGCATAAAGCTGCCAAAACTAGAAAGTAGCTGCTCTAGTTGTAGCTGTTAAAACCTTGTCGCTATAAAGTCAAACTTAATTGTCTCAACGATTTCTTTACTGTCAAATTGTTTATGCCCTCTGGAATGCGAAAAGGAAACTGTTGACAGACAATTACCACTTCAAATCTGTAGATCTGCAAATTTACCTCAATTCCGAATTTCCATTACAAAAATATGACAAACAAATTGACACATTAACGTCAGCTTGCCATCATTCTCAACGCACAATACAAACGCAGTAATACCCTCATATTAAGGTCAACGCTTTAAAGACCGTCTGTGAAGAATTTCACATCCGAGAACAATGTACGTTCTTTCACAATGGCAAAGATTAAGATGGGCACAAACCATTCTTTTCACCCGGACCCGCGCAACTAGACTTCTCCGAAAGGTGGATAGATGCACACCTATAACCCATGGCAAATATGTGGGTAAAGGAAAAAAAATCACTTACAGTTACAATGAGAACGGTTCTGCTCTTCAATTGCATATCAAACAACAGGTTGCTGATAGCGTGAAATGTATATCCATTTGGAGCCACCCACCGCCGCCAGCGGTCGCCACTTCAAGCCACCACAAGGGAGGCAAAGGAGAAGAGAAATTAAAACACCGAATCCCATTCACAGGCACACACGTCAAGTGGCGATGGCCATGAGGAGATATGCGGCTATCTGACAGATTACAATATAGCCAGAGAAGCGAACAGATAGATGCATTCTTGTGCCGCTCGGATAACTTTGAGAGGGGAACAACATCACCCACCATCCTCCATCCACCATATCACTGTGTGTACAGGTGTTTTACAAATTAATACGACGAAGCAGAAGGGCTTCTTCACATTCCCATCCCATACCCTAGGGGTCGAGTCGACATTAAAACGTTTTTCTTTTTTTCTGATTCAAAATTGGAGCACAAAACGTGAAATGCAGGGGAGAGGCAAAAGCAGCATACAAACTGCACTCTACAATGGCGAACAAGAGGGAAAGAAAAATCAAATAAAAAAAAAGGGGAACAACGTTCACAAAGCAGGAAATGTAGTCATGTACGATGTTCGTATGTAAATGTTGAAATATTGCAAGCAGCCACCGCCGGTGTTATTGTATTTACGCATTTTAATTCTTATCATCCATTACGAGAGTACAACAGGTGGTGGTGGATCGTGGATGGATGGAGTGGATGTCAGTGTGTTGGTTTTGAAATTCAAATATGCTGCAATTCGCATTTTGTATCACTGACAGCAGCTGCACCTGCTGTGCAGTCGATACGATTTGTTTTTTTAGGATTTAGCTTTCACAAGATGCTTGAAAAACAGAAATTGCGCTTTGTGAACTGTTGGTTTGTATCACTGTCGCGTTGCTGTCAAAAATTCCCCGAATAAGATATTTTTCTTAATCTGGAGATGCTATCCGGGATAAAAAGCGACTTTGTATATGTCATACTCAAAAGTAGTCTGATTTGTCATTGCGATATGTATGTACTTGACAATGGAACAAAGAGAAGTCTGTACTATTACATTTTGTGCTCTAATGACATTGACATAATTATCAGTGCATTTGCAAATATTTATTCGGAAGAAGGGACAAAAATAGGTTGCAACTGAGGGCAAAATCAAATAAACTGTCAGATATAAGTCACGAATGGAACAGACCGTCAAAATGGGTCACTTCGCAAAGTTATCTCTTTGACAGATGGGCCATCTATTTTGGGTAAACGTCAAAATAAATTTGAAGAAAAACAGGGGAACATTTTTAATTATTAAAGCATAAAATAACAGCACAGGAAGACAAGAGAACATTTTTTATTATTAAAGTACAAAAAACAGCTTTCACCAGACACTCGATGGTTCCTTCTTTTCATTTGACACTTACGTTGTTTAAAAATCCTCTATAGACAGCTATAGCTTTAAGGTAGCTCCGCTGCAAGCTCTAGAAATTGTAGAAGAAAACAAGCGAAGTGCTACACTTGCCAATTGTAGTTACGCCTAAATCGTAGTTACGCCTAAATTTTACACAAAAAGCTCATCTTCTAGGCGAAGACGTATGTACTTTAGCGGAAATGGATAAAATTATGTACTTCGTCGATTTGAACGCGAAATTCTTCCACTGATTTTTGTCCAGTTTCTGTTGTTTTGAGTTTTGCGTGGGGTTGTAAGATCGTCACAAAAGACCTTAGTTGGCCCATACCCAACCCCAGGGAACCATTATGGTTCAAATTTAAAACAAATCACCCAAACATGCAATTTCCCTTCAAAATATAAATATAGTCCCAATATTGTTTGAGGAACAAACCTCCTCTAAGTTATTAAAGAAGTACCTGCCGAGGTGCTTCCTTCAAAATGCAATATTCGTTCAAATCTGACATTTATAAAGTTGTATCAAAATTCGCCGGTTTTTTTGCGATACTTTTTGGTTTTAAAGGTCTGTCAAGGGAAATAGGTTAAAATTGAAGGAAGCTCTTTGGAAGGTTTTACATAATTTTGGTGGATAAAAAATAATGAGTAATTCACAACTGGTCTGTAAAATATTCAATTAACACACTTATTCCACTACTGAAAAGGATCATAGCTATGAGAAAAATATATACCTAAAAACATGTAACAGCAAAAATTGAAACATCTTACGAAAAGCCGCTTAAGACATAAACAAAATTTGTTTCATTAAAATAGCAAAAGAAAAGGACAAATCTACCGCAAGAAACCTTTTACTAACTGAAATCCATCAGAAAACAATTTTTCTGTGAAATGGAACAGTGGAACTGAAACATTTCACTGGAACGATTTGTTCCATTTTTGTGAATTGACTGAAAAACTGAACAGAAACAATTCTCCGTTTGTAAAAATTAACAAATTCTTTTTCTAAAAAAGGTTTTATACAAACAAGCTTCATTTTGACAAAAACAGTTCATTAAATAAGAAAGTTTACGTGCCCCAAACAAATTATTCAACTTCTTGTTCGGTTGCAGTTTACGTATGACAATGACAATAATTCAAATGTGCTAAAGTCGAGGCTAAATTCCATCCGCATCCAGAATTAAAATATGTATCAGTGGTATGACTCACATTTTAACAGAAGAATACCTACAACGATGTTGTAGGTACGAGTATTTCTATATTTCTCTAATTGTAGTGTATGCAGAGATTAACTGTCGCGTAACAAACGGATATCACTGGTTCCACTTCACGGCCCATGAATCCATGGACGTGCATGCAATATAAGGGAGTAGCGCAGCATATACGTTCAATTGTGCTGCCTCTGTAGGGCATGTTCACATTTGTTAAATATCTAAAAACTAATCAAAACAAATGATAGAACGGTTTCATTTAGTTCTTAAGGTCCTAAATGCACTTCTCCCTTAGAAATGAACTCGAAACACTCCGTTACACCATTTGGGCAACTACTAAGTAGCAATTATTGCAAATAGACAAACCAAACAAACCGCCATTATTTACAAAGACAGCATACGCTTTTGAAACCCGCAGATTGTGTTAGGCTTGATGCATACGCTTTGATTCCATAATTAATTACGACTTAATCTCAGGCCTCTGAGTATGGGTTCGTTCCATTACACTGCCTGAGGACAAAACGAATTGAGTGAGGTAGGTATTTCTTTTGACGATTAGAAAATTAAATTGCCTTTAATGCCAGGTTAATAAATTTAAGCGAATTTTTTTTTCTTTTTTTTTTTGCGACTAAACAGTTGGCGGCGTTTTTCTTATTGATGTGGGGTTCTTAGAGTTTCTTAAGAGCGGCATAAAAACGAACCGAACATGATATGAAAAATATCATTGTTCTAGATCAAGTAATGAAATTTGACAAGTGCTTCACAAGTACCTATTTGTGTTGAGTGGACAGGTGTAGGCAAATAAAAAGAATTCCTGTTAAGAGTTGGTTTCGGGGATTGGAAACACTTAAAATAATGCCTTGCCGTGACTGTTGGTCAATGTTGTTGTTTATGAAATGATAAACCTCGACTAGCCTTGATCTATAAGAAGTTGAAATTATTTTGAGCCTTAGATTTGAATTTTGCGAAAAGTTTTGCAAATCTAATCCGTCATTTCCAAGTCTTTTTAGGCAGACAATGTAACAATGTAACAATGTACAATAGGTCGTATGAAAAACAACTAGCATTTGCTTTGAGTAAAAGGTTTAAGCAAAGTAAAAGCCCTTAGCAAATGCTTTGAGTCGGTATGAATAAAATCCTAGTTTGCTTAAGTAAGTTCGAAAAATCGAACATAGCATTTACTTCGCTGTACATGTCATTGCCTTGCAATTTCTGTCAAACTTGACAAGTGACATCTGTCCGGTGGTTTGTTTATTTTGAATTTATTTTCAAATTTTTGTGGGAAAATTATCAAAAGCAATCTATAGCTCCAATTGCACCTGGAAACATAAATTTAATTTGCCAAATCGATTGGTGATGTTCGATTTCTTCCTCAGTTGTCGGAAAATATATCCAATCATCGGTTTGTTGAACTATTTTTTTCACGCATACCAATTAGTTAACGAAACGGTTGACTGATGAACACCAACCTAAACACATAAATTTTTCACTTGTTAGCCATGAAACCTTACGAAAGATTTAATTTTCTGTATATTTGAATATATATATATATTTTGCATCTCAAAATTATCATTTAAAAAAGTATTAACCAAAATGTCCACATTTTCACGAAAAAATTGTTAGAAGTTATTATTCTTTGTCTATACTGTTTTTTATTAGCACGAACGTTAACAACAAGAGGTAAAATAGGTATATGATGTGAAAACTTATCGCATCCATGTTTTGCTTGATTTTCCTGCACGAACAAAACTTAATTTAACTATTTATAAATAAAACGTCGAAAATTCTCAATGCTTAGATTGTTTTATGTGGAAAAGGTGCGTACAAAATATTTAGCAAAAGGTCTGAGTCAACTAAATAGCAGACTCAGAATTTGCATAGCATTTGCTGTCTGTAAGTTTTGTTCATACCGATCTGAGTAAAAGGTCAGTGCCGCCGCTCTTCGAACATGTCAAAAGTTTGAACTAACTCAAATTGGTTTTTATTCATACAAAATGTAGCAAATGCTTCGATTTTGACATTTCTCTTGAGTAAAAGCAATTGCTACGTTTTATTCATACGACCCAATGTCAGTTTAGGAACACTTGTTGAGCATCTGCACATCACTCTGCTGGTATTAGATCGAATCTGAATGTTGGGCTGCGAAGGTTTATGTATTTTCAACATTTACAAAGAAATGGAGTTTCTGAAAGCAACTTAAGACTATTTCTTATCAATTGCGTGACTGGATCTTTCTTGTTTGTTTGCAAGGTTTGATCACTGTCGCAGTTTTTTGTATCGAATTGCCAGCTCAATTTTCTAGAGCAGTTGTGAGCAGTGTTGTTATATCGTATCGTATATATTTATCCCTTTTTGTGGGAATTTCGATATCCGAAAAGCCTTCCGTGGGATAAAGGGAAAAAGCACCAAAAAATCGTGGGAATTTCAGAAAGGTTAAATTCTATCAAAACACCTGTATTTCACCACGATTATCAGCACACTGAATGTCCATAAAAAAACAGCTCATGTAAATCGTCTTTTATCAAAATTTTCTAGTATCAAAAAATAATCAAATCAGTCTTACAAACTGCGGTTTTTATACTATAGGTTAATTGAGCGTGATTTTCTTTCCGTGTAATACGAATTTTATATTAAAAACTGGATTTTGACGTAAAAAAGTCTCGTGGGATTTTAAAAGGGGATTTGAGTATGGCGAAAAGGGAAAAACGACCAATCTTCGTGGGATAAATGAAGAGAGATTGCTAACAACACTGGTTGTGAGCCGAATTTAAACTGCTCCATTAGTTTTCATAAAGAAGACGGTATTACTAATCCAATTTGATTGAACTTACAAAGCTAATCTACTTCCCTGACAAGAAAAGTTCCCACTTTTATAACGATCGTTGATTTATCATAAAATCCCATAAAAATACGCCTTCCCCGGACGCATCGCAATGAAGCATCATATATCATTTCTGACATCTCCTAGCCCTAACCATTGTCTTCCTATACAATGACTGCAATACCACAGTGCAATGCGCAACATGGTAGATGCTATTAATCTCGAATTGGGCAAGACGCCGTTGCGTAATCCGCCACAATCATTTAAAGATTTGTGCTGAGCAAACATATTTAATTGCAATTCGCCGCAAATGGGTAAGTAATAACTCGAAACCTTTTCCGGCCAGCTTCGGGACCACGAAGATGGATGAGAAAATCCCAAAGACTCGCAGTCGCAATCGCGCAATTAATCCATTCAAGCGATTTATGAAAAAGATCACACGAATCTTCAGCAAAAATATCAAAGTATCAAATGTTGCTGCAACAAATTCATCATACCCATAGAGACATCCAGTGTGACGCAAAGAAAGTCGCACAGATGGAGAATCATTTTTTATCGCGCCTATCAATTCACTTTCTAATACAATCCGCCATCCATATTTGAATAAGAAATTGATTGATTAAGTTGTTTTCTAATGATGTGTGTGCAGACAAAGTCAACGAACTCGTGCCAATTTTCAGCTCTCGAATCATCAATTATACGCACCACGAACCCGTCGGCGTACCTATTTCCCGAAAGGTGTCGTAGGCCTCACAGGCCAGCCCTCAGCCAACCAATTTCCCACCACAATTGAGTTGACACAAAACGCGTTTAAGAAAACGACTCTGTTGCCGAAAATGTCCCACCAACAATCGCCATTGTCTGAGGGGGCTAAGTGAAAAACAAAATCGTCTCTTGACAGTAGACAATGTCTTGTTATTAATTCAGACATGCCTGTGTTGAGTAACTTAAGGCGCACACTAAGTAAGCTGTTATTTCCATCTTAATTGCACTTACATCATGGACTATGGCCAGTGTGCCATCTTATGGGATTAGTTCCGACAGAGATGGGTGGTTACAAAATCGCAAAAACTCCTACAATTGGGATTATTTAATTTTGATTGTACTTGTGCACGGATTTTGTAGTTTGCTTAATAGAGTACGCATAACGGATGGCAAGTTTAATGAGTTTTTGTTTTGTTTCTTTTTGTCTTCCAGGAATGCCAACAGCAACTGCTTGATGAAACAGACCATGAGGTGAAGATTAATGGCGACTTTGCCGACAATCAGTTTGAAGTTGTGGATCCTTCAACGAATGTGGAAGCTGTAATTTTACAAAATCAAGTGGATACATTGCAGTGGCAACTGAAACAGGTAAGCAGCTTCATATAGCGTTTAAATTTATTTCTGGGACAGCAGCTCTTGCCAAATGGTATCGGTATTAATTGAAATACGAAAGAGTTAGCCAGCGAACTGAATTTGATTTGAAACGAATTTGATTTGAATCTTGTGTGTCGACTTGCATTTGTTCTAGCTTAACAACGCTCTAATGTTGCAAGCTACCGTACAAGATATCACCTCGTATTTGGCTAGTGACTAAAATAAAAATTAGACTTCTCTTTTACACTTGAAGGGTTGTAACCGACAGGCAATCTCTTTTCGGAAGTTCCATTCCTATAATCAGACATTGGAGTTTTTCTATATCCTCAATTGACCTAATTAGGTATAGGGACTTATGAGTTGTATAGCAAATTAAATCAGGCGATTCATTGCTAGAGTCTTCGGAACTTACTCATCTTTAACGCCTCAGAAGACTCCTCTAGTTGAAAGAGATTCAGGATATTTGGTTGGCTTTCTTCATTTATTTTGTATAAACTTTGATGAGCTCCATGATCAAAATGGCAATTTTTATTGTACTTTTCCTTGGACTTGAATAAAAATCACATACAATAACATCTGAGCAGTCCCTTTTCTGAAGTCTACCAATTCGACGTCGATTATTGTCGAAATATACGCGTTATCCTTTTAATTATAAAGATTATTATAATTTAAACGAAAAGAGTGATCTCTCAACCCCATTAAGGCACTAAGTGACAAAGAACAGAAACAGGAACAGAAACTGAAACAGAACAATAAGTTTTTTCGTTCTGTAGTAAATTCTGGTTCTGTTTACGTAGCTCGCTCAGCTCCACAAAACTGAAACAGAAACAGATCCATAAAAACATGTCGCTGTCGCGAAATAAATAGTAGTGGAAAACTGATTTTTTTTCATTTTTCGTTTGTTATTCATACGTGGCCATCACAATATACAATATTACGATGCGAAACAAACAGCCAGATGACAGATGCAGAAAAATCCAAACCAAAAAAAACCTCCCACCCACGATAAATTGGCATTTCTGGCAGCAACAGAAACAATCAATATGGGCTTGATTACGTTAAAGTTTGACTTTAGGTCTATTCCATTACTTTTGTAGTAAGAATGGAAAAGACTGTCAAAATGGCAGTGGTGGGGATTAATTCTCTCACAGAGAGAGACACTTAAGAAATAGTTAGGGAACGCTTTTTTAGGAATCTATGAAAAACGACGGATATATAATTCAAAAATCCAAAAAAGTTGTACGAAAAGTCGTTAAAATAACAGATAAACTCGAAGAATTTGCTAATTTACGAACAACATTAGTTGTCAAATAGGACAACAAATTTCGAATCAGCTGTTAATTGACAGCTTCTTCAATTCTCACACCAAGTAATTTGTTGAGTAAAAATTCGTAAGATTCTCAGTGGAGGGGTAATTTCTTGCTCTCTCGATGACGCTCTCTTTGACGAATTTTTCGAGTTAAGGAACGGCATTGAGTAAAAATTCGTAAAAATTCGCATGAATTAGAAAAAATTCGTAAGATTTAAAAGTAAAGGATCAGACCTTTTGTTTCATTAAAAAAACCTTGCAAAGTGTCAAAGTGACGGACCAATTTTGATTCAAGCATTTTTCTGTTTGGGGTAACGCTGATCGTACATACTCAATCACTTTCGACACACTATTCTATTTTTAAAAGCGACAGTTCTTTACGACTCTTCTGTGGATATATGCGGATCTGGACTGTTTTTATAACAGCATCTAGTGCAGCTTAATCAGTGACTATAATTTTAAGACTAGGCAAATTGATTTAAACATCTTCACTTACCCCTGTAATATTTTTATAGGGTTTTTAAAAAAACCCGTAATACATTATTCACCGTTTTAATAAACACCGCGTAAAAGTTATCAACTCGTTACTCAGCAGTTATGTAAAATTTTTGTATACTATCTGAACACATTTTTTTTTAGTAAAACGGTGGTATCTCACAGCTGCACTTGCAACTACTTTCCCCCTTATTTGGACGACCTTATAATCTGCATTTGTAAAAGCTGACATATTTTTGGTTTTACTCTGAGCAACTTGAAGAAAGATTTCCTCTTTCTCATCCCACTTTCTCGACCGCCAATCACACTGACCTTGCTCCATAATCCAGTGCACAAATCACTTTTCTCCAGCCAGGCCACTTTTCTATTCCAGGCTCAAAAAGCCAGGTATACAAGTATTTACAAGTAGGTAGGCCCCTCTGTCCATTTCCTTCCAGAAATCTACTTTTCCTTCTGTTCTTGTGATATTTGCACATCGAATTCGCTTTCCAAGCGCACTTTACATTGTTTCTTCCCCTAAGCGCTGCAATTATTCAAAGCATCTGCACTTGTGGCACGATTGCGCACGAGAATACTCTACAACTATACACAAATACAAGTTAAAAGTGGTGCACCACTCGCTGAAGAATCTGCCCAGAGCTGACGATGGCGATGGTGGTCATTATCGCAGCTATTGAATACATTTAATAAACATCCATCAAATCGCATACACCATGCATGTGGCGCAGCCGATGAGATGTGGTTCGAGATACTTTCTGACCGACTTCCATTAACCCAGTTGCCGCATAGACGTTCCGCCGAGAAGATTTGAATTTTACTCGCCTTAGCGTGCGCAAAACTATGATGATCACACTTCATTTCCGGTTTCTCTTAACTGCAAAGGAGGGAGCGAGCTCTTCCTTCTGATGCATTGCCTAATCAAACGGCTACAAAAACAACAACAAGTACAGCTATGTGTGTTTTTTTTTTTGATGAGCCAGTACCTCAACCCCATCGCACTTGTAGTTAGTTTCGCTTGAGCTACAATTAAATGACAAGTTACTATTATTAAACTGTTTTGCTAACAGATACTTTCACTTTTTGCCACATTTCTCAAAATGTCGTTTTTTACTTGTCGAATTTCGTGTTGCCGCTGCAAGATGCATGCGATTCTCTCTCTAAGTCTGGTTGGGGAGTTGCGAGTTATGTCTATAATCCGCCTGCCGAGCCGCCCGCCAACCGCCCCCATCCGTATATGTGGTGTAACATGTTCGCAACGTATAGTTTGTTTTGTACAGAAAATTGCTCATTGAATAGATCCTGGGGAGCAGATACAGCCGCGCAGCCATACCTTGTGTCTAATGTCACGATCTTATGATCTGCACATTCATTAGGAGAGTTTGTAACCGGGCAGGTGGTAGCCGAGGACTGGTAGATAATCTCTTTGAGCAGGCGATGGAATTTATTACGTAATTGGATTTTCGACGGAAGCTGTGATGTTGAGAAAAGTGAGTAAATAAAAAAAGGGCGGCACTCGGATAATGCGTAATTAATGCGTGCGGTAGTGGAGCTGAGGAAAAACATTTATCTGGCGATGGTCTCCATAAGACATGGGAATCGTTAGATAGAAAATCACAGCATCTCGTGGAAGCGGGCTTTAAGTGTTTCCTCGTCGCATTTGAACGGGTTGTAGCAATTGCGTGTGTGGACTGTTTTGATTCTTGAGGTTTCTTCAGTTAATTAAGGGTGCTACTAGTGCCAGTCTTTAGATCATCTATGGCCCAATGATTTGTTTCCACACGTGAAAGGTGTTTCGGTGTCAATTCTGAGCTTGGTAATCGGGAATCAATGGGAGTTGTGTTTTTTTCGGAGGTGTTTGTGCACCATCGAAGTTTTCCAAGCGTTGTATCAAAAACTGACGAGCTGCTTGAGTAGGTATACAGCTTAAGGCCTTGCATAAGCATAGTCCATCAAAGTTTACAGGTCACGCCAGATATTATAGCCAGCCATGGAAGACCACGTTGGTACACGCAGAAAAATCACTTATTTAAAATTAACCAACTTTCGGTTGAAAACTACGAAGTAATACTGTTAACATAGCTCCTACAGAGTTATTGGATTACAAATAACGGATTCAACTTGTTTAAGGAAACTGGGTTGAACATAACCGATTTTTCAATTTCCTCCAAATTTTCTCGCTCGTTAGTAACAAACTAGCTCTGCTATTAACCAACTGATTGATTGAGAAACTTGATTGGTAACAACTAATAAAGTGAGTTTTTTAACAGCATGCATTTAACCTTTTCATCTCGGTAGTTTTTAACAACAAATACTCGTTTTTTCTCAACAGGGACTTAGTTCATTTTAATCCATTTTTTTTAACCGAGCAAAAATTGCACTCGTTTAGAGCCAATTTTTATACTTGATCGACTTGCGGCAGCTGATATATGAAGATAGATGGAGATGAGTTACGTAGATCTAGTTTTGGTACGCCCATTGTGAATGCGTCTCCTTTAGTACGAGGTTTTTGGCTCCCCTATTTTTAAAGATTTCGATTGTGAATCGAGTTAAAAAAAATTCGCGGTACCTTTTAGGCTTATAGCCTTTGGAGAAACAAATTCAATAACGAGTTTTACGAGCTGTTAAAACTGGAAGAAAATTGCACATCAGACCTAAGGTGCCCAAGAGATGTATAGGGTATATGATTGCGAGATAGATAAAGGGCGCTTACTGGAAGTTCTTACTCACTATAAGGTAGCTGCAATTTTTATAGAAAAACTGTATTTGAAGCAAACACTTGGCATCACAAGACAGCATTTCATTGAAATTCTGCAAATTGTTTCGAATTAGAACTCACAAAAATTCGCTCAAATGTCACAATCGAATGTCTACTGAGTGCTCAGATCAAAAAAACCTTGTTAATCGATTTTTTACAGTGATTCCTACGTCTTTCGATGGGTTCCAATTGTTATTTTTCAAAGCGATCTGTAAAAAAATAACCATGCAGATAGAATTGGGGACGTTCAAAACTCAGATTCGATTAAACTGACAGCAGGCAGCCGTCGCGTCGTATGTCGATATTTTTCTTGGCCTAGATTGATCATTTCAACCATTTGAACAGTGTTCCAAGTCGACATTTGTGGAGGATAGCCGACAAATCAAGTAAAGAACTTCTCAACTGAGTACTTCGTTGACATTTCAATTTGCGACTGCCGTTGTATTTATATATCCGTCGTTTTTCATAGATTACTAAAAAAGCGTTCCCTAACTATTTCGTAAGTGTCTCTCTCTGTGAGAGAATTAATCCCCACCACTGCCATTTTGACAGTCTTTTCCATTCTTACTACAAAAGTAATGGAATAGACCTAAAGTCAAACTTTAATTTGTGAATGTCAAAGTTAAAATTTCGTTTAAGAATTTTTTTCTTGAAACTCGCATCCACATTTTTCCGATGGCTGGTTAAAAATTCATTGAGACCATGAACTGAGAGTGCATTATGTTGTCGCCAAAGAAGCATCTTTTTCAGCTAAACTCAGATGGATGGATTTTTCTGCATCTGTCATCTGGCTGTTTGTTTCGCATCGTAATATTGTATATTGTGATGGCCACGTATGAATAACAAACGAAAAATTAAAAAAAAATCAGTTTTTAGTGGACGAAGAGGAAAGTAACAGATTTCGTGAGAAATCACCAAATATTGTATAATGTCCGTCACCCACTATTTCGCGACAGCGACATATTTTTATGGATCTGTTTCTGTTTCGGTTTTGTGGAGCTGAGCGAGCTACGTAAACAGAACCAGAATTTACTACAGAACGAAAAAACTTATTGTTCTGTTTCAGTTTCTGTTCCTGTTTCTGTTCTTTGTCACTTGGTGCCTTAAGTTGCAGAAGTAAATCGTTCGTGCACACGAAAACTTTTGAACTTTTCGCAGAATGTCGACCCAGGTTACTTCAATATAAAATATAAGTTATCCATGAACGGATATATAAAAACGTATAGTTTATTCAAGAAAGCACCGATTCTATCTCAGGTCTGCACATCGGGTCTTGCAAAATGATGTAAGCGCACATCTCAAAGTGCTCATGAGAACAGTTATTTGGTTGAAGGTGGCGATTTCTTCTTATAATTGCAAAAGCATTCCTGAAAGTATAGACAACTTGGCTTAATGCTGCCTAAAATAGAGTGGGGGCGTTAAAGTATCTAGTTTAGTAAGTCTGACAGCTGACTCAATTGATGTGTCTCCGTTTTTATTGGACTAGATCAGTAACATGAACAGCTGTTTCAGTTGACGTTAATGGAGGGCTAGCCGACGAATCTAGTCGAGAAATTCGTGCCTGAGTACTAAATTGACAGTTCGCATAATGTGGCTGACGTTGGAAAGTGACGTTACCGACCAATCTAGTTTTTGCGTTCAGGTTACATCTAGTCCAGACCAATCTAGCCGACTTAGGATTTTGAATGGGTCCAGTAATTAAGCTTGTGACTTGACAAGCGATAGTGAATTCGACTTTCCTTTAAAACTCTGTGATGGGACTTTGGCGGCAGTTCCATTTTTCTCTTCTTATTTCCAACAGTGCAGTGGAATTTTTCAGATCTGTTCGATACTACATTATTTCAGAATGAGTCCGAGTATATATATTCGAATTCTCACAACAGAATTATAAATGCAACTTCGAAGAGTCTTTCTTAATCCGTTAATCCCCTCTGGCGACGCAAGAGTCCTGCCGACAGGTTAAACTCCAAATCGTTGTGAGAATACCGGAAGGGATCAATTACTGAAACACCGCAAACAATATACCCATCCCATACCATTGTTTGTATGGGATATGTATAAGCCGTTTAAGGATTGCAACTGCATAGTTTAAGTCAGATCAACAACTGCAAATTTACACTGGGAAATATTTTTAGCTGTATCATGAATGAGTTCTGATGGAACTCTGTCCCTTGTCAGCAATATAAATCAGATTGCTGAATGGGAAATACCAGCTTACAAAATTCTTTTGCGGAAGACCCAAATAATAATTATTTAACAACAAAGTGGATCGTATGTTATGTACCTTACCTAATACCCTAAATATGCGCAGTAGTTTCCATAACGTGAGCAAATTTTTGTTGCTTGCAACCTCAAGAAACTTTTGAAATGCAAATGAAAAGCTTAAGCGTGAGAAAGTGCTTACATCGACCACTTGCCCTTAAAATGTTTTATCACAAGATTCTCATCCAAAAGAAGTAATTTAACATATAAAAGTGTAATTTATTTAATTACCAAGAATACGCTTTGGGGAGAAGGCAACAACAGGTATAAATGTAAAAGCACCCATGGGAATTTTGCATATCATCACTACCTGCATGTAGGGTGACCCTAAGTGACCTCGTTCTTCATGTTCAACATGGTACAGACAAGGATTAGCATCGCGATGACAGATGAATACTAAAGAAATACTTAAGCTAAATAGGTACTTTTCCCATGCTATAGGATTAAAAAGAACAGAGTTTTAGACCAATGCACGAATGGCCAGCATTTTGTTGGTCCATTATTAGGCTGACACTTTTGTAGCACTATCATCGTTTGGTTGTAAGGTAATAGATTTGACAAATTTGCGAATCAATATTATTTTTTTATTGGAAACGATTTAATAATAAAGCATCGTTGACGCTGACAAATTTTAAAAGTCTGGTAAAAAGGTTTCGGTGGCAAAAAATGTTATTTATAAGAAAGACGAACATAAGGCTGAGCAGCGACATACGACACGACATACATGCTGGCATTTTGTTCAGCTATCGAAAGCCAGAATCGGAATAGCAATTCATTGGAATAGTTCAACTTAAGCCAATTTCCGATTGTATTGAAAATGTTACCTCATAATTGTTTTGACAGATTGCAAATGAATGTCCGCCAACTTTTTACGCTAACTTAAGCCAACATAATCCTAGTATTCTTAACCCACAAATCTGCGGGCAGAAATTATTAACTAGTTCTACAAAAGCTGCTAAACAGGACAGCTTTCCTTACTGTACCTACAATAAACCATTTCTGCTATATGTCATTTTTTTTATTACTTTGACGTCCTGCTAATCTTCTAGTGGGGCAATAGAACAGCGGCAATGTATCAGACCTGATAGAAGATAGAGTGTTTCCCGAAGCCCATGCTTTCGCAGATGGGCTATCTTTTTGGTTCAAACGTCAAAAAAACACTTGTAGAATAACAAAGATGGTTTCTAAAAAGCGCATAATTCCCATTACTTAAACTTCTAAGCTGTTACCAAATAAGTTTGATAAACATTATTTTCCAATTCTAAAATGGTTTTATTATTTTTTTTGCACTTTTATTTTGTATTATTTCATAATTTTCAGTATTTTTACTACAACCAAATAAAATCTGTTCAGTTATTCTACTAGTTGTTTAACAGTCACTCGGCGTTTTCTTCTTCTTATTTGACACTGACGTGTATACTACCCTATAGGGTAGTTCGCGACAACGTCAGTGTCAAATCTGATGAAGAAAAAACCAAGTGACAGCTAAAAAACTTGTAGGAATACAAAACCGAATTTATATGGCTGTAGCATTTTGTTAAAAAAGTACTAAAAAGTTTATAATAAAGTCCAAAAAACAGAATAAAAACATTTTAGAATTGAAAACTGATGTTCATCACATGTATTATAGGTAAAAGAAGAGAGGTTAAAGTAATGGGAATTGTGCGCTTTTTGGCAATGTTTGAGAAATTTATCCCACCACTGCCATTTTGACAGTCTTTTCTATTCTTACTACAAAAGTAAAGGAACAGACCTATTATGTGTTGAACTTGGTCATATCAAACATTTTTTTGTACTAGATTAAGTTAGGTATATGTCAAAAATTGAAACACATACTCGTTACTGTGACATTTTGTTATTTGGAATAATATTTGGAAAACTAGTCGAAATTACAGTCAAACTTTCCTAACTCGAATCACCACTGTCCAAGAGACTTCGACTTACAGAAATTATATTTTTTTATGGTTGTTAAATGAAACTGCAATTGTGTAAACTTGTATATTTATTTTAAAATACGAAAACTTTTCACAAGTTACAGAGTATTAAAGAAATCAGAAATTAGTGTCTGAAAATTTCCCTTTATCATGTTATTTTCAACAAAAAGAGATTGAAGTTTGTTCAAAGCCTTATAGTGGTCATCAGTGGTAGTGTCACTCGTTTGTAAATATACATTCAACGTTTTGAAGGCGTTTTCTACATCGTTGGAAGGATGCTGAATAATTCCTTCTACCGAACCCTCTTCATCACTTTCTGTTGCGCTTAAAATCGGTTCAACTATTTCAGAGCTATAATACTCAATAATGTCGTTATCTGTCGGAAACTGTGATGTGGAAACCTCACTGTACACCATATAAACTTACTTGGCTTTACATTGATTATGCGCGACTGACACAAAAGAATTAAAAACAAAAGGAGAACATAAAACAATCATTTCGGGATTTCCCCGAACAGTAAAATACTCAAAACAAGACAAAAAAATTGAAACAGAAACAAAAATAACCAAGCATAATCGGGGTTTCCCTTAAAAATTCGACTTATGGAATGGTCGTGCCATAATTTTTATTCGAGTTATGGAGAAATTCGAGCTATAGAAGTTCGAGTTACGGAAGCAGAATTGTATGCAATTTGCCACCTAAATGCTGTTGACACTCGATTTAGTTCGAGTTATGGAAGTTTGTATATTAAACAGATCTTATCTGACTCTAATCTGACGTTAATCTGGTACAATTTGACACAATTCCCATCGCGTTATTCGTGAACGAACCAAAATGTGATTGAATGAGTCTTCGTTCCGAATATGAGTTTTGTGCTAAATGCTTCTGTGAACCATTTCGAACTGAATATACCTTGACAGGCTTTCCATCATTTCGTAATCGATCCATAACGACTTTGCTTCGTTTATTCAATTGCAAATTGACCTTCCATAAACCTCCCTTTTGGCCAAGACATCCATTCAAAAGCAGCTACGCCCATCTTTCCCAATAGTAAACCATTGTCTTAATGAACGTTAGTTACACAACTCAACAAATACTATGCCTATATTGGTCTTCCAAGCTTCTGCAAGCCAGCAATAGGAAGTACGTAAGTTTGCGTCTCCTTCGATATGGAATAATGTCAAAAACTGTTTCCACTCGAGAACACATTGCGTGACTCTGAACAATGTGCAGATAATTGAAAATCACTGCAACAACTACATACTTTCTTCAGTTCGTTACCAATACTATATAATTAAGTTATAAACAAAAATCAGTGATACCCACATAATACGTACGGACGTGTCTACATTTTTGTTTTTTTTTTTTGTCTGAAAATGCAACCCAATGCGCAGACGAAACAGCTACTGCAACTGCAGCTGCAGGCTTAATATGTTAATGGGGTTTGCATTAATTTATTTGAATTCGGACTAGATACACGAGGTATTACGTGGTCGCATGGGTGTCATTTTATTGTTTTCGACGATAACAAATGAGATACTAGTTTGGAGATCATGACAGGCGATTGTTAATACACGGTCAGTGCATTCTTTGTGATGTCATATTCCAGTTTTGCATGAGATTGGTTTTAGCTGTTGAGTGGAAAATTATATATCAGCTTCGCATTGTTGGGTGTTTTTGTAAGCCAAGGCTAAAAAAGCATTTATCTAGACAGTTTCGGAGTATAGCTGCGATCACCATGATCGGTTTTACCTTCTATTTGGATGCGGCATTGTTGTCTCTCCACTGGTGATTTGTTTCTATTGATTTTGTGCAAGCAACGCTTTCTCCTAGTTTACCATTGAAACCAAACGCCCACTGCAAATGTAGATCATGGATTTGGACTCCCACGCGATCGTCACAGTTAAATCTTTAAAACCGCTCCATTACCTGCGAACGTCTTCACATTGAGCAATAGTTATCCTTGATCAATTCTATATCCATGACTTGCACGATCGATCATGGCGATCACTCCTAACTACTCGCTCAAGTACATCTGATTTCTTGTATACTTTCGGTGCCTCCTTTGATCATGGAAGGGCTTCCCTTGAGCATGCGATCAACATAAGCTGTCGGTCTCGATCAATAAGCTCGATCGTCCTTATTTCTAACTGCGATCAAAACGAGTCTTGTAATTTGCTGATCAATAACCGAATTCCCATTTCTGTATAAAGATCTAGTAGCACCATTTGATCTTCCAACCGATCTTCCGTACGTAAACTACTTCTGACCCCTAGGTGTGATCTTTCGTGAATTCCAAACCCTCGTATAAACAAGCAATAAGTGATCGTGACTTTGGATAGGGGTACGACCATCACAAAAATTCAATCACATTCTCAGATCTTCAATACACTGAATATGTTTGCAGACTTCAGTTCCACAAACAAGTTCCTGTTGCTCGTGGAATGAACGCCAACTACTACATCTGCAATTCATAACAGTTGTTAAGGATCAATCAAGAAAAAGCCCTTTTTCTAAATAACCCATTTCTTTTTTTACTTTTTCAGGCGGAGACAAGCTGTGGCATGTACCGTGCTGTGATGGAAGAAGTTGCCCGGTTTCTCGAACGCTTCCAAACCAACTCGGCTCACAGCCGAAGTGAACAGATCTCGCGTTCAAAGAGCATGCATCACGTCTATGGCGGCCAAGATATAGGCTCCGATTCGGGCACATCGTCAGCATATCTTCGGGCCCGAAGCAGCACCAACCTAATCGATTTAAAGCGAATGTCGCCAAGTTCGTGTGGCGGCGACAGCACAAAGAGCGAGGATCACTATGATCTGGTGTCACCGATTAACTCCTACAACCAGTTTAAGGATTTCACTTGGTGAGTACAAGCAACACGAAACAGCACCGCAATTAATAACGACAATTCTCATTTCAGGCGTCGATCTCCAAAGAAGCGTTCTGACTCAAAACTCTCGCCCAGTGACGAAGCAGAGGAGAAGCTCAACAAGGAAGCATTCAGACTCTCAAGGACAATCCACAACTTGTTGCACACCCAACAGCCCGATCTTACCCAGCACAGGCAATCACTTGGCCCCAGAATCAAGCCCATACCCAACGCGAATATGCTCCCAGATACACCGGTTCACCAGAAATCCAATTTAGCCACCGAAATGCTATTTCTACGCACCATGCGAGATTCCCGTCTATCATTGCGAAGCAGCACCGACAGTTCGGTACACTCAACATCCTCATCATCCAAGGTGGAAACTGATGAGGAGAACTACTCACCGCCACTGCTGAGCAAGCAGTGCTCCAATTTGTGCTCAACCACAGAGGACGAGAGTGGATTCAGTTCGATAAGTTCATTTCAGGAGATTGGTGTTCCACTTAGCTCCACAATGATATCTAGCTCGATAAACTCATCCCACGTAGACGATACCATCGATCAGAGTGACTTCAATTTAGACAGTCGCAATTCCACACTCAAAGCAGTGATGCAAACGCCACCGGGCCTCACGCACAATGTAGGCGTTCCCCTGAACGCGGATGCCAATCGATGGGACGCGAAAACCTATCGAAAGAATAAATTCCAGAGGTTCTCGACGCTGTCCAATGAGGATTCAACCACCGTTTTGTGGGTCTAAATGCATAATGCACCCACATTCATATTTAAATAATTAAATTTTTTTCTTTGAGAATGCATTTTTCTTATTAAACATTTTATTTATTTAAGTTCTTATCGTTAAGTTATTTTAACCTTAAATGAGACACAGAAACCAATGTTAAATAGCGCCTGCCTCGGTTGAAATTGAAACGATTTACCCATTGAAACATTAAGATCCTGTAAATAACAAATTCTCTTGAAATAAAAATATTTTAATCAACAGGTTTTTCAAATATTTTCCATTTCGATCAAAGTTTTGGCACGAGTCATGCGCGTATATTGATGCATCCAATGATTAGAATCTAAGGAGATCCTTTGAATTCATCTCGATCTTTGTTTAATTTTTCAAATTATATTTGCACACTGATTTTGTGAAACATGATTAAAAGAATTTTTACGAATATACATATATATACGAGTATTGCTACCGTAAGACCAGAGGAGTTTATAAATTTTATTCTTATATGTCTGCATATAAAATTTAATATAAATAAAACATCTTTTGTAGAAACTAAAGGACCGCTTTTGTTTGAATTTATTTCTTGATAGGTAAGTAAATCAGAGTTCATTTTAGGGGAATTTCGCTGGTAAAATACTATCTATTGGAAAAACGGGTATGAGGAATTTATGTGAAGCATTTACCAAAATGTAACCTGAGGACTTCTTCCGCCAAGGAGAAACAAGAGTACAAGAACCCAGTGTTATAAATATCATGCGATTCATCCCTTTTTGTGGGAATTTCGATGTCCGAAAAGCCTTCCGTGGGATAAAGGGAAAAAGCACCAAATCTTGAGAAATCTAACAAAAAAATCATTCAAACTATGAATTTTTGGTGAAATTCTATAAAAAAACCTGTATTTCACCACGATTATCAACACACTGAATGTCCATAAAAAAACAGCTCATGTAAATCGTCTTTTATCAAAATTGTCTAGTACCAAAAAATAATCATAGCAGTCTTACAAACTGCGGTTTTTATACTAAAGGTTAACTTAACGTGATTTTCTTTCCGTGTAATACAAATTTTACTTTATAAAACTGGATTTTGCCGAAAAAAAGTATCGTGGGATTTTAAAAGGTAATTTGAGTACGGTGAAAAGGGAAAAATTACCACGCTTCGTGGGATAAATGAAGAGATAGTGCTAACAACACTGCAAGAACCTCTAAAGTGATTCCGAAATGAATTAGGGGAATGAGGGAATACAGACCCAGTCACAGTACAACAACCGCTTTAACATAATAATAACCTCAGTATATTCGGGTACGATGTAACGATGCCAGCCAAAGTACCCATCGAAAAGCTTTACCGTTCATTCAAAATAAAGACAGTACTCCTCACTTTCAGTCTTTCGCAGATAGACTCTGAATTCCTCTATAGTTCCTTCCTGGTTTCGATTCGTAGTCGAAACGCTAGCATGTTTATGGGATATCTGTTGCATTTACTGGGTCTTTATCCCAGTAAAGTCCCAAGATCTCAATAATCCAGCAGCTAGTGCATGCGATATTTACCGCTTTCTTGGCTTCATCAGATCTAGTTTACAGCCATCATCCTCTACCTCCCTTAAATGATACCTAAAATGTGTATGCCCCGTAGATAACGTCACAACAGGGCACCCATTTAAACGATACTAATAGCTTGGACTTATTCAGGTGCTCTTATGATAAAGACCGTAAACTGGAAGTGGATTACTTACTACTACTTGTTGCTACGTCTTACCGAAGCAATTTCTCCAAAAGATCATGATTTTATATTTTATGACTTCGGGCCAATACTAACAGACAAGTGGCGTCCCTGATAAGAAGTTGTTGACTTAATTGAATATGGTGTGGAAACCAATGCGAACCCCTTCTTCAAATTCGACTCAAGGTCGTCAATGGTATGTTCGAAAGTGGGGAGCTTTTCCAAAGAGTACATTTCAGCATCTTGCGCGCTAGGTGGCTGATGATGTGTCACATCGGTTCGGCAATGTTGAGACTGTGTAATGCTTGGAAATTGGAACATAAATCTTGTCTCAGCGTTACCGACTATTCACCCGTATCGAAGTATCCGTTCGGAAAAAATTCCGATACGAAAGTCAAATCTAATCGGAACCCAAATTTCGTTCGCAGTATCCGTCTCGGAACAAAATAAATGAAGCATATAAACCGAACGCGTTCATTTCACATTAAAATATTCCGCAGCAATTAGTAGTTGTCGGAGAGCTTCAAGAAAAATGTGCCGTGTAGCTGTCAAAAGTAAGTGGTATAACGCGGTAACACGCAATGCGACAAGGTGCGCTGTATGTCATCGGAGAATTTTTCCGAAAGTTGTATCGCAACGGATATCTTGTTCTCGAATGGAATTTCTCCAATTTCGTACAAATCTGAGAAAATTCCGTTCCGAACGGAAGCCTCGATAGGGCCGATTATGTTCTATAAAAGTGGACCCTTACCCAATGCATTCATTGTTAAGGGGGACGAAGTGGCGCTCAACTACACGAGCAGACGTTACTTCAAAAGCATCGTTGAAAGACTCCTCTTTTTTCTTAACCTCACTCACCATTGAAATTTCTTTCAGACCTATGGCGAAAATTCGTCAAACCACCTGCAGTCTGACTCGGCCAGCAAATGTCACTATGTAAAATACTTTCAACTTTGTAGATATCCTCAAGTAAGTAGCGAATCCGTGGCAATATGCAAATAAGAAAACCCCGTTTCGTTTAAATAGATCTTAACCAAATATATTTGTGTTTATTTACTTTTTTAGGATGAGCAATAGTTTTAAAGTTTTCCATTCTTTATTTGATACCTTAAAACATAAATATTAATAGATATGTAAATATATTCAGATCTATGACTACCTTTTTACAAAAAACTTAAGACGCTACTACATGTAAAATAAAAATAAAAATAAAAATAAACATAAAATAAAAGAAAAACAAACAAAAAAACAATTACAATAAAATATCCTCACGCATAAAGTTACATATAATATGTAAGAGATTACAATTTAGATTACTTGTAGATTCTTTGCATTCATTCGATCATGAAAATACTTTGCTTTTTTTAATTATAATGTGATGGCTGCCCTTCATCGTATGCGACTCTGTCGACAACTTCACAGCGTAAACTAATAAAATACATGGAAGGAGTATTTGTTTAGTAAAAGTCATTTTCATGACACTACACAAAATTGAGTCAATAAATACACAAAATGTCTCTGTTTCTTTTGACGACAATCGTTAAGCGAACGCGCTCAACACGCTGTTAGTCAGCTTTACACATAAAAAAAAAGTCAGCGGCTGTCCTGCGGCTTGGAGTCAGAGTGAATAAATAGGTCCAGCTAGCTTTGATCCAATGCCGCCCAGCATATTACCACTTGTCATTTAACAATGCTTAAAAATCTGTCTAGAGAGACGCTCTAGACGGCGCTAAACACAAATTACATAAATTTACAATATTGACGATTGGCGCTGGGAGGGTTTCTCTCAAAAAAGAAACCGCCAACGCGCGTAGACGAATACAAATAGAATCGGTGAGTGTCCTCCTGTCCCTCTTGTGGATTGTAATACTTGTTGCGGACTCGTTGTGGTGTCTTCACTTGGTCGAGGAGGCTTAAGCCACTATCAGATGCGACGCAATCCAGCCATAGACATAGTCGATGATTTGGCTTTCCTTGTCGGTTGGATGGATAAGGGGGCGACCAGCACTTCACATTGTGATGTGGGCGAGCCACATCGACTGCCTTCTTCGCCAACTACCTCCTGATTAGAAAAAAATATCAATTATAAAACTACACGCGGCGAAGGGCGGGCAGACTCACATTGATATTCGTGCAGCTGGCCAATCTCATTTGTGCCAGCTGTGAAGCGGGTGTCAGCGAGTTTGTACTGCCAAATGGGGAGGTCATCATAGTGGAGACAGCTCGTTTGAGCTTCGATGGGGTTTTGTTGAACGAGAATGCTCTACCAACCTGAAAAAAGGAATTGAGTTTAATTTTGTCGTGAAAGACGCCGTAGAAACCCACCTTCAACCTCGTTCTAGCTGCCAGTTTAAATGCCTTCGACAAAGTGCTCAAATTTACGTCACTAATGTCAACCTCAAGCTCTTGTGATGTCCTAAACAGAAGCGCCTTATCCTACAATGAATAAATTAAGTTAGCGGGCAATTCTATGTCCAGTCTACTATCCCCAAACTAACCGTATCAGTGCGGCAAGCATTCTCCGCCATTTGCTTGCAGAGGGCTTTCAAATAGACAACCTTGTCCACCTCCTCATCGGCTATGGTAAACGAATGCAACTTGTCCTTGTCCTGACGACAGAGCATTGCAAATGCACGCGGACTGTCGGTGATGTCTATGACAAACCGTATCGCGTTCAGCGACATCAGTTTGATGTGTTTAAAGGACTTTGTTGTGCTCGGCGATTTGGCGCTGTTGAAACCCCGCGAACGCTTCTTACACACTTCTATTGTGTCGGAGAAGAGATGCAGCACTAGAGTGTCGCCGCGACCACTTAAGTTGTCCGACAATTCGGTGACCTCACACTTTGATATAAAGCTGCGATTTGAGGAGACCAGATGTGCCTGCAAGAAAATCAATGTTAGCAATGTTCAGATGGGAGATGATGTTTGTTTAGCGACTTACGGGACATCCTTCAATATCGTTGAATATATCGAAAATGGCCATTCGACCCTCGGTCTTTCTCTTGTCCTCATTGATGTGCGCCATCACCTCTTTGATGGCTTTTAGTGCTTCCTCCAGCTTCTGGTAATCTGGATTATTCTTATTTGTGTGCTTCAGAATGTCTGCAAAGGCAGTAAAATATATTTAGCATCGTTGGGAAGGTTTGTGCGAACATGGCGCCCAGCTAAAGTAGTCACATTTGAACATCTGCAGCGTCTTTTTGGAAAGCGACTTAAAACCCACATGAAAGACGGTTTTCAATCATTTTACTTGCTCTACACATGTGACAAGTTTAATGCTTTTAAATAAAGGAATTTATGCGTTATCTTGTTTAACAAAAATCGTTCCTAAAAGATCGCTAACAAACGAACAAAAAGCCTTCAAACCAACTCTTCAACTTACCATTTAACAATAAACTTATACTAGGCAGTCGCTGTACAGGACGAATCATCAAGTCTTGCAGAGTTTGCCGGCCGCACTCGGGCTTGGCTTGATTGATTTTCAAAAATGCATGAAATCTAGGATTTTGCGTATCACAATGTACAAGACACTCCTTCATTTGTTCGAAAAAATTCACATATGGTGGATATGCTTTGATCAATTCATCGCGATGCTGGAGAATGATCTCTCCAATTAGGCAGTCCTCACGCCATTTTGTGTGTATTTCACGTAGACGTTCCAGCATGCGTTGGTGCACCTCATGAATGGGTATAAAATTACCAAAAATCGCTCTAATTTCCGACTTGTTGAGCAGAGCATGCGGCGCTTCCGCGTTTTCTTCCAGCGGGTTCTTAAAGAGCTGCAAACAAATAAAAAAAATTGTTTAATGAGGTTACTTCATCAATCAGAGCTTTATGACTACTCACTTGTACAATGGTATCTAGAATACCGACATAATTCGATTCCGTACTGAAGAAGTCCATGAAATGATTGAACCGCATGGACTTGTTCTTCGGTGTTTGTTCGGCGGTTGATTCCGGCTCGGATAAAAGTTTTCCAGCACTTTCGAGTTTGTCCGGGCTGGTGGTGCTGTCGAAAAAGCTGCCAGACACTGACAGTAGACCAGCATCGGAGACGGAAGACCGCCGCTTTCCTAAGCCGATTGGTGTGCCTTCCAATTGTATACGTTGAGAGAAACGTTTCCTTTTCCTCTTGTTGAAACTGATCGGTAACGAGTCGCGCCGATCCGTGTTCGGGGTGTTGGCTATGCTTTCCAAATACTAAGGGGGAGAAGGGGATGATTTAGTTTTTTTCCTGCAGCGAAAGGTTTCGGAGGGACTTACATCGCCGAATAGGTAATCCTCTTCGAAAGCGTACCCATTTTGTATGGTATACCAGAACCAATCGGATTTAAGTATATGCGTCTGATTGTTCTTCGGCTCAGGTTTAGCTTGCGTGAAGTGCTCATCGACAACCTATTTTTGTGTTCAATTAAAGTTATTATTTGATTGGAAAACGGGGTTAACGATGTAGCTATTGATTTGAAGCGATGCGTGATGTTCTTGTATGAAGTGGATTTTAGAAATAGTGCTGACACGATCGCCACGTGCAAAGTCTGCTTGCAATGCATTTAAAATGCATCGAAATTAACCTCAAACATATTAAAAATATTAAAGATTCAAAAGGCAGGTGATGTGTTTGGCTAGCGCAAGGATAAGGAGTTATTCTTCCATCTAGCGTAAGTTGACAAAAACCTTCGAAAAATGTATGTTAATCTCATTTACCACCCTTATAAAGGGCGACTTATAAGGGTTTTCAGACCTGCGAATAGATCACTAGACATAAAATCGAGTAATAACGACATAATAAAGAAAACCCAATTAGTTACACAGAATGATAGTCGTCTGCAATGTCTCTTGACTAGAGCCCCCATTTTGGATCGTAAAGGGTGATTTTTTAGCTGGTTTGGTTTTGGCAACACTGGTTTTGACAGCTGACGTGTGTTTAGTACCTTGTGTCACTGTCAAACAGCTTCAGTTTGGTTTGCAATTTAACCATGGATCGTCTTACAAACGAACAACGCTTGCAAATTATTGAATTTTACTATCAAAATTCGTGCTCGGTTCGAAATGTTCATCGCGCGCTGCTTCCATTTTATGATCGGCATTCTCGACCTTCTGAGCAGTCTATTCGGAAGATTGTGACCAAATTTCGCACCAAATTTACTTTGTTGGACATTAAACCACCAACACGTTTACGTACTTTGCGTAGTGAAGAAAATATTGCGGCCGTATCAGCTAGTGTGACAGAAGACCGCGAAATGTCGATTCGGCGCCGTTCCCAGCAGTTAGGCCTTTGTTACAGCACTACGTGGACAATTTTGCGGAAGGATTTGGGCGTAAAGCCTTTTAAGATACAGCTGGTGCAAGAACTAAAGCCAGCCGACCTACCACAACGCCGAATTTTTGGTGAATGGGCTCTTGGAAAGCTGGCCGAGGATCCGCTTTTTTATCGAAAAATTGTGTTCAGCGATGAGGCTCATTTTTGGTTGAATGGGTACGTAAATAAGCAAAATTGCCGCATTTGGAGTGAAGATCAGCCAGAAGCATTGCAACAGCTACCAATGCATCCCGAAAAAGCCACTGTTTGGTGCGGTTTATGGGCCGGCGGCATTATTGGGCCATATTTCTTCAAAGATGATGCGAATCGCAGCGTTACTGTCAATGGTGAACGCTACCGAGCGATGATAACAAACTTTTTTTTGCCCGAAATGGAAGTTCTTGACTTGCATGATATGTGGTTTCAACAAGACGGTGCCACATGCCACACAGCACACGAAACAATGGCGCAATTGCGAGGCGAGTTTGGTGAACAGTTAATTTCACGTTTCGGGCCGGTCAATTGGCCGCCTAGATCGTGCGATTTGACACCATTAGATTATTTTTTGTGGGGGTATGCCAAAGCTAATGTGTATAGGGACAAGCCCGCTTCGATTGACGCACTGGAAGCCAACATCCATGCATTCATTCGTGAGATACCGGCCGATATGTGTGAAAGAGTATGCCAAAATTGGACTCAGCGGATGGGCTACCTGAGACGCAGCCGCGGTCAACATTTGCATGAAATTATCTTTAAACATTAAATTGCAAGGTTCAAACTATCGATTCAAATAAATATTTCATTCATTTTTTCGAATTTTTTGTGTTTTTTTTTTAAAAAAAGTTCTAAACCTCTTAAAAAATCACCCTTTATATTCGAAGCCGGTTCGCATTAAAACGATGGGCTATTCCAATACGTAAAAACCGGCGTTTAAAATGATCTGCTCAATATGAAATCTCAACTATTTTATTGAAGTAGCATGGGTATATCACTTCACACAAAACAACTTCATATCGCATTCCAACAAACCAATTATACATTAACCAAATGGCTGAATAAAACACAAACAAAAACAAAAACAAAAAAGAGAACATCAAATGTAACAACTAACGAATTAGTAAAATTAAATACTGGGTAAACAGCACAATAAATTACATTCTCAGATCAAAAGCGCATTTATATGAACATCATTATTAAATATTCAGCCATTTTTTTTTATTTTTGTATATAAACAAAAATGAATAAACACTTTAAAAGCATTGTGTGATGATTGTTAAATATTTTTCCAGTACAAAACAGAGAAATAGATAGAGAGAGAGAGAGCTACAAAATTTACAACAGAAAAATGCAATTTGCGAAGCATCTAATAATAATTTATTGTGTATTGTGATTTTATTTAAGTTTTCGAACGAAACTACATAATTTACTGTGCTGTTTTCCACAATTGGATAATCGAAATTTTTACTAAAGAGTTTAGGAACTAATCCAACCTGTGTAATCTGGACATACAAAATAACAACAAAGCCAAATATTTACACAACAAAAGAAAAATACTGAAAAAATGTTTGGTAACAAATAAAATGAGTGATTTATTTCTATTGGTGGTAAATGTATATAAATGCGTCGCAAATTGCAAAATTTTCTCTTTAACTTGTCCTTATAAAGTGGGTAATGTGTGAGTGTTGTTGTTTTTAATGATATTACAAATAAGGTTGTCGCATATTGATCCTAAAAAACAGAGGCGTCGTAATCAATAATGATGGTTGAGAAAATTCATAGAAAAAGCGACGTCGTTTTGAAAATTGTGTGTATTACCAACCAAGAAAAACTACAGTCTTAGCATAATGGAAAGAGAAAAGAATGCAAAGATGGTCACCTATTCCTGCAATAAACAGGTTCATAAACACATCAGGATAGCTGGACAAGGTCGAGTAACCGTGAGGAAGTTAACATCATCGCCAACAACATCGGCTAACCCTCAACAACGGCATCACAATGGGTCCACATGGACCTAAGTGGTGTGCTGCAGGGCTTGCTCTGCCGCATCCACCCATAAACCTGACCTAACATATTCCTGCAATAGATTAAGCGGCAAAATCAGGCTCTGAGCCCCAAAATTATTATGGGGCTCTAATTGACCAAAGCAGGACTGATGCTGGCATTATCTAGTGCCCAGATATGTTTAGAGCTTCAGGAATTATGCCATAATCCCGATGAATCGAGAAGGCGTTTCCATTAACGAAATGCATGATATCCCACTGGAAATTAAACAAGCAAAGACTGCAGGTGTGTGCAATGGATGCGGATGTATGCTCTTGAATTACAGTCAAGTCAAATACTGCTACTGATTTTCCATTCCATAGAACTATTTCCATCTCTTGGCATGAATCACAATTCTGAGCACATCGACCATGTGTTTTATAAATGTCTGTCAGTGGAAATCGCTTCTTAGCATTGCTTTCAAAGTAACATTTGCAGAGAGTGAAACTTCGAATGTAACCAGGCAGCCGAGAGTAGAACCCCCTCCAATTCAATTAGTTAAACGAACAAAAGTTTCAATTCCAAAGCCTAAGTGAGAGCCTGCTGCCTTTCAGGATCAAATTTGAACCCCAACTCACTTTGTAATATCATTTCAACGATTTTCGTATAAATTGTGTTTATTTCTTTACTGAAAAAATATTTACTAATTAAAATAAACAAAAAAAAACGTAAGTACCGTCAGACGTCGCCGATCATTTGCACACAAAGTAGAAATATCACACTCATTCTCATTTCTAGTTGTGCTGCATGCAGATGTAGTAGCAGCAGTGGCAGCCACCCCACTAACAGTAGTAGAGTGCATTCTATCAATAGTGCATGAATTGCTAACTGGTGGTTGCACTAGCAAGGATGATTGTGATGGCAATGGCTCTTGGTTACACAAGTAAGTAGTAGTAGTAGTAGCGGCAGAATAATTAGTGAGAGAGGAATTAGTGATAGCAATAGAATTGTTAGTACCAACACCACATTCAGCGCCTCTATCTTGTGTTGTGTTCGGATAGTAGGGATTATGGAAGGACGAGGAGTTCTTTAACGATTTGGGAGCTTTGGGTGTTTTAAAATCCGTCGCATCCGCAGCATCAGCTCTTTCGGGTGTAACTTGTTCGGATTTGTTCTTCGCAAAAGTTCCACTCAGTGATTTCTGGGCGTTCTTACTCGTAGTCGAACAACTGGTCGATGAACTTCGTGTGAATCGATCGCGCAGACCGCGCAGCTTCTCTTTGACTGGCCTTTTGATTGACTCATTGAAGGTGCTCTCGTGGGAGGTAATTGAAGAAATTGACGCGTCTGGGTCGACGGAACTACGTCGTTGGCGGAGAATCTTTGCAATTGGCGTCCTTACAGCGACAAAACTCATGCTGCGCTTAATGCTGCGTGTTATCGAACCCGTGCGGATAAGCTTCGGCTTTTTGGCACTCTGTACGCTCGTGGGCAGAGCAAACGAGTCGACCGACATAATCGACATACTGTCAAAACTTTCACGTTTGCGTTTCAGATCTTTTCCTTCACTGTCATCCGCATCCATGTCATCATCATCGACATCTTCACGTATGGGGCTGATGTTGTTTTCGAGTATCGAACTGAGTCTTTCTGGAACACGCGTCGAACTGAAGATCGGTGAAATATTGATTGGATTTTGAAAGGCGTTCTCTTCGTTCAGCGTGAGCACAATGCCATCGGGTTTCTGTGCATTCTCTGGAGTGTGCGGCGATGTCGCCACATCCACCTCCATCAGTTCGGTGGATATATTATTATTATTCGAGGAACTGCTACTAGTGGGTGAGGATGAGGAAATATTTTTGGGAGAGGAGGAAAGATTCTCGGGGAAATAACCACCAGTGTTAGCCATAACCTGAAACGTCACCAGAAAAAAAAATGCAAACATGTTACAAAAACACAAATGGATTAGCAAAACAGACAGCAATTCAAATGAAAGTGAACACGAGCTTATTATGGCTTATCAACTCACAACATGCGAGCAATCTGGATCATCCAATTCGGCAGGTACACCCCCATTACTTCTGAGCACATCCACCATGTGCTGGTGCTCATCTGGTGGAAATCCAAAGAAGCAAATCTTCCGTCCTTCGAATACTTTCAGTTTGTGATCCCGAGTAAAGTCGTCCGCGGTCGCTAGAAACTGCGACTCGTCACGTTTCTCCCAGGCGTCATGCACCCACTGCGGGTACACCACCGAGAGGTTAAACAATTTCGCATGACTGAAGGAGAGATTTATGTGAACGGGGGGGACTTCTCGCATTTGGTAGCCAGGAACTTACCGATATTTTTCTCCGCCACTTGCGTTGGTTATCAGATGATTGACCAGGTCCTTGCGGTCCTTGCCGTTACGATCTATAATATCTGGACGAACTCGGCCGCCCATTGAATGTATCAATTTGACGAGCTTTGTCTGAAAGTGAAAACGAAATTCAGATGGGAACTTGCATTTTGTTTCATTTAGTACGCACCAACTCGTCTTTCTTTCGTATCCCTGTGAAACATGCGATTACTCCTTTCATGGAGTAGTTGTAAATTGGCCTTTTGCGATAAACCAGACCAATATTCATATTGGCTGCTTGTATCAAGGCGGGGGGTCCCATTATTCTGCAATTAAATTAAGTGAATATTACTAGGAGTCAGTCGGACGATCGTGAGGAGAGAACAACTATTGTTGAGGGGAATAAAATTGTGGAACCAAAAATATAACTTGTTTAGTATAGTATTAGATTGATTAGAGTTTGAATTTGAAACCTCTTGGAGATATTTTTGGGTTTTCCCTGACTAAAAGTGAACAACCGTAAAGAAGTGAAAAACAACAACACAACAGCAACATATTTTTTTCTTTCTACAAGGTTTTTGTTGGAATTATAGGTGGAAAAACCACATCGGAATGGGATAAGCTTATCTTATTCGCTTCTCCGAAACCGTGTGCATCCGGCATGCTTTCGATTTTCGGTGGATCCCTAAGTTATCTAAGTAAGTTACCACTCGGACATAGACGAATGGTGCGCATTCAATATTTTGACCGAAACAGACTTCACAACGAATTTTGTTCACACAGAAAGGAAGATCATCTCCCGTAAAGCGCTACATGTTGAGTAAAGTTCCCAAAAATCGGAGCTTCAATAGCTTAAGCGCACTCCTACCCACTTACTTTAAGACTTAGAAACTTGGAACTCTGCACAAATGCATTTCAAAGTGTCTATCACACAAGAATTTTGTCGGCTTCGCCTGGCAGGAATGGTGTCTTTCTTCACAGGCTCATCAGCAGCAAAGATCAGCAATATTTTCTGCATCACAGATCTGATTCACTTCACGGCTGCAACGCTCCCAGAGGATAATTTTTCCACGTGCAATGTGCATTGCCATTCTTCGTCGTGGCATCCGTCAATAGAGTCCAGAGCCCCAAAAAGTACCCTTTCAAAATTATTAAGGTAGGGTGATTAGACCCACTCAAAGGTCGTCTGCTGTTGTCATGTCAAAATTGTGTCACCCCTGCCAGACTTCGCATTTAACCTTCCAGCTGACATCCAGCTAAATTAAGTGTCCATTAGTTTCCCCCTTGTTCCAAATTGAGTCCCAGATTCATCACAATTTTTTGTGCAGTTTTTTCTGATCGTTGAATGTGTCAGAAAATTAGCCAAAGATATTTATAGAGAGACGACAAAAATGATTTATCAAGCAAATGAAGGGAGAGCCACAATACAATTCCGCGGGAGTAAGACAGCTTAATCCAATGAGCGATTACATTAAAATTTGAAGGCACACTAGCAAACAAGCCATCGACAGAACTTCATGTTGCTTAAGCCAACATAATCCAATAATAGCTGACATTTAAGTGCTCTATTCTCACTTTAAAATGTCTGATTCTATTAAACGCCAGAAATATTGAAATGCTTCAAAAAACTAAGCTTTGCACTGCGACGGTATCAACATTTTTAGATATTAATAACTTTCGACTGGTTATTCCGGAATAATATTTATTTGCCCTCGTATTACACACCAATTTTAAATAAAATGAACTCAGCGACAAAGATTGTCTTGCACTGAAGAAGGAATATACATGTTTTAGATACGCAAATGGGTCATTAGTGAAAGTGAATTCCCACTTGAAGAAGAGTGGAAACAGAAGTAAATTTCCCCCGATGATACGAGTAACATCTCCATTTGTTGACTTTTATTTGACATCCCTGATCCTCTCAATAGGTGTCTTTCAGCCTCCTTAAAAGGAATGTTTTCCACTCTCCAAATAATTTCTTTGCATCGCAATAAACTAAAAATCTCCGCCGTAAGTGTTAATTTTTTTTTGTTTCTGTCGCTTCGTCGCTCATTCTTGTTAAATAATAATAATAATAATAAAAAAACAGCCCAAGCATTCGGGAGTAGGCGTCAAATTGCTTTCTTACGCACTCCATCAAAACAAAACTAATTTAAGAATCAGCCACCCACTTTACACCACATTGAATTGTCAAAATTAATTTTGACAGCTTACGAGAAAATTTATCGTGTAAATGGACTGTAAATTTGTCGATGTCACTACACGACTTTGAAGGGCATGCCACAAGAACGCTTCTCTGAAAGCAAGAGAATCACCTCAGTAACGATCATTGAAGTGGCTAGAGCGTTTGTTTTTTTGTTTTTTGATCGCTCTAGACGTCTGGAAGGTGACAAGTGCATATGGAAATAAGCAACATCGAGGTATGTCTTTTAGTACAGCTCGTAGGGTCAACGTACTGGAGGTGATCACTTCTGTCATATAAACGGTATTATATATCGACAATATACAAAAGCAGATCCCTTTATATAAGCCACATCAACTCGTTTTTATTTTCCGAACAAATGGAGTCGGTAATGTAGTAGATTTAAAATAGTTGAAACTGACACTAAATTTTTACTTACCGCCCATGGCACAGATTCGCGAATTCCGAATCCAGATGCGTCGTACGTTGGCCTTCCACAGCGCCCATATCTCACCCACCGCACACAGATAAACAATCGCAAATAAAACTAAACACAACTTCTTACAGAACCGCACTAAATTGTCAAGTCACCTGCTTCGCACCAAATTACACAAAAGACTACTACAAATATTTTTGCATCTGCACACCTCGAACTCGTGTTCTTTTTTCTCTTTTTTTTTCTTCTCTGTTTTCGTTTTTAATCAAACAATTAAGCAACAACCAGTATAATGTGCACAAATGTCGTCAATTGAAATGTAAACACAAAACGGGCCGAGAATATAAAATAAACGTTCTTAAACAGCACATTCCTGTCCTCTTACTGGAGAAAGAAAACACAGAACTTGGAAATACCCCTGCGAACAGATAAAACACCTAATAAAACAAAAATTCCTGACACCAGATTCCGTAGTTGTATACCTGTGAGAAGCACTACACAGATACAGCCATCAGCAACAATGTGTTTTGCACTTTCGTCAACTAGAATTTGTCGCCCGATCATCATTGGTTTGAGGGGCTGTTTTTTTGATTAATTTGTTGATTCGCCACGCAAACATCACACTTTTATTGTAAAATGAAAGAGGACCATCACATATAATTTATATTCGTTTAATTTTGTTTTTCTCTCTGTCGAAAAAAAAAAAGAATTCATTTTGTAGCCGCCTTTGCCGTGCGTTTCATGGTGACAATTTAGTTTATTTTTGGAGGAGACATCTCTCGTAGCTGGTAGCGCCAACGACACACGATGACACCGACAAGCGTTCATTCATTGATTCAATCATTTTGTTGTAAATTAAACGAAAAACAGAAATGAAATCGCTATAGCCAGAACTCCCATGACCAGCGAGCCAGAGCGTGTGTCGTGACATTTTATAGTGGTGAGCTCTGGCCGATTCCAAAGTGAATTCGAATTGTTGCCAGAATAGAGCGAGAGGATGCTGCTCTCAACCACTTGATGGGGGCTTTCGTATTTTAAGAACGTTGCGAAACAAGGAGTCTTCGTCTTGTGGCGCCAGATTCGACGTAAATATTTCACAAAAACAGATACTAAATGACTCAAGAGTTTTGTAAAAGCCATAATATTGTTATTTAATGTTCGATTGGAAAGCGTTCTGACATTGTAGGCCACCAAAAAGTGGAGCGTAAAGAGTCCTCGCCCGTTCCATTTATATATATATATATATTTTTCAGAATACTCGGCGCAAAATGATGAAATACTCGTAAAAATGTGTGTTTGAATTATTTTCCACTTTGGGGAAACACAAACGGAGGTCAGGAATTTATACGCCTTTGGATCGTTGGTTGACTCATCGTGTGTGAGCACCTTGACGGCTCGGAGAAAGGTGGACCTTCGATGGTCGCTGACCCGATAGCTGATAGCTAATGCAAAATATAGGTCAGTTATTTGGCAAGTTTATAATGTTTATATCGTAAAATTAGTATTTGCTGTAATAAATCTTGTGTTTTTGGAAGTATGTTGGCCGTTAGAAGGCGGTAAAAGTTAAGTACTCCTACGGGCAAGGAAATTTTCTATTTAACCAAACATAAATAGTGATCAGAAGTAGTTTTTGAAGCGGAGGTGGGAAAACGCCAAAACAAAGTACGCAGATAGAAAGATCTAATGCAAAAGTTTATCGTCTCCGTTTGTGGCTAAGAAGAACTGTCACAAAAGATTGAAAGGGTCTTACACCAATAAATTATAGTTCATTCAACTAAAGACTGAATTCTTTGAGGCCCACTAAAGACGGACCGCCAGTGTGTCTTAATGGCAGTACTATCCGACATTGAAAAAAATATTCAGAATTCCAGGCCAGACTGTCGATTTTAAAGTCCCACTTGATAGAGTTCACATGGACGATGGAATCTCAGTTAAGGTAGGACCCACATCGCATAGTCACCCTCCAAATTGGTCGCGATCAAGAATAACCTACAACCCTCAATGAAAAATTGAACATTCCGAAGTCAGCAGCAATTGTTTAGAACGGGACAAATGAAGTTCAATAGACTCTCCAAGCTGGAGTGGATTAGTCTCGTTCGCATCCACCGCGGCAATTGCTTGTTTCGCGCAGACACAGACAGCGCAATAAAAGCGCTTTAATATGCAATTAAAAGGACGCGCTGTTGTAAACAGCCTCTAATTCCGGAACAATAACTGCCCTTGCCTTTAATTGAGTCAATAACACACCATCCATCCACCACTATCGCCATCACCATACACACCATCTCCATCATCCATCGCAGCAGAACGTCTTTAATTCCTCAAAGCATCTCTCGGCTCTCATCAAACCATGAAATATTGCCAACAAAGCATTCATCAAGCGGACACGATTGCTTCTACTGAAGCCTACGACGATCCAAAGAGTTTTACGGTCAATGCGCATCGCAACGCAATGATGATGTTCACCATGTTGATCGTGTTGGTCGTGTTGATGATGTTGATGAAGATGATCGCTCAAAATGGTATTTTGTTCAAGTACACATTTGCGTGAACGACCGCCCGACACCGGGAGTTAAATTCGCGCAATGAATACACGAGAAGACAGGCAGTTTGCATGCATTCGAAGCCATTCTCCATATAGTGCAGCACTGGCATCTTACGAGTACGTTCTCGTTTCATTATTCCGTGCCAGTGCCGCTGCGCCGCCATCCATCCCAATAGTGTTTTATACGGATGGTGTGCCCAGTTGATTGTTATGCAAATTAGAGCAATGACTGTGGCTGTGTTTGAGTACACTGGATACAGAGCTCAACTAAAGAATCAAAATCAATTGAATTCGAGAGGAGATCTGTAATTAGCAGCAACCCTCTGCATATAATAGCACGAGATCGCTCTTAAGCAGAATGGGCGCGAATGACATAATAAACCGTATATTATGGCGACACAGAGTTCAATTTCTGTAACCTTAACACTGATGATCGAGTAAACACCGCAGTCTGTAGGGTGGAAGACAGTAAAATACAAATTTTGTGTGTTTACCTAATGCAAAGAGGTTGCACGCGCAACAGGTATACTTACGTTTGTTTACTTTCGTAAATCGCATTGAAGATGGGGTCCTCAAAGTCGAAGTCTTTCATCACAAAGTATGTTTTCCATTCGCCATCGGATAAGATTTCCAGACCTGTATCTGAGGTGACGACGGGCACACCAAATGTTTGGGCAGCTTCGACTACTGACTGATCGTCTGCAACGCTGCCCACCAGGCATATTCTTTGGTTTTCTGGCGAGGGCGAAATTGACATTTCTGAAAATAAAAATGAAAATAACTGTTGGATAATTTGGTTTTTATAAAGAACAAAGTGGAAAAATCATGAATATCTCTTATACTCCGCAAACGCACATATTACTGTTACCAAATAAATTGAAGAAATTGTTTTCCCTACCTAATCCTGTAAACGCAAAGTTAAACATTTATTGAACGCACAAGTTGATTCTCATTTAAATGGTGTGCGCAAAAATTCACTCAGTCAGTATCTATCAAGAGAGGCATTTTTTTCCAGAAACAGCAATAAAAATCTGAGCAATTGTTTAAGTCCGCATTTGTTACTACCGTTATTCGGACATTGGGGACGTTCAAGTATCTAGTTTAGTAAGTCTGACAGCTCTCTCACTAGATGAAACTCGGCTCTGATTGGGGGAAATCGGTCGTGAGAGCAGATGTTTCAGTTGACGTTTATGGAGGGGTAGCCGACGAATCTAGTCGAGAAATTCGTGACTGAGTACTAAGTTGACAGTTCTCATATGTGGCTGACGTAGAAAACGTGACGTTCCCGACCAATCTAGTTTTTGCGTTCAGGTTACATCTTATCCAGACCAATCTAGTCGACTTAAGATGACTAGATTCTTGAATGCGGCCATTGACATTAGAGTCCGCCGCACACGGTGAAAGCCAGTGTTTAAGTACTCTGTCCTCATATTTCCCACGAAACTTAATAATTTTTCCCTATTCTCCGTATTCAAACTCCCTCTTCAATAATTACCTTGATAGGGTAAAAGTCAAAAGCAAAATTTATATTTTACGGATATAAAATCACATTTAATTACTTTTTCCCATGGAAGACTTTACGAACATCGAAATTCCCACAAAAAGGAAGAAATCCCACCATATAAGAAAACTGGCGACAGCCAATGACAGTTTCTCTCATGCTCTCAATATTTCCACCAATGAAAGTGCTGCCACTCTCGCTGTGACAACCGTCAATGGATGCAGCGGACAGAAAATAAGTGGATCAGCTTCCATAAGGTGCTGTTGTTGCCGCAACGGATGCGACGGATTATATGGGTTGGGCCCTTAAGGCTTTGCATCGCTTGCGAACATTAATGTGCGTTTGGATCTTTTAAGCTTCACAGAATAACAGAAACGAGAGGAATGAATTCCACCATGAATAGCGAGTAACTTACGACGCCAACCATAAACTAACTACTAAATAGACTGACAGCTTCCGTGCCCCTACCCGATTTTCCCCTCAAATTTCGAATGAGAGCCCTCTCTCGTGCTCTCATTGTGCTTTTGGGATACAAAATGTGATCAAAACCTTTTTTTTTCCGAGTACATATTTCACATAAATATAATGCGATCTACGAAGATTTTTGTATTATGGCCTTAAGGTACAAGAAAAAGCCAAATACATACAAATTTGACAGCAATAGTAGGCGTGTTTTTCTGAGCTGCGATCTCAGCAAAGCAAAGTAAAGTAGGATTTTCAGCACGCGATTACAACAACTACAACTGCGTCTCGAAAACGACATAAGAACAATTGTTATTTGCCCAACACAGCCGCAACACGACAACGAAATGAAAGCCCGCCTTAGGCTACCGACATCCGGTTTAAACCGGAAGAGTGTAGGCTGGTTTTTTTCAAGTATGAGTGAGCGCCTTTGATTAACATAGGCACAAATACATGAATTCAAACTGGGCTACATCCAAGGTCAAATTCAGCTTGTAGGCGATTTCTCTTTTTTGGTTGAAGCTGTCAGTCTATTTAGTAGTTAGTTTATGACGCCAACACTCCATTTTCTGGATTGCTCAGTATTTGACGTTTCGAATGCTAGCCTGAAATAAGTTTCATTTGTAAAAACACGCTTTTTTCTGCTACCTAGAAATTTTATCCAACTACAGGTAGGTACGTCCGCAAGTGCTACCAAAAATGCGCCTTTTACAAATTAGCTCTCCGGGACATCCCTGGTTTAGTAATGCTGCCACTTTTTTTTTATCACAAAACTCCCCATGCAACTTACTTTAGACTTACTTTACATCTCTCAATGTATTAGAAATCCAAAACTAGACCTTTTTGCCGGCGCACATCTAAGGAATTTACTTCCACACCGACGTTTAATGCTTTTCTTAAATTAATCTACTTCAAAAAAAATAAAAAAATACAAAATTCCCATGCAATCGAAAACAATTGAATTGCTATTGTTCTCTCAGGTATACATAAATAGGAAATTGTTTACGTCTTCTGGTTAACTGTACAGATGGGAAGCAAACAAGTTATAAAAATTATGAAAATCATTTATTTGCATAACGCACGCACGTTTTCAATGATTTCTTCTGCCGATTCCACATGTTCTCATTTATTGCGAAAGAAATATCTACAGAAACTCTTCTTCCAAAGCAATTAGATTCACATTTCCGTCGAATCGATAAACACATCCATCATTAAAGATGTAATCCCCGTCGCGCCCATTGCCTCTTGGCATCGAATCTTAACGCATCTTCTGCTGGTTTCTTGAAATTAATTTCCAGCTAACTGGGCTAATCCACTCGCCATAAATTGGAAAAAGCCTTTCAAATAGCGCCACTTCCTATATATGAGTTATGGGCAAGTACATAATTCTTTTTAGTTCTAATTCTGACGGCAACAATAATATTATGATTTTTTTTTTGACTGTAAGATCATCTTCCTGCCATGCTCTAACTTTGCGACAAATGTCAAATGTCAATGTCAAAAATCAAATGTCAATCAATTAACGACGCGAGAGTCCTTATAGCATTGTTTTTCGAACAGTTGGCGTGTGTGTTTGACTGATGTACTTTTCATGTTCGGCGTGTGCTAAGAAGGTCTCTGTCTTGAAAGTTGAAAGCCGCGTGTGTGCTCTCTATTTTTGAGGATTTCTCACTATACTCGCAAAAGTGAAAAAAAAAATAAAATAAAATAAAAAACAAAATCTTTTGTTTATCGTTGAAAAAATGTTGGGCATAAGTGCCCACGTCAATGGGTGTATATACTACTACACCGAGGAAAACAAAAATGTGACCCTGAGAAAATGCAAATAATTTGTTTATTAATAACAAGATTGTGTTAGCAATAGGTTCGTTCGTGTACTTTCAGCATAGAAAAATCAAAAATGTCCAATATCAAAAATCGAGAGAGAAATCTCTCAATTTCAAGAGAAGTACGTGACCGGTTTTCTTACAAAAACGTTTAAGAAATGTCATTTTGACATTATCGTAAAATGCAGCATCTACGAAATAAGTTGGAATTGCATTTTTTATAAGCTAAATACCTATTAAACTGAACATTTTGAATGTGCTGATATGTTCTAGGAGAACATTCAATTACAACTTCTTCCTCCGACATCGATGAAGCCAAAAATAAATAGAGCTTTACTTGTCAAACTTTTGAGCTTTCAGTTAGCTGTCAGTTTTTATTTTTTTTCAGTCGGAATTCGGTGAGTAGAAAATTACGAAAAAATGAAAAGAGGGGAAATGGATTTCTCTCTCATTTTTTTCAATTTTCTCAGTACGTGGTCGCATTCGCACAGTTTCTTAGCAAATTTTTAATAATTTTACGTTTGCAAAAAAGTACCCGAACGAACCTAATGCTTTTTCGAATTACTTGTGGAAGCATATTGTCAGTTGGCTCATAACCTACAAAAATGATCGTCTACACTGCTAAACTGCTTTTGAAACTTAAGAGCTTAAATGGCTTAATTTCGATGAACGGTTGGCTTTATTGTATCAAAATGACAAATGGTAACACGTCTATTAAAGTTCCGTGGTTAGGACACATTATCAAGCAAATTGGAGAAGTTTCAGTTTCTAGTCCGTTTTTTTCACATTGCATTCGTTTTGTAAGCTAAGCGCTACGAAAACTCCATTACAAAACTGTCAAGACATAAACGAAAAACATCGTTCCAATTTTCATTTTGCTGTTCCATCGCGTGTAGAAGACTTTTAGGTAGGAGTATCCCCTCCTTATAATTTATATGATCCCGGTCATTAATTAGTTTCAATTTGACGTTTCAACTTAGCTTTGGTTACGAACCTTAGCTTAGTTCGTGATTCCTTGTGTGATTGACTTTTTGGTATTGGATTTCTACCAAAGGAATTTCTGGGAGTCACTCGTGTTGCTTTCTAGCTGATGTAACTCGCCATAAATATATTTTTTCTCTGTGATTTCGTAATCATTTTGCCGCGGAAGCCGCGGGACAATTTCGTTCCGCTTAAAAGAGAAAACGAAATTAATTTGCAAAACAAGAGGAATTTAAAATGAAAACGCTATATACGTGAAGGTGAACACGAAATATCCCTTCCATATGACAGTTTTTCACTATCCTACAAATGCGTCTGTCAAAAAGCACCCTTTACTTGGCAACATTGTGTTGCATGCGACAAGAACGCTTGATTGATAAGTTGCACTCATTCGCTGTACTGACTACTGACCTGTCGAAATGTCAACATAAAAGCACGCTGTTCACATCGCACACGCACTGGTAAATGAGCGCAAATGCGCCACCTAGCTGTGGGTATTTGATTTTTCATTTTCCCTCTGATATGTACAGAAAAACCAGCAAATTATTACTTTATCCAGATCACTCTTGTCTTCACCCAATTAGTGTCGAAAAATAGCTAACAATTTGATTTATGTATTTGCTTTTATACAGACTCTGACGAAGGACAGATTAAATTTAACATTCTCTCATTCATAGCGTATAAAAATGAAGGCGACAAAATCTTCTTTACAAATACTAAAAACAAAAAGAAAAGTGTTAACTTCACGACGTACGAAAATTGTTAAAATGCAATTCAAATACATCTCTCGAATGTGCTAACAGATTAGTGGCAGCAACTTGTTTGATTTATTGTTTCAATAAATATTATTTTTAGAGCTTTTCGCTTTGCTGAGAGCGGAGGCGAACCGGAACGAAAATGAATATCCGTAAGTGGCGTGGCACGTTCATGAAAATCTTGAAAACATTGATGTATTGCCAAAACGATTTTTCGTTGATATTTTTGCGCCTCTCTTTCTATAAGGGTGCGAGTGGCATGGCGACAGCGAAAAAACGCACTTTCCACCTTCTCCTCGTCTTTGATTTCCTGTTTCACATTATATGCTGTATTTTATCTTTAGATTGTATATATATTTTATGTATTAGATATTGTTAAATATATTTATATAATTTTTTTTTTTTTTTAAATGCGACGCAAATCAGTGCAGTGTACTGGGTTTTTTGTTGCTTGCTGAACGCACGTAGTTGATGGTTTATTGTTTTTTTTTTTAGTTGGCGATAATTTTTGACAATTGAAGAAATTTTTCTAAAAATAAACAACTAAAATGTATGTACAGCAGGGGGGCAGTCAAGTGAAGAGCAATTAAAGAAGAAGTTAAGCTTTGGGAAGTGTGCATAAGGCACAAAAATACGCAATACATGCGTGGTACAGTAGTGGTGACTAAAGTGAACACAGACAACTTAAACAAGAAATAGACGAATCATGGGATACCCTAAATAAATATATCAAAACTTTGCGTGGCTGTCCACTCAAGAAACAGGACATGCACCAAATACACCAGTTTAAACCACTTTATCACAAATTCATAAATATACCTGTTGACTATCAGGCTGATTCAGAATAAGTGACTGGGGATCGTTTTATTGAGCTTAAGCAACAAAAATTCTTTTTTGGCATATATCTGCAAACTTATTTGTGATTTAGACATTTTTCACGAGGACATCCTCATTTCAATGAAAAGATAATCCCTAGGGTTCTTGATGGTTATTTACGGCAACTGCCTATTTTTATTTTATTTTATCTTCATTTCCAAAACTTTCTTGTTTCTCGGTGCAATTTGTTGTACTCTTTTTGACAGTTTTCGGTAAACATCACAATGCTTCTCGACAAAAAATTGCCAGCCTGTGACATAAACACAGCCAAATACTGTCAGATGAAACGTCAAATTTGGTTTGCTGTCAGAATTCGGCTAATTTTCGATTGCTGCTTGGCTAAAAATTTGGGAATGCTGTCTTTTCAAGCCTGCAAGTTTTTGAAACTAAATAGACTCGATATTGACAGCATATGTCCAAAAAAAAGTTCATGTTCATTTAACCCACAAAATGATACAAACAAGTGCGAAACAACTTGGGGAACTCCTCTGCAATTCAATTACGCAACTTAATATGAATTCACTCTCATCATTTGTTTACCGCTAAGGGTTTATTTCTCTCATTAGCTTCTAAACTAGAGCCCTCAAGTTCGGCTAAAGGGTGTCTTCCTTCAACTGTGCTAAGAAACCAATCGGAACTGCGTTCGTTCATTGTTCATTGTTGAGACACTGCAAATGTGCAATTAGTGTTTAAACATATTCAGGCAGCAACATTTCTGTAGAAAACAAAAACACGTACCCTTTGATTTGTCGAACCATGCGCTGCTCTAGTTTTCTGGCACAACGCCCCAGCATGAACGACGAGTGGAAGTGATAATGGCTACGGTACTGGATTCTAGCTCTCATCCTGGTGTTTCTAAATTAAAATAACACTTAATAATAAAATATAACCCAAAATTGTTCTCTCGATGGCCCACGCAAAAGTGTATTTTTATTTATGAACGCGGGGCTCATGGTCTATAAAAAGAGGAATCGACATCTATTTCAAATTCGACATTAAATGCCTCGTTAAGCATGCTTGTTATTAATGAGTCTGACTCAGCACGCTTTTCGAATTAGCCAATTCAGGCCACCATCGTGTTGTTGATCATGAACTCTTGAACATCCCTGACTGAGTAAGGCGAGCACTAGAACATGTTGCCAAATTATGTGACCCTGATCAGCCTGTACTGTACACAACTTCGACCTCATCAAGTGGTAGACATGCTGGAAGGTTATTGTCACCTTTTTGTGAAACCTTTCCACCCCTATGTGTGCCACATGTGAATTCCTCTGTTGCGAAACAATTAATCTACATTTGCTCAACAGGCATTTAGAATAAATTTTGTTTCCCCTTTATTGATACATTTTCCTTAAAACAGCTTTCGCAAACAGACTCACCAGACACACACCATTGGTTGATGAATTTTCAGAAAAAGAAAAACAAACAATCTTCACCGAGTGATAAATTTATCGGAGAAAATACATCAATTGAAATACACAGCTATGCAGCGAGATGTCGGCGCTCTGCTTACGCTGCTTACTGCTGGACCAGGCCCATGGGAGGTTGCAATCGAGTAGCGTCTGGTTTTGTTATGTTTTTCAATAAATTTTATTACCAAGTGGATGCTGGGGGATGGTGGTGATGCAAGAAGAATCAGCTATATAGCGCTGCAGGATGAAGCAAAAAAGCAAAAAAGCACTCATTCAAGATTTCTGTTTACGCCAATAGTTTTTCGGTTTTAATTACATTTAGATGATTGCAATTCAATTGCACATACATTTAGTGGTCGCCGGCCGTCTTTGCGCATTCAGAAGATGTATTCGTGTGTGTGTGTGTGGAAATATGCATATATGTACTAGAATGTAAAGAGCGTACATCAAAGGAAGATGAATTGTGAGTGCATTGTTTAACGGAATGCACGATGACGGTGTATAGTTATTACTACTTGAATGTTTATTAAGGCGCGCGTTGACATGGAAATTAAGAGGAAAGTGACCAATTGCACGTTATATGCACAGGCACACGTGGCCGGGATGAGGTATGTCATTTATTTCGGGGCGTGTTCACGCCAAATGGGAATGTGATTAAGTCGCACGCCAACAATCACAACGTTGTAAACATCTCTGGAAGTGATGATCGAATAGAGGTGACACATAATGACAGTATTGACTTGCAAACTATTTTTCGATTTAAAGTTCAAAAGAGGGCAGTTGTTCAGATCAAGCGATCCATCGGGCTTTTGAAACGGACGATCAGTGTTCTCGTCTCTGCGGACTTGAATGCGTGGATTCTCTGAAGCCGAGCCAATCATGCTTATGTTGAGACTCGTTTTCTTTCAAAAGTGTGTCGAATTCGAAAAATCTATATTTTGACATTCGAAGAGATAAGAAATTCATTTCATCAATCGAAAGTTCATTTTTCATTCGAATGTTGAGTGTATTTTGACTTTCTAATCGTTCGCAACAAATGTCATTTTTAATTCGTCTGTGTTTTCCTAACGCCAAACAGTGATAATTGTTGTTTTTTCACATTTTATTTTCGGAAATGGATTTGATCCATAAATTCGTCCTATATGGAATTTTCTCCTTTTTTCACCTATAAACAAAACAAACGCCGTGCCTGTTGTTATTTGTCACCTATTGTATCAAAGAAAAATTTTGTTTTGATTTGAACAGTAACCATATTTGAAAGGTAGTGTGGTTAATAAATAACAGCTAAAACTTGAGGTTTAATATAACATATGAGTCCCTTTTTTGCATTCTTTACTTGAAAAACGGGCTCGCAATTTAACAACAAAATTTGAAAACCTATTTTAAATAAACTCATATTTAAATTTCAGACTTTAGAGTGTCAAAATATTACTAATAACATTACTTACAGTTGGTCCCATTTGAGATAAGACTGCTACTTAACATTGTTGGAGATCTTGGCATATATTTCTCAATAAGTAGTTAATATTTTAAATGTATATATAGTTTTAATAAAACAATGAAAAAAGAGCCTCCATAAAAAAACAAAAGTATGTTCACTCTATGTATAATAAAAATGTGAAACAGCTGATTTCGAAAGCTAAATTCATTTGAATTCATTTTATGACATTCTCGAATATTATTCGTTCGAATCTCAAAATACACAAAGTTCATTCGAACGAATAGAGACATTCGTTAGAATTGACTATTCGTTCGAATCTCAAAATAAGCATGAATATAGTCTACGAGCCGTATTTATTAGAATTTTCTATACGCGCCTAATAATAATAACCTGTATAGTTATGCAATGTAAAAGTATTTATACAGCCTTTATACACCCTTCCACAAATTCGAATTTGTAAAACATTTTTCCATGCATACTAGTTTCACAGGGCTTGTGTCAAAAAAGGTACTGAAAATGAGAAATCTATAACATTTATCTGTCCGAAAAGATAAAAAAAAAACTTGGCAGCTTGTGAGAGATGCAAAATTCAAATTGAAATCGAAAAACGTATGTGTGTGTTGTGCCTTGTGCGTGCGTGAAAAAACACATGAATTTCCATACATTTTGTTTGATTTTGATGATGATTTTTTTTTATTTTTTTTGACTTGAATCAGGGATCCATTGACTTATTATATATGGACTGCTAGTAGACAACTTCGCGTTGGTTCCAACATAAGCGCTAGCTCTCGTGGTTCGTAGCGCAATAAATTGGAAACTCACATCTGACGTTTCCATTTCGTTGCAGATTTATAAGTACTTTAAGAAATATAGATGTAAGCAATTTATATGATGAATTAAATTCTCATGTACTTGAATGTGATATTCTGCGATTGAAATATACGCTAAAGTGTTATTACATCATATTTCTAAAATTAATAATGAAAATCAACCTAAAAACACATTCGCAATAAATATACGTAAATTGTGCAATTTATGGGACAATGAAAAACGATTTTTTATTTAAATTTGGTTGGTTCCATCTATTATTAATTATTTAAACTAGCACAATTTCGAGATGACATCTCTCCATCCATCCACTCACGCCCAATAGGTGGCTCTAGCATTCTATGGAGAAATCCAAGATGGTTGTCATTTTGTTTCACTTATTTTTCGCATAGAACCACGAGCGCTAGTTATGTTGGCGTCATTTTCTGGGCAGAGATTGTATGGAAGTGACATTTCACTAGCAGTCCATATAATAAGTCAATGCAGGGATCATTTGAGAAAAATGAAAATTCGGAAAATTCGGAAAATTCTCAACAGGTGGCGCTGTAAGCACATTTCGTTTTTCATCTATCTCCTTCTATATATATCAAAATAAGTCGCATTGTGTTTGAATAATTGATGTTCTCGTAATACGTGAGCCGAAAATCTGGAAAATATAGTTTCGGACCCGATAGGTGGGGCTGTTTTTGATCTTCGAAACCTCTCTACTGACTTCAATGAAGTTTTGTGGATGGGTAATGGGTATGGTTGACCAAACCAAAATGACATTTCGATACTATTCCACCTCTATACAAGCTCTAAACAACGTCCAAGCGCGTTTAGCTTATACAAGCTCTATACAAAGTCGAAACATTTTTATAAATAAGGTTTATGCGTTTAGAGGCATTTTAGAGGGTGCATAACTTTATACAATCTTTATAATACGTTTATAAATAAGGCTGTCCATCTTTTGAGGGTTTGGACCGCCGCACCCACATCTCCGTAAAACTCATGGAGATCGCCGTTGTATCGTGTCCTCTATTCGCCCTTCTTTCACACAGAAGAACAAATCTTATTGTCCAGGGGCGCAATCGACAAAAGAAGAAAAATAAATTCCGTCCTCGGATCGTTCACGGATAAGGCGATTCAATCCCAGCATTCGTTGCCATAAATCAGAACTGGCAGGCTAAGTGTTCTGATCGTGCATTTCCTCTTTCGAGTTCTTTTGAAACCCATCTGATTACGGTTACCCAATTTTCATTCGACAGTTCTTTGCCGTATCTAGAATAGGATGTAATTTTTTGAATTGCGGACAACATATTTAGAACTCTCCTCATCCGACAGTCCATTATTCGCCATAAAAGACTCCATTACGACCCGATTTAAACAACCGATAACTTCGATTTATTTCTCATACATCAGCAACTGACCAAATTTGTGGAAGGCAGTAGTCCAGTGATACCAGATCGTGGGTAATTACCCATTTCGTGGGCATTCTGCCTTTCAAAATGAGCTTAAAGGGCGAAAAAGAACGTTTTTTATCTCTTGGAACAAGAAAATATTGTATATTTTGTTGTTTTTTAACGTCGGCATTGGCAAAAAGGGCATTTTTGGGTGTTTTTGACGTGTATCGTGGGCAATTCAGTCCGAAAAGTCTGGCATCACTGGGCAGTGCTTCCCAAATTGACATCTGCCCTGCGCACAATGTGCTCCAAATCGATACTGATCAAGTCAAGTAAAAGCGCAAATCAGCAAGAATCCGTCGCAGGACAGGCCACCAAAAGTTGGTCATCGTCATAAAAAGCTTCTAACGATTAATGCTGTCATAGTGGATGAAAAGATGGTTAGTCTCCACTTTAACTTCTTTGGAGTTTTCAGATATTTGCATTAATTTGAAAATGTGTGGTCTCTCAGCTGTGCAGAAAGCCAGATTGAAGCGGACTTTCAGCAGCGATATTCAGCGATAGTTCTTGCAAGACACATGACCGTTGGTTTTTTTTTTTTTTTTAATATATGCTGGTTAGGTTTTCTTCCATGATTTGATGCATGCCTCCGTATTGAAACACCTCCACTGGTAACTGATCAGTGCCGGGGGACTATAGCTGCTTCTTTTATATAGCTAAGCAAACACTGAATGACTTCTTTGTACTGAATGACGAAAATGGTTCCTCCCCATCGAAACGACGTCGGTTTTTGTTTCGCCCTACCACTCTCTATGTCCGTACATGTTGACTATTAAGCTTGAAACCCGGTTGTCCTTGTTCATCGGCAGCTTCGATCTGCGATCTGGTATTGAAAAGCCAGGGCACTCATTCCGTAATTTTTCACACGATTATCGTCGAAACGTAGACATCCAAAAGTAGCAACTAAGTGCCAAAATTACGAGTTTGAGACCTTAATCCAGTTCATTTTCCACAAATGTATTGAAAGCTGACGACAGTGAAACAAATTCGGGCAGAATATAACTTCTTATGGTCATCAAAGTTTCAAAAACGATATCGTCCCGACGATTATTGTTTTACGGAATCTGCCCCCGGCTTCTTTTGAAACCTCTGGATGGTGCTTCGAGCACTAGTGTCTTGAATCTTGTTAAGATACAATGCAACATTCCCATTCTAATCCAAGTACTTTTGTTTCCACTTAAAGACTTATTAAGACTGAATTCCTTGTCATCTTGGGAACCCTGAAGTATTTTAAAAAAATCTCCTTACAATATTTTTCTGCTCCCTTTCCGATTCGTCTATTCATCTAAATAGTTAAAACAAATGCGCGCGACTGGGTCTTGAACGCAACTTGCTCCCTCATTCTATTTATCGACTGCGTAGGGTTTGGACTTCCCAGAAAAGAACCTTACTTCACATCTGGGCGGCAACAACTCACAAAACCTCGAATTCAAAATCTGGAAAAATATTAGTGCATGTTATTTGAAGTTTGTTAACTAAATTTCTTCATCAATGCAACGATGAATACCTAGCTACAATCGTTGCTTGTTTTTTATTATCTGCAGGCGTTAAAAAATCGTTTAAAATACTAATGTTAAATATTTTGTCGGTCGCGCCTTGTTAAGCTTCCAAAGGCCACCCTATTTACTGCACCCATTCGACTAACCTTTAAAGAGTTCGCCCAATTGAGCACCGATGAAAGTCCCATTCAGTAAATGAAGAATTAATCCAAATGCGAATGACTCTCACAACGGAATCTCCCAAAAAAAACAACCGAAACCGAACTGACCTTCACACTAGACCACTCATCAGCAATTCCCCTTAATTATGAAAAATAAAAATATTTTTCAATAAAATCGTATCAAGATCAAAACAAAAAAAAAAAATCTCCTTCCAAAGAATGGGGCAGAAAAAAAAAGAACACGATGTCGTGCATTTGTCATTCACTGAGGAAACTCTCGAAATTTTCATGGAAAACGGCGGAAATTCCCACGATTTAGCGGTAAATGTGTTTGCAATTTGTAGCATTCAAGCGCCTACACGTTGGCACCTCTGACTAAGTGAGTTTCTCCCTAACCACAAACAAACTTGTCTCCAATCGAAGAGGTCTCCCGTTTAGAGACATCTTCAGGACACGCAGTGAGTAACACCGCCACCGAGTCCTAAAAATAACAACCGAACAAGTCGTGTACTAAAATGGAGATCGGTTGTACTAGGACTAGTTGAACGATTCGTCACCTGTGTCGGTTTAATTGGTCAAATTGACAACTTGGTTCTGTACGCGGACAGACGGTTGGCACTGCGCCAAGCTAATTAAATCCGAAAGAAAGAGACGAACACACACAGTGCACGGTGTATCAACAAACTAATTGAAATTTGTCCACTCATGAAATGTAAAACGTTTGCGTGAGCCTCTCTAATAGTGGACAACGACAACGACGACGACGCCAAACGGTTGGTGGTGGAATTTTGAGTGATTGCTGGTGCTGCTGGTGTGAGGGAAAATACTTGAAATACTTTAGCTCGTGCAACTACAGCGAATACGTTTTGTGTTCTGGCAGAATTTATTAGATCTTGTCAAGGACGACAAAGATGGGGGATATTTGGGACATTTTCTATTTTTTTTTATTTGTATTTTTTTTTTTCAGCGAAACAGTTTGGGGGATAGTTCTCTAGTTTGTAGAGCGTGTGTCGCTTTGGCGCGCGTGAATCGCTACAAACGGAAACTTATAATCTTTATGTAAACCGCGTTTATTGTTTTCCGAGTGTTTGGCAATTAAAAGTTTATAATCATTTTTAGAATTCGTTCGCAATTACTTAGCGAAGATGATATTTCATTCGGTATAGAGAACCTATTATCGACATAAAGACGCACGTGTCAGTAAAACTATTGAAAGCGAACGAGTTTGCTAGTGCTAAACAAAGCCACACTGGACGGCATAGAAATAGACTCACTTAGGTCTTTATTAAAGCTGATAAAGAGTAATAGTAATAGTTCGCTAAACTTTAAAGTTCTTTTAAAAAAGAACTCTCTCCGTTTCCAACGGAGATTAACTGTGAGATTTAGAAAAATTTCTGTAAATGCCGCATAAATCTCGGGATTTGTCATACAAAATTTAATCTCATGAAAAGGGAGATTACAAACCAATCTCGATTATCAACCAGGTTTGCATGTACAGTCCGGTTTGTGAACACACAGCTCGAGATGTCAAAAATACAAAGCAAACAGTATTTGAAATTGTTTAATAATAAAAAAACGAATTTATTTCTGAGAGACTTCTCCTAGCCAATGCAACCGTCAAAACTTTATTTTGTGAAATTAAATTATAAACCTAAAAAAATTTTAAGATTTCTGGAACTCATTTTTTATTAAGTACTTTAAACTTTTGAATTTTTTATTTTTTTTTCCAATTAACACAATTTTGGCTTTTTTGATTTGACAGTAGTTGACAACAACTGGTGAAACGTCAAATTAATCTTGTTTTTTTTTTGGTGAAAACACCTCAAGATTTATTTTTAATCTCTTTCCCTAAATCTTTTTAGTGTCCGGTGGAAACGTGGTATTATACGACAACGACAGACATGGTACCGGCCTCATATATCTAAATGCGAGCTCCCCCAATAAGTCCATTTCTGTTTTAAGGTCCCTCCCAGTGATGCCACTTTACTTCAATTTTGGAAAAAAAAAAATCTGCTCCCTACTTCACACTAACGTTAAATGCTTTATATCTACTTCACTTTAGAAATCCATTATTTAATCCGCTTCAATTTTGATAAAAAAAACCGTAAATCTACTTCCAAAAAAAAATTATTTAAAAAATGCTTTAAACCGATTCACATTTTAAAAGAATAAATTGCTTCAAACTTCACTTTAAACACAAAATTTATTAAAATTTTCTGACGTTTATACTATTTTCCTTTTAGTTTGTTGTCCAAGATGTGATACGTTTGGTTTGGTTTTGGTCCCTGTCAGTTCAGAATTATTACAAACGCGATGAAAAAATATTTTGAAGTAGGTAATCAATAATGTGAATAAAAATTGGTGCGCAAAATTATCATTTAATAAACATACCGCTGTGCACCATTTAAAATATTATTTTCTAAGAAACATGGAACAAATTAAGACTTCATTTTAATAAAAAAAAAAATATTTTGTAGATTTTAAAACTTTTTTTTTGACATGTTGTATATATACAACTAATATGGAATTAAAGCCACAATCACATTCAGGAAAAGGTACAAAAAGTAGAAAAAGTGACAAAATAATGTTTATTTCTCCCTTTATCATATCAATTACTTTCTATCATTCTGTTTCATTTTGGCCAAAACTAATTTTTTCAAAGCTCAAGATACTCTCAGCTTTCGCATTTTGCAAGCTGCTAAAACCAACACACACTAAAAATAGTTTAAATAATCTCCTCATCAGGCGGCTCTGTAAGTCAACGGTTTTGAGGAAACATACCTTTTTCTGACATTTGACGTTTTATCAGGAGCTTTTTTGTTAAGCGCGAGATACTCAATATTAAAATACGCTGTATTTTAGTCGCGGCTTCGACTACATCAACTATTTTGCCTATAGCTAAAACGTTTTCCGCTACTTTTTCCAATTTTTTCAATCCAGTCTTAGTTTATTTTCTTTAATATTTAGGTATGTAATAACAAAACTACTCACAGTTTCAGAGTTGAGATGGGAAAACATTTTTTAAACAAGTCCCAGTATTTTCATCACAATAATTTAAATCTTAAAAAAAAAAAGCCTATATTTTTGTTGACATCTTCAAAGTGTCAAAAGAGAGCTTTAAGGGAAAATCAAAAGTCTTTAAAGTGTCAAAATAAAGCTTTTAGAGGTAGTTTTTCGCACTAGATGTCGCTTGCATATGCGTGTGTTTTTATATTTTGTCTACTTTTCTAACTTTTTTAAAATTTTCCTGAATGTGATTGTATCTTACGATTTTGACTTTTAAATCTACTTCCCTTTTCTTGAATCTACTTCACTTTTTGGGTCAAATCTACTTCGCTTTATTTTTTTGAAGTGGTAACGCTGGTCCCAACATAACTAGTACAGCCCTGTCTTGACAACGACCATAATATTCAGCTGTTCTTCCGTTCCGAAGGTTGGAAATCATCGATGCTAGTATTTGTTTATTTGTCACTCTGAAGATTTTTATCATAGACAAATCATACTGAGACCCCAAACTCACAATCCTCTTGCCGCTGGGCCCCTCAATTTTTATTCAAATTCGCCATTTTGTATTCCTATCGGTGTTATGTCAAAAAAGAATCCGTGTGACATGCAAAAACATACAAAAAATGCAAAAATAAATGCTGCCAACCTCGGCAACCGTGGGGAAATGTGAAAGAGTTCGGGAATACCACATTTTTTCATTACTCAACGCCATTGGTTAGTTATTATAAATTGTTAAAAGGCGAATAATTTTATTTTTTTGGTTAGTAAAACTATCTAAAGTTGATGTTCTATATACTAGAAACATATTAGGACAAACATGGTTGTGTATTTTCCGCTTTTGGATATCATTAACTTCGATTTCGTGTGTAAATTTTTCTTAAATAATGAAGAAAATTTGCTCAAAATGTTTTCATTTTCCCTCAATCAATCGACATTGTTAATTTTTCATGAATATTTTAGGCAAATGTGCACTTATTCCTAAAAAAAAATATTATCCACACGTAACGAACAATTTTAAATTAAACGGATAAAATTCTATGAACTCTGCCAGCAACTTTGCCCACACCTGGGAGTGTGTTGGTGAGCCGGAATTTTTGAAGTTTCGTGACATTTGTCAATACGATTTTGTATGTAACAATACTAGCGCAACAAATCGTGACCACTCCGTAAAAATATAGCTTGTAGGCTAAGTAACGGGAAATCGGCCGGAGTTGGTCAGAATTGTCTCTGGTTTATACAAATCATTAAACTTGAAACAAAAATTAGAAGTTCTTGAATGTGTAGAAGTGGAAAGAATTACAAAAAAATTTTAGAAAAGTTTCACATAACTAAATCTACATTTTTAACGACATAAAGAGTTAAATAAAGAGAAATTTAAAAACGTTGTTGAATCTGAAACAAAATCGAATAAAAATATACATAGACTGAGAAAGCCGTTTAAAGTTTTCACTTGGTATTGTTCGCAGATTTCCAGTGGTGTTCCTATTCGTGGAATTGAAATTCAAACTGCTGCATACGTTTTGCACAGATCCTTGGACAACCCGATTTCAAAGCTAGCGATGGTTGGTTACTATTAATAAAATAATTTTTCGTTTGAAGTTCTTGCATTTTTTCATCAATAGGAACGCGTTTAAGTGCATAAAAAGAAATCTCTCATTAATTCGGAAAATTCGTTTATTCGGACTGACCTAACCCCCAACCATTCCGAATTAACGAGCTTTTACTGTAGTTTATAAACATAGAATACAATTCAATTTAATTATTGAGCTTCCACCTCAGACAATCCTCGGTGACCTCAAACAGCTTGGATTGCGCAACTGGAGACAGTGGGCTAAGGACCGTGCTAACTTGAGAGACTTGTTAGTCGAGACCCATGTTCACCCCGAACTGTGGCGCCACCAAAGATGAAGAAAAACGTCGAATCACTCTGTACTCTGTAGAATATTTCACTAGCTATCTAGGACTATTCGAATAATCTTCTCCTGCATTATTTAGCAGAGCGTCCAGCGTCGTTAAGTAGTGCAACGAATGCAAACGAGTCTTTATCTCGACTTAGCGGACTCGGTAAAAATGGCGTTTCCCTCCTCACTTCTCCATAAAACCGATTCGTCTTTTGCTAGGTTTCACTGGCATCCTTCGGTAGTTCGATTCGAATAGAGGCGAAGACGATAAGTATGAGTGGACACATTGGAGCTATAAACCGTCGTTCAAGTCACCAAACGATCACGCCACTTGTAAAGTAAAAGTCGCTTGGAGACAACAATTTCCCACACTTGCGCGAATTCGGAAAGCCTGCACGCAACCAACTTTTACTTCATACCAAAGCAACAGTATCATTGCGATTCCAAAAATACTAGTAATCATTTTTAACCTTCACGCTAAATGTTTTGTAGGTCACAACGGGTAATTTTATATGGAAAATTTCGCCATTGTGAGTGTTTGTAAAAGTTTGCCTGGACACTAAATACGATTATTAGTATCGCACGCACAGCCTTCGACTGATCACAGACATTTTCTTATTAACACAAGCAAACCGCGTTGCAACCTCTATTGATAAGAGGTGTTCGCAAAGCCATTTAATATTCTATTGTATTGATGATCATTTATTTAGAGATAACGATTTTATTATTTTATTGTTGTTGATTGATTGCAAAGACGATTTGTCATTGAGCGAGCAAGCATCTTCGTCGAATTTCAATGTCGGTCAATTAACGCACACAAATTGTCTGCCGGATGAAAAAAAAATAAATAAAACACTTTCCTCCTCCTGACCCACATGCCGGACATGAACTCCTTGGTGTAAGAAAATTCATGGCCCGCTCGTTTAGCGGACAGTGAACTGCGCGCCAATGTTAAAGAATTTCAAGCGTACATGAATTATATAAATATTATTTTTCCTCATTTATCCCATGTACCAACAGAGGGTGATCAGAAAGATCGAGCGCTATGTGAACGTCAGGCAATTTGTTGTGGGGGGCATTTTAATCGATTACGTGTCAAGTTCTTGTCATTTCTTACAACGTTGGCGGAATGAATATTAAGTGATGTTGTGGATTACATTTTGGTTTACGATTTGAGAGCGTGTAATGCACAAATGAAAAGCGACGACTGCAACAGGTAGGGAAATATCCACTAAAACAATGCAAAGAGTAATTTCCACGTAAATTGTGATGGCGCAGGTAAAAATGATAGCAAAATGTTAGTCAAACTGTACCTACATTTTGTGGGAAATTCATTCGCTTGGGCAGAACAAAACAACCCTCCCTCGAGTGTGCCGCCGAGTCATTGAGAGCGACGCGACCTGTGTTCGCATAGCATGCAGGGGAACGCGGTACTCGTGCATTGGAAAATGTGCTGCGATGCACCCTAATTTGAATTGTAATCTGCAGTGAGGCATGGGAATACCAGGAGAGGTATAGAGAATCGCTAACCCTCCGTTCTTTTGTTTCACGAGCAGATTGTGCATTTTAGGAGGGATGCGTTTGTTAATCTTATTAGTTAAACAAACCCCAAATAATGGTGAACATGTTATAAGGGATGTTTGAGTATCTTTCGCATTTTAGACAATTTTAAGGTTAGAATTGTAAAACTGGTCATCATTCGCTGCACCTTCGCGCGCTATCGTCTTGCAATATTCCTTAGCCATCCTTAGCTGCATACATCTTGGGACACGTATTTACCGGTCCACTCGCCCCTGTTCCGTTTTAGGTTATCGAGAAGATTTGCACTGAATTTTTAGCATTGGATGTGGCGCCTTTTGGAATGTGTGTCCGATCCTCTGTCATTTTTAGGGTCCAGTAGCAATGTCCATGTGCAACTGACTCCATTTTCATTCGGCTCCGCGTTAGAAGCGCGAGTAGATAAGAAAATCGGAAGCCACCGATGAATAAACGTTTCCAGCTTTCTTGTGGTAGTCATTTTCCAAGTGCTGCACTCCTTCCTTTGTCGGTTCAGCAGATTAGATTAGATTCAGGTAGATTATCCCGTTGCCGGTGGGTTCAATGCTTGTTAGATTTAAAAAAAAAAGCACTTCTGTCTTTATTTGATGCCCTGTAAAGCTTGCTTGAGGTAATAAGACAGAAACAATGCTGGTGATTTCCGTTTTGGCAGTGTTTATCTTCAGCCCACTGGCGATTGTGTTTCTTTCTATCCAAATCCCCTGATGCTTCAGTTGTGCTGCAATCGAGTTCCTGCTCTTCCACGCAACCATAAAAATACTTTTCAAAATAAATCAATAAACAGCAACCGAGGAGGTGATCGGTATTCCGCAGACTGTTTAAAAAGCATCCGCAATGTGTTGATGTGACAGCCACAGACAGAAAGTAGGTACCCGCCCAGCAGCAAGTATATTTTCCGGTGGTTCCTTTATTCGCTCTTCTTGCTTAGCTATTATTTTCACAGTTGTAGGAAAAGCACGAAATCGGTCAGTTCTTCAGGTTTTGCACTGCACAAGACTTATTTTTAGGCAGCTTCACAATCATTTGCTCCCACAATGTCTAGGAAAGCGATGTCTTTGGGACGAAAAAACACTTAATGCGTTGTTTGTTAAAGTGGATACTTTGCAGGCAGTAAGCCGCTAGCAGAGTTAAAACCTTCCACCTGCGTCCAGGCACCAACGATGACATTCGAGTGACTATAGACGAATTTGGAAGAATTACTTCTGCTTTGCCAAACCTACACCTCATCCAATCCGTCCCATTTTAGTCATCAAAAAGTGGCCAAGTAGGTATCTGGCTGTGTTTGATAGGGTTTAACAGAAAACTGGATAAAAGCTTAACAAACGCGAACTCTTAGTTAAAGGGAAACCAAATCTTCTTTTCCACTTTCATATTGTGTAGGTAGGTAATAAGAATGACAGAGTCCTATTATTTTGAATTTCTGTTAACGTCACACGTAACTAATTAGCAGCATTTAAAAATTCTCAACCCTGGCGGGTATCTAGCTGGTTATTTTGAACTACCATCGAAACACTTGTCATTACTGTCTGGCTGAGACACACACTTGCAAACTTAAGACCCAAAACAATGCGAAAAGCAAGTGAAATTCACTTTGGAAAGAGTTTACAGTTTCGCTATGCCTACACGATACGGTTGCCATTCAATTTGCAACCCTCCCCTAAGGTCGTAAGTTGATTTAACAGCTTCATGTCATGGGAATATTTTCTATTCCTCAGAAGCACCCTATCGGAAATCTAGCGCTTGTCTCAATTTATTTCGACTCATCTAAGCAAAAATTACTATTTGAGTGCCCACTTAGGGGTAGGTACTGCAAAGATATCCCCGCCACAACCACGTCAACTGCTCGTGTGCGGCATGCCTAACAAACTGCCTGTTGTGGTAGTATCATGAATGCGGTGTGCGCATCCCTTCGTGTGGCTTATTCTGCTGCATTCGATTGCTTTTGCATTAGCATTTGGCACTCGTGATTGTTTAGCCTATTTCCTGAATTCGCAGAACATCTACACAAGTATTGCTATTCGTATGTGCAAGAAAAGAACAGTAAAAATATTTTGTTCTTTGACTTTAGGCAACAGATGATTCGACGCAGACACGAATGAAGGACAAAAATAACCAAAATATGATTGAAAAGAATTGAGAGGGAGGCCACCACACGAGAACAGCAGAGCAGAATACAAAAAAAAAATCAACAAGAACATTTTGTCGCCAGCGCAAAAGACACAAGACAACATTTCTGCTTTTTTTAAAAATAGTAACCGCAGTCGCAGAGTTTCCTCTTTTTCTGTTCGCTTCCTTCCTGTGCCACCCCTCGCGCAATTCCTTCACCCACATATGCTCGGAAATTGGATGGGAAAATTCGTTTTCACCTCGTCATCAATGAAATAATGTATTTCATTCGTATCGTAATCATTCGAATTCGCCTGTAAAGGAAGACATTTTCATACACTCAACTTACCGTCACTTTTGGCGGACGATTGTTCGTCGATGGTCTCCATCGATGTAATCCGTGAAAGTTACAAACCGACACAAAAAAAATACAATATCCTTCTTGAAATATTTTTAAATATAAACTGTTTTTATGTTAACAGGGAGAAATTCATTGAATTCACCAGACATTTCGCACTTGACATAGAAAAAATGAGATCGGCAGGCACATTTTTTGGGAAAACTTTTATTTTGTTTGCTGCCAAAGGATACCTTCCGTCGTGTCCTCGTGAATTGCGACGAAAAGAGAGCAAACAAATTGAGTTTTCGACGCAAACAATTTTTTTTTTTTGTCACGAAAATTGTTTGGATTTCACTTCTTTTTTTTTATTCAAACTCGCACACAGCTTTGTAATTAAAAATGGTTTTGGCGGTGGGAGAACTTTAAAGCGCGACCGTTTATGGTGAAAAAAGGGAATACAAATTATTAGGAAAATGTAAAATTATCTTTTTTTGCATGCGGACAAACGGGAGCGAAATTTCAATTGACAAGCGAAGCCGCGAATAAATGAACCGACTGTGTGCGTTAAATTGAAATTCCAACGGCCTGCGACGAGCGATCAAGTACGATGGTATGCGTCGAGCGATGGAATTTGTGTGATCGACGCGGCAATGGGTGTGTTCGGGAACTAGAGTTCCGTGGCAGTGTTAAAGAAGTTACAGCCCTTTTTTTAAGTTTTTTTTTTAGCGTTTTGGAGATCTTCCGCAATCATGAATTGTATTGCAACGAATCAAATAAGATTCCTAATTCTCTATATATTGATTTCAGTGTACATTTCACTTTAAATACGAACAAAGAATTAATTCCATTGTTATTCAACGAACGTTTTCATTTTGGTTAGAACAGATCTCACATATAGGAATTTTTCTTGTCCAATGGAACAAAAATCAAGATTTTTCTTTCTTTGCATTTGAGGTGGAGCGTGTTTTAGAAGTCAGCCGAAAGCCCCCTCAGCTGGCGTCCGCTATTTATGCTATCACATCTATTTACAATTTTATGTTAATAAATTAAAATAACATAATAATTTAATTTTTGATAGATTTGCTTTTCATGTTCGATTTGCCAAAAAAAGGCGTGTTTTTTTTTAGCTTCGATCTCAGCAAAGCAAAGTAAAGTAGGATTCTCAGCACGCGATTACAACAACTACAACTGAGTCTCGAAGTGTCAAGTAGAGCGTAGTTGTTGTAATTGCGTGATGAAAATCCTACTTTACTTTGCTTTGCTGAGGTCGAAGCTAAAAAAAACACGGCTATTATAAATGTGTGAAACTCAATTAAAATGGATTTCCAGTGCAAGTGAAAACAAATATTTTTTGCGGACAACTGCATACACACAAGAACCAATAAAAATCGGATTTTATATTCGATTTGGCAGCAGAAATCTGAAATCTCAGATCAAAATCTGAAAAGCCAAATCGAAAACGACAGAAGCGAAGTGGTGTTGAGAAACATTGGAGAGGCGCTTAATTTTAGCTTTCCTGGAACAGCTAGCTAGAAATTTAAAAATAGAAATAAGCAGTAACAATGAAATTGAAATATTTCGCTGTCACTTAAAGTAACTTAAAGTTAAAGAAAAAAGACGGCCAAGATATAGGTAGTTCTCAAAATGATCTACTGAAGCCCGTATGACACTAAATTTTTTCCTCATTTTTATAATGTTGAAAAGTCAGCGGTGTGTAAAAGAGACTAAAAGTGTGTAGCAATTGTTTGCAAAGTAACCGCAAATTTTCAATAGAATTTATTTTAAAATAATCTCGAAATGTCAAAAAAAAAAGCTGCTAGCAGCTGAAAAATGTGATTTGAATACATTTTTAATGCATTTTTTTGACGTGTCTACATTAATAAAGTTGGTGTGTACGCACTCACTCCTATCGGGAACCTTCGTTCTAATTTTTCGTACTGCTCTAGTATCATTTTAAAAGCAGAAAAAATGAAAAAAAAAATGTAGTGTCCTACGGGCTTGAATGAAACGCGACCTCAACTAATAATTATAAAGGCACTTGCATCAAATTTTAAAACGAACATACCGACCATCTAATGAGTAGGTAGGTAAGGTACGTTATACCGCCGCAAACTCTACGCTTTTGTGTAAACATTTTGTATGCCACTTTCTAGCAGTCTGGTGAATGGAGAATGGAGATGACACTCAAATTTCAATTGTCAACAAAGCAGTACGGACAGCGTAGTTTGGATTTTGTTTATTTTTGGAAAATATTTTCTTTAATATTCAGGACACAGCTGGTCGTGTTATAAAGATTTAGCCCGAGTTTCTAGTTTTGGGACATAAATACCAAGAAAGTGAACGCATAATATTTTGCAGACACAAGTTATAACTACAACGCAATAAATTTTTCTTGAAAACAAATAACAAATTTGCTGAAAATGCTAAAAAAGTTTGTAACACCAACTACAAAACGCTTGATTGTGCATTCTGGATGGGCAGGAATTGTGGGACTACTTTTAACAACATGGTAAGATTAATTCGATAATTTACCATGACTTCGATTTTCAAGGATTTTTCTACCTGAAGGTATAGTTACGCTACGATAACTCCTTTCGTGATTTTTGTTTTGTCGGTGAAAATTAGCAAATTGTGCGGTTTTAGTTGAATGCGTGTTGTCTAAACAAATCTACATATTTTTTTTTAAAACAAAATGAATTCATAATTTGTTTCGAATCCTCTTAAATAAAAATAGATTTTAAAGCTAAATTCATTGCCGGCAACGTTGCGTTTGACAGAAGTCCATGGGGTATTCATTGAATAAGGGTTGGTGAGGATCCGCTTTGTTTGATTCTAAAAGTCGGAGAAAATCGTTCGTAGGCTAGTTAAATGGCCAATTTATCGCTGCACTTGTTTTGCGTTACAAATCACTCTTGTGACTTGCACAAGAGAGGTAGGTACCAGATGTGGTTGATGACCTCAAGACTTAATTCATTTGCGAAGTGCTTCCCGGTCAAGTCCTTTCTGTAGACACTCGCCAAGAAAGAATTCAGAATTCTGTTACGCACATAATTATGGACACACCTTTGTTGTAAATAAAAACGTAGTTTGTCTTTCAAAAGATAAGCAGAGTGAGTCACGGCCAGATAAAATTAGTGATTTCAATTAAACTGTGATTTGTTGTCTTATTCACATTTCAAAAATTGGAAAATGGTGGAGAAAAAACGACTGAGCGGACTTTGTTACTGCCGCTTACCCAAAGTAAACAATAACCCCACTCATTTGTTGTTCTAGGTTACAAATCAAGCCGCTGGGCATCCTCTTCCTGCTGATCCTCTGCTTTTGGTTCTACAAAACCAAATTCGGAGCCCAAATAGTGCCTCCAGATGAGCTGAAAATCAAAGCGAACGCGTTTCTCGACCGCCTAAAGAGTACGCGCCAAGCAAATCCGACATTTTTCTGTGTGGTCACATCCGCTTGCCTGGGTTCCCTGGCGATTTTGGGACACCTTCTTTCAGGCTCTGGCGTGGTGCTGATCCTCCTGATCATTGCTGTCCTACTATCAACCAAATACAATTTCAAAATATTGAAGCTAAGGGAGACAAGTAAGTACAAATTGCTGAATCGGCAGTTAGCTCTTAACCTTAACCCCACTCTTTGTTGCAGACTTCGAGTGGAAAGATCGAGTACAGGAGAACGAAATCGATGAATTCCTACCCGAGGTCAACGAAACGAATATGGGCGTCTTAGAGCGTGCTAGCGATCAGTCTACCAACACCCTTTCCATTGAAGACGCCGAGGAAAAAAGCGAAGAGATACCCTCTGATTTGTTGATTCCCGATTGCATACCGGAAATCGACGAGAACTCAACCGACGAAGATGACGCCTTGGGTATCGGTGTACCAGAGGAAGCCATCAGGCAGCGTCCTAGTGCTACTCTATCGGAGATCGAATTCAAAAAGGGTCACTTCAAAAAGGACTCCTCGGTATCCACATCGTCGTCTTCCGACGAGGAAAACCTCTCAAAGGGACTGAAATTCCCCGAATATTCAAACGTGTCACACGAGGAAACTGCTAGAGGCTCAGTGCAACGCATTAATCCCCAAACACAGTCAATGATAATAACCAATAATATTCTGCCAAACCTGGTGTCGGGAATAGTCTCGTGGGCAAGTATGACCACCAACAACCGCATGGCCGAATCGCTGGGTCTAGCATCGCCCAATAGGGCAGCCCCCTCGGACGACGAGGAAAGTGATTTCGAAATTGTCAATACTGAGGAATATCAGTAAACACGACGAGAAACAAAATGAGAATTATATAATCTTAATGTAATATATATAACAAGGAATAAAGTAGGTTTAGTAACTGCAGTTCGGCTATAGTTGTTGGGTGTCCCTGCCTTCTGCGGGGATATTTTAGACACATAATATTTATACTGCATAATTATGATGTAAATAGGACGACTATTTTAAAATAACATAATCAAAATCCGCGTGCTCAGCAACACAACACAAATAACACAATAATTGTATTTAAGTTAAGGAACTGTTCTTAATTTTTATATGTTTTACAAACAGAATCACTGTTGGACTTAGCCTTTTAATTTAGCTATATTTCAATCTGTTGTGGTCCTGTGACCAGTGGGGTTGTTACTTGAACAGCGTCCCCGGTATAATTTTGGTAAAATAAATACATATTCAATTCAGACTAAAAGGGTTGTGCGTGGTTTTTCGCAGTACAGTTTTAAATTCGAAGAGAATGAAACTAAAAATCCTTCGAAAACGAGGCAAAGAAAGTACCCGAGTTTATTAATAGATACATCCCCCGCCAGAAGCCCTTCCGTTTGCGTTTCGGCACGTTTTACTGCTCCACATTGACCGATCTGGCATGAGGCATCTCAATCGTTGAGTGGTATGCGGTCCTTATTTCTGGATATGATTCATTGCCACGGCCATTGCAAATGCTTAGATGCCCTCGATGCAAACGACAAATCGTTTGGGCTTAAAATTCGATGTGTTACAAAGTGCACGAGCCTTTCACCCACGCACGTTTAAGAATTAGTTTCAAGACAGTTGTGTTCAATTCAATTGACTTTTATTAGGTCCATGAGCATACTTACACACATCGCCGACATAAAAAGAAAAAATAGACACTCGATAGGAAAGGTTTATTTCCGTTACCTACAAATCGCTCCGTACTTCAGCATCAGGCTCAGCGCTTTGTGTAACCAATGGTTCGTCCCCCTCCTCGGACGATGAGCCTTGGTCTTCGTGTTCGGGTTGGGTTGGAGTTGCAATAGAACTCGCCGTTGATACTTTGGCTTTAGCTCCCTTGCGCATTGGAATCGTCTCCAAAATTGCCTCGGTCCAGGACTTGCCTTCCGACAATCGTAACAAAATTTCAAAAACTAGAAACGATCATGTCAAGCAGTTAAAACGTATATTCAATGTTTGCCTACCATGATAAGTACTCAGCACAGTGCGTGTTTTCATATCGACATTTTCGTTAAGCGGCAGTCGGGCAGTCTTAAGCGACAACTTTTGCGCCCGGTCATGGCACAGGCCCTTATGGTGGTTATGATCGACTAAGCCTCCGATTATGTAAACTTTGCTCGGGTCAATGCTGGCCAAAACGTTGTCCGAATCGCTGGTAAGATAAACAATTTCTTCGCTTCCAAATTGATCGGAATATGATTGGAAGGCCCATCGGACGTCCCAGTTTTCGTAGCCGTCATTTTTCTTTAGACTTTCGTGAATCCTACCGCCTTCCTTAATGCCGGTGAAGTGAATTGTGGCAGGCGTCTGAGACCTTCGGTTAATCGTGTATATCCTTAGTAGCTGCTTTACGCACTTGGCTATATCTTTGTCTATCATTAAGTCGTCATAGTCGAGATCTATCGCTACTTTTAAGATGTTGGGACTATTTTCCGATTTCCTCTTCTTCAGTTCCTTTCGGCTGGGACCTGTTCGCGTCGGTAGTCCTTTATCTATGGCTGTTAGTCGTTTCAGTTTGTACTTCTCGCGTTCCTTGCGGCGTTTTTCCTTTTTCTTCTCCTCCCATTGGGCTTGCTTTTTCAGTTTTTTCAGCTGTCTCTTGGACAAAGCTGGAATTGCAGCTTCCACAGCTTTGTCCGTACTCAAGCTAGGAGTAGATGGTTCAGGTTCCGTTTCGCCAGCCTTTTCCGTACAAGATTCTCCCATTATTTTCGATGTTTACGAATTTGTGCAAGTTTATCCTTTGCCGTCAGAGAGTCACATGTCAGATTTGACATTTGACAGCACAGAATAGGGTCGTGTTCAAAAGGCGAGTGAATTCGATTTGGTGTTGCTCCCTAGAAGGTCAAATGGGTCACGGTTTGCATTTTGTACGAATGTTTGGAAATTGGTGTTATAAATAAAAATGGCATTCACCTAAGAATTTGGACATTTTATTCGATTTAAATGCGAAAAATTTGTCATATTCCCCTGTGCATAAAGAATCATCCGAAGGCTTTAGGAACCAGCAAAATCACATTTAAGCCCATTTTCCATAGAACAAAAATGGTTCCACCGAATTTGAATATATCCCAATCGTGGGAATCGTGACGCCAGATATGTCCGGACTACTCCAAATTCAAACCAGTTGCGTTTTTTACAACATTTTTCTATTTTCTCTCACAAAAACGAATATCTTCACAAATCAGTTATCTTAGAAAATAAAAACATCAACGTCTATGTAGTCTTCATCCTTTCCCCTAGTTCAAATTTTGGTACTGCGTCACTGTGCGGGCACAATATAAAAACGGCGACGCTGCGGCAAGGAGCAGTCCCGCCCCAACCCACGGTCTATGCAGCGCCCACGCAACCGATGTTATAACCAGAGCAAATGACAGCGAAAGCAGTAGATTCGCTCCGACTGGGTATCGAGGATCCGGTGCCAGCGATGAGAGATAGTACATTTGGGACACTGCAAGGAGATTGACAGTAAATAACGGATTTACATCTACTCTTTTCAGGACTCACAGATAATGTGCAATAGAGAAGCAGTGCAAGTAGCGCCAAAGAACAAGCACACCCATCCCATGAACCGAAAGCCCCAGGTTTTCAAACGTTGGGCGTGATGTTCCTTTTTGAAAACTTCCGAGATGTTCAGTTCACCTGGGTGTAGGAGAAGGACTTTGACGTTCCTCGAGGTAACATAGGGTACAATCTTCCCTTTATGCATTTGGCCAACAATAGTGTACTGAAAGGAAGAGAGTTAATCACTCTGTGCAGCCAAGGGGCACTTGCAACCTACCAACTCTCCCTCCATGCCGGCGAAAGAGAACAGCAGTCGAATGTCGCCGATTTCTGGATTGAAAATGTCATCGCTGTGATAGTACAGACCCAGATGCAACTTGATCGATGGATCCTCTGGCCGGGTGTCTGATGTCAGCTCGATAAAGTTATTGAATTTTTTCTTAACCTCGTTGCCCAGTTCGTATCGCCCGAGGTAGACACTATCGGCCACCTGCGTCTCACTCTCAATAGGAAACTTTTTTGGGTTATGATGACCAGTTTGGATGTAGAAACGTCTCGAATCAATTAGTTTGTCCCTCCACTCCATGGTGTAGTAAAAGAATTTATTTTCCGACGGCATGGTGACCACCGAGTCGCCGTAGTTGTTGTGCTCTCTGAAATTGAGAATAGACATTTTATTAAGCACGCAAAATGGATTCATCGACTTGACTTACGAAACCTCCTCGACCCATTGGTACATTTGTACACGCCGCCTCAATTTCACAGCCAGCACCTGTATATTGTAGTCCGGTTCTGTGAGTGGTTCGCCAACGACAATTGGGCCCATGATATGAAGAATTCGCCCCTCGTAAGTACTTTCAATCTCGTCGCCTGCGTTGATTGTTACCGCCGCATCTAGGGCTTCGTCCAAGGACATGATTGTGTGCACGGCCCGACCCTAGAGGATTGGCTAGGTTACAGTGTGTGCACGACAAGTTGTTATGTTGTTGTTACCTCATTCCAGAAAAGGATTGTTATCCCAGCACCAAAGAGGATACAGCCAATAGTGGCAATTAGCCAACAGGAACGAAACTCTTCACTTAGCGTCATTATTCAATCATTGCCGATAGATTTCGTTGTGAATTTACTTCATTGCTGCAAAAGCAATTTGAAAACAAAAATAATCGGTATGTATACGACTGGGCGATGAATTTATTTTCGCACAAATGACACAACAAGCCGACAGAAGATACGTCACATCAATGGTTGCGTTCAGTGGAAGGGAGATTTGTTTCGATTTGTGCTGCCGAAACGCAAATACAAGTGGGGACACAAACCCTTGTGATGTTCGAAACATTTTGAAATTTAAGGTAGGTAGGTACAAAAATCGTTTCCGCGTGTTTTCAAATACAATACATTTTTACAGAATCGTCGACATTAGTGTTTGATTATTGGTAAGGCCGATTGAATCGGTTTTTGTAGGCGCAGTGGCTTAGTGGTTAGTGTGTTGGACTACTAAGCGAGGGGTCCCAGGTTCGAATCCCGAAAAAACCCAAATTCCAACTAATGGTTTTTTTTTTAGCTGCGCCACCTCTCGCGAACGTCTGACAAACATCCGAGAGTATAACTGTCATGAAGGAGCTTCTCAATTAGCCGTTTGGACCCGGCATAAAATTGTAGATCCCTTCCATTCGTCCCAAAAATGAAAAACGCACACAAACGAATGGTTGTGAGAAGCTAGGCCTTGGGTTTCTACAGACCTGTTGCGCCAACTATTTATTTATTTTTTTGATTGAATCGGTTTATCTAGTAAAAAGGGTTATAAATTATTATTACTTTTTGCTTTTGGTAGTTTCGTTCCTATTTTCCTCGTCTTTCTTAACGTCCCGTTTTTAATCCCAATTTAATAAAACCAAGTGGCAATTCGCACATGCATTTTATACTGAATGACGTTTCATCTACGATCTACGTAACGTAATGATATTTTCATTAAAATAGTATTTTAAGAAATAAGTTAGGACTTAAAACCTACAGGATCGTGCCTGAAAATGAAATAATAGAGTTTAGAATCCTTTTTCTGAGTGAAGCGAGCCATATTTCCATATTTGACGAGTTTTTTCTTTGACATTTCGTTACGTAACTGTATCCTGAACGACTTGCTAATAGCAACTTAGTAAAAAGTGAACACTTTCTGTGCAGTATAGGAAACAAATATTGCTTAGAGACATTGCCCTTCCGCATATTGCATTTGATATCAGAAAGCAAACTAATTTTTAGCTATGCATTCGCATAATCTTTATATGGATGTTCGCTTTTTGTTAGGCCGTGCATGTCTCAGAGTGAATCATCGGAAATTCTTGCGTCACTTCAATTATAAAACAGAATACGTGTGTCGCTTGGACCTCTCAGATGAATCCACGACTGATAAAGATTTCTTTTGTTGCTTAACTGCTAAGTCCTTTGAACAAAAGGACACTTGGTTTCTTCCAGATGAAAACTGTCTAAAATATTGAAGAACGGTTTCTACAAAAAGTTTTTAAGGAACTTTCATTTTTCAAGAAGGAAACGTGTATGCGCCGGTTCCCCTGATCTATTTTATAGGTTACGGAGACTCGCCAACAGAAATCTTTTGGAGAACAATTGGTTTGATGAAATTTCGTACTATTACGTACAGGACTACATTTTTTATAAAGCCGCAGTGAGTTAACTTTTCGCTTTTTCTAGCAGCATAATCTAAGTCACATTACCCGCAATTGTCGAGGTTTCTGGTTTCTTCCCAATTTAAAACACCTAAAAAAATCCTTAATCACGGCAAGTGCCTGCTTATTCCATGCGAAAACACACACCCAGGCATCCTACACCACATACGTATAATCAAACGGAATCAAAAGCATATTCACGTCGGTACCTAATCCAGTCATTATAACATCAATTAAGGATACTCGCCTTGAATGTGAAATGCCTTTAATTGGGAAGCGAGTGGAAAAGCACCCCCCATTTACCGTCTCACAAGAAACTTGACACACTTCCGACACCACTATCTATCACCAAGTATTTGCCCTACTTGCAGATAAAATCTACCCACGTGCGAGTCGAAGTGTTGTGTGTCCCAACGGAATTTCATTAAAAACGGCTTCCCGGGTGTAGTCCAGCTGCAGTCTTCCTTACAGGTTGCAACCCCCCCAAAAAAATGTTAAAGACTGTCCTCCCTAACATCTAATCATCCCATATACAATTAAGGTGTCATCATTACCACGAGATATGATCTGGTGGCCGCAAAATTGCTTTCGGCTGAAGATACAAAGGCAATAGACGACATTCACATTCATTCCCACGTAATACAATCGCATTAATTAGTCAGAGGGAAGCAGTTAACCCCCGACAGCTAGAAACATTCACCTTCATTGCTTCTTCGCCATCGTGACACGGCTACTACCAATGAATGCCAAAATTACCCGTTTCCTCCTCAGCAATGAGTTACACTGACAGCGTTCGTGTTCCCCGTCGCCGCATATTGATATGGGGACATAGAAGCGAACTTTTGCCAGTCCCTCACCGAATTCCGAGATTGAAACGGAGAACGAGTACATAACTCCTCGTTTGCTCAGAAGCAACCACTGAGCTGGATAATATGAACTGAACTGCTCGAGTGCACGTTACGTAGGCTCCATCTAAAATGAGGTATAACCTGTTACCGGGGAGACTCATTTGTATATCTTATTTATGACGGGAATGGTACTGCTGCTGCATGAACATGAACAGTGTGTGGATGTGTAGACTGGACGTGGACCGGAGAAGAACCTTTTCTAGGAACGACCTTTTGATAGTTTCCCCTGCCCCGCAGCACAGCGCACATCATTTTTGTACGAACGTCGTAGTATCTCAGCCGAGTCGAGAATGAAAAAGGTTACACAAAAGGCAAGGGACTGCGCAGGAATTTCGAGGATACACCTATACACAAACTGACTGAGAATGGAAAAACTGAAGAAAAAAAAAAACTCGGGAACTTGAGGTCAGACCACCTGAAGATTTTTTCTTTTTCGTTCACTTGTGCGAGAAGAGTTCTTGGTTATACTGGAACACTCAGAATGCAAGAAGTTTCTTTAGGAGTCTCGATGTCACCTGTTAGTTGTGTTTATGTGTGAAATTGAGTTTTATAATTGGATTTTCTTGTGTGTGGCTTTGCTGGGATGGGAACTGGGAATCTCGTTTGAGAATTTCAATTTGAGTACCCGATGAGGTGTTGTTCTTTGTTGTTGTTCCACTATCATATCATCCACTTACACAATGTGGGCGTTTTGACGGACAAATTAAGTGAAAAGAATCCGGTTTTCTATTACACGTTGTTATTCCCCCATTTACACAGCCCAACGGTAGTGAATGCCTGCGTTTACATGAATCGTTGGAGTTTGTGAACTTGAGAAATTTGTTCTTCGTGTGAAAACTTTCGTTGCCTTCAGCTAAAAAGACAACCGCGGTTATTCATGCATTTATAAAAGTCATTTGGAAATCTCAGAAACAAACCTTAGGAAGAAACGACCAATAATTTGCGCAAGATGTAAAACAGCATAATTGATATGTAAACCAGGGATTCGCCTTTCATTCGCTTTGAGTTCCCCGGATGAAAATTTTCTTTATGCCTCGTCTGAAGTGGTTGAAGTCGATCGTGGATAATATCGATTTGCTAAGAACTCACGCGGAAGAATAAAAAGCGGACAATTGAGGAAGATAATGCGAGCATAGTTCCTCTGACGCTATGGCCACGCGATCATAATAAATGTATATAATAGGAAATAGACCTATTCAGTTGCAATCACTCACAGACCTCTGCGTTGAGCAAATGGCGAGGGGTAAAAACGTTTCTCGCTTTAATTGGGGATGAGCAACGAACAATTATGACATATTCCATTGGGCAAAAAGATGCGTCCGGAATCGAAAAAATCACTTCTGAAACCGTTCCATTGGCTGAAAAAATACTCTTCTGGTGATTCTGAGAAGAGAATTTCGCTTCTTGATTTGAAGTCAGAATCCACTCAAGAAGAACTCACACAAGTGTAATTTATGTATTTTATAAAAGTCAGCTGACAGCAGCCGTAGATTATTTTTTGGCATTTCACTAATACTTTTGTGGATTCTGTCAGAAGCAGTTTTGTTGTTGCATTGGATTTCAGAATGAGTGGATCCCCGAGTGAAACCAATGGAAAACGACATTAATTTTGGTAAATTTTGCCGATCTTTCATTTGAAAGAACAACAACTTGTCAACAAAACAATTCTGCTGGAAGAATTACTTTTGAATTACTGCAATAAATCATTATCAGGCTTTTTTAAGCGATTGCTTGATAATTTCTATTCTGAATCAATTTTCCGTATAGACATATCGCTCTCGGAAAGTTGATATTGTGTTTCCAGTCAATTGAGCGATAAGCAGTGTGCCACGAATTATTGATTAATTGCATTAAACAGAGAGGTTGCCAATTTTAATGCTTTTGCTTGGTGCTTATAAAATTGTCCTCTGTGTATCGAGTCTTCTTGGCCTTTACTTCTTGTTTCAAGAAGCTGTGTTGAACAGTCAGCCACACGTGACTGACTGTCAAACGAAATAAATAAACTGACGTTTTCATTGAACACATTTAAGAAAATAGTTATCTTAAGTCGACTAGATTGGTCCGGAATAGACATAACCTGAACGCAAAAACTAGATTGGTCGGGAGCGTCACCTTTTCTACGTCAGCCACATATGAGAACTGTAAACTTAGTACTCAGTCACGAATTTCTCGACTAGATTCGTCGGCTACCCATCCATAAACGTCAACTGAAACATCTGCTTTTACGACCGATTTCCCCCAATCAGAGCCGAGTTTCATCTAGTGAGAGAGCTGTCAGACTTACTAAACTAGATACTCTAACGTCCCCATAGTTCTTAAAGTTATTAGGTTCGTTCGTGTACTTTCAGCATGGAAAAATGGAAAACGTCAAATATCAAAAATCGAGAGAGAAATCTCTCAATTTCAAGAGAAGTACGTGACCGTACAATTTGACTACAAATGTCGAAATTCGGCGAGTAGAAAACTACGAAAAAATGAAAAGAGGGGAAATGGATTTCTCTCTCATTTTTTTTCCAATTTTTCATTTTTACGTGGTCGCATTCGCACAGTTTCTTAGCAAATTATTAATAATTTTACGTTTGCAAAAAAGTACTCGAACGAACCTATTGGCTACATTCAAGAATCTAGTTATCTTAAGTCGACTAGATCGGTCTGGACTAGATATAAGAACTGTCAACTTAGTACTCAGTCACGAATTCCTTGACCAGATTCGTCGGCCACCCCTCCATAAACGTCAACTGAACAAAACCGATATACATCTAGTCAGACAGCTGTCAGACTTACTAAACTAGATACTTGAACGTCCCCATTGGTTGCAAATACTTAGTTGACAGTTCGCATGTGGCTGACGTAGGAAAAGTGACGTTCCCGAAGCAGGTTCTGTTACTGAATCGTTTCTGCGTTTCGTTTGACACTGACGTTGCTGGGAACTGCAAAAACCGAAATATATCTACCTACTTTGTTTTGCTATTGTAGAATTCACTCAAGCTATTCTGACATTTCCTTATTCCTTTTCTCAATCAGTTTCTACAGTTTCTGTACTACAAAAGAAAAAACTCAACCAGTTCATAAGTCATCCAGGACCCGGAGAGTGGATTACCTTTGGGCTCGATTCTCGATTGTTTATGCGAAGTCCCAACTCCCATCTGAAGTCCCAACTGGGTACTCATACTCATTCACCTACACGAATGTACGAAAACGAAAAACAGCCACTCAGAATAGGAAAGGAAGGGCTAAAGAGTGGTGATCGTCAAAAAGAGAACAGCAGAAAGGTGTTGTTCATTTTTAGGTCTTCAATCCTCAAGTTCGAACCTCCCTTCTAGCACCTTCGTTTCGATTCTGTTGATTTCGTTTGCACTCTGCCTCCTTTATTTGCGTTTATTTTTTACCACCAAAAAAAAAACCAGACGGCTAAGGATACACCTTGAAAAGGAGCAAAAAGACTGCGAGTGGAATTCAAACCACTGCAAATGGTTTGAGATACTTTGTGTAGTGTTCGTCATCCTCTTCTTCGATCAGACCAAACTCCAAGCTAAGCAATTCAATAGCTTGGTTGCTAATTTAAAATGCGTGTATATATATGTGTTCGAGGGACGGCAAGGGGGCAGTTACAACCAAATGACACTCAACGCCTTAAAGACAAAAACGCCGAAAGGTAACTTTGCCCGGTCACCGAAAACACGTTAAAACTCGAATTCGTTGGTGAGTACATGTTGCGCTGGGAAGGAGGATGCGGACGAAGAAAATGATCATCGGGACCAACCGATGAGGTGGAGGTTGGAGGATGAGGATCTTCATGATGGAGCGGAAAATGCAGTCCGCCGAACAAGGAATTTCTCGAAAGGGAAGCGATATATTTTATTTCTAGACCCGACCGGCATGATCGCGTCATATGTTCGTATGTAGAATATCGGATCAGTCAGGAGGTTCAGGTGAGATCATAAACCAGATAAGAGAGTCCCCTCTATTCGAAGCATAGACATTCCAACATTGGATACCATCAGCACATCGTCGAAGGGCACAGCGCACAGTGGCGACGAATCTTACGTATAGTATAGTCGAGGAGGATTCTGTTTCTCTCGGTGATTTCGCGCGAAGTTTGTCCTTGTGGACGAAAAAGAATAAGTCTTTCTTGGTTCTCCTTTGAGTGTTTGTGTTTTTTTTTTTTAAGTTACTTTCCTTTTATTTTACGTTGAATTGCTGAAGTATTGTTGTTGCTATGCAATGGGAATTTATTTCAGTTTGGAGATGCTCTTGGTTTGTGTATTTCTGCAGACTTTTGTTTTTATTATTTTGTACGGTCCTCTTGTTGCTGACACAGCGTTGAGGTGATACATTTCGAGTGCAATGATCTCTGCAGGAATTTGGATTTTTTTTATTTAGTTTGAAGAAGGAATGAGTATGGGAATGTGATATTTTATGGATTTTGATGGCGACGTGGGTGTTAGGGCTGGTAAAATGTTTAATATGCGTATTAACATCTGTAGTATTAAACAAATACGCACACAAGTTAGCTGGTTATGGTTATCAGACATCAGATGGCATTCAAAACATTGACGTAACTACTGTCTAACCAGTAGACTTCGAATACCATACGGAACATTGACGTAACTAATGTGTAACAGGTTGACAACTTTTACTCAGCGCTTAACACACCGGGCACACCTAGAAGTGCAAGGAAGAGCTACATATATACATTTAAATATTTTTTGACAGTTCACTCGTCATAGCAACAATTTAACAAACATCGAGTTGACCTGTTGGATCATTGATTTCATAATGAATATACCTACAGAGATGGCAGAGGTTTTTCATTTGCAGAAATTATAAAAGAACTGAACTGTCAACATTTTTGAACAACATTTTTCCAAAAATCTGCCTTCTTGTAGCATGAAACTATTTCACTTACTTTTTTATCTGTAGGTGTCAAAACGAGGCGATAGCACGATTTTTATTAATTTTTTCCCAAACTATACAACAATTCTTGCCGCGAACTGTCAGATTTTATTCACAACGCGCTGCATAAGCCCACAAGGCGTTCCAGAATCCCGCAAGTGCTATGTTTAACTTAATTATTGGCCGTTAAATTATGTATAAAAGAATCTACATGATAGGTAAGTGTTTAAAGGTGGAAAAAAAAAATCTAAGTCGAATTTGACAGATGACATCAACAAAAAGGAAGCACACCATTTTATCATCGCAGAAATACGTACCTACCTAGAGGTCTATCGTGATGTTTGGCAATCGTTTATTTTTGGGTAAATGTTAGCAAATTACCCGAGAACAATTGACAGTTCAGATTTGCAAAAGTTCTGCGTCAAAAAAGGGATTTTTTGTCAGGGATATACAAATATTTGCCTTATTTGGCTTCCATCTGAAAATACCCAATTTTAACAATCTTCTAAGTATACTTTTATCGCAAAAGCCTTTTTCTTGTGCTGAATAAATACCTAACCTCAAAAAATGGAAAATTTTTAAATTCGTAACCATAGATTTTGCGGGACCATTCGCATTTCGTACGCTCTAAGCTCTCCGGGTGGGATTTTGTTCGACGGCAAGTTTATCTGAGATTCCCTGGCGATTCGTCAAAACCTACGCGAAAGAGCAAAATGCGAAGATCCAGAGAAAGTGTACCAAAATAGGGAAATGAGCATTCTAAGCTCTCAGCTATTGCACTCCATTTTATCGTCCTTATTAAGAAATTATTCCAAATTAAATGTCAACTTTCCACACATTCCCTACAGCAAAGACTGCCTGCCATCGCAATAAAAATCGCGCTCAGAATTCGCGCGTTTTATATGTATCGGCTTTGGGCAGAACTGCATTCCGACCACTTTTCGACACTCTGCCCCCTCAACGGAATAATGTTCCTGCGGTTATATCATTCTCGCCAAATGGCTCCAAGTAAAATCAAAATCACATCCACACGGACTCCTCCGACGACTTTCGATCGAACATTAGATCGTGAAAGAGAAGTTCGTCTTCAGATGCATGGATCCGCCGTTCCGTATCCGCTCCGTACATCATTACGAATATTCAATAAAATTCTAACCAAAACGGAGTGCAAATATACTAAAAACAAGCGCAAAGAAAAACCGCAGCTAAAAGATGAGGTGAACCGATTGGAACCTATAAAATGCTTGTAGTTGCAGCCCTGTCTCAGAGGCACACCATAGAGTCACTTCAACATAATGGAAATGCCGACACCGAAGGACAGAATAAAAACAAAGAAAACGAATCCATGGAGCAGGCTGTGCAGCAGCGCATACGCTGTCCGCTCTACAGCCTCACCTCACAGCCATCCAATAAAGGTAAGAAAACCTTCAAGTCTGCTGAACACTATTCGAATGGCATTCTGCGCTGTTTGACCGTAATCGACGACGGCACGTTGTTGCACAGCCCCGCCTGCTGGACCGAGACAGGACTCTGTTGTCTGTTGCTGTTCCGAGCTGAGGATCAGTTAACAACGAAAGCAACAGTTATAATGGTGCATATAGTGAGAAGATGCTGTTTGCTTCGGTAAACTCTTTCCCTTTCTCGTTCCCTATTGCCGGCGTTTTGTATTTCTTACCTGTTGTCCTTTGTGTTGGTCATTTTGGAAGGAATCACATTTTTGTTGCAAGTCGATTGTGTATTTTGGTGTGCGGCGCAAGATATCCAATAACACCTGAGAACACTGCTGCGCACAGAATGAAAGAACGAAACGAACAAATAAGACATAAAAACCGACCAGCGATGATGAATCATAGCAGCAGCGCAAGCGCATTCCTTAGTCCAAGTCGAAACGAGTTTTGAGTAAAATTCTGTGCATTTCTCATTCCCACAGAATTGGATTCGAAATTCCTGCAGCAGGGATTTTGGATTTTACCTGCGACTGCGAGTCGGGTGTATCCTTTTTTGGTGTGTTCCCTTGTTAAACGGGATCGTTATTGGCACGTTATAATTTCGCATTTTGGAAGCGTTTGGATATTTACGACTTGGCTATGAAGTTGAGGTGTGATTACGATTAGATTGGGTCAGTCTAAATTAGAGCTTTCCTGGTAATCTGATTTGTTGAGTGTTAGTTACTGAAACCGTTGTTCCTACGGTAAATATTTGAATGTTCTGAGATCGTGCAATAAAGATTTATTTTTCTACGAGGTTAAGTCGTTTTCGAGTGAATATGATTATGAAACAGGGGAACTCCCGCGGAAGCAGCCTTTTTTACAAGGAAATGTGATTGTCGAACAGCAAACCCTGTTATCAATATCTATGATAAACTTGAAGTTATATAGTGCTCTAATTTTTTTTAGGGGGATCGTAAATGCAGTCAGATGTCAGACAGTAGGGAGCCGAAGCTAAAAAATATTGTCAGAATTGTACCTATCTTGAAAGCAAAAGTCTTGCGTAAGTATTTATTATTTATATTCATTGAATATTGAAATGGGAAATGAAAGCTGCATGCTTTATCATCACTGCTATTTGTAGTTGTATTCGGTTGTAAAAATTGAATCCATTTTAAACTAAACTATGATGAAAAACTAAAACCAAATCTTGAAATAAGATTTTCATGCGCTTTGCGCAAAATGAATTTCATTTACGCAGTAGAAAGGAGTTGGTAGGTAGCACTTGTTTGTCAAGACAAAATGAGGTTATGTCCGAATTTAATGGATTTAGAAAACAAACATTATATACCGTTTGGGCCCCTTTTGTTGTGTAAGTCAAATTTTATATACAAAACATTCCAACAGGCAAATGAAAATTGTTTTCCAACTAAGTTTTGACAGTTTAACAGTCAGATACGTGACTGGCTGCCTTAAGCAGCTATCCCGACTTTCTTCATCAAAATCATGCATTAATACCTGCTGAACCGTTAAATATTTCTCAAACTGTATTACCTATACATAGAAATAGTTGTCATTTTTATTTTGTTATTTGTGTTGGCAAGACTATCGTAATAAATACGTAGAAGAGACATTTCAGAAGAGTTAATATAGTAGAGATGAGTGAGGAAAATGCTTTTCAAAAACTGTTTTTTTCTGCGACACTGTGTGTTGTGTTTTAGACAGCTCTTTTATTCTTTTATTCGGTTTCAAACTTTAGGTAGTTTTATGTCTGTTACCGGTTGACTTTAACACTACTGAGCAGTTTTTTGTGAACATTTTTATGAAGTTTTTCTTAAGTCTCCGAGACGGCTTTAGGCTGTGTCGCTCTTTGCCACGCCTAATTTTTGGGGGCGTTTTGTGGTGATTACTACTTATTCTCAATTGTTAATTTAAATTAATACACAAATACATATTTCTTGATCAATATGTCGCGCTGTTTACATCTTTTCACGTATCTTTACAAAAACTATACCGCTAAGGAACAAGTGCACTTTAAACCGGTCTCTAATTTTTTTTTTTGCTTATAGTTCTTAGCTCTGGATCACTGGCATCGATTTGAGTTTCGTAAGGCTTTCCTATGTAAAATGCAATTTAAGACATCTGCAAACCAACTCCATAAATATTAAAACTTTCCAAGTAACTCAGCTACTGTGCACCAACAACAGAGGTAAGACACTCCCTCGTGAATCACTGCCAATTACAAAAAAAAAAAAAATATTTATCTGCGGGATAAACTAGAGCACACCAATAGATTCCCTTGACATCCTTTATTCTTGATTTCTTCCTATGGCCCAACCCCAGTGCATTGTGTTCTCCTCTCATTCCACCCCAAACAGAAAAAAAAAAAAAAATTCAACACTAACTACACAGCCAAATTGCTTTGCCCTAAAAAGTTCCACCAAAATTTCTTCTGCTCAAGAAGATATTTCCTCTTCACGTAAGAACGTATCGTATCTTTAAAAATCCTTGAGCCTTGCATTGCTTTCGTTGGTATACTGTACTTTTGTGCATAATATTCAATTTTCCCAAAAATACCATAGATAGAATGCAGGAAAGAAGGGGAGAAGAAAGAGTTGCCCAAGACTCTGTGGCAGAGGGAAGGTCAAATGGAATTGGCACGACTTACATTTGCAGTGCTGGCCGGTATAGCTATTCCGCCCATATGGATGGAGGGCACAATAAATCACAAACTACATCCTATCACCATAGAAGCACTTCATTGTCAGAAACTCACAGGACATTTTTGTGTGGCTATGCTGCTGCTGCTGCTGCAGTGGTCATGGTTGGCGCCGGCAAAGCTATATTGATTCCCTTATGCATTCCGCACATACACATTTTCACACACATGAATATTTGAGGATGTGGGACAGGATGGCGAGTTGCTGCAAATTGTGTAACCAATAAAGGATTTCAGAATAACCAGACAAGAGATAAAAAATAAAAAAATAACAATAATCGTATTCCAGGACAATTCCAGAGCCATGGTCCAACTGTGAAGTGGCTTTTACGTTTCACCCTCCATATGTCAGTGTAGTTGGTAGTATTTTGCATCTTTCCGCTCTGAATGACGGATATGGGCAGGGGACAGAGAATGGAAAACTTGCTGTTGGTCGACTTGGGTTGTCAGAAAATGTGTGAGATATATTTCCACGCTTTTGGGGTTTCGATTTGTAAATGGATTTAGTGAAGTTTGAAGTTGGCAGTCGAACAAGCGGAAAGGTAAAAATAACATTTCAAATGTCTTGTCAATCTGTACATACTTTATGTAACTTACTAGAAGCTCTCGACATCCTTCATGGGCAACTCTGTTTTTATAATCACATTAGAGCAGGGTATATCTTGTACACTGTCTCTGAGATTTTGAAACAGTAAGACTTTGAATACAAACATGACATGAGTTTAAACACAGCTAATCGGTGAGCAATCGTTATTAACTCAGATGTGCCAATTTGACGCGTTGAATGGGAATAATTCGAAGACAGTTCAAAAAATGATTTGACATAAAAATTACAATGCCGGGAATGCTATGTTTTAGATATCCAAAGTGAAGTGTTACCTTCTCGATGAAAAACAGCCGAAATGCCATTTTTGTCGGCAAAAACTAGGAACTACATGTTACCTACATCTATTAGCTGTTACGTGGGGCACACGTTCTAAACGTAATTAACGCAGAAGAATGAATGAATCCCCATAAATCGAAGCTTGTTTGGGCCGTACTCCACAAACGTTAAATTATTATTAAATTGCTAAGAAACAATGCGTGTAATGAGTGCGAAATCAATTTCCTCTCTTTCATATTTTGTAATGCTCTCCTCCTCCTCCTCGTTTCAGCGTCTACCTGTTTGACGTCTCATATTTCGTAACGACTAGCAATGGGAACGTTCAAATATCTAGTTTATTAAGTCTGACAGCTAGCTGACTTGATGCATCTCACTTTTGATTGGCCTAGATCGGTCAAATGAACAGCTGTTTCAGTTGACGTCTGAATGGAGAGGTAGCCGACGAATCTAGTCAAGAAATTCGTGATTGAGTACTAAGTTGACAGTTCGTGTATGTGGCTGACGTAGGAATAGTGACGTACCCGACCAATCCTGTTTTTGCGTTCGAGTTACATCTAGTTCAGACCAATCGACTGAAGATAGCTAGATTTTTGGATGTGCCGAGTATGAAATCTACTGTTTGTTTTCATCTGACGTTTGATGTCAAATATATTTTTGTAAAAATGCGAGTGTTGGTGACCAAATCAAATAACTTTAGTAGTTTTTGTATTTTATTTACATCGAATTTTTATTGTCCAATTAAAGGAAAAGTCAATAGTGGAAGTAGTTTCTTAAGTTTCTTTCCCCCTCATGCATCTTCAGCGCATGGCTGTGTTCAGCTCGTATGCGCTGTCAGCAACAGCGAGATTCTTCTCTCGAGTAACACACTGTCACATGCTATGTCTTGATAATTGTCAACAATTTATGTCATTGCGAAACTTTGGAATCATTAAATATTGTCATGACTATAACGAATTGACATATTAGTTGGGAGTAACATTTATCAAAATCTGACAGTGGTAGAACTCATCATTGTATTTAAATGATGTGTGTCCCGTAGCTATATTTTATGACGCAAACATTGTTAGACTAGTGCTGTAGAGGGCAGTTGTTAAATTACTTACTTTCGTTTTAATAACGCTACATTCCAAAAGAGGGCTGAGCCTTAAAGCGTAGGTAGGAGTATCTCTTCCTTTCCGCTTATAATTTTTTATGATCCCAGTCATTAGTTGGTTGCGAAAATTTGACGTTTCAACTTAGCTTCGGTTACGAACTTTAGCTTAGTTCGTGATTCCTTGTGTGATTGATTTTTTGGTATTGGATTTCTACCAAAGGAATTTCTGGGAGTCACTCGTGTTGCTTTCTAGCTGATGTAACTCGCAATAAATATATTTTTTCTCTGTGATTTCGTAATCATTTTGCTGCGGAAGCCGCGGGACAATTTCGTTCCGCTTAAAATAGAAAACGAAATTAATTTGCAAAACAAGAGAAATTTTAAATTGAAAACGCTATATACTTGAAGGTGAACACGAAAAATCCCTTCCATATGACAGTTCACTATCCTACAAATGCGTCTGTCAAAAAGCACCCTTTACTTGACAGAATTGTGTTGCATTCGACAAGAACGCTTGATTGACAAGTTGCACTCATGCGCTGTACTGACTACTGACCTGTCGAAATGTCAACATAAAAGCACGCTGTTCACATCGCCCTGGTAAATGAGCGCGAATGCGCCACCTAGCTGTGGGCATTTCATTTTTCATTTCTCCTCTGATATTTTGTACAGAAAAACCAGCAAATGATTACCTTATCCAGATCACTCTTGTCTTCATCCAATTAGTGTCGAAAAAAAACTAAAAATTTGATTTATGTATATTTGCTTTTAGTACGCTGCTCGAGCTAAACCAAATTTTATCTGGTCTCCAAATTATCTCTCCAAACATCAGCTAAAGTCCTAGCTAAATTTTGACATAGAGTACGCCGTGGATAAGTGTCACAGAAAAGAGCTGTTCTTTGAAAAAAACTTACTTCAAAAATGTAATTCTCACTTATTTCAACTATTTTTGATTCTAGATACTTCTCGTCCGTGTTATAATTAAAAGAGCTCATCCTTGCATACTTTTCCGCAACAGAACAACAAATACACAACGATCTGTCACAATTTAGCTTGAGAAAATGTGCCGACCCATTAAATGGGCACGCTAAATTTTGACAGACACATGAAGTACAATCTGAAACATAAGTTTCATTATTCAGCTCGATCTGCGGACAACTCAGTAAATGGGTTCGCTTAAATTTAGCTCAGCTAAATTTTGCAGAGCAGCGTACTAAGCTTTACCAATAACGGCTGTCAATTCTTTTTGGTGTATGCAAGTGGCAACACTTGTTGAAAGGAAGTGGGTAAATTCTATATTTTCGCGCCCGTGTATAGATTGATGTTGCAAAGTGTCAAAAGAAAAGGGATATGCATAAATATGGCGTAACTGCTCGAATCATTTTTATTTACGCATTGCGAATTTGGGATTAGAAGCGTATCCGTAATTTATTTTGGTTATTCGGCGAGAGATTCTAGCACATATTATGACGTTTATCCAATAATGACATGTAAAAATAACGGGAACGGTCCTTTTATTAACGTCAACAGTTTTCAGTTATTTTTTGCAGTAAATGCAAATAAAATATAACGTCAATCAATTTTAATCGAGATTTTATGATATGTCATAAAAGCGCACGCTGGCAAGTCCATTTTTCACTCAAATCGTAGACTTACGCTTTACAAGTTGCAACATACAAGCCACCGAAACAGAATCATTACATTAGCATTTAGCACTCTCTCACATAACCAAGAGGTGAGCATGCGCACTAATTTTATTCCTCATGCATTTCTTTCCAAATTCAGACTCCTTTGAAGAATCACACCGCACTCCATCACATAGCAAATAGGAACAACATTATTGCCCGTCGTTACTTCTCTTACACGACCAGCGTTTGTAAGAAAACTTTCCTACCTCTGCACTGAAATGTGATACAAGACCATATAGTTCAGCAAAAAGAGTTAGAAAACATTGATATGTGTGTCGGGGGTGTAAGGAAGAAAGGATATAAGAATAGAATCTGTATACGAGCAAAAGGATAATCGACTGCTCGTAAAAGTTACCATTAATTGGAAGCGGTGGAAGTGCATAGGAAAAAGTTGAAAAAGGATAAGGACTTCCGTGCGGGAAAAGTCCAATCGAGACGTTCAGAGATGCTGCGCTAGGTATGGATGTGTCAACGGCGCTAGAGGCAAGGCTGTTCTCAACACACAATACCACTTGTTCTAAGTTGGGGAAGCGTGTGTCGTTTGGGTGTGTGTTTTTCGGTGTCGACATTCTAATTATAGAAGAACTTTATGCCAGGATAATGAAATTAAATGTTTTCCTCCGGACTTAAGAGATTTCCAGAGAATTAGGCCACACAAGGACCGAACTAAACTTGTTCGTAATCACGCACAAGGATTTCGATTCTGAATTATACGAAAAGTGCTGTGCTAAGCGATTGTTGTTTTGGCCAGGGGTTGGGAAGGTCAGGGGTGGTATATCGATGAGAAATTGGATTTGAATATATAATGAGGTGCTAAAGACATTTGAATGATAGAACAAGTACATATTCATATGTACGTTGAGGGATAATTGCAGGATATTAAAAGTGAAAGAATATAGATACCGAAAACCGAATATAAAATGAATACGTCGACCAGACAGGGGTTGGCCAATGCACAAATACCTTCAAATGTTGCGTGGGAATGTCTATCATATCTATGTATGCAATTTCATTGACTGACAAGTTTAGTGCCGGCAACGAATAATAAATGCCGAGATATAAATTATTCATTTGCCCCAAGAGTTCGTGGCAGTAACACGCAGGTCAGTGTACCGTTGTACACATGAGTGCACAAGTGCAGAGTGTCAAACGAACTCAATAAACACTCAATTAGAGACGAAAAGATAGCAAATGCGTAGAGTTGCCATCTCTGCGAAGTGTAATAGTATCAAAAGCAGAAGCTGTTAAAATATTAAGCTGGTGAAAACATAGTTTTAAGAATTGTGATGGAGAAACGAAGAATAGAAACCAGATATGCAGTCTCGCAATGAGCTTCGAGCTGCCAAAAAGCAGCACTGTTTTTTTTTTAAAGCAATTTTAGACACCTTTTGTCAGAAACCCATAAAATGTAAAGTTGACAGAAACGTTGATACACGTCGTTTGAGGTCGGGTGTCTGAGACCTATCCCATCCCTACTCCTTTTGGCCCAAAAGGATTGATTTAGAGACCGGCCGATTTTGCAGCTTTCAATTGACAAACTCTAAAAAAAAACAATTTAACTATTTACTAGAATTAGTATTAGGTAAATGTTAAGCTTTTTGTCATTTGTTTCGCTGCAAAATCAGAGTGAATGAAAACGCATTTCCGAAGGCAGCTTTTTAAAGAGAATACTGAATTGTGGAATGATTAAAATTCGTGGGCAGTCGTAACCGGGGACAAACATAAAAAGCCGATTGTATTTGTCAAGCCTATATAGCAAGCAAATGGAAATATAAGTGGCCTCTACACAACATTTCTTTTGTCGGCTTCACCTTGCCACACGCACCAATAAATCAGTTAGTGCATATCTTTAACTATTCATAACATCGCATTAGCTCGTGATTTACATTTAATTTCCGTGAAAACCCACAGAGATGAGATACAAGATCACAATCGCTACATAAGAATGGACAAGATGATTTGTTACACAAAGCTACTTGGACCAACCACGAAGTATATTAGAAAGTAAAGAGGAAAAAAACGAGCAGCTTCTGAATTGTAGCAGAAATATATAAACCTACTGGAGTATTTAACTGTTTAGTACTTGATTTCCTTTTTACTCACCAGGACATCGAAATAGCTGACTTCAGCCACGAATTAGCAGTCTTAACTGCAGAAAACATCTATCAATTCCCGAGTTCATAATGCCACAGAGCTGGCGCGTGCAAAGGAGGGAGAAACTATCATATTCCAGCTAAGCAATAAATAAGCCGTTGAGACTTGAGACTTTTTTATGCTAACTGTGAAATGTCATGAGAATGAAAATGACATTTCTGAAGTTACGATTACAAGAGACATAGACAAGAGGTATAAACTTTGGGCAGTCAAACAATAAACCTGTCTAAATGAAAGCAAACAATTCTTTTGATATGCAAATTTGGAATTGAATTGGATTATGCTCTTCAAGGCAAATATTTTGATCAATGGAATGTTTTTTTATAAAAGAGGTCTGGGGCCAACAATCAATACCTAACTGTGCTATGCTGAAAGTTAGTGTTTTCCTTTTTATGCTGTATAAAACAAAAATGGCAATACGGTTTTATGTGTCACTACCTACGTAAGTGTCAAACTCCAACTTCTGAAGCGCCTTTGTCTCAAGCATGACAGCGGGCCATATTTAAAATAAAATGCTAAATGTAATAGTATGTATATGTAAGTAAGAAGGCATATTAAAAATATTTTAAATAAAAAAGAGGTACCTACATTTTTTTTTTATGTAGAAACGTCATAAGCCGAAATGTTATTTTGATTATGCAGACGCTTGACATATAAACTTGCACTAGTTGCATTGCGACATCTATTGAAATGCACATGAAATAGGATTAGTGAATTAATGTCGTAACGTCGTAAGGTTCTCGAAGGCCGGTCATATCTTTGACATGCCCGATGTACACGGTTTAGTACAATTCTCTTTAAAAGGCATTTCACCCAACTTACACACTGGCAACACTTTTTCAACTCAAAATGTAAAGTTGGACACATTTGCAAAAAAGAAAAACACTCCAGCATGCAGTTCTCAACTCACTTCTGCATCATCGTCAAGTACCTGACCATACATTCACATACCTATCCTATCCCACTTAACCAACCATGCACGGTAGATGGTACCAACAGATTCTCCTGTCAGTCTACTCTCAAAACTCAAACTACCCAAAAAATCATCAAAATGCTACAGTGCGATGAGCAATACCTTTAAGCGACTATGTCAGTACGTCTTCTGTGCTTATGTCAAGTAAAGTAACGATTTTTGTTACTGTCACGTCAGTCTACCTAGCATAGGTTTAGCCGGCCTATTTAACACACGGTTATTATGCTATTCCTTCGAACACCCATATCTCTATCCCTTGCATTATTTATTTTATTTTCAAATGGTAAAAAAGAAAAGAATCTTCTTCATTCAACAATGGTCGAGTTGATTTTGTTGTTTTTTCGGGCTTGGAGATTCTACTCTGTCTCACATGGTTTTTGTTTCTTGTTCTTGCTTTCGGTGTAAAAATTCTGGTCTGACAGGTTCCACTCTGACTGCCTTGGTTTTGTTCCTCGTGTAATTCCTTTTTCAGCCGGTGCGCGCCACCAACCCATCATCGACAATACAAAAACAAAAAACAAAACCCAAAATGAACAAATAAAGAAACAAACACAACAGTGCGCACTGTTTGAGTGACGTTTGGTTCGAACAATCGAACAAGTTTGAGTGGTTTCGCTCCCAAACAGCTGAGTTCGGTTCGGTTCAGTGCTCGGTGGTGGGATTCTCCTCCATTGCACACTGTTCGTGTTCATTTTGGTTTTCATCAGTTTCGGACGGATTTTACAAACGTTGGGACGTGCGAGTGTTGTACTACGCGAATCTCCGGAATTCTATTCACTTTTGTATTTTTCTTTTCAATATTTTTTGTATGCAGTGACACTCCATAGAATTCAGTCGGGCCACTTGAAAAAGTGAATGTCTATCATTCTTGCGGGACCAATAACGACAAATGAAGAACGAAAACAGTTGAAATCAACTATTATCTAATCTAATCGTCGCCTGACTTATAGAAAAAAGATTAAAAAAAAGAAATATTCCTCACACAAGCACTATTTTTTTGTAGACTGAGTTCTAGAGCTGTGTTGTTATTTTGAGTTGGCTTTTTGACTTTTTTGTTTTAGCCCTGCCAGGCAGTCAGGTAAAAACTTCAATTCCAACGACAGAGATTACAAAGTACCAACGGGAGCAGCTGTCATCTGTCGCATCAAGAAGCAAACGCCGAAAGTGCGTTATGTCATTGCGAAAATAACAGTTGTTGTTGCAGTGCGATTTAATACATCAATGATCGATCAATTACCCCTACAAAAGAAAAAACAATAATATCGTGTATCGTGTTATCTGTCAAAGTGACATTTGTAAAAAAGAGTATTTATGTGATAAAGCGTTATCACTTGTGGCTGTGATACATGTCATTGGCAAATCAGCTTCAAAATCGAAATCAGTGCGAAAAATTCGAGTGCTGATTCTAGTATGCGGGGAGGGGAGTTGTGAACCGTAGTCGTAGATGACAGCCAGTCTCAGCATCGAGCATAAGTAGCTAAATATATCCCACGCAGTGTGCAGTCGAGTGAATTGAATTTGCCGCCTGCCAATTTTTGCCCCCATCTAGTAAATTATCCAACACCGTTTTAAACTTAGCATAAAGTATCTCTATACTGTTGTATACCAAATACACTAACACCGCCAACCAGAAAGAAAAAGAACATCACTTCGTCGAGTGGTATTTCGCGTGTGTGAGTGTGAAACGAAACGAAACAGCGCAAAAAAAAATATGCAAACGTAAAAAAGGTGCAAAACACGCTCGTAGTTGTCGGCCGTGTGGTTTTTGTTGTTCTGTTCGATCGGTGTGCGCGGTGTTCAAAACCACTGTTGTCCCGTTGAGTTGCATTGCATACCTATCGTAGTTCGTTGTCGCGTTGCGATCCGTGGTGCTGCGCTTCTATTTTTGGTGGAAAAGTGCATTCGGTCGCGTTTTCCGGTACTTTGTTGAGTTCTTCTAAAGAGCTGTGTTCCATCAGCTGTATTTGTGATTTTTATTTAATAATAAAATAAATAAATGCTAATCATGGCCTCATCAAAGTGTCACAAAAAGTGCAATTACCAAGTGCTGTCATTGTTATGTTTTCAATTGTTGTTTCCACTAGTGAGTGCGAAAAATTTAGATGATTCAGTGGCATCTACCGGTGGTGGTGGTCATCATTTGCATGCAGATTCGAGTAAGGATACGATACGGGAGGTGTGCGATTCGGTTAGCGGATATTTCGAGTCGATCGATGTCAAAACTGATGGGAATTATGATTTAAGAGGTGAGTTCCAACTTTTGATCAGTTGAGATCAGTTTTTCCAAACAAACGGATCAGAATTCTTTCTGATTATTGGACACCTGTCACCTATACCAACCGATAGAACATGTAAATCGAACTGTCGTTTGACATGCTTCACGTAATCCGGTTGGTAGTCAATACTTTTTGCATATTAATGAAAGTGCAGTTGCATTTAGACAGTTCAATGGAAGCGACAAATGGCAAAATACCAATACCGAATCCATTTGTCAAAAACTTGACACATTACTCCGCATCAGAATACGGGCGATTGTTTTCTAAATTCAGTACTGGGATTTACTTTGGAATCTGATGTACATGTGGGTTAAGACTTTAATCCTATTACTGGGTACTGCACTTAGTATAGATCAGGTTACAAATTGGTAGCAAATTGTTTGCTTCTAAGGTGTTTGGGGTGTAGGTTCCTACATAACACACATAAGCCGATTGGATTGGGGTTTAAGGTTGTGCGTGTTAAATTTGTCGCAAAATGAAAGTGTCGCACGTATATGTACGTAAATTGGAATGAATGACAGTTAACTATGGAGTATGTGGCTTACCTGACCAAAATAACTCTTCTGATTACATTTTGATGGTTCTAATGTCTTAAGTACCGCTTGGCTTTGATGGAACCGCGTTTTTGACAAAATGATAAAAATAAAAATTGTACCAGATTTGGCTTCAGATGTTTAAAAGTTTGCAACGTCGGGCTGGACTTCTAACTGCTTGAATTCAATGGATTCTGCATCTGAATTTTACAACTGTCAAATTTTTAGTATACGGATATGTCATAAAAATTAGCAGTACTATAGACGCGCTCTTTGAAGAAAAATGTGCCTAAAAAAAGGCCCTGAAACTTCACAATACATACCTGTCAAATGCCAGGTTGAAATTGCCAAATGTCAAAGTGTTTTGCTAAAAACTAACTCGTGTCTCCACTTCTATATAATAACATTTTTCGTGCGAATTGTATTGAAAAGAGCAATTTTGAACTTTGGGGGCAAATCCCAGGAATTTCAATAAGTAACGCCATAAGTTACACGTTCCAGCAATGAACAGATTGCAGTTGTAAATAATATTCCAAGGCACAGTTTATTTGATTAAAAATAGCTGTTTTGACAATATGTCCATACATAAATCACAAATAAATAATTCCTAATAACATTTTGACGTAACTGCTTAAATTTTCCCTTTGCAAAGCGATCTGTCAAACATGAACTTACGCAGGTTCAGGCAATTACTGTGATTTTTCTGTTCTGTTCTCTTTGCGGTCTAGTTGGCGGACGTTATAAACGCCACCGAAAATATCGAACCATTATATTAACAACTGTCAAAAAAATAACAAATCCCTCTCAAAGCCGGCATAATATCGAACGTTATCATTCCTTGTGACCTGCATTATTTGATTTCGGTAACAAATTATAACTTTTCCACTTAATTTAAGTACATTTATTTGCTTTTTATGTTTAAGTATGTATACACGCATAATATGAACGCTATCACGAGTGTAATCAATTAACACCATCATTAGTGTGTGTGTCGCGCTATTAGTAGAGTAGGTTGCGATGGAAGGTGTCAAACAGTCTAGTCTGTCGATGTGCGTTTGGAAAATTGTTATAGTTAGAACACAGAAATAGATACGCGTTAATCCATCTTCCGCTAGGTATAGATTATCTAATAGTTCCTCCTTTTCTTTTTTTTTTTGTTGGTTATGTTGCTGAACTGGTTTTTATCTTTTGTTATGAAATCTAATTATGGAGATTATTTTAGAGTTGCTAATTATTTTGTTACTTCTGTGAAGACTGTGGGAAAATTGAGCTATAAAAAAATAATTTAAATGATTCTTCGGGGTGCCTACGTGTCTGTTTGCCCCGAGTTTACTTTCAAAAATGGCGTAAGACAATTTATTACTGAATAAGCTCATAATGATAGGGTATTTATACTGTACGTATAGTACTTATTAAAACTAAGGACAACGTTCATTAGGCACAGGAAAAATGAGTGGTTTGACAGATGTCAAGTACATTTTACAATCCAAAACAATTCGCTGATTAAATATAGATAACAAAACTCTCAAAGTGTCAAAGGCACCAAACCTTTGTTAGCCAACTTCCCGACTAATAGGAGTGCATTTATATTTTTGCCAATCTGTCAAAAGTGCTCTGCTCTACTGACATATTGTTATATAAACACAACTTCCTGTTGTCATTGGCCTAAAATATCATTTCCATTACGTAAAGATCTCAATTCGAAGTCTAAGCAAAAAGAAAACACAACTAAAAGCATTTTTTTTTTAAAAAGCAATTCAAAATTGCAACCAACTTGTGTGCAGTTTTTCACAATTTTACTTTTCCATTGTTTTCGCCGCGACAAGTATAATATTCTCCATTGGAATGAGTAGGTACGTGCCGTCAATTTCGCATTTTCTTGGTTTTTTTTTTTTTTTTGCGAAATTATTTATGCAGGTCAGCTTTGAGTTCATGCTGTTTTGATGGATGTCTTTTGGCTTCAACATGCGTCAGTAACATTGATTGTCATCGGCAGCAAAGTGTCAGTGGGGTTTTGTTTCTGTGTTTTTTTTTTTGTTCCTTTCAGGTTTCTGTGAGCTAATTTATATTTTTGGCAAGGCACCGCATGTTTGATGAAATCCATTTGTAATTTGCGGCAAAAAGATAAATTGTAATACATAATTTATTGCGCAGAGAGTTATAGGTTTTCGATTTCTTGTAAGTGTGCGTATGTGTGTGGAAATCAAAGGGCTATGAATCATATGCTTGTGACATCTTTTGGGTTTGAGAAATCTGTCGCCTTACATCAGTTGAACAAACGAACAGACCTAATTTCCAAGCAACACAGAAGCAATAAGTTATCTCATAGCTGTGAATTGATTTTGCGTTTAAAACAGTTGTGTTCGTTTGTACGACTCCAAATGCTGACCTAATGGTAAATTGAACACGTTCAAAAAATCTAGTTTATCTGACAGCATGCTGCGGTGTCGTAGTTTTTATTGGCTTGATCACAGTATTTTATGTAGACATTTACAAAAAGAATTTCTCGATTGAGTTCTGTGTCGATCGTGTGTCTGAAGTCGTAAATGCGACATTAGCGGCGAATCTAGTTTTTCAATTCAGGAGAAATCTTGTTTGACGTTCCCATTGCCGAAAAAGCACGAACGTTTTTATTAAAGCTGAATTAGATGTTATTGCTTTAAACATAAGCAGTTTGAAGTGATTTCTTTTGTTGGTTGTCATTTTGTTTGACAGTTGTTTTTTGTTTTTAGCTTTGTTTGACTTTTATTTTAGTTTTAAAAATGGTAATTTTTAGAAGGTGGAACGTAAGTTGAAAATAACAATAACAGAAGGATAATAAGAGAAAATGTGAAAAGTAAAAGCAATTCTTCTCTCTTATTTCTAAAGAACAAATCTGTTTGTACTTTTACTGATTAAGCTGTCATTTATGAAAAAGCAGATCGGCAGAAACAAATTATTTCCCAAAAGTAATTTTTGTCAGTGAAAAGAAAATACGGCAGTGGTTTTTGTGGTTACTAATTTTGCACAGTTCCATTTCGAGCCAAATTGTAGTAGATTCCTTAGAGTTTTAACAATTCGTAAAACATGCAGAAATCCCTGAACTTCAATACGCTGTTTCCTATAGTTAAACTGCCCGATTCAGATTTTTATCCCTCTAATGTGTTTTACTCGCTCTGTCTGCTAAAACGAACAACGTACTCTCATCTCAATGCTGCACTAACCATTTGCTATTTTGCATACACACTCGTGTATATTTGATAGTTTGTCCTTCGGTGATGATTTGTTGCATACACAAATACTTCCAATAGCTGATTAGAATTCAAATGAATGACTGTTGTGTGTATCGCTTGCATTCTTCGCACTTCTGGCTCTAATTGTATGTATACATTTACACATGTGCACTTAGTGCACTTTACTCGCAGTTGATAGCAAATTGTAAACAATATCGATATTGCTTGCTCGCTCAATGCTGTTGATCCCTTTCAGAGCGAACTGTGGTCAGTGGCTGTCATGCATTGCAATTCGAATCTTCGTAAATGCCAATTATTTTGAATGTAGTAAATTTGTAAAGGAAGACGAATTGGAAATTGAAACTTGTTGGTTGTGAACCTCCTTCTGTCAAACTTTCTGCGAATCTGTTTCTTTCTACTGTGAGACTATTACACACAAATAAAGTCGTTTAGTTGCTGACGACATGAAATAATTCCCAGATCCGCAATCCACTCGGACTCCAGCTCTAAAGTGCAGCATCTTAAGCACCTTATATCGCATTGATACACTTGGTATACTCCACAGCTTACTCTCGGCTTATCCCTTTGACAAAATAATTAAGCGAAATGTGCACCAAGGATGTGTACAAAAGATACGTAGTTACTAATTGCTTATCATTTAAAAAACACACCAAGGACATCTAATCCCGTTGCTGCATGAAACGGTCCCTTCCTCCTGGCATTACACAACGCGCTCAAGAGTTTTTCAAAAACGAAACACATGCAACTGTGACACCTACTGCTGTTTATAATGATATCCTTCCTCCTCCTCCTCCTCCTCGCACCCGACAAGAGGACAAACTTGTGCGCAAAAGACGAGATTTCCCCGCAAATGTCCTTGACTGTTTTTCAAAACCAGTGAAATCCTCAAATCCCACACACAAGTCAAATGATTGCCACTGGACCGTAATTACTTGCTTTTTGTCGAGTCGCATGCACCCGATGTTCGTGTTTGACTTAACGTCAAAGTAAACGGTACTAGATCTGGATGCTAGGTACATCGTGTGTATCGTCTGTATATCTGTGTTTCTCGTCTCTGGGTTTATTGTTTCCGCTTGGAAAGGAGAAGTCACATTTTTTTTTTCGTGTTTATTTCAGTTTTTTAAAGGTGGCGACGACGACGACTTCATCTCTCTATTACACAGGGTGTTTAGTTTTATTATACTTGTTTGCTGCCTTTCGGATACGTTACTTCGCCTACCTCTATGTACACAAAACACAACATGGAACGGAAAAAAATAAATAAACCCCGAAAGAGGAAACAAAGACGAAACGGACTTTTTCTTCTTCCAGTTTTGATTGCACCGGGAGGAGGCCGAACAACTATAAAAGTGCCAAAGGACGGCGACCGACGACGACCGTAGTTACTTGCTGTGTAGGCTGCTATTCGAGAGTCGTATCTTGATAAGAATCTACCTGCGTTGCTTACATTTTTCACACGATTATTATATATGAATTCCAGATACAGAAAGTTTATCTTATCTCTGTCGCTCCTCCTTGGAATTTGAAAAACTCTGGCACTGACTTACCTTGCATTACCACCTTCACATGTTGTGGTAGAGTCGTTTTTTTTTTTATGTGTATGTCTCTATCGTTTGACACACAAAATGACGTTGACGACCTAGGTACAATAGGAATGCATTTGTCGGGGTTTTCGGTACACGTTCTCGGGGCGAAACAAAAATGAATAAAACCAAACTGAATGTCGAAACTTGTTCTGCTTCCCTGGGATTTTCGGATTCGATTGTACCAAATTGGAGTACAAAAAGTGGTTGTGGTTGGGTGTATGTTTTAATTTATTTCGGTTCGTCTTTTTTTTTTTTTTTGTTTTTTTTTCCCTTGTTAGAGTAATTAACAAACGACACACTCTTGATTTGCATAAAGTGATCGATAAAAACACTAAAAAAAAAGAAGAAGATAAAGGTGAATCTTTTTCAGGATGGCCAGGCGGGGGAAGAGTATGGCGAATCTGACAGACAGACGGATGGGTATATTTATCAATTGGGCGGATTTGGAAGCCGGTTTTCGTTTTCCTGTTTGGGCGCTATGGATTTGATGAATGAAATTAAATTATGCAAGAGATTGTGTTTGCGACGGAGTTTTTATTCATTAATATTTCTGTTGATGTCGTTCGGTGCTACATAGCTGGCAAAAAAATTGTCAAAATTCTACAGGTGCATTCATAATGTGGTTGGTTTTAATTTTTTAACAAATTTTTATTACTGAACGGGAATAGATCCTGTTTTGGTTTTATTGCTGGGTGGTAACCACTTTTGCAAGCTGGTAAACCGATCTCGTTTGCCACAAACTACCTACCCTGTTTTAATTGTAAAATAGATGTATACCTTATAACTGAGTACTATAAAAGATTTATATCTTAATGTACCATAATATTTTAGAATAATAATAAATTAAATCGAATTGAATTGAATTGGGGATATTTGGGGGATATTTTGTTGCGTTAGTTGGGATCCAAACACGCATCACCGAAACAATCGACCTCTAGAACTAGCCAATGAGAGTGACATTCAGTGCTGTCTTTACAAAGTAGTAAAAGTGACAAAAACAATAATAGACCTATTTCTTTATTGTCATCAGTCTCTAAAGTTTTTGAGAAAGCCATTAAGAGTAGAGTGTTAAGTTACTTGGCAAAATTAAATTTCCTTAGTCCTGCTCAGTTCGGTTTTAGGGAAGGCCTCTCTACAGAAGATGCCCTCTTGAAGTTTTGCTCCTTCATCAGGTCTTAATACGCAAATGTCGCCCAGTTTTGAAATTTTCTTCCATGCAAAAAATTGCGAAAGCTCGAATATGTCAAATTGTGTTTGTACTGAGAAAGCCACAAGGACAATGTCGACTAGTCAGGCATCTTGTAATACAAGCTGTTTTAAAATCGAAATGGTAAATGATTTTAAATATCTAGGCATTACTTTTGACCAAAAGATGAGTTGGTCTAAACATATTTCGATTCTAAAACAATATTTCCGGTCTACAATTCAAAGTTTTTATCGTCTAAAAAAACAGTGTATTATGGAATATTTCAATCAAAACTACAGTACGGACTAAGCTGCTGGGGTGGGGCTTACCAAACAAAGCTTGAACCATTGGTTGTTTTGCTAAAGTATGTGGTGTCAATCGTTCAGCTCCTTCTATATTTTTGTTTAGATCATTGAAAATGCTGCCTATAAAACATTTGTACTGTTTCAAAGTTTGAAACATTTTTTTTTATGAGAGGCGGCTATTTGCAGAGCTCTATTAGATATAGTGTTATTTACACTCGCAGTTTGCGAAGCAATTCAATTAATGTTGTCGTTTGTAGGGACGGTCAGAAATAAAAAACCAATTGCACCAGTTTAATCTTTTTCACAACATTTATTAATAAAGGACTTCTCGGAATGTGTGTCTAAATCGAACTGCCTCGTATGTCACGAAACTTACTGTCTAATCCTCTTGTGTAAAACTCTCGAAATGAGTACATATAAAATGTTCATATAGAAGACGTTACAGTTGATAACATATTATAAACTAGAAGTGTTGCCGCTGTTTTCTTACACGTTATACCTCCTTTCCGTACTACTTTGGTCACAAACTTTTACTCCATCGTTTCATGCAAATTATTTAATAAACTTCCCCTAAATATCCGAAGTATAAGATCCTTGTCCCAATTCTTAAAATGTGTAAAAATGTGGCTTCTCGATTTTAATCACGAGGAAATTAAAGTTTTGCTGCCCTATGTTGTCTAACTATGTAACTATACTTCACATTGCTCTACTATTGTTTTACGTTCAAACATTTGTTTTATATGCTATCTTTTTACGTTTTTCTCTCTTTCATGTTAAATTTAAATTTTATTGTAAATTTTCTTATTATATAACTTAACAATTCACCCCCACTTCAAAGTTATTTTTTTATGAAGTGACATTTTCACTATTTCTTTTAAATATAAATGTCACTGCCTATTCTTAGTTTCAAAATTGTAAAAATAGATTAAGTAAAAAAAAAAAAGCTACCGATGCTGGAAAGTAAGTCAATCAGAAAATAGTAAATTCGGGGGATCGTAGAGGTAGTAACTAATATGGTCCTGTGTTGAATTGGAACACGAAATTCTTTGTTTTATAAGAATCTGGTTACATTGTTTGTGGTAGGGAGTGTTCCCAGATTTTTCAGGCCATTTTATTTATCAGAAAAATCATAACTTTTCCCGTAAATTTAAAAAAAATTCACCTTTTTCCCCCTAAGAGAAGTTAGCACTTGTTTTTCATAGGTATGAACAAATTATAAAATATAACGGTTTTTGGAATAAGCTTAAAATAAGCCTATAACATAAAATTTTTAAATTACAACAATTTCCTTTTCTATTAGATTTAATATATAAAAATGAGGAAATTCATTCAGATGCCCAAAGGTTCTCATAGACGTTCGCTGTGCTGTTTTCTTTTATGAAAAATTTATTCACTGACATTTTTCGCAGTGAAAAAAAATTTTAATTTTACTTTTAAACAATTTACGCTTCACAGAGATTTTTTTAGTTTTTTTCCCTTTTTTTAAGCTTGTCCCTCGTTTTCCCCCCGATTTCATTCAAAAGGCGACAAAATTTGGCCTATAACTTTATGCTAAACTTTATCGAAGGGGAAACCGTCCTCTAATTTCTTCCAGCCAACTCGTTTCAGTCTTAGGTTAGGTTATGTCTGATAGAATAAAAATCATCTTTTCCAACAAAAATTAGTAACTAACCAAAAACCTGTCAAGCTGCTAGCCGGCTTGGAAACCGGTTGGTGCTCCCTTATGAATGGCAGGGGTTCCGATATCTGAAACTCTGTTAACTCTGCGGTGTGTTTGCAAAAGAGTCTAGATCCAGGATGGGTCTTCCTCCTCCTGCTCTATCCAGGACAGGTCAGTGGCATAGGATTGACTCCACCTCCTCTTTATTTTTGCAGTTTCGGCATAAATCCTTGAACTCTATTCTCCCTTTACTCCAAGCCCAGTTATGATGTATGTCGAGAATCTATTAAGTGACCAAGAGACATTTTTCATTTTGTCTAGTTTGGGTCATGGTGTACGAGAGATGGTGCAGTCTTCCCTAAATGACCAGGATGAGCTGGCTGTCAATTATGCTATACATTTTTTCAATCGGTCCACTATGTATGTGTCCGATTTTTTTCTTTCTTGGCTGAAGCCTTGTTGTCACATATAACGTCCGGTAAAGTCCTTTTTTTCCTTACTATGGGTGTACAGCGGTCTAGACTATAAATGATGATGCAGTTGCTCAAGGGTCTTGTGGTAATTTGATGCTAAAAATAGTCCATGCCATCCTTACACCTGGTAGAAGCTTGCAAACGCCTCTGGTTGAGTTCTAATTGTGTCCTTTAAAGTAACGTTTAGGAATCCGTCTATTGCAGAAGCCTTATTTAGCCAGCTGCTTTCAAGACTTGGCCACTAGTGACGGGGGTAATTGGTTCTGTATTCGCTGCTTTTGTGACAAACAGATGGACGCGAACGTCTGACAAACATCCGAAAATATAAATGTCGCAAAAAGCTTCTAAATTATCCGTTTGGACTCGGCATAAAATTGTAGATTCCTCCATTCGCCCATTCAAGGTGCTAGTCCTAGGGTCTCCACGGACCTGTTGCGCCAATTTTTAATTTTTTTAGATGGTCACTGACCGAAATTTCAACTGTGGTTCCGGTTTTTAGCTATTTATGAGTATCGTGTTTCCCCACGGTTTATGTAGAGCTTGTCTCCTTTAAAGATCAGTTTAAGTGTTTCTTATAAAATAAAAATGTTCTTCAATTTTTTTACGAATATTTTTCTCGTTTCTCCTTGAAATCTATCTACGCCTGTGTCTTCTTCGCAGTGGAGCGATCCACTTGTTCGTACCAGTACGAAAGAATCCCTTAAAAGACGTCGAAGTTTGCTTTTCCCAATCAAAGAACAATGCGTCTTCAACTGAGTTGACAGAAAAATGAAAAAAGCCTCTAAACAAAAATTAAAAAAAAGTTATACAGGACCCATCAGACGATATCCACCGCGACATCCTTACTAAGCCTTGACCTTACAATATAACCTTAGTTCATTTATGCGTGTAGCATTAAGCTTATTCAAAAACTCAGCGATGCGAGTACACATCAGCCATTAAAAAATAATTTGAACATACTCACTCGTTCTTATCGCACTGACCTACATAGTTGGGCTAAACAAAATTATGAGCTCCTTCGCCGAGCACTTCGTTAAGGCATTCCTACAATGTCCCGCAAAATATATAGAGAAGGAAAAATCCGCAACTGCTCGCCATGAATAGCAATCCAAAGTTAGGCACTCGCCATATATTTTCGTCCAGATTTAGGTGGAAATTCTTTTGATAACTTTTAGCATTATGATTAATACCCACCGACCTAGGTCAACGCCGGCAATTTGCTTAATTAATTCCATTTCGTACACCAGTTCTGGCTTCTGCGATGGCAAAGTAAAAACAACCTCAAACTAATGGGCTTCAAGAAATGCCCGCCGTCGAACTTTAGTTTAATTAATTATCAAACTAGGCCAAAGCGAATGCACGCCCTAGGACTTACACCCACACACCAATTTGGAATTCGAGTGTAGTTTTGATTGATTGCTATGACCTGGCTCGAAATTTACATAAAACCGTCGCTGGGCGTAGTTGTTACCAAGCTCGATGAAATTGTCAAAAATGAGGATCCTCGACACTACACCCATTTGCATAAATATTCAATTAAATCCGCAATGTAATTCGTTTAATTTCATCCGCGGTATAAGTAATAGACGGAAGCACTTTCAATTTACAGCCAAACAGCGGCAACCCAGACAACCCAGACAAAAACTATATAGAAAATATTATCCTCGCCAAAAATTCTCCCCATCGTCATCATTAAACAGTTGCTCGTCCCTTAGGACCTCCGCATTTGAACAGAGAGCGGCGAAATTAAAAAAAAAGAAATGAAAAAAAAAAAAAAAAACAGAAAACGAAAAAACAAAAAACAAATCGTAATATTACCCCACCGTCGCCATCTAAAATAAACCAGCAGAGATATTTCCACTTGTACTAGAACAATTAATAATCTCGTCCTGTGCACGATGGTCCGCCTTTTGCTCTCCTCTGTCAGAATCAGAAACATCCTTCCGACCAGTTACCTATTCCGCCGGGCCCGCCTCAAAGTTATCCCCATTTTCGCCTCTTTCGTACATAGATATTTCATTTTGTTTGTGCTTAGTCTTTTTGTTAGCCCAAAAAAAAAAAAGAAGAAAAATTGCAAGGAAATTCCTTCCCTGTGATGCTGCTCTCGTCGGCCGTCTCTGGGTATGCAAATTTAATTTGCGCCCACACAATCATCATTGAGAGTCTGTACAGACAGCAGGGGAAAATTTCCAAAATTACTTTCTAATTGGAGTTTCTCTTGTTTTTGTTTTTGAATATTAGTTTTTGCATTTTGTTGTTGGAATTATAATAATTTTGTAATTTGTGTATAGCCACACTTGATTTTTGTGTAGGTTAAGTGATGGCGCACGTTTTCCTTAATTTACCTCCTACTGTGACTCGGTGTATTGTTTTGTTTGTTGATGTCTATTTCTCGTTTGTCTGTCGGATAAATAAACGTTGAATTTTGTTTTTTAATAGTATTTCGTTAGAGCTCACCTGCGCTCGGATCACACTTATGGTTTTGACTGTTATGTCAGACAATAACTATTAGTGCGTTGTGGAGGAAAATGAGGCAGCTGAAGCACAGTGCGGTCGCTGGCACGTGGTGTTTTTCGAAGGTTTGCCATTTTGATTGATTTGTTAAACATTTTTCACTTAACAATAATTTAACGATTTTTTTATAGATACATACCTACTAATAAAAAAAATTTGATAAAAATAAATCAAGGCTAAGTTAGATATAGCTACAAAAGGTTGTTTGAAAAACATGTACTTATTGCAATTAAAAAAAAAAATTCTGGTTGGCGTGTTGAATGACACGCAAATGGAAAAAGAGGCGACGCCTCACAGTATTGTGAGACATAAAATTTTAGTTTTAAGACCCAAGATCAACTATTTAAGAACTATTTACCCTAGCTAAAATCGCACTCAGCACTCGTTTAAAATTCAGTCCCAATAGAGAGTTTATATAAATTAAAATAAATTATTGGTCCCAACACTGACACTTGCGGCACTCCATTTTTGCGGCGATTTTTGTTTTTTTTTCGCTATTTCGCTCTTTGTAATCTAGATTTTTAAGAACTTAACTTATCGAAATGTACAGCCTTGATATCCCTGCAGAGACTGAACACACTGACGTATGTTTTCGGGCTATTTATAGGTTACCTGTTAAACTGTCAGTTTATTAAAACTCAGTATTCTCATGCGAATGTGGGACAACTTTGAACAACTTAGACCATGTCCCAATTTGGTCATTGGTGGATCGTCGAAACTATACCATAAACGATTAGAACGGATCACTTCGACACATACTGTGGGAGCTCTTGTGAAATGTCCTTAGACTGATCTTTTTTTAACTTCAAATCTAGGAAATAGTGCATTTATATTTACAGTAGGATTCTTTTCCAACTTCATAGCAAAAGTATCAATGCTGGAGTATCCCGGGGTTCAGGAGTTGGACCGATAGTTTTTAGAAAAAAAGCCTTTCAATATAAAAAGAAGCACCAATCTCGGGTATGCTGACAACTCAATAAGTTTCTACCAGCAATAAAAACAGCTGGAAGTTGGCGAGGTTGGGGCGCATATCAAAATTATTTGGCACTTCCTTTTGAAGTGGATACCGGAGACTTATAAAGGGTTTTTCAATAAGAGCGCTTTAAATAAAACAAAAACGGTTTTGGATATCAATGAAATTCTTTATTCGTGTGAAAGTACGTTCGATGCCATTATGTATGGAACTATTTCTTTTGCATGGCCACCACGGGCACGCTTGCAGAAGTCCAGACGCTGAACCCAATTTTCGACGGCTTTCAAGCATAAACCGGCCGATACTGCTGCAATTTCACGTTCGATATTCGTACGAAGTTCATCAATCGTTGCTGGCTTGTTGGAATATACCATAGACTTGACGTAGCCCCACAGGAAATAGTCTAACGGCGTCAAATCGCACGACCGAGGCGGCCAAGCGACTGGACCATTTCGTGAGATAACACGTTCTCCAAACTTGGTTTCCAATAAATTTATTGTGACATTCGCTGTGTGGCTTGTGGCGCCGTCCTGTTGGAACCACATGTCCTCCAAGTCCATATCATCCAATTGGGGCCAAAAATATTCGGTTATCATTGAACGGTAGCGATTCCCATTCACAGTAACGTACCGGTCTTGATCATCACGGAAGAAGTACGGCCCAATGACGCCGCCGGCCCATAAACCACACCAAACCGTAATTTTTTCGGGATGCAATGATGACTCATGGAGTACCTGTGGATTGCTGCCTGACCAATAGCGCATATTTTGTTTATTGACGAAGCCATTCAGCCAGAAATGAGCCTCATCGCTGAAGATGATTTTTCGATGAAAATCCGAATCATTTTCAAGTTGTTGCTCAGCCCAATTCACGAACATACGACGCTTCTGGTGGTCAAGCGGCTTCAGTTCTTGCGTCAATTTAATCTTGTAAGGATGTAGGCCAAGATGTTTTCGCAAAATTCGCCACAACGACGTCACAGAGATGCCCGACGCGTAAGAACGACGTGTGAGAGACACATTTGGGCTTTCTTCAACTGAAGCCTCAGCGGCAGCAATATTCTCGACACTACGGGCACTTCTTTGTCTCACTGGCACGGGAACATTTTGTACTGTGCCTGTACATTTTTTCACTAGACGCTCAATTGTTGATCTGCTAGGACGATTATGGCGACCATAAATTGGACGTAGCGCTCTTAACGTTGAGGCCACTGACTCCGAATTTCGGTAGTAAATTTTAACAATTTTTACTCGTTGTTGGCTTGTATGTCTTTCCATCATGAAATGGCAAACCTTGCTGAAGAGAAATGTCAAAAGAGCGGCAAGAAAATCGGCGTCATTTGCTGTCCCTGTCGCTCTACTTTTGTAGCGTACCTGTTGAAAAACTCTTTACCGTCACAGTTGTGCTTTGGAAGCAAAATACTATGACCAAGGGTTTATGTGGCTCAACGTCAATTTTGAACACAACCTTTTGTAGCTGTATGTAACGCTTTTGCTAGTCACTACGGCAACATAAAGATCAGGCTACCTTAAAATAGTTTTAGCTTGGACAACAACCAAAAACCCTGAGATCACGCTCATTTTGATCTTGTCCTAAGAAAGTTCACACTTTCCCTTTTTTGAGAGGCATATTTTTAAAAAAGGTAAAACTTTTTCCAGCGACAGCCAATTTGACAACTGACAGCTACTGATTTGTTTGAAATTTCACCAAAAGGATAGATTTACGATGCACGATCCAAGTTGCTGGATAAACTCGTCCGAATCGAAGTCTTGGACTTGGAAAAATTCAAAGGGCACTTTTACTTTAGGCATAATGAGTTCGATACTTCCTCGTACAGCGTTCTTAAAATCTGTGAATATAAACAGATATTTCAGTTTAAAAATGTGTTAAGTATTTTTATTTTCTCTCAAAGAAACACTTTGGTTTTGGTTAAAAAAAAAATCACTTCACCATCGGACAGCTTGAAGTGATTGTTGCGACATTTTGCCATTTTGGGTTCTGAAAGTCAATTTATATTCCTCTTGGAAATACATTTCTGTTTTTGACAGAAAGTGACCCATCAACCCATTTTTAATTGTGCGAGTGCGACTTACTACCAACTTTAATGCTGCTTAGAATAGAGCGGATGACGCAACCGTGTTCCTCTTTTGATGTATTGTCCAAGCAGCTCATCAAGCCGACAACTTAAAAAAACATTTTAAAGTCAAACACTCAACTCCATTACAATCCCTCACACCCTTCCTTTTGTTTGGCACCACTGTTACTTAATTTACCTTTACCCCTTCTCATATGGTGACTCATTTGAATGAACTCCAGCTACGTCGTTTCACAGTTAGTAAGTATATTTTGCACGTTATAACTCCGCCTTGGATTAGCATATTTAATGCGACTGTCTTCTTCATGGATCATGGGCATGGAATGGAGGTTATGTCTTGGCTTCCTATCTGCTACCTGCGCTCCGATTGAATTAAGGTGGAACCAACAAATTTTCACATGAAATGGCGTTAACTCATCAACAACTTCTCTTGGCGATGAAATGCAAGACCATGTTCATGAATGATCTTGAGAAAGGAATTCAGTGTTTTTTTTTTTTCTCTTGTTTTTCTTTCTTGCGTTGCCTTCTTTTCTGTCTGTGTTTTTTTTTGTTTTCCTGTGTTTGCCATGATAATGGAGAAATAATGAAGGAATGGAACCGGTTATCGGTGGTTTTCGTATGAGAGTTGGCCCCAAAAGTCCACGTCCAGTTCGCCGCGGTCCATGTGAAGTTTCCCCGAAGTGTAGTGGCTTTACAATCGGACAAAGGTAAAGAATTTTTTCTTCAAGACAATAAAAAAAACACAAAAACACAAAAAACAAGGAATAAAATGAAGTATATCTACCAAAAAGGAGTGAAAGAAACAAGTCCCGTGGGATGGAGAGAGACAACGACCTGCAAGTGGGATTATTCGATGAAAAAAAAAAGGAAAAACGCGCTCAATATTCAGATCACGATTTAATGTATCTCTTTAGACAATGAAGTGCATGGGGGTAGAAGACGGGAGAGAGGCGGAACACAAAACAAAAAAGAAACAGTCTCCCAATTGGCCTTTAATTCTTGTTTTGGAGTTACTTTGCTGGCCAACATGCTTCCGGATTGTAGTTTATGTAATTTGATGTAAAAAAAATCGGGAGTGCTTTAACACAGGATTTGGCAAATAAACTCAAGCGCTGCAGAGGAATGTGGTTTGGCTAACAAGTACTCGTGGCTCCAAATTCCTTGCTGACCCTTTTGCGGCGTGACTTTGGCTACCTTATTGGGAACTTCTGACGTACGAATAATGCAAACAAATTTGGTAATGTTGCCGATCGATTGGAAATGGAATGCTTCTTGCAATTAACGATGCCTGCTAATAATTTATGTAACTGGGTGAAAATATTTCTGCGTAATTATTGCAAATGGAAAAGAATAAATACTGCAAGGAAAAATGGGGTCTTTTCGGTACCCAGTCATGGGGGCAAGGATTTCCATGAATAAAAGGTGAATACCCATCCAACAATTTATTTAGCATTTTCAGTGATTTCGCATTTCACTTAAACATGACTTGACTTGACTTGACTTGACTTAACTCAACTTAAGCGAACGCGCGATTGCATTGGAATTGCATGCAGCGACTGTTAAAAGGATTGGTAGCCCATTGCCAGCGTTTGACAGAACTTAAGTGGATTTTTGACACTAGCTTAAGCCCGCATAATCAATGGCTTAAGTAACATCGAATTTTAAACTTCTACTTTGTTTAGACGGGAGTTTATCGAACGCCGCATTCAAGGGTCATCCTGGGATTGCATTTACTTAATCCAGCTTAAGCCAGTGTGCCGCCTAGCCGTGAATTGATTGTCGCGAGACTTTAACAGAACTGTTGAACCATTCGAAGCGGTTGGTAAATTAAAAGGAGTGGTTTTCGTTCACATTTGACACTCGCTTAAGCCCAGGAAATTTGAATAATGTTTAAAAATAAAAACGATCTCAATAAGCATTTTTAAAATATTGTTAATCGCAATAGACAATTTTGTGCGGCGAATTGCTCAACTGTGAGTTCGTAAATTTGAATTCGGACGCTAAAAATGAAAAGTACGAAAAATGTGTGCTGCCTAAGACGGGAAGTTATCAAACAACAAAATGAAGACTTTTTGTAGGAAAAACATGCCGGCTGTCCTATTTCCAGCCTACTCAATGTAGACTGTTCGTTTGACAGTCAAAAATGAAGAGCGGAACTTAATTTCCAAAGAAGGTCCTTAAAACTAAGTCGGGTAATAGAAGCACGTTCGAAAGGCACCCTTGCACCTTCGAAGCCAGAAATAACCACACGGTTTTTAATACCCCATCCCAGACCCAGCTAGTCTGTTGCTAATGACTTCGGCGAACAAAGGAACCCCTTTGGTCACCCTAAAATTTGCCTCAATCTCTCCAACTTTTTTCTTCTGAATTTCCGCAAACTTTTTAAAAAAGCCCGCTTTCATTCTTCTCTTTTTAATTCCAAGAAATCCACAAGCAATTATCATTTACGTAGGAAAATATAAAAATGGAAATTGCACGCTAAGCGTTTACATAATTAAAAAAAAAAGAAAAAAAAAAGGGGAAATCACCAGCAAAAAGTAGAAATACGTAAGCGGAACGAAAAAAAAAACGAAAAACTCTTCATTTTCCTTTTTAAAAATAATAAACATTCTGCCGGACACGAAACGTTAGACAATTTCCGAAAATATCCCAAGAAAAAATAAACCTAGACAAGAAAACGTTCTTCCACTCCGTCATTACATCTATGGCCTAATGGCCCCCAAAGCCCCATCTTCATCGGCTCATCTCATGTTTGTTTATGTAGCCTGTCTAAATGTAGACCAATTTATTTTGCGCAGGTAAACTACACCCGAGTCGGCGTGTAATTGAAACAAATTCATTACTAAGCAAATTAAATCATGTGCCGCCTTCCCCCCATGGTAGAAGTTTCTACAAATTTCGAGAGCAAGAAAAAAAAGTTCACACACCGCACTCGAAGGTGGTATAGGTGGCGGACTCTCTCAGATCCGGTTGGAGCATACTGATATATTATTAAGAAAATTCGCGGCGTCGTCTAGTCTAACTTTTCCAATCGTTGCACCACGAATGAGCAATTTATTTAAATTTTTCTTATTAGTTGGCGAACGTCCGACTGAGGGGTTAATTTATTTACCATGCACAGCGTTTACACAAGACCGATTTGCGCTGTGCTACTGCCACAGCTACTCGGATGTGGTAGCTTTTTCAATCATGTCATCTGCTGAAAAACTGAATACTGAAAAACACGAGACTCGGTGAGGTTTTGCCTGCCAAAGAAAACAAAAACAAAAAAATCTTTGCTTGGCAGAATGTTCTTCTGTTTTGTATTTTGGGGAGGGAAATTTGTTGCCTTCTGTCGGAAATAGAATTTCTTTTCGGTTTCGGCACATGAATGGGAGCTGACTCATAGTTTGGCAATTTAGTTGTGTTTCCGACCAACGAAAAGAACGCCCAAAAAATACCACTCGTGATACAAATGATACAAATGAGTGCAAACACACAGAACGAACACGATGTACCTTCTAAAGTGCGTATAGCCATATCCCAAGAACAAAGGCAAACAAATTTAATTAATTCTCTGGCGAGTTTATAACTGAGGAGATGACTAAAGCTCGAGTATGCTCGAGAGGAAGCTGCTTTTGTGTGTCATATCTGTTGCAGACGACGAGATTTGCAGAGATTTGCGTCACGCAATCTTGCGGTGTAATTGCACGATGGAGTGCACACACTTAATTGGATAACATCCAAGCCGAACAAAATTGTAATGGTGACCATAAACGCATGAATGCATGCGGTGGTCCGCATTCCTGAGGATGATTGCATCTTCGGATGCCATTGCGAGTGAGCGCTGATTCTGCAATGGTCTCCGGTCTCGCCCCTGGCTGCTGCGAGATGTGATTGCGAATTTTTTCCTTTATTACGTTGTCAATCTGGTTACAAGTATTTATAGACCGTGCAAGTGAATTGATATATGGGCAAGTCACTTGCGTAGATAGTTCGAAACAAGATGACGACGGGTACAAGGAATTTTCTATTTAAATCGTGCCAAATATCATGGCCATGTCAAAAGCGAAAGCTCCTGTGACAGGTCTAAAGTTCCGAGCGTATGGAACTCTTTTTGAATAAATAAAACACGTAAATAAATAACGGTGACAAGCAGAACGTGATTCGAGTAAAGTTGGGCAATTGATGGTGTCGTTCGTACAAGCGGTAAGTCACCGTCACAGCATCACAGGCACAGGTACCTACCTACCTATAGAGACGCCAGTAATGAAAGCAACTATTATTCGGAATAAATGCATCGCGTCAGCTGTCAAATAAAATTAAAACCATTTCCTTTTCAGCTCTCGTCAGATTTGTTCTAAAAGCAGTTGATTTTGGACATTTGCATAAATAATGATTACGTTCGGTTCCCTGCTCAGTCTGACAGCATTTGTCACTTACTTAAATGGACTATTTTCATAACACAACCACTTCCTCACTGGATGTTTGTGGAGGGGTGGGTTAGATCTACTGAGGACTGTCTATGTTGACATTTTGATGTGTCAACGCTTCTCGCAGTTTCGAAATATTTTGGGGAATTTGAACTAAAAAAAATTAAATATTGTGACAGCTGCTTCTAATTTGTTTATTGCTTTCATTGAAAGCTGAAAAGTTTTTTTATGCACTTGATAAATTCTAGCCGTCAGTTCCCCTTTTATTACGTCAAAGTCATAGACACCCAAAACTAATTTCTTGAAATTTGTAATAGTTCTTTGAAGTGACATTCAACACTTTTTTTTGCACTCAGTGCACAAAATACAGAATGTCTCTATTTCTCTTAAATTCTATACTTGAAGCACTTATAAAAATTGTTCTTATTTCGGAATTTGTATTTTGTATTGAATTTATAGAAAAAAAATATATCTACCTATCTATCTATCTACAGCGAAAAATGTCAACTGGGAAGTCATAGGGCACACTCAAAAATCTAGTCATCATAAGTCGATTAGATTGGTCTGGACTAGACTTTAGTTGAACGCAAAAACTAGATTGATCAATACCGTCACTTTTTCTACGTCAGCCAAATATGCGAACTGTCAACTTAGGACTCAGTCACGAATTTTTGAATTTCGTGACTTGATTCGTCGGCTACACCTCCATAAACGTCAACCGAAAGAGCTGTTCAGTTGACCGATCTAAGCGAATCAAAACTGAGGTACATCAAGCCAGACAGCTGACTTACTATACTAGATACTTGAACGTGAGTCGAGAAAATCTTGACTGGAAATAACGGTTTGGTACATCGACTAAGGAAGAAAGCAAACGCGATCGATCTATAGGCAAATAAAAAAATCTGACAGTTCATGTCAGTCAGCTGTCAGCTTTAATGTTTTGAACGTCGCCATTTACGAGAAACTTTGACTAGAAAATCAAAGGTGACACATCAAATATAAAGGTCATAAATATAAATGGACCTCTATATGTACAGATAACGCGGCTGCATATATTTTCGATAAATTCCCAATTTTGAGCATCGTGCGTTGTGACTGACAAAGGCGAAAACAATGTGTGGATAATTACATTCAAGTGGTTCTATTTGCATATCGCTTCACAGTAATTTTTTTAGGTGTAGAAAACTGTGAGGCTCAAACTTTGACAGTCAAAATTTTAGTGTCACCCTTCCATCTGTCAAATTTATTTGAATTCAGAAACTACACTTGTTTGCTAAACCTGTCAACTTAAAATTGGTCTGTTTGAATAGAAATTAGTGGATATTTAGCTCCCGCTTTCTGGGAATTTCTAGACCATATCTTGAGTGAAAACGAGTACACGTTTAAACTGTAGTTGCCGTTTGTTCGCAGTTAACCTGGAAACTACTGCACATATTTCGATGACACTTTTTTTGAAATGCTTCTTGAAAACCTGAAAAAGCTATAGGCGATATCGGTTCGGTTTTTGACCAAAATGTTTCTATTTTTTAGCTACAATGTCTTAAGCTGAAATATTTCTTTATACAACAATTTTATGGGAGCCAGCAAATTCGTAAATATTTTTAGCTGTCAGTTTGCTATTTGTTTCATCAGTAGGCAAATGATTTTCGTCAAAAAGTCGGGAAATTTCATAAATTTTTAAACGACGAATTGAACACTGAGACGCCCTAAAAACTTTCTTGACTTGTATCGTTAAGTTCAAAGTAGCTTTTAGCTTCTCAAACAGAACGCAGTTAAGAGTCACGATTTTTGCTCAAATTTTGACATTTAAATGATGAATGAGAGCATATGCCACCAACTTCTGCACCTTTCCGAACGTAACAAGCTACACAATAAAGTTGAATGACTTGAAGAGCCTTCAAAGCCATTAAGCCTTAAGTAACACACAGTTGAAACGTTTAATTAACATAATTTCCACTATACCAACATATACATAATACATAATATACAAAACGTAATTCCGCCTGCGTACAGCACTTGAGAAAACAAAGCGAAAAAAAGAAACAAAAACCACTCGGATTGCCACACAAAAAAAGCAATGTTCAACACGTTCTAAGCTATTATCTAAGCGCGTCGCATTCTATCCTATCTCTGTGTGTATATCTCGTGTGGCCCATTCAATCAGTGGCGTAGTTGCGAACGCCTCGTACCGCTTATCTTCTCACATCTCATTTCAATTTTAATCACACAGAGGACTGGCTGACTGACGGATGACACAGAAAAAAAAAACTAGTATAAAACACATGTACCAACTACCAACCTTTGAAAGAATGGATTACGACCGACGGAGGTTCGGTTTTCCGTTTTTTCCCCATTTCCATTTCCATTCCCATTGAGGCCTTATAACCGGCCCCCCCCGTCACTGTCGTATACACACATTTCGCCCGCATTGGTGTTAATCGTGTATGCCCCTTGCTCCATACTGTTATCCGAGACAGCTTTATCAATTTCAATGCATTCGATTTCGATTGATAAAATCGACTCGTATTCAGTCGAATGAATTTTTTGACATTACCTTTGAGATGAATATAGAAACCTCGCCAGGCCAAAGCCCAAAAAGGGTTGAGTGGATAAAAACAAAGCACCAGCAACATTGGTTTGGACTGTGACAATTTTTTTTGTGCTGGGGTTTGTATGGGCGTCAAGATAGTGTCAATGAATTTATTTCTAAAACAACTTGACTCTTGCTCTTGTGCACGGGGAGTAAGCTTTTTTTTTGTCGAGATTGTAGGAAAAGCGGGCTGTAATGAAAAGGTTTCGTTATAGGTTTAGTTTGCCAATGAAAAGGGGTCGGTGAGAGCGGTTGGAACTAGGTGAAAATTGTCGCGCAATGGGGAGGTTGTTGGGCATAACCGATGCTAGGTTTTTTTCAGAAAACTAGGTTTTCTTACGGACCGTTTGAACCTATGATCTATGTCAGTGTAATTCTTGACAACCATACAAACTCTAAAAACGATAAAAAGCGCACACATTTTTTTGCACTGATTGCATTTAATTCCAATCATGCGTTAAATTTACATTCGGCTTTTATAATTCACACTTGCTTTGGAAAAAAGCGACATCCCCTATAAATACTGCAAAGTAGTGGAAAATTTGTCATTTGTGCGCGCTTGTCCGTGTTCAGGGTCGGCATTCAGTAAGGCGAAACGTTCAAACGTTTTCGTGTGCATGAAGAAATTTGCCTGTGTAACACAGGGCAAATCATTCGTGCACACGAAAACGTTTGATCGTTTCGCCTTACAGAATCTGTCCCCAGAGTAACAAAAGAGCTTCTTCCGGTTTGTTGGCCTTCTTCCCCTCGAAAGTTGTTAATCCTAACCTCCTCCGTTTTTCGCCCTTCCAATCGATCCGCCTGGTATCGATCCGCCCTTACAGCGGTTTCTTCTGACTATTTGCAAAACTTGCAACTGTATCAAAAACTTTGCAATTTTTGAGTGAGGTCATCCTTCGCAATGAGGAATTGGGACATCTTTTAGATTTTTTCACTTGACTTTAGAGGCAATTGGGGCTACATAGGTCTGAGTGTTGTTGCTGAGTTTTGTTAAAGTCATTGCTTTTCGCTGTGCAATATTGGACATAAGCAGCAGAACGCCCTTTCCGTTTGACTCTTGGATTGTCTATTCGGACCTAAATGACTTAGCTGAAGTGGATAGTCTCCTCTGAAATGGAACGCTCTATTAATTTGCATGTTTGAAGCTGTACTCAAAATACACCCTTCGCCCAGTGTTGTAGTAGATATTGGAGGAAGATCTTCGGATTTTGAGTTGAGATGGAACGACACCGCCTATTGTGGCAATGAGGTCGAATTTTTTTTTCCGTCAGCGATGCACCTGATAGGTGAGAACTCGTTTTCAAAGCTTAATTTCACATCTAGAAACAACGAGTCACAATGTTCGGTTGGGTTTACTCGTATAAATCTGCGCGCCTTTCTCAAACCTAAGTTTTAATAGTAAGAAACTACCTTGGTCAGAGTTGGAAACCGATACTTGAGAAGACCGATCCCACGGGTGGACTTGATAGCGAGGTATCGGCTGCTACTTTTAAGATCGAGACAGATACTCTCAGCAGCTCAAACGAAATACTAACAGCCATTTGGCGTGCTGCACTACTTAGGAATTGCCCCTTTTGCACAGTGGGGCCTTTGTAAAGTGTGTCGTTGATAGTTCGGAACTTTGGACCAGAAGACTGAGAGCTAAGATTATATATTTGAAGTTGCACTTTTAAAGTAACAAACAACAGGAGTGGGTCTTAAATAAATATCAAGCTTTATACATGCTAAAGTCAGCCTTATATGAAATGGGGGAAACATGTAGACCTGGTCTTGGGGCTACCTTAGCCAACTTAAGTGTGAACACCCTAGAAAGCCACAAATCACTTTTGCAGATGCCACTGTCCTAAAGACGAAACCCTGACTCGATTCGTCTGTGAATTGACTGCACTATACAAAACCATTTTCGTAACTTGCAAAATGGGCATTATTTAGCCATGCAGTTTATAAAAAGTTCGATGAACCTAAATTCGAAAGGTGTACGATGTACCATTATACATATTAGGGGGGTCTTTGAGAAGCTATACTTCAGGGTTCTTAAGTGCCTATTTGGTTCTTGAAATAGCATTTTCCATTTCTGTGTTCAAAAGGTACTTTTTATTTCAAATATTGTTTGTCACAAACTCTCTATATTTGTTCCTTTTAAATCCGCTTACCAGGTCCACGTATCGAGAAAGGTTTTTAGTTCTGCTAGGTGTGCGTCAAAAATTTGACATAAAACTAATTTTGAAATATTTATCTCCTTTGAGGCCCAGGTCCGCCCTGGAGTGTAGCGCTATCAAAATGGAAAGTTTAAGAAGAAAAGTAGAACTTGTGTAAGCAAACCCTTTAAAAATTGTAGAAAAGTTTGGCCTATCATTTACCAGTTGCTTATACCAGCTTAGACAACAAGTGTGAAGTAAATTGCCTCAGTGGGTCGTAAATTACCATCTTTCGAAATGCCTTTCATTGATTACATCGCAGTTAGCTGTCCAACCCAAAATCCAACTAAAATCCCATCCTAAAACCTCCAAAATCCTTATAGACCGATGAATTAAAGCAATATAAACCTATGAACCGACCCTCTGTCTTCGGGACAAGCTTACACCTACTTACTTAAATAATTTATTTTGAAATGAATTTTAAATTGATCTGATACGGATGAAGCTACAAAGACGCAGAAAGAAAAAAAATCACGAATATCCTTTCTTAATTTATTACCTTACTATATCCACGAAGACCCATCCACAGTCGACTTTACTAAGCTTACGGGAAATTGAAACTAAGGTACTCAAAACTTTGACAAATATTAGTGCCTCCCTCGGAAATTATACTGCCGAACCAAAACTTTCAAGCCCCAAACTTGATCTCTTCCTTAATCACTTTATGTTATAGACCTGCAAAGACGATTTCCTTTGAATTATTTAGACCACCATTCCGATTTATAGTGCCGACGCGACGGTCCGTATTTAAATACCTACCTTATTTTCGAATTTGAAATCCCGAACAAAAAACAGACACTTCCGGCGGCCATCCAGCGCCGCTTCAAAGATAATATCATAATTTTAATCCCGAATGTAACCCGGGCTGAATAACAAGGGTTAAATTAAACTTTTATACTTTAAAAGGTTTTCCTCATCTACCCCTGCAGCGCAGATAGAATACCTTCACCGGGCATGCATTATTTACAAATTCCTCTGCGATAAACCAGTGTAAGCTCTCTTTCCTGTCATCGTTTGACATTCATCCCCACCATCATATTCAGGTTTGTGCAAAAATGTCACGGCGTTATATTCCGAGGGTGGATTTCATTTCACCTCTTAAATGTCACATAAGGGGGCTTTACAAACGCAATAAAAAAAAAATGATTCCAAAATGACATTTAACGATGTGCTGTCAGTTTGGAGAAAATTCGGCAAAATCTTTGAATTCGGCCCGAAATTAATCGGTTAAACAGAAAAAAAATAAAATAAAAAAAACAACAACGTGTAGATCTGTCAAGCGACTTAGATTAATGACGAACAAGACGCAACGACCGCCGCTTTACTGTTCGATACAAGACAATGCTCTTGCGTACTTTTTGCTTTGAATTGAATGGAATGGAATTCTTCGTTTCGTTTGTGGATATTAATGACAGCATAAGTGCTCGGGAAGGTTGAGCAGTTGAGAGGAATTGTTTCGCTCCGAATTGATTATGATAAACTTAAATTGATGTATGGAATGAAATCGTTCGAATCGGATCGATAATGGCTAAGGAGGAATTGGAAAAAGAAAAAGAAACTCGTTGTGTTTCCCTTGAAATGACGGATGATGGTGCGTAAGGTGTCGGAATGTTAATGAATTCGGAACGGCTGGGAGGGGGAAGAAACAAAATTGTTTTCTATTTTGGGACGATTCGTGTTGGTGCCTGTTTTTAGCAAGATGAAGTCTAAATACCACCTCGGGAGGAAACAAATCAATTCCTGTTTGACTGCATATTCCGAAGGGGACTCAATTTATAAATATAAAATAAGGCAGCTCTGACCTGAATTCCTTTGACAGAATACTCAGCCTTCCAAATGGTGTGGTGTCAGAATGATGCAAATCTCTTGGATAACCCAATCTTCCGAGTTGACCTCAAACAAAGGAATATCTTTCTCCGCACATCAGGATAATGCGCCTAAATTTGGTCTCATTGGGCGATTATTGTTGCGTGCGGAAGCCATTTCATTGTTGATCCATAACGATGCGATTGTGATTTATATTTTCCCTGAAATGGATGTCTTCTACTTTGTCTGGGGTTTTATGAACTCAAGGGGGATGATGGGGTGGGTGGGCTTAAAGGGTTGAGTCTATTTATTATTTATGGAGATGGTTGTGAATACACAAATTGTGCTTGGTCGACATTTTATTCGGAGCTGGAAGTTGTGTTTCTCCTGCAAAAAAAAGGAATTTACTCACTACTCAGGTCGATTTAAAAAATTCCTCTTCCGTGCGTCTGTCCTACTTTTTATTTTTAGCTGTCAAATGTTAGTTTAGTTAGTTTAGTATAGTTGATTTCTGGATAATATAAGAAAGGTTAAAGGTTAACTGCCACAACGATTTCGAAGAAGGCGAGTTCACCCGCAATTCGATGATTTACTGAAGAGTTTCACATTCAAACTTTCAAGAATATGTCCCTGCTCAAGGCTATTGCCACAAAATTTAGCGATTTCAAGCCGTGCACAAGAAATGAGACGATTTGAAAGAGCTTTCAAATAAAGGGTTTTCCAATAAGAGGTGTTATTTTGGTGTTCAAAGAAAAATGTCATTTTTTGAGATAAATGATCGGATGTTTATTTCATAATAAAGAGGAAGGTATGCCGTTAATAATGAAAAACAACATCAGCCAAATGGCCACCACGAGCACGCATACAGGACCATATCCTTTTCATGAAATTTTCCATAACCAAATCGCAAAGTGGTTGCCCTATGTCCTCGATAGCCTCACGAATGTTATCTTTGAGGTCTTGAATCGACGCTGGGCTGTTGGCGTAGACCTTATCTTTCACGTGGCCCCAAAGGAAGAAGTCGCAAGGTGTTAAATCACAAGATCTCGGTGGCCAATTGTGATCACCTCTTCGAGAGATAACACGGCCCTGAAACTTTTCCCGTAAAAGATCAATGGTTTCGTTGCTTGTGTGGCACGTAGCGCCGTCTTGTTGAATGTTAACGTTGTCCAGATCAATACCATCCAACTCCGACTATAAAAAATCTAAAATCAATAAAAAATTCACGACGACCAAAAAATGCTTTAGTTTTGCGAACTGTGACTGCAAGATTTTCACCATTTTTGTTGTGAATTTGAATAATTTTAATGCGTTGTTGAAGCGTGTATCGTTCCATTTTTAGTAATGGCGTAGTTTCTACTTGTCAAATGTCAAAGAATAAAAGCTCCAAAAGCGACAGCTACCGAAATAGCGGGTCATTCACAATAACACCTCTTATTGGAAAACCCTTTACAAAAAGTGGGGTAGAAATCGAGGCCTTGAGCATGTACAAAAGGTGATCAGAGATTTGACGTCCTAAATCTGTTATGAAGAGGTAGCAATAAATTTTTACCGAGAAATTCGTTTACTACGTATCATTCACAATTGATGAGGGAACCGACTCACGACTCAAAACTCGATATAAATGGATCAACTGAGGTGAAAGAACTCAGTAAATTCATATAGGCGACGCACTGGCAAATAGTTTATCGAGTTGAAATTGACTTTCGAGTTTGATTCATCAAACTTAGATCATGAGAACGATGAGTGAATTTTTTCCGGGCTCAGTTGAATGTAGAGATTCAATTCATGAATCAAAGTCAAAGTCAGTCTGTTGACATTCCAAAAGACTTAAACAACTCACCGCATAACTCAGACTAGCAAACACAGCCCCAGCTGAATTCAATGTCAACCCATCCACATACGCACATCATACAAGTACGCAACCAAATCCGACCTCCCCATAAGCAGAGATTGTCAAGCCAAGCCCTACCGACTGAGCAACGCATCTAATTTTATTAAGTCTTTAACACAGGCGTTCACCAAATCGCCAACTCAACGTACGCACGCACGATAAGCTGCCATCCATTGCTATCAGTTTGTTAAAAACACATTGACCGGTCCGGACCGGGACCATCTTATCAGCTCGGGTATAGGGGTATATAAACAACACCAACCTATCTCCAATCTATATGGACAGAGTCAACGTGTTTATTGTTTATACTCTCTGCCTTTACAGAAAGCAAATACTATAATATCCTTCGGAAAAGAAAATATATACAAAAATTGTACAACACTATGCAAACAAATCGTCCTCGTGCGTGTGGCGCAGATATATATTTGAGTGTGTGTGTGTGTGTACAGAATGAATTTAAGTTGAATTTGTTTGCTTTGTTCCGGCTGGCGAATGACACAACACTCGGCATACAACGCTACATGCGTTGAGAGGCGAGCATTGAGTACCGACAACCGAGAACCGAGAACCGAGGACCGATCCAGAACCGAAGGAAACCCCGGAAGTGGGAGACAATTTGTTGCTGTCACGGAGCACTCAGCGTTTTGTTTGTTGTTGTACAAGTTCACATTCTTGCCAGAAAGCCCATAGGACACAAGTTATCCAATTAGGGTCTATGGGCATAGGCAGAGGGATGTAGGAGTAGCGCCCGCAGGATGAAAGGGGTAAGTGTATTGCTGGGGTGAATACTGAATATCCCTGTGTGCACTAAAGTTGGAACAATGTTTTCTATTTGTAGAGAATTTATACGGTCGGTTTGTCTGTTGGCCAAGGCGAATAATCGACGTCTGGGGCGAATAGCCACGCTATCAGTAAAACATTAACCCAATGAATATTGCAGTGGGCAAGGGACCAACAGCCGACCGTACTCGTGTCGCAGCACATTCGGAAATCTTTATTGGACCTATAAGGCATTTAATGATTTATAAACAGTAATACGGCGATGGAGGTAGAGATTGTTCGTTGCACTGTGGATGATGTATTTGCATGGAACCGATACAGGCGAGGCTGACTTGGAATTGTTCTCGGAATTTGATGCTTTGTTTGCATATAGTTTGGCAAGATATGAAGTCATTTAGGAAATATTTGTATTGTCATAGCGTCAGCGGTTGAGTCGACATTTACTTGGAAGGCGGAAGGCTGGCCAAGCTGAATCTACGGAGTGTGCTGCCACCCAAGATGGGATAAGATAGAACAAAAAGGAACTAACCCATTTTCGTATCAAAATAGGAAGAAATTGTTGGTTCTCACAACTATTTGCATACATTTTATATTTGAAATTAGAGTTTTGGATTGTTGCAAATGTGTCCCGTATCCCATTAGTTAATTGAGAAGGTTTCTTAGAAATTCGGGACACATTCAAGTGGTTATCAGACTGACGTTGGGGTTTGGGGAGTTGAAAAATTTAAGATTTTATAAGTGTGTTGAAGTTTAAGCTAAATTTTATAAATTCCCATGTATATATGTTTATATGTGTTCTGTTCTTCCAGTCGTCCCAAAAATGAAAAACTCCCACAAACGAATGGTTGTGAGAAGCTAGGGTCCCTACAGACCTGTTGCGCCAACTATTTATTTATTTATTTATTATGTGTTCTGTTTGTCAAACTGGGTTCGTTCTTAAAGTACCACTGTTTGCAGAAAAACTTCTAAATTGTCTTCTCCAAAATACGGAAATTTTTCTTTATTCCAATCGTTTTAATTATCACTCTGAATATGACAATGGTTGCAGCTCAAGTAATTCCAAACATATACTATAGAAAGTTGGTTGCCTTCAAACTTTTCTGGCACTTTTTCATGATAACCTACCTGAAATATCGGTGGCAAAGAATTTAATGCGCATGCATGTACATTGTGCCGGTAAAGATTTAGAAAACAACTATAAAACCGAAATAATGGTTGCAATATGCATCTTGGATTAAAGTTCATCTAACATAACATCGTCGGCAATTATTTTCAATGTGAAATTATTATTTGAGGCTCAAGTAGTCGTTTCGAATTTAATTTGGGCAGAACTCACATAGGAAAAATACACCAAAAAAGTCCCACAAAGACCCACAGATCTTTGTCAATTCATCAAAATGTAGTTACCATAACAATTGCTCTATTGGGACGCTTTGTTGAGCTATCAGATTCTAGGCCACATTCTGAGATCTATGCTTTTAATTTGCATCGTCCCGTGGCATAATTAAACGTAATCGTCGCACTGTGCCGCATTTGTACGCATTGCACGACACCCACGGGCCACCGGGCGGAGGCAGTTTTAATCACCGGCTTGCTGCGAGGGAATTAATGAATGCGTCCGCATGAGTAATTCCCCTGTAATCGTTATCTCTCGCGCTTAATTGACAAAGTTGAAAATCATCATCTTGCCGCTTGTTGTCACAATTCGAGTGTGCTACATACACAACAGCAACGTGACAATTTGCTTCCTTAATTACAAAGTTCTCGCACCTCTCGACACAGATCAAGAGCGAGGCAGTGTGCTGTTTTTATAGTTGATAATATCGTCTTACGATTTGTTTTCTTCGCTCCACCGTCCTCCTGCCATACTCTCATGCATGCATGTTCTGCTGCTAGTAAAAATGCGTGACTAAAATCTATATCCAGGCCACATACACACAGCCACACACTTACCCCGACCCGGTGTGAAGTGACGACAGGTATTTGCTCGGTTTTGTGTTTGCTGTGTGCTGCTGCCCCCAAACCAAATGTCAAGGACTTTCATCGATTGCCATATAGAGTGTATGGGGTGGGAAATTGGGTGGCAGCGAGGAGCGACGACTAGGTATAGACCTATGTTCATGTTTTTTCTGTTAACTGGTGGCGGCTGGTGCGCTGGCGAAACCAATTGGTTTATATCTTGAGCTGATTTCAGTTACGTGTGCTGACTCCATTTCCCCGAAGACCCGACGAAAGACAAGAGGATCGAGAGAACAACACCAAAACAAAAAAAAAATCGTTAAATAAATATCAATCACTTAAGCTCCTTGAAGTGGTGTGGAGTAAAGTAGTGGCGGTGGTGTTGGAATAAGATAGATGAACATACACTGTAGAACCACCACCACCACCACCATCATCATCGTCGTCGTCTTCTTCTTCGTTTGTGTGATATTGCGTAATTTATAACGCCACCATGGAGGTGGAGAACCGAGAGGAACTCCGCCACGGCATGGAGCGCGAAACGGGCTTAGAATATGAAGGCAATTTATTTTCTAATATTTTCTTTGACGGAGGGGTCTGTTCGGTTTTTTTTATCGTTTTATTGAAGTGTGAATGGCTTGGGATTAGAGGTTGTGTTTCGAGAGAGCGAACACAAGAAAAGGCATTGAAATGGGTGACGAAAGCCATGGAGACAAATGCTTTTTGTTATGATTTCTTGCGCTGCTTTTGATGGCAAGTATATTGTGCGTGAGAACGACCTTTGATGATGGGTTTCGGGCGGCCAAATGGGTGGCAATTTACACAGTTTGGAAAATAGGATACTTAGAATGTTGACAGGGGTATGAATGATATTGACAAAGCTTAACCGTGGGCACAAAATGATTTATAGACGAAGACGGAATGAATTCACAAGTTGAGGTGTCAGGTCTTTTTTTTTCTTTCTTGCTTTCAACTTCCATAAGCCACAACGAAAACGCCCGCTGAGTAAACTAATTGCTTCATTAAGTTTGCCAACCAATCGTTCCCATGAATAAATGAATGGATGTATTGTCACCTGATTTGTTTGCTTTAAGTATAAATCGTATATCCGCTTTCAAGGTTTTCTTTTTCTCATACCGGACGTTCAGTTGTGATGAATAATAGTTATAAAACATGCTACATAACAGCGACATTGCCTGGGAGTTAACAGACTGAAGGAAGTGAATATATATATATATATTTGAATTGAAAAGGAGCCTAGCGATATGACGACCAGTTTCATTGAGATTCATTGAGTCGAGAAAAGAAGAAGAAAAAGAACAGAGCTCAGGGGAAAGGTCATTTGATGACAAATGGCTATTTGAATCAAAAACGAAATATGGTCAAAATGGAAACAGGCTTCCGGTACACGAATCCAATCGAAGTCCGAGGCAATAGATCAACAAATCGACTTATGTCAAGATTTGCAGTGCTCTTTCTTAAATTCTCTTCCCTAGTTGCAGGAAATGATTCTTTGGTGCATGTATATCTCGAAGCCAACATGTTTCTAAGTAATGGGTCAAGTTATTTTACGCTTCGGGGAGGTCTTGTGGACGATACTTGGGAATACAGCGACGATCAGGCTATCACATTGAAACATTTTTTTTTTTGATATATTAACTGGATATAAACAGTTTCCTTTCGTCTTCTATGGCAAGGGAAATTCCACACAATTTTGTACACTTCTGACTTATGGCATAAAGTACCTACTTTCATTTTGACCTTCCCACTGTGTAGGTTAACAAAAATTTTGTAGGTCAGTTCTTAGGGGGAAATGCACGAAAACTGTCGCTAACCATCCGTCTTTGAAAGGACTTTAAAAGCTAACTGGTCAATCCGGTCCCATAAGCAGTGGTTCTTTATAAAAATCATAAAACTTTGCTGTAAAAAATCAATGTGAGTTCTGCCCTCAACTGCCGAATTGCATCCAAATCATTTTTATTTCCCAATTTCTGACATATTTTCCTAATAAAAACAACTGCATGAAAGTCATGGTCGATGGTTACACGAAAAACATATCTAAGTTCAAGATGCCACGTTGGGCGCCAACTTTTACAAATTTCTATTTTCGCTAAAAGAAACTCATTTCGACTGAATTAAGTGGCTAAAAGCCAAATGAAATTGTACACTCACCCTAGTCCAACAAGAAAAACCCGAATAATTAAACGATTGTGCAAAAACAGCTGCTTTTCACCGACTGGTTCATCATACCAAATCGCGTGATTTTGATTAGAGAAACGATAAATCCACCGCCATATTCCAACCCCAATTTAACAACATTACACCCGCAATTTGCCCAGAAAATGAAATCATACCTCACCCACTCTCATAGAAACCCGTTATACCGTAAATTATCCGTAATTTAAGCTCATTATTCTATATGAAAACTTATCTCGGCAGGAATGAAAACGTTCTTTGTCCCCCGAAAGAACACAAACCATGCGAAGAGAAACAAAACAAAAACAGAGAAAAACCTAAAACGACTTTGAAGGATATCAACATACAAATACAAGACCTTGTCCAAAAAAAAAAACCTCATAGCAAAATCCCCTCTCTGAGTCATTCCCTGTACTAGGGCAAAAGGCAGACCATACCCATACCATCGACAGAAACACACAGAAAAAAAAAGTTTGATTTTCGGTTCGCTAATTTTTGCGCCCTTGTATCCACCAGAGCGCTCAAACATGTGGCTTTGTGTGTTCGGCTTTTTTTTTCGGCCGCTATACGAGTAACACTCGTGTTCGAATAAACCCCGGCTATACAGAGCATTCGCAACTTCAATGGCAATGTTCTGGTTATGGTTTTCGTCGAAATGGCCATTTTTGCTTGAAATATTTTTCCACATGCTCTGGGACACTGAGTCCTTGGCAGGAGAGGAGTGAAATTCTTCGCACTATGGTCTGGAATGGTGTAGTAAACTACCTTTTCCCAGCTGCTGTATTCCATTTTGGGACATAAAATGTTCGTGTTTTGTTGTTTCTTTTATTTTTTTTTGTCTTTCCTGTTGGGCAAACTATCGTGTATCCCAACGCGGTTCTGGACGAGCTGTTTCTTGTGTGTACAGACCAGTAATTTACACCAAACTAGCGATAAGTCTGTAAATAAAAATGGCATTTAATAAATTTTATTGGCTTTCAATTATCTTGTTAGGCCATCAGCCGCCCACCTTTCGGAACAAACCACCAATTAAGTATTGGCTATTAATAAAAAGAAAACTGTTCGATGCGGGTCGTCATTACTTGGCTCGCGGTTGACACATATACAGTATACACACAGCATAAAAACGTTTTCGTGTAATGAACACTGTTTATGGGTTTGTTGGGACGAAATCGACCATTAGCGTTGACGATGGCGCGATGTCATCGTGGCACGTCGTTAGAACTTTGCAAATCATAAATTATCGTAAATTAAGTGTTCATGTAACGAGGCAAAAGGAGAAGGAGAAGGAGACTTTTGTTTGTAGTTAATGGGGGAGTGGCACGACAGTGAGTGTGTTGGGAAACTTTTGCCAATGGGAAGGTGAGGTTTGGTGAACAGACCCAGGGGTCAATTATGATGTGGATTTGAAAAGTCCTTTGTTTTTCCTTGTGATGATGTTGGCCAAGGTGAGGTATGAGGAAATTGAGTTTTAGAGAAGTCTTAAAGGAGTGGGAATGCAGCAACGTTGTGGCCAATGAAGATCAAACTTTATCGCAACTTCGCCACTAAAGTAAAGTCTAAGTAAAGGTACTTTTTTGTGGCAGACATTTAATGGTGAGCTACTGAACTCCTTTTTTTTTGTCGGAAGATCAGGTCAAAAGGGGGTCAGTTGTACTGCAAGACTGGTACTTCCTTCTATTGTGGTAATTATTTCTAACAAATAAGAACCCCCTTCAATTAGTGATGCATTTAGGGTCTGCCTGCAGCTCCTTAAACCTTTCCCTCGCAGTTGTCAATCGCAGTGAATGACCATCAGTTCTTAAATAAACTAGCCTTCTGACGTGCTAAAGGCGTTCCCTCTTTTAAAAGACGACATTCCGAGAGGAATTTATGCCTTCTTACTTCCACCCACAATTATTTAAAACTTATATCCGACTCGACCTATTCTCTATCCTTCTTTTGAAGCCCTCCACTCGTGCGTTAGTATCTTAAAGCAGAAACCTCAAACGCGGTTTACTTCGTAAAACCGGACCCGACGTCGTCTCGAAACAATAACAATAACAATAGCCGTCGGGACGATATCGTTTTTGAAACTTTGATGACCCTAAGAAGTTATATTCTGGCCGAATTTGTTTCACTATCTTCAGCTTTCATTAAATTTGTGGAAAATGAACTGGATTAAGGTCTCAAAGTCGTAATTTTGGCACTTAGCTGCTACTTTTGGAGGTCTATCGTTTCGACGATAATCGTCTGAAAAATTACGGAATGAGTGCCCAGGTTTTAAAACCTTTTTTCTGTTTGTGTTTCTTGGACTTAAAGTTAAAATTTTAAACTAATATTAATAACAGGAAATGCCCCTCTGAGCTTCGCATAAGAAATCACTTGGCAGTCTTATTTTTTCGTTGATCTGAAATTTCCAACCGTCCATCTCTGTATTGAATAAATTTTCTTCTAACTTCGTAAAAAGCCTCTTTACTGGTCAATGTGTCAGCGGGAAAAAAGATGTTTGACGAAGTGAAGAACTTGGAGTTCTTGTGTTAAAATTTTAAACTAATTTTAATTAAAACCGGACCCGACGTCACAACACCAGGCTTAAAAACCTTTTTACTGGTCAATATGACAGCTGGAAATTAATATGTTTGACGAAGTGAAGAACTTTTTGAGTTGTTGTGTTAAAATTGTAAACTAATATTAATTAAAACCCTGCAAAGAATACTTTTAACTTGCTTGTATTTGCTTTTTATTTTCAGGTAAGATTTTAACTACTTCCCATTGTGAATATGCAGATGCTTAAATCAGTTTTTGGGTGAGTAAATGTGAAACGTGCATAACAAAAATTCAGCGAATTTTCAAATTTTTATTGAAGCTGACAGTTTCAAAAATTTCATGCGAATGTCAGTCTTAAAAGGACATTTACATTTTTTACAGTGTAGGCTTAAAAAAACAAAAACGTGTATAACAAAAATTCAGCGAAGTTTCAAATTTTTATCGAAGCTGACAGTTTCACAAATTTTATGCGAATGTCAGTCTCAAAACGACATTTACATTTTTTACAGTGTAGGCTTAAAATAACAAAAAGAAACCCGCTGCCCATCTGTATTGACATAGTTGCAATTTATGTTTCAAGCATAAACATCTCTAAAATGAAGTCCAAAATGTCAAAGCTGTTAGATGGTTACAAATAAACGCGGACATAATTTGTAAATGTGAAAAAAATACTATTGGAAATTTTTTAACAGCACGCGTTGTTTAAATTCTCGTTAAGTACACCACTTGTACTCGCTATGACAGTCCCTCATCCACAGGTCAATAGGCGCACTTGTCAAGCTGCAATTCACTGAAGGACTCGTGACTCATCAGTCGCCATGTCAAAAATGAAACAAAAAAAATCACCCGTTGTTATGTTTCAATTGGAAAATCATAAAGCATAAAATATCCCAAGTGTCAATATTAATTATCGTATCAAACAGTATCTGATTGACATATTGCGGCTACCAATGGTTCGGTTGGATTTTCAGTGCACATTGCCCCCATGAATTTCAACACACACATTGGCAGAACTCTTCTGCATAGATTTGGGACACGTTGTCGGCTTCCTCTCAAAGCGCCCACCTTCGGCTTTGTTAGTTTCGCCTGTCAGTAACAAACACAAACACAAACACACACACAATGTCCTTGTATGCACATGCTATTGTTAACTAACATTCCCCTTGAGGACATCGAACCGAAAAGCACACAAAACAACAATCAATACACCCAACAAAATCAGGCAGACACAGTTCAATTGGCAATGTGAAGTGGACTCCGCTGCAGATTACACCATAGAACACTGCGCCGTCGACTTGAATCGTTGTGTCGTGTGTCATATATATAATAGCAGGACCGAGTGCTATAAAAATAGCACCAATGACGTTCACCACGCCTGCCTCATTTGGCCAAACACATATCCAGACTCAGTATACTGTTCTGTGGATCATTATTAACTCATCTCGTATATAGCTGCTGCTGTTACGTGGTATATCTGTCTATGGGTAGACGGCAGCGTATTGCCTGATTTCGATTTCATGTTCGAGTCTCCACTTATGGGGTCTGTTGGTTTGGTTTCAGAGGCGAGTCATATAAAAAATACGCACACACACTCAGACAACGTGTGTAACAATAAGCACTGAAAAGAAACCAATCGCATGGCTTTGACACATCTGTCGATTGACGTGCTTTCGGCCCGACTCGGGTGGTTTACGACGGCCATTGATTAAATGTCTGGTCCATTCAATTTGTGTATGTGTGGATTTATCTAATGGTTATGTCCTTTTATATTGAAAATCCATTAAGTTTGCATTTTTATTTTCGCATTAGGTCGCGCAAATAAACAGCAGGGGTCGACAGAGGTTAGTCGTCGGAACGGATTTATGCAGGTTTCGGCCTTCTGATGTGGTTTGGGGCGAAAAAACAAATGAAGTGCAGTTTGGAAGTTTAGAATGGGCCAAAGGAGGTGTAAAGTCACTGAAAAGTTGAAATCTGTATTACAAATCATTGCTACTTGTAAAACTCATTCATTTAGCAAAGACGTCAACCAAAATAATTGTTTTCTAGCACCTATCGGTCGCTGTTGGTAACTAGAACTCCTTATAAATCGAACCTTATTGCGCATAATTTTTTTTTTTTGACGTTTTAACAAGTGTCTTGAGTATCGATCGTGATAAAGAGATTTTAGTTTGTGCTGAACTTTTTGGAATTTGAACTTGGATCTTCGTTATGAGTGCCGCCCCAATGAGACTTGAAGAAACTGATGCGTCAAACAGGTGAAATAACAAATAAGTTCCAGAACTTTATTCCGTTGGGGTCAATGTATTTAGCTGACAAAAATCCGCAAAAGCATATGTCGAAGTCAGAGACATTTATATCAAGTCAACATCCGAAGGTAAGAAACCTTGCTTTAGAATTTTAAAATCGGGGATGTGTCAAACTAAAAGCCTGTGGTCGAACTACCCATACCTAGGTGCCATCTTAATTCTTTTTTGTTCCAACTTACTTACTAAGCGAGGGGTCCGAGGTTCGAATCCAAAAAAAAAAACCAAATTCCAACTAATGTTTTTTTTCCGCTGCGCCACCTCTCGCGAACGTCTGACAAACATCCGAGAATATAACTGTCATGAAGGAGCTTCTCAATTAGCCGTTTGGACCCGGCATAAAATTGTGGATCCGTTCCATTCGTCCCAAAAAATGAAAAACTCACACAAACGAATATTTGTGAGAAGCTAGGCTTCGGGTCCCTACAGACCTGTTGCGCCAACTGTTTATTTATTTTTTACTCAGGTCGCGCTAACGTACTGAGAGAATTTGCCCCCCAACCCGAAAACATTTTCCAAATATGCCCAATCCATTTCGAACATTTTTCAATCTGAAAAACCCCGCTCAGCTAACCGTTTTCGACAGATTTTGGAAAGGTTTGCGATCGATTTTTCTTTGACTTTGACTTTTAACACAAAGGGGCCCAACAACTTTGAATACTCTATACTTAGGTCTGCTCACAAAGCAAAATGTACATTTCCAAGAAACGTCTCTCTTTTGTAATACACATCCCTGAAAGGAAATTTTCCATCCGTACCTGGTGGTTCTTGTAAAATCAAAGAAGCAAAGATGCAGTCTTCATGAATGACTTGCATTTGTAAAGTTAACTACTCCTTGGAGAGTTAATTAATTTGAGAGAAGCAGTTACCATTCCCGAGCTGGTGTATGGGGATATTCCTTTCACATCGATTAGGAGAAGGTGTGTCTTTGTAAATTCCAAGGGAATTCAGCTGCAAGTTCTGTTTCTCATTGTGGATGAAGATGCCGTAGTTTTTGTGAAGGTCTTTTACAATGTTATCCATTACTCATGGGATTGCATATGAAAGTCAACAATTATCTTCTATAAATTTATATACTTCTTCATGACTTCATCGTGGTGTCATAAAGTCAACCGAGTCAAAGAAAATCAAGGACGGGAGTACATACTTAAAATAGGGACCAGTTTTCAACTCTAGCCAATTCTACTGAAATGTATTCCAATCAGTCGAGTGTACACGAATTGATTGGGACCCGATGTTAACTGAGCCACGTGTGTCAAAATATCAAAATCTAGCGACTTTGACTCGAGTGAATTTATGCCAGTCCAGTAGAGTCAATCAGCTTTGCTGAAACTAAGCTGCCAGAGAATTAAAAGTGCCCAAGATAACCCTCGGCGATGGAGTCTTTCATTTGCAGCTAAGTTTTTATTGTGAATTGGGAATTTTCCAAAAACATCGGATGAAAATTTTTCGAAAGTCACACCAAGTCACTTAAGAAATCAAAGTCAAATCAGATCAAAAGGATTTGGGGTGTCTAGGAGCATATTTCAAGTAATTTTAGAGAGTCACATTTCACTAGACATTTTTATGTTCAAGCCAACTCCAGGCGACTGGTTCGCTTGGATTTAGAGAGATGAATGTGAAGATCACTGGATCTGTAACTATTGAAATTCACTTGAGATCTGGACGCCCAAATCACAACTGATTGGCAGTCAGTTGTATGGAAGACTTTATTTTTTAAAGAATAGCTTGTCACGTATGCATTTTCTAATGAAAGTCAAACAAAGTCACGTTAGAGCTGTAAGCCGAAGTCAACTGTAGAGGACTGAGCACTGCGTCAATTGGAGTCAATGACTAAATGTGAGTTTCGTGTTGGACTGTGCATTATTTTCACTATGTCAGTCGAAGTGGAATTTCATTGACTGTTTAAAGTCACACCAAGTCAGTTGGGAGATAACCCAAATCAAGTCGTCGATGAGTGGTGTAATTGAGATCATTAGAGGGAGTTTTATGTTTTAAATGCGCTTTGAAATTATTTTTAAAGAAAGTTGCGTAACTCGATATAAGCAATTTGTTTAACTTTGTAAATTGCTTAAAGTCAAACCAAGTCATTTAAGAACTTAAACTGGTACATACTTTCCTAATTGAAGTCACAAGAAATTACTCAATGAATTGAAGAAGATCGTTCCAATTGGACTGTGGATTGCGACTGTAAGTTGATTTTTTCCCCAAAATATCGGCAAGTCACTCGAGGACTTTAACGCCAGTCAATTGAAGTCAAACGAGAGTTTCGAGGGTACACTTAGATTTTCTTCAACAACTCCGGATGGGGAATTGTTGAACTAAACATTTCCCATCCGGAAATCAAACATCGGTTTGAATTGTTAAATTGCTGAAAGTCACACCAAGTCACTCGAGGACATTTAAGCCAGTCAATTGAAGTCAAACGAGAGTTTCGAGGGTACACTTAGATTTTCTTCAACAACTCCGGATGGGGAATTGTTGAACTAAACATTTCCTATCCGGAAGTCAAACATCGGTTTGACTTGATAAGTTGCTGAAAGTCATACATAGTCATTCAAGGACCTAGAGCCCAGTCAATTAGAGTCTAACGACCGAATGTGAATTTCGTCGGTAGCTTCGAGGGTCGTCTTCAATTTTTTTTTTTTAAGGTACACCTCAAAACTGCAAGTTAAAACGTTTTTCAAAGAGACGGACAATAGGCTGACTTGATAAATATTTAGAAGTCGCACCAAATAACTTGACAGGTTGAAGCCCCCACATCATTTAGCTGAGTCCCATCCTATATTTTCATTTATATCCTGATGGAAACCAATGCACCCCCTCTGTTCTCCTCTGTTCTCGGCTGTCCACCTCCGACATAAAACTATACCTAACTATTTCTCGTCACAAAGCAGACAATTGCCTGTTCCATTGCGTCCGCTCTACAGCATTAGACTCGTGTCATGTCCCACGTCAACTTAGTCCTTCGTTTCCATTCGCCCTGTAACAAAATCCCCGACCCCCTTAAAGCCACTCACAATGACCTTAGCTCTGTTAAAGTCCAACGTCTTCCGCAGCTGAACATCCCAAGCTTCTTCAATTCCCCTAATTATTACAATAACATCTACAAGCCACTTTCAACACTGTCAACAAAATTGAGAAAAAAAAAACCAACCCCCAACCACTCCAACCCTAAGAATAAAAATAAAATCTGTCGCTGTAACCTTTCTCATTTCTTTGTGTGCGCGAAAGTTCTCATTTCGGTTTTTTCTCTCACCATAATTGCGTTATCGATTTTACAACTCCCCCGTCGCCGGCTGAATATATGGGTTCAAATGCTAAATGGCTTACCCGTGTAAGCCATCACTCAAAATTCCAACTTTAGACATTTTTCACGAACAACAGCAGCCCGCACACAAATTGGCACGCGAACTTTCTTCCACACTCCACACTCCCTCGTTTATTAAACAAGCCAACTTTGATTTTTAGACCTAAAAATACACAATGAAACAAAGATGTGTGTTGCTGAGGCGAGGGGTTGAGACTTGCGATGCGAGTTACTTCAAATGGATGGCTGTACCCTGTACGTACGTTTACCCTCGTACCCTAGTCCTTGTTCGGGGACTTGTGCTGGTGGTTCGCCTCTCAGTCGTTTGCGCGATTTTCTTCTTCATCTCTCTCTGTGTGTGACTCTCGCAATGTGATTTTGTACCGAAAGGCCAGCGCCAGCACAAAGCACAAATAAAAATCAATAAAGCAAGGAAAACACTCGTGGGTTTGGTTTATTTGCCATTTCGGGGTCAGAGAACAGAGTCGTTTATGCTGTTTTTGTGTTGCTTCCAAAACGATTTTCGCTCTAACTTGTGAGAGTCGGCTTTTTTAGGTCTGCCAAAGTGGAAATTTTCTTTAAATCCACCCTTCTGCTCCAGGCAATCTGTTTTCTTATTGATATCTGTATATCATCGGTGAGGGTCGTCGCATGCAATAACCTCCCTTCCATCCAATCCACACACAGATGTAAGTCTGAAATGGACCCCTTTTGTCTGTAGCGAGGCACACGTATCTATATATATTTTGTAGTATGGCGAAAATATAAATATTTATATTTCCTATTCCCCCGTTGACGACGACAAGTGAATTGCACTACAAACTATGTGTGTCCTTACAGGAAGAACAAAGAAAAACATCCCACTCGTCGGTTTTGCTTGCAGTTCCGGAGGTTTTTTTTTCTATTTTTTTTTTTTCTGCTGAGAGATACGTTTTCCTTGCCATTTTCAGTTCGACTCGACTATAGGAGGAGAAGACATGCCTTATTCATGGTTATACACACAGCAGCTGCATCCAGTCTCTGAAGTCATTTAATGGATATATTTTGTCGTCATGTTGTCTACAGTGGAGGCCATAAGTGTGTGGCCCCGATTATCAAGATGGGAATGGTGCAGCCTGTGCTTGTGTGTACCGCTGCAAATAAATTGCGCCTAGCTACCTATATACCTAATTATGTAATGAGGTATCGATTGGATATATATTGTCCTCACACATCTTTGGGCTTCAACTCTCGGATGGATGGTTTTTGTTATCTTTGAGTGCGGTACGAGTATCTCAATCGGAGCTTGAACTAATAACGCATTCAGAGTGCAAACAGGTTAAGCACACACCGGTCCAACGGAGACGACGACTTTTACTCTCATTATCTGTCCTTTTAAAGTAATGTTTCACTTGGACTTGTCATGAGATTAGATAATCGAGTTGAGTGGGGCATACGTATGAACGTATTGAGTTGGCGCTTTCAGTGGAAAGCGATTTAAAGTAATTTACTGTCACATATCCGTTGTCAGGGGGGCAAGTGGGTCTTCTTTTTTTTTCGATTGGACCGAGGGTCGTATCGTTGTCACCTGTCAATGGCCAGAGACCGGTTTAACGGCCTGTCACTGTGTCGAAGAATTTAAACGGGATCAATGATGGCGGGCGGAAGTTGCCAGGGTAAGTATTCTATGGGCTGAGTGATGGGACTGGGTTTGTTTTGCCTGCATAACGCACACAAATCCTCAAACATAAACAACGAATGAGGATTGAGCTTCCTCAAATTTTCATACAGCCAATTGTACCCTTGTCATATAATCAGGGTCGGCATTCTGTAAGGCGAAACGTTCAAACGTTTTCATGTGCACGAAGAGATTTGCTTGGGTCACATAGGGCAAATCATTCTTGGGGACGTTTCGTTTTTATGTCAATGCGAAGAGTCAAAGTGTCGGAAACCGATTTTTGTGGTACAGAAACCTCGGTATAAGTGATTGCTAACGAGGGGAACTAAGTTTTGTTTCCGAGACATATTGCTTGCTCCAAGGATGCGGTAATTCGACTCCTTATCTGTCATACGTAGTCCAGTGGTAATTTTAGAAAACCGCAAACTGGAAAAGTCAAAAGTTAGAGCCGTTCGGGTTCAAGTAGGACCGCCTTTTACGAGCTCTTCCTCTACTTGTGGCTAAAATCGAAGACTCTAAAGAGTTGATGTATATCCGGTGTCTATATGCCCTATCCATCTCAAGACGCTGTTTGTTCTGTTCAAGCGTCACTGTATAGTTCGCCATTGAACCGCCTCCTTCAAGAACCCGTCAACGGAGTCGTCAGCGAATATCTGCCGAAGAATTGTTCTCTCGAGCCAGCGAAAAATGTACTCACCTGCTTTTGAAAGCGTCTTAAAGACTTGTGGTTCTAAAGTGGTTTCGATCTCTGCTAAACACTAAAATAGCTTTTTGAAACAAGCGAACAAATCTGTCAAATAACGCCTCGCTGTCTGTTGATCCATGGGATATGAGGACGCGATAAGTTGACCTACAACGCCAAACAAACAACCGCTGTACTGCATTTGTCCGTATTCAAGTTAGGATGCAAACTTTGGTTGTTGTCTTAGCTTATACTCTTAGAAGGCTTCGCAAATCGCGTCGGCAATATTTACCCAAATTGATTTCAATTCAAAATTTTGTGGACATGCATGGAATGAAAAAATATAAATAAACAGGTCCATTTAGGACCTAAGGGAAGAATGAAAGACGTCTGCAGTTTTCTGTCGTATTCGTATCCCAAACGCTTTAAACTTTATGTCAAACAGAACAGGGACAAAAAAGTTTCGAGGTGGAATTCGTGGCTTTTGTAAGGCGAAACCTGAGACCTCCCGTTTGGTATTGCAGTCACTGAATCCACTTGAACTTCGGAGACTTTTTTCTTAAACAAAGGCTTTCATATCACATTTGTCCTTCAGCTGAAGCCACGCTGTTGCATTTATAACGTTTATGCGAGAAGTTTGTCATCGATAAGCATTGCGAAAAATTGTTTATCGGACAGTGCCAGGCATTGCATACATTTTAGGCTTTCCATGAGTCCAGTAGTTATGAATCAGCGTCCCAAATGTGTGCCTCAGTAACTCTGCTTGTAGATTAAAGCTACGTTGTTTAGTCACTAATGATTCACTTACCAAAATAAGACTATCGCGGTTTCATGTTGCTTCTGACCGCTCGCAACGAAACTGGTTTGGATAAAAAACATTCTTACAGCTGCTGCAGATTGTACAGAAATCTATTCCCAAAGGTTCTTCCAAAAGTATTGTTCAAAATATCGTGAGGTTAAAATTAGTTCAGAAACTACGTCAAGACCATCTAGGAAAACCTTACCTTGAGGTAGAAGACATATCTGATAGCCCACTCAAAGATCTACTAGGATTCATCATCACGTCCGGTATCATGGGCGAGCTCTAAATGGAGGAAATCACAATAGGCCCAACTCTGGTAACTTGCTTCCACCTCCCCCAAACAATCTCAATCTAAATCTAGTTCAGAGACTGTAGCGCCCTCTAACGAAATGGAATTGAAGCACTTTCAAAGAAGATATTAGCTTCCCCTGATGTTGATGTTCCCGGGTGGTTCTTCTCAACAAATATGGCAATGAATGTCAAAGCACGACATCGATAGCAAAAGCCACTAAAGTACTCAATTTAAAATGGGGTACCACAGGGCTGTGGAATAGGACTGTTTGTGTTCTGTTGTTGATGTCGTTCCCCATTTTACTCTCTTTACTAGTTTCCTTGGGTTTTTTTCCAACAAAGTGCAACGATAACAAAACAAAAAATCATTCAAAAACCTTTGAAACAGACAGTTTAAAATGGGGTACCACAGGGCTGTGGAATAGGACTGTTTGTGTTCTGTTGTTGGTGTAAGTTACCCATTTTACTCTCTTTACTAGTTTCCTTGGGTTTTTTTTTCCAACAAAGTGCAATGATAACAAAACAAAAACCCATTCAAAAACCCTTGAAACAGACAGTTTAAAATGGGGTACCACAGGGCTGTCGAATAGGACTGTTTGTGTTCTGTTGTTGGTGTCGTTACCCATTTTACTCTCTTTACTAGTTTCCTTGGGTTTTTTTTCCAACAAAGTGCAACGATAACAAAACAAAAACCCTTGAAACAGACAGTTTAAAATGGGGTACCACAGGGCTGTGGAATAGGACTGTTTGTGTTCTGTTGTTGGTGTCGTTACCCATTTTACTCTCTTTACTAGTTTCCTTGGGTTTTTTTTCCAACAAAGTGCAACGATAACAAAACAAAAATTCATTCAAAAACCCTTGAAACAGACAGTTTAAAATGGGGTACCACAGGGCTGTCGAATAGGACTGTTTGTGTTCTGTTGTTGGTGTAAGTTACCCATTTTACTCTCTTTACTAGTTTCCTTGGGTTTTTTTTCCAACAAAGTGCAATGATAACAAAACAAAAACCCATTCAAAAACCCTTGAAACAGACAGTTTAAAATGGGGTACCACAGGGCTGCGTGACTGGTCGCGTTTTGCGTTGTTATACTCATCGCCGTACAGAAAATAAAAAGCAAACATCGCCCAGTCTTCTGCATTTATCGGAAATTGCATGGAGCTACCGCCAGTCTGCATAAATCAAAATCTCCGCCCCTGCCAATCCCCAATTTAATGGTTTACTCGAAACTTTCCGGGCCAACAAACATTCAGTGTTATTGCCCACTTCTCGAAGTATAATGCTGAAAGGTAGATTCCCATTTCCCCCCCTATGCGGAAAAGTTTTACCTTTTTTTACTGTGTAAATAAAAGAACAACTTAACACCGTCACACTCGAATGGCTTAAGCGGCAGCGGTAGCAACAACAACCTCCTTCCTCGATACCTGCGCGTCTATTTACACAAAACTTATAGTTGTCGTCATATTCACTGCGAAGAGGCAGCTCTACATAGCCTTAACCGGAAATATCCATAACTAAAATGCATCCCCTTAGCCCGCAGAAAAGTTCACCATACTCACAGCATGGTGGCTTCCCTTGGCATAGTCATAGGCAAAGCATACATCACAACAAAGAAAGGCAGAAAAAAAAAGAAGAGAAAAAGATTAAACTGTCTCTTCATTGTTGAGCACAGTCAGCTTGGCGACACGCTTTGTGTTTGTCAACGAAAAACGAGGGTATCCAAATTAAAATATGAAAACTTTGCGCATACACACAGTAAAGAGCAGAAACGACGAATTCAGTTTCAGACTCCCACATGTACCTCAACCATATGAGGTGGCCTAGGACTGGGATTGGGACAGCATGTGTCTCGGAGCCCCCTCAGCCGATTTCCATTTATATATACGAGTATAAACACGGCTGTCACTCCATGGATGTGTCTGGAGCGCACGCACACTGATGATGCTTTTTGTGACCCCGAACACACAGCTTCTCAGCTTTTTGCGATTGATGATGACACGACGCATTAAATATAATTAATGGATCTTAATTTAGTTCTTTCGTTGGTGAGATTAAAGTTTTAAGCCGAGAGGCGGCTGTGCCCTGACACAGTTCACTTATGCGCGAGTATGGGAGAGATGGCATATCATGGGAGATGAACTGAAGGACTCATGTATCGCTTTCTGTATGTGGACGGGCGACCGAGATAAAGTTGTTCGGCTTGAATCAAGCAGGAAATGTATGGCCAAAGTGTGTTGCATCGCATTATCGCACTGTGCGAATATGCGAACTGCAAATGGCTGGTATAGCAGCGAAGGCAGACGAACCGACTCAGACCGGTCGTGAATGAGTGTTCTTGTTTTTGCACTCGCATTCGCATATTAATCATGCTAAGCGAGGACGTCTCGTAATCTCTGAATTCCTTGAGATATCATGAGTTTGTATACTCATTGAAGTGGCAAAGGGAACAAATACCCAAGTGATTACTCACGATGTTGTCAGACGAAGTTTGACAAAGAAACTGATTTTTTTCTTCATATTATCTGTATCAAGTGGAAGGAAGTTGTTGGGGGGATGTCTCCTTGAGGGATGGCCTGTAGACTGAGCACTTAATAGATTCTGTTGAGTATTGATGGAAAATCTGTGCTTGTGACAGATCTGCTCATAAAAATTGGCGTCGTATCTGCGCACATGAAACGTAAACGTCTGCCTTCTTCCTTTTATCTCTCGCCTCGAGTCCGATGGGAGTCAGGTATGTTCAATTTGTTATATTGACTCCTGGGTATGGACGATCTGTTTGAAAGTTGTCAGTGATCATTCCTTGGCAACTGAATTGTAAGGTGGCAATGAAGTTAGGTGAATTATCACTGATGTACGTAAGGGGTGCAATTTTTCAATGAAAATACCGAAAAAATGGAAGTAGGTACGTCAAAAAACTTGTCAAAAAATTGCGTTAAGAAAGCTTGGAAAATGAATTTGAAAAAATGGGTTGAAAAACGTTTCAAAAACTCCATAAAAACGCTTCTGAAAACACATCTGAAAGACACTCTGAAAAAACGAAAAACTCATCAAAAATTTTTCCGAAAACGTGACGGAAAATAAGCGAAAGTCGTAACGACAAAACAATTCAAAAAACGTTTTTTGAAATGGGTAAAAAAACAATTGAAAAGGGCTTAGGAACTTGTCGGAAAATGCACCAAAAAGCGCTTGGAAAAATGCGTTGTAAACTCCCCAATAACGTGTCGGAAAATGCGTTGAAAACGTAAATCAAGTCGAAGAATATGTAAAAAACGGGCAGAAAAAACTCGATGAAAAATCCTTTAAAAACTCACCAAAGAAGCGTGTTAATAAATCGAATAGCAAAATTGGCGGAAAAAGCGCCGGAAAATGCGTTGGAAACGAAAAACGCGTCCAAAAATCAGTCAAAAAACGTAACGGAAAACGTCGAAGAATATGTTAGAAAACGGGCCGAAAAATTGGACGGAAAATGTTTTTAAAATTCCCCCGTAGATTGTGTCAAAAAAACGACTAGAAAAATATGCCGAAAACGCTTAAAAAAACGCGTCGGAGAATATGCGTTGAGAGCTCCCCAATAACGTGTCGGAAAATGCGTTGAAAACTTAAAACAAGTCGAAGAATATGTAAAAAGCGGGCAGAAAAAACTCGATGAAAAATCCTTTAAAAACTCACCAAAGAAACGTGTTAAAAAAAACTAATAGAAAAATTGACGGAAAAAAGCGTCGGAAACGAAAAACGCGTCCAAAAATCTGTCAAACAACGTAACGAAAAATTCGACGGAAAATGCTCTTAAAATTCCCCCGTAGAACGTGTCAAAAAACGAATAGAAAAATATGCCGAAAACACTTCGAAAAACGCGTCGGAGAATATGCGTTTCCAAAAATCTGTCAAAATCTGTTAAAAGCTTCGAAGAATATGTGAGAAAACGGGCCGAAAAATTCGACGGAAAATGCTTTTAAAACTCTCCCAACGAACGTCTCAAAAAAAAAAAATAGAAAAATAGGCGTTGAAAACGAAAAACAAAATCTGTCAAAAAACGTAACAAGCGTCGAAGAATATGTCAGAAAACGGGCCAAACAATTCGACGGAAAATTCTTAAAAGACTCTCCCAAAGAAAGTCTCAAAAAGAAAAAAATAGAATAATAGGCCGAAAAACGCGTCGGAACATACACTGAAAACGAGAAACGCATCAACAAAGTGTGTCAAAAGTAACGAAAAACACGGCGGGAAAAAAAAAACGGTCAAAAAACTCGACGGAGAATGCTTTTAAAATTTACCCAAAGAATGTGTCAAAAAACGAATAGAAAAATATACCGAAAACGCTTCGAAAAACGCGTCGGAGAATATGCGTTGAAAACGAAAAATGTTTCCAAAAATCTGTCAAAAAACGTAACGTAAAACGCTTCGAAAAAGGCACCCGAAAATGAACCGATAAAAGTGTCGGAAAATGGGCCGAAAACTATTCAAAAACGCGTCGAACAACACATCAGAAATGCGTTAAGAAACGAGAAATCTTTCGAAAATTGTGCCAGCAAATGCATCGAAAATCGTCTCGAAAAACCTGTCAGAAAGTGCACTTAAAAAAGCTTCAAACGTTTAACATCATCATGCATCGACGTAGGAAAATGCGATAGGAAGACGGCGAATATTTATTTTATTCCGTCAACTGCGTTTTCGTTGTGGTTTTCCATTGAGTTCATTCACTCCTTGATACCTCCGTTCACAAGAGCGACTATCGGACGTTGAGCAACGCGTTGAACGCACTCGGTAGATGACAGTTGTACTGTAGCGCACCATGAACGTTCATGACTGCGTTAGGCCAAGATTTGATCGATGCAGCGCTTCAAATCGCGGCCACATTTTGTCGCACATAGCACAGCTAATGTCACAGAAAGACGCTTAAAGCTGATCAAGAACGGATAATGTGTAGGAAATTATTCTAAAATCTTTGCTCAACACGCGGTAAAACTCTGCCCAAGACCTACACCAGCTCGTAAATAAATAACCCTCATATTTTTGGTTTAAAAAGATTTCCAATCATCCCCGTTCCTTCAACAGAATTGAGAGCCGCGTTTTTTAGACTTATGGTCGTCGAATATTTCAAATAGTTGAGTGTGGTAAACTTCTATGGTATACCTTGGGCAAGTTTTTGAGCGACTGGTGAGTTTGAAAAAGAACTGGTGACATCCGTGGTTGTTTTAAAATTGACCTACCCACTGCGCCATTAAGAGGCCGTCACAACTGCTGACAATTGTTTTAAAATGACCCAAAGTGGACGTCCATGTAAGCGGCGCGCGTCAGATTTCATTACACGTACCGCAGAACGAAAAATCCATTCATCAAGTTCCAGCCCTGAGTTTAATTTGTTTCAAACTGCACCCACTTCTGCCAGTAGTCCCATTCCAAATGCCGCCACTCGCTTGAACCCCGATCTCCAGTGTCAAATGATTTATATTCCCCGCTGTCGAATGACTGTTTTCGCGTTACCCGCACTCTCGTCGGGATTGACTTTTAGTATTTCATAAAAAGCTCCATCACGCTTAAATATAGATGTCTTAAAAAATATAAATAAAAGACAAACCATGACAACATAAAGCAATTCATTTGCTTTGCTCAGCGAGCAATTGGCACAGCAGCAGTCAGCGCACAGATCGTGTTCATATGACATGTCAATGCCGTCGCATATGCCTGGCTGTATAAAAAGAGTAACCGAAAATAAATAAATAAAATAAAATTTCTATCTAAGTGCAGCACCAGCAGCACAAACATGAAATCCAACACACACACGCTGGCAGCGCAGTTTATATATATTTTTAGCTTTAGGAATTCGGAAAAGCAACGTAACCGCGCGCACTTGCTCTCAAGTACGAGTGGGGCACACAATGCGCGCTTTCAAACAAACTGAATGACCTTAAGATACTGTCAGATACAAGACCGCACTAAAATGCTGCCTCACGTTGTATCGATCGGTCCACCAAAACAATTAAAAACACAGTCAACGCGTGGTTCTAATTTTAGAACCAACAAAAAACGGCACAAATTCGCGCAGCGTGTGTGTGACGGGAAAACAATTTTATTAAATGTGCATTTTCGCCGTCCGATTTCCGATTCAAAAAGAACGGAACGGAATCATCCGCCCCTCACCGGCCCACTGTGTATGCGTATCTCTTTCATCTTTTTGTGACATGGCGTGTATGGTGTATCTATAATGCACGATTGCATAAATTGAAAGACACCGAAAGTTTTTCAATAGCTTTTCCATCTTCTTTTTTTCGCAGCGTTTTCATTTCGGTCATACCTCAGCGGTCTTTGACTCACAAACTATGCGAGGGAGAGCTCGATACGCGTCCGGACGTTTCGGGTAAATTTGTTATTTTCATGCGCGGATTTAAAAAAAAAAAAAAGGAAGAGAAAATATTTCACAAAAATTTATTTCCGACGCCTCGCCCGCCTGATTCAATTTTGATTCAAAAAGTGAAAAAAAACGGCAACGAATTTCGGTCTATTTGTTGAATGGGGTGTGTAAGCGATTTGACAAATTGCATCGCTTTGTATCCGATTTCGATTTGGGGAGCGAATCCAGCGAGTATCTTGACAGTCGATTTTTCGAAAAGTCCACACCGCAGAAATATTGCGGACCATAAACGTGGTGATTGTTGTCGGTTTCAGGGAATGGGGGGTGGCTATTTTATTGGTATTTTGTGTGAATATGTTTGCATGAATATTTTAGCCGCCCGAAATTGACAGCCGAATGGCTTACAAATCGAAGTTGACGTTGCTCGATGCACTGTCACCGAATTGTAAGTGAAAGTTTTGGGTCATGAGTTGAGTTGAGTGTGCCAGGGAGGGGGAGTGAGAAACGGTCTCGATTCACTTGGGGAACATGTTTATTTTTGCCGTATTCTTGCAGTGAGTGATATGTGGATTATGCTGGGGATACATTCAGCTGTCATGAGGTGAATATCCGAGTGGAATGGACAGGGGAAGGCAATTTTGATGTCACTTTTGAACGACAAAGGGTGCAGCTTGAATTGGTGCTGAGATGTTATTCGGCCATTTATTGATTGTTCGAGATTCCGACTTTCTAGTAGCTTGCTCTCTACGAGTTGTTCAAAGGGTCGGTTAAAGGGTCAAATAAGTCATAACAAATAAGGTTCCAATTGCTTCTTCGACGATTTTCAATCCCCAAAAATCTATTTAAAGATGAACTAACTTAACGAACTTTTTGATCTAAGTAGAAAATAAAAGGTTGAGCGCTTTTGAACTTGGCTATGGGCTGGCTCCTTTTATGCTCGTATTTTGATCACAGTTGCTTTTTGAACTGTAACCGTTTCTAGTCATGGATTCGACACCTTGCATCTTTTTTAAAGTTGGCTTAGTATAGAGTCTGACGATTTGTTGAAGAATTTGTCGTTCGACTGCGATGAAGAATCTCGTCCTCTTTAATTCGCCTGCTTCACTGACTATGATGAAGGTCTCTACAATCCCTCCTCAGTTGGTTTTGAGATGGCGATAATACTGCTCAGTGTCTTCACTTCAGATGACTTTTGGTTTTGAACAGCAAAAGGGAAGCTATAACTTTGAGTAACTTGTGACAACATAAGACCGTCATACTCGGCCCTTAACTATTTTAGTTCACTTACCATCGAGGTCCAAAACTTGGGTAAATATTAACTTTCCCGAGACAAACATCCAACACGCATGTTAGACGAATTATGATCCTTCTTATCAGGTGTGATTGCTATGCCAACACTACGTTTCTAGTGGGTTACCCCATCATGAAGGCAGAACTAGTCGGAGCTTCCAATTTATAGCCAGACTTTTTTGATGTCTGCATGACCTTCAACTACCAAGTTCGTCAAAAAGATCGTTTCCTAAAAAGTGTCCGGAGAATTGTGTTTTCCTTCTCCAAGTCTTAAAAGTGTCTGCGCAAATCGTTTGCATAAAAAGTCATCTCCTTCGATTTAGAATAGCTCGCCCCATGTAAAATTTAGCTCATCTTTTCTGCTTAATTTCTAGCCCAACTCTGCAGTTTTACCGCATGCGTCCTATGTGAGTCGCATCGTCTAGAATACTAGATACAATTCCAAATTATTTTTTTTTTCTTATTTTCCAAAGCCAGCATTGTAAGTCGTTCTTGCAATAGGCTACTTTGAACCAGCTTGTGAGCTCCTTTTTGAAGACCCGTAGCCCCCACTCTTTTTTTTTAATTAATCAAAATGATCGCATTTTCAGTTTGAGTAAGATTTTATTCTTTATTCAACGGAAAAATGAGAAAAAGTTTCTTGTAATGAATAAATTTGGTCTTTTTTTTTTATAAATAAATGTTTTTGTTCCCTTTTTCGTTTTTGCTATATTAGTATTTTATGTGGGTTCCCCTTTTTATTCTCCTTTTTGAATTTTGTTAGTAGCATAGCTTCTCTGAATGTTTCCCTACTGTTTTCAACATCGTCAGCAGAGATTTTTAGACTTTTCTTGAGACAAATTTATCCCTTATATTAGGAGAAGAACCGCACTTATCTAGACCCCAAAGAAGAATTAAATAGAGTCAGTTGATTCGGCGTGATGAGGTAAAGAAGATACATACAAATTGGAATATTTTCCCATTTTAGCTAAAATTGTATACTAAGCGGACAGAATTAGCTCAGAAATGATGTATCAACGTCATAAGTCACAGTTTTTTAAATCTTCCAGGGATCGTAGAAGGTGTATAGTATCCATCCATCTGAGCACTCGTCGTCGGTACAAGTAACGCACTGACTCATTTGGCTTGGAAGATATCTCCGAATTGTTATAATATTTACGGCTGGACTATAAAGTAGTGGATAGTACGGTTGCCTGTGACACAAGTGGGAACACTGCAACAGATCATAAATAGCCCAAAACATGGGCCTCAGTAAACGAGCAGTATGTGCCGGCACTTATTTCTATTTCAAATATATAAAATCGTCAAATGCTCGTTCACACATGCAGCGATGGGACCACAGAGCTCCTTAAACTACACTACACCGAAAAAGGAGTTTTCTGCTTGTAAGGACTGAGAACAGTGGACTTCCTACCTTCCTGCGGTTGGCAATGTACCCATATTGGTGGGTAGTACTTATACTCTGCTTGACCTCTGAGTCTGAGTCTGAGAGCTGAAAGATTTTCTAAAACGCAGTCCAATTCGATTTTTTGATATTTTTAAACGATAAAATATTTATTTTTGCTAAAAACTAAAAATTGCAAGAATTGCAAGAACCAAAATGTGAAAAATGGGATCAACCTACAGTTGGTTGTCTTTTTAAAATTAGAAAAAAAGTGCAGTACTCCAATGGAGAAGTACGGTTCTTAGTATCTAGGTGGCGCTGCAAATATAGGGCGGTTCTGCGCTGCAGCCTAGTACACTGTTCCAGGAAAGCCAGCATTAAGCGCGTCTCCAATGTTTCTCCCTTGACAGTTCAAAGTTCAAGGGAAAAGGAAAAAAAAGACAAACAAAACCGACTATTTTCCTGATTTCAATCCTAGTTCACTTGTTTTTCGACATCACATGCTAAGTTCACTTGATCTGTCAAAATTAAGTTGTAGGTGTAAAAAATATAAAAATTATATATAGCCCCAGACCCCAGTTTTTTGTGTGTTTTTTTCATTCTTGGGACGAATGAAAGTTATCTACAATTTTATGCCGAGTCCAAACGGCTAATTGAGAAGCTCTTTCACGACAGTGTAACCTGTTGGGTAAGGCGAACACTGAATTGTTTTAATTCTTAATTCATTTATTAAAATTTTTATTAATAACTAGCTGACCCCGCGAACTTCGTACCGCCTAAAATTGATTAAATTGTTAACGTCCCTTTTGATAGTTGAACCTCTCTATTGAATGACTTCATACATTTCCGGGTCAGCTTCTTGATCCTTTTTGTCCGATGTTAAAATGAATATACCTCCATTTCTTTCTACCAAGCGATATACGCCGTTCGGCCTATGTACACATAGGCCACATGCCACATCACATAATTCTTGAATGCTTACGATTTGCGCCCAACACCCCAAAGTAGAGCAAGACCAGACTAATCGGGTCAACCATACCCATCCACAAAATTTCATTGAAATCAGTAGAGTGGTTTCGGAGAACGACAACAGCGCCACCTTTCGGGTCCAAAGCTATATTTTCCAGATACAAAATCGGTTCACGCATTAAAAGAACAATGCGACTTATTTTGATATAAAGAAGGAGATAGATGAAAAACGAAATGTGCATACAGCGCCACCTGTTGAGAATTTTAATTTTTCCTAAATCATGCCTGATTCAAGATAAAAAAAATCGAAAAAAATCATTCAAATCCGTCGAGAAAAATTTATGGAAATTCATGTGTTTTTTTCACGCACGCACAACACACATATACGTTTTTTGATTTTAACCAAACTTCACAAAAACCATATATAGACCAATACCAAAGATGTACGAAAGTTTGGTTAAAATCGGTGAATGCGTTAAGGCGTGAATCGGCGACAAACGAACAGAATTGTAAGGTTCAATATTTATATATATAAAAATTTACAATTAAAGCTTTTAATAAAAATAGGCCACTGAAATGCATCCACTTTTTGAACGTGTTCTCAAAGTCCGCGTTCATTGGGAAGTGTTCTCAACGTGTGCGTTCAGTGCTTTTACTTTTTAAGCGCTTTTACGACGGGGATGATGCATTGATATTTTTTTCCGCAGACATTGGATTTTGGAATTCTCCCCTGGCTTTTGTTTTTATGTCATTTGGCCTATTTTTTGAGCTTCGATCTCAGCAAAGCAAGGTAAAGTAGGATTTTCATCTCGTAATTAAAACAACTACGCTCTACTTGACACTTCGAGGGCTCAAAGTAGTTGTTTTAATTGCGTGCTGAAAATCCTACTTTACTTTGCTTTGCTGAGATCGAAGCTCAAAAAACATGCCCATTGACGCAGGATGTCCACAGGATGTCCGCAGGACGTTCGCGAGAGGTGGTGCAGGACAAAAAACCCTAAGAAGAATTTGCGTTTTTTGGAAAATGTCATTTTTCGTTTATTCGCTAGTTTAAATTTTGATGAAAAACGATCCTGAGAAATGAAAACCCGTGCTACTTTAATGAATAGTAAAGAACAAGAAGAGATTTATTTTCGACCATTTTGGTTTTAACAATGTTTTTTATTTTAAATATTTTTATAATTTTTTTTTTGATTCAGCATACTGACTTTTTTTTTTTAATGTTTGATTTCAAGGACCAAGACTATCTGCTGGACTAAAACTATGTTTGTTTCAATACTTTGTACCCACCTACCTATTAAGAATCTCTTCTGTGATTCATAATTTTAGTTTTTTTTTTGGGAAATAAACAAAGTTTTTGTTTATATTTTTATATTTGTGCTTAATTTTTGATTTATTGTTGCAGTTTACCTAAAAAATGTATTTTAAGCATTATTTTATTGAAAAAGGCATCTTTTTTTTTTCAAGTAAGGCATTTTTTCGTCCAAATTGGTTGGCAACGCTGGTGCCACAAAAGACAGATAGGAGTTGCCATATTAAAAAAAAAAATCTAATTAAATTCATTTTATTTCAACAAATTTTCTGGAGGCTTTTTGTACTACAGTGGGGATATAAATTATCTTGAAATGCGTGCACTGCTCTCATTTTTATCTTTGGAGACATTTTTCTACGGAGTCTTAATTTTAGCACAAAGTGTACCAGACTTCGAGTTTCAAGGATATGCTACTCAATATCCAATTGACATTTCAGAGGCTTTTTACATAGATATATAAAAGTATCCATAAATCACAATCGATTACACTGTTCCTGCTTTATGAGGGCACAAAAGTAGATTCCCTGTAGACAGCAAAAGGACGTAGGTATATTCCCCACTGAAGTGGATGACGTAGGTACATAAGTACCGCCACATAATCCCCCGTGTGGACATTAATCACAAAAAAGCAGCACAAATAGTCCTGCCCCTTGTTGACCCCGATATTTAGCCAATCGACGCACACGTCATATATTTTATATAGCTGACTCATGCACATCCCCCTCGGCGGGTAATTCTAAACCTTTTTCTAAAAATACTCATGTCTGGCGCGCCGACGGTTGTAATGTCACGACCCGAGCCAGCTGCAAAAAGCTCACACAACTCAACCGCACACTCATAATTACCATATACCACATGTCTGGATCATTAAACTTTGTGAACAGAGCCAAACAAAGGAAAAAAATTATTTAAAATTTTTGCCATGATGCCATCAATGAGCCATCGTACTCGACATTACAAAATGTTTTCACATCTGTTATGGCATAGGCGCCGTGCCGTGCCGTGCCGTCGGTCGTCCCTTGGCCATAATTCTCGAATCCATGAGAGGCGCTGCTACGGTCGCGCGCTCCGTTTGACGGATTCGAAGCAAAACGTAAACTCACTTATAAATTCCAAATACGTTGTGGCGACCAATAGCCGCACTAGTGTCACATTTCACTTAAAGGCTATTCAAATAGCCATTACACTCGTACGTCGTGGTATGCCGTGGCAGCCCCCCTCTAAGTCTAATGATCCCTTAAATCAATCAGAAATCAGAATCGCGGTATAGATGTGTACATGACGTCGAACCTAACCCAGTTTTTCACAAACTTGTGTGAATATTCGACGTTAGATTCCGTGGAAGAAGATTTTAAATATTCCGCAAGTGCATGTAGACGCGGTTTGGGATCACCTAACCCTAATCGAAAATTTGGCGCACGTACACACGGGGTAATTGAATTATAATTAACTGCATATTAGTCGGCTAAAACTTTGTGCAACAACAGCAACTGATTCTGATACTGATACCGGGAGATACCCAGAGAACGGGGATAAGGAGGACAGACTTTTAATCATATGCCGCCGGCGGCGGTGGTAGTGGCGGTTGTTGGTTTTTGCCATGAATTAAGCTTAATTTGCATGTAACAGTGTAGTACTTACTTACGACGTCGACATCCATCAACTATCGAGTGCTGCTGATGGTGGAGGATACGGATACCCTACACCTACCCAACTTATCCCTATATCCGGTGGCAAAATCTAATTGTATGCGAGTAGTTTCGGGAAGTAATTTACCCAAAGTGTGCTAAGTAGTTTCCTCTGTATCAATCGATTCGCCCATACACGGAGCAAGAGATACAACGGAAACTTATCAAACTGATTACCCGCCAAGAAACATGCTGTGGGTGTGACTAATTGAGTTGATCGCTGCTGGCAGATTTGTCCCTATTTTTTTCCCAGCGTAATCGATACGACTGCTTGACTTCAGTTGAGTTGGTTGTGTGTTTTAGATAATGTTTATGAACATATGATCCGATTAAATGCAAATAGAGCGTGAAATTGCCATTAAGACAAAAAGACCAGAACACAACAACAACAAGAACAACAACAACTGCGCAGCAAATTGACATTTCCGACTGAAAGAGATACAGTCAACAACTGTGTACAGTATTCCAGAATACGTGATCTTGTTGAGTTTTAAGGTGCGCTCTAAGTGTGCACTTAAGCTTATAACATGAGAACATGCTGATAAAATGCCTCGGCCTTAAGTGTGGCGAATTCTTCGAGTGTACTGAATTCTTATGGCATCTGTACGAGTATCTGCACTACAATAGGTACCAGGAAGCACTGCTGAACGTTCTAAACAGTGTTGCCAGACTGGGCGCTTTGTCGTATTTTGGGCCATCTTTTTTTATTATTATTATTATTATTATTAGTAGGGCTCAATATTCTAAATGAATGAAGGATAGACATTTTATATATCTATTAGATACAATTACTATTATTTAAGATTAAAAAAAAAGAAAAGAATTAATTAAACATTTACAAAATTACATCAATGTTCAGGTTACAATTTTTAGAAATTAAATTTTACATACTCTACAACCAGTCCTTTGAAAACTCTTACACTGCAAGCACTTTTAATGTTCATTGGTAAGTTATTAAATAGTTTAAAACCCTTATATTTTTTCTTAAAAAACGATAGAAATTTCTTTCATGATCGTTTTATTATTTTACAAATGTTGTGTAAATTTTGTTCGTTTTATACCGTCACAAAACTAAAAAAAAGAGAAATATTTTCGAACAAACCCGCACTTTTAAAACTTGGCAGCACTCTTGCAGTCAAGTGACATCGAAGAAGAGTTCAACTTGCAGTCATACGAATTTATTTTGCAGGCCTTTTGATATTTGAAACAAGCCACAAAAGCGAATTGCAGATGATAGAAATAAAATAAAATTCGTGTTGCGCATACTTAAGATGGGTAAAAGTGGGGAAAATACAAAAAAAATTACTAGAGGAATTGGGACACTTTTCAACGATTTTTGGGCAACTATTTTGGGCAAACTGTATTCTGGCAACCCTGGTTCTAAAAGGGAGAGGGGGAACTTTCAAGAGTACGTTTAGAGGACGTTTGCATTAAGCAAATGAAGTACGATCTGAAAGTTGGTTAAAAAAAAAGTCACGGCGGTGGAAACGAATTTTTTATCGAAGAAACTGTCTTCGAAAGTGGTGCAAAAAAATATGTTCTTAAATTAAGAAATAGTTTCTTACATTAAGAGCCAGTTTCTTAAATTAAGCAGAGAACTTTATTGCGATATCTGCCATGAAAAAGTAACTTTCTGCCATCTAGAGGTATTTGTTGAAATTCAGAAGTTCATTTGTTGAAGAATTTTTTTTCTTCCAGTCCCTGTATTTGCTGACTTATCACACACTTTACCCAGAAAGAGGTTTCTGTCTGAGACACTGCCTTCACTTTGATATGCGCGGTGGATTGGTCTTTGAAACAGAAGTTTGGTGTTCCCTACTGGTTATTTCGAAGCTTGGAGCGGAGTCAGTTCTTTTTTGGGCTACACCCGAGTCCAACATTTTGTAAAGCTTCATAAAATTGCCGGTTGCACCTTGACTTCCATAAGCCCACAGAACCATAAATTCGTCGAAGAAATATCATTTCAGAAGCAAAGTATCGACTCACCCTTTCTGCTTATCGTCCATCACTCGACGCAGTGACCCAAAACTGGGGGAACATTGTCTGTTCACGTAGACAGAAAGCCTTGCTAAACCGAAATTCCAACAGTTTCCTAGCGTAATTATTCACCGGACCTGCGCTAAAAGGTATCACTCGGCGAGTTGATGTTTACTCCGAAGTTGTTTAACTTCTTGTGCTAAACTACTGCACGAGTTGTCTCAGACCTGATTGCCGAAGATTTTTCCACTGCGTCTTGCTATTTCATAAATCGAAATTTAAACGAAACTATTGACTGTAAGAAGCTAGCTTTAGGGTCGAACTAAAGGCCCCTAAACTGCACCGAAGGTGGGTAACAGATGTTGGTTTTTTGTTGAAAGCATACATATATTAAGTAGGTACTTCCACTCGTTTATTTCCCGCGAAATCTTCGCTCCAGTCGGAGATTGTAGTAGTCACATTTCAGTTACATTCAGTCACGTTTCCTTCACATATCAGTCACATTTCCGTCACATATCAGTCACGGCGTTCACAATTTATTTTTAAAATAAGTTAAAGGGTCTTCAGCCAAAGTGCACACTGCTCTTGCGCTTGCTTATCATCGTGACGTGACACCGTTCTATCAGCCCCTAGGTCGTTCAACGTCTTTTACATTGGTCCAGGTCCTCCAGGATCTACCTGAGTGTGACAATTTGGTCTTCTATTGACCTTCTACGTTCGAAGGGAACTTGGGCCGATTATCGATGTGCGGAACGGTTTCAGCCAATCAGAGATAGTCAGATGAGGTTTTGTTTACGAAACTAAGCAGGGATGTACTCGTTTTTGCGGCACACATGATCGCTCTTTGTGAAGATCAGGCTTAGGGAGCTTCGCAGCTACTTTTAGACAGTCTAGTTCGGTTTGCCTTTCGGAGTGCGTTCACTTGGGGAGTGGGGTGTGCGTTTCGAATTATGCCCATTTTGGCTGCCGGTTTTACAATCTGGACAGTGCCAGGTTGCTGAGTGGATTCTTAATATTTTGCAGCCAGAATCTATTATTCGGTAGAAAGTTTTTTGTTTTTTTTCCTTTCCTTTGCCATCGTTCCTGGGACCGACACACTTCTTTCATTTCATCAAACAGAATCTTTCGCCTCTGCTCCGCTTGGCCATCTTCGCAACGATGAATTAGCTTTTGGCGACTACTCCCTTCATTGGCACTGTCCCAGCTGTCATTCCCGCCATTAAGCCCCAGAAACCAAAGCCTTTGCCAGGCCAACTGCATGTCGACACGCTCTCAAATCCAATGTGCGGAACCACTTCCAACACACACTAAACACACTCATCAAATATTTATACCCTTACACAAATGTAACCATAAAACAAGTGGTCAATGCCAACTTAAAGAAACAATAACAAACATAAAAACCACTCATACAAGGGCTTTTTTGGCTTGAACAAGTGCACAAGTCCGCACTCAAAAGTTTGCCTTTTGTTGGCAAAGCGCACATAAAACAACCCCTCTGGGCAACAAAATATTTTCACACGCTACAGCCGACTTTAAGTGTAGCGAAACTTAAGACCATCACTCGCTCCACCAACAAAGCACAACAGACAATACATCAGATAAGGAACTCTCGTAAAAGACGAACATATCGTAAAATTGCATTAGCAGCATAAAGTCGAAACGACTTACTTGTACGCGTCACAGTACACATCCCTCAGTGGGTCATGTCGAGAGCTCGATCTTTCACAACTCTGTGTCTACGAGTACCTATTCCCGTTGAGTTTATTAACTTTACGACTTCCGAGGGGTGGAGATAAAGAAGACGCGTCCCTTTTGCACACAAGATACGGATTTTCTACAACAGACCCATTTGCAGATACACATCCAATCGAGTGCAATGAACGCAACCATGGTGCAAGGACCGAATCTATTTGAGGTGATTTATCGACTGGACACGCACCCAGAGAGCATAAGGTACGTGTGCACAAAATGTTTACCCCCAGGCACACACGACTTCGCACTTGATGACCACAGCAGTGCGAAAAAGATACACGCTTCTCCCTCCGCCATTGCTGCAAACGAACGGTTGTTTTCCGTCTTTATTTATGTTTTCTGTGCGGTAAATTTATTTTTAATTTGCCGACGTCCCTTTCTTGTCATTAAACCCTAAATTCCGACCGACAGACGGGCCACCGAGACTTCGCCGCACCCCACTCCACTGCGCCCGTCTATTTATGTAAATTCGCCGCAAGGATTGCGCGATGCTGTTGGCTGTTGGCTGTTGTTGTCGTTGCGACGATGGCGAGCTCGGAGTATTTCTGTGTGCGGTTTCCTGTATTTTATTTTTATTTTTGCACGAAAAATACGATTTAATGTCTGGCTGCAATTAAAATGTAAAATTGCTGAGGGACTTCACGCGCGCATTTACGTTTTAAGTTTTATTCCGTGGCCCGTTTTTATTGCCTTCGCACAAGTGAAACTGAACAAGTATTGCATACGAAGCGTGCGCCTGATGATGTGCTGCGGTTGGTCATCATCATCGCCAAAGAATAATGGAAACATGGTCTTCTTTACTTTTTTATGGGATGCATTATGATTTTATTAACGCTGTTGTGTAATTACTGTAACTGTATCTGCGGGTTAAGTAATGTCACACGTTTGTTTGAGCTGCGGCCGGACCCAGCCGCCGCCAGCACATACATGCACGAATTTTTAATAAGAGAGCTTTTGGCGGCCAGTTAACTTCTTTTTGATAGGGCAAACACGGAGGGAGGTGAACTGACCACCACCAGATTGTGGTAGGTAGATGTGCGTGTATTGTGTTCGTGCACCCCGAGGGCAAATTCTGAATGCGAATATGGCGAGTGTGAATTTTAAGCCGTGGAAGGGTGTGCTTTTGGTGTCATTAAGTCAGCGTAAGTGACCTCGCGGGATTTGCAACAAAATATATTTTTGAGATTTGTGATGGTGGGAAGTGGTCGTATTTATTTGAACAATCGTCGGAGGGCTGTTAACTCGTGGTATGTGCTTAGATTAGATTAGATTGTAGAGCGGGAGAGCCTTCAAGGGGTCTCTGTGCCTATTGTGCCTACCCTGGTAGATTCCTAGAGCCATATTTTCACTCCAGAGGCAGTCAGGAAGACAAGAATCTTCTCTGGTTGTATTTCAGAAAGGGTTACTGAATTGACAATTTCATCGCCAAGGATGTTTTTTTCTGAGACGACATAGAGCCGGACATTCTGTGGGTATGTGAAGAGAGGATTCATCACTCTCAAGACAAAGTCTGCAGATAGGATCCGGTGAGACGCCAATGCGGTGGAGATGTTTTTTCAGGAGAGCATGGCCGCTGATTATTCCTGCTAGGATTCTCCGGTTATTTTTGTCCAGATTAATCAGGAAGAGCGATTTGTACTGTGCCAGATCTCATTTGACTCGATACGAGAAAGGTTTTTAATAGGCCTTCGTTAGTTTTCGTCCACCAGACCAGAAAGCCAATATATCATCCGAGGTTTAAGACCCCAGTTCTCGCAGACTCGTCTTAAGTATGTGCTTAAGGAAGGCTGACTTCGAAACCGTCTCCGTCTGTTTGTGGGGTACTTTTGAGTTATTTGTTGGGTGTTGCCAACGTTTGGCCTTGTAAATATTTAGGGTGGACTATGACACTATGAGGGATATTCCTCGGGTTATGTCGTCTGAACTTTTAGTGCGAATGGATGTGAGGATTTAGACGGAATTCATTCTGTGGACGTACCTTTTTATAGACCATCTACAAAGAGGCATATTGAAAGCAAAAGTACACTCAGAAAAAAAAAGATTGTTCAGCGAAGAATCTTGAGATTTTTTTAAAAAATTAAGAGTTAAAAATTTTTGGTTCAAATATTATTTTTGTTAACAAGAACTCGTTTTTAAGTTTTCAAGAATCAGCTATTCAGCGTAAGAATTATATACTCTCCATAAGTATTTTATTACATAATTGCCAACAATTTCATTCTTAAATCAAAAATTTTGGTATTTGGATTCATTTTAACCAACGAAAATTTTTGGCATTACAATTTATTTTTCTGTGTGTACAAGCTAGAAGCTGTCGTTGGAGATTCCGTACAAAAACCTGGGCAAAACTGCTGTAAGTCGAGTACTTTTTGGGTTACATTTTTTATAAAATTGAACTCTTCTGTGTCATGATGGTTTGGCGTCTTTATGGGAGCCCGAACTAAGCATCCTATATCCGCGACCTTGATAACGGACAGACGGGACATTTGAAAATGAGTCAAAACGTGGTTCTTGCGGCTGCGATCTCGCCAAAGCACAGAAATGGCAGGCTTAGTGAAGGCTTATTCTAGGAGAAGAGTGACAGCTTTTGGAAAGTTTGCAAAACGCGTGGTGGGACTCCAGCTGTTGCATCATTAGAGTTAAATTTTTTAGTCCTACAAAGCCGACGCATCTGTGGAAGGCCGACGCATCTGTTGAAAACCGGAAAAAGTTCAAACGGGCCAGAAAAGACTGCAGTGCCCCACTAAAACTAAAGGGGAAAACTTAGCGAAGCTGGTCCGAATTGATACAAGTACCCTAGGGACAGCTTCTCACAACCATTCATTTTTTTGTTTTCGTTTTTATTTTGGTTCGAAAGGAAGGGAGCTTCAATTTTATGCCGAGTCCGAAGGCCTGGCAGTTTGATGGTAGCTGGATGTTTGTTAGTGGAAAAAATCTTCCAATTTGTGTTTTTTTCCGGGGATCGAACCTGAGACCAGCAGACTAACCACTGAGCCCCTGCGCGCCAACTTTAGTGATTCACTCACGAAATAAATAAACTCCTTGTCAGCGAATGAGACACGTTCACAACGACAGATATGACGCAGTATATTCCTTTATCCCCGCGCGAATAAATAAAGCAACTTAAACGCTTCCGAGTATCATAATAAACATCATCACATTCGGGGATGGACTCAGCACATTTTCCAACGAAACGCGTTGCTATAAAAAAATAGAATGAAAAATCGCAAAATAATCATCCCGCTGGTGTAGAGTTTTCTCCGCAATACCATCCATCATTTTGATCGGTTTGTAAATGATCATTTAAAAACCGACCTTAAACCAGCCTCCATTCCCCTCGTAGACCCGCTCTTCCCACGTGCCGACATTCATTCCTCGAGACTGTGCAATCAAATTATGACTTAACGCCATTAAGAAACATAAACAAGAGGTCTTGTTATAGAGACCCCGGGCAACGAGCAACCCCGTGAACGCACAAAGGCGAAAACGATCAATAAGGAAAATGTTTATCACTCTACCCTACATGCATCCGAGTCCACCCACCAGCAACATGCAGAGGAGTACAGATACAGACGTTTCGTTTTCAAAACATTTTGTTTTCGATTTTGTTTTGTTGTCTCTGTTGCTCGGTTTTATTATAAACAAAAGATCCGAAAATAGCTCGCCAACTTGTATATAGACACACGCTGGTTGTTGCTACTGGCAGTGCCCCTACAATGTAACGAGAGTATCTACAATCAATTTAGGATTTTGTTATGTTTTTTAATGAGCTCTAAACACATTGACCTTTTGATAACATCAAGCCATCTAGAAACACATGCAAGTTGCTACTGATATTGGATTTAGATCGTCTTTCGAAACAAATGTCGTTTTCGCTAACCAATCGAATTTTTCGAATTCGCCTCTGAGTAATCCAATTAGAGGTGATCTCAGAGAACTGTCAGAGAGAGGCTCTTGGTGGTCAGATGTACACCAATAATTATTATCAATTTTAATTCTAAGGTCAGTTCGGTTAAATGGTATAATTTTTATGTTGTTGTTCAGTACCACAGACGAGTTCAGCAAACGATTAAGAGTTTTCTTTGTCAGTTGTGCTCATGAACTTGCGAATTATTTGAAGGGAGTGTGCGCATGGCAGTGTTTCTTTTGTGTATCTGTCGGCTCTTCTTGGAAAGTGATGTTTAAATGAGGAGTCGGAGTCAGCTCATGTTGACTGAAAAAGTCGGTGATGAATTTTTATGTTCGCACTAGGTTTTGAATGAGTCTTGTCAAACAACAGTCACTCACAACAGGGACTCACATTTTTATAGCGTTCTTGAATCTCTTCGTCAACGAAAGGGTATCAAATTCGAACGTGGAACAGTGGGGATGAGGGCTATCGACGGTTTTCACTAATGAGAAAGAGAGTCGGAGACAAAACGCAGCCTTGTGGAACACCAGTGTTTTTATTTCAGACTTGAAACCATCCAAAACAACTTGAATTGATCTGCCAGAAAGTGCATAGTTGCATCGATCCCATAAGGAAGCTCTTTCGACAAAAAAGCCCGTTGTCAAACTCTGTCAAACCCTTTGAAAAATCAAGAACAACAACCTTCGCTGCACCGAAGTGATAGAGAGATTGGTTCCACTTTTCGGTGAGATAAGTCAGCAAAACACCAGTGGAGCTTTTACAACGAAAATCTTTGGAGTTTCCGTGATGTAAGATATTCCATATAAGCTGACAATTTATGAGCGTTTCCATGCTTTTATGAAGGTTATAGAAAGAAAACTCGGCCTTTTCAAAGACGGCTGGACAAATGCTGCTCCTAACAAGCTGTTGGATTTTCTTACTTTACAAGTTCACATCAATGATCCAAATTAACTCATAAACAATTTTACGGACCCAAAATTTCAGTGATCACTAAATTGGCGCCCAATGTGGGCTGGAAACCATAACTAACCTACTGACTAAGGGTTCCATAGTTTGGCAATATTCCGGAGCGCCTATCAGTACGATAATATTTGATGTCCTTATCCAAAAAACCTGACTAGACGCATGGATAGAAGGATCTGTGATTGCGCACACTTTAACGCCGCTTTGAACCTACGCATTTGAGTTGCCAAAAAGTCCTATTTCGGTTTCAATTTGCAAACAGACTTAGTAAACAGTCAATCTTTTGGTTTTTGTGCGCGAGCATTGGTCACAACTGCGATTCGCACATGAGCGTGTGCGCTTAAGAAGATGTGGCACTTTAGTGTGCGCATGAGGCGGCATTTGCAGATAAAAGAAAAATACGAATAAAAAAATACCAATGGGTCAGTTGACGTTTCTGTGAAGTGTCAAAATACCAGCGGAGTACCCCAGTCCGCCGATCAGTACGAAAAGTCATGGAAGAACTATAAAACGAGCCACCATTTTCTTTCAGATTTTAACGTTACTATTCTGCTAGACTGTGCTTTAAGGCCTTTTTACTAAAATTAAAGCTTTGCTTGATATGAAAGACTTAAAGACTCGTCGACTTAAAGTGCGCCTTTGAAATTTTGTTAGAAATAGTTTTTTTCCTGAAACCAAATAAATTCCAGTGAAGTGATGTCCAAATTAAGGAAAACTCATTTAGCAGTTGCATATGTGCTAACCCCCGACCATTGTGCTCATAAATCCCCAAACAAGAACAGCTAAGGACACCCCAAAACCTCTGGGGTAAACCACCCTCTAATTTTAAACAAATTCCGCACCTGTACCCACCCAGACCCCATTCAACTGGCGGCTTATCCCAAGTAAACAAAAAAAAATTATCACATCTCAATGCAAAAGATTAAACCATTGTTCGCTTCTGCATATCTTCTATAATCCTCCTCGAGTTGGCTCCGCTCCGGGTGCGGGTCATTTATCAAAAGACATAAATTATTTTCTTGTTACACGCAGTAACATTGTACATTAAATCAAACAGCTTGCCCACTGTTTGGTTGCGCAAATGTGTGTTCCTATCATGTGTGTACACCGTCATAAATCGCGTATTTAATGGAACGAAACATGTACAACACATACACTCGCAAGCGGCGAGCGACGACTATGCAAATGTGATTTTGAATCGCAAAAGGAGCCAACAACGAAAAATGCGTGTTACATACACTTCGCCATACAGATGTAAGTGGTAATTTCTAATTAATATAGACAAACATGCATTCTATTAATGAACGTAATTAATACGTATAATCCGAAGCAATTAATATGCGCGACACATTGCATAGTTGACCTTTCGTTTAACAGTGGCGAGGAGAAGTGCCACGCCACTAAAACAATTTGAGGGAGTTTTTTCCTCAGCAAGAATAATTTTTTTTTCAATACTTGTGACTCGACTGGACGATGAAGAGGGATGTAGATTTTACAGATCTTTTGTAAACCTAAAGCGAGAGGGTGCAGGGAAATAACTCCACGGGCAATAACTTCAAATGGGAAACAACTTCACATCGAGCGGGAAATAATTTCACTTATTTTATGTGAAGTTTTTTCCACTGAAAGTGAGCAATAACTTCACTTTTTTTGTGGGAAATAATTTCTCTTAACACGCGACGACATTTATTTAGGCTCACAATTCATAAACAGTGGAAAATTTATGCTGGCCCCTGGAAACCCCCCTGCTTGGGGTCACTGTCTGGGGGAGGGAGTAGGTGCGAGGGTGGGTGCATGCCAAGTTGTTATTCATAATGTTATTAAAATTGTACTAAAATCCTTATAAATAATTCGATTTGGTTTTTGTTTTCCAGTTAGAATCGACAAATTCTCAAATCGTTGGTGGGAAATAATTTCACAAAATTTGTGGTGAAGTAATTGCCCACTTTTAGTGGGAAATAACTTCACATAAAAAAAGTGAAATTATTTCCCTGTCAAGGTGAAGTTATTTCCCATGTGAAGTTATTGCCCGTGAAGTTATTTCCCTCCACCGAGCCAGCGAGCTATTTAGGATGGCGGCGTTTCAACTTTTTTTTAACAAAGTTGACAATGCTAGCAGTGAAGGGTTTACAAAACCGCAATTGATTCATAAAGAAGAGGTTCTATTCTTTCACATATCCGTGGCTAAGATAACCTGTGAAGTTTTTGACATCATGTATACCTACTTCAATTTGGAATCCTATTTGCGTTTTTGTTGGACTCCTTTAGACTAGGATTGCTTTCCCAATATGAGGTAGGTGCATTCCATGCTTCCCAGATTTGAATTTATATCCAATTAAGGAGTACAACAGAAGGTTGTAGGTCCCTGTCCCTGTAAAAAGTCAGGGAGTTTCAGCGTTTCTCTCACAAGAAAGCCAATAAAGTTAGCTTTTATTTCGGAAACTGGGTATTTAGAAAGTGTTCAAACGGTGTACGACTGGCTTCACATTTAGAGCTGCTTAACGGTCCGTAAGACTGAGAATGTCAACGCATTTAACATAAGTTTCGCCGAATATTTAAACGGCCTGCGTGGAATACTATCTGAATCGGTGATTGCTAAAACAACGCAAGTGACATTTTCATTTTTTTTACAGGAGATACAAAAAATGGTAGAAGAGATAGGTTGTCTTAGTACAGGGTCCGCCAAATAACTTTTTTTTTTTTGAAAATGCAATAAAAAAAAAACTACTGAATATTTTCTCAAATTTCTTTTTTTATTTGAAAGTACAATACTTCCGGTTAATAATGGAAAATAATTTCAATCAAATGGCTGCCTGGGCTGGCCATGCTGTAGCCTACACGATCGGTCCAATTTTTAAGCACATTATCGATTGTGTGCAGCTGTATTTCACCAATGGCTTCACGAATATTGTCCTTTAAAGCGTCAATTGTCTCTGGCTTGTCGGCGTAACACTTACCCCACAAATAATAGTCCAACGGTGTCAAATCGCAGCTCCGAGGTGGCCAAACGACATCAGCTCTGCGGCTGATAATGCGATCTTCAAAAACAGGGCGCAAAACATCGAGTGTAACTTCGGCTGTGTGGCACGTAGCGCCGTCCTGTTGAAACCAAATGTTGCCAATATCCTCCTCTTCAATTTTTGTGAACAAAAATTCGTTCAACATGGCCCGATAACGATCGCCATTGACTTCTCTTCTTCCAAATTCCGTACGCAATTTTCGCACACATTCTGCAAGATTACCATGATTTTCAAAGTAATGTCGCAATATTTCCCAGCGTTGTTCAAGCGTATACACAACCATATTCGTTCAGCGGAAGAATAAAACTAATTATCTGTCAAATCAGACATGAGCTAAGTGTTACCATTCGCGAAATAAGCACTAGTTGAAAAAAAAAGTTAATGGCGGACCCTTTACAAAATGTCAATTTAGCGCTCGCATTTCTGTGTGTTTTAGGTATGTTGGTATGTTGGTTTTGTTCACAACGCAATGGGTACACATAAGCGGCTTAAAATCGTAATAAAATTGATTTCGAAAAATCTGTTGCTTGTGTTGTTTTACCAATCACCGAATTATCTGCAATACAGCCTTAAAATGTCGGGCTTTTGGGTGTCTGCATAATAAGGTCTTCTTGCTGTTAACATACACTCAGAAAAAAAAAAGATTGTTAAGCGAATAATTTTGAGATACCTACTTAAAAAATTTTAAGTTAAAAGTTCTTGGTTGAAATATTATTTTTGTCAACAAGAACTCGTTTTAAAGTTTTCGAGAATCAGCCATTCAGCGTAAGAATAATATACATAAGTATTTTCTTACATCATTGCCAACAATTTCATTCTTAAATCAAAGATTTTGATATTTGGGTTCATTTTAACCAACGAAAATTGTTGGCATTACAATTTTTTTTCTGAGTGCTGTTTGAAATTAGTAGTAATAGAGTAGACTCAGCGGTTATTGTGCTGTAGTACTGAGCGAAGGGTCTGAAGTTTAACCCCGGGAAATACACAAATTAAACCTTTAGGCCTTTTGTTGTCTACCTTATTTCAAATAGGAATGAGAGATGGATACTTCGTTAGCTTCGATATGTCTGGAACAAATTTATTAAAGTAGCTGGTCTGCATAATCTACCAGACGTAATCCGATGTTCTTCACAAGATCTATTCGAGTCGCACCAGCAATATAACGAACAAGTATCATTTGGACTTTGATACCACGTTTGGTCGTCTTGATAACAGATTGGCTAATCAGCCTCGAAATTGATCATTCTTTTCAAGAAAATCTCAGCATCGGCCCACCAGCTTCAATAGACCTCCAATTATGTTCAGAGTGCATTATGAGGACGTTTCACGGTTATTTTTATCCTTACTTTCTTCAAAAAAGGATGTAAGCCTTTCGAATGCTCACAAAAGTTCAATCCAAGGAAGGCTACCCAAGGTTACCCAAGGAAGCCCAAGTTGTCAGCAAAAAGTCAGTTACTTTCTCCCAATTAAAAATGTTCTTTGCCAAGGCTGCGCTGTAAGGTCCAGTGCACAAGTTATGAAAGAGCCGATACCCGCTGAGAAAGTCCAACTCAAACTTTTCTTTTTATAGTCGAGGTGTAGGACTCTTCTCTATTCCATTTGGCTCGTATGTTTTCACAGGAAAGACGCGTCCGACAATTTTAATTCTTCTGCAGCCTCGTCAAATTTAAACTTCAGAAAGGTTCAAAACAAGCGACTACCGACTTGTTGAGCTTCTTTATATGAACCTCCATCGTAAATTGCTGAATCAAACTAATTTGAGTAAGGTTTCAAGAAAATGCTTGCTTCTTGCACACTGAAAAAAAAATTTTAAGCGAAGAATTTTGAGACTTTTAAAAAATGTTGAGCTCAAAGTTCTTGCTTTAACTATTTTTTTTGTTATAAAAAGATCTCATTTTTATGTTTTTAAGAATGATAATGATAAGATTAACATACTCTCCATAACTATTTTCTTACAGTATTTGCAAACAATCTGATTCCTCAATCAAAAATTTTGCTATTTGGATTCATTTTAATTAACGAAAATTGTTGGTGTCACAATGTATTTTTCTGAGTCTTATAGGGTCAAAATTGGGCACATTCAAGAATCTAGTTGTCGACAGAATTGGTCTGGATGAAATGTAACCTGAACGCAAAGACTGGTGGAGAACGTCGCTTGTCAACTTTGTACTCAGTCACGAATTGCTTGACTAGATTGGTCAGGACCGTCACTTTTCCTACGTCAGCCACATATTCGAACTGTCAACTTAGTACTCAGTCACGAAATTTCTTGACTAGATTCGTCAGCTACCCCTTCATAAACGTCAACTAACACAGCTGCCCATATGAACGATTTCAGCTGATCAAAACCGATATACATCTAGTCAGACAGATGTCAGACTTACTAAACTAGATACTTGAACGTCCCCATTGTCACTGTCAATGACTTATGTCACTTCATTAAATAAATCCTTGCAAAAGACTACCCTACCAGATGATTTTATAGTTTAAAAAAAATGCTCTTTTAACATTGAGTTTAATACAATCTGGCTAGTTAGTGACTTGTTCTCTTGCAAGTTTCCTGTGGAGATGTTTTGGTTCAGGATTTATGACTTGTCCTTTTGATCTTGAATCTCATTTTTCTCGTAAAAACTTGAAACACGTTTGCCAAGTCCTCAAAAATATATACCCCGCTTTGTGTGTCGCACAATTGAGCAGTACTTTTAAAATATTCAAGTTAATTAATAACTTTTACCTAAAATGCAAAACGGCACAACACTTCACGGCAAAGAAGCCGACGCCATATCGGACACGCTTTATGCAAGCTCCATCCCAGCAGATGCACTTTATGACCATTTGACACGTTTCCAGAGTCGAATTTAATGGCTTCGCTTCCATTTTAATTATTTTCCACTCTACACCAATTTATTGTTATCTTTTGTAACAATTAATCTAGCCTGAGGACGACGCTGAATAAAGCAATATGTGTGTGTGCATGTGTGTGCCGTTGTCGCTGTCGCATTGCGCTGTCCCCCATTTCGGACAATGAAAGTGAAATGCAATTAATCGCACCACAGACCACCCGATACTCGCTTGATGCTTGACGCTTGTACTCGAATGCATTATGACAAATCGAAAGTGTAAACTAAGCGTTTTTGTAGTCACTTCTATCTATGTGTGTGTATAGCATGCGACGCGCGGCGTGTTGTATTCTTGGCCCCGTGAAAGTGACGATATCTGGGAAATTGAATGCGATGTTCTAGAATTACACATCGGTTACCTACCCAGCTTGTTGGCTGCTTTGTGCGCAACACACAAACACACACAGTCGACAACGCACCTTTTCGTTTTCTCTTTCCCTCAATTCCATGTTGTATGTTGCACTAAATTTTTTTTTCTTCGCTCTGTCGTTCAACACCGGCGAACTACCTGTTGTCAATCATCACCTGTCACGTCATTATACACATACCCCCAACCACATATATATGTACCTACAACTATGTGTTGACGGCAAAAGAGGAACGCAAACGTAAACGAAATGCAACAGAGAAAAGCAAATCAGTGCGCAATGTACACAAGTCATGCTATTAGCCCCGGCTTAGCAGATTGAAGCAGCGCTCAGCGCATTACCTCATTCATGGTTCGGACAGAACTTGTTATCCTTGCCCAAAGGCCTGTCAAAAGTGCAAGAGTAGACGTTCCGTCTCTATAGCAGGGGATCAGCAAGCAATTATTGTATTTATGTATATGACGACTGCGTCTCTGTCGCTCTTCGCAACTGCATACAACGGTGTTGGCTGTCAGTTTGTGTTTGGTTCATATTTTATCGTTGTTTTTTTTTATTTTCGGAGTCGCTTTTCTGAGTCATTTTTCGCTGGCATTTGTGCGTCTGGCATGAATGCTAATTATAAGTAATTTATTTATCGATTTTTAGTTCAATGGTTTTGTGTTTTGTGGCACCACGCACCACATGCCTGCCCCCCCTGTGCCATTCGTGCAATAGAGCTGAGATTTGGTTGGATTATCGGCGTTTGGCTTTTTCGCTTCGGCTGCGTCAGAAATCGTTGCCAATACATGTTATACGCGGATTGGCTTTTAATAGAAACGAATACAGTGGCTGGTATGAGTTGTGATGCAGTGGAAATTCAACAAATTGCGAGAGGGTTGCAGGGGACTGTCAGATGAACTATTGAGGGGCGATTAGCTCAAGAAAAAATCGGTCGAAAAGTGAGTTTTATTATTTACAACGATAGGTTTATACTGATTGATCTTACACCTAGTTGGTGTAACTTTCAGGCTGTGCTGTCATTTTTGACAGGTATTTGAATTTGTTTTTGTCCTAGCTTAAGCGCTTGCTCCTAGGAAATAGTTGAGACCATAAATGCAACAAAGATCATCGACTACTTGAAGCTACGAAAATATTCTTCGTTTGCAACTTGTACACAGAGTTGGATCTGATTACAGCTGACAGTAGTAGATTGGTAGATTTTACAAGAAGACGGACAAACCAGTCCGCACTTGGCTTTACAAAATCTCCCCGTAAGTACCTACCTGATTTTCTTTCGTAAATAAATTTACAAACGGTTTTGTTCGTACCACACTGTTACACCGTATTTTTTTCAAGAGCTGGGGGCAGATTCCCTATAACGGTAAGTTTACCATAAGAACTTGTATTTTGCCCGAATTTGTTTCACTATCGTCAGATTTCAATACATTTGTGGAAGATGAATTGGAGTAAGGTCTCAAACTCGTAATTTTGGCACTTGGTTGCTACTTTTGGAGGTCTATCGTTTCGACCGTAATCGTCTGAAAAATTACGGAATGAGTGCCCTGATGAGTTGTACGGTCACTCACAGCTACCGCAGATCGCAGTCAATAGCATGCAGTTGGGTCGAGGACTTCTTTAAAATGTTGCTTAGCGTCAGTAAGGAGGTTCGAATTTTGGGCGCAATTGTGTAATAAAGACTCGTGAACCCTCGCAGCTTTGGGCCATTGTAACGATTTTTTTTTGTAAATGTTACTGTGACGACGATTTTGACGTAGTCCTTCCATCGGGAGATTGACTCCGCGCTCTTCCTAAGGATTTCTTGCCCGGTTTTTCAATAGGTTATCTGTGTACAGTTCATACCGATTATTATCAATGCGACTTTATTACTTCAATGATGCCTGGTCTTGCGTGAAGCTCTTCCAATCCTCGATCTTGAATTTTCTCGGTCACAAATGGTTGACCCGTTCAATGCAATCTACTAAGTCAAACTAAGGCAGAAGATTTCGTCACCAAACATTCAAACTAAAAAAAAAACAGTCCAGAAATATTCGATGTCGCAGAGGACAGGTTAAAGAGTGTTGGAAAGCATTTTTCAGCTAGTTTTGTTCTTTCTGCCACTGAAAAACATTAAAATCACTCGTCGGCTACCTCTGACGTGACATAGTTTTCCCGATTCAAACCGCTTTATAATATTTTTAAAATTTGCATGCTGTAAACTGACTACTAAGCTTAGTATTGACATTTTATCAATAGAACTCAGCTCTTTGGTTGTTGTCTGAACTAATCAAAGTAATTCCTGGAAAATTCTTTTATTTAAGCATGAATTTCAGAAATTCCGTCTTTTACAAATCTTGTCAGCAGCGTTTGGACTAATAAGCTGAAAATTTGGATTTGAATCCCAGAAAAGGAAGGTTTTTCACTGCACTATTTTTTTTTGCAAATGTCGCTCCTGCCATAAAAGTCAGCTTTGTCATCTGGTTTCCATGTTCTGTCTATTTAAAAAAAAAAATCCGTAGATCGAGTTTAACCTAGAAAGTCGACGTTGTAGGAAAGATCCCGCCTAAAGTGTTTTGCGCAGTTAAAAAGAAAGACCCATTTAGTGTGCGCAACTGGGCTGGAGCCAGCAAACTCGGTTATCAAGGTCTGGTACCGCTCTCCCTGGTCAACTTCTAAAGACCGACGCAAAATGTGAGCAATTTTATTCTCTTGAGCAGTCTATGCAACCGTAGAAATATTTTCAATCGATCGCGCGTTTCGTTGACATACTGTGGGACTGACAGATCGTACGCGGAACCAATTTTCTCGAATTTTTTCAAAAGTTTTGAACCCTCATTACTTATTATGTTCCGCAAAAACAATTCGAATTCTGATGATAAATTTGTACGATTTCCATAGGTTCTTAAATTGTGTAGCTTTCGATGGTGAATTGGTGAAGATGACAACACACAATGGCAGTAGAACTACTACAAAATATTTTCAAATACATCCACACAGTTGTCAAATTACAGAGAAGTTAATTTTGTTTTAACAAAGCAACCAAAAACTTTCTGAAGTCAATCTGTTGCAACCATTCCAAGTCGCACCCCACAAATTCCAACAGATCCGTTCACCATACGTCTCAAATTAGCAATACATGTTCAACTTTCAACTCCGATTACATCAATTACTTTATTACTTCACCAACTGAACAAACTCGTTGTCCCAATATGCTCCGATGAAACATCGACACAAAACCACTCAATCGTTTCCCCTACTCCCACAAAAGAGTCCTCCCACTGTGGCCTGTTGACAAAATAAAAATCAATTTCTCCTCATAAAACTCTGTTTTATGACATTTTGTCTGTCAAATTCTACAGATCATAAAAAATATCAAACAAACAAACTAAATTCCAATAAAAGTCACAAAAACATGTCGAAATCATTAAATTTTTCTGGCCAAACTTTCCAGCCATAGCCATCCCATTTCAGATTCCACCCCATTCCTGCGGACTTCTCGTATCGGTTTACTTATTTCGAGGGCTGTCATTGTTCACATAATATGTCCACCAAGGAAAATCCACTAATAAAACAATTTCCACAGTCAACTCTGTCATTGAAGATTTCATCATATTCATTTTTTTTTATGGTGCTGGAAAGCCACTATAACTGTTTAGCAGATGAACAAAATTTCCATAATTGATTTTACATAATTTAAAATGATGATGAATTTTTTTTTATAAATAAATTTTGTCATGTCAACTGCTACTTAGCGTTAACCACCACCCGCGCTTATTAGAAACATGTTTTTCACTCAACTTGTGGATATTTTTAATTTATGCCAAGAGGCATTAAGTTTGAAAAACATCAAATAGTAAAGACGCAACAAAATTAATGGTTTACTAGGTTAGACAAAAAGAAAAATAAATCCCGTGTGGGTGGTGGTATTTTTTTTTTATTATCAAACAAAAAATCAAATATGCTGTTTTATTTTTTTTGCCCATCAAAATTCTATTTTGTAAGCTTTTTTCAATGTAAATTTAATTTCCCATGCAAATTGATTTTAATTATTTTTTTTCTCTCTTTCGTTTCAGGTAAATTTGACGCGCATTTTGGACAGACGAAAACTGTCAAAAAAAGTCGACAATTAGCTAGTGCAGCGTGAGTTGAAAAAAAGGGTGAACTTTTCCCATGATAATTGCAAGCTCATTTTAATTTTTTTTTACTGTGTTTGTTCACTTCCTTTGAATGAAGCAACATCCGCTTAAACAAGAGGAGGAAATGCGTCGAGAACAGATATTGATATCGCAGTCTATTGGCCTTGGTGTTGGTGTAATTACAACGAGTCTCGAGCGGGGATATGCTGCGGGAACTTCTGTGCAAAATGTCAAAGCACTCTAGCGCGTGAGAGAGTGCTGAGAAAAATCAATTAAAACATAGGGAGGTCGTCGGTTGAAGTTTCTTTCACACTTGCATTGAATTGATTATGTGTACAAAACATGGAGTGCATCGCATATAGTTTTGTGAGGAGAACGTTTTGACCAGTCGTGCTTGTGGAATGTAACCTTTTGAATGGGAATTTGCTTTTCGTGTGGGAACTCTGTCGCGGGCAAGTGTGTAAATGGGAAACTAATGGCGAGTGGGAAATTATCTCTGTTATGGCAGACGTATAGGCGACTTGGCAAAGCAGTTGATTCATACAGATGCTGGTTTGGAAATTGAATGTGTGCTGATTTGAAGGAGGGAAGTCGGAGTTGATGACAGAAAACTGTCAGCAAGATTTTTAATTACTCTGTTTCTCCCCAAACACCGCGTCCAGTGTGACCGGTGCAGGATTCTGAAAAGTCACAAGAAAAAGGGCCAATGCAAAAAAAAGTTACACTTCTGAAGCAGAATAGCTTATTTAGAATTATTGAACGATATTTAACAAGTATTGGTTCGTTAAACACTAAAATAGTCTTGTGATAGGCAACTGCGCTACATTTGAAAAGTTTTTATTGGAAATAAAAGCATTTGAAAAATATTTGTAGCGTCTTTTCCAACTAAAAAAGGGCCAAAATAGCAAAAAATTGTGGCAGGCTCTCGAAAAAAATTGGTCTAGTGGGTTCGGACGGACAAAAGCGAAACTAACAAGGTTCCGTTTTTTTCCTTTGGGTACGGAACCTTAAAAAGTGCCAAATTGCAACATAAGTCGCACAATGGTCACGCTGCTGCGCCGTACTAATAAAAATAAAGTGCACGACTGGGTCGCACGAAACTTTATCGTTTAGTGCGAGTCTGACTGAAATTCAAAGTCATTTAAGCAAATCTTTTTTTCGGGATGTAAGCATTACTTGGTTTTTGAAGCTTTATCGAAATCGAAAATGGGGTTTTCGAGATAAGAGCAGTTTTTAAAATTAGCGTTTTCGGTAATTCGAATTAAAAATTAAGGACGCCATAATTTTGAAAACATCAATTTCACTCTAAGTTTACATTTTGGTCAAAATCGTTATTGCCCTTTTCTAGTAAACTAAAGGAAACTAGATTTTTCAGAAATGACTTTTTTCAAAAATTCATTTTACGATCATACAGAGAAAAACTGAGTTTGCCATTAAGTTAGAAATGACCATATAACCTTCGAAATGAATTTTTGTTACAATCGTATGGACCGTTTTCGAGATATGTTCAAATTTAAAAAATTGTTAGCGGAAAACTGAGTAAGCAGTTATGTTAACTTCACCAACTTAAGCTTAAATAACAATTTTTGTTGAAATTGTTAGAGCCGTTTTCGAACAATTCAAACTGGTATGAACATTGTATATGGGAAGTAACATTAATATTGAGGTTACCATGCAAAAAAAATAAAAAAAATAGCCCCGAACTGTAAGCCCCCAAACTTTAAATCCGAAGTTTGAACGAAATCCGGTCAGCCGTTAAGGCTGTAGGCCTCGGGACATACAGACAGACAGACAGACAGACGGACAGAATTTTGCGACCCACTTTTTTGAGTTCGCCTATCATCGTAATGTCAGAATTGATTAACATATCGGGCTCGAAATTTTGTACGAATGCAATTTTTCTCTTACTAAGTAATGGAGAAAGTTAAAAATCTATTTGAAGTTGGTTTCGACTATAGTCGAACCATAGGTAAATCGAGAGAATTTTGTTCAACCACTGATCGCCCTCTTTTTTTGCGATCACTGACTGTAATCAGTTGAAGGCGAAAATTGGCATCAATGCTGTGAAGTTAGTTTGTAATATTTTACAGCTGACTGCATCCGAATTTTTAGATTTGGTTTTCGATTCGCATCAGTTGTGATTGGTTTCTTTTTTTTTTAATGGTTCAGCTCTTTCCAGAGTTGCCAATGAAGACATACTCAAATTTCTGTCGATCTACAACTCATTTCGCTGTAAAGGGTTTTGCATTTGGGACAGGTCGATATTGACAGTCTGTGGCGGCCACTTTGGTTTGATGTCAAATCTCCATGGCAAGTAACACGATTTTTCTGCACATTTGAAGTGATAAAACTTTATTATCAAAGTGAGTGTTTGTCAGTGCAAACGTAGCGCGTGTTACGCCCATTTTACGGCAGGCGCAGTGGACCTTCAATGTCGACTCTCCAATGTTTGGTGGCCAAATTCGAGACAACCGTTTTTGTAAACAATTCGATCATATTTCTCAAAAAGGACCCAAATTCCGATCTGTATTCACTTCAAATATTTTCGGTACAATTTTGAAATAATAACAATGCCCCAACTTCCAATGAATATGCAATAACAGCTACGTAAAACTTATTTTTAGCAAATATTACCAACTTCTATTTTTTTTTCAAAAATATTGAATATGCACCCTAAAAATATTTCCAACTACTTGGAGCTTACACAATCAGCAACTTCCCACTCCATTTACATTAAAACTTTTGATGAACGAGAAAGTTACGTTCGACCCAGTCGTGCACTTTATTTTTTTTTTTTTCAACAAGATAATTTAGAATGACATTTTTGTTGTTGCCTACATGCTTATCACGCTACAACGCAAAAGGCCAGTTTCCATGGAAAAAATATCGCCCGCAATTCCGCCTCAAATCAATCAGAAACAAATGAAAAACATTCCCATCAAAATTCCAAGTAGAAAGCGTCAGAAGAAGATGCCCTACCCATACCATCTTGAAGTTTGCTCCTTCAAAAGACGCCACGAATTGAATAACTTATTACGGGCGCAGATAACTTTTCCAAATGCTCTCCATACATCTCGAAACATCTCAACAACTGGCCCCACTCTGACGTGCTGCACGACAAATTGAAAGCAATTCTTCAACCACCCTCCTGCTCACCTGGCTGGCCGTCCACATCGCCCGTTTCCATCCCCAATGGCCATTTCATCGGGACATAAATTACCTCATTACGTTATGCAGACGACTTTACCGAGTTAATTGCATCGTTACATTCCGAATTGGATTCATTATCACTCGTTGATAATCAACTATTTAATTTAACAATCATTTTCGTTCTCCTCTAAAGCTTTGCGGTTGCAGTTGCAGTTCGCAATTCAGATACAAATGTGCATGCAAGCTCGTCGTACTCACACAGTTTCACTTATGGTTTCTGGTCGCCGCTCTACATAATGATGTAACGTGTCATGTAGTCGTGTTTTTTCGGGCGGCCTCCTGTTTCTGTCCTGCGTGTAGCCCGAAAGTAATGAACCCTTTCGGACGCTTGCCACACGGCAGTTTACATGCGAGTGGGAACGTGTTAACGCAGAAGTTATGACCACGAAATTAGTGCCTGGCCGTGCCGTGGGCATTGTGTTGTTTTCTACGGACAGGCCCGGTTTTACAGTTCGACATGCCACACGAAGGTGCAAATTTCGTTATCATTTTTCCGATGTGTCTTATACCTGCACCGCAGTTGATAAGATATTGGAACAATAAATCACGGACTCGAGCAAAGCTGGTTGCCACAAACAAGTTCGCAGGCAATGCCAGCCAAATTGGCAAGTGATAGGCGGCTATTAATAAATGTTATTAATAAGTTGTGTGTTTGTAAACAATAAGCTCGGCGATTAGCTGGCCATGGGTCCTCGGTTTGAGTTCTTTTGAAAGGTACCGAGTTATAAATGATTTAGCTGTTTGCCTAATGACGTTTCGAAGCTTTGGTAATCGATGTTTTCAAGTGTTTGATGGTGCGTTCATTAGGTGGAGTGAGCACGCCTACTTCAAGTAATGTTACATTTGTGGGGAAGGGCCATAGATACATGACATCAATCAATGTCTCTGCGGTAGACGTGAGTGTATTTGCGTGTGGGCTCACGAGGCGGCAATAAATTTAGCACTTTCTGGGGAATACAATTTGTGGGAAATAAAGGGTTTTTCAACAGGGACGCTACAAAAGTAGACAGGGACAGCAAACGACGCCGAATTTCTTGCCGCTCTTTCTCTTCAGTAAGATTTGCCATTTCATGATGGAAAGATATACGAGCCAACAACGAGTCGAAATTCGGAGTCAGTGGCCTCAACGTTAAGAGCGCTACGTCCAATTTATGGTCGTCATAATCGTCCTAGCAGATCAAAAACTGATCGTCTAGTGGAAAAATTTGAATCCACAGGCACAGTACAAAATGTTCCCGTGCCAGTGAGACAAAGAAGTGCCCGTAGTGTCGAGAATATTGCTGCCGCTGAGGCTTCAGTTGAAGAAAGGCCAAATGTGTCTCTCACACGTCGTTCTCAAGCGTTGGGCATCTCTGTGACGTCGTTGTGGCGAATTTTGCGAAAACATTTTGGCCTACATCCTTACAAGATTAAATTGACGCAAGAACTGAAGCCGCTTGACCACCAGAAGCGTCGTATGTTCGTGAATTGGGCTGAGCAACAACTTGAAAATGATTCGGATTTTCATCGAAAAATCATCTTCAGCGATGAGGCTCATTTCTGGCTGAATGGCTTCGTCAATAAACAAAATATGCGGTATTGGTCAGGCAGCAATCCACACGTACTCCATGAATCATTGCATCCCGAAAAAATTACTGTTTGGTGTGGTTTATGGGCCGGCGGCGTCATTGGGCCGTACTTCTTCCGTGATGATCAAGACCGGCACGTTACTGTGAATGGGAATCGCTACCGTTTAATGATAACCGAATATTTTTGGCCCCAATTGGATGATATGGACTTGGAGGACATGTGGTTCCAACAGGACGGCGCCACAAGCCACACAGCGAATGTCACAATAAATTTATTGGAAACCAAGTTTGGAGAACGTGTTATCTCACGAAATGGTCCAGTCGCTTGGCCGTTAGACTATTTCCTGTGGGGCTACGTCAAGTCTATGGTCTATGCCAACAAGCCAGCGACGATTGATGAACTTCGTACGAATATCGAACGTGAAATTGCAGCAGTATCGGCCGGTTTATGTTTGAAAACCGTCGAAAATTGGGTTCAGCGTCTGGACTTCTGCAAGCGTGCCCGTGGTGACCATGCAAAAAAAATCGATACATAATGGCATCGAACGGACTTTCACAGGAATAAAGAATTTCATTGATATCCGAAACCGTTTTTGTTTTATTTAAAAAAACTTCTGTAGCGCTCTTATTGAAAAACCCTTTATTAAGGGACTAGTTGTGGCATGTTTTGCTCTTCGAATGACCGCTACTTTTGGGCACACGAAGGCACCTCAACTTGACCGAATATTGCTTCGATTTGGAATGCACATGCGAAATTTCCTAAAACTGATTCATATTGGGCCTGAGCAATAAACATTTTTAGTCTCGACTCAAAATGTTCGTAGTTAACTGTGGCTATATTTTTCATACAAACTTTGCAATTGTGAGCTTTTGCAAATTTAAAGTCGAGACTAAAAATGTTTATTGCTAAGGGCCATTGAAACGTAATTGTCGCAATTGGGTCCTTCTTTTCGAAATGGCTTTCCTACATTTATCGCCACCGAAATCCACTCTCTAAAGTCACATATAAAAGGTGCAAGCTAAAAAGGACATTCCCCATATACGTGTTTCAGATTAAACTTAGCGAGTTAGAGAACTTCTCATTCCATTTCATTTTATTGCATTTCATAAAACAGCTTTACACTTTAAGATACAATGTGCCGTACCAATAATAAATTTTAGTCTCGACTTTAAATTTACGGAAGCGAAATTTGTACGAAATTTGTACGAAATTTGTACGAAATTTGTACGGAAAAAATATAGCCACTGTGAACTACTAAAATTAAGAGTCGAAACTAAAAATGTTCATCGGTAAGGCTCAATATCTTATAAAATAGCGTAAGCTTTAAAAAGTATCTTGACAAGTTTGACTCGTCTCGTTTTATTTTAAATTTTTTAGCCTAAAGCTAGTGCTATAAATTTTTGTTGTTTGTATTATTTATTTATGAAACAATAAAGGTATAATAATAATAATAATAATAATTTTAAATTTTAAATTTTAAAACAACTCTTGTCTAGAAAACAAGCAAAAATACGAAAAATGTCAAAATTCGTGTCCCGCTTTAAAAAGTCACTTTTGAAGCGATTGAAATGACATAACTTGGATTGAAAAGAATGGAGTCCAACCTCCGATGTGGCAGGAGGTATTTTTTAAAAGGACGTCTCAGTTTTATTTTATTTAATCCAGCCGTAAACCTTGGAACCAGTGATGCCAGAATTTTCGGACTGAATTGCCCACGATACACGTCAAAAACACCCAAAAATGTACTTTTTGCCCATGCCGACGTTACAAAACAACAAAATACAGTATTTTTTCTTGTTCTGAGAGATAAAAAAATTTCCTTTTTCGCCCTTTTAGCTCATTTTGAAATGCAAAATGCCCACGAAATGGGTAATTACCCACGATCTGGCATCACTGCTTGGAGCTAGGTTAGGTTAGGTTAGGTTGAGTGGGGTTATCAGATCGTCACAAAAGAGCTTGGAGCTAGTGCTGTTAGTTTTAAAGATTAACCTGTACATTTATGTTTATTGGTTAATAAATAATAATAATAATATTTTATTTAATAAAAATGCATTTTCCATTGCCCAACTTGTTATATGACAGAGTTTGAAACAATCTGAGCTGCCTAACTCATCTGATTGGTAATATGCAGGATAAAGATAGAGAGATTCGATATAAATGAATACGAATATCTGTATGTGCTGAATCTTAAAAAATTCCAGTGGTTTTAAGAAGATAAGTGGTTACAAAAGCAACTTCTACCTCGTCTGATGTCGCGACAGTGTGACTGAGAAAAAATAAACTCAATTAACAACCTTCTGAAGTTCGCCCAGTCCTTAGTCAACTGGCTCTAGTTTCACACTCGACTTGGTTGAGGTTCTTCTCGACTGGTGCCTGGTACGTTTGATATAGCCCTTGGTAAAACTATTCTTCATTATTCCCGGAGTAGCATATCCCAATTTTTTTTTTCTCATCGGACGGGTGTTGTTTTCTTTCTTTTTCTTTCTAAGGAGCGAAGAGACTTTCGTCTCTTTTGCTCGTAGAGTCCACGAGCAACTCCAATATTCTTCCGAAATGCCGCTTTAGTCCTTGTTCTGCGGTGTTAGCTAGAAGGGGTTTCGGCATTGCCTACGGTCTTCTGCATTACAGGAAGCTGAGCTAGGACTTATGGCAAGGCATCAAGATGCACAATCGAAAGTCTCTTATGCCAAGTTCCCACCGAACTGAAATCGCGAGGTTTCGATGAACTTTTACCGAAACCTAGAAGTGATTTCAAAAGTCATTATTGTCAATTTTGAAGTGGCTGGCAAAGCAGCTGTTTGTTGACGCAAAATAATAGTGTTGAAAGTGGAATTACAAAATTGTAAAAAAAAGCTCAAAATCGAAAGAAATCAAGAAAAGTTTGGACAAAAGTAAGTAATGTTTCTATTTATGATTCTTAACCCAGTGATGACAGATCTGTTGATGTATCCCTTTTTGTGGGATTTTCTCACTTAAATTAAGCTAAACGGGTCAAAAGAATTTTTCAAACCTCATATTACAAAAAAAAAGGAATTTTACTTGTTGGTAAATTTTTGTTCCTAATTGCTAATTTCATTAAGAATAAAAAAATAGTCAACCTACGATCAAACGTATCATGTATTTATTTTTGTTAGCTTGCATAGTTAATGTATAATGTGACTTGTATTATTTGTTAATAATAAAAAAGACTGAATTTAATGAAATGTTTTTTTGTAATTTAATATTTCGTGGTATAAATGTGGGATTTTTTATATTATGCCGAGGGATAAAAGGGATTTTTTGTGTATAACCGTGGAATAACCTGCTTCTAAAGTCTGGTATCACTGTTTCAACCCTTTGTTGTCACAAATGTTTTGGCGTTTAATATTTTTACATCTACAAATGAACACAAAATAAACCAAACTTCACGCTGTAGGCTGGTTCGGTTTGATAACCTCTCACGGACGGATGAACTTAGAGGGGTTTCAAAGAGGTTTCGCTGAGAAACCGAGGTTTCGAAACCTCAAAAATGTATGGCGAAACCTCAGAGGTTTGGAAAAATTTTACGTTTGGTGGGAACATAGCACGAGATCCCGAGCTTATGCGAACGGTTATATGCAGAATAAAAAGTGTGGGCCGAATACAAGTTTCTTTTAAAAGATGCAATAAAATGAACAAAATAACATTTTTCCAAGTAAGAGCAAACATTCCCATTAATTATGGAACACAACGTCGTTCAAGTGGCTGCCTTGGCTGGCTTCGCAGTGGCGCGTTCTGTCACTCCAACTTTCCAAGACCTTGTTGATGGTGTCGGGCTGTGGCTCACGAATTGCTTGGATGATATTGGCCTTAAGTGCTTTAATCGTTTACGGATTGTTTACGTAACATCGGTCCTTCACGGTTCCCCACAAAAAAAGTCCAAAGGGTTCAATTCGAAGCTCCGAGGCGGCCAATTGACATCGCAAAGACGGCTGATAATACGATTCGGGAATTTTGTACGCAAAAGATAGATTGTGGCATGGCGCGCCATCCTGCATGAGCCAGAGGTCCAAACCCATGTCTTCAATTTCAGTAAAAAAAAATGTCGGTTAACATGGCCCACCGTTGACAGAAACGTTCTTCCGAGCCTCATTTTCGTAGAAAAATGCCCGCACTCCAAAATGAACCGAACTGTCACTCTCTGGGGATGCATTGCACCGTACGACGACGGGGACCATGAGTGCTGTCAACTAGCAGCACCAGTCTCACGATCTTTTTGCACAAACTTGCGTACAGCTGGCGCCGTGGGTGCTTCATTATCAGGAAGGCGGCCGAGTGATTAAATGTTTTGCGGCGATTCTTATTTGTTTCCAGGATAAAGCCGTCGGTACACGAGCAGAAGTACGAGCCTTTCGTGTTGGTGCAGGCCTGCGAGCATAAGCCCGGGCCTATTTTCAAAAACGCACTGTTTGGGCTACACGTCACTCACTTTGGAAATAAGTTTTCAATATTTCAATATGTTGGTCAAACCTAAAACGACTCATTTCGTTCCGCGGAGGTATGATACTGACTTTCTGTCAGATTTCGGGCGGGAGACAGCTGTCAGTGTAAAAAAAAAACTGATTTAAAAAGACGGCCCACACTTTATACCTCAATATTGTTTATCAAACCAGGAGCTTGGGTGTTGCCAACGCTCTTCTGCACAAGATGTAGCTGAGGTCTGACTAATCGCAAGGCAAAGCTGGCAGAACCCGCTAGCAGCTCCAATATTCTTTCGAAATGCCGCCTTGTTCTGGGGTGTTAGCTGGAAGGTGTTGTTCGTTGCGTTGCCTACGGTCTTCTGCATTAGAGGAAGCTGAGTTAGGACTTATCGCAAGGCATCAAGATGCACGATCGAAAGTCTTTTACTGCAGCAGTTTTTCAACATCATCATCTCTCAGAGCATTTCTTTGTTAAAGGGCTTTAAATATCCTTCTTCCTATCTCAAAGCTACAAGAAAGTATATAGTTATCCGAGTCAGTATTGTCCTTTGGAAACTCAGAGTACTGGGGACGTGCGTACTACGCTAAGTTGGGAGTTCGGTTGAAGATCTCTCTCTTTATTCGGACTCCGGAGACAGCCATATGGTCCCGTACGGACATATTGAGATGTAGAAACCTCGCGCTTGCTATATTGTTACATTCCGCCACGCGTCAAAATCAACTATCTTCGGTCAGTTACCTTGCGTGGGTTCGTCAAGCCTGTATGCTTACCAAGTGTCCTATCAAAGACTGACTATTCTGGCGTTGCAATGGCTATGATTTTAAAGTCATGCTTCGGGCTTAGTCGTAAGTCTGTTTAAAAAAAGCTCTTAAAAGCTTGCTTTGTTAGAGTCTTCCTTTTCGTCTGTGGATGGATGATGCGCATCAGCCTAGTATTAACAAATTTGGCCTTGATCCGGATTTTCATAAAATTTTCTTAAAAAATCCCATGCCTCTGGACTTTTTGCCTAAATATGTCGCTCGGTGAAGTAACAAAATAAACAAACAGTAGGCGCAGTAGATCCCTAAAAGGACCTTCTCCGAGCATCTTAAAACTTTAAACTGTGCCCGCCTGTACTGGAATGTACTGAAACTGTTTAGCAAATTCAGCTACCCACCAAATGAATCAGCGGCTATGTGTAAACAATCGATTCAGTCATTTCCGATCCGGCCTGACTCACTGTCTGTCCGTCAGTATAGAATTTTCTCCCAGTGAGGAGAAATCTACTGCCCATTTGTTTAATGTTCAGTTCATTTCCACCAACTGCAAGTAATTAAAAAGACACAGATACAAATTGTTTTCAATTCCACGAATTTCTGTTTTCATATTCTGGGTTTTCCCCGACCCTCTGTCCACCAAAGTATTTATTTCATAAAAAAAACAAAAAAACAGCAAACGTTTTCTAATCTATCGCAGATGTAGAGCACAGCACTAGACAAAAATAATTGATCCCGCCCAGGGAATAGAGTTAAACAATCGCTTCCTCTGAAAGGCAAGCAACAAACGCGCTTGCTGCGCACAAACAATCGCAAAATAAATAGTAAAGCACTTAAGGGACCAACAATTATTTCCCCAGTTCCCGAGAGAGCGGATACTTTGTGTGTGTGTGTGTTTTTTTTTTAATCATTAGATATAAAGTGATGTTTGTCTAAAATGCGATGACGATTGACGGTCGGGTCGGAGGTCGGCTGGAGAACGTCACCGTCGTCGTCGGATGACCTCAGTTTGCAGCTTTGAACTTGGCATACACTGGCTCCGAATATGTGAGATGGAAATTAATTAATTGGATCATCCAAACACAACAGGTCGGTAGGATTAAGCCATTCCAGACGTATGTTCGAGTATATAGTGCAGAGGCAGATGGGGGGGGGGGGGGGGCTTTTTGATGGATGATGCGATGAAATTAAATTTCCAAAAAGGAATTTGATTTGTGGAGAATTATAACTGAATGAGTGCTGATGATGATGATGATGATGATGATTTATAATCATCACATGCACAGCAGCTTAAATAATTTAACGATGATGAAAGCAAAATAAACTCACTCAAGGAGGAGCGTGCTCTGCGCTCCTCCATTCGACGAGGTTATGGTTATGGTTGTTTAATCTTTCGAATCGGCTCCGACCGACACTCAAACACAAACACACGCACACGTTTTATGTGGCTTTAATTGTTTAGTGCGCATTTAACTATTTTTTAATGATGTAGGAGACAAAGTTCGGAAATATGACCAGAATTAGAAGTGTTTTGTGTGCTTTGGTTAATTTGTGTTTAATGGTCCCGCAGAACAATGGCGGGGTGTGCATTTTTCAACACAAGTTGAAAAGTTTTAATTGAGGTCCGAGCAAAGAGTAGAGTACACTAAGTTGGGCATGGCGGAGTCACGGGAGTGAGGTCGAAGTCGTGCCTTATGGCATAATGGTGGGGATTTCAAGAAAATTAATAAAAGAATTGACAAACTTGCTGGAAAGGTTACACTCAAGCTCTTGGCTCTATAATTTGATTTTTTTAAAAGCGTTCCCATTGTTGAGGTGGCTTCAGAAATGCAGGCAGAGTATCGCGGCGAAGTTGATTTCCCTGATGGGTCACCAATTCAAGTTCACAAAGCGTCGCTCCTTCTGGTGGATTGCGGTTCATATAGCTCTTCCTTAACTTATGAGTTCCATATCGTCTTAAAGTATTGAACTGACGTTTAAGCTAACTACCCCAAGCAATAATCGCATCAGTAAATATCCACCGAACACCGGGAAGCAAAATCAAAGTTCTTAGCCCTTGCAAAAGGTTATTTTTAAGGAGAGCTTATAAGCAAGATTTTTTTTTTAAATTTGTGTCGTTTATATATTCCCAAAGCAGTGAAAACCCCATCCAAGTCCACTAAGTCGCTCTCGAGATACCTACAGTCATACAGATAGAAGCACACTGTACAAACAACAGTGCCACCTATCGGATTTCATTCAAACCGCTCTTTAAACACTACCGGCACAAAGAGGAACCAGCTGTTGAATTTTCAGCTAAATCGGTCGATTAGTTTATGAGTAGGGCACACACATACGAACATTGTCATTATATACGCTTATGGGAGGGACATCAGAGCTTAAGCTGTCCACTGGACTTCGAAAAGTTGGCCTTCAACGGAGGCTTTGGTCTCAGGGAGGCTGAATATAATGTGGAGAGATATATAAAATTGAAACTGGAGTAAGGGCTTATGCAACCAGAAAGCAAGACGGTTACCGAGCTGGCTTGACCCATTCGACAATCTGATTACTGAAGTGCGACTGATCGTCCTTTTGTCCACATGGTTGGAACTCCGAAACTCTAAAAGCCTTAATTGAGGAAAAAAGTAACGTTAAACGAGCTCGTTAAAAGACAGCCTCTGGACCAAGTAAAATATGAAGAATTTTGCAAGTTTCGGACAGTCCAGTGGTCGACCACCTTCAGAAATAAGTCTGCGGGAATTCTTCTTGCATCCAACACCGACTCCTCTTTAAATGGCTTTAACAGATGAGGTTGACCTAGCTTTAGCGTAAAATAGCGAAGATAATCTGACGGAGGATGTTGGCAACACTCTTCCAGCGACAACAATTTCGTCAGCTAGAAGACCGATCTTCTGCACCTTTAAGCCCAAAACTTGTGCTAGCTAGGATAGAAGCGAATAGGAACCTCAACACATAGAATTACAGTTGGTTCACAAGTTTTTACATAAAATATATCATAAATACCTTTAAAAAAAAATCGAAGTTTCAAGGTAAGGTCCCACAAGGCTGAACGTCACCGACTCTATTGTTCTCACTGGTGTTTTCCTTGATGCTTTGTCGCGACGGGAAATCATTTGACGTGATAAATTAGCCTTAGCCTTGACTATGGTAATGGCGACACCTATTTACGCGGCTAAAGCTAAGAAAGCTTTAAAACAAAAAAGGTCAACAAACTGCATCTCCAACGAACGACAGTATTACGTAGATAACGGAAGCCAGTCACAGAAAGTGGTTCGTACGTTTAGCACGATCTGAAAGACAAACAGATGACACTGACCGTGAGCATTGGTGACGAATCACGGAACCGAAAAAGAGTTGAAGCTCATTTCCATCAGACGGTCGCTCTATCTCCTCCAAACATCAATCAAATCAAATCAACCAAAAGCACTCGATCCCCGACGCTCAGTTTGAACTCTGAAGTCGAAAGCTGTAAGACGATACATTCCACTGCGATTACATCACACGTCTGACACAATATTTGACACACTTGTGGGTTGGTGACTGCGCGCCGGCATAATCAAATATTATTCCGTCTAGACGGCTCAATTTATTTTCCATGTCGTTCTTTGTACTCAGTCTTCTGCTAGATGAGCCGACGACGGTGCAAAGTTTTGCCAAAAAAATGCAACTGCAAATAGAAGCGAGTACGACTCACGTGGGAAAGTGTTATGAAGTGCGAGCGGATGATCATGGAACACAAACGCAGAACCAGAAGTGTTCACATGTCACATAATGACATCCAAAAGAATTACTCGAAATAAGTGCCACATCTGTCGAGTGTGTGTGTTTTTATTTTCGAATAAAAATAATTTACTGGTGCCTTGACACAAGCTAAAGCTGGCAGCAGCAGCTCGCGAGCAACCGCTCACCAACACCGCACACAAGTTAATTGCTTGTAATATTCACGTCGATCAAAATGTACGTTGCCTGCGATGCGACGACCGACGACGGCGGATTCGACTTTGCCACGGTTCGCTTTGCGTCAATTTAATCGCGTTGAACAGTGCAACAGAGAGCCGAGTCGGGCATCGGCTTCGGCACCATTACCGCCGCGACTCGGAATGGACGGCTGAGTTATGTCAACAATTTGATCTCCTTAAATGAATGGCATGGTGGTGTGCACTGCTGGTGCTGGAGCAGGCTAAAATAATTTCGCATTTCCTTTTTTCTTTGTTGAGATAAAGTATCTGCTCCAGCTATGCCATGGGCAGGGTATAGGTCTGTTTGCTTTTGATGTTGGTTGGTGCTGTTCGGCTCTCTGAATGCGCGTTGGCAGCACTCGCTCTCTATAAATAGGTGAACATGGGCATGTTGGAGATTATTGAAGACGATACGGTGGTGGTGCGGCGGCGGTGCGCTGATGGTGTTATGCTAAATGCTGCAGCTGATGACTTGTGATGGGCGGATTTGCAGTGCGCCAGAACTATTAAGGGGGTGAGACGAAGGACCGACGACGACGCAAGAGAACGTGCAATGGATTAGGGCGATGACGAGCAGCATTATAATGATGATGTAAATGAAGAGGATTCTTATTTCATAACCGCGCCGATTTCGCCCGAACGACATTTGAGATGTGTATACAAGGAGCTGATGGATGTTTTCGCCTGCTTTGTGTGGGTTGCTGCAAGCAGGCTGCGATGAGATGATAGTGCTGTCTTTAATTAATTCCTTTTTTTGAATTTAAATAGCCAGCAAGCTGTTTAGCAGCAATCAGACTCAAGTGTCGGATTGCGGCGATGTGGAGAGTGACGTAAGTGGCCAACAAAGAGGATGAGCTGCAGTTGCGGTTACCTATGCATGATTGTTGAATTTGTTTCGAGAGAGAAATCGAGTTTAATTAGACACGCTTTGGAATTTTAAATCCGCTGGCTGCTGGGTTCAATTAAGTGGACTTTCACAGGCGCATGAAAATTTCCGCTGCACTTTTGTACACAAAATTCTTCGAGTGGTTTGCGTTTAAGATGGCCAAATCCCGGCCAACTCAAGGGAAGCGAGGAAAATTGTACTTTCAAGTTGTAAAGCGCCATCTTCCAGAAGCCGTACTTTAGGGCATTATAGGTGCTGGGTGCTTTGAAAGGCACTACAGCTCACTTAAGGGAGAACCATTAGTGAAATGCGTATCAGTAATCCAGCTTAAGCTGACATAAGTGACATGACAACAGTTTGTGTGGTGCGGTGACCATAACAGGTTTAGTGGCTCATTTCAATTGATGGACATTAATTTACTTGTTATTACTTAAGTCAGCTGAAATTACCTTGACACAACTTAAGCCAGCTTAACACAACTTGAGTTGACTTAAGGAAAACCTAATGTAATATGACTTAAGTTAACCTTACCTAGCTCTATCCCACTAACATCAACTTAACTTAGGTAACAAAACTTAACTCAACTTAGTCAAACTTAACTCAACTTAATTCAACTGGAACTTTCGTCCGTATTTGATGTCAGCTTCAGCCAATGCATGCCGAACAGATTCTTACTGGTTTTTAAGATGGGAAAAGAACGTTCACTCAGAAAAAAAAAGATTGCTAAGCGAAGAATTTTGAGATTTTGAAAAAAATTTAAGTTAAAATTTCTTGGTTCAAATATAATTTTTGTTAATAAGAACTCGTTTTTAATTTTTCAAGAATCAGGTATTCAGCGTAATAAATAATATACTCTCCATAAGTATTTTCTTACATCATTGCCAACAATTTCATTCTTAAATCAAAGATTTTGATATTTGGATTCTATTGGAATGCCAACAATTTTCATTTGTTAAAATGAACCCAAATACGAAAATCTTTGATTTAAGAATAGTCATAGAAATTTCAATAAAAGAGTCGTGGCGGCCATTTATCCGATATGCTATTCCACACATAACCCAAATCGGGTGTCCGCCGGGAAGGTATACTACTTTGTTTTGCCGCCATTTTGGTAAACATTAGTCTTGACAGTTCATATTTGGCAGTCGTGAAGTAGCAGAAGTAGCACGTGGCAAATTTATTATGGAAAAATATTCGATAAACCAACGTGTTTTATTTTATCAAAATCAATCATCGATTACTATGACGATGACAAAGTTACGTGAAATTTTTGGAGAACACATTTTCATTTGAATGGATATGTGAATAAACAGAATAGTCGGTTCTGGGCAATGGAAAACCCTCAAATTATTTGTCAGTCACCTTAAAAGTTACAGTCTGGTGTGCAATTTGGTCAGGAGGAATCATTGGACCTTACTTCTTTGAAAATGAAAACGGCGTACAGGTAACTGTGAATGGGGAGCGATATCGTGATATGATTGAAAACTTTTTAACGCTACAACTTCATGCTTTGGGCTTGATTGACATGTGGTATCAACAAGACGGTGGCACATCGCATACAGCCAGGATTATAATGGAATTACTGCGAGACCTCTTTCCACAACAAGTTGTTTCAAGAAATGGTGATGTTGATTGGCCTCCACGGTCGCCTGATTTGACTGCTCCGGACTTCTTTTTGTGGGGATATCTGAAAAGCAAGGTCTGTGCAAACAAACCAGAAACGCTTGAGCAACTCAAACAAAATATTCGTGATGAAATTAATGAAATACCGCGTGAAATTTGTGACAATGTAATGAAAAATGTGCTCAAAAGGGCTCGCATTTGTGAGACTAACAGAGGCGGACATTTACCTGATATTGTATTCCATACATAATTGCCGACATTAAATAAAACATTTATCAATATAAGATTCCATTTAATCAAAAATTATAAACAAACAAAGTAGTATACCTTCCCGCCGGACACCCTGTATATTAAAATTGAGGCTTAAAATTGTGTTCGTTTGTCGCCGGTTCACGCTTTAACGCATTTAGCGATTTTAACAAAACTTTCACACATCTTAGGTATAGGTCTATATATGGGTTTTGTGAAGTTTGGATGAAATCGGCAAATGTATGTGTGTGTGCTGTGCGTGCGTAAAAAACACTTGAATTTCCATACATTTTGTTCGACGGCTCGACGGATTTGAAAGATTTTTTTTTTATTTTGTTTGTTTTAAATCAGGGATGGTTTAGGAAAAATGTAAATTCGAAAAATTCTCAACAGGTGGCGCTGTAGGTACATTTCTTTTTTGATTTAACTCGCCTTAGCAAATGTTTTTTTTTCAGTTTATATAACCCATCAGCTATACAATTTAAAAGAGATCTAAAGTCTATAACCAGAAATGTGAGGCAAAAACTATATCTGCCTTTCGACGATACAGTTTCCCACGGCTATGTATCGCGTCAGAACTACTTTCACATTCTAATTTCACGCTGTCGAGAAAGCCATTCCGTCGATCGACCCCAGGTTCGACACCCGACTACTGTGCTGCGAGAACTCGCTATCTCCAACTGGACTCATAAAAAAGTAATTTATCATTTTACTTCTTCAGTTGCTCAGTCTATGGATATGGATATGGATACCCATTCATTAGAACTTAATTACAACCGCATTCTTGAGCTCCACGCATTCATCGATTGCAACCGCAGCCGATGTCGAACTCGCCCGCCCATTGCAACAGTTCAACTGTTCATATAGCGGTCGCTCTCCTCCCAACAGCAGCAATCCATTCAGCGCGAACTAATTCAGATTAACGAATCAATTTAACATGTCTTCTAGTGGTAATAACAATTTGCCAACAATTCATTTGAGATATGTACACAAACACTCCCCTCCGACCGACTCCTTAGTGTGCGTGTGTGGTATCACAATTTGGATTTATGGGTCTGATCCTACAACAATAACAAAAAACTGTCTCAATCCTAAAGTGCAGAGTTGCAGCTGGAATCTAGCTTGTACACAGAGAGAAATAGAAATAGAAATAGGAATGGGAAAAGCCCACGCCATGCAATTACAGAGCAAGCCCACAACTGTGGCGGTTTATTTATTGTGGCATTGTTTTAATTTAACCCCAAAAAATAAACCAGCACCAGCCAAAGAAATACTTTTCCTAGATACTAATGTATCCGTTGGATTGAATTGTTATTGATGGCAGCAATTACGCAGATTAAGTTTCATTTAAGCGACGCGCACTCGACCCATAGACCGAGTCGGGCGGTGGGTGTCGTCTCGAGTGTCTTTCGGTCGTAAATTACGAGTATTTCCGCGTTTTTGAATACTGCCAGTGAGCACGCGAGGTTACCTTTTTATCATAATGACTGACCGAACCACAAACAAAAATTTACTGCCACTGGAAATTCGGTTTTTTTTTTTTTTTGTTGTGAATTGCAATTAAATTGCAAACCTGGATACAGTTTTTACGAAATGTTTTTGTGTTAAATTGGAGGAGAAACGCATGGTTTGCTTTCGCGGAATTCACAAATAAAATTGTTGATTCATGGAAATGAATTAATTAGCTGTGTCCACTGTAAATTCTGTTTCATTATTTTTTTTTTTTTGCATTTTTTGTCGCGCAAAATTGATTATGTTGAGATTTTTTTATTTTTAAATTAACGCTTTAATGATGACCGTACGAGTAACTGATTAATTCGCTGTCAAAATGGGACTGTGTGGGATGAGTGTCAAGTGATTTCACCTTTAAGCAGATACAGTGTCTCGCTATGCGATATGATTGGAACTTGATGTATTATCACACATTTGAGAATGAAAACGGTATTGTATTTCCTGCTGACGGAGAGGTTTTAAGCTTCAGCTGTCTGTGGTTTGAAGTCGCGTAGGTGGTTTTTACAAATCGTAGATTGATGTCATTCGGTTACTCAATTTATTCGTTTCTAAAAAGAGATATCCCATATCCACTAGGAGAAGTTTGAAGACTGAAAAACTTGTTTCGAAAATTTGCTGAAGTAACGTGGAACAGGTATTAAGAAGGGCGGCGATTTTAGCGCGAAACGTGACTTCTGTTTTTTTAGAATTAATTAATAATTAATCCGAATCTCTGAACTATGCGTGGAACCCAGGACCTAACGGCAAAAAAAAAACTCGAAATTGTACAGCCCCTCGAGGTAATAGTGGATTTTCTAAAGGCCCGCTCAAATCGATTGTACCCTCCTGAACGATGTTGAAACAGGGTCGGCTTTCTGTAAGGCGAAACGTTTAAACGTTTGCGTGTGCACGAAGAAATTTGCTGGGGGAACATAGGGCAAATCATTCGTGCGCACGAAACGAAAACGTTTGATCGTTTCGCCTTACAGAATGCCGACCCAGTTTTTATAGCAAAAACGGGTAATAGTTAACACATCAGCCCTTTAAATCACCGACCTATAAGAGTACGATCAGCACGCTTACCTATGACCCACTGCACCCACTTCCATGAAATGAATGAGATGAAAAAAATGTTTCACTCACTTAACGGACAACTCATCTACGAACATCTTTTACAAGAAATATTCACCCACAGAGAAGCAGTGGTGCCATTTTAGCAGTTTTTATGCTAAATCTAGAATATTTAAATTTAAATTGCATATAGATAAGTATAAATAAAATATGCTATTTTTTACAAAAAAACACAAGGACTTTGGTGGTATATTTCGCCATGCAAATAACGAACGCATCCATCTAATTTTCTGCATTTGGCATTACTGAAGATTTGCATGACAATTTGTCAATTTGAAGGATCAGCTGTTGAAGGGTTAAACCTTAAGAACAAAAATCTAAGTAAAAGTCAACTGCCCGTGAGCCGTGAATTGCTGTTCCATTAAATTTAACTGTCTTTCTAAATATTTATGGCTTATTGTTTTTTTTTAACTTTTTTTTGATAAAGTCGTTGTTTTAAACTTTAGCATATTCTGTTTTATTCCTCCATATAATTTAGCATATTTATTTCTTAATTAAGCATATTCCGTTAGAACATTTCTGGCAACACTGCGAAAGAAGTCACTCGTCTTTAAACGGTCAGTTTCGGTTTCTTCCTCAGTTGGTTGGATTCCTTAAAAGCCCCCATTTAATGACATCCCACGAACTTTGCGCTTCATATAAAGAGCACCGGCCCAAACACACCGCCCTGAGGCACCCCCTTGGATTTCATTCCAGCACACAGAACATTTTTCCACATCGCTTAATTTCCACAAGAACTTTCCCAATTTCTTAACGACGTGCAGACTTCTTGGCAGAACTTATCATTTCAAACTTTAATTTATTTTTGTGTTTCTGCATATATCACAAGCAAAAGCAATTACCCATTCTGCCCTCAGTCATCCGAAGGATTACAATGTTACTGCTGCTCATTTTCTGTCATAAACAACTGTGCAGATAATCACACCAGTTCGAGTTGTTAATTAACTTGATCATGTTAAATTCCACATAAACATTTGCATAGCATTGCACAGCACATGTCTACATACAGAACGCACTCACCTGCGAAGCACCTAACTCATCCATAAAACTGGTGTTGTTCTAATTCCATTTCATCGTCATGACGATAATCTTTGGTAGCGCGTCGACTCATATTCCTCGTCTTCGTGTCATCATCGTTAAATATCCTGTTCCCTCATCAGCATCGTTTTCATTGCCAAGGAGTTTTTTTTTTTTTGGTTTTATTTTATTATTAGACACCAGCACTTTTTGTTCCCATTTTTTAGCATGTGAAGTGGAAGATTGTTGACTTATAGTGATGGAGTAAAAATAGAGAGAGGAAGGATGTGTCTGTCGTGCAGGATGGCTTTAAGAAACGTGTTTGTTGAAATGAATTGAATTCAGCGTTACGAAATGGAGCATCGATTAAATGCAAGACTCTGCCATTGATTGCCACGCCTACTTTTTGGGAGCTTTTTTTACCAAAAAGTATTTTCTTCCTGACTTGAATGTCTTAAAGTTTCCATTGCTTAAATAGTAATACAAAAAGCAAGGACTACGTTGGGGAGCCAACTCTTGCTTAAATATTTCAAGCTGTCATTCAGCCCTCGGATTTACACAGAAGCCGAGCTACAAACCAAAATCTGACATCATAAAAATTAATTTATATCTTCAAATCGAAAACCAATGTCGGCAATTCTTGATTCTGGTTTGCTTTAGGGTGGTTGGTCCTCATCGAAAGCACTGCGTGTCGTTTACTCTGTTCAAGCGGAACGAATTTACAAATTTCGACATATTTACGAATTTTATTACAAGTGTTTCTCGATGTTTTTGAAGGAAACAGTCGATTTAAGAAAAAAAAAAAAAAAACAGAGTTCGTATAGGTACCCTTGGGCTATCTTCTTCTTACACCCATTGATTTAGGGTGAGTTTTTATTTGTTGGGTGAATGGAAGGGACCTACAGTCCGAACGGCTGAGTTGAGAGGCTCTTTCATGACTCTTAAACAGGCGTTCGCGAGAGGTGGCGCAGTGGAAAAAAAACCCTAAAATGTTATTTGTATTTGTCCGGGGATCGAACCCCAAACCCCTCGCTCAGTAGTCCACCACACTAATAACTGACGGCGCCGTGGGCCCACAAAATCACTCGATTTAATGTGTTTTGAAAATGGTTTTTGTCAAGCTAAACGAAACCCTATTGCTCTATCACTCAACTAATGTTGAAACTTAAACTGACTAACAGATGGCGCTCCTGAAAGAAGTCAACAACTGGCCTAATTTTGTTACCTATAGTTCTTCTCTTCACATAGAAACGTTGAATTCATTCGGCCTTACTTATAACCATTTTTAACCTTCACTCTTTATATTTTGTAGGTCACAATGGGCTATAAAATCTCGCCATTGCCATTTCATAAAAGCAAGACACTGTGCATGATTATAAATATCGCGCATTGAGTTTTGTCAGCCTGTAATGTTGATACCTTCACTTTTAAGGGGTTTTGTGTTGACCTGCAGAGCTCGCAGACATATCAACATCTTCTCTCCTTCTGTTTTGTTGCTCCTTCTCATGTCACAGACACAGAAGCAGCCACAATGATACAAGTGTAACAAAAGTGTTACACTTTTTAATTGTTTCATAATTTTGTTACAATGTTACTTTGTTTTTTCGCTTTGTTACACTTTTTCCCATTAAAATCTTTTTTTGTTTTTCTCGTTAAAAAATATTGAAAAATTGATCTGGCAGCACTTTTTTCTTTCGAACAAACTTCTACCAATTTTTCCCCAATGTATTTCTTTGGTTGCACAGTGCACAAGTTGTGCAAAACGTCAAACTGCGAGTGGGAATGGGAATGGGAGGGAACGAGAAAATACAACAATATTTCTCTGTCTCGCCGCGTCGCAGTTGACAATCTTCTACATCTCGTGGTAAATAAAGTTTGTGAAACAGAAATTGAAATTTACTTCGATGGTCAATAATTTTGTTTTTTTTTTATTTTTTAAACACAAAATGGACAGGTTGGTCAAAAAATATTTTTTTTTTGATATTGATATTTATTTCGTTTAGAATTTACAGTTTGTTATAGCACAATTTACATAATTTAAGTACAGAGATATGACAAATTTATGTCTTTCTACTGGAAAAAGTTTACAAGTGACGAAAAGAGAAAAAAATATAAGTAGAAATTTTTTTTTGAGGAAAACAACGACTAAAAACCTCAATTTAAAAAGAGTTTTTTTTTTTGTAAAATTATAAAATTTAAAAAAAAATTTGTTTCAGTTTGTTATATTTTTTTTCCATTTGTTACACTTTTTGAAAAAAATTGTTACACTTAAAAAAAAAAACTGCGGCAACATTGCACAGAAGTCATTATGGCGGACTCATATTTCTTTAGATTTTTTTTTTCTTTGTGAGGGTTATTCAGCTTTGTGTGGGATACCTCATTCTTCGGTTAACCGGTAAGGAAAAACTAAACTCCACTGTTAAATTCTCTGCATTCAATTTCATGAGGAAGACGGGATAAATTTTTGTCCTGAAATTCCGAAACAAAAGTGCCTGAGTTCTGAAATTCTGTATCCTTTTAATGTACTACAAAACGCAGCGTCTGTCTGCATGTTTGTCCCTTTGCTTTTAACTTCAGACCCACTGACCCAATGAAGAACGAACACGCTCTATTTGTTGGGGTGGAAGAATACCTATGTCCTCCGACCAAAGAATACCTATGTCCTCCGACCAGGTTTAAGTATAGAAAAACGTTGCATAGGTCTAAGGAACTAGGACGACAAACTGCCTATCAAGAGATGGTCGGGTTTTGGAAGATTTTTTCTTTTTATTTCGCTCTTACTTTCAACTTTAAGCTTGCAACAAACGCTCAAGTATCCGAATTCCCCATCCCCCCTACATCCACTTTAGGGACGATTTCGTTAAAATTTGTGGCATCTCATCTCGTCGTCAAGGAAAATTGAACATTTTACATCGTTGCGCACATAAAGCAATCCCCTCGTCGCAACAGCTTATCCATACAACGATTTACATTCATCTGACCCAGCGTACTCTCCCCTTCGTCATCACAGGCGATAAGATTGTGTAATTGTCCGTATACCGATAACAATAAAAGAAAGTATCTCGAACAAACAACCGAAAACAACCAACCCATCGATCCTATCTGTACGTGTAACTTCCGCGGCTAAATAAAAGCACATGCGAGAGCCGGGCCGGGGCTACCTCTATATAAACATGGGTTGTAAATTTCTTTATACTCGTGCACCTTATCTCCATGTTAAATTACACCAAAAATCGCTTACATCTTCAGGTAAACCGTGTACGTAGAGTATACCTGGCATGGTACCCTTTGCATTGGTAACAAACAAACAAGTCTGCTTCTGATTGCCTCCACTTGAGAAAAAAAAAAAAAAAAAACCTAAACTCGCGCTATCAATATAGTGTAACATACCAATTTTGTGTGTACTTACGAGAGTATCTGAGATAAACTGTTAATCTACTAAATAAACAGCTAGGAATGGAATATAATACAGATACTCGCAGCCGATCATTCACCAGATAAACTGGCAGCAGCAGCAGCTTTTCACCCAAGCGGCTGGTTTATGACCGTCGTAAATTTGTCCGATATTGAGACAGTTTTCAACAGTAGATACAAACGGAAATAATATTTATTCGAATCGTCTTTCAGGCAGTCCTCGACCTCATTCGACACGACCCCCGAAATGCAGTCCTCCGTCGGAGATAATTCGTATTCATTACGAAGTTGTCGATGGAAGTTTGTGTTTTTGATTTGGCTCTAGGTAAATATAAACAAATTTTGTTTTACATCTACATTTTGGAGTAGGTGAGGCGGTCTACAGACAACAAAACTAATTTCCCTGCTTGCACGATGTACGTTGCATGTGTGGAGAGAAAATGGAGCTAAAAAAGCCATAGGTAGTCCGGAAGGGTTGTGCAATAAAAAATTCAAAAAGTCCCAACCGAGAGAGACTACTGCAGATGAAAATTGTGGGTCACCACCCCATGGTCCGTGTTCCATGTCATGTATGCCAAAAGTGAAGTTATAATTAAAACGAAACAAGAGTGACGTCCTCGGCAGGGGGGCGCGGGCTCCTTTCCTTAATTTTTTAACCCGAGCTTCTTTTTTAACTAATGTTGGCTGAGGTTGGAAGTTGGAGGAGGAAGTGTGCAGAGTGGTCTTCTTTTGATGTCCATCTCCTCCTAGTCTTTCACCATCATAAGCGAACTATAAGACAAAAGTAATAGAGATAACTGGACAAAATGCTGGTTAAAAAAGGTGCGTTTGTCGATTTTTGGTAGTAACACCATGACAGCCTGGTAGGTAAGGAAACCACCGGTTCAATACCGACGTTTTTATTTCAGAGTCGCGACTATTAATTGGCGAAAAATGGTAGATAGTGTAACAAGCTCTATAAAGAGTACAGAAGGAACCTATGAGCTTGTGAAAAATGAAGAAAAATATCTTTGTTAAAGCCTAACATTAGCAGATGCTGAAATGTAAGGAAATTGGAGGCTCAACAGCGATGTTTTAAGTCGCATGTGCCCTTACTTGGAATAGAGCTTTTGTCGCAAGCGACGTCCTGTAGAATATGAGTCTATCAAATTTTAAAAGGGCGATGGTGGTCTTTCGGTTTTATAGTAGTAACACCTTCAGAGGATGCAATGTAAGGAAATCGTGGGCTAAACAATAAATAAAACTTTATCTTGGTTTCAAAGTTGTACCCATCTGCTACAATATTTTAATATTTACAGTAAAAAAAGAAATTTTTTAAATTAGCCGTGTTTTTTTGAGCTTCGATCTCAGCAAAGAAAAGTAAAGTAGGATTTTCATCATGCAATTACAGCAACTGGGCTCTCCTTGACACTTTGAGACTCGGTTGTAGTTGTTGTAATCGCGTGCTGAAAATCCTACTTTACTTTGCTTTGCTGCGATCGAAGCTCAAAAAAACACGCCTATTGTGAAAAGGGCAGGAGACAGTTTTGAGTAATATCCCAACATTTCCAGTGCCCGCATTGCAAGAAAACCATCGACTTGCCTTCAGCTCGGTTTATGTAGATTCTTTTTGAAATCAGTAGTTTTTCCATGAAGCTTAGCTTCGTTTCGGGTCAATGAGCTCTTGAAAAAAAAACTGATTCACAATAAAATTCAGGTGGTGTCCCACAAGGTTGCATACTCCTTTCACTACTCTTGTTCGCTAGCTGCCTCCGAATGTTCTATTCTTGAAGGTTCTTTCACTGCTGTTTTGGTAGTTTCGCTTAGAACGGTAGGCCACGTTCCGAATATTCTATTAAAGGCTCCTTAAAACAAGCTTTATTAAAGATATAGAATGCTGTACTTAACCGCATCGGTCCTATTCCATTTCTTCCATCAAAAGGGATTAAAGAAAATAACTACAAAACTAATGCCAACTTCTTCTCAAAATTGCTACAAAATTTGACAATAAAAAGTGATTTTCCCTGCCAATGTGCGAACGTGACACAGATGACGACATGTGATGTTTCTTTTAAGTTGCCCAAAACCTTCAACCACATGAATAGGATCCTTCCATTCGCGTGTGTGTGAGTGTTTGATGCCCTAAAAGACGTGATTCGCGAGGAAAATCTCTTAATAGTTTCTATTTCAAGTCACCAGTAAGTGGTCTATAATAAAACTTGACTCCGTTTGCCATGTAGATGTAGCTTCTAATGGATCGTCCTTTATTTTCCTTCCTTTTGCTGTGTGTATCTCAAATGGAGCAGGTCCTTCTTTTTTTCTTGGAATTCGCTAAGAATTTGGCACGAAGTTTTGAAATTTCACACCGTTCACGTTCTCAAAGTATGTACGCTCGTAAAAGGATGCGCGCTGCTATCTCGAAGTTTGATATAATATTTTGTTAGGTTTACTACGTGGTGGGTATACATTAGAGAAAGAAAACGGAGTAGAGGAGGTTTTGACAAGCGGTGAGTACGTGCGATTGTTTTATGCTGCTCAGATGCGCCTGGAGAGGATTTTCGTTGACAGGCGAAAAGAATGTGTGCTGTCAGAATGTTGAGAAAATGCAGTTTATTTGTTTGAAAGTAACTATGCTTTTCCAATTTCTAATACCGCACGCTTATACATTGCGCACATTTAGCAGAGACAAGTGTAACTCAAAACAACATGTTTATTGTAGGCAAATGGGTGAGAGCCTCTGCTAAATGTGCGCAATGTAGAAATGTGCGGTTAGTATGTGAAAGCATAGTTACCAGTCTACGGATTACGAAAGAAAAAGCACCAGGACCGTTGTCACTTGCTCACCACGTTCATTTGCTCGGACGTATATGACAAGAAGATTAAATCGACAGATAAATGGGTTATTTTCTTTGCCTAATGGTCGCTACCAATACGAAACGTGTGGATTGAGGGAAAAAGTGTAAGACAAATATTTCCACATCTTAAAAAGGTTGACAGAAATCTATTGCAACAACTAGCCGCACATTAGGCGTTAAAATGAGGGTTGTAGCCCCTGCTAAATGTGCGCTTGTAATACAAATGTGCGTAAAGTGAAAACAACTTAAGAAACATTTTTTCGCAATTCAAGATTTTGTTGATTTAGTTTCACAGATGTGCAACCTGCTTTGAATTACATCGAACTGCTAACATTTCGCTGTAGATGTCGCTAATATCACAGGACAAAGGGCAGCACGGAATGGGTTTGGCGAAAACTGTTTGAAAAAACTTGAAAAGGCGCATTTTGGCAACAGCCAGGAAAAAAATGTTTCCTGCAACTGCCCAGATGCTCGATAGAAATAAATGGGTTGTTGTCTTTGATAAATATTTTAAGTGGTGCGCTGAGAATGAAAAATCTGGCAGTGTAGCAGATTTTACTACAAACGCCTGCCATCTGCTGCAAGGACCTCAAACGGGCGTAATGGTCAGACTTGGTGGACTAAAAGTAATCACTCATTCGACTGAAATTCACATAACCCTTCTAACTGAGACAGCAACTGACTTCTTTCCCCAACCCTTGGCCTGCATCATCTCGAAGCCTTCTACGGCCATTTAGGCTTAACATAATCGCATTTGCCATTAAGTCGATCGTTAGTTTTAAAATTAAGCCATTCCATTGGCAATTTGTGTATTTCGCTATATCCCCATTGTATTTGTCTAATCCCTTGCAGCATTATTTCGCCAACCAACATCCATCATCTCATTCCTTGATTGTTTCGATTTTCTCCATAGAGCCCATTCTCCCTCGCTCCCACACCACTCGCACAATCGCCCTCGAAGAATTTCCTATGCCACATCGTTCATTGTATGTCCCGAAAACCCGTTCATTAGATGTAGGATAACGGCAGGAAACCATTGTCGGGAATTAATTAATTGAAACCATTAGCACGCCTTTGGACCAATGAAACCACTGAAAATTTCCATGAAAATCGCAACATTCCCTGATGTGCGTGATGGCTGACGGTGATTATGATGACGAGTCCCAGCTCTCTCACTCTCACAAATACGTATAGATCATAGCCGCACCTCACCCCGCATTTGGCACTCCCCACACTAGTGACTAATTGCATCTTCCGGGTGCATGCTTCCTTTTCACCAATTATCATGGCAATAATCATCGTTGTTCCACTTTCATGCCACTATACGCCATCCACCAGAAAGCCACACACACACACACAGACACATTTGTTTTATTGTTTCATTTGTTCCACTTGCGCTGCCAAAGTGTGAAATGATAAAAAATACGAAAAAAGTTTTGTTTCAAATTAAAAAACCCCCCCTCGTGGTAATTACTCAACACCCCACTTGGTTTTTGGTATCTATTGATTCCAGGTCATCCCGTAATGCGGTTGAAATCCAATTCATCCGCATAGATTGAGGACCCTTATCGCTAATCGCTCGGTATGATAGCCATAAAACCACTAACGGTTTAGCAAGGGCTTAGTTGTAGTCAGTGCGCTGCTGCCAATGCATGCTGGGATGTGTGCCCTAACATTTAATAAAGCCTCGAGTTAAATGCGGGTATTTGCATATGTGAACGCAAACATTGATACTTTGGGTGGAATAGGTTATGTGACCCCGGAGTTGTTGATCGATATGCCATGTTGTACGTGTGGGGGGACTGTTGCTGTTTGCAGAACTGTAACTACTCGTACTTGTCATGTACACCTCTTAGCAGTGATTGTGTATGGGGTTGAAAGCGATTGCGACAGACCTTGGACTGTTCTGCGGAGCTTGCACGTTTTCATTAAAAAACGCACAACACATTTTGTAAGGACGACTTGAGGACTCCTAGAGCGAGGTTTGTATTTTTCTTTCGTTGATGCGACTGACTTGTGTCTTGTCGGTTTTGATTTTTGGCCTTGTTTTTATCGAAAGGAGATTTGTTGGAGAGACTGCTTTAGCGAAATAATAGAAGACTATTAATAGATGCCACTGACAGCCGCTACAAGTGAAATCCATGCAGTTTTACCCAAATCTACACAGTGAACACAATTCCTTGCAACGCGAAAACGCTTCTCTGCAGCTTTTTCCATTTCCGCACATTTTTTATTAGAAGCGCACATTTTTATTGCATGCGCACATGTTTTATGGCAAGCGCACATTTTTCATTGTAAGCGCACATGTTTTATGGCAAGCGCACATTAAGTAGATACCACGACATCAGTTGGAGCCAAGATTCCTATAAAACCCGCAATGGAAATATCGCCTTTACCACAAAAACCGATGATGTACATGTTTCTGTTTCTGGAAATAGTTACTCACCTTATTCGTTGTGCATTGCGCACAAAGTTTCTATAAGAAAATAGTGCTTCCACATTTAAAAAGGAATTGTGCTCTAAAAATTACGCACATGATTGACTATGAAATATTCTTCTGTCCGATATTACTCATTTTAGCGCACATGTTATTTTTTTATGTGCGCAAACTAAATAAGGTACTTATTGTGCCTCTAAACATTTTGAATACGATGAAACTAATTTAAAAAGACGTGTACATAACATTTTCGATCAGTAAATATATACCTAAGTTTACCAATTTGTTGTGCGCAAATAACTGTGTGCGATACTAGCCAACACACCATATTTGCATGTGCGCATGCAGTTCTTTCTGCTGATTGCTCACTTTTACATTTGTAAAAGTGCGTATTGCAGCGCACATTCTTGGAATGTATCGTCGCGCACATTCATAGAATTCTTTATTTTTGATGTGTGTATCGTCGCGCACATTAAAAAGTAAATGGGCGACCAATAATTGAGACTATAATGCACTTTCGCACATTTGAACTGGCTTATACGAGTTGTACCATAGAAAGTTCTTTATTTGTTCAGCTATGGAGCTCGCACATCGCATCATGAGGTACATACTGTGCGCCTTAGGACATATTTGCCTCTAAATTTGTAATTTTTCAATCGACTTTGGATGTGCGCAATATAGCGCACACAATTTTCATATCATTCTGTACCTCTGCTAAATAACGTGCCATGCTTTTTGTTTAATCATCAGTCAGTTTTTTCTGCATTATAAATATAAACGTCTCAAAACATTTCACCTCCACTGTAGCTTTTTGTAAGAAAAAATAAAAAATAAAACAAGTGTATGTATGTCCCCCACGTGTCATCACTCCGACCGCACTTGCTAATGAGATGCGTGTGACGAAATTGCCCAGTTCATCATCACCACCATCATCATCGCCGCCGCCGCCACCACCACTACCACCACCACCACCACCAAGTTCTTACTTCAAGAGCGTGTCTATGCATCCACAGAAAGTTATTTATTCCCTTGTGTACCATGTGCCATTCAAGTTCTAGTCAAATAAATACACACCGAGCGTTTTATGTGTGAGAAAGGAAAACAAAGTGTCACTAAGAAGCTGCAATGTACACGCACACATACCTCCTCGCCATCATTGCAAGTGAATTCCACTGTCTGTCGTAAAATATGCTGCCTACCCCCCTTCTTTAATCAACTTCCGTAATCTCTTGCCCAGGTAATCTGCGGCTCTTTAAAAAAAAAAAACCCATTCCATCCGCGGAGCCTCCTTTATTTACGCATAACCTCCCAGAAAACGTGTAGTTAAATAAAATAGGTAGTCCTAGGCCCATGAAAAACCCTGTAAAGTAAAGAGGAAAACCTTTCCCATCGAGTATTATGTGTACCCACTTCCAGTCAGTCGAATGCCTAGGCCTATAAAAATAAAAACACAATTTCCGGTAAGAGATCATAAAAATGAACAACTCCACGTAGCCCAGGAGGAGGGTGGCAGCGACGGCAGATCGAAGAAACACTCAAAGTAAAGAGAAGGGAAAACTTTTTATTATACTCTTCCAAGCGCGCACGGATGAGGCTGAGACTGAGACTTGAAAAACCAAAGAAACCGCGAGACCCGTACCCAATCTATATACAATGAACCGGAGGAGTTGATTGTCCCAGAACAATCCCAGTCGTTCCTATAGTGTGTTCGGTGTTCGCCTTGCAGTGACTGGCGTTGCTAATTCGCTCAAAGCGACTAGAACGAAGAAAAGGGGTGTGCGCTTCTAATGATTTCCTTCAATGAGGCAGGCAAATCGCATTTGAAAATTATTTGGAACCGACCAACCGACCGCCCGACTTGCCAGGTAATTATATAATCATTATCGTGGATCTAATGAGAAATTGAATCAAATCGGGTGTTTCCTCTTTAAGTCGTTCTCTTCCCCCGGACACATCGAACTGAGAGTAAAAGGAGAGGTGTGCGCACCTCTATACACTTTGAATTGATTTTCTTTTCCTTTTGCTGTTTGCAGAGGCGCAGTCATAAACGAACGAAGGAAAAAGTGATTTATGTGTTGCGAAGATGGAATAAATATTTCCGAGAGACTCCGTCTGAGATTGCGTGCGGGACACGAGCACGAGTCTATAATGCCTAACGTTGCTCAATGAAACTTAGGAGATGATGTTGTTGTGCTGTTCGTGTGATTTTAAGGTTCCGATGATCCGTGCGAGTGGGGACGAACCACCATATTTATGACTGTCGTTAAATACCTTACACCCAGCCAGTGCTCGGAAAGGACTCTCTCTCACAGTCATCATAATCCATCATTGTGCTGGAGTGGGCGTGGGTCGGGTTGTAGTTCAGTATTTAAGGAGGCAATGTTCCACAGTAACTCTTTACATCCACATTTGCTGGCGAATACTTCATATTTGCAATGTAACCCTCTTGAAAAAAGTTTGACTTAAAAAAGATAATTTTCATCGATAACGGTTGAAGAGTAGATAATCCTCAGATATATATCTCCAACTCTCCATTTACTTTTGACCTTAAAACCCCATGCGCATCATTACGTAAATCATAATCAAATCGCACTTTTATTCCGCACATTCAATTTGATTTGAAAGCCGTACAAAGGATACGACTGATCGCAGTAAGTTTGCCTACAAAAATGAGTTCGAATCTATTCTCAGTGATCCACAGTTCGGCTAGTTTACAAAAATATTCTCCAGCACGACTACCAAATAAGACACAATTTGTGTGCGATACAAGACCAAAAAACTTATTTGCATGTGCGCACAGCTTTCTTTCTACTGATTGTTCCCTTTAACATTAGCTAACAATGTGCGCATTGCAGCGCACATTTGCAGGTGATTAAGAAAAGGTTCGTAAAGCAGCGAACCAGGTTAAAAGTTGAAAGTTCAACTGGAAAATGCAGAGGTTTTTCCAGTGCGGTCGCTCTGTGCTAGGAAACAGAAACGAGAATCCGTGCAAGTGTCCTCTTAATATGTCATTCAATTCATCGTTTTTGGATCCTCAATTTTCTGTCTACCGTAGCGCACATCAAAAAATCAATAATCCGGTTCCGCACATTCGAACAGGCACTTATAGTTCCAAATAATCTCAGCTATATATTCACAGGTAAATATGTGAATAGGTATCTGTTTTCCAGTTCCAAATTAGAAATTTGCTTCCTTTTTTATGTGCGTCATACAACACGTTGCGCACACACAAATGAAATAATTTGCAGCACGTATTATTCCTTGCAAAGTCTTTTAGATACAAAATTTGAAATATTTCACAGTTTGATTTTGTTTTTAAAACAATTTAAGCAGACTAGCAACTCAACAGACTTAGTGTGCGATATGGTTTAAAACAACTTAGCTCGTGTGCGCTTAGCTTTTTTGCAGTTTTTTATGGTGCACATTTAGGCGCACATTTGCCATAAATGAACTATGGAAGCCTGTAAGCTATTTTCGCAGACTCGAATAAGCAATTAAATCAAGCTGCCTAATGTCTCCACATATTGTGCGCTCTAGAACAAATTTAAATTCTTTACTCCTCGATCCCTCTGTGACGTGCGTAATATTATGCTTGGGAAGGTCCCAAAGTGGCCTTCTTAAAAGATGCCAGAAAAGCTTGCGTTTGAATCTAGTCCCGCATAATAGACATGCCTTCCACTTCTTAAGGGATGTGACAAATACAAGTCCAACCATCTCAAAGTCGTGACAGACAAATTAAGCCGCCTCCACGATCTGTCACGCCACAAAAGACATACATCACATCTTGCTGCAAACTTGTGTGCTCCACTTCGCACCTCAGCTATCCGCAAAAAAGAAAAAAAAAAAGACAACCCCCCACACACCTTTCCAACACTCAATTAAAGCTCTGACTCTGGCGACCCACCATTTAAATCCATGTATCTTTACTTAGCAACACTGTTGTCCTTCAGGTTCATTACGGCACAAAATGGAGCCAAATGACAATAATTTCATGCATTCAGCCATGAAGATGGTATCGTGCACCGACTGGGGAGGAACGCGCACGCGTCTGCGGATATTTTCCATAATAAAGTGCTAGCTAAGCCTCGGGCGATAGACTCTGCGAAAATTATTGTAATAATCTGCAATTACGTTAGCTCGGCTCCACATTTAGCTCTGATCGCCCACCAGACCGCCCATTTTAGTTTGCATTCACCGCGCGTACGAAAAGGAGGCAAAAATCGCTTTCAACTTGTCGCAGAGTGTACAAATCTACAAGCCTTTGGCAGCCTAAGGTAAAATCCAGGTTTTGGCGTATGCGTAGGGGGCTGGTGTCACACGACACCGTGCACAACATAGACGCGATGTTGTAACGACTCTTTTTTGAATTGAGTTATTTACTACACTCTCTAATTGTGTTAACGATGTGCGAGAATTTGGTAATAAAAGCCTATTAACCAGTTGGTTGGTGGTATGCCATTTATGGCTGCGGCGTTTGCCGGCGACCCCCCATGGGTGCAGGTGGATGGATACCGAAAATGGAAAACATGAAAACGAACTGTGATTCGCATGGTGCAGCTAAATTGCAGTTGTTCCCATGGATAAAGATGAAAGATACGCGAGGCTTTTGGGCGTGGTTCGATAGGTCAGGCATATGGTGCGTATGCAGGTGCGGAGAGGGGAAGGTGTCTGTCTTGTGCTTGGTGGAGGGTACGGTTTTCAATGACTCGTCATTGCACTTGTCATAAATAGGGTTAAGAGGGTCTTGCCCTTGAGGAGGTAAAAAGATACCAACCTGGAACCTGGGAAATCTGTGATTGTATTGTCAGCGTGACCGTTGTGCGACTAAAGTTGCAATTTGACACTTTTTTCGAGAGCCTGCCACAATTTTTTGCTATTTGGGCCCTTTTTAGTTGGAAAAGGGGCTTCGCAAATTTTTCAAATGCTGCTATTTTCAAAAAGAAACCTACAAAATGGAACACAGTTGCCTACCACAAGCCTATTGTAGAGTTTAGCTAGCCAATGCTTGTTAAATATTAAATAATACCGTGGCGAAATTTCTAAATTTGCAGAAAAGCTTCAGAAAATGGCCCTTTTTAGGGCTCCGTTGCCAAATGGCAAAAAACGGAACCCTTACGGATTCGTCATTTCTGTCTGTCTGTCCGTCCGTATGTCACAGCCACTTTTTGCCGAAACTATAAGAACTATACTGTTGAAACGTGGTAAGTAGATGTATTCTGTGAACCGCAATAAGATTTTCACACAAAAATAGAAAAAAAAAACAATAAATTTTTGGGGTTAGAACTGAAACTCAAAATTTTTTCATCAAAAACATACGTGTGGGGTATCTATGGATAGGTATTCAAAAATGATATTGAGGTTTCTAATATCATTTTTTTCTAAGCTGAATAGTTTGCGCGAGAGACACTTCCAAAGTAAAATGGTAAAATGTGTGTCCACCCCCCTGTAACTTCTAAAATAAGAGAATGATAAAACTAAACAAAATTTTTGATGTTCATTACCATGCAAACTTCCACCGAAAATTGGTTTGAACGAGATCTGGTAAGTAGTTTTTTTTTTTTTAATACGTTATAAATCCTAAACCTTTCATTCAATCGACTCAAGTATAAAAATAAAAAAGCGGCCAAGTTTGAGTCGGACTCGCCCATGAAGGGTTCCGTAGCAGCCTATATGGTTAGATCTAAATCCCATCATTCAGGTACCTAATTATACTGTTTAATTATCAATAAATTTATTTTAAAAAAATACACTATTATTAAAACATCGATCAAAGTTACAACGAATTACAAGAACTTTTATATAATGTTACTTGCTGCTACGGAACCCTTCATGGGCGAGTCCGACTCGCAATTGGCCGCTTCTTTTTTGTTATTGGCCCTTTTTCTCGCGACTTTTGTCTCTTTTGTGATCTTATCCAAAAAATGAAAAGAAATCAGCCTCTGCGCAAACACCAAAATCGTTCACAACTCTACCCCGTGGTCACTGAAAACGTCAAAATGGTTGCGCACACATAGCATCCTCATTACAGTCCCTTAAAATGGTTCCCGGATTTTTTTTTCAGTTCTTTATGATAGGTAGTCCTCTTATTTTTCAATGGGAAGTGAGATCTAAGGTCTCAAAAATTAGATCACTAGACTAAAAAAACACTGACAGCTGACACTTCGTTTTTCTTTTACCTCCGCCATTTTGAAAATGTTTCTCCAACGTCTGCGATGGCGCTTTTATGGCACTTTTACGAAATGGCCAACGAAATTATGTGAAGCGAGACTAAGGGAACTCTAGTTACATCTGTAAATAGGAAGATGCGGAAGACTGTCTTAAAATAGACTCTCAAACAAGCCTTCGAAACAGTCTGTCAGTATAGGCTGACCTAAGTGGGCTCCCTCACGTATTCTTGAACGACTTTCAGACTCCTCAGCATCAGGTGAAATCACTGAGCAGTTGAGTGCGTTAGAAGTGACTTGCATTCACATCAGACCCTGGCATTGAAATTTTTGACAGTTGTTCTAATTTTTTCCGATTTAAAGAATTTTTTTATGACTTGCATAAAGGAAGGGTGACAATACGCAACCTTTCGGTATACCAAATCGTCGTTTTTTCAAGCTGGCATTTATCGCTTTGCTTTCATGAATGCAGTTGAAAAGACCTTCTACCTCTTAGTACCACTCAACTCTTATACACTTTGACGAATTCTGTCGGCCTTAAGGAGACATTTTTTCTAAGGGCTGCATTTAGGCAGTTTCTACAAGTTCCTTCGGACCCTAAGAGTCATTCAGACAAACCGCTTTCCTCAGTTTCTAGCATATATTTAAAAGTTAAAGCCGTTTGGACATCTTCGATGTGAGTTTTGGTTACGCCTTCTTCATGAATATGGTATGACTGAGTGTCTTGGACTTAAATATCAACTTTACTGAATGCTTTACTGCTTTTATGAAAAGTGGCAGCGTTCACCGCACAACTTAACAAATTTTCAATCCGTCGTGCGTTAGACTAGTTGTATTTTAGATATCGTGTACACAAACCACAACCTTTTGACGTTCGCTGACAGAGGGCGCGGTATATAAAATGGTTCTATCTCAAGTTTTAATAAACGTGCCTGCGCAAGACTCCGTGAAAAAAGTCGAGACAGCACTGAATGTTTTATCGCCCATTTGATGAGCCTCCACCAAAGTTGATTGAGTTTTGTTTTTAGTGGTGTCTCTCACGTCTCTTCCAGCACACACCTTTTCAACCCCACTGAAAACCCACTGGGAAGGTGTGTGCTGGAAAGGGAAGGGATGTAAGAGACAATTGCCCCCTTGAATTATGCAAATAAACTCAGAACTCACAGGCTTCTGTTTGTACACCTCCAACTTCCACTGATATACAAATTATAAATATTGAAATAGGAAACAAATAAATATAAACAAAAGTGATGTGATGTGATATGTATGCGCCTGCCTGTCAAAACCATCACATTTGAGCGAGACACAGAGAGCATTTTTGTTAGCAGCATGCTGCCGTCTGAGTTGGTTCTGGTTCTGGTTACATGATCCACAATGAAATCGAAACAAAAGGATATGGAAATGTACACACACACATACAGGCAGGCAGGCACGACCGAGACTAATCACAATCACAAAAACGCCTTTTCTCAGTGTTTTCCCCCCATCGTTAATACGAAATGAGTTTTAAATATTTAAAAAGCGTTTACAACACCCGCCAGCAGGAAGGTTGTGCTTGTGCACCAATTGACTAACAAAAACTGTCAGAATCTGCCTCTGTGCTCTTCCTTTTACAGGAGTTTTGCCTTCATGCATAATCCAAACTGCAGTTAAAGTTTTTGTTCCAATTCGAGTGCGGGGGGTGCGCGCCACTTCTTAGTAGTGCTTAGTGCACAACGTAAAAGCGAGTTCGTGCCGTTTTTCATGCGCTCGACTCTTGTAGAGTTGTAGCTACAAAAAATGGTGGGGCGAGCGGAAGAAAAAACAAGCAGACTCCATGCCGCAGAGCAGCGCCCCGGTTCCACTTGTCAGCTCCGTGTTTTTCTATTCTAATTGAATTACTTTCCTAACCTCTCCGGGCCTCGTTCCCATCCACACAAAAAGGGGCAATAGTTATGCCAAGCTATTCTCTAGGTTTGTAGGCGCTAAAACCATGTATAGTATATGCAGCGAGGTCGGGCGGGTTTTTTTTTTTCCGTTTTTTTTTCACTCCACTTTTTGTTCGTCCTTTAAAGGAGAACGAGTATGGTTGCTCTTTTATGTTCAATAAGGTTTCATAAATTTCGACTTTACATGTAGGTAGGTTCGTCGTATTTGGGCCATGCCCTAAATGTTGCTGCCCTCCCTCTCACTGCTGGGCATATCTATTTTGTTTGGGTTAATAATGTGAAACTTTTCAAATGAAATGAACAACAATTCGTGCACTGAGGCTGGGAACTTTACTTGTGCGCTATGTATACACAAAAAGTGTTATTCTCCGTGAAGTGAGAGAGAGGGAGAGCGAGAGCGAGAGTTTTGAATAATTTTTTGTTTGTAGGGTATTTTTCTCAAAACCCAAAAGAAGAGCAATTCAAAATAATTAAAATGGCGGCTTGTGCAGTTGCAATTGCAAATTGAGAAAATTGCACAATCCGACAACCCCCAGTGCAGTTTTGACGGTTGTGCATGCGGCATGCGGGAGAAATGGATTCGAGGTAAAAGCACTCAAAGGTTGCGGTAACCATGGTTGCGTTTGGTGTTTCTTTTCTTTGTTTCTTTCTTTTTTTTTGCGATTTTTGTTTTTGTTGGCAAACCACATCGTTAAATATGGCAAGAGGGGGAGTTGAAAAAGTTTGCACTGACGTTGTTGACGTACTAAAGTTGTTAGTTGTTGGTTTTGAAGGTAGCTCTATGGGTTGGCCAGGCGGTTGGGTGACTTTTATATTGACAGTGCAATATGGGCGCAAAGAGCTGGATTTGAAATTAGTTTAGTTACAGTTTTTGGGTCGATGTCGCAGTGAAATTTGTTACAAAGTTCGCTCTACTAATTAGGTTTGTTTGGCTTGTCGATTTATCTCTTCTGTTTTGTACGTTGATTGTGGCATTCAATAAGTTTTTCCAGGGTGAGTGTGCATATAGGTTGCCGGTTTGGCTTCTAATATGGATGAAAGGATATGACCAGAAAAATGCCAACTGCAAACCAAGTCACTGTGGTATGCCGGATGTAAGGTAGTTGTGAATAAAATTCATAGCCCCTATCTGTTTATTTTATGGTCCAGGACTTTTGTGGGGCCATCATCAAATATGGTTGTTGTTGGTTATGTTGGTACAAAAAACTTAAAGTTTGTTGAAGATTTTTGTCGAGTTCTACCATCGATTAAGTGCTTGGTAGTAATTAGTTGTAGCAACAGGTCCATATAGGACCCTAGGTCTAGGTTCTCACAGCCAGTCGTTTATGTGGGTTTTTAGAGCGCCGGTGTGTTTGTTAATGGAAGTTAGATGAACTTGACGACCATGGTGATAGTTGGTGATAGCTCTATAATTTTTCCCTTTGTGGGTAGATGTTTGACAAGTTTGTCAATTGAGACAGCTGCTGGTTGGTGGATTTTTGACAAGCATGACGGTCATGGGAGTAACCAGTGAGCTGCAGTTGATTTCTGTTTGTTGGTGAACGTTTAAAGAGCATAATGCCTACGCCAATATTCGGCTTTAACTGGTTATACATCTATCAAAACTACTCCTAAGACTCCATAGATGAGATAGGTACAGATCTTGACACATGCGACGAGGGTGTCTTGCCTGATCCATGTCGTGTTTTTATGGTTAGGCGCTAAGTCACATCTTGTAAAGCTCAGTTTGCAACAATAGTTCCTTCGCAAGAACAATAGTTCTCAGCGTAGGTCTGACGATTGATTTTATCACTGTTAAACATGGGCACTTTTTATGAAATCGAGGTATTTTCTATGCCACAGTGAATTGCGTCAAAAAACGCTTTAAAAACTAATTGAAAACAAGGACAAAATGCTTCAAGGAAGGCCTCTTAAAAGCGTCGTAAAACCCCTGCAAAGTCATATGCAAAAGCATACGCCAAGAAACGAGCTAAAAACACGTCCAAATTAGTCGAAAATGAGTCAAAAACCCCGTCATAAACGTGGAAAAGAACTCGTCGAAGAACGGTTTCAAGAACTCGTTGAAAAACGCATTAAAAATATGCCGAAAACGCGTCCAAACAAATAGGAAATCGCTTTTACAAGCACGCCAAACAAGCGTCGAAAAACTCACCCAAAACAATGTAGAAAACGCTCCTTAAAGCACGTCCAAAAACACGTCAAAAAAGCTTTAAAAAACCCGTCAAAAAACTCGCCCAAGAGCACGTTAAAAAACGTATCGAAAAACTCATCCAAAACGATGCGAAAATCGCGCCCAAAAACGCGTCGAAAAGCCCGTCCAAACCCTTGCGAAAAACGAGTCAAAGAACTCCTCCCAAAACATGTCAAAAATGCATCTTGTAAAGTTGATAAATTCATCCAAAGCAAAAACAAATACTTACTTACTTACTGAACGGACTCCCGACCCGTGAAGAATCTCTGCCTGAGGCACTGTAGCCCAAACGAATAACGCATCCAAAACCACAACAAAAAATGCGTCTAAAAACTCGTCCAAACCGAGGAGAAAAACACGCGTCTTAGGCGAAAAATGCGCCTAAGACGCGTCGAAAAGCTTCAAAAACTCGTCGAAAAACTCGCCCAAGAACGCGTCTTAACAAGTCGAAAAAGGGGACCAAGAGCGCGTCAAAAACTTGTCGAAAGACTAATCTAAAACTATGCGAAAAATTCGTCGAAAAACGCACCCAACAAACATATGAACAAGTCAAAAAAACATGTCTAAATTGAGGGGGAAAAGCATCGACTAACGCCTTCCAAAAAGCGTAGAAAAACACAACAAAAATCCCATCGCAAAACGTGTCAAAAGCGAGTCACACAGCTCCCATGGCACACCATCCTTACCTTGTTGAAAAGAGCGCTTCACAGTAATAAAAAAATTGTTGTTGCATATTATATACCCCGCAAAACATCTGACCCTCTACTCGTTTTTGACAAATTTCCGACAGTCAAGAAGAGTCCAAATATGAAAGCTCGTATCGTCTACAGCCAAGAGAAGACAACAAAGTAATCTTTTGAAAGTCTCTTTTTACGTTATTGCATTTTTTTGGATGAGTTTTTCAAAGTTTTTTGACGTGCTTGTAAAAGCAATTTCCGTTTTGTTTAGACGCGTTTTCCGGCATATTTTTAATGCATTTTTGGACACGATTTTCAACGCGTACTTGAAACCGTTCTTCGATGAGTTTTTTTCCACGTTTATTACGTGGTTTTGGTAGCATTTTCGACTTATTTGGAAGCGTTTTTAGCTCGTTTCTTGGCGTGCTTTTGCAAATGACTTTGCAGGGGTTTTACGACGCTTTTAAGAGGCGTTGCTTGAAGCATTTTTGGCCTTGTTTTGAATTAGTTTATTGGTCTATAACCTTTTAGGAAGACCGCTTGGCAGAGCGCAGCTTTTTATATACCAACTTTTTCGGAACAGCCCTGACCTTGCAAAACAATTAAGTCCGGTTGTGCAAAGTCACAGATCTTAACGGGCTATGTCGTCTCGTCATTCGTATAAAGCACGACAGATCGCCGTTGACCTGGTGCTTTCCATAAAACTTGCGACTTCGGTCCTAGATCGCGGACCTTCGTTTGCGGGACTCACAGGCTTGATTCATGGCTCGTATATGCATGGTAAAATTTTTGCCAGTACATATATTGAAAACTACCGCCTCCCCTCATGGAAACTGCTCTTTTCGAGACCGCTTTTATTACCTGTAAATCTCTCTGAGAAGCTAGACCTAGGGCCCCAAACTTTCGCGCCAACTATTTTTTTTTTTTTAATCTCTCTGAACCAGAATAAACACTTTCTTTCCTTTCTGTATGTGAACCTATTTCCCCGACGATATAGTCAGCTTCCATGACAGACAATCCTTCGCCAAAGGTGCACATTCCTAAGAACACTCGCATTCGTCTGATTTTTTTTTTTAAATTAAATTGAATAGTCTGCAGGCAAATTGGAAATTGAAATCCATTTGCAGATTCAATTCCTTTCCACTCCAGTTCTCATAGTGGCGTGGTCGTCCTCCTGCCAGACGTCATGACGCATAAGTGAATTTTTCGTAGAATTTCCGTCAGACAACTGAAGTAAACAAAAAAAGTAAACCAAGTGTGCAGTTATATGCGGATAGCCTACCTATAGCTGCAACTTGAGAACCGTGAAAGCATGCATTCATCCATTGCTAACCAAATCAACGTCCGCCATTCTAAGTGCAAAAACTGAAAAAAGGCACACGCACACACACACAGACACAGAGAAGAATGCAAAACTCGAACGCACTGAACAAATATGCATCTTTCTAGCCCGAAACGTGTCCAATGATTTACTTTAGCATGCAAAAGTCTGCATCTCCACCAATGCAACAGAAAGCAGAGGGCCCCATGCAAGAAACAGAGGAAAGGCCGGCGCAACACTATATATGGGATAGGTAGGTACCTATTGATAGCTGGCAGGCTAAGCTTCTGCTGTTACTGCCACAACATGCAATTACGTGTCCACTCGGCTCGGCTGAGCTGTTGCTATACCAGAGAGCGATGCGAGCATACATAGGTGAACATGAAGATATTGCTGTTCCTGTTCGTCATGATGAGGACGATGATGATCGCATACCCTATTCCCGTAGTCATTCATCATTTTTCAGTTGCGCACACACATGCAAAGGTTCAACAGGGAATCTGAACAATGAACAAAAAAAGAACTGAAAACCGAGAAATTGAGAGAACTCGTCTGTGGGTCTGGGGTCTGGGGTCTGGGGTCTGGGGCCTGGCGGAGCGACCGACGACGAGCCGATGAAGACGGTTTCATTTCGGTGAAAGCGAACAATGGGATTCTAGGCACGTACCATGCATTGGGTATATGTGGAGCTCATTTCGACTCCAATTCCAACACTCCACCGTGTGCAGATACATGCTGGCATATAGAGATACTGTGAACAGTGTGTATACATTTGGGGGTGGGGGTGGCAGCACACTGCACGCCAGGGTGATGATGCAAGTCTGTACAAAGAAAATTCTTCGACTGTTCCTTCGTCGTCGTCACTTTTTATCTGGAAAATTGATGAGCGAGTTGGATTTTTCTTTTTTCGAACGTATATCTGTGGTTCCGTTTGTCCGTTTGTCTAGTGGGATATTGGTACCTGGAACTCTTTTTTCTTTGTTCCTCCTTCTGGGGAATTCAATTCATTACTGTCATCCGTGTGCAGACAGCCAGAGAGCTGAGCCACTTTGAATGAATCAAATTAATCCCAAAAGAGTCGCAATGTTGTTGACTTGGTGCCTACTCTCGAAAGTCGAAACCCCATCAGATTGTGGCTAATCGCAGCGGTCTGATCTAATTCCGGCTCAGTGTGTGGCTCTTAAGTGGTTTACAGACGGATGCGTTAAAGTTTGCCAAAACTTGAAACGTATCGATAAGTTTGATGGTCGAATGGAGGGCCCATATGGTCTGCAGAGTATTTCCTACACCTAAACACAGAACTTTGGTTCGTAAACGGATTTACTTTAAAAGGGATTCTGGTATCTGACAGTATCTAACAGTGGAAACATTGGAGTCCTGACTATCGAATGAACGAGGTTGGCAGGAAGGTAGTATTCATTTTTGAAACCAGGCGCAAAATTGGAAAGAGCCGATTTTAATCACCAACAGTTTGTATAGCTTGAGGTGGAGGTTACTTCTGAAGACTGAGGTGAGATAAATAAAATCTGCCATCATCTATGGTAGGGGGAAATAGCAGACGAAATATTCTTATTCAATTTAAAGCATCTTGTCGTTCGGTTTTCAGCCACAATGTCTGAAATATTGGTAAGAGGTTCCCACTTTCACGATAGGCTTCTGTTGTTTTTTAGTTCTTCGAAGACAAACTGGTTCGAAGATCACCCTGACATTTTTTCGCTCAAAACAACCGAAAAACGTATCAAAGCGGTTAAGTAAGTTTTCGTCCTTGTTTGACAGTAGTAAGCTGCTGTCAAATAAGCCCACATAATTTTTGCTGTCATTATCGGAATTTGTAACATTGGTTAGGCGAATAAACTCTTTTAAATAAAAATCTACAAGCTAGCTGTCCGTAATGACGTCTGTTTTAAAGTGGCCAATTTTGGGGCTCAGAAGATGGCTGTAATCCAGCTTAAGCCAAAATCTGATTTCATTTGAATTGAATGCCGCAACAATAATCGAAATGCAAGCCACATTTAAACCTTAAGTAATTTTTTGTTTGACTTTCACAGAAGCTTAAGCTCACATCATTTCTGCTGTCATAATCAGAGTTAGTAACATTTGTTGGGCGAATAAACTCATTGAAGTAAATATCTAAAAGCTAGCTTTTGATTATGACATCGGTTTTAAAGCCGCCGAGATTGATTGTCAGAAGGTAATCCAGCTTAAGTCAAAATGCTACTTAATTGGAAATGAATGTCGTAACAATAATCGAACTGCAAGGCACATTTAAAAATCTTGAAAGAGTTTAAGTGGTTTTTCGTTTATATTTGACAGTAGCTTAAGCTCACATAATTTCTGCTGTCATAATCGGGGCGTGCTACGTCGGTTAAACGAATAAACTCCCTTAAATAAATATCTAAGAACAACCTTTTCATTATGACGTATGTTTTAAAGTGGCCGACATTGAGTGTCAAAAAGTGGCTGTAATCTAGCTTAAGGCAAATTTTATTGGAAGCCGATTTTATTGGAATTGAATGTCGTATTAGTAACCAAAATGCAAGCAACATTTAAAGAGCTAAATTCAATTTTCAACTGCACTTGACACTTGCTTAAGCCCACAAAATCTTCCGTGCGTAGCTAAGTTGGAAAAAGTTCTTTAACTCCTTTCTGTGCCGATACTCTACATTGAACTCTTTTTAGTGTTGAATACCTACCAACAGGGTCCACTTTCAGCACCACAATTATTGTCGAAAGCATTGATTTATGCGAACGATATCACATCCCTGTTCAGTTGATCACCTTGTTTAGAGTACGTCTCGTGATATTTATTTTTTTTTACGACCATTTCTATTAAAGTAGGCGTTGAAATCAGAGCTCGTTAATCAGACCATCAAGCGCTAAGTAAGTGTCTGCTTCAACAGTCCGGAGGTGGCTCGAATGCTTTCCCTCTTTAAAAATGGAAAACATACATTTTTACATCTGAATGTGTGTATGTGTACGACTGTACGTATATCGAAATATTTCTCTAGATGTCAATCAAGAAATGGATTTTTTTTCTCACATTTTTTATTTAACCAAAAGTTAATGGTAAATATTTTAGTTTCAACGCGATCAACCTACTCACTTCCTCTCTACGAGACTTGCAGTTTATATCTATGTACGCAGAGGGAAGAAATATCTTAAAGCTAATAACTCATGTGGCTGGGTGTCACATGCAACCATACGATCACAATTCATTGATAAAAATTTTGTATAGAAGCCTTGGTGTTGTGCGGCTGTCATAGTGTCATGCGGTTGGTTTTTTTTTTTTTTTTTCTAAACAAATACCAACAACAATCAAACGATCAAGGCAATTATTTGCGAAAATGTCATCGCCTTCGGTTAATGGATGCAGTGGTAATTACATAGTTAAAGATCTGAGCACGCACGCATGCGTGTAAGACATGTCCAATGTCCGTTAAATAATTCGAGTGATGGGTTCGTTTGTACGGACAAAAATGGCAGCATCGTCGCAGTGAAAAGATAAATGTCAAGCGGTGCCGTTCAAATGGGGATCTTTTCCAGTAATGGACAGATATGGTACACGAAATAATTGATTCGATAGTTCTACCGCCAAATAAGACTCGCAACAAACAAGTGGTTTGTTCGAAAATGGACTCACAATCGAAAACCGAAAACATGAACCGAAAATTTATCGCATTAGTTGGTGACTTAAATGAATCAATTGATGTGGGGAGTCGGCGAAGCGATGATGTTTGCGTAACACTTTGGGCGTAAGTAGTTCAGTTGGACACGTCTTGGCTTGGGAATAGCCGAGTTTAGATGGAAAACATTTATATTTGTGACAAATACTTTAGAATTAAAAAGACAGTCCAAGAAGCTTGGAAGAGGTCGTTTGACAGAAGTGACAGAAGAAGAAAACGTGATTAGATTGGCATTTGAATTTTGCTAATAATTCTTTACTAGAGAGACTTTAGAGCTGTTGACTAAGTACTCGACAGACCTTCGGCGAAGAACTATCCCTAACATACCCTAAAGAAAAGCCAAGGGACTTGAAGTGTATTCCATATAGGGCTTAGACTGTTGAGGTGGTTGTCTTGAACAAATTTTAAAAGTAACTTCTTCCCTATCGATAAACCAACCCATCCCCTGATTTTCAGACACGTTCGTTACAGGTGTGACAGCGAAAGAAATGTTCATTATAAATTGGGTATATTTAGTCACCAATTTACATTTTCGAACTTAAATGCGTGAGTTCGAAACTTTGATAACTCATCTTTACAGTCAGTTTCAAGTGTGGCATGTGGTTGCACTTTGCAAATTGGAAACTATTGCTTCTGGAACATTTTAAAATACTTTGCTTTAAATATAAGTCACTCTTCGATTTGATTTGATATCAAAGTGGTGACTCACTGTCGAAGTAAAAGGTGAGTTGTCATAGATCAGGTGGTGATGAAGTAGTTTTTTTTTTTTGTAATTTTGATTAGGGTGATTTAAGAAAATATATACATCAGTAAATAGACTCAATGCCCTCGCTGTTGGATGTTTTCTCATGACAGCGCAACGCATCACATAGACCCAGTCGCCCAAATGACTATCAGGCGCTTGTAAAAGAAGTGCAAACGGAAATAAAATGTAAATCAACGAAAATAAAATTTAAATCAAAATAATTGTGCCGGAAGTGACGGTCCCACTTCACTATTTCGAACTTAAACAGGTGAGTTCGAAACTTCGAAAATTCTCAGAGTACAAATATTTGTGTCGACTAATTTAAGTAGCAGTGGAAACACTGAGAGTCACGTTTTCGAACTAAAATACGTGAGTTCGAAATTTCGAAAATTTTGTTTTTTTAATGTGACATGTGAGTGCACCCTTACCACGTTGTTTAACCGATAATGCCTTCGTTTTGTTATAGCAAAGTCCAATGTAAGTCACCTACTAAATACGTCGACTGACTGCTGGCATGGTGACTCACAGTGGAAGTAGTAACCGAACAGTGAATCAAGTGGCGAATCTTTCTTATAGGAATGTTCTGAAGATTTTCAAAACATTCAAGCATAGTTTAGAGTTTAGCGAAGGATTCTTATGGAATACATATTCGCATTTGACGAAGATTTGTCTACTCTACAATTTTTTTGCTTGCCATATGGCGAATTCCTAAGGCGCTCGTACACTAAAACGGCAATTTCGATTTTAATGCACGCAATGCTAATGCACAAATCGATGAACTCTGCCCCAACGACGCATTGCAAATATTTCGAGATCGTTGTTGCCCAATAAAATGGTTGCAAAATCGTGTGCTCGACTTTATCTTTTCTCAACTTGCTCAACTTTTGGCACTTTTCAATTGCGTGGGCTGTTTCCATTCCATTTGTATTGCGACAAAATATGCGTCCGTGCTGAATTGATTGATCGATTTTTGTCAGTTCTACTGTTGCTGCCGATACTGGTGACGGGTAGTGTTTCCACTGCTGCTGTGGTCACTGCCGCCATTATCACTCATGTTTATGTGGTCGCTCGAGGTATACTGTCAGCTGCCAAGTGGGATAAACGTATTTCAGAACCCGAACATGGGATAGTTGGTCCATTGTATCAATTAAAATGCACAAATTGATCAAATCGGCGCACGGTGTACGAATTTATTCAACAATGAGTTGAGCAACTATAGGCATGTGGCTCAGCACGAATTTTATGCATTTTTTTTTTTTCGATTTTCTTTGCTCAAAGCGAGAAGAGTAGGTTCGTACACAGGTGCCTGCTGTTACAAAATAAAAAAACTAAATTTAAGACTAAAGTGAACATCCGCGCGCAGTGTGCGCCCGGCATTACAGAATGAAGATCGTGGATCGGGTGTATTTGTGAAAGTTCCTTGCAAGTTTTTACATTTTTTCACTTCCAAAACAAGGTCTAGATATATATCTACCGTGGTCTAGTGGAATGCCGCCTTTCAATCGATTTGATCTTCTTTAGAGTGACTGTAGTCTTAGTCCTGTTGTCACTGGTTATCCAAATTGATTTAAGGGTGTAGTAAGTACTCTCTGTACTTTACTACCGACATTTCTTCTCGGGTGTCCTCCCATTTATTCCACAATGTTGGTATACACACTGCGCTTCCACAGCCAAGGACCTTTTTTTTTTTTTTTTTTTTCATGATGACAAAATTCCATTATCACCTCGTGCACTGGTTTCAACTCTGCGAATAGCCACAGAAAGCACTCGCAGAGTCAACTTTGGAAAAACTGCCCACAGCCTCTAAAAGAGAGCCTATTACGAAACGCTTATCCAAGTTATCGCAAAAGATTCCGCAAAATAAGCCTTTAGGGCGCAACCATGTACACGAAGGATATTGCCCAACCAAAGAGCCAAGTGTGTTGGTGGTCGTGCAGAAAGTGGTTCAAGGTTCTTTTATTATGCTCCACCAACTCTCGAGTAACTTCTTAACTGGATCAGCACAGAAAATGTCGCCGTCCCTACCTACCGGGCGAGGCAAAATGTTCCCCGACAATCGAAAACTTTTCTCGGAAAAGAAACTTTAACCAAAAGAAATCAAAGTCGATTTCCATTCGCCCTCAGCCTCAACTGTGAACATTTCCAAAGGAGGGGGCCAAACACCGAACGTCTCTATCAATGAATTAAGTGGCATCCCTCTCAGCGCTCGGTTTACCTTGCTGCTGCACACTTAATTCCCGTCACTTAAGGCCTAAATATTTAATGCTTCAATTTTAACTAATTGTGCATTGAAAGCCTTTTGAAAATGCGCCCAGCGCCGGATTGTGTTGCCCTCTTTGCAACTCAACAAGCCTGTCTATTTGCATATTTGAGTTGAGCCCCCGAGTCCTGCTCTCCGTTCGAGAGCCATGCAACCGAAAAATATCTCTCCAATTGAATTGAATTTCATTAAATCGCAATGAAGCCTGTTTTGGATGCAACAACACCGACAGTGTGTCAAGGTGTTTCTGGAGTACGATTCCCCCAGTGTGCACACAGTGCATGTCCTTGTGCAGCACCCCATTAACCCCAGCACAAACACACGTGAGTGAAAGACAGAGAGTGAGAGCCATTGAACGAACGTGACCACCGTCGCCGTCAGTGTGGGGCCGAGCTGTACTCGTATATGATGCACCATCAGGGCAAGGACTTGTTCGGACGACCGAAACCACACAAATCAAGCCAAAGACCGAAACAGATACACACAAGGATGTCCGTCCTTCTTATTTTATGTAATCTTCGACTTTTCGTATCCGGATTTGGATGATTCTCTCTATTCAGAGGGAATGGCATTTTTTTCAAGTCATATCCTTACTGCAGACGGTTTGCCGTCGACTCAATCGATGTTTGCATTTATTTTTCCTGTGGATGTGGGCATGCATATAACCGCCCAAGGACGAGCAGAGACGCTGCCAAGAGTTTTGAATGGATTTTCAGAATGTCTTCCGTTGCATGCTGTTCAAGGGGCGCTGCAGGGAACCGCATCACTGGTATTATGATTTAAATTTGTTTGGCAGTATTATTGCCATGAAAGGCGGATACTGGATCCAGTCAAAATCTCTGATGGAGATAAAAACCAAAACCATTGTGCATTACATCGGCTGGGTATATCAAGGCATCGACGCGTTACTTGAAAATAATTTGCTACAGCGGGTTATTGTGCACATTATCGGAGAGGCTTTCAAGCAAAGAGGGAAAGGGATTTTTTTTTCACCAAATATTTTATATTATTTGCACAGTAGATCATTATGCTTGCGCGGCTTATAGCTTTTGGGTTTGAGTTGGGGTTTTAAAGTCGTCACAAAGTTTAAGGTCTACATTTTTGCTAAAAGCTATACAAAGCTGCGGAAAATACTTGCATTCGTGGTGCAATGCTGGATTTGGATATAGAATTTCGCAAAAGATGCCTCGAAAATGGGAAGACAAGAAGTGACATGAATCAAGTTTTGCATGGCTTGCGTTTAAAAAAAAATAGAAAACAGGTCTTCACATAAGAAGTCGCTAGTTGGTGGGGTTTTTTTAATTTTTTTTTATTTCCCGCTTACCTTCTTTTAACGTCGAAAAAACAACGTAACACACCACCGGTTTTTTTCAATTGAATTCTTGCAAATTATCGGTTAAACTAAAAAGCTAAGTGGGTTAAAACTACTTAGAAATTGTCAGAATGGCCACTGACAAGCGCGGCTTGGGACGGCCCTAGAACTAATCGTGAGTCCTGGGAGTGGCCCAGTGACAAATGTCGTTTCAAGAAAACAAAAACCAGCGCGACTTTTAACGAAAAAATGAAAAACTTGAAGAAAAAGATGCCTTTTCAATAATTATTTTATTGAAAAGGCATCTTGCCTACAATTTTTTTTTTAGGTAAAGTGCAACAATAAATTTAAAAACTAAACACAAATATAACAAAAAAAAATAAGCAGCTTTCAAATTTGTTTCCAATTTCATTCCACTTACTGGAATTGGAAGCTGGAGTTATATTTAAAGATTGACAGGTGAATTGTTCGTCAAATGGACAGAGTTTGAAGGTGGAAACACATTCCTTAAGACCGTGAGTCATGTGTATTCATAGCAAACTACACTCTACAAAATCATGCCCAAATATGGACACAAAAACAGAAGCAACTTCACAGATTTCACCATAACCGTGATATATGTTTGCTCTCCCGCGTCTTAGTTGTTCTAGTAAGTTTTCGGTATGAAAAATTTGAATTTAAGAGTTCAGTTTGAGTCTTTATTAAATAAAGACGTATTAAAAGAAAAAGATAAGTGCTTTATTTTTACTCGGCAACGAATATATAACTCGTGGTTACATATAAAATTCTTTTTGGCCAAGATTTTTTAAGAATGTTTAAAAAAATTAAAAAAAGATGCCTTTTTGAAAAAAAAGGAAGCCTTAAGCCTAAGCTAATGAAATAATGCCTAAAAGGCGTGAAATAGCCTTCGTTGGCATGCCTGGGTGGGGCTTTAAACGTCTGAAAGTGAGCTCTGAGGTCCAACGATGAAGGCGGTTCCTAAAGTCCCTACGACCAAACTTCCAAGTGTGCAATAAAAGAGCCTTCATCCAACCTTTGATCCGTAGTAATTCGAAAAGGCCTTACATATGGTCTCTTCGGTGTTGTCCACTGACGAATGTGGTTTCGCTTGCATATTCTATGGTCCTATAACAAGCGTTGATCCTGCATATTTATACGACTCAAGCTAACTTACCGGGTTTGGCTCCGCAGGATGAAAGTCCCTCCGCGATACTAATAATCATTTTTAGTGTCCAGGCTAAATTTTTCGAACTCCCAATGGCATAATTTTCCGTACAAAATTGCATATTGTGACCTAGAATTGAATATTGTGACCTGGAAAATATTTAGTGTGAAGGTTTAAAATGTTTATTAGTAGGGCCACCTTTCCTCTGTCTGGGAAAGAACTGTCAGGACACTAGATTGGTACAAATTCATTTGTTTAAGACTTCCCACCCAAATGACACTAGCCTACTGGTGTTGCTGACATTTCTGCCAATGAGTGAGTGTGAATTGTTAAACGAATTAAAATAATTTTCTTTGTATTACTTTGTCCAGGGGGTCCTGTATTAAAGCCGTTCGGAGTCGCTATAAAATTGTAAGACGCTTCCATTCGTTTCAGAACTAAAAACGGCCACTAATGGATTGCATCTACTACAAGGGAGTTAACAATCCGGTTGATCCTCCATGATCGCTTTAAAAAAAAGAAAACATTTTTACCTCTTGCGACTAGGTCTTGAGATCGGGTTTTAGGTATCTGAGTAAAGATGCGTTCGTGACCCTCGCTGGTTTTATTTAACAGCCCCTCCTTTGGAGCGATTTCATGCCCAATCTCGCTGGAGAGAGCCACAAGTCGCTGAGGCATTATCCGGCCCTGGATTGCTTGATTCCTTCGATTCACATGGAGGTTAAATTGGCCCATGGTTCACCATTAAATTCTCCTCCGACTCCTTTGGTCTTTTTAACTTTCTCGATTACGTGGTAAGAGAAATTTGTTGTATTCGTACAAAATTTCGAACTTGAGATGTTAATCAATTCTGACATTACGCTGATAGGCGTCCGTCTGTCTGTATGTCAATCTTCAATCTACGGATTTAAAGTTTGGGGGCTTATAGTTCGGGTTTTTTTTTTTGCATGGTAACCTCAATATTAATGGTACTTCCCATTTAAAATGTTCATACCAGTTTGAATTGTTCGAAAACGGCTCTAACGATTTCAACTAAAATTGATATATAAGCTGAAGTAGATGAGGTTAACATAACTGCATACTCAGTTTTCCGCTAAAAAATCGAGTAATGGTACTTTTCGTCATTTCTAACTCAATGGAAAACTCAGGTTTTTTCTGTATTATCGTAAAATGGATTTTTGAAAAAAGTCATTTTTGAAAAATATAGTTTTCCCTAGTTTTTTTTTTTTTTCAACCATATTGAATATATATGTCCAACAACTCGGAGCTTATACAATACTCCCACTCCATTTACATTAATACTTTTGATGAACGAGAAAGTTACGTTCGACCCAGCCACTTTATTTTTTAAGGATTGTTTGAACAGACGATTTCTGACAGTCCATAATGTTGTCCTCTTTTTAAAGACATTTTTGTTTTTTTCTCTGTCGGGGAATGAGATTGCAGCTTTAGCGTCATCCGAGCGCCTACGACTTGCAGCAGTTCCTTTTTTCATGAAAAAACCTTCTGTTTTTTTTTATACGTCGCGTTTCCAAAACTCATTTAGTTACAGCGCAAGCAACTTGCCTCCTGGAAACATATATATTTCCTAAGGTCAACAAATTATAACAACTTACGTGCATAGGCAGCCGTCTATCTACAAGCATCACGGAGATCTGTTGAAACTTTATTAGCCTGTCTTTTCCAAGAGAGAGATATAGTATTTGAAAAAGGGAATAAAAAGGAGCCAGCCCGATTTTCTGTTACCCCAGTTCGTAATACGAGTAATATCGTTTTGTGAGTCGTTGTCGTTGCTGCTCGGTTAGATTTTCTCTACAGTTTGTAATAGTAATTCAGATTTCGACCCACCATAGGTCATTTTTTGTTGCTGTTTTTTTTTTTCTAAAAGGACTCTAAACTCCAGTATTTCATTTTCGTTCTGTACGTTTTAACTCCCAACTTATTCCTTAAAACACTTATTTTAATGAAAATAACATTACGTTACGTCAAATGCGTAGCCGTGTCCCGAAGCCAGACAAACGTCAGTCAGTAAAAAAATTACCTTCGATTTTAAAAATCAAATAAAACTATTTGAGTTTAGAAAATCATGCTTTTGGTCACCAAAAGTATTTAAAGTAGATATTACTATTTATTGTTGTTTAGCCGTTTTTTAACTACTTAAAGACTGACTAAGCTCCTTTAAACCTTATGTACTCGTACCTAATTGAATATTTTAAAAGACTTATGTTTTTTTTTTCTTATAAAGGGCTTTCCAATAAGAGGTGTTATTTTGGTATTCAAAAAAAAATGCCATTTTCTGAGATAAATGATCGAATGTTTATTTCATAATAAAGAGGAAGGTATGCCGTTAATAATGAAAAACAACATCAGCCAAATGGCCACCAAGAGCACGCATACAGGACCATCTCCTTTTCATGAAATTTTCCATAACCAAATCGCAAAGTGGCTGCCCTATGTCCTCGATAGCCTCACGAATTTTATCTTTGAGGTCTTTGAGGATCGACGCTGGGCTGTTGGCGTAGACCTTATCTTTCACGTGGCCCCAAAGGAAGAAGTCGCAAGGTGTTAAATCACAAGATCTCGGTGGCCAATTGTGATCAGCTCTTCGAGAGATAACACGGAAACTTTTCCCGTAAAAGATCAATGGTTTCGTTGCTTGTGTGGCATGTAGCGCCGTCTTGTTGAAAGTAAACGTTGTCCAGATCAATACCATCCAACTCCGACCATAAAAAATCAGTAATCATCGACGACCAAAAAATGCTTTAGTTTTGCGAACTGTGACTGCAAGATATTCACCATTTTTGTAGTGAATTTTAATAATTTCAATGCGTTGTTGAAGCGTGTATCGTTTCATTTTTAGTAATGGCGTAGTTTCTACCTGTCAAATGTCAAAGAATAAAAGCTTCAAAAGTGACAGTTCCGCAATAGCGGGTCATTCACAATAACACCTCTCATTGGAAAACCCTTTATTTTAAGAATTTGTTCTATAAATAAATACAAATAAAGTGCCATGAATTCTACACATTTCTTTTAGTTTCTCTGAAGACTAAGCAAATGGACGTTTTTACACTCACACCCCCATGCCGATTTTTTATAAATGTTCGTAGATCAGAGAAAAAAGTCTTAGTATAGTGATAAGGCATTTTCACATTGGCTCAAGACTATAGATTTACGCTATTTTTTCTCTTTGTGTTTTATAAACATCTTGGTTTTGGTAGCTAAATTTTTGGAAGTGGCAGCCGTGACCATAGATACCGCAATTATCGGCATAACTTAACGCCTGAAGCTCTCCAACAATTTTGATCCCATTTTCTATCCGAAAGAACTCTCAAACTTTTAAAAAAAAAACTGCATACAATGTTCTCCTTAAAAAATGTGTTGCACAGCGCCATCTGTTAGTGAAATGTGGAACCAATAACAATTATCAAGGTTTCAAACCAATCCAAATGCAAAGGGGGTACAGATATCTGTTAAGAGATGCACTCCAACCACCACCAGCATGAGGAAGCTGACAAATTTCGTGACAAGTTCCTCAAATTATTTGAACTATTATTTTCAGTAAAAAAAAAAGAAAAATGCCCACAACCACGTCCAAAAATCAACGTGAATTCGAGTACGTGCTGTGTAGGTACTCCATTTTAGAAAATATTTCCAGCAAATATTCCATGAAGGATTATTCAACAAACCGGTCACCGGAAGTGCCCTATTCAAATCTGCTGACCATTTGAACTCGCAACCTTGCATAGCCCCCTCCAACCAACAATTTCGCAACTAATTCGATTTAACTAAATATATTTACCAACCGCACACACAACTAATAATAATATTCTCTCTTTACAGGACCAATTTGCGGCGGTCATTGCTGTTCCAATGCAACTGAAAACGAGTTAAAATCGAAATCGACAACCGATTTCGAGCGACTATTACATCATCATACCAAAAGTTTACGCGGCATTCTAGAGTCCACGTCCAGCTCATTTCGCAGTAAGTACACATTTATACGAACTGCACTTAAATTAAGCCAAAAATATCCATCGGCCAAAATAATATTTCTGCAATAAATTTCCAAAAATGATATTCATTAAAATTCCCCACCAAAGAGCACGTCTGCCCGTCGAACTGGCATACAAAACTGCGCTCGTACTGCTCACTCGTACATACAGACGCATTTATATCATTTTGATATTTAAGCCCAAAAGCATTAATAAAATTTAGAATCAATTCCAATCGTTTGCAAAGAGATATGGCTACGATGTGGAGCGAGCCATATAAAACACATTTTAATCATCTTCCATCCGAAATGGGGCTCACTCCCTCCCCCCGCTCTGTCTATGGGTTGCGCCAAAATATTTTGATTTATTTGACTGCATTTCAAAATACGCACGCAGTACATACACAAACAGATAGAGGGATACAGATTGAGATTTGGATTCGGAATCGGAATCGGTTGTTGGTCACGTTTCACCATTTCTCCCCCATCAGAATGGGGAGATAGAGACTCGCCTTTAGAAATGGGTCTGTTGAAGTTTTCATTCAGTGGCATGGCAGCGCCTTCTTGGAATTTTGAAGAAGTCAGCCAGCCAGCCAGCCAGCCAGACCCCACCCCCTGATAGTGTATTCCTAAGGCGGAGTGCGATGCGGTTGTCGTTTAGTGGAGCTAACCAGCGAGCACATACATGATGTCACCTAAAAATTAATTGATATGCTGGACGGTGATTGAGAACACTCCAGCCTGTCACGGGGCTTGTCGATTGTCAATACACATTTCGATGCACAATACTCGTCTGGTGCTCGTAACTTGGGTGTGTTTCATAAATGAAATATGGTTCGTCGAACTGGATATGATTGACGTTTTCCAATTGATTTGTAAACAAGAGGATGCTTGTGCATTGCATCACTCTCCTTGTTCTATGCAGTGCGGCGGTGTTGACCTCAGCGCTTTGAGATATTCCAGGGCAAAGTCGAGGTTGTAAAAAATGTCAATTTCGTGACTTGAGTCGGATTGATTATCGCAATTGTTGGATTAATCGTAATTGTTAATGTCACGAATCGAGGCAATAGGCACGCACTTGATCTGTGCTGAGTCAGGCTGCAACCTTTTTTGAAGCCTTTCAAGTCACTTCCGAGAAATGCGATTAGACATTCGAATTTGTGTTGCATCAACATTTTTTTTTTTTGTAATTGTTGTGACTGGAGTCACACTCGGTTGGTGCCCTGAACTCCAATGGCAGTGTCAATATAAAGTGTCAACCTAATGAGGACTTTGAGGGTCTAAACTGCCCAAGTAACAATTTTACTTTGGTAGGGTGCTATCGAAGCTATTCCACCTCCTGCAATATCAACTGCATAAGGCCTAATTGAAACACATTTGGCGCACTTTAGTGCAGGTATTTACTTGTTTAAGACTTTCTGAACAGCTAGAACTTACCGAAAACACAACTTCTTCGTCTGAAAGGCAATTAACATCCACGGTAGGCTATTGCTTCGCAAAAGAATCATCTCACTTTTATCAGCAGTAGGTTATTACTTTGGTAGGGCCATACCGAAACTTTATGGAAGCTTTATAGAGGCTCAAATATAAACAAGAAAAATATTTGTGTTTTTTATTGCATTTTTCAATTTTTGCATTTTCTTATTTTTTTTATTTTTTTTATTTTTTTTATCTGATTAATAAATATTTTCAAAGACTTTATGCAATTTTCATGGAGTTTACATTTACGTACTCGTTATAATTTACATTTTACTTACATACGTCGCACTGAGAATCGAACATGGGTCCTGCTGCGTAGTAGTCCAATACACTACCCCCTAGGTTAATTCGTCATAATGCTGTAGCAGTGGTAAATCTGAACTTTTTGATATAGAGTTTCGTTAAGATTTGCAGTAAACTTGCAGCTTACTCGACCGAAGTTGGTGTTACCCAATTTATTTATGGGCGAAAAGTGTTTATTTAAAATCACATTACTGACATCTTTTTTCCCCGATTAATTAATTGATGTTTCTTATTCATTTCATATGAAATTAATTTTTGCCTCTATAAAGCCTCCATTATGTAAGTTAGGAGGAAGTACGAGTTTCTGTAGAGCTTCCAATCGCAAGCGGTTGACTGCATGACATTTCATTGCTTCTATTTATAATGCCTTCGGTCAGAAGCTCTAAAAAAGCTTCTGGGTAGCGCTTCGAACCACAAGCCTTATCGAAGCAATTCACTTTCCACACATCTCCAGACACATTTTCAGAAGTCTAATTGAGATCTTATCGAAACTTAAATTCATATCCCTCTATAAAGCCTGTGTTTATGCTTCGTAAAGGTCTTACTGAAGTTTTTATCGAAACAATTGCTTCGAAATGGATCAACTTCGGTTAACAAAGACTATAGAAGCTCTATCAAAGCTGTTGCCTACAGAAATTACAAATTTGAACCTTACCGAAGTCAAATTGTTACTTGGGTGCCATCAACAATTCAATAAAGTTCCCCCGAAACCCACATTAAACGGGAGGAATATACCACCAATCGTATTAATATGGTCGCCCATTACCTTAAGCCGGCTGAAGTTGGCTTAATTTCACTAAATAATTTTTTGTTCCTCTATTAATCCTATCACACAGTTTTACGAGATTTAAAAGCTCTTTACATTCAATAAGACTTCATTGACAGTTCTAAGAGCTAGATTCCGCGTCAATAATTTTAAACAAGCTGTGGATGGGTCCAAAAACTGATTCTAAGGATCGCAAGAAGTAACGCCCCCTTCTGTTGACATCTAAAAATAAATTCAAAGCTCTCCTTTACCTACCACTCGTTGAATGTAAATTACGCTGATTGTAGGGGTCGAGTTAATGCATCACTTAATTTTTTATGGATATAACATGCAAAACAATAACATAATTTCAGTCACGTATAGTAGTCGATCACGGATTTGGTAATTCAACCCCAGGCGACTGGCGTCCAAAAAAAAAAGTTCATACGTTGTCAAAAGAAAGGGGCGCCACTTCTGACATCCTGTTGACATCTACCTAATCATAACCCTTCAGGGCTTCTCTTTACATGCGGCTCTATAAAAGTGGACGACGTTGAAAACTGCGGTCAGACTCTGGAGTAGCGCCCCTTATACTTCTGGCGCGGTATGAAAATGATCTTTGGGCGGCGTCATTTCACCAAAAAACCAGCATTCTGTAAGGCGAAACGTTCAAACGTTTTCGTGCGCACGAACAAATTTGCGTGTGTAATATAGGGCAAACCATTCGTGCACACGAAAACGTTTGAACGTTTCACCTTACAGAATGCCGACGCTGTTTTTTTAGTGAAATGAGGCCGCCTACAGATAATTTTCATTCCGCGCTAGAAGTATAAGGGGCGCTTCTCCCGAGCCCGGATGTCACCTTATTCAACTGTGGGCTACCCTGTAGCTACCACTTGTCGAAATGACGTTTAAAACTGCTTACTAGGTAAGGTGATCGCGTCTAAAAAAGGGTGAACTAATGGCGCCCCCTACTTCTGGCGCGCCTAGGTGATTTGACAGACTTGAGGCGCTCCTGTTTTTTTTTTACAATTTTTTTCCTTTGAAAAGACGAGCATATGACTTCATTTTTTTTGCAACAAATCCAAGGGTCTCAAAAAATGTACACAATCGCTCCAACCAAAACCAACCTCCGCCCTTCAAAACCGTTCACTTGCTTCGCAAAACTTGTCTCCGCACCATTTCACGCTTAACGACCCCCATTTGTCTGCGTTTATCACTCCGCAAGCAAGCATATACTTCCCGATTCCTCTGGAAATGCAATCTCTGCGTCGTTTCGCATTACCATTCCGGACATAAACCACACGAAATATGATTTACACCTGCCACAGCTCCCCAAAGTAAAACAAACAAAGCGTCGCCGTCGCCGTCGCCGTCGCCAGAAAGCAGAACTGTTTTGTCTCGAAGCTACCCCTCGCTCACGCAGTAGCAGCATAAAACATAAACCACACAACGAATAAACAATGAGCGTCCCAGAGTGAAACAAAAAGACACAAGTTCCATTCCAAGTAAGCAGCGTGTCATTGCCGCGCGGGAATAGGAGAACTTGTGGCGTGCATTAGATTGGATACGCGTGGGCATATTTTCGCGTCTTCTCAAGACTGCGCGTCATACAGGCACACACGTCAAGCATAACAATAACAAGCAGAGCGTCGTGTCCAACAACAGCGCGCAAAAGGAAGCAAAACAACGCCAAGAATCAGCAGCGAATGCAAGCAACTTTGTGTGGCGCCACTGTTTCTGTCATTTGATCTCTATGAGATAATTCCACATTCGGATCGGATTTGGAATCGCGCAGACAGACTGACAGAAAGGGGTTTTCTTCTTCCTCCACTTTTTTCACTGTTCGCCTCACAGACACAAAGGAGGATGTGCTCCAAATCCAAATAGATGTATACCTTTCCTTGTTGCTGCCAGCTTCCGTGCGCGCATTCTATGTAAGTGAATGTGCAATGAAACTTAATCCGTGTAAAGCTATCGCTGGACCGGCACCGGATTACTGTAGTCGTTTGACACGATTTGTTGAAGATTAAAATCCAATCAGTCTCGATGGGGATAGTGTGGTCGATGGTGTGCCGGTGGTTGTTGTGGCTGTGAAACGGTGTCTGCCAGTCAATTGAGAGAAGTTTCCCCAAACCGCCGCCGGTGGTATGTGGTAAAACTATGCAAAAATTGATAATGATATGTCTGTCTCAATGGAGCGGATTGAATGCTTCACAGTGGGGGAGAGAGAGGGGAGTTTTGCATCATTCTGTGAGAGTATCCTTTGGGATGAATGCAGTCAGAGCGACGTCGTGACATTGAAATTTATGGCGTGGACTGGGAGTTTTATGTCGGGTGATTATCCTTGATCCAGGGGATGTCTTCCGAAACGACTTTTCTGTATACAAGCGAAGTGGGGAACTGTTTGAGTGAGACTCGCTAGGGGCTTCAATGAAGACCTTTTCAAACTAAAAACTCATGGCCACATAAATGCAGTCGAAAGTGTTACTGGACTTACCATGGTGAGAGAAAATGCCTCTTACCGTGCTCATCGGAATTGGCAACTGAAATCCCGTCAATTATTCATTACAGGTTACAAGTCGAGGAACTTTCAACAAGACCAACAGACTTATTCATGCTTATTTTGAGCTTCGAACGAGTAGTCAATTCTAGCGAATGTATCTATTCATTCGAATGAATTTTGTGTATTTTGACATTCGAACGAATAATATTCATTTTCGAGAATGTCACAAAAGGTCTGTTCCTTTACTTTTATAGGAAGAATGGAAAAGACTGTCAAAATGGGGGGATACATTCTTATCCCCACCACTGCCACTCTCACAGAGAGAGACACTTATGAAAAAGTTAGGGGACGCTTTTCCAGTAATCTATGAAAAACGACAGATATATAATTCAAAAATTCAAAAAGTGGTACGAAAAGTCGTTAAAATATCTGAATATCTGAAACTCGAAGACTTTGCTAATTTACGAACAAAATTAGTTGATTCATCTACCTAGCGATGAAAGTGATTCGGAATTAATCGAATTCATGAATCCGAGTACATATATGGAAGAGTTTGTACTGATTGAACTACAAGCACTCGTGAAGAGGAAAAACCGGCACAGCATTAAAAATTACGTGGAGGAGATTGTCCTTTCTTACTCCTTACAGCGAGGAAGAATTTCGTCGCCACCAAAAGAGCCTAAGGAGAACATTCAATTTTATTTTTCCGCCTGTTGATACCATTTTAATATACAGGAAATCAAAACAAATGTCAAATAGGACAATAAATTTCGAATCAGCTGTTACAGCTGTTAATTGACAGCTTTTTCAATTCTTACACCAAAAAAATGTTGAGTAAAAATTCGTAAGATTCTCAGTGGAGGGGTAATTTCTTGCTCTCTCGATGACGCTCTCTTTTACGAATTTTTCGGAGTTAAGGAACGGCATTGAGTAAAAATTCGTAAGATTTAAAAGTAAAGGAACAGACCTAAAATGAATTCAACTTTCGAAATCAGCGGTTTGACATTTTCTTTTGTATAGAGTGACCATACTTTAGTTTTTTTTTTCATTGTTTTGTTAGTAAATATTTAAAATTTCTATGACTATTTATTGAGAAATAAAATGCTAAAAACTACAAAAATGTTAAGTTGCAGTTTTATCTCAATTGGGACCAGGGCCATATTCCACAAAACAAATTATCAATTTTTCACTTTGCACTTATCAAATTTTTCGTCAAATTGCAAAACTTTATGTCCCACAGAACTATAAAATTTTATAAGTGATAAGTTGAAATTGAAAGTGTAATTTGCAAAGTCCTTGCAATTTGTATATTCTCTTTGCAATTTCTGTTCCACGTACGTTCTCTTGTGCAAAGTGCGCAAAGTTAATATCGAAAAGTGTAATTTACAAATACTTTGCAAATAATTATGCTGTTTCGTTCCACAAAAACTGTAAACTCTATTTTTGCAAAGCAAATTTTGAAAAGTTTGTCAAAAGTTTGCGACGATAGTGAAGACGCGGTTATAACAAGAGATTATAGAGTCCGAATTAATATTTCGGGACTACAAAACTTTAATTTTAAAGAGTGCTTTCGTTTAAATCCAATTCAAATTGATTTCCTTTTAAATAAAATTAGAGAAATATTAAAGCACAATACACAGCGCAATCATGCTTTGTCGGCCGAAAATCAACTGCTATTGTGCTTGCATTGGCTCGGAAATGGTTGCCAGTTCCATGGTGTTGCAGCTATGCATATATTGCAGAACCATCCATAGAGTTGTCGATGTTATAATAAACGTTTTGTTTCAAAACAAAGTGCGGTTGCCCGATGACGTCGGTGGTATTGCTGAAAAGTTTTTCATATCCCTCGAATAGGTCCATGTTTTTTGACCCGACGCCAGTTGCAGGGATTGGGCTTTTCAGAAAAATTTGCTCCCAGGCGGCCTGTTCGTCTAATTAATTGACCTTCAAAATGTAAACTTAAATATGTTCCAAATATTTGCAATTGTTTTATAAGAAAATACTTACTTTATTGTTATGAAAACTTGCAAATAAAATATTTTTTTTTTTCTTTGATCAAATGTAACACCGTAATTTTTTTTCAATTTTTATTTTGCGGCTCATTTTAACAACTTTTATCTAGCAATGCAAAGTGAAAAGTGATATGACAGAAATGCAAAGGTGATTAAATGTTTTGTGGAACACTTTGCACACTCACTTTGCAGGAGAGCGCAAAGACTTTGCAGGAGGACGCAGACTTTGCAGGAGAGCGCAAAAATTTGTTTTGCAAAGAATATTGTGGATCAGAAACACTTATCACTTTGCCAAATAATTTAGTTTGATGAGTGCAAAGTGAAAAGTTGATAATTTGTTTTGTGGAATAGGGCCCAGGTTTAAGAATATTAAAATTTGTCATTAGCAATATTTTGACACGCTAAAGTCTAAAATTTAAATATGAGCTTATTTAAAGTAGGTTTTCAAATTTTGTTGTTAAATTGCGAGCCCATTTTTTCAAGTAAATAATGCAAAAAAAAAGAAGGTATATGTCATATCAAACCTCAAGTTTTTGCTGTTATTTATTTAAATCAATTCTGTTCACACTACCTTCCAAATATGGTTACTGTTCAAATCAAAACAAAATTTTTCTTGATACAGTTGTTTTTCTGCTTACAATCGGTGACAAATGATATCAACAGACATGGCGATTGTTTTGTTTATGGATTATGAAGAGAAAATTCCATACAGGAGGATTAATGGATGCCTCAGATCCATTTCCGAAAAAAGAAATCAGTTAGGAAAATGTGGAATAACAACAACAACAATCGCTGTTTAGCGTTAAGCTCGTATGACACTAAATTTTTCCCTCATTTTTATAATGTTGAAAAGTCAGCGGTGTGTGAAAGAGACTAAAAGTGTATTAAGAAAGGGGAAGCAATTGTTTGCAAAGCAACCGCAAATTTTCAATGGAATTTATTTTCAAACAATCTTGAAATGTCAAAAAAGCTGCCAGCAGCTGAAAAATGTGATTTGAATACATTTTTAATGTATTTTTTTTTTTGTGACCAATCTGCATTAATAAAGTTGGTGTGTACGCACTCACTCTTATCGGGAATTTTCGTTCTAATTTTTCGTACTGCTCTAGTTTCATTTTAAAAGCAGAAAAAATGCAAAAAAAAATGTAACACCGACGAATGAAAAATGAAATTTGTTGCGAACGATTAGAAAGTCAAAATACACTCAACATTCGAATGAAAAATTAACTTTCGATTGATAAGCATAGTATGCTGCTCGCGCTTAAATTAAGCCCCCATACAAAAATGTCTCCAAAGATAAAATTAAGAAAAGCAGTTAAGCCAAGCAGTACGCAGTTCAAGCTAAATTTGTTAGCCGCTGTACGAAAAATCTCTACAGAATTTAAGTAGGCGTATTAATGCAAAATACATTTTTCCACAGCTAAATTTTGACAGATCAGGGAAAATATCGGTATTTCAAACGAAAGCAAAAAAACAGTACGGAGAATGGTTAGTTCAACACAAAATAATTCGTTGTTGTCAATTTAATTTCTTTTAAAAATGGAATATTTTAACCGAAAAAAAAAATCCCAATACAGTTTTTTTTTTTTGACCGAACCTACACTGTCAAAATTAAGCGAACATTAAGCGAAGTGGTGGAGAGAAATATTGGAGAGGCGCTTAATTTTAGCTTTCCTGGAACAGCATATACTACGCACTAGCATGAAGTTCCCATCTGTTCGAATGTCAAAATACAGATTCTTCGAATTCGACATACTTTCGAAGGAAATCGAATTTCAAATTTCACTCGACAGCGCCATCTACACACGACTGAGGTTACATTCGGTTTTCCTTCGCACACATATTCAGTCAGTGATACCAGACTTCGTGGGCATTTTGCCTTTCAGAATGAGCTAAAAGGGCGAAAAAATTGTGTATTTTGTTGTTTTTTAACGTCGGCATGGACATTTGGGCATTTTTGGGTGTATTTGACGTGTATCGTGGGCAATTCAGTCCGAAAAGTCTGGCATCACTGATTCAGTTGCCAAAAAGACAAATGAACGAGCGCAGATGACACGTAGCAATCACAACGCTCAAGTCCGCTCTTGAATGTTAAGATTTATATTTTCAACGACTGAATATATCGGGGTCACCGCATCTCATCCCCTGCACCTAGCGACATCTACATCTGAACTCTGCAACTGGATATTTACCTTCTCACTACGCACCCTTATCGTTTGAGTTGTAGTCTATGCCAGTGTTTTTATATCGTGGGATTTATCCCTTTTTGTAGGAATTTCGATATCCGAAAAGCCTTCCTTGGGATAAAGGGATAAAGCACCACGTCGTGGGAGTTTCAGAAATCTGACAAAAAACATTGAAACTCTAAATTTTTGTGAATTTCTATCAAAACACCTGTATTTCACCATGATTATCAACACTGAATGTCCATAAAAAAACAGCTCATGTAAATCGTCTTTTATCAAAAATTTCTAGTACCAAAAAATAATCATAGCAGTGTTATAAACTGCGGTTTTAATACTAAATGTTAATTTAACGTGATTTTCTTTCCGTGTAATACAAATTTTACTTAAAAAAAATGGATTTTGACGCAAAAAAGTATCGTGGGTTTTTAAAAGGAAATTTGAGTATATGGTGAAAAGGGAAAAAAGGGAAAAATGACCACGCTTAGTGGGATAAATGAAGAGAGAGTGCTAATAACACTGGTCTATGCTATTTAATGTGGGAAATCAGTGTTACCATATTATAAGACAATTTGTGTTCGAAGTTGGTTCTGCTTAATAGTTTTTGGAAACCATTTTGTGAAATAGAGTAAAAGCTCCAGTTATGTTCACTTATGAATACGTTTACACATGAATGGATAAATATCCTTGCGAAATTTGTCTTTTTATTCTTTAAAGTTAAAACAATAAGTTTTTTGAGAAAATAAATTGACTTTTAGCTTCAGAGAATTTTTTACTTTTATTTTCTCAAATTCTCTGAAGCTAAAAGTAAATTTATTTTCTCAAAAAAACTCATAGTTTTAGCTTTAGATTTAAATAAATTAAATATTTACAGTCTTGTAATCTTATAAATCTATTCAGGTACACCAAACATAAAGCATTTCCAACCCTTATATCTTCCACCTAGCATTATATAAATTTGGTACCAACCTCCTTCCTTTCCCCATAGAATATTCCAAATTCCACTAATATATCTATTTAGACTTTAGAGAAACTTAACCTAACACTCAACATGATACTAGTCTGAGGGTAACACTATCCACTAAGGCTGAGTAATGCGATTATTCAGTCAGTTGCGGAGTTAAGATGTAGATGGCGCTAGTTGCGAAATTTGGCTGGGGATGAGTTGTCCGGGGATGAGGTGAACCCGACCCCTCAGTGTTATGCTGCCCGAACAATTTTTCATGTCGACTTCACGTCCTCTAAGACCAAATTGAATGTCTCAAGCCACGCCACGACAGTCAAGTCAACAGGAGCCGCCATTTACTCTCAATAATGTTGATTCGACGTGCACACTGTACAGTCGACTTACTTTCTTCATTTTGCTGACTCTGTATAGTTCTTCTTGGGCAGAGGATAATGCTTATCCAGCCAGCTCGATTCAAAGCTGGCTCCGTGCATTTGTTTACGCCCTTTTATTTCAAATATCCCTGTCCACCAATTTGTAGTCCTTCGCTCTCTATAAACCACACTCAACACTAAATATAACTTTCCCTCCCCTGTTAGCTTCCTTAATTCTTCGAACGAGCATAAACTGTTTTGCGAAAGGCTATCGCAATTTGTTGCACCTCAACTCAACTCAACTTATAAACACTTTCCCCCAACAAGCTTCATCCGCGACAGCTCCTCTTCACTCCCAAATGATGCGTCAGACGCCGCTCTGAATACTAACCATCGCCCGTTCGACACAGAACCAACTGTACAGCCATCTGACGACCCACTTCTTGGCTTCCATAAGTCCCATTCAAAACAAACTGACTCCCTTCGTCAAACCATCCGAAGACCCTCAAAATCCACTATGTAACCCATATCGTAAGTTGCTGAGCCCCACATATGCAAACTAGGTTGAGCACATAAATCACTCACTCATCACGTCATACTCCGTCTGTCCGATGGGCCCTTCCACATCACTGGAAACAAAAAAAATAAAAAAAACAAAAAAAACTCCCAAACGAAAACAGACACAAGAAGGAAGCGCATATTTGCATCTGCCATCACCTAATCTGATTACAAATTCTATTCAACTCCAGTGTATATTATCGTAGGCTCCGTCGCCTCGTCGGTCGGTCCCTCCCTCTGGCGTGACGTGTTTATCCCCCGAAATAACGGGTTGAACACCCCTTAATCCACTTCCGCTGCTGTGTTCGCAGTTTAAAACAATTGAACAAACAAAGAAAAGAAAAACCCCCAGCTGACGTGATGTTTTGCCAAATAGCCTGGCATGCTAATAACGGTGTCTACGATATGCGCTTCCTCCATTCGCCGCCCGTGCAGTGCATAGACACGTCTACACGCTTAAGCCCGGAAACGTATTCAAGAAAAATCCGACACTTTTCGATTTCTCAAAACTTCTTATGCCATCAGAAAAACTGTCATCGTTGTCGACAAAGTCAGCGGAGGAGAATCTATCGGGTGTATCTTTTACCTTTTCTTTGCGCGCCACTCAAAGTAAATTAAAAAAGGATTTATGCACTCGCAAAAGTTTCTCGTTCCTCCCTAAAGACGAGTGCGCGCCATCGAGGAGGGGAGGAACAAATAAAACAGTTCAAGGGAAACGAAAAGAAACTTGGATTCGTTTTGAATTTGAATTTTAAATTCGAGTACGCGAGCGCGCCCCTAATGGTGACGACGGGACATTCGCGTTTTCCTGTTTTATTTTCTATGCACAGTAAGAGGGAGAGAGGGACAATCTTCGTTAAGTTGACCCACAGCCAACAGAAGCACCAACGACCCGACCACCCTCTCTGGCCACGTGAAGAGAAAACAATAAACTGCCACCGACTTGATGTAGATGCGGGTTTTGTTTTCTTATCTTTTTTTCTGTGTTAGGGGTTGAATTTCGCGCAAGTGGATGCTGCAAACGGTATGAAGTACTTGCAGGTGATATGGAAAGTGGGTTGACGCAGAACTGACGGGAGGTGATTACTTTGACAGTTGTTTTTCATGGGGCGGATATGGGGGCCGTGGGTATCAGTCCGAGGCAATTGAGTGAATTGGAGAAGTTTGTTCGTTTTTTTTTTTTTTTTTTTTCCTTTGTCGGGATACGGGAATATTTTTGCACATTAAGCGAAACAGCAGCTGACGCTCCCCAGGTGGATGTACATTTTCTTTTTGAAGTTTCACTTCGTTTGTGTGTAGTTCTAGGGGCGTTGTTGGGAAAATTGCTTCGGAGTAAAGAGAGAATCCGGATGAAACTTTTGACAACAGAAGTAGAACCATATGGCACGTGACACTGACACAGCGGTCCATTGGGCAAAGCTTGGCTCCCTGGGTGCAGTATCGGCACTTTCAGATATTATACTAAAAAGCAACCGAAAATGAATAAATTAATAGTAATTGTCGATTTAGGTTTTTAAATAAAGACCGCTTTTAACAAGGCAGCAAAGCGTTCTCATTATTATATTCAAGAACAATACAGTGGGGGGGGGGGGGGGGGGGGGGTTTTGGCACAGTAGATCTACTCAGGTCGCCTCTTATCGCGATGGCGAGTCTGAATTTAATTTAAAACCCCGGGGGCCTAGCTATTTAAGTATCGTTCGCGGGACAAATTGAGGACAAAATGGTGCATAAGTCTCTCCAGTTTGGGTGAAGCTGGTAGGTCACATCCGGTCTAATCTAACTCAAAGCTCAATTGAGCAAGGCCATGGCCAGTGGTTTAAGGGAATTCGCTGAGAGGAGTGAATCGCGTGATGTATTTTTCGAAGCGGTCCACAAGTCACTTCATTTTTAGCTTAAAAGAGGCTCACAGCTGTTTAAAGAACACGCAAACAATGCTTATGCTGGGAATGCAATTTTTTTGGGCAACATACATTTTTGCCCGGGAGGATGGGAAATGAAAAACTCATAACTGGGATGAAAAACTTAAACAATGAGAAACTGTACTACTTGGAAGAGGGTTGGAGTGGAATAGAGCAAACAAAAAGATGACTTAAGTCGTGCCGCTGGTGTGCAACAACGCCAGGCATGTTATATGGAAGGCTGTGGTCACAAGGAAAAACCGCTCAAGTCTGTTTTACTCATTTTTCAGGAGAGCAGTCTTAAGTTCTTGACAAACGCGTGAAATTACATCAGGGTTGACAAATGTGCTACAATCGTAACTTTTTAGTTACAATGGACTTTGGAAAAATACACAATAATACTCAAAGAGTATTTTTTTTTTTTAATTTTTATTTATACACATTGACCGTTAGCAATAAAATACTTTAAATAGGACTTTTGGAAATGAAAATCAACTCAAAGTCTAAATTATAAGAAATAAAGCATTCAATTTGGCTTTAAGTAAGGAAATAGTTAGATTGGAGTCACCGATCCGGGGCAATTTTACTTTCACTAATAACAACTACGCGTTTGGAAAAGAGTTTCAATTACAATGGATCTACATGAGTGCAAGTAAACAAAAAGTGTTTTTTGCGGCCAACTCAATACACACAAGGATCAATAAAATTAAGATTTAATGTTTGATTTGGCAGCAGAAATCTGAAATTTCAGATTAAAATCGGAAATACCAAACCGAAAACCACGTAAGTCAAATCCAAAGTGGCATCTGTCAAACCCAATTAGTTGAAATTGGTGCGAATTCCAAGTTCCATATTAGTAAAGTAGAGTGATATTTACTTCGGGGAAATTAGGCCTTGCCACTTTATGTGCATGCGTATATGAATTTTCTGAATGTCTAAAGTGTGGTGCGTTCATTTATTAGGGCAGTTGTATGTTTTAACAACTAAAAGTTACACATATAACATACGATTTCAATTTTTCAAATTTCCTATTGCAAATTATAAAAATTTTTGTTTATATGGTTCACATCAACGACAACTTGAACAAAATTGAGTCACAATAGCTAGCAGAAGTAGTCTTTTGTTAAATTTATTTCATTGAAATGAAATGCTACGTTGGATTAAGAGTTCACTGCCTACCAAAAGGGGACTTTAGATTCGATTTTTTTTTTTTTTTCTATTCCTATGGGCCAATGCATATTTAATACACTTTTTTTATATGTGTACATTTCCTTAATTAGTGCTTTTATAAAATATGCTTTTATAAAATATAAGTTTCGGTTAAAATGTTTTACAGGCTCTGTGGATAGTGATAACGAAAACGATATACGAGTAGACTTCTTTGAAACCTTTGCATCTTACATGATTTTTGAGTGGAAATGTTAATCCTTTCGGAAATGTTTTTAAAGTACATAATTGGAATTGAGTGGTGATCATGAAAGTTCACTATTATGCAGGTAAAGAAGTTCAAAGTCGAATTGAGCGCTTTTAGTGAACTTACAATTTGATTTCTTTAAAAATGAAAGTATATGATCTCAAAAAATGTGGGACAACTTAATTGGTTTGACAAAGTACACTTCTTCAACTGTTGAGTAAGTGCAACGTATTGTTGAGCATGCAAACATTTTTATCAAAACGCAAAATTTGGTGTTCGAAAGTTTTTGAAGTACTTACCTATTGTTATTGTTAAATTCGTGTGGAGAACGAAGCATGGTATCATTTCAAAAAATTGAATTGCTCATGCATTTTGAATAAAATTGTTTTACCAGTTTTTATGTACATAGCCAATTAAATTAAGCTTGCCAAAATTACCTTTAAAATACATTTTTGTTCACATATCGCACAAATCGTTTTCGAGAAAAATCCAAATGTTGAAATTTCTGTGCAAAAAAAAAAAATGTTTCCGAACTTTAAGCCCAAAAACTCTAAAAACGAAGTTGAAACAAATCCGCCTAGCTGTAAGTCTCAGAAGCTGACGGACGGAATCGCGCAATACTACACAAAATTAACGAACATCTCGAAGTCAACGAAAAAAACACTGCCTGCAAAAACACAATCGGAACTAAGATTTGCTTACAGTCCACACCATTCATTTTTCATCCCTGAATTACATATGACTCTAGTGACTGAAGCTGTGTAGGCGCAGTGGCTTAGTGGTTAGTGTGTTGGACTACTAAGCGAGGGGTCCCAGGTTCGAATCCCGAAAAAACCCAAATTCCAACTTATGGTTTTTTTCCGCTGCGCCACCTCTGGCGAACGTCCGACAAACATCCGAGAGTATAACTGTCGATGAAGGAGATTAGCCGTTTGGACCCGGCATAAAATGACTCACACAAACGAATGGTTGTGAGAGAAGGTCCCTACAGACCTGTTGCGCCAACTATTTATTTATTACGAATGAAGCTGTTATGTTTTTTTGAAATTTTGGCCACTTTTTTAAAGATAGAAAGCTTGGAAATAGTTTACAAAATTTGAGTACGTTGAATCTAATGGCATAAAAATCTCAATTTCGCATAAAGTCGACTTTAGCGGTTATGGTTTGTGGCCTCATATTATGTGCTCAATGGCCTCTGAGTTCCTTTTTACAACCTCTGGCCTTTATGGCATCGATCCATAATGGAAAAGCGTAGCCTACTTCTCTGCTAGTTGAAAGGGCAATGTTACGACTGTCTGTATCGTTCGCACTCTCTCCTGGGAGGTTGCCAGAAGCTTCTATCAGTCCACTTACCTGTGCCACCACTAAAATATCTGAGTCTTGACTCTTGAGCAAGGTCATAAGGAACCTTATCGTCAGCTGTAAAAATAGATTAACGCAGTTGGCGTATCACTACGTTGCGTGCAAATGAACAACGAAATTCAATTACTAAGCATTCAGACGTAGCTGTGCTATCAGCGAAGCCTCTAAAGACGAAGTTGAAGCTTAAAAGACGCAGCTCCACGTTGAAGTCATAAGTTCTTCAATGTTCTTCGGACATTTGCGGGACCTACCACGGAACCTAGAGGAATTCCCTCTGCTATTGTACTCTCCGACTGATACACTTTTAGGGCACTTTAAGGGACGCCATATTGACACCAATTTGTTTCAAGGTATACAAGACAGCTTCTGGATAGACGAGGAGACTTGCATGCATTTATAAACTCCGTCGGCTGTGCTGCTGAACGTGTTTTCTTTGACAGACTTTTCAATGCTTCGCCAGCCGGATATGTGCGAGACTGACGCTAATGTGCTATCTAGGGGTTAACGGAGGTAAGGCTGATCTGACGACTGAGCTATCGCAATCTCTTCCGTACGTTGCCTATCGTTCGCGGAAGTAGCTCAGCAGACAAAGTCATGTATGTACTTCGCTCTTTCGCCCGCAAGTATACGTTCATCCGTTCCTCCGCTCATCCGTTACTCCGTTCATCCGTCACCCACCCATCCATTGGTGCATTTGTACTACAAAAAGAGGTACACGCTGATGCTCTGTAATATTCTTGAGAAAAGTGTGAATATAATTCCTCCTCTGCTCAGGGTGATTCTGCAGAGTGACCCAAATCTTAGCAGATCGTCAACATTTCTCCGTAGTCCAGAAGAATTTTGTCCCTTCGCCCAGGAGTCTCACAAAAACCTCTTTTAAGTTCCTACGTTGTATGGCATATCTCTAGACCTGTCTGTTTAAAACTTATAAGCCTCCGACGAAGATCTAACTTGGTGCTCGAGTGAGGATATTTCTAAAAATTTGTTGTCCCATTTCAGCCACAGACAACATTTTCCCGTAAAAATACGATTCATCTGCCAAGTACCTGAACTCCGGCTAACTCATCTACAATGAAATTTATCCACGAGATGTTCACCCGTTACAGAAAAAGGAGGCTTCTTCAATGAACTGGGTGGATGACAGAAAATCCTCTACAGCGGTTCACAATTTAAATTCGTTTGATATCTAAAATGGCGGGTATGGATGAAATATCCATGGATGAGTTCTTCGCACATGAAATACTCTCAAATAGTTTAGCCTATGCATTCATGGGTTTCTGTTGGAATCAGTGTTTTAATATCGTGGGATTTATCCCTTTTTGTGGGAATTTCGATGTCCGAAAAGCCTTCCGTGGGATAAAGGGAAAAAGCACCAAATCGTGGGATTTTCAGAAATCTAGCAAAAAAAAACATTCAAACTATGAATTTTTGGTGAAATTCTATCAGAACACCTGTATTTCACCATGATTATTAACACACTGAATGTCCATAAAAAACAGCTCATGTAAATCGTCTTTTATCAAAATTGTCTAGTACCAAAAAATAATCATAGCAGTCTTACAAACTGCGGTTTTTATACTAAAGGTTAATTTAACGTGATTTTCTTTCCGTGTAATATAAATTTTACTTTTAAAAAATGGATTTTGACGCCAAAAAGTATCGTGGGATTTTAAAAAGGGAATTTGAGTACGGTGAAAAGGGAAAAAATGGAAAAATGACCACGTTTCGTGGGATAAATGAAGAGAGAGTACTAACAACACTGGTTGGAACTGAAGATTGGGTTCTATTGTACTGCCAGTGGGCTCGTCCCCCGCGCAATTATTTATGCATTCGAATTGAATTCCACCAGCTACTCTCTCTCTCTCTCTCTTCGCCACACAGCAAACTTAGATTTATTTGTCAAATGACAACACACATGCGGGGGGGGGGGGCTTACTGCTCAGCCCAAGGGCATGGAATAGCCTGACATTTTGCCAAATGTCAAGCGAAACGCGAGATAAAAATCTCTCGAAATATATATTTATAAATATTAATAGACTTGGCCACGAATATATTTCAAAGAAAAGCAAAAATAAGCGAATGAGACATCTCTTCTCCAGCTGCTCGCTGCTATCGCATGGATCACGAGAATAAATTCAATTTATCAACACTGGCAGTGTTCCTATAATTATCGTCACGCATCCATCTCAGCCATAATTACCATATTTCACGTTTTCCACAATTTCAATTAACTGAAATGGACCGTCTTAATGAATGCGGTTAACTAATCTGCTATTAGGTGTATCGTATATACCCGCATCTGCCATCGGGCATTGTGATCTCTTTCTTTCTTCGAATTACCAAGAAACCAGTTAAGGAGTGTGCTCTTCAGTTGCACCTGCATTTCTCTACCGATCTCATGAATAAATATGCCCTGACACTGAATCAGCGCGAATGACCGCATCGCGGTGGCGTGGACCGCAACAGAGAGAACAATTTCCAATTCTGTGGACATCTTTATTGAAATGTTGCCGATGGTACTCGCGAACAGTAACATCAATCGAAAGCTATTCTTATGCGTGGACTTTTGTTCGCAAAGTCGTTAACTGATTTCATCGCGCCCACCCAGAGACGGTGCCAGCTAATAAAGTTTGCTTCTTTATTGCCTTGGCGGCTTGTAGGTATGGTATTCAAAGTCGAAAAAATGAGTCTAATCGCCGTCGAAATTGTTGGTAACAGGTAACACGGCGAAATGGACGTCTCCCTATGTATTGGTTGGTGTTATAATTTATCGCAGTCCAGGGCTGTCAAAATTTTTATTTGTTTTTAATTCCCGGTGTGCGAGTTCGCACGAGTGTGGAACACACACAACATTGGATTGGAAAATGACACATCGACGAGGAAAATGGCCGTGACCCGAAGCAGTGTATAAACGGCTTGACTGTCTTTTTTCATCGATTTGCTGACACAATTTGAAATGCAGTAGTTGTGGGAAAAACTGTCCATGTCCAATGGGGAGTGTAACGTAACTTTGAGATAAAGTGCTTCCATTCACAAGAGGTAAGGCTGATAAAGTACTGTTTTTTCCCCCCCTGTTTAAACTTAAAGAGAACGATACAATATATTTTTGACAAGTCTTGCACTTCAGTACTAAAAGGTGTTTTTTTTTTTAAAGGTCCTGTTTTTGAAACTGGCAACACTTTTTCCAGTGACAACCTTTTAATTTGACGGGCAGCAGTTGATCTATATTCATTTTATCATTACAACATAGGTTAAGCCTACACCTATGTTGAAACTTCTCTAAAAGACGCCTTATAAAATGTATACACTTAATTTTTGTTAAGTTTACCGCCGCTTAAGCTAAATTACGAAAAATTACTCTTGTTCGAACTTCAGAGTTGGTGTTTTGAAATTAATTTTTATTTCCGTTTCACATTAACCTTTTACGGGCAATTGGCAGCACTGAAAGAAAAAAGTTAACTTAACTCAACTTAAGGCCTACGGCCTACCAACGCATCTAACTGAGCACATTCAAGAATCTAGTTATCTTAAGTCGACTAGATTCGTCTGGATAAGATGTAACCTCAACGCAAAGATTAGATTAGTCGGAAACGTCACTTTTTCTACGTCAGCCACATATGCGAACTGTCAACTTAGTACTCAGTCACGACATTTAATGACTAGTTTCGTCGACTACCCCTCCATAAACGTCAACTGGAACAGCTTCTCAGATAACTGATTTCAGCCAATCAAAACCGAGTTACATCTCGTCAGACAGCTGTCAGACCTACTAAGCTAGAGAGCTGGAGAACCGGAATCGAATTGCTTGGCTTAATCTAGCTTAAGCTGGAGCGCGTTTACATAACAATTCATTGTGAAAGCTTTGACACAAAGTCAGTCCAAATTACGAAGTCGCTTAAGCCCACATCATTTTACTATGGGTGACATGAACTAGCTTCGTAATTTCACAGGGACATAATGTGTCTGATCTGTCAAAAATATTAAATACGAATAGATTTACGCATAAAAAATGTTAGTACGATTTTAAATACATAGGTAATGTTTAATTTGGCTTTCAGCGCCACCCACATTCAGTGAGCGGGGGCTATGACGTACAGAATCGGAACCCACTCCCAGGAGCTACCAAATCCATACCAAACGACTGCTTCTTATTTCTGATCATACTTTTGCAATAAAATAGCAGGCTGCCTTTGAATCACATGTTCTTATTACATGAATTCGGACATTCTTCCTCCAAACGAAGAAGAGGAACTTTTTCTAAGAAGTCGCATATTCTTCCTCTAGATGTCTGCATGTTCTTCTTCTATGAATTCGCATATCATTCCTCTAGAAGTTTGTATGTTCTTCTTCTACAAATTCGCATATTCTTCCTCCAAACGAAGAAGAGGAACTTTTTCTAAGAAGTCGCATATTCTTCCACTAGAAGTTTGTATGTTCTTCTTCTATGAATTCGCATATCATTCCTCTAGAAGTTTGTATGTTCTTCTTCTACAAATTCGCATATTCTTCCTCCAAACGAAGAAGAGGAAATTCTTCTAAGAAGTCGCATATTCTTCCTCTAGATGTCTGCATGTTCTTCTTCTATGAATTCGCATATCATTCCTCTAGAAGTTTGTATGTTCTTCTTCTACAAATTCGCATATTCTTCCTCCAAACGAAGAAGAGGAACTTTTTCTAAGAAGTCGCATATTCTTCCTCTAGATGTCTGCATGTTCTTCTTCTATGAATTCGCATATCATTCCTCTAGAAGTTTGTATGTTCTTCTTCTACAAATTCGCATATTCTTCCTCCAAACGAAGAAGAGGAACTTTTTCTAAGAAGTCGCATATTCTTCCACTAGATGTTTGCATGTTCTTCTTCTAAAAATTCGCATATTCTTCCTCTAAATGTTCTCATATTCTTATTCCATGAATTCGCATATTCTTCCTCTAAATGTTTGCATTTTATTCATCTACGAAGACGCATATTCTTCCTCTTTATGTTCGCATTATGCTTCTTCTATGAATATGCACATTAATCCTCACTAAACCTGCGCATTAAGTTCCTTCGCATGACTCTTGGCGAATTGCCGGCGTCTCTTGCTTATTTAATAGAAACAAAGGTGATGAATTTAGAAAACGGTATGTGTCGACGACGCACCTGACTCAGTTTCAAAATCACTCATCCACTGCTTTACATTTAAATCCCCCTACAATCCTACATGGACTCAGAACAAAACGAATTTATAATGAGTTCCAGCGACATGAGGGATTTGAAGATCAGCAGATGCATGTCGCAACAAACAAAACCAGGATTAAATCCTTGCTGTCCTCCCGAGCTGTATACAAATTTCTCCAAATGCAACCAAAATTGGAGAGAGTCCCACTCGTAGTATAGTACAAAGCACTTATCATAGCCATGCCAACACAATAAGCTCTTAAACTAATTTTTGGCGAAGCGAAAAAAATGCCAGCAAATGAATTAAAAGCGCTTCCAAAAACGCTCCGTATTCCCGTTTATTTTTTTGTCGCTTTACCATGACAACACCACCAGTTCACCACACTCGATGGTTTTTCTGTGTCATCCTCGTTCATGCGACGCGGCCCATCTGCGAAACAATAAAAATGCATTAGTCGACCAGAAATCAGAAGGGCATACACACAGCGCTGTAGCAATTCCGGCGAGCAACCGTCCGCAACACCACATCATCCGACCTCATGTCCATTTTAATTATTCAATTCTAAGAGCATGAAATTCGTTTCGAAATTTCACTGTCCCCCCAAAGGCTCTAACTCTCGCGCTCTCTGTTTCCATTCAGCAGCGTCGCCTTTATTTTGTGATTTTTCCTCGGCCCAACACGACGAGACACGACTAACGACCAACAACGAGTGCAGTAAGTGTTCCCTCATTGCCGCCCTTTTGCCGATATAACAAATAAGGCTGCGACCGGAGGACCCATCCGAGGAGATGGAATGCAAAAAGGAAATAAAATTCTGGTGTGTACTATGTCTCCGCAAGGAAAGGCGGTTTTATTAAAAATGTACTCCACTCCGTATGGAGGACGACAGGTACGTGTTCACAGTTCATGACAAAAAGTACCTTGCCTCCATCTCTACGTAGCCAGAATGGGAAGGGAAGGGAATACGTGTTTTGGTACCGTTTGGGGAGAGTAAATCCTGCGTCTTTGGGATGGCGAAGCAAACAAAAAAAAAAAAACAGAGGATACCAAAGAACCAGTATTTGTGCATTTTATTTGCCGCACCAGGATTAATATCTTCCTCCACAGTCCACAGTCTCCGCACATGGGTTTCTCCTCTGTGCGCCCGTATATTGGATGCCTTTATTTCCACTTTATTTTCGCTCGACTCTGGCTTTTTTACGGCTCAGCGCTGGAGCGTAACTACATATTCCCACGCTTAAACACCGCACACACTCGTTCCGAATACAGCCCACTGATGGGTTCGGCTTTGTGTGCGCTCCTCTTGTTGGGCTTTTTTGCATTCCTTTAGCACCAGGAGGATACCGGCCAACACACAAAACCAGAGATGAGCTCTGGGATGGACATAAAAAAGAAAGCAAGTCTTCTCCGTTTTTTTTTTGTATCATCAACACTCGTTCGTCGGAGAGGTAGCCCTCCGCCAAATGAATTGTAGGGCCGAAGGGAAGGTTTTTCCAATAAATTTTCAAACTGCAAAGTGAAGAGGTTTATTGTGTGCTGCATGTGTTCTGGGTTTCCTTGCGAGATTGGGGTTTATCGCCCAGACATGGGTATTAGGTGTTGGGAGAGTTTTATTTGGATTCAATTTGAAATAATGACCAAGGGCGGGGGTGGAATTTAATCGCCAAATGTTGTCTGGCGACAACATCCCACAAGGCCCCATATAGTTGAGAAATGGTGATGATGAAGCTAATTTAAACAGGGGAAGACGAAAGGCGCCTTAAAGGGATACAACGCACTGATTGATGTGGGTCGTGCTGTGGAATAATGAGGTTAAGAGTGGTTTATTAAAAATTGAAGTAGCTACAGCTGCAGCTCTTTGTGGGGATTAATTTAAAGCTATTGGGATTTTTTGGATTTTTTTTGAGGATAGTATCCTTGAACAAAATTATGTCCGTGATGCAAAATAACTGAGAGAAAAAGTGAAAATCTCCTCTGTTAAGTTTCTCAAGATTTTGCAAGGGATAAAACTGTTCAGAGGTACTTAAAGTTGTTGAGCCAAGAAAGGAGCAACGATACTTCTTGGGTGGGGGTTTTTTTTTTTCTTCTTGGGAAATGCATATTTCGAAGAGGGATCTGGATCTACCCCGAAGTTGGATGACATTATGTTGTTTTTTCTGTAGTTGACTTCTTAAAGGGTCACCAATGCTCGAGTGAAGCATCATTAAAATGTGAGAGGGATTTGGTTTTGTTTCAGTTGAAGCTGGGTGTTTGAGTTTTGCCCCTAGAATGGACCGCGTATTTTGCAAAGGTTTCGCTGGTCCTTCGAGCGAGATTCAAAGAATTGCATCGCTGAATGTAAGCATTTTTGTAATTTTATACAGGCGAACACTGTCAGAAGTTTGTCCCTTTTCTTTCTTTCTTTATACCCTCCACAGGAAGGTATATTCACTTTGTCATTATATTTGTAACCTCAAGAAGGAGTCACCGGAGACCTCATAAAGTATATATATTCTGAATCGATTTAGTCATGTCCGTCTGTCTGTCTTTCTGTTGAAAGCACGATAGCGCCCAAAGGAATTGACATAGGTGAATGAAATTTGGTGAAAGGACTTCTTTTTATCGTCGTCAGGTTGGTATTGAAAATGGGCTACGTCGGTCAAGTAGTTCTGGTACCTCCCATACAAAACCAATATTAGGCCCATGTGTCTCTCTGTCTGTTGAAAGCACGATAGCGCCCAAATGAATTGACATAGGCGAATGAAATTTGGTGATAGGACTTATTTTTGTCGTCGTCAGGTTGGTATTGAAAATGGGCTATGTCGGTCTAGTAGTTCTGGTACCTATCATACAAAATCAATATTAGGCCCATGTGTCTCTCTGTCTGTTGAAAGCACGATAGCGCCCAAAGGAATAGACATAGGTGAATGAAATTTGGTGAAAGGACTTCTTTTTATCGTCGTCAGGTTGGTATTGAAAATGGGCTACGTCGGTCAAGTAGTTCTGGTACCTCCCATACAAAACCAATATTAGGCCCATGTGTCTCTCTGTCTGTTGAAAGCACGATAGCGCCCAAATGAATTGACATAGGCGAATGAAATTTGGTGATAGGACTTATTTTTGTCGTCGTCAGGTTGGTATTGAAAATGGGCTATGTCGGTCTAGTAGTTCTGGTACCTATCATACAAAATCAATATTAGGCCCATATGTCTCTCTGTCTGTTGAAAGCACGATAGCGTCCAAAGGAATTGACATAGGTGAATGAAATTTGGTGAAAGGACTTCTTTTTATCGTCGTCAGGTTGGTATTGAAAATGGCCTATGTCGGTCAAGTAGTTCTGGTACCTCCCATACAAAACCAATATTAGAAAACACATTTTGAAAGTACGATAGCGTCGAAAAGAATCTACCTAGGTTAGTGAAATGTTGTGAGAGGACTTATTTTCATTGTCGTCAAGTTGGTATTAAAAATGGGCTATGTCGCTCAAGTAGTTCTGGTACCTCCCATACAAAATCAATATTAGGCCCATATGTCTCTCTGTCTGTTTAAAGCACGATAGCGCCCAAAGGAATTGACATAGGTGAATGAAATTTGGCGAAAGGACTTCTTTTTATCGTCGTCAGGTTGGTATAGAAAATGGCCTATGTCGGTCAAGTAGTTCTGGTACCTCCCATACAAAATCAATATTAGGCCCATATGTCTCTCTGTCTGTTTAAAGCACGATAGCGCCCAAAGGAATTGACATAGGTGAATGAAATTTGGCGAAAGGACTTCTTTTTATCGTCGTCAGGTTGGTATAGAAAATGGCCTATGTCGGTCAAGTAGTTCTGGTACCTCCCATACAAAATCAATATCAGGCCCATGTGTCTCTCTGTCTGTTGTTCGATGTAATTACGTACTTACTCACATGCCTAAAACTTTGCCTGAGTTGTATTCAGTGGAGGGTATCAAAGCATCGGCCAGGACGATGATAACACTTTTACTTGTTTTTTGATTGTTTTTTTCCATTCGACAGGGTAGAACTAGTTTTATTTAGTTTTCTATTAAATTACTTGATTGAGGGGTTTGAAACTCTGGTGTTTTTAGCTTCTCTTTACAATCCATAGATGGCTTTTATTTGTGCAGGCAATTTCCTGTGCGATCTTTTGTAAATGATGGGGTAGTTAACAATTCAGCAGCTCAAAGTCGCTTGCAAGTCTTTGTGATTCTACATGATGAGTTGTTTTCGGTGTTCTTGGAACATTTTCGGCGATTTTTTTCCATTTAACTTTCCCTTTTCCTCTAAATCCGGGCAGATTTTCTAGATTTTGAAAAATTTCGAAATTCTAAGCAAAAAAATATTTTTGTCGTTTTGATTTGGACACGCGTGATGTCACGAATTGAGTTCGATAAATACCAAGCGATTGCGGACTCCAATCATCTCAAGCTCATATCAAAATATGTGCCCCCACCAAAATATACCAGTTTATAGCACTTTTTTAGAAATAATTGCATACCCTGAGGCTGATTTGAAGAAAGTAGCTCTGATATGAACAGCCTTCTTGATCTCCTGTGGACTTTGCTTAGCTTTGCTGAGGTAGACGTTCAATAAAACAAACAAAGTTCCCATAGATTTCGGTCTCGACAAGCTGCCACATTTTACAACAAAAATCTTGTCTCAGATTCTCAGATTGAACTTTTCGCACAGTGCTTGCAAACCAGCTTCACTCAAATGCAAAGTTACATTTACGAACAGGTCTTTGAAAACGAATAAAACTAAAAGTATTCCGATAGTTCCTTTGTCCGTCCTACAGTTCTCCGCTGTCAATAGATTTCAGATCAAATCAAATTTATGGTTCCACTAATTGAAAAAAAAAACCCGCTCGTTCTCATCAGTTCGTTCATTAACAAGTGTAGATTCAAAATACAACAGAAACAAAAAAAAAACTGGCCACGCTTTATAGCCATCGTAGATTACCAATCGACTATCGGTCTATTCACAGCTGCATCGACGGCCGAAAACTTGCTTTCTATAAATACTTTAACGCAAACAAGTGGACGAGAAGCACCATCTTCGCGCATTGTCCTCCCATATATCCGCGTAAATTTATTAACGTAAAATTAAATAAAACCTCAAGACCAGCAAAAATATCAAACAAAAACCGCTCGCTTGTACTCAATAAAATATAAACAACTTTAGAAACAGGTTGCCCTGGGTCCAATGTCCAGCCATCAGAAGCACATTTGGATTTTATTCCCACCACGCAAGAACAGCAAAAACGTTCGCTTCCATCAACAAAAGCTCAGCGGTTTTTTTTTCAAATTTGATTGCCTTCAAACAAAACACCAAATTTTTATGTGCAACACAGTACACAGATGTTTTGTGTTCCTTTTTGTGAGTTTATCGCCTAAAACAAACAAACGGAGAAAAAAAACACGCCAACCCATGCGATCATCAGTGCCGCAGCTTGACTCATCGACCAAGCGAAGTCGAGTCCATTCGGGCCATAAATATCGATCGAAACAAATTAAATACTTAAGCTCCCACAGAATGATTATCATTTTGAAAATAAACCCGACAATCCGCCTCCGATCATCATTTTCGGGGCGATTTGATCCTCGGCTCGCAGCGAGATTTGATAGATGAGCACAGTGCGCGATGATTGAGTAATCAATGCAAATGAAGAGACTGTGCATACTCGACTCAATGAAAATAAATCAAAAAAACCAAAGTATCTTCGATGGGTTATTGTGCAGATACAGAAATACTCACATACTTGGCCGGTTTGTTTGTTCTTTTTGATCTGATGCATCTGTGGCCGATTGCAGAATCTCGATCGCACAGATGCACACTGAATCAGCAGATAAGCTGTGTTTTTTTATGTCTTGATTGGTTCTAAATTAAGAAAATCTACTTATCCTGTGGATGAACTCACAATTTTTGCTGCTGCAGTTTTATTTTTACTTTTTGTCGGGTGTATAATTTTGTCTCTCAAAAGCGACGCGACAGGGCAGCTGGCTTTCTTGCTGTGCAATTAGCTGCAGCCAAACGTGTTCGTAATTGGAAAACAAATTCCTAATTATCGGACTTGTCCGTTGGAATCGGTGGAAGTTTGACTTATCGCTTTGACAGCGCTTTTAAAGTGCTGACGCGAATGGCAGTTGGCTCCAGTTAGATCCGCAATTAACTGAATTAAGAGGTTGTCTATAAAATTTATTTATAATTTAATTATGACTTGAACTTGAGAGTTCTATAAAAAGAAAGTAATAACAACAAGTCTATTTTTACGAAAATATGGCTAGATCCAAGATTGACTGAGAAACGTAGACGACTTTGATTTTCGGCTTGGAGTATCCCATCTACGAACTGAATGAAAATTTGTTAAAAAATCCACTCTAGTCTCATTTTTAAAGAGGTTAACATTATTTATAACCTTTTCACACCGCATCGAAAACCGTGTTTTCGTCGAAACACCAACTAGTTTTCGTTTGACGTTTTAATCAGCTGTGAGACACTAGTCGCGAAACTTCTGTGCAAACTATTTTGGTTACAAATTTCGATCGCATTAATAAACAAATAAAATTAATTCAGAGCATTTAAAAATCAATTAAGTGTGGACATTGATTTGAAGTTGAAAGTTGTGACTTCTGTTCGGTCAGCTGTTCTGCTGAATTTGGGGAATATTGCAAAAGGTGTGTTTGTCTTAACAATCCAACGATCGGAAGTCGTTTTCGTGGAAAACGACTCAAACAACTCGCTTCGAAAACTGAAATATGTATGGGAAAACTTCTGTTTTCGATGAAGTTTTCGAGTGTTTTCGACTCGGTGTGAATAGCGTATATACTATGTTCCCACCAACGTAATTAGCCAAGGTGATTTATAAATCACGAAAGGCGTCTTCACCGAACTTTACGTGATTTAGTGTGATATTTTTGTCAACTTTGACATTGGGTGTCCAACTTTCAATTTTTTAAGATAGTTCTTTTTTTGGTTGTTTCTGTTTTGCTGCCATACCTGCCAAGAATAAAACAATTTTTGATTGTATGTAATTAATAAATATATCAAAAACTCACCGAAACACGAACATAATTAGAAAATTGAATTTGAAATAATTTTTTCCACAGTTTTTTGATTTTTTTTTTGCTGATTAAAGTGCTGAAGTTAATAACAGGTATGTTTGATTTTATTTTGTGTGTATTTGCTATTAAAATTTAAACACGTATAAATCACGAAAATGTATGCTGAATCACGTTGGTGGGAACATGGTATTAAATTTGAAACGACTCTTTTCGAAAGATTGACCGTCACAATGGATTCAACCGAATGGACCCGAAAAATCGATAGAAACTTCAAATCAGAATGACAATTCACAAAACTTTCGAACAAAATTTCACATAAATGTACGATTTTTATATTTTATTTGAAAATTTTGATTAAAATTTCAATATGGCGGATCCATTACGGAAAAATACGACAAAAATTGGGAAATTCCTTTAAAAGGTTAAAAGAATTCCATTAAGCTTATTGCCAGAAGTCTTCCACGACTGGGGAAAGGGTGGACAAGCCAAATAGTCAAAATACAAAACCTTTAAAACGAAGTTTTTCGGTCTTTGCGGTCGCTGTTCAATTTCTTCAACCTTACTTGGCAATTTTTTAACCAGTCTCTCATTTTGCTCTCTTTTTTCAACTGTAAACAAAAATGGTCCCGCTTGGTGTCATATTAGCCAGAGTAAACACATCGAAAGACTAAAAGGTTCTTTCAAAAAGCACTTATGGTTGATTGTTAATAACTGGCATTAAATTGTCAGCGCGTATAATGAAGTTATAAATGGAGTTGAATATGAGCTGCTTTAATGTCTGTCTGTTAAATTTTGTTCTGGTCTAGTCACCAAATGAGTGACATAGTGCCTGGGAAAATCCTTAACGGAGTTTCATCTGAGCCAAAATTCCATTAAATTCTGAATGGGCGTAAGCCAAAACTTTTTCATTTGTAAAAGGATTTGCCTCCATCGTCGTTTGTTTTGATTGGCAGTATTTTGTGAGTCTTTTGGAAATTAAGTAATCCAGTCATGAAGATAAATTCAAAAGGAAATTAGCTCAGAAGTAGTAAATAAATATACAGAACGAATCCCTTGAATTAAGAGGACGAAGCGCACAAAACTGCGACAGCAATCGGAGATCTTTTCACGGTTTGAAGGCATTCTGCCAGGGCTCTGGAATAAGACCCCAAACCGAATATAAACATTTCTTCTGGCCTAGCTTTAGCAGCACACACACATTTTTGGGTAAAGCTGATATATATATTTTAGATTTTAAAAACTGCGGCATGTAGTAGGTTTTTGAAAAGTTCCTTCGTATTGACAGCCTTTGAGCTCATTTTAAAAGATAGTACAACGTTGTTCGATTGGTATACACACAGAAAAATAAATTGTAATGCCAACAATTCTCGTTGGTTAAAATTAACCCAAATATCAAAGTCTTTGATTTAAGAATGAAATTGTTGGCAATGATGTAAAAAAATACTTATGGAGAGTATATTATTCTTACGCTGAATACCTGATTATTGAAAACTTAAAAACGAGGTCTTGTTAACAAAAATAATATTTGAACCAAGAACTTTTAACTTACAATTTTTGATGAAACTCAAAATTCTTCTCTTAACAATCTTTTTTTTCTGAGTGTAGGAGGCGAAAGTGCAGTCACTCATAAAACTTGAACAGGGAATTTGACCTCTCAACAAATAGATTCTGAGGACCGTCAAACCGGAAAACCTTCTCGAAATAATACTGCCAGATTGAACTCGTTTTTGGCCGGTAACAGTCAAGCAAACAAATAGCTACACCGCTACGAAGACCTCGAGGTATATGACGAACTTGGAAGTTACGGCCGCCATTCCTACGTCTTTATGGTCTCGTCGGCTATCTTCTATATTAAAGAGTTGTGTCGGAAAAGTGGTCTAAATAATTTTAGATGTTCGAACCCGAAAGAGGCCAAAAATGTTGTCTATTTTTCGATTGATTCGATTTCCATTGAATATCTGTTTTTGGACGGTCAAGCGAACATGCAACTACACAACTCCGACGGGATAAAGTTGCCTTCTGTATAAAACAAAAACTCAAAGTTTAAGAAACTTAAGAAACATTTTTATAGCCAAAGGAGGTTAAAAATGGAGTCTGTTTTTTGGGCCTCTATTATTATAAGCTACTGACGGTGGTCTGCAAACCCAAGCAATGTAGGATTGTAGGCATCAAGTCCCTACATATAAAAAGAGCTTTGCTTGGTCTAACGGTGCAATAAAATTCGAGCCCTCGAATTTAAAAAAAAAACAAGTCAAGCCACTTCACCCTCGGTTTGAAAAAATGTGATGACCTACGCTTGACTTGACAGGTATGCGTCTTCAAAGTTCGATACCACCGACTCTGTTGAACCAATAATTTGAATCAATAAGCTGGTTAAAAGGTTGTTAAATGCTGAAATAAAGTTGTATAAGACGAGATGGGCAAAAGAACGCCTAAGCCAGCAGTGTTCGTTGAAATACAGTCTTAGGCTTTAAACATTTCCCAGCAGGTAGAGACTTCCAAATTAGCTTCCGTAAAAGGCGACAAAAGGGTCCGCCTAAGTTAAATGATCCCATTTAAAACACATATGGCACAGGAAGAAAAAAACAGCTTTCGCCATTGAAGATTTGACAAAAATCCCAACAAATGCACCCCAAATCCAAAGGCGGTAAACGTGCGTTCCCAAAAAGGCGTCCCAATATACACACGTCGCGCAGCTAACCTTCCCATGCCATTTAGTGGGCTGATTTACGTGCTAATTCTATTACCGCTGGGAAGTTCTTTTTTCGCCAAAAAAAACTACCAGCAACAAAAATTAAGAACTCCCTCAAATCGCCCCGAGAAGGTGTCGCACAGCTGGAAACATTGGGGTCCACCATTTTGACATCCAATTTGCATATTCACGGCGATCGTTTGGCAAGATCACCTGTTGCAACGAGTCGTTTGTTTTTGGTTTCTAGTTTTGGGTTCGTTTCTAAGTACAGGAAAAAAAATATACACGCTATTTATAGGCATTTGTGACGTAACACCGTTATTAATGAGCATAATTAACAGCCATCTCATGGGCATCATACCTTCATACACGTCCACCCTCATGTCATATATTCCCAGACAGAAATAGACTCTTGTGAAGGTTTTGACACAAAAAAAATAACAATTTGGCGTAGGATTCACACAGAGTGTACGCCTCGGTAAGGCGTCTAATTGAATATTTATCTGGAGGCGCGCAGTCATACGAAAAGTGCGTGTCTACGTCTAGGTTTACCTTCTTCATCTCGCAGATAAAATCTATGAGGCGATCTCTTACATTCCTGTCATGTAACACGAGGCGAATAATTGCGAAAATCGAATGCGAATGTGGGCGAAGACAAAGCAACAAAGAAAGTCTATGAGGAGGATGATGATGAACGACACAAACTTCCATCTTGTATTCAAGGACATCAGGGCAAAAAAGTGCCAACCATAGCAATTACCCACCAAACAGTTGCCAAGGGAGCATGCGATTCCCTTTCAACTAGTTAGTGATGGAGAAGCGAACAAAAAAATGTTTTAATGACGAAAATTTGAAAATTAAAAGAGTTTGGTCCCACGGATTGACAGCAGCTAATTAAAGAGATATACCTACGATCAGCTAGGCAACACAAATAATCTTTGAAGGACTGTTTGTCCCTGTGATGAATCAATTAAACGATTCAGTGCTCCCGCGTTGGAGTCGTAATTGCGTCAATGTTGTGGGTGTTGTAAGTGTTATCTTTGGAATATTTTTGAACACGCCCTTCTGACAGAGTGCTTGATTATTTATTAATCTTTGTTGGTTTGAACGCTATTCAAAAATAAATCGTTGGCGCAACAGTCCGTAGCTTCTCACAGCCGTTGGTTTTGTGTGAGTTTTTAATTTTTTGACGAAAGGAATTGATCCATTTAAAAAATTCACAAAACCGACAAAATTCACTGACACACAGATTGGCCTTTTGATATGCGCTCACATTCGTATAGGGGAATCCTAAAAAAGATAGTGCTACAAGCTCCTCGACATCTTTATAAAGAATGTACTGAGAAAGACGAGAGGACACATTTGGCAGTACATCCGGCTCAGGGTTCGGACTTGACTCCTATCGGAGTAAATACTTCGCTTTTCGCAACATCTCTTAAATCTACTTCGTACTCCGTTTTGTTAACAATCTACTTCGATTTTTTTCTGTAGATCAATCAGTGAATGATTATCGAAGATTTGATTTTTGAAATAAACTTAAAACTTGTAGGTTATCTCTTTCACGCTACCCAACAAAAGTTCGTGTTTCTCTTGTGTTGTTTTTTCTGATTTGGTTTGCCGACTAGTAAAAATATTGTCAAAGAAAAAGTATGGCAGGATGTTTTTCAATTGACTTTAAATTGGCAATATGTAAATAAAACTTTAAAGTTGGTTTTATTTTCAAAGTAGTAAAATGTGGGGTTTCCTTAACGGAGCATAAAAATACTGTCAAAAAATTCATGTTTAAGAATTTAACAGAGTACATGTTAACCTTAGCTATTTTACATCACAGTAGTGCAGAGGCCGAAAGCAAATTCCCCGTAATGAATTTAGTAAAAAACAAATTCGGAAATAGATTAAATGTAAAAACAGTTGAAAATAGAGTTTTCTGATTTTTTTGGAAAATCGGAAAAATGTATATGTTCCACCGCTTAATTTATTAAACTTCTTAAAGCAATATAAATTTTTTGATGGTAAATTTGTTTTAAATACATAATTCTAAACGTTTATTTAAATCATAAAGCAATCTACATGTTTTCGCTACATAAAAAAAAATTATTTCCAATGTAAATGTACATATCTATTTATTTTTTTTTTTTCTTAGTAATAAATGTGCAATTTTTGTTCCCCTCATTTTTTTTCTTTTGAAGTACCTATAATATTTATTGAATAGAAAAATGTTCATATCTAAAAATGTAGTTCTACTTAGCTTTTTCTTTACATCTACTTCGAAATACGATTTCAAAAGTCCGAACCCTGATCCGGCCATGTCTAGCTACAAATTTCCTATAAATTTAAAACGGTGTCCGTACCTCAAAACTCTTAATTAAAGTGAAGCTTATACCTCGATTCGCCATAAATTTTCAAAGTGCTGAGTACTAGGCCAGTTATTTCTGTTTCACACACAAATTGTGTCAGTTTCTCGAATATTCCTGTCTTTAGGTTTTATTTTAACCAAAAACCTCCATCTATTTAAACCACTGTGCAGTCTTTAACTATATCACAACAAAAAAAAAATTTAAAAACTGTTGACTGTCTCCAAGAAATGTCGCAACTCTGACATTTATACAAACATCGAACAAAAAAAGGAGCTGCTTTCGCAACTTTTTAGACGAACAACACCTCTTTCAAAAACGCGCCAATTAGCTCACTTAAGTCTTTCAGTTACCTCAACGGAATTCCAGTCTTATCTGATGCACTAGTGCCTCTCGGCACTCGGCTTCTCAAGACTTGTTTCAACCTCCAGAAGGCGGCATAACTGCCGCTTAATCTTTCAATTAGCAAATGTTTCACACACGAATTTCAGTTCGTAAACAAATGTCTTTTCGCGCACTTAAACAACGCCTCGCGAAAATTAATTTTCTCACTGACACTGTTGTTGTTGGCGAACACAGCTTTGTCAACGTTAATTAAGGCATTTTTTTGGTTTTTTTGCGTGGTGCCTACATATCATGTTCATGCCACTTTATTTTCGATAAAACCATAAAGGAACTAGAGCTCGATGGAAACTGGTTTTTGCACACCCAGCCAAAGCTGTGTGTCTCTGTAGCCGTACCGCCGATGAAGTATCATTTTATTTGGAATCGAACCCGCTCCTTATGGTATATCTTGGGGAGATCTCAATTTGAATATTACTTAGTCACACGCTTCATTAAATTTGATTGGTGATGCTGACTGGGTTTTGGTTTGGCTGAGGCTATGCCTACGACTGCGGTGTAGAAGATTTAAATCAACTTGTGTAAAATGCGGTCCGAAATGGCCCAAAATAGGCCGTAAAAATTGGGCAGTAAATTTACGCATAATTGACTTTTGCCATCTCCCACTGGGCTCGGGGACTATGTTATATGGTCGGGTCAGTGATAAATACCTCTACGCATGGTGGTCGTAAAAGTGTGCCTGATGCGTAAAGGCCAGGTCTCATTTGGTTTTATGTCTGCTCTTGGAATTGGGATTGGGATTGGGATACGCAGTACATTGTGCATATTTGTGGGCTAATTTGGCAATCTTTTTTTGTTGTTGACTCTAGTTTATCCACAAGATTAATCAGTTTTTTTCTTCTTGCAGGTCACGTGCTGGAACTAACGGAACAATCTGAGAACAAGACGTTAAATGTCTTTTCACAGGTGTACCGGAGAATGCTGCCCCTGTCGAGGCAACTCATCCACCAACTGTATTCGCAAATTACGAGGTGAGCTATACAGATTTTTCTTTCATGTGTCGTTTGCCGTGCTTATTTGTGACGTAGAATTGGAGCTTAAGGAAAGTTGAAAGTCGATCGATGAATTTCCTATAAAAAGCCGACATTTTTAGGTCTCACTCAGAGATGAGGTCTGTAGCTTCTCAAACCATACAAATTCGGGGACCAAGCGGCATAGTACGATTCAGATTGATGACTTCAGGTATAATCCCACCCGTACTAGGAATACAGCGGTTTTCATATCGAACACCTAAGACGGGCCTCGGGTGTAATTGGTTTAGCCTTCTAAGATCATCCTATTACACTGTGCAATAAATTGCCGAAGGCGGTTGTTCGTTGGTTTTTATTTCGTTATCCGCAGTCAATGCTAATAAAGGCGAAAGAATGAGATCACAAATCAGACTCCTAAAGTGCCATGAATGGTCTCCCATAATTATAGATACGTAAAACGGAAATAAAAAAAGTTCTCGAAAACTCTATTCCTGATTTAAAACATGTGAAAAGAGAGTTTCATTGAGTTCAACCAACAATTCATCAATCAGTTCTACGAAATAAATCACGAATTGTCCCTTCATCACTTCGGGGAGCCATTTTCTTTTATAGGAAAGCGTAATTGAGTAAAAATATCAACATGCTCAACTTTACCATAACTTCTACCACGGTAACTAGATGGCCGACCAGTATATGTGTCACATATTTTTGCGTTTTGGATAGTGCTGTCCCTTTCACTCAGACGGCTCTTCAGTATTGGACATCCCTTAATCTTCCGTGTTAGGAGTGGGTAGTTCGCGACAGCGTCAGTGTCAAATATGAAGAAGAAAAAACCAAGTGACAGCTAAAAAACTTGTAGGAAAACAAAACAGGATTTATATGGCTGTAGCATAATTTTGTTAAAAATTTACTGAAAATAATTTATAATAAAGTCGAAAAAACAGAATAAAAACATTTTAGAATTGAAAACTGATGTTTATCACATGTATTTCAATTGAATATGTTTACTATTTTGATTATCTTATTTTGTTTAATGTAATTCATATTTATTTAGCTTAATTAATTAGTTAAAATTGTATTAACTTTTGCTATAAATGGACTCCAAGTCTAATGTAAAAGATATTTTCTGAGTCAATAAATGTAAAATGTAAATGTAAATGTATTAGGTAAAAGAGGAGGAGCTTTTTGGCAATATTTGAACAAAACACTACTCTGGCAATTACAAAACGGCTTTGTTTTTTTTGACGTTTGAACCAAAAAGATAGCCCATCTGTGAAAGGATGGGCTTCGCGAAACAATCTGTGTGATGTTGCAAATGTAGCATATTTCAAAACCGATCTTTATAAAATGAAATTTGAATTTCCCTAGGTGTGTTCACAAAACAGAATTGTTGGTTTACAACCTACACAAACTAATAAAACAAACGAAAGAATACATTGCATATTAATAGGCTGCAAATTTGGTCTTGCCGATAATGTGCGTACTTGTAGAATGAATTTATGCCGAGAGGTACAACTTTTAAGTAAAGAAACGATCGTAAAAGTATGTTAACCAAATACACAACAAGCGACGATTCAAATAGAGTAGAATTTTTCTACGATTTGTATATAATTAGTTTCCCAGACTTTGAAGACTGTTTTCCCCTTTTCTTATCAAAAATATCACAGGTTTTCCCTAAATTGGAAAAAGAAAACTTTTTTCACCATAAATGAAATTTGCACTTGTTTTTATATGGAAAAAAAAAATAAGAAACGTAACGTAACCAATAAATTCGGTTTTTTATTAGACATAATATCAAAACTATGAATGAATGCATTCAGATGCACAAAAAATTCTTACGTAGACATTCGATGGGTTGTGTTCAATCATTTTTAATATGTTTATTCTTTGAAATTTGTTCGTAATAAAAATACGTTTTAATTTCACTGCTTAAGCCCGTATGAAACTAAATTTTGTTTGCATTTTTTCTGCTTTTAAAATGAAACTAGAGCAGTACGAAAAAATAGAACGAAAATTCCCGATAGGAGAATTTATTAATGTAGACCAACTTTATTAATGTAGACACGTCAAAAAAATGCATTAAAAATTCAAATCACAGTTTTCAGCTGGTGGCAGCTTTTTTTGACATTTCAAGATTGTTTGAAAATAAATTCCATTGAAAATTTGCGGTTGCTTTGCAAACAATTGCTACCCCTTTCTTAATACACTTTTAGTCTCTTTTACACACCGCTGACTTTTCAATATTAGAAAAATGAGGAAAAAATTAAGTGTCAAAGAGCTTTTGAATTGTTCCCTTTTTCATTCAAAAATCACCGAAATTGGCAATTTACCCCTCAACCAGGGATCATTTCGATTGTGTCTCGATGCGGTGGACAGAACAAACATTTTACTAAAAATATTGTTTTCTAAAAAAAATCCGATTAATGTTTTGTTTAAAAATCAGTAACTGTACAAAATAGTTTTAGCATTCGTTGGTAATTATGATTACAGTACCTTCAAATACGAACAATTATAGTGAGAAAAACATGGGAAAAAAGGGAAATTGTATGGTTCGTGATGGGAAATTTTACCAAAACCAGCTGGCAACACTGATTTGAATAGAAACTAACTAATTAAAAGATAGAGAAAGTTAAGTGTGAACCAGTCGTGGGGTGCTCCCGGCATTGTACCTTCGAACTAGGACTAAACTCCCTCTAAATGTTACACTATGTTTTCTGTATCAATTCAATTCGCGCATAAAAAGCTCCAAAATCTATATTTCGCACAATCATTTTAGAATTGAACTGAAAATTAATATCCCCTTCTTCTTTCAACAGACACTTGAACTCCAGCACAGCCGAGGTCAGTACACTGGAAACAGCGGTGCATACGTTTTTCGTCGATCTCTTCCCGGTGGCCTACCACCAGGCGGTTCATTTGAATAAGAACAATTATGGCGACCTCCACGAGGACTATGTTTCATGTCTGAAACATACCTTTGATGATTTGCAACCATTTGGCAAGATCCCCAAGGAGTTGAGCAAGAATCTCCTGCAAAGCGTTACCACAGCGACGGTGTTCATAAATGCCCTCGAGCAGAGCGCTGCCGTTCTGTCCAGCACCGATGAACTGGACTCAATGTACCTGACACAAACGTGCCAGAAGCAGTTGCTGAAGATGAGCTATTGTCCCAGTTGCATTGGTCTGCAAAAGAAGCAGGTTAAGTCGTGCTATAGCTATTGCTTCAACGTAATGAGGTATGGGCAATGCCTTCACCGAATTTTGGCCTCTAATTGGTGATTTATTTTTTTTTTTTTTTCTTTTATTATTTCCAGAGGATGTTTGACACAGTACGTGGGTGTGTTGGATAGTCCTTGGTCAAATGTCGCCGAGGCAATTGAGAATTTGGTCACAACATACATCCAGGCGGACGGTGGCATCGTGAACACAATCAAAATGCTGGACTCGAAGCTGTCGGAGACGATTATGTTGGCCATGGAAAACGGCCCAGAACTGGAGAGAAAGGTGAGTGACTCGAGTGTACATAAATTGATTAGAACGAGGAAACCCATTGGGGAATTGGAAATGGCAGTGGGGAATTGCGTTATTAAGGTTCAGATTGATGGTGGAAAGTCCAATTAATTGGATTATCGGAGCGTCGTCGGCGGGTCGTCGGCGGGTCGTCGGCGGGTCGTCGGCGGGTCGTCGTCTTCAGGAAGTGTGGTATCGAAAACTGATTAAGTAAATCCAATTAAGCGGGAATGTATATGCAGTGCGATGTTGGTCAGTTGGGTGATTAATTGCGAGCGGCGAATGAGGGGAGATTTGCCTAGTAGAGTGGACTCGATTGAAAGAACTTAGACGGGGCTTCCTTCAATGTGATTCGAAGAATGGAACTGTTTTGATATCATGCGTCCCATTTTATGTGCTCCAATTGCAGTAGAGGAGCTATAGGTACTATGCTGGTGCAGCAAAAAGAGAGTTTTGTGCGACTAAGTTACAAAAGGGTTCATACAACCGGTGTGATAGAAATCAACCCGCCTTACCAAGGAGGAAAAATTGCTAAACAAATCCGTACAACCCGCTTAAAATTCCACACAAATCCCTCTGCTCGTTAGGAGCCTTAGGGACTATGCAATAGAAAACCACCTTCGCATTTCAACCTTCACCAAGTCATCCATTCGTGTACAGTCCTCATTTCCTGCAGGATATGTCACCCTCTTCTAAAGCGAAACACTGTCCAAATTAAACCTACGCAACGCATTAAAATGTACTAGAACCGCACCTAACTGCTCCCTGCACGCACTCACGGCTGATATCCACTCCAGGAAAAAGAACACACACAAGCTCTCGACATCACCGTTGTCGTCATATTCCAGCACAACAAACTTCCAGCACAATTATTCGGAAAAAATTAAAACTTTTAATTGTATGAAGCACTACACAAATTCGTCCTAGTTTGCCTTCTTTAGAGAGCAATATACTGAACGTCATTCATTCACGACACACACACACACAACAAACCACTCGCAATCTGTTGTACAAGGCCACACACACACACTCGTATCCGAACAGTGTTTCCGCGAGCACAATTATTAATAATAAACAAAGAATTTAATTATCCAGGGATGTGTTACACATTCTCTCGCTTAAACGAATTGAATGGGTGCAGAGCAGGACCTCTAGGATCGGTCCACAGACATATTCCAGTGTAGCAGCCGCATCATAATGAGTTAACCTTATTTCGATGACAAAAACCTAGCCGTCGACCTGATGTACACGCATTTGTCGTTGACGTTGGCCCCGACCCAACAGGGACTCTGCACTCCACCTTATAAACGGAATGCATTCGGAACGCGAAAAGGAGTAGGTACATATCACTTGAGCACAGTGAGGTCGCTGTCAGTCCTACTGTGTTTTTCTGAATTCATTGTGCGGTCCCGCATTCGTTACCCTTGTCCGTAGTGCAGCCCTGCAAAAAGCAACCTCACGCCCTCCTGCATACGGCACTCGACAAATTGGTGCAGGGCGGGGTGTCCCTGTCCGGCGCTGTAACATTCTGCATGGTGTAGTGGCAAACTTGTGCTGTATAGGTGCAAAAGGAATGATACTTAGTATTCGCTGTAGTGCACTGCGCGATCATAATTGTAACGCATGTAAACTAATTAGGAATTCCTCCGTTGGTGTACTGTAATTTAAGTACTTTTGTGGAATTTCAAATGCAACCTAAGGGACTGTCTCGGGTTTATTATTTCAGTCTAAATTGGTTGTGATTTGCGCGAGTGTTTGCTATAGCCGGCAAAGAGGAGGCGATGTTTAAGCCTTTTGTGTGCTGCTAATGTAGTGGCAGATAATGAGAATGGCAGCGGGACGAAGGAGGCGGTGACAACTTTTGTGGCATGTAACAGAGGTTGGTTAAAACTAGATAACGTCATAAAGTGAAGGGGTACTTAAATTTGGCGGGGAAAACTAATCTGGTAACGGGAACGGTTGTTTTGCTCCACTAATGTCTTAAGGCAGATGCACAAGGAAGTGATCGAGTACTGATCTGGCAAGTTTTAGACAAGAGTTATCTTGAGGGGAATGGTTTCGTTTGAAATCCAATAACAATGCACACGAGGTTATGTCATTCGACGTACTACTGAGATTGCAAGCCCTAGAGATCACTAGACATTCCTCAAAAGTTCATTGACCGATGTGGCAGATTTTACTATTTTTGTAGTGAGTGGGCGCAGTTTTATAAAAAAAAAGCGGCCAAGTGCGAGTCGGACTCGCCATGAAGGGTTCCGTACATCATATATTTTTTTTTAGTTTCATCATTCTCTTATTTTAGAAGTTACAGGGGGGTGGACACACATTTTATCATTTTACTTTGGAAGTGTCTCTCGCGCAAACTATTCGGTTTAGAAACCTCAATATCATTTTTGAATACCTATCCATAGATACCCCACATGTATGTTTTTGATGAAAAAATTTTGAGTTTCAGTTCTAACCCCCAAAATTTATTGTTTTTTTTTTTTTATTTTTGTGTGAAAATTTTAATGCGGTTAACAGAATACATCTACTTACCAAGTTTCAGTAGTATAGTTCTTATAGTTTCGGAAAAAAATTGGCTGTGGCATACGGACGGACAGACAGACAGACATGGCGAGTCCATAAGGGTTCCGTTTTTTGCTACGGAACCCTAAAAATGAATGCCGCTCTCTAAACTGTCTTCGAAAAGGCACAATATGCAACGGAAGGAAATACCTTCTCAGACAAATGACAATAAAGCAAGAGTTCTAAAGATCGACAACACGCTTCAGATGATTTAAGAGTTTAATGGATTTTACCCAAAACGGCGCCTGAAGCACAAAAGACGAAATTATACGATGCTGGGCAAGAAGTTCGCGGTGACAAGATCCGAAGACAACATCTAAAAACTCGATGATTCAGTCAAAACTTATGCTCTGTCAGACAGTCTTACATTACCAACTGAAACCCCTTCATTGACAAAACGCAGAGTCTGACGTTTTTAACCGACTGGTTAGAACTGTTGTACTCGTATAAACTGCTCGCTTATATAATGCAGTGAACCCCCTCTTAACGGACACCCCTCTTAAGGGAATGTGGACGATGTTTGGCCTTTATCATTTAGCTTACATTTTTTTTCCTCTTGAGTGGACTATTCGCTTAAGTGGGCGATATGAGTTATTATTCACATACATATTTTTGTTTTCTTAACACATTCGTTGTTTTTGCTTCTGTGCGAAATATCATTTCATACTCATGTAGGTATGTATGTATTTTCGTAAACGCAACATCGAGTGCGTGCACAGCGGGTGCTGGTGCCGCTGCGTCGGTGCACAGACAAGTTGTACCTACTTTCTCTTTCACACATTAGGTTATAAGAAGTGAATGCAACACATACTTTTTGATTAATTAACGGCACCTACACAACATTTTATTTGTAAAGCGTAGTACGCTGCTCAAACCAAACTAAATTTTATCTTGTTGCCAGATTCTGTAAGGCGAAACGTTGAAACGTTTTCGTGCGCACGAATGATGTTGCTTTAAGTTGGAGAAATAAATCGTTCGTGCACACGAAAACGTTTGAACGTTTCGCCTTACAGAATGCCGACCGTCTCCAACACTTCTCTCCAAACATCAGCTAAAGCCCTAGCTAAATTTTGACATAGAGTACGCCGTGGATAAGTGTCACGGAAAACAGCTGTTCTTTGAAAAAACTTCCTTCGAAAATTTAATGTCGTTTTCCATTGGGACCACCAAAAATCTTTTTCAGATCTCAGATTTAACGCGGCTCATGGAACGTGCAACGAAATTGATCTGCTTTTGTAAATGGATTAGTGCGTTATTTGACAGCAATATCAGCTGTTCAAATTGCATTCGTTTTTGGAAAAATCAAATCAAAAATCAATCAGATCAATCATCATCGACTTGAAAAATGTTTCCCCTGTTGTAGATACAAATGGAGTAGTTTCGGTGATTCGTAGTTTCCAGATGATAATTCCTACAATTGATATTTTTTCATTTTGGTTTTCACGAAACTTTGCGCATTCGGTTTAAAACATTCATTAAAATTCTTACAATGACGTAAAACAGCTGTGCAAGTTATATTGGTATTTTTGGTAGTATGTGTAAATCTGAAAAAATATCGAGATCTATAAAAAGTGATCCGAATCGAAAAAAAGATTGTTTTTTTTTTTGCCCAATGGAAAAAGACATAATTCTCTCTTATTTTAACTTTGTCTGATTCTATGTACTTCTCGTCCATGTAATAATTAAAAGAGCTTATGCTTGCATAGTTTTCCGCAACACAACAACAAATACACAACGATCTGTCACAATTTAGCTTGAGAAAATGTGCCGACCCATTTAACGGGCACGTTCAATTTTTACAGGCACATGAAGTACATTCTGAAACAAAAGTTTGATTATTTAGCTCGAGCTACGTACAACTCAGCTGAATGGGTTCGCTTAAGTTTAGCTCAGCTACATTTTGGAGAGAATTTTGTATGGGAGCGAAAATTTAGCTCGAGCAGCGTACTAAGCTTAAAGCGTTAACTTGTACAAATTGTTCTCAATATAAGAAGTTTTGTTTGTTTGGCAGCAGGCGGACGAAATTGTTTGTTTTTTACTGCGTAAGATTTTATTCTGATGCATCGTATATAAACGATAAAGCTGTTTTTACCAATTGAGGGTTAGCCCTGTGTTAAAGGGTATTTTTGTTTTGCTTTTATGATTGGAAAAATCGTGTAACCATATTTAATTCGTATAGGTAACCAATACTGCCACTTTTACAACAAAGTCCCCCTTAAATTAACAACCCCTTCAACTGCAATTCAATTGTTGTCCAATCCAAATTAAATTCAATTGTATTCCAAATTAACAGCTTTCTGTCACTTGCTCATAGGTGGAGTTTCCTTTTCAATTGTTTTCAGAGTTTTTTGACAGCACTTTTATCTTACAATTCGCTTTTTAAAATGTAATAGCTGCTTTTTCCACCATTAAAATTGTATTTCTCTTCAAACGTAAAATCGGTTGATTAACAATTCAACAGCTTACTTATTACTTGATGCTTGCCCATAGATGGAGCTTTGTTTCATCTGATTTTAGAACACCACTCTTATCGCAATTTTTTTTATTTATTTTTAATCGATTCTGTATCATTTGTTTCGTACGTCCCACGGTTTAAAAAAAATCTAGAGTTCTGTGAACAGTTTCAATTATTGTTTTTTAATTAAAACCTCAAAACAAAGATAGAACATCTGGAATAAATAAAACAATGTACCACAAATAAGTGAAGTAGTCAACTGATCTACCACCTTTTGTTTGAATCTACTACCTTTCTTTAAGATCTTTTATAACTTGCCGTTAAAAGTGACAGTATGTACTTGTTGGTAGTTGATAAAACCAGAGTAAAAAAAATGGTGATTTTTAAGAAAGGGACTCTTATTTTGCAGTGAAATTTATTTGCAAAAGTTCGAACAATTCCTTTTAAAGGTTATTTTTGAACGCACTCCAGGTCCCCAACTTTCAACTTTAAAGCCCAAAAATCTCAGTTTTGTTCACCCATCCCCTCCTGTTCTGCTAATTTGTTTGCATATTCTTCAGTACCGACTTTTTGAAGTTTGGGGATATGCAACCGTGTCTGAAATATTTAAGATTTTGATCTTTCAGATGCTTATAAACCTGTCACCTATCAACCTGTCGTGGTTTTCAACGACCCAAAAATATTGTATTATTTTTAAAGGTACACAAGACAAAATAGTTTATGTCACATGATCATTTCGCATGACAGGCATTCTTAGGAGTTGCGTTTCTGATTTAAATTATCAAAGACTTGAAACTTTATGTTACATAAATTGTAAAATTGTAATGATTAAGTTAACGGAGAATCTGCAATACCCGGAGATATTTTCTTTATTACCCAGTGAATAGGTCTGTTGCTTTACTTTCTTAATCTTACGAATTTTTACGAATTTTTACTCAATGCCGTTCCTTAACTCGAAAAATTCGTAAAAGAGAGCGTCATCGAGAGAGCAATATATTACCCCTCCACTGAGAATCTTACGAATTTTTACTCAACAAATTTCTTGGTGTAAGAATTGAAAAAGCTGTCAGTCACCTTACAAGTAACAGCTGATTCGAAATTTGTTGTCCTATTTGACATTTGTTTTGATTTCTTGTACATATATTAAAATTGAAAAATAAAATTGAACGTTCTCCTTAGATTCTTTTCGAAAGTGGGGACGAATTTCTTCCTCGCTGTAAGGAGTAAGAGAGGACAATCTCCTCCACGTAATTCTTAATGCCGTATCGCTTTTTCCTCTTCTCGAATGCTTGTAGTTTAATTAGTACAAACTCTTCCATATACTCGGATTCATGATGAAGAAGTTCGATTAATTGCGAATCACTTTCATCGCTAGGTAGATGAAGCAACTATATTTTAACGACTTTTCGTACAACTTTTTTGAATTTTTGAATTATATATCTGTCGTTTTTCATAGATTACTACAAAAGCGTTCCCTAACTTGTTCGTAAGTGTATTTCTCTGTGAGAGAATTTATCCCCACCACTGCCATTTTGACAGTCTTTTTCCATTCTTACTACAAAAGTAAAGGAACAGACCTAACGTGTTTCTTGTTTCTTTTCTAGCAAGTGGTTTGCATCTTTTGTTCTTCCCGTCTTCTTCTTTGTAATATTCATACGTTTGAGATTGAGAATTGTCCAAAAATGTTAGTTAGTAATAGATGGATAATAAATATTTAACGTTTGACTACGGTTTTGTTGTTTAGCCAGTGGTTTGCGACCTTATACACAGTGGACCGTGTCTGAGCTAAATAGGCAAAACTGAGTCAAACTTACTCTGATGGAATGGACTTAACTTCATAAGAAAATTTGTCAAAACCCAACACTCTATATGACACAGTTTACAGTCCAATCACCTGCACGCAAATGTCAATCGCTAAATTATCATTTGTCGACGGGGATCCAACTATAAACGTTCAGATTTCCTAACACGGTGTCAAACACCTTCAGCGTGGGTGATATTTGAATTTTTTTCTTCGAGTAAATTAAATTTAATGTCACTTTAAGGACTTATGATATTAATAAACGTCATATCCCGTAATCTATGGCAATAACCGGAAAATTTTATAATCCCCCGCGCCAACTGTCAATAATAAAAAACCTCAATAAACTTCTAAACGAATTCGCATCCTCTCATGCTATTAAAGCCGCGACCAGAGCATGTCGAACGCAAGCAACAAGTGACTGACTCGAAAGGAAACCCATAAAAAGCCAAAGCATCCAACTACCAAATGACCGTAAATTTAAATCTTCTCCAGATTCAGCTACACAGATGCCTAGTGCGGCTCTTCATCGCCATCAACTTGCATTTATCCGCACGGTGAAGAGGTGATCACTTGCAAAAAGGAGCCAACTTCAAGTGCATACATGTGAGTGCGACAGGGCGGCCTATCTCCTGTTATGCATCATTGAAATCGTCGTCGGCTTTAATTAAACGAAACAAGAAGTGCCTCCTCGCAAAGGAGTGATGCCATACAGTGGGTCTTGGTAGAACGTAAATTCCCGTCTTAAGTTGGAAATTTTGTCGAGGGGTGGTGTGCGCGTTAAGGCCAAACCAGCGCCGGAAGAGGATCTCTTTGGGTGTCGGCCATCGATCGAGCCCACCATTGCACTAAGTGCAGATGCAAATTTGTTATGCAAACTCAAGATGTATGCGCCTGATATCCAATATCAAGGTGTTTGGAGATAGTTTCCCGTCGTCGTCTAAGTGCGGCTATCCGTTGCGCACACCGCATTCCAACCGGCTATTTGCGTTACAAATGAGGAAAGTGCTCGCCGCCCAAAGTGCATAAATTCTAATTTTTGCAGCATCCGGAGATACATTTTAAAAGCAATTTTCATTGCCGAGATCTTTGACAGTGATTACAATCGCGGATAACCTTGAATTTGCGCTACACTGAGACACATCGTTTCGTTACCCGCTCGTTACATCGTTGTGATGATGGAAATTCAGGTAATGATTGAAGTCAATCAGTGTGCTGGCTGGCGACTAACTGTGTACTGTGTACACGGGCGCGCATTTCGCCTAATTGCAATGGAGCTTACAATTGAGTTAAATTGCCGCGAAACAGTGAGGCATACGGGTACCTATATCGTTGGACGGTGAAAAGGTCAAATTAATTCGCGCGCACCCGTTGGCGAAGACACTTTTAGTGATTGCTCTCAATGAAGAATGCAAATGCTGGAGCATTCGTCGGCTATTGTGTGCCCGCAGTGCTCATTGCTCAAGTGTGCATCAAATGACAGAACGAATCGAGGTTCTGCTGAAAGCAATTTGTGTAAATTAAGACGTCTAAACAGCTGATGGTTGTGATTTGTTAAGAAGATGCTCTTGATGATTGATCTTCCTGGTTTTTCCCCGGATTGAAGTGCTAATGGGTGTTGATTTTTTTATGAATGAGATCCGAAAGTAACTCGTCTTTTAATGGAGAGCCCCACCATCCGGGGATAGTGAATAATAAACCACTTCCTGGTGCCTATGAATGAAGGGAATAAGCGGGAAGAGTAAAGCTACGTCTAATGGACTTTTTAGTCAAGATTATGGACCTCTGAAAACGTAGTCCATAAACGAAGCTTAAGTTACCTATAAATTTCCAAGTAACAATTCCTGTGGATATGCGGAACTGAGAAAAATGTTATGTTCACCATCTCCATTTAGGAAGGACTTGTTCCGAAAAATGCTTATTTTAGCCGTGTTTCGAACCACTATCAAATATTTATTTCTACAAAAATACTGCCTTCCAGAAACCTTGCTAGAGCAATAAATTAAAAAATGGTGTCCACATTATCTTGTTATATATTTGAAAGTCGCGCAGCGTTGGCAGCATTGTGGCATCATTCTCGAACCATTACATCTATTATATGGTGTGGTTTATTGAACAGCACCCAATTATATCAACTACACCACTTGACACCAGTATTATTAGAAGTCTCTCTTCATTTATCCCACGAAGCGTGGTAATTTTTCCCTTTTCACCATACTCAAATTTCCTTTTAAAATCCCACGATACTTTTTTGCGTCAAAATCCAGTTTTTAAAGTAAAATTTGTATTACACGGAAAGAAAGTCACGTTAAATTAACCTTTAATATAAAAACCGCAGTTTGTAACACTGCTATGATTATTTTTTGGTACTAGAAAATTTGGTAAAAGACGATTTACATGAGCTGTTTTTTATGGACATTCAGTGTGTTAATAATCATGGTGAAATACAGGTTCTTTGATAGAATTTCACCAAAAATTCATAGTTTGAATGTTTTTTTTTGGTAGATTTCTGAAATTCCCACGATGCGGTGCTTTATCCCTTTATCCCACGGAAGGCTTTTCGGACATCGAAATTCCCAAAAAAAAAAGGGATAAATCCCACGATATTTATAACACTGCTTGACACTTTTAAGATTCTCACTAAATATGTATCCCAAATAGAAGTGTCTTGGCAGCACCAGTTTGTGTTAACAACATTCTGGAAATGAGTTTATGAAACTGCTTTCAGTGCCATTCATTTTCTTGTGGGAACATTGAATCAAATTAAAAGTCGAAACACGCAACAGAATATGCCAGTTTATACCACTTTATTACAAATGTGACTGTTAACTGTTTTATTGGGCATTCGTCTACAAAACAGGTCTATATGTGTTCCACAATATTCAATACGAGAAGTCTAGAATCTGTGTTTTTGACTGTCAGAGTTGATTTCGATACCACTCTACTAATCGTGAATAAATTTCCCACGAAATGTTTACCATTTTCGAAAAATGGGTATCGGTAAAATACAATTTCGAACAAGGGAAAAAAGTTTCCCCGTTACCCCGTGGAATCATTAGGTATTTCGAACTACACGACTAGTTCATGATCAGAACTCTTTCAGTGACTTGTTTGAACAGTAGAAATCTGACAGTAAATTGTCATATTTTGCTTGGGAAGACATTGGCCGCGTTCCACTGCCCGCTAGATGACTAGCGGCATGTCAAACTCCTTGTCGAACGACCTTTTGGAGAGGTTGGACATTTTCTGAAATTCGAACTCACTCCAAGAAAATCTGTCTCCCTTTCAATAGACGGGAAATATTTAACTCTCTTTTAACGTTATTCTTCGTATTAAAATTTGTATGAAGGCCTTGTGAAACTTTGCGTGTTCTTTAACGCTATTCTGACATTAAATACTTGCAGATGTTAGTTAGCAAACGTCAGATAACATTCGAACATCTAACCCTAACTTCTGTGCTGGCGTTTGATAATGCAGCGGTTTTTAATACAGGAAACGGTTTTTCATTAAGGCCTCACTGATTCCAGTCTTTAACGAAACGCCCAGCTCATTCCACTTCATCACTATTGGAACCCACATCGAATAGCACATCTTAGAAATAATTAAAGACCATTAGCAACCATATTTGCACCATCAATAACAATTATCACAGTTAAAGTTTGTTTGCCTCTACAACTGTCTGTACAAATTCCCTCAAGTCAATAACCCTTTGATACTCTACGCGTTGTCTGTTATCTCAAATAGTTTGCTCTCAGTCATCGTTAACATCTGAATGCCGTTCTGTGGATGCAAGTAAACACTCGACAGGCAACTCGTAGTCGGGGAAAATGCAGGCAACATTTTATCTCAAGTTCATGATCAGTGTACTGAACTCACCTTGGGTGTGGGTGCCATCTTCGACTGCAGGGTGTTACCTAACTCAACAGTCAACTCGTGCACTGTGTTATGAATTTGCGCCTTCGCAGATACGTTTTCTGAGAACCATCAATGGAGCATGGCTCCGCACTGATGAGGCAAATGAAAAGTTAATTTCCTTCTATTTCCCTCTTCTCAAATTGTTGTCACTCTCATGTCTCATCCGGTATGTCTTTCACAATGGCTCTGACAACGCGCAGAAAGGCCATTTATTTGTATCCATCGAAATCAGCAGGAAATACATATACATTTCTGTTTAATTGACTTTTGTTTGATTTTTCACTTTTTTTCTGTCCATTTTAGGTCAAGAAGACATGCGGCACTCCGAAGCTATTGCCCACCAAAGAGGAACCACTGGCTGATATTCGTACCGGGCAACAGGGCAGCATTAAGTGGGCCACACCACCCGATGCGGAACTTTTAAATTTCCTGTCCACCATTGAGAAGTCAAAAGAGTTCTACTCGAGAATAGTCAATAAGTGAGTATTGTTGGAGGCTTTTTGTGCGTTCATGTGCCTTTTCAGTATTTATCGGGTAAATATTTCCTATCGACCAACACTGCGAGCAAAGGTCCAACGGCGGCTACAGAGAAGAACAGAACGTTGAGGAGGAGTTCTTTGTTGGTACAGCAGTGGCAGCATTCGCAGCAAGGCTGAATTTAATAAAACAAAAGTGAGCAGGGTGTTAGTAATGAAGGAGCAGTATTGTGTCCTACATCTGTGCGAAAGGGTAATAAGGGCTCGTGGCAGCAGAACATCCAGCTGCGGAGGCCTTTCCAAATTAATGTGATGCCGTCCAATTTGTGTTCGAAAATTGAATTTAAATTCATAATTTTGAGCCAAAGAAAATAACCGGAGAAACAGATCGAAAGGGAGTACACCGCATACTAAGGTTTTTTGAATTTTTTTTCAAATCGAGTCTTTAATTAGATAGGTAGTTATATAAATGTGCTGCGTACACACTGATTAGTTTCGTCCCCTATAATGCTGCATTCAGCCCAAACGTGGGTCAATTGTGGGAGCTTTAGCAATATCCGTGCCAGGGATTCTCAGATGAAGTCATCGGCGAACGAAATCTATATCCGAATCGCCTGATTCTCAAGAATTTGTTTTTAGTTTTCTCTATTTTTCTGGTGAATAACCTGCCACTTAAGCGCAAAGTAAATCAAGTGACACATCAATTACTTTGACAATCGGAAGGACTTCAACTGTAGAACTTGTTATCGTTGAGTTATCAAATGCACAGTCAGGTTATCTTTTTAATTCTGTATACTCCAAAATTCCCGACAAACTGTTTGCAGTAAATCGATTTTTTTTTATTTATTTCAATGACATAAGCTGTAAAGTTTTATGTGTCGATTTCCACTGCAGTTCTTATTTTATAGTAACAAAGCTATTTTTTATCTTAAAATTAGAAAACTCATCAAACATTTGGGGAAATAAAAATTCAAAGAATTTGCTGCTGTAATTTATTTCGACTAAATTTCTTAATGGGTGCGTTTATCATTACATTGCTCATCATCGCGATGACAGAGTTCTTTTTCAAATTGCTTAAGCCCGTATGACACTACATTTTTTCCTCATTTTTATAATGTGGAAAAGTCAGCGGTGTGTAAAAGAGACTAATGGCGTTTTCGATTGAAGATCCCAGATAATTGCCCCGAAATTCAGAATTGCTCTTTTCAATGAAATTCGTTGGAGCACTTTTGTAACAGTGGTAGACACTATATGAGAGATTTGGTTTTCTGTTGTTATTTTTTTTTTTTTTTTTGTTTTCTGCAGTAATAAATACAGCCACATCAATATAAGTCGTGTTTTTTGAGCTTCTCTCAGCATGTTCTCTCAGCAAAGCAAAGTAAAGTAGGATTTTCAGCACGCGTTTACAACAACTACAACTGAGTCTCGAAGTGTCAAGTAGAGCGTAGTTGTTGTAGTTGCTTAGTAAAAATCCTATTTTACTTTGCTTTGCTGAGATCGAAGCTAAAAAAAAACACGGCTATATTTCAATTTAAGTTTACATTTTGCACGCATAATTGTATGTTTTCGGATCACATAGCTAAAAATTTGTTTCTAATAACACAACAAATACTTCAATCTGACATTTTGTTAGTATGTGTTGGTGAGTTCAGGGCAATTATATAAAAATATTCCGGACACTTCTGTCGTGCTAAGAATTGACCTGGAAGTGCACTTTTTGTTTCAATGAAACATAGAATACATCGAAAGAGCACTTTTCGATTTTCTCTTTTCATAGAAAGGGCAATTCTTTTCTTCAATCGAAAACGCCATAAAAGTGTATTACGAAAGGGGTAGCAATTAGGTTCGCTCGTGTACTTTCAGCATTGCAAAATGAAAAACGTCAAATATCAAAAATCAAGAGAGAAATCTCTCAATTTCAGGAGAAGTACCTGACCGGTTTTCTTACAAAAAGTTTAAGAAATGTCATCTTGACATTATCGTAAAATGCAGCATCTACAAAATAAGTTGGAATTGAATTTTGTATAAGGTAAATACCTATTCAACCTACCATTTTGAATGCGCTGATATGTTCTAGGAGAACATTCAATTACAACTTCTTCCTCCGACATTAGCCGAGTTTTTTTGAGCTTCGAACTCAGCCAAGCAAAGTAAAGTAGGATTTTCATCGTGCAATTACAACAACTACGCTCTACTTGACACTTCGAGACTCGGTTGTAGTTGTTGCTATCGCGTGCTGAAAATCCTACTTTACTTTGCTTGGCTGAGTTCGAAGCTCAAAAAAACAGGCCTATCGTTGAAGACGAAAATAAATAGAGTTTTACTTGTCAAACTTTTGAGCTGTCACTTAGTTGTCAGTTTTCATTTTTCATTTTTCAGTAAGTCGAAATTCGGCGAGTATAGAAAATTACGAACAAATGAAAAGAGGGGAAATGGATTTCTCTCTTATTTTTTATTTTTTTAAATTTTCTCAGTACGTGGTCGCATTCGCACAGTTTCTTAGCAAATTTTTAATAATTTTACGTTTGCAAAAAAGTACCCGAACGAACCTATTATTTGCAAAGCAACCGCAAATTTTCAATAGAATTTATTTTCAAATAATCTTGAAATGTCAAATAAAAATTCTGCCTGAAAGTCTGCAAGCATTTATAGCAAAATATCTAAATCTGGTATATTTTGTTGTGTGCTTCGACTTTTGGTTTGATTTAACGCTCTTTTAAATCCCGCTCGCTAAAAGCAGTTTATTATTTAAATCATGAACCAGAAAGTTCTCAACATGAGCTGCTGCTGGTAAGTCACTTCTGCTTGAGATAAGAACCTCTTGTGAATCAAAAAGTAGAGTGAAGTGTTTCTAATTTCACGCTGCTGATTCTACTTTTCTTTCGTAAATGTTCAATAAAACACGCCTATTTTATAGAAGCGCATATGGAAGTCAAATTATTTGTATTCTCCCATTATTGCTGTTGCAAAGTAAGGCTCTTCTGACATCATGCTCATGTCGGCAGAAAATTTATTCCACGTTTATTAATTTGCATTAACATAATTCGCTGATGCCACTTCCCAGTCAGGATGTGGGCGTCAACCTGATATCAAACTCTCTGGAACTGTAGACTCGCAATAAAACGCTTTCTAAACGATGGTCAACTCATCTCCATAGTTTAAAAAAAAAGTAACACCCAGCTGCCGTCATAAACACCATAAAAGTCTTGCTGAATCTTTTTCGTTTAGAAAAAAAAAAAAAACAAACGCATTAATGCAAATGGAAGCGCCGCACCCTGCTTTAAATTTCAGTCACCCAATATCGGCTGAAGTCACACAAAGAAATGCTAAGACCCTGCTAAGTGAATTCTATGCAAATTTTGTGAACACATACATAAAGATTGATATTTAATTGGTTCGTCTTATTGATTTGGCGTCTTGTTTGTAATTCTAGTGTCTGCGAGGATGAAGACGTTCAACGTAACGATCGCCACTGTTGGACCGGTGATCGCATCGGTGATTATAACCAAGTAGCAATGACCAGCGGCTTGGATGCACAAAAATATAATCCAGAAGTTCCACTTGTGCAGCATTCGTTTGCCCAGTCTACTAAACTGAACGAATTGGTCGATAAATTAATTAAAATTCGCTCATCAATTGGTAGTGCTGTAAGTATTGCGAGTTGCCTCCGTCTTCTGCTGCGGCGATCTCTTGTGTCCAATTGGACAAAGAATTTACTGGATTTGATTTGTATTTTTATTTGTACTCCTAGATTCCTTCAACTACGCGCTCATACTCAGATATTCAAAGTGATATGGCCAGGCACGACGAAGAGGGTTCTGGTCGATTGCCCGACGATAATGACGATGAAGAGGACAGTTTGCATGGATCGGGCGATGGATCTGGCGATGGTAAGTTCTATCAAAAATAAACAAAATCAATGGAATTTGATTTTCATTAATTGATTGATTGACTTGTGTTTTGACTCATGAGTGCAACCCACGATCAAGTAGTGGTCATTTGTTGCGGAGAATTGTTCCAGCCGTTGACCACGATGGAACTGGTTGGTCGGTATGGTTCTTGTTTTAAAAGCCAGCTGCTACCGGTTGACTTCTGAATGATTTGCTCTTGACGATTTTTAGATAAGGAATAAGAAATACTTTTTTGTCGAGAGCATGATGCACTACTCCATTTAATTTTTGTAACCGTTCGAGCTATACGTGTAGCTTAATATTAAATTCTTATTTTTGGTGCGCCGGGATTTAAACAGGGTGGTCTTCGTTCAATTGCCGCCAGTTGCGCCCGCTTTGTTTTTTGCCCTGTACACTGAACCCATTTGATAGCTCGCTGAATGCGAGGATGCCAATACGGCCGCATATAAATAATGAAAGTAATTGTACAGTATGGGCGTTTGTTTTTTTTAAAAGGTTTCAAGCGTTCACCTTTTCAGGTTTCGACTTTTAATTTAAGGAGTTCATAAAAGCAATATTTTCCATAGCTATTCGCAGTCTTAAACATCCAAAAAACACAAAGTTCACGTTATAATTTGTTCTTAGTGACTCGGATGGTTTGGTTATCTGATTACGTTGTTCAAGCGTGTGGCATTTTGTTCTTTTTCCAAACTCACATAAATTTTCACTTGACAGGTGTCACAAATGTGATGATTTAAGGCCCGTTTTATTGAACACCCACCTCAGCAAAGAAAAGCAAAGTAAAAAGTAAGGTAGACAAATGCACAATAAAACAGTTTAGAGTGACATTTGTGACAAAGTGGTATAAATTGGTATTAGTTTGATTTAACGTTCTTGAAATTCTCGCTCACTTAAAGTGATTAGCGCTGAAAGCAGTTTGCTAAAATTGACATGAGCACATTAACAGAAAGGAGTCTCCATGAACTGCTGCTGTCAAGTCACATTTACTTGGGATAGATGTCAATAACGAATCTTGAAAGTGTCAATTAGAGTATAGTTGTTGTAATTGCAAACAGATGATTCTTCTTTAGTTTTCTTTACTGCTAAAGTTATTTATCAGAACAGGCATAGCCTTATTTTTCTTTTTTCCTTAGATGAGCTATCGTATTTGTTTTCGTTAAACGTCATTTTTGACTTAAACAATAGCACATTTGTTTTCTTTAAAATCTGTTAAACAATCCATATTAGTTCAACTTTTTAGCTTTCACAAATGCATTTGATACATAATACGTTTTAATTTTGCACTTTATAATGAACTATTACGCAATTTTTTAGCAAAACACAGCTCTTCTAATATAAAGGGTGTTTTTTTTTTAGAGGTATACAACTTCGAATTGAAATAAAACACAAAAAAATCGTTTTAATGTCCATCAATTTGGCTTTATTGGAAGAATAATTTTATGCCATTAATGTTTAAATATGATTTCGGGCATGTGGCCGCCGCGGCTGCTTCGAATAAAGCCAAGTCTAGAGGTCCAATTTTCAACCACTTTTTCGAGCATTTGGGGCTGTATGTCGGCAATAACGCCACGAATGTTGGTGTCAAATCACACGATCTTGGTGGCCAATTGACAGGTCCATTCCGCGAAATTATCGAATGTTTCCTTCAATAAAGCGATTGTGACGTGCGCTGTGTGGCATGTAGCGCCGCCTTGTTGGAACCACATCTCATCCACATTCATGCCATCCAATGCGGGAACAAAATAGTCGGTTATCATGGCTCTATACCGGTCTCCATTAACGGTAACTGACTCTCCAGCATCATTTCGGAAGAAGTATAGCCCAATGACTACCAGCCCCTAGAGCACACCAAACAGTCAGTTTTTGTGGATGTAATGGCGTCTCAAGGGTCTCATGTGGATTCTCTTCACTCCAAATGCGGCAATTTTGCTTGTTGACGTAGCCATTCAACCAAAAATGTGCCTCATCACTGAACAAAATTTTGCGATGAAAATCAGCATCGATATCAATCTCATTTTCGGCCCATACACCAAAATCACGACGCATTGCATGGTCTCGCGGCTTTAATTCTTGCACAAGCTGGATATTGTAAGGTCGTAAGCTAAGATCTTTGCGCAAAATCTTCCATAAAGTTGATGGACAAAGCTCCAATTGCTGTGCACGGTGGCGAATCGATTCATCCGGGACCTCTTCAACACTTTGCTCTACAGCGGCAATTGTTTCTTCGGCGCGCACTGTTCGACGTCTCTGCGGATGCGTATTATCACATAGAGTGAACGTAGTGCGAAAACGATCCATGGTCAACCGAATTAATTGCTCTGATGGACGATTATGTCGACCATAAAATGAACGGAGCTTGCGGTAAACTTCGCGAACTGAACCATTATCTTCGAAATAAACGCACGATTTGCAAGCGTTGTTCATTTGTCAACTTGTTCATGATGAAATGGCAAACCAAACTAAAAATAAATCACTTGACAGCTGACAAAATGGCCGGCAGCTAAAATAGTGTTGCCAACTTAAAGTTCTATACCTCTAAAAAAAAACACCCTGTATAACTGCAGGTTTCTTAGGTGCCATTTATTTTTCATTTTATTTTACACACTGCCGTTGTCGGGAATCACTCTGTTGCTCTAACGTTAGGTAAAAATGGGTATGAAATAGTGAGGTCTGGAATAGCCCCCCAACATCGAAATCTTTTATTTATTACCTATACTGCATTTTCTTAAAATTATTTATCTAACTATTATTATAACTCAACTTCTTTAATTTTAGGTGCTGGACCTGTATCGCCTTCCGAAGATCCAGTCAGTCCACGCAGCGACGATGTCAATGAAACAAAATCAGCGTCTTCAAAACTTAGAATAGAAAATCTTCCAATTCTCCTAGTCCTATTGATATTCGCAGCCAGTCAGGGTTTCTCTTGGCGCTGAGAATTCAATTAACCGGCTGTAGGTACATATATCCCTATTTTCAAAAAAAAAAAAAATAATATAGCTATACAAAATGAAACTAAAATAAAAAAAAATTAGTTGAAACAAATTTACAATAAGAAAAGAAAATAACAAAAAAAAATTACGACAAACAAAAAAACGGGAAAACATAACGCGCATAGTGCATCTGGTATATCAATAGTCTTAGGATATTTCATCTATCTATAAAGTAACGCTGAAAATTAAATTACAAAAAAAAATGCAATAGAAACACCGTTACTAACTAAACATCGTATTCAAACAAAAAGTATTTATCTGGACTCGGTTGTCTTATTTTCTTTTTTAATAATTTGTTGTTCTTAACTTCAATGTAATCATCATCCCCATACCGACAAAGTATAACAAATACACTGCTTAATGTGCCATAAACTAAAATAAAAAAGAAACATAAAAAAAATATAAACAAAAACAAAACCATACATATTTACACTTAGTGCATCCAAAAATAAGATAAAGCATACTCCCACAATTCGTTTTATTTTTGGAATAATTGTGCTCCGAAATTGTATTTGCTCAAAATACGTTACACAAACGAAACTACAAAATACCAATGTTTACGATTAAACAAATTAAATTCACAAAATGTAGTATTTAGGCGGGCGCTCTGATAAAACGAATGAATTCGATTTTTTTCTGTTTAAATAATTAAAAATTAGGTAGCAAGAAATAAAAATGTTCCAAATAAAAACAAAAAACGAAACACAAACCTTATGATGAAATACCTTCGTTCAATTTTGTGGTCCTCAAATCCAAAGTGTAGGCATTCGAAATTGTTTCGGTTTCTTTTTTTTTCCAATGAGGAACATGCACTAAAACCTTAAAAAAAAAAACCAACAATGATTAGAACAAATGTAAAAAAATATAAAAATGAGAAATAAAAATGAATAAATGTGTAATAAATTAAAAACAAATTATAAGATTATGTAATAATGAATAGTCCTTTGAAAAATAAGAAGAAAAGTACTATGTGAACCTAAGTTAGATACTACTTTACTACATAGGCTTTATAAATCTACATAAACTACGTATACGTAGATTTCAATATACATTTATGCGTAAATATGCAACTGGAAAGTAACTATATATTTATTAATATGTTTATTTAAAGAAAAAAACAAACGGATTGGTGAACAGATGCTAGATTTTGTATACCCAGTCAATGTGACAAGGGAATATTTGTCTGACAGAGGAATGGAGAGGGAAGGGACATAATTTGCATTACAAGTCGTACAGCATTGCAAGTCGATCTGGTAGAAAAACAAAACAAACTATAATCGAAACGCATTATGAGAACTGACACTTTCGATGTTTTAGTCGTGACTACCGAGACAAAACATAATGTGCTGGCCTTATCTTAGCCAGCAGCTACATTTACAGTACAGATTTTCGTTAAGCTCACACACGTTGTTTCGTTAAACTCAAGCTCAGTCGTTTAACCTGTGTCAAAGCAGTAAAAGTCGGCAGTCCTATGTGGTTCCTAATGGAACATCAGGATTGTACAACCTTTTTATTAGTCTGCTCAACTTTCCCATGATAAAACAGGTTGTCCAACTTTAAATGTTCGGCCAGTTTAATAGTTTCGCTCAAAGTATTTTTAACACCTCATAAACATGCTCTTGATTATCTTTTTGTTGACCTACTCTCTATATATGCAGTTGCAAATACGAAGTCTTTACAGTACTGCGGCTGTTGTACAACGCAGAAGAGTCGGGCTTAGAAATCGATCCAACTATGAATACTATAATTAGAGACACGTTGTGAGAACAAAACGATCAGATGGTCTTACAAATTGAAAGACAATGGAATTCGTATGTGCTAAATATCGTTACTCTTAAATCGTGTACGACAACGGGAATAGGGTTTCTGATTGATTGAAGCCTTGCATGCAGTAGGACAAGTAAAAACGCTCCCGTACTCCTCTTTATCTGGCGACGAATGAAGGCCTTCGCAGCGGTGTATTGAGAAAGGGTTATTTTCTCTGATATGCCACCATACTCCCAGATTCGATCAAATTCAAACTATCTTAAATTCTGTCTTCAAATACTTACAAAACTGTCAACCTGAAACTGAATTACGTTATCCCTGAGCGAGCAGCACGTGACGGATCTAATTTCAATTTAAAATCAACTCAAATGCATGCACTTACATTTGCAAACGAATACGACTGTTCGGCTCCTTAATTGAAATTGGTAATTCAGTGAATCTGCGAAATCCAATTCACTCGTTTATTACCTACATGTTAATTTATCTTCCAACACTATCAATTTTCGAATTCGAATAACTGCCGCCTAAATTCGATTGTCATTCGACTGCATTGACAAGTCTACCCGAAATAATCGCCAAATCGAAATGCTTCTTAAAATCAGTTATTTCGTCTACTTAAAAAGATTATCAACAAATATTTTCATATTTTCGAAAATCTAGTCAAAATTATTAATCTACACAAATCAATGTGACAAAAAACAGCAAAATTACCATCAAAGTCTTACTATAAATGGAAAAGGGATTGAAATATATTTTTCTAGCTTAAATTTTACGTTTTTGTATATTTTAAATTATTTAAAATAAAAAAAGAAGTATTCAATGTAACAAAAATTCGATTTCGAACATTATCTGTCACAATTTCGTTCACCCAACTCAAAATCGGATTTTCCATTAGATGCTGATTGAAAAAAGTACAATGCGACATTGAGTTTGATTTAGAAGTCAGCCTGCATTAAGGTTCGGAACAAATCTGCAAAGTAAACATTTATATCGTTTAAAATAATAATGAAAAATTGACCACTAATTTTTGAACGAAACAAAGTTTTGTTTAAAAATAAAGCACTGACTTATGAAATTCTTAAAAAATAAATCTTCTCCTAAAATCAAGGCAAACACGCATTCCTTCTAAAGAAAAGAAAACAAGTTTCGCAATAACCACTTGCTTTAAAATTAAAAAGTTTTCCTTTACATAGATAGAACTAAAATACAATTGCAATTTTTTGTTCAACAAAAAAAAAAAATAACAGAGCAAAACGAACTTTTTTGTCTATAAATATATTTATATGAAAAGAAAATATAAAATAGCACAAATAAATGTTAGTTACCCCGTAAAAAGTAAATAAAATATAGGTATATATATAATTCCCCCCCCTTTGAACACCTACGATGAATATATATATTTCCGTTGTAAATAGTATCTAATACGAAAATTGCTAAACTAAATTACAAATAAATGAATGAAAAATCGCAGAGATTTACTTTGTAGTATCTACTATAAACAAGAAACGATATACGATATAATTTTCATTTTTAATTACCAATTATTATTACTTTTTTAGCCTTTGAATGAGTGTATGAGTCCAATATATTCGAAGTCTTATGTAAAAAAAAAAATGGAAAATAAAAAATAAATATGTTTAGTGAAATAAAACTGTGTTTTAGTTTTAATCAATGAAACAAAATATATATATATTAAAATTGAAGCAAAATATGGATGAGGATATATATGAGGAGCTATGTGTAATTATTATTCTAAGTAAGACACTAAGTTAGAAGTAATAACAGAAAAAAAATATATAACAAAAAAGAAAAAGAAACAACAAATTAAGAATAAACCACGAGCATAAAGCGGTAAAGCATGATTATTATACAGCAAGAAAAACAATACAATACTAATTTATTTAAACTTTACTTTTAACAAAAATTGAGCAAGCAGAACGAAAAATAATAATCAGTTTCGTTTATTTCTACAGTCGATAGAAAACAGGAAAGGATTAACCTATATTCTATAAATGTAAACTGATTGAATGTGAATTAAATTTAATTTGTATTACTACTACAATAAATCTTCTAAATAAATTGAAATATTATTTTTTGTTTAAGTCTTTATTTTCTATAGAAATGCATGTAACAGAATTTGTTATAATTAAATTATTATAATTATTATAATTAACACGTGAAGTTTACTGTCTACTCGCTTTTTTATATTATTTTTCAAAATTTATGCTATGTATAAAAAAAAGGATGAAATAAAAGTTTGTTAATAAAATTATGTTGGGTGGTTGTTTTCCTACCGTACCTTTTGAAAGAAGATATAAATATGAACTGTGGGGGAAATTGCAACCGCAATATTTTATTACCATACAACTTATCTATGATAAAACTAGGTCTTAGGACAACTCATCCATGTACATTTCATCCAACTTTGTTTATAAGCAAAGCACCTACGCATATAGAGTGAGATCCGAAAACGACTTACTATTATAATTTAAACCATCTTGACGCGAGCGAAGCGAGCCACAACCGAAATGATGGTGGATGACTTTTACGATAGATGAAATGATGATCAGTGATCACTAATGCTTCAAGATTGAGTTTGGGCAGCTTTCTGTTTGACCTCATTTAGATCTCAGTCGAGCCGTTGAACTATATAGCATTTAAGGAAGTGCACCGATATTGCTGCTCGAGACTCAGTTGCAAAGTATCGCCAATTCATAACCATTTTTTGTTGACTCCATCGAAGTACGGTAACTCTTAGTGGGATGTGACCCAACTCAGTCGTAAATCTGAAATTGGTTCTGATAAATCGTCGATGTTTAATGACGGTGCTATTGAAGTGAACAGCACAATTTCCAGCTATAGACGTGATTTTTTGAGCTTCGATCTCAGCAAAGCAAAGTAGGACTTTCATCATGCAATTACAACAACTACGCTCTACTTGACACTTCGAGACTCGGTTGTAGTTGTTGTAATCGCGTGCTGAAAATCCTACTTTACTTTGCTTTGCTGAGATCGAAGCTAAAAAAACATTTTCAACGGCGGTTTGAAGGGAAGGCAGTAGATCCAGTTAAATAGAACTGTACCTATCGAGTTTGTAATTTCTCGGACGTCATAGATAAAACCAGAAGTTTTATTTTTCTTTGAAAAAAAAAATCGCGAATTACCCACCGATCACTGTTTCTTCGGTCTAAAAAGGCATGTAAAAAGAAAACGAGATAGTTTATAAGTTTTTATCATCTCGGTAAGGTGCAGAAGCAGTTGTGAGATCACTACGCCACTAGCTATAAAATTCTGGAAGTGCTGCATTCTAAATAATTTATGAACTTTCAAAAATGTTAACGTCGATGTGAATATCGCTTGTGCAATCTGTTTTCCTTTTTGTAGATATCAAAATTGAACATGGCAACCTTAACGTTATTTCAGACAAATTTGAACATTTTACTGAACTCTTTTTTTCTTCGGATTGCACCACTTCTAAGAATACGTAGTTAATATCTGTAATAGAATTTATAATAAACAAATACTTAGGCATCCTCTATTATCAGCAAAATGTATACCGTTTAACGTCGCTGTACCTACTCCCATATCAAGTGCTGAACTCAGCCATAATGGCAACATTCAAATAAAATGACTGGCAGCACTGCCCAATCAGCCGCTGTCAGAGAAGAATGATTAGTATCTCTTCCATTATCTTTGGCCGCTGTTTTGGCGGGTAAAATCAAAAAGCAGATGAGAGTTCCTTCGGAATTTTGTATCCGCGAGTCGCATTTTAAAACCGAACAGCCCAGGAAAAGAATTTACCGCTCTCAATTATTATAAATCTATTCTTTTCGACTGTTGTTAACTAATTAAATTTGTTGAAAATATGTCTCGTCGAGATTACGCTCAAGATACAGGTAAACAATGGAAATACCGCCAAGCATTTCTATTTGAAAGTGTGTTTTCCCACAGAATCCATCAAAACATTCCTAGGGGAATTTTGCAAAACTGACGATGATGGCAAAAAGCATTTTATTTACGCAAACCAGTTGGTAAAAATCGCCCATAGGGAGCAGGTAAGCTCAATGAATCAATTCGGAGTGGATGCAATAACCACATGCCCGCTGTTTAGGTCCTAATAACTATTGATTTGGATCATCTGCAAGAGTTCAACGAAAGCTTGGCCGAGGCTGTAGTGGCCAACAGCAGACGCTATGCCAACATGTTTTCGGATGTTATTATAGAGATCCTTCCTAACTACAAAGAGAGGGAAGTTCATGCCAAGGATGCCTTGGATGTGTACATCGAACATCGTTTGTTGATGGAGTCGCGCACAAGGAACCAAATGGAGATGAGGGACGAAAGGAATCGGTTCCCAAGTGAGTTGATGAAGAGATTGTAAGTTGTATGGAAAACCGCGGGAAAGTCGTTGGCTAATTAGAACTCTCTTAAACAGTGAAGTGGCATTTAAGCCTGCGTCGACAGAGAAGACATACTCCATTCGGGAAATCAAAGCAGAACACATCGGCAAGTTGGTAACCGTACGAGGCATTGTAACTCGTTGCACAGAAGTGAAGCCCATGATGGTCGTGGCGACGTATACTTGCGATCGATGTGGCTCCGAGACATACCAGCCCGTAAACTCGCTGGCTTTCATACCTGTGCAGGATTGCCCCTCAGACGATTGTCGTGTGAACAAAGCTGGCGGTCGCCTGTACCTGCAGACCCGTGGATCAAAGTTTGTCAAATTTCAGGAGCTCAAGATCCAAGAGCACAGCGACCAGGTGCCAGTAGGGCATATACCGCGTACGCTGACGATCATGTGTCGCGGTGACGTAACCAGGCAGGCGCAACCCGGCGATCACGTTTGCATTTCTGGCATTTTCCTTCCGTTGATGCGCTCCGGCTTCAGGCAGCTGGTTTCTGGACTTTTATCCGAGACATTCCTCGATGCCTATGTAAGTACATAGTTTGTGGCATTAGTTACCATTGACTATCTGATCCCATTCCAGCGCATAATCTGCATCAACAAAAACACGGAGATTTCTGAGAAGGACTCTGAGCTCTCACCCGAAGAATTGAATGAGCTAGCTCAGGATGACTTTTATGAGCGCTTGGCAAGCAGCTTGGCCCCTGAAATCTACGGCCACTTGGACGTCAAGAAAGCCCTGTTACTGCTCCTCGTTGGTGGCGTTGACAAACGGCCCGATGGCATGAAGATTCGTGGCAACATTAACATCTGCCTGATGGGAGATCCCGGTGTGGCCAAATCTCAGCTGTTGGGCTACATAAGCCGTTTGGCTATTCGCAGTCAGTACACCACTGGTCGCGGTTCATCAGGTGTTGGTCTCACCGCCGCTGTTATGAAGGACCCCCTCACAGGCGAGATGACTCTGGAAGGTGGCGCCTTGGTCTTGGCCGATCATGGTGTCTGCTGCATTGATGAGTTCGACAAAATGGCAGACAACGACCGCACAGCCATCCATGAGGTCATGGAACAGCAAACGATTTCCATTGCCAAGGCTGGCATTATGACTACCCTCAATGCCAGGGTGTCCATCCTCGCCGCTGCCAATCCTGCCTTTGGCCGGTACAACCCACGTCGCACAGTCGAGCAAAACATTCAACTGCCAGCGGCGCTTTTGTCCCGTTTCGACTTGCTGTGGCTCATTCAGGATAAACCCGATCGCGAGAACGATCTCCGTTTGGCCAAGCACATCACCTACGTCCACAGTCACGGCAGTCAGCCGCCGACAAAAGTCAAGTCTCTGGACATGAACCTGATGCGGCGCTACATCAACTTGTGCAAGCGAATGAATCCAACAATACCCGATGAGTTGACTGAGTACATTGTTGGCGCCTATGTGGAGCTGCGTCGCGAGGCAAGAAATCGCAAAGATATGACGTTCACGTCGGCCAGGAACCTGCTGGGTATCCTGCGTTTGTCCACTGCTTTGGCTCGTCTGCGTCTCTCGGAAAATGTGGAGAAGGATGATGTTGCCGAGGCTCTGCGTTTGCTGGAGATGTCCAAGGATTCGCTGAACCAAATCCACGAGCATCAAAAGGGACAGTAAGTGGAATTGATTATAATCAAAAATGTAGGTGATTGACATATCATTTTTAGCGTTCCAAACACTTCGGACAAGATCTTCGCTCTGGTCCGCGAGCTGGCCGGATCGAGTAAAACAGTGCGGATCTCGGACGTCATGGACCGTTGCACTACTAAGGGATTCAAGCCGGATCAAGTGGACAAATGCATCGAGGACTACGAGGAACTTAACGTCTGGCAGGTGAACATGAGCCGAACCAAGCTGACTTTTATGTAGGATTCAGACGACACATCTCTGTTTGTTTTCCGTTTCATTTTTTTTACAATTAAGTTTTCCGTTTGTTTAATAAATAAAAGTTTGTAGTACAAAATCACTGGCTTTCTCAATAATTGTTGGCACATGGGAATAACTATTCTCATCTAAAAGGCGGTAGCGAAAGCCGGCATGTTGCTGGGTGTCAGCACGTAACTTGATACAATCGAATTCTGGCAGCACCTAATTTGTTTCAATCGATTATCGAGACAAATTAGGTGCTGCCAGAGCTCGATTGTATCAAGTTACGCGCTAACTCCCTGACTTTGTCATTTTAGTTTTGTGTGCTTCTTTTACTGAAGCCCAGTATGCTGCTCGCGCAAGCCCCCATACAAAAATGTCTCCAAAGATAAAATAAAGCAAAGCAGTACGCAGTTCAATCTAAATTTTTTAGCCGCTGTACGAAAAATCTCTACAGAATTCAAGTAGGTGTATTAATGCAAAATACATTTTTCCATAGCTGAATTTTGACAGATCAGGGAAAATATCGGTACTTCAAACGAAAGCAAAAAAAAATCGTTGTTAATTTAATTTCTTTTAGAAATGGAATATTTTAACAAGGAGTAGGCTTTTAAGGAAGTACAAATAAAAAAACGAAAAAAAATTTCAACAACCTACACTGCCAAAATTAAGCGAACATTAAGCGAAGCGGTGGAGAGAAACATGTCAGAGCCGCTTAATTTTAGCTTTCCTGGAACAGCATATAGCATGAATGAACGTGCAGATGCTTTCACTCCCAAGAGGCGCTTTTGGAGCGCTCATAGTCAACAAATGTCCGTGTAATAAGCCCAGCTCCATCGCACTTTGTGCCACGAATGAGACAAACCCATTCAACGGCGAGTCATCGAACAGACATTAGCTTTCGATTTGGTGTAAAACAACCGACAGAATAAAACATAAAACCGGGTTAATTACGACCAAATTAGTTACTAAATATATTTTTCATAAAAATAATTCATAAATCGTGTACATAGACATTTATACATTTACAAAAAGAAAATTAAGACCGGGCGGGTTCGTCTGTTTTTTTTTTTTTTTTTGATTTGCTTCTATATGCGCCAGCACATAGAGGCAATGCTGCCCCTGTTTACAACAACAACAACCTGAAAATCTACATCACATTACAAGCAAAACACATTGAACTAGATCATCTGGGTAGTCTGCATTTTTATGGAGCTGCCATTTGTTACGTCTCGCTACTAAATATTTACAGTGCTTGTGTTAGAGCCTGTTCATCAATTCCCTGTGAGCACCTCTCGAAATAGAACTCGATTTGTTTTCGAATACCAAAGAAATATATTTTACTCTGTCGTAGTTTTTGCAGTTGTGGATGGTGACGGTAAGTGGTGAGTGAGTTTTTGTGTTAAGTGCAGTGTATGTGTTTCCATCTATGATCGGATCATAATTTCTCATCAGTTCGCTTTTATAAGTCATCTATGGCTGCAGTTGGTAGTCAAGCTGCAGCATTTTGAATTCCATTGCCCTGTTTTCTGTTCTCTCTCGTATGCTGGCTCTGTCTTCGCTTACAGTAATCATGGATATTATAGTAAAATTTATCGATAGCAATGTTGTGTAATGAATACTGCCTAACCTTGAGGATTAGTAGAAAAACAATAGTCGCTCCTGTGCGGATGCGGACAGCAGTCGCCAGGTGCGTTTGATACTGATGTACTGGACGAGTGCGCGGACACAGATCAGAAATCCGAATGCCATAATCAGCCACCACAGCCATGAGTTCTCGTGTGAGGCGAGATCTGTTGAGTGCTTTACAATGAGCGTCCACTTAGCAAGCGACAAGCCAAAGCCCGATAGGGCCCCGTACCGAGCGGCAATTGTGTGACAAAAGCACGTCAGCATCAAGAATCCAATCCAATTGAAGAGGAATGCCACCATGAAAGCCGCCACAAAGATGATATCTGTGCCCAGCAGACTGTGATCGCTGGTCAGGTTCTCAGCATCGGATGTGTCGATCGCAATGAATGTGAGCGCTGGCTGAGTGCCTGTGCTGGTTGTTCGTGTTTGGGTGAGGGTATGATGTGGCGGTGGAGGTGGTGGCGGCGGCATCAATGAGGGTGGAAGTTCGCCGTTCATGGACTTCTCCATCTCAACCTCTTCGTATGTGGGGAGTTTACTGTGGGGAATCTCATGCAAATCTGAACTTGACAGCTCGTACGGTGGCGGCGCACTGAAATCGGCTTTGGGGGGCGGTAATTCGTCCATCGGCGGTTGTCGATTGGCCATCGTGAGGATGTGCACCTGATGGATCGTGATTTACGCTAGAATAATAGAAAATACAACAACAGTAAGTGGATGTGGCAAACTTGTTTTTTTAGGTGTTTATTTCTGAATCAACCCCTCGCGACTGAACGGAGCTTTTGTGATATCGCAAAGTAAAATAACTTCCGTTGGTCTTATGGTTAAGTAGAGAAGATAAGGCGAATGGAAATGTGTGCCAGAATTGTTGTGACAGCAATTGTACTGTCAAAAGCTCTGATATGGCTGCGATTAGATTTGGATAGCAGAAAAAAGTTTAAGATCAGCCATACCACACATATAAGTAGGTGCGCAAATATTTTGCTGCGGGGTTTATTGCACGCAAATCAGACTTATTGGAAATCTCTTGGGCGTTTGTCAGAGCTGCCACCAAGACAAACGTTACGGACTAAATTACGAATGAAGGTGAATTCCCCATCGAAATCAGACATCGTCGTCTACGAGTAATAATAAAAGCACTCGATTGAAGAAAAAAATTTGAAGAACGGTGCAGGAATCGATATATAAATAGGGAAATAGTTGAGAACCACTTTCGCTTGATTTTTTTTTGGGAAGATTCTGCAGAGATGCAATGCTGTGTGTAATTTGTTTTCCAATATGCTGTGAAAAAGCCAGTTGTAGAATTTCTACCACTGGGCGGACTCTAGTCAATAGGAAACAGCTGTCCAACTACAAGTGTCAAGATTAGTCAGGCTGTCAGGCATATGGAGGTTTGTCAATTTATCACACAAGTTTAACGAACATACACTCAACGAGAAGGTGAAACCTATTGTTTACACACCCATATTCGATATCAATTAAACAGTAGGAATGCGAGTCGATATGTGGAAGTTAGGAAATGATCGTTAATTGCACAGCTCGGCCTTCGAATTTGTTTACTTTTTACTGGATTTCAGCAGCCTTAAGTGGATAAGTAACTACCGCACCGAGTGATGTGTAATATTCCAGATTCGGCGCGCTGTACGCTAGTTTGGGTACCTAAATCTAAGTTTATTGACAACTTAAATGCAATTAGCTCGTCGAGAGCTGGGCAAATTGCGGCACACCACGAACGTGTTTGATAATTGCATGATGAATATATGTACATACATAAAACTGCTGCTATTATAATAACTATAGCTAAGTTAGACACGTAGGTCGTCTTGTTGACAACGCACACACATTTGCCGATCATAAAACAATGCGGCCGATGTGAAATCGTGAAAAATGTTTATGCATTTGTGGAGCGCACAAGTAGGTATAGTCGTAATATATAAATGTAACTAAATTGGTGTCTGAACATAGAAAGCCCCCGGGGAGTTGTTCTTGTTAGTTAATTTAACCCACGCCCTTTTCTCCCACATAAGGGCTGGACGTGTCGCCGAACAGACGACGACGACAACACGTCTTATTGTGTTGAAATATGTTGTCTGATGGCAAATGACTTTGAGGCGAACTTGGTTCGGTTTGCTTAATTTATTCAAAATAAACAACGTCGGCTACGCTCTTCTGCATCACACTCGTTCATGGTTTGACTTGCCTTCGCTCCATCTCCATATGCCTGCTTTATGAGTCGGTAACCACAATTAATTAATATGATCAGAAACAACGAGCATATCTATGGATGAGTAACGGAAAGTGCATTTCACCATTGGATGGATTCTGCTCGAGTTTATCGTTTTCGATGAAATGAAAGCCGATAGCGATAGCTGGCGCCGTTGCATACACATAAAAACACTTCACCAGTTTCGTCTCCGTCGTAGTAACTGCAAAACAAGTTTCTTCATGCTTTATCCGACTGACGTCAGAGGCGAACACACACACCGCTCTAACCCAATAAAGCCTTCCACCAATGGTTTTTATCGCGGCAGCAGGTGCAAATGAGCAAGCAGTTGTAAATAATAATATTTTCGCTGGAAACACGAAATCGCAACTTATCCACCCATGCTATTGGTGCCTTATCAGCTAAAGTACGAGTTAGCGAAAAACGAATCAATTAGGTAGGTAAGCAAGCCTTCGATGAATTTATTCAATTATCGATAAATACACATTTTGTGAGTTAGATTGTTTTTTTCTGTCTGTTTTCATGGTCGTCAAAACACGTCTGGGGGGATGCTGAAATAACTGAAAATGGATTGGAGAAGGGAGTACAAGTAGCGCACCTTTTTGTAAGCCTTTCACTGATGTAACTGGTTCTCCTTCGAACTTCAACTGGGAATCGTTAATGATTTATGCACTGGGATAAATAGCAATACCGATTTTATTGTTTAGATTCACTGAAAACTGGCTAATTTTTTGGACAAAATGTTTCCTACTTCGTCACCGTTTATATTTTTCTTTCACTTCGTCTTTTGCTGAGACGTTTTTTTCTTTCCTCTTGTGGGGTCGCTCAGATTCAGCCTGTTTTGTGGCAATCGATATGAATACACACACAAAACACAAGTAGGGTTTGGTTTTTTTTTTTTTTTTGTATTTATGTTTTGGTTCCATAAAATGTCATAGTAGTTTCACTATTTGCTGCAGGCGGTAAGATGGCGCTGCTGATGAAATAGGGAAGTAGAATGGACACATTCAGCAATCTTTGATATAAGTTAAGAACCTTCCGTCTTCTATTTAGTTTTCGATATTGTTTTGGGTGCCCAGTGGCAGTCAGTTGTGTGGGATATAAATACAACTGAACTGACTTAATATTCTGTCCTCAAACAAATTTAACATGCTTTTTTCTACAGTCTTACGCCTCTTGAACTTCTGATGAACATCTCAGCGTAGATCAACCGATGGAGTGATAATCTGACATCAGTGATCAGTCTATTTAATTTATTGATGATAGAGATGTGTTCAATAAAGGCGAGTCTCATGTTATTAATAAACCCGTTTTTAGTAAAACAAAATAAACATTTTAAATGATTTTCGTCTCTACTTGATGGTTAACAACTTCGGAGATCGATATATAGAAATCAAATAATGCTGCAAGATTTGTAATTTGTACAAATCGATTTTATCTGCCGTTTAAGTGGTTGCGGTCAATAATTAATTTGTTTTTGCACTATAATTAGCATAAACAACTTCTTAATATCCTTTAGAAGATAGAAAACAAACCTTTGACCGCATTCCATTGACACAATAGATGTATTTCCGTACCTCCTGGCCCTAAGCCAATAGTGCATTCCGATAACAAAAAAAGCTTGTAGAAAAACAATAGCACATTTTATATGGCCAAAGCAGTGTTTTGTTTAAACATGTTTAACAGCCGATTTGAAAATATCTTCAGACTGATAGCTGCGTCATCTCGATGTCACTGGTTAAAGTTTTATATAGTTATCTAGATGTAGCCGGATGCGAAGTTGGATGTTAGCGAATCGAAAGGAAACTTCCGTAATGAATGTTAAATAAGAAGTCAGCCAAATGGTTTTAATCATTCCCATGATTCCGTGAAAAAAATACAATTACCAGATTCTGTTGTCATACGGCTAGGATTCTCAGTTTTACTGAAACATTGCGACATACTAGTCCAAAATACCGGAGCTCGTTATTGGATTGAACGTATTTACCAGAGAAGGAGTATAGTGAGACCCACAACTCACAATCCTCTGATATCTACTATTCTGTTTACTTTTAGTCGACTGTCGCCGAATATCCCTTCGTCAATTGCAATATTCAGAGCAGCAAGCACGACAATTCTTTGCAAGAAAGGGTTGACATTTCTACTCCAAAATTAGGCCGTATTTTTCACAAATGCATTTAACGTAACTGGAGTCCTGCCAGTGGTATAAATTCTACCATTAAAGTGACCTGTATTGTACACAACATATTGGAAAACAAATTACACCAAGCATTTCTGTACAATCTTCACAACAAAAAAAGCTAAGCGAAGATATTGGGCTTTTAAGGCAGTCAAAGTGGTTCTTAACTATTTGCACTCGCCTATTTATATATAAGATCTTCGTCAATCATGTATTGACAGTTATCCGAAGCGTAGAAAGTTGACTACAAATTCAATTTCAAATGAGACATCACAAACCTTCCATGGGATTCTATGCTGTGTGAAATATACCTAGTAATACCCCCCGTTCCCAGTCGGAAGATTGTTTCTAGTCAACTGGTTTCCAAAGCCAAATAAAATCACCTTTATTGTTTGTTACCCTTGAGTTCGACCATCTCGTGAAAATAAAAAGCACTTGTCATTTAAAAAAAGTATTTTTTTCATTTTTATTTATTGCGCACTGATACTGGTCTTATCGAAATAAAAGTACACACATTTAACGGGAATAAATCTACTTAGCGTCCTTCTTGGTGTCAACCTTACCACCACGTATCCTACCGGTACGACGGGCAGCAATAAGACCGACCTTGCGACCAGCAGAAGTTCCTCGCTTGACGGTGGAAGCTTTACCAATATGTTGATGGTTACCACCTCCGTGGGGATGTTCAACGGGATTCATGGCAACACCACGAACCTTTGGCCAGCTGTTCCTCTTCACCTTGTACTTGTGGTAGGCGCGACCAGCCTTCAAGATGGGCTTGTCGATACGACCGCCACCGGCAACAATACCAACCATAGCACGGTTGGCCGATGGGACGACTTTCTTGGCGCCGGATGGCAGCTTGACACGAGTCTTCTTTGTGTCTGGGTTGTGGGCAATGACTGTGGCATAATTGCCAGAGGTACGAGCCAAACGGCCACGATCACCGGTCTTCTCTTCCAAGTTGCAGATGATGGTACCTTCAGGCATCTGAGACAAAGGCATCACATTGCCAATTTGCAGATTGGCTTTGCGTCCGCAATACACGAACTGACCGGTATGCATACCCTCGGGTGCGATGAACATCTCCTTGCGGATCTTGTAGCGGTAGGGATCACGGAAGTGAACGACTGCCAATGGAGCACCACGACCTGGATCGTGGAGGATTTCCTATAAGAAACACACTGGTTAGTTGCGAATTCCAATTTGCACTTCGTGGAAGAGAACTCACTTTGACTACACCCCTGATGTAGCCATGACGTTCGGCGAAATCTAGAGGCCTGAGCTTGGCGGCTCCCTTGCGCCTCTTGACATGGGCCTTGAAAACGGACCCAGCTCCCTTACGTTGTGCACGAATAACACGACCCATTATTGGCTTATAAGATCTGCACAAAAGAAAAGGACACAAAACTGAATTAGTTGTCACTCGCAAACACAGCGTTTGGTTAGAAATCACTTAACAAGAAAAATCTTAGTTTTTATGGGTAAATAGTGAATAATTCAAAAAATATTTATTCCCATCACTAAATAGATTCATTGGCATTGTGAATTTAATTGTTTTATGTTTCGATGGATTGAATTTTTCAATATTTTTTGAGATTATTTTTGCAATACAACACGTACCGAAAGCCTTCTGAAAAAGAAAAGAAAGAGAAAAAGGAAAAACAAGAAAATAGACAAAATGTCAGATTTTCACAGGTTAGCCAACAGTCGGATAGGAAATTTGTTCGTTTGGTCACTAAGCAGGAATGTTAAATTTCCGATTGGGCAGCAACCTCGTCAAACTTCAAACCTAGCCTTAAATTATTCCGTATAAAAATGTGTAGATATTCTTTTCCTGTTAGCTCGAATCGTCCACCCAAATTATCGTACCTATCGCTCAAAAAGACGTTTGAATAAGTGGTTTTAATGACGGAATGGAAATGAAGGTCTTATACGTCCGCATTGGCCACCTATATTTATCGGGTGGGTCTATTTTTGTTAATTATGTATGAACGAAAATATTAAGAAATCAATCTACTACTTATGAATCATTAAATTTTAAATTTATAACCAATGACTGGAAAACACGTAGATACGTTTCGAAGGTCATACATAGCCCAATCGCAAGAATATAAACGAAAAAGAGCACAAATATGTCTTTTATGTTCGATTGGATACATGAAATCTGAAATTTGAGAGCAGAATTTGAGAAGACCAACTGATAACCAATGAAAGTAAAATTTATTTTTTATGCGACTAACAAAAAGAATACATAAAAACTCAGTTTCCCTTCTGCGGCCTTTGTATGCGTTTGAGTAGTTGAATATTATGAATGATAGTTAACTGTATCTAATATGGTTAAAGGTAAACCTCCAAAAATAATAAATATGGGTCTTACTGTTAAAAGAGTTATTTTAAGAAATCCTCAACTTACAAGACAAATTGATATGTTTATTTCCTTAGGACTCCTCCGGCTACATATCTGTACAAAACTGCAGTTACCTATTGAAACTATATAGAATCTACTGGAAAATTCTAAACAACTTGACAACTTGACAGATAACTGACACCTTTTGTTTATAAATGTTGTTATCGCGTAGTATATGTATTGAACTGAGTCATATATTTTGTAAATCTTAACAAATATTCCATAGACCTAAATAAAAACTGACCGCAGAGAAATATATTAATCATTCGCTTCAGATAGCTGTAACGGTAAAAATATATAACGTTGATTAACTTGAGTAAATTTGACTAAACAAGAATTAAAAATGTCTGCTGATCAAGAATGGGAGGAATACAAAGTAAATTGATAGTTTAATTTTCTAAAGTATGAGTACCTACACAACTAATATTTATTTGCAGACCAAATTCAACAAGTCCTACAAGGATGACGAGGAGGAACAGTTGCGTCGCAAGTTATTCTTGGAATCCAAGGAAAAAGTAGAAACGCACAACAAGCGTTTTGCAGCGAAGGAGGTTACATACTCGATGGCAATTAACGCCTTTTCCGACAACACCCCAGAGGAGCATGCTATGCGCTCTGGAAGAGGAGGCAAGCAATGAACAATAAATGCATTTACATTGTGAATCTCTCTTTGACTAAAAAATGACCACGTATTTTTCGTAGAGTTTAAGTTCTGATTTTGTACAATATTGAATATTCTTGTTTCACGTAATAAATTGTTTTTCTATCAAACCGGAATAAGTTACTTGCTTCACTATCCCACATTTTGTGTAGTAGGTGCATCCGTTTTGACTACATTTACTACAGTTTGCACGGCATTCATGAGGGTTGTCTAAATAATACAAATTATAATATTCACTTGACTATTTATGTGAAGACTACTGAATGAATAGGTACCTACTTATTTTAAGCATAAAAGAAAGTGCGATGGAGTGATATTGATGGCCAGAGGCGAGTATTGTAATTGCTTTCGGCGTGTTCCAGTAGGTAAAATAAGCCAACTTAAAGATTAGTCACGGCTATAAGGGCGTTCGATGTAAGGATCCCTGTGTGGTGCGTACTATATGTTATATAGATCACGCAAAGGTCATTAGGTCTGATCACTTAAACTGGAGATATCATCGATTGCTCAAAGAAACAAACAAACCGAAGAACACGGTAAGGCTGGCTTAGTCCTATTAAACAATAAAAATGTATGTTTGTATTTTGCATCTCTTGAAAAAATGTTGCTGAATGGATTTTAGTTGTTTACAAATTATATACTAACGACAGAGGCCTATAAATTTAATATTTTTTTTTTCTTAAAAAATTTCCGACTTGTGGGGGAAAAATGCAATCGAAAACAAATTCTGCAGGAACATCTCTGTGCTTGACTGCAGTTATTGCAGTCTAAACTGCATAAACATTCAAAGCACTTGACAATGACTATTGATTGAACTTGACAAAATTGACCTTACAATTTATTTAGAAATGACTCATATGTTTTTGTAATTCATATAAGAATAAAGGCCGAAAATCCGCAGAACAATATTCTAAAAGGCACACTACTACCTGCCAGCAGTTAGTTATCTTCAGTCAAACAAATTATTCAAATAAACTTAAAAATGATTTCGGATCAAGACTGGGAAGAGTATAAAGTAAATCGGTCATCATTTTAACTTTGTTAAACTATATTTAAAAACTATATCTTGCAGGCTAAGTTCAATAAGAGCTACTCGAGTGACCAAGAGGAACAGATGCGTCGCAAATTATACTCCAACGTTAAAAAGAATATCGATGAGCACAATAAACGCTATGAGGCTAATGAGGAAACATACTCGATGGATGTTAACAAGTACTCTGACTACACCGAGAAGGAGCTGTCTAAGGTTGACTGGAATGGTGGGTAATATGTACTTGTAACAATTCCTATATTCTCCCGCATTCAGGTTTGGCTTTGTGATTTTGACTTCATACGAACTACACAACGTATTAGGTATTACATGTTTCTAAATTCGTTTTGTTTGCTTTTTGATAGGCGTGTTTAGTTTGAAAATCAGTGGGTTAACAAACAAAAATAATCAATCATCGATTTATGTATATAGATCATGTACATAAATATGCATTTAGATCTGAAAGAATATGAACTTTAATATAATAATTTGGGTTTTGTTTGAAATTGGATTCACTCAGTTTGAGTTATGTACTGACTTCTTGTTAGTTTATCATACATTTTGATGCATATTTATATCTCTTAGTTTGTCAGGGATTCAAAAGAACTCGAAGAGTCTGAGCTACCAGATATATTCTAAAAATATGATTCAACCGACGATGAATCAATTGAATGAACAACGATAGTCTTATATTGACACAGAATTCAAAATTAACAAGCTATTGCTAGATCTGAATCTCTCAAGCTTCTTTAGACATTTTTAGTCAATTTGAGTGTAGAGTTTAATGCGGTCAATTCATAATATTGATATTTACATTGAGATACGAATTTATTGCTTTTGAAAAATCCCATGCGAACCACAACCTGATAATAGCATTGCTGACAAAGGAATGAAACTATCAGGTTCTGTGTTATTCTTATTGCTTACATTAAAACAAAGTAAAAATGATGGCAGTTTTATTTAAATTAGCTGATAAATAGATACATTATGAAGGTAGACCGGACGCGAGCATCCAACAGAAGTTAGCGAGCGGTAACAAAAACGATGCAGCATGTAGGTAATTAATGGGGATAGAAAGATTGAGCAATGTTCGAAAACTGCGTTTCCTTTTGTTTAACCTCTCCAAAAAGTATTTTTTTTAGCGACATTTAAGTTTCAATTTTTACATAATATATTTTGATATTTATTCTTTTATAGTATGCAAGGGATTCAAAGGAAGACTCCACAGAGATAGAGATGAACCAGAGCTACCTGAGATATTTTAAATCATAAAACTCTGCTACTAAATTGCTACAATGGATTACCGCGTATTGAAACGGAGAAAGCATGGAACATGTTTTTTGTTTATTAAACCGCCCTAAGCTTCTTTTGCATAAATCTGAATTCCTTAAAAAAATCTGGTATTTACAGGAATCAACAGTTACTATTCCTGCAAATGCTCAAAGCACATGCTCGCCCTATGAGCACAAGGTAGTGTAATAACTAAATTGTTTAGAGCACAAATAAAAAATAAATATAACCAATTGTGCAACTATGTACTTATTAAATTGTATTATATCCATCCTAACATTAAAAGTTTTTTGAGCTTAAACGAAAGTTGTTTTATCTAAACTAGCTGCCTGAAGCCTGAATAACAAATCTGATAAGTTGTTTGAGAGAACGACAACTTGTTTATGAAAACTTCGGATGAAATTGGAGCTATACGAACTACACAAATTCATCATCATCATTTGTGAACAGTTGAGTTCTAACAGTCACTATTGCTCTGTCCAAAAAGAGCCTTGAAATTGGTTTTACACATGCAGAGGTACATCACTTTATCCCTTTTTTGAGTTTTTTCTTATTATTTTATTAATGAATTGTTGCCTTATTTAAATGTGCAAAAAGAGGCTATGAATTAGAATAGTGATAGGTACAAAACTGTTTAAACCTCCGTCGACATCTCTGTGTTTAGCTGCAGTTATTGCAGTTGAGGCGCATGACAATAAAACCATATTGTATTGTCTCTGAATAAAACCTTTAGTAGATGACTCATTGAATTTATTTTCCGGTTCATCTTAAATGCAAATCTGTTGCAAAAAGGCATCATTGTTTGTATCATAGACAAACCGTACTGTATTGTCTCAGGTGTGTATTCTGTATTCCCCCTAATACGTAAATATCTGAAGCTCAGCAATTTGCATTATTAAAAATATCTTAAAAATGGTGTCGGATGAAGAATGGCAAGCTTACAAAGTAAATTTTGTTATCATTCTTAAATTTCTTAAAGTACCTGCTTAAAATTGCTTTTCTTGCAGCTCAAATACCATAAGATCTACAAAGACAAGGAAGATGAACAGATGCGTCGTGAGTTGTACTCCAAGGTTAGACTAAGGGTCGACGAACACAATAAGCTTTATAAAGCCAAAATGTTCAGGTACTCAAAAGATGTTAACAAATATTCAGATCACACCGCAGAAGAGCTCGCAATGATTGACTGGAGTGGTGGGTGATAAACTATTTTAATTTATTATTAACTGTGACAACACATATTTTCGACCATAACTTTCTATTTGGCTGTGCATTCCATATATACATGATCCTATAGGTTTCATCTGATTCTGATGAAACGTTGACCGGCTTTTGTGTATATGTCGAGGAAGGGTGATTTTTTAAATCAAAAACAGTACAGTTAATTAAGGCTTGGCTTGCCATTGATGAGTGTATTTTGTTGGCAAACCTATTGATTATTCATTTGTCTGTTTTTCTTTCATTACATTTGGGTAAAATATAATCCGCAGACACATAGCTTCCTCAGAAATAAACGAAATGTGTCTTTTCTAATTCAGTTTTATTGTCCATGTTCGACGTTTTGTGGTTCTTGGAATACCCTTTTATAATTTAAGTATCCTTGAAAGTTGGTGTACTTAAAATTTCAATGGCATTTCCCTATACACCCAGTTTGCGCATGAGTTTTAGTTAAAATTGTGCACACAGAAACACACAACACACTTCCACAGATTTCCATTTGCATTCTGTGTCAATGTGTTAAATTTGTTCGCAGTGTGCACACTTGCACAGCGTTCAAACAACGCCCGAGGTGCCCGAAATTGATGAAACATACTGAACTTGCATAAATGAAACAAAATGAAAATAAATAGCTGGCTTTTCTTCTCACAAAACATACCTATGCGTTTTTAAATTTTTTGCGATAAATTAAAGTCGCCACTCTTCCGCCGCATCCAAACGGCCCAATTGGAAAGCTTCCTCAACACGGTTTCACACTCGCCTTTGTGCGCTACGTATTCTTAAATATCTCTCGCCCAAAGTTTCGTGCTGGTATATTGTTTTACCGATCGCCGTATTTGCAATAGAAATATAACAGGCACTCAACTATTTCGCTCAAGATTTTCTTTAACGGAAGTTTGTCGTTGGCAAAACCCAATTTCCAGTGCAGGTAGATCCGCAGGAATGTAAAAGGGAAAGAAAGTTTTGCATTAAAAATGCAGCAGAATTCCATTTGCAAAAAATATTTCTTGCATGAGTATCAACGTTTCGCTTCCTAAGCCCTGCACATTTCATACGAATCTTTGTTGTGAAAACTATAACCTCCAACTTTGTAAAATTGAAAGTTTTGTACTCGCAGGCAACTTGAATGTATTAGAGACTCCTTTGAACATTAATTTATGTCTGGATTTATCTCCTTACAGTTTGCAAAGGCTTTCAAAGGACACCAAACGGATTGCCTGTGCTACCCCGATTCGAATATAAAAATGATTCCAATATATAATAGTACATAGCCAAACATGTGAATGCTTTTGGACTGGAATATCAATTATCTGCACGATTACTAGCTTCCTTGAAGTTCTCATTCCTCGGCAAATACGCTATTGAACTCCTACTACTATTTATTATTGCTCTATGAAATATTTGAAATATCTGTGTTACTATTGTCGCTTCATTGAAACTTATGTGAAAGTATGAGTGTATGTTTTATTTACATAAGATGAATAACGCAACGGGTGAAAATAATGTTTTGGAGTTAGCGAATTTCAAATGTGATGCATTCCAAATAATGCTCTGATTTCTTGCAGTTCTTGGAATGGTAGCGTCATTTATCCTCAGAAGTGGACGTGTGGCCTGACCTTTACGGTCATCAATTTAGCTTTAGACAATTTTCAATTCAATTGAATTCTTTTCCTAATCGGGTTGTTTGTTATTGTTATTCTTTACTGCTTTTCCACCTTCAAAATTCAGATACACATTTTCACTTAAATTTTGCATTGGTTTGGTTACGCAACTTAATATGATTTAACTCTCATCATTTGTTTACCGCTAAGGGTTTATTTCTCTCATTTTATGCATAGGTATACATGGATTTTCATGCCTTTTATTTTTATCTGTCTTTACAGTTAACAGGATAGTTATAGCAGCTCTAGAAAGAATCGATTAGATGACTCTCTTTATAATCATCAATGTAAAAATAATAAAAACATGATTATTCACCCAACGGAATAAATGCAGTGGATTGAGACGTACTGGAACAGAGATTTATTTTTGCAACCATTGACTCCAATTTTGTAATTTCTTTACGAATATGCTTTCACAAAAGTTCGACAAAGACCCTAAAACAAATGCTGAATAAGAAGTATCCGGAAAACAACATTTTCAATAATCCCAGATGTCCTACAGATTGCAACTGTGAGCTGTTTAAGTTAAATATGCACCTAGGTTTAAGTTTTTCCAACTTCCAGTCTCATAAAATTGAAGGAAGTTATAAAAATATGATGAATGTTAGATGTTGTAAATCCTTTTGGCTTTATTAAAGTCTATCTAAGCAACAAAGAATGCAGTTTTACTTAAATTAAGTGATCGATATCTAAATAAAAGAAATCGATTAGGTACTTCTAAATGAATCTACTATTAACAGTCTTGCTAAGTTTAATTCTGTTGCTGATAGAATTTTTTACTGGCCAAGTAGCTGCCAGTCAAGGAATACCCAACTCGCACATCTTTTGCATATATTTACTGAAACTGCCAACCGGTTATTATTTTGATATAAATAAATGCAGAAGAAAATTGGAAACAATACCTAATATTACATCCCTGCATATAACTGCAGTTGTTGCAATCGAAACTGCAGCCAAAATTTAAACAGACGACAATTAGGTTCTCAACTATACATGATCACTATAAAGATGTTCTGTTTTATTTAGCAATGTTAGAATATAAACCATAGTTGAATCATTTGTTTTGAATATTTTGCATTTCCCTTCGCAATATCAATTTTGTTTGTACCTATTGAATTTAGTGTAATCGGTGAACAACTTTAAAATGACTGACGACGAAGGCTGGGAAGAGTACAAAGTATGTCATCTACCATTCGGAATTCATTTAAGTAATAAGTAAAAAAAAGCCCTCTCATTGCAGGCCAAATTCAAAAAAATCTACAAGAACGCCGAAGAAGAACAAATGCATCGGAAATTGTACTTAAAATGTAAAAGGAGGATTGATGAGAAAAATAAGTATTATATTGCTCACAACGACTGTTGCAGGGTTAGCTTGAGCGCATATTCTGACTACACACAACGCGAACTATCTAAGGTGAACTTTGATGGCAAGTAAAATAGTAGGCCTTTTTTATTATGCTCAAATGATCTATAGAGATCATGGATTTCCATGATCCAAATCAATGACCTATATAGATCATGTGGGTAAAATAAAAAACGCCTAGTATATGCAAAATTGTTAATCGACAATGGAAGTGAAGATCATAGACAAGACATATGATTTGTCTATAGTGAAGATATTGCATTTGTGTTTTAACGGGTAAATTTTGTACTAAAAACCGTACAAAGATTTATGCCTGCAAAGCAATGAATCGTTTCTTGTTTATTTTTTCATGAATTATGTGTGTTGGCTCCTAAAATTTCGTTTTTCGATTGAAAATTTATAGATATTTGGTACTAGTTTCTACCAATATGCTTCATGTTTTGCTCTCAAATACAACCAAGTTGTTGGTACGATTCTAATTCTGATTTGATTATATTTCTTACAGTTTGCCATGGCTTTGATGATAGAATCCGAAAAACACGAGGTCCGCAGTTGCCTGTTGTATTCGGTCTTTACTAATTACTAACACAAGGATTTAAATACTACTGCGAATTTGGTCAATGGATTAACGCACATTGGGAGAACAAATTTCTTAAAATCAGCTGTCAGTTTAAAGTTGATAACTTACCGTCTTTTAATCTTTACTTTAAATTGAAATGAAAGAATTTGTTTTAAAGTCGGAGCCCAAAACGGCTTCGTGGCTGGATTGTTGTTATTATTTTTTATATAGTGACGCACTTGACTGTAAGCCAATAAAAGAATGTCATAAATAAATTGAATAAATTAATCAATATCAGTTCTAAATTGATTTAGCATTAAAACAGCTGTGTTGCCCACATATGGGTATAGTTTTAATTAAATAAGATTTCTGGCAGCAAGGAAATCAAAGAGGTGTTCACCTCGATGGTCGATTTTGGCCATTAAAATGTCGTGCAAGAAATCTAGAACTATTTTTGAAAATTTAATTTTACTCCAAATACCCACGACAAAGGTTCCAGAGATTAGAAACTTCAAACTTTGATCAGAATGACGGTTATTTGCCGAAGATTTCTTAAAATTAATGGATGCGCTAGTACCTATAGTTAAATGGAAATTCATATTGAGAGCTATTATGAAATGTCAACAGTTAATAGAGAAAATAAAATGGAGAGTTTTCGACCAGCCAATGAGACAACAGCGACAATCAGTAATCATTAAACAGTACAAGCTGCTCAGAAGAATCTTAAAAGGTCGTTAAAATTTCAGTGCTTAGACGATTATCGCCATACGATTTTCACCAGGTATTTGCATTTAAATGGTTTCTGTGGGAAATCGCTTGCTGCAAAGTCTTTTATCGAAGACAATATCCATTTGCATTTGGAAACTCTTTGTTGTACCAAATAAAATAAGTTCTAAAATATATAAAATGTAAAATGTGTCTAATCACAAAAAAACTGCATACCTACTGCACCTCCCTTTACAGCCCTGCACACAACTGCAGTCATTGCAGCGTAAACTGCAGTCAAATGCGAACAATTTGACATTAAACTTGACAATGGCTAGGAATAACGATAATGCGTCATTTATTTTACTTCGTAGCAAAATACCGTCTGAAAAACAGCATCATTCGCTGCTACGTAAATTTAATTCGGTATAATTTCGTTCAATATGACTACCGATCAAGAGTGGGAAGAGTTCAAAGTAAATCAATTTCCATTTTCAATTTATAGAAGTTTTATAAATTATTATATATAACATACATGCAGGCCAAATACCATAAAAGCTACAAGAACGCCAAAGAGGAACAGATGCGTCGCAAGTTATACCTTAAGTCTAAGAAGAGGGTCGATGAGCACAATAAGCGTTACGAGGCTCAAAAGGAAGACTTCCGGATCTATGTAAGCTCCTATTCTGATTACACACCAAAGGAAATCGCTGAGGCAAACATTGGTATTGGTAAGTATTGTATAGAATCAGTATTTGATTAAGAATGTGTGCATTTTGATTTTTATCCTTCAGGTTGCCCTGGCTACTACAGTTGGCCTGGGGTACGACACTATGATCAAATAGAAGGGAAAATGGAGTTACCCTTTGTTGCAAACTTCTAAATTTGTCAGCATGTTAATATGGTCCTAAATCTCTTCAATGGATACACCCATATTGGATAAGAGCAACGATGGGACAACCTTCATTAGTTTTTCTTGCATTATTTGTTATTTCCTGCTTCCGATTATTCTACATCCGAATATGCCCAATATTACAAAGCCGCTGTAATACATATATCCTGCATGAAGAATTTGCTTTTTAAATTATTTTTACATTAAAACTTGTGTGCAAAAACGAGTAGTTTTATTTACATTAGCTGATCGATAAAGTTTACATCAGAATTCAAACTAACGTAGACACGAACAGGCACTCTGTCAAGCAGGTGTATTCGTATCCCTTTTTCGTGGTGTTTCGTTAGTGAAAACTGTTCCATCTATTCGGCTGGTTGAATGCAATAGCACTGACATTTAAAAAAATGTTTTTGCAATGAGCAAAGTAGCACTTTGAATCAGAATGACACTTGATTATCTACGTGGATCATTTCAAGACTTCCTTTGATATGAGCACATACTTACCCGAATAGTCATTGCAAAGCAAACGCACTGCAAAGCAGGAAAAGCTGCGCAAGTGGAAATTATCTGCTTAGCATTGATCCCGATTGCCAATTGATGCATTTGTGAACTCTAGGCTTTGCACATATTGCATTTATAAATGGGCTCATTCTCTGATATACTGCACATCTCTATCATCACTGAGCGCCCTGAAATGTAAACTGAGCCCTTAAAGTAATATATGCTGCGAACGCTTTCAGCCTGGAAAAAAATAATAACATTCGCTGAGGTTTGATTGTCTTTTCGCGGCCATGATGTAGGCTCTTGGACTATGTTTGACCACTGAACTGATTATCTATTATTCGATGTAGTCCGAAATTGAATACATTCTTGGGAGTCAAAGTTAAGTAACATTTCTGGCCCTGCTCTATAAACGAAATGTCTCGTAAATGCCTCAAAAAAACATCCAAAAGCTACTATCCGGGAAATGCTTATAAAAAGAACAGAAAAAAGAGAAAACCGATGATAAGAGAGATGCAGACAAAAGAGAAATGCACAAGGACTATTAGACCAATTCTATTAACCACAGTTTATTTACTACGAATTTGGGAAATACTAAATGACTGCAAAGCCCGCGCAGCCCGTGAATCATTCGGAGTGACAAACACACCGCAAACATCATCCTCCAATTCGTTTGCTATATTGGTATTGATTAGTTTCAAGCCGACAAAACATTCATCACTTCATTCATAAGTACCTACGTAGTTACACCGATTTTCATTCGCAGACCTACCAATTCAGTCTCAATCGGATGTAAATGTATTTCCGATAACCAATACCACCACCATTAACTTACAAAACAAATACACGCTGTTCATTGACTTTGTATTAATTTGTATTCTATTTATTTCAAACATTTGGGTGCTTATTTGGAGATTAATATGATTGCATACGACATTGGCCCCAGACAGGACACATCTACACTCGTTACTGCTTTGTGAACTGATGCCCGTTTTCCCAAAAAGTATCCTCCCACATATCTTTTTTCTTCAGAAACCTAAAACGGCAACAGATTACAAACAGAATAAACAAGAATAAAACAGAAGAAAAGTAAAAAAAAAAAACAAAGAAAACAACAAATCATCGAAAATCGAAAACAACTTTTACACATAAAGAATATTGTATATATATATATTTTTGTAATTAACTAAATTCAATTATAAAATCCAAGAAAATATACACAACAAAATAAAATGTTTACACATACAAAATACTCGAAAATAAAACTAAAAACATTTCCAAAAACGAATAAAAACAATTTAGGTACTTTTACACGGTTTTCTATAACATAATACATAAGAACATCAAATTAGGATACTTTTCAAAACACATACAACAAAGAATGAAGAAAATGAAAAAAAAAATATATATTTTAATACTTTTAAAAATGTCTAAACCAGAACCAGTTTTACATGGTATAAATTAAAAGAAAACATAAAAGACAAAAAAAAAAACAAAACACTATCCAATTGTTCTCTTTGAGATTTCCTACGAATTTTGTTCCCCCTTTTGTTAGAAAGCTAATTTTATTTAGTTACAAAAGCAGGAGGACAAGTGAAAAGAAAAGAATTATCTTAAAAATTGTATTATCTCCTTTATTCAATCGTATTTCCCTTTTATTGTTTATTTTTTTTTATTTTTATGATTTTTCATGTATATTTTTATCACTTATGTTTTTACAATGGCGTTTCAAATATATAAAAAAGCAAAATAACCATATATGAGAAAATACATTAAAAAACAATTAAAAGAAATATATTTTGTTTTGTTTCAAGTTTCTATTATGTTCTTTGTTTATAAATAGATGTATTTTGTTTTCATATCTATATCTACCCCTAATATGCACGTGTGTTTACTAAGATGATTCTTTTTTGTTTACTCTCAAATTGTCATCGTTTTTATTGATTATATTCCCCTTTTCGCACGTCGTATATAGAATTAAATTATTTTTTTTCACTTTTGCTTGTTTTAGATTGCCTTACACACTAGAGCATTAAATTGTATTCTCTTTTATACTTGCAGAGAATAGAATTTCCGTATTGTTAAGGGATCCATGTATTTATTAATTTGTTTAACTTTGTTTTTCTGTTTGCTGATAAATGTGGGTGTGTGTATATTAAGTTATCATCGTGATTTTTGTTTGGTTTAGCGGGAAAGTAATTCAAATAAAATAAACGTTAACAGAGCCCCAGAAAGCAAACTAAAGCGCCTAATGATAGGACAAGTAGTGTTGTATGAGATTCATCTCTAGATATGCCTTGATCCATGATGACTTAAGATTGCTACCCGGAGTAAGTGTGCCCATGAATCTTGGTGGATGGGCGAAGGACGCAAGAAATTCAAACACCTTTTTAGTCAATTCAGTTAAGGACGTTCCTATTTTTGATTGGGCCAAACAACCATTTTAGTTTGGGGATTCCACAACAGCTTTATATGCCATGCAAATCTTCCAATTGTGAGCGTGATCTTTTCACGATTTATACACTCATTCACCAGGAATGTGGGTAATTCGTTAAAATATATCGATCCAGCATCTAATTTGGGTCATGTTTGGCCAGTGACTATGTACTTTATAGACTTTTAAAATAAAGGCGATCGGAGTGCTCTCGAAAGTCACCCAAAAACAGAAATACCTTTGGCGCTGTACGCTATTCGTCAAAGTTGGTTATGTAACGTAAGTAAGAAGCCACCAAACTCTAAATATTGAATTAGTTTACAAAGAGAAACACTGTAAGTAATCTGTACAACTATAGGCAGAGATGTTATAACTTCCTACGTCTATTTATCGCTTAACTTCAGCTATTTCTAAACAAATGTTGTGCATAATAATTTTTGGGACACAGATTTGTCCCCTGATAAAGGATACATTTTCTTTTCATAAAACAAGACTAACTTTATAGGATATACTTGAATAATTATAAGGTATTTTATTCCAATCATGCGGCTATATAAAATAACTAAAATATAGACATGCCCTAAGATTCTACTTATTTGAAAAGTCGCCACTAATGTGCGGCTGACTATCTTTCCAATTATAGTTTCCCTTCCCTTAGCTTGCAGAAGACTTTTTGATTAACTATGACCAGCCATTTGTAAGAATTTTCAAGAAATTCATTTAGATCCGTGGCGTATACCTGTCATTCTCAAGGTAAATTCTACGACAAAAACATAGTTATAAAAGAAAATTCACATTCCGATTTACACACACTTGCTATTCAAAGTTGAAAGGGGTCGCTCGCCTCCCGTTAGGTAGCCACACATCCCCAACTGCCAGCCAATACCTCTCCAAACAAATACGACATACATTAGGTATATAAAAATGTGTGTTTTTTTTCACTTATTTCATACATTTATTATTTTAAATATTCAAATGGATAAAGAGAACAAACAAAAACAGAAAACAAAAAAAAACCTTGATTAGAAAAAGAGGCAAACAAACTAAACTAAGTTGATACAAAAAGAATCGGATTTCCTTATACTCGTACTTTTCCGTTTATATTAAAAAAAAAGCGTTCAATATTATTCATGTTTACTTTTTGTTTAATTTGTGTGTTTATACACACGACACGATGATAAAAACTGTGTTCTCCTCTGTATTACTCTCTTGCACTCTCACTTTTAATATATATATTTGTTTTTATATTTAATAATAATAATTAGTAATCATAATTATATAAGAATATTTTTTTTGTTTGTTTTTGTTTTTTAATAAAAAAAATGCGTTTAAATATAAATTAGTTTTATAACTTTGTTGTTGTTGCTTTTGTTTTTGTGTTTGTTTTGCTTTTCTTTTGTAGTTTAACTGAATATGTTTGTTTGTTTTGTTTTGTTTTTTTTTTCGATTTTCTTTAGATTTAGCTTATCTACCAGTTAGCCATACCAGGCTTGTTGAGTGTCATGAAGTATATTTGACACGACGAAGCACCTTTGGCACTGCTGAAGAACACCTTGTCATTCCTTTCGCATAGGAATTTCAATCGTTGAGCTTTTTTGTGCATAAATACACCGTCCAAGTGACCGGTTTCAACGGAACGAATCTGAAAAGTGGTTGGTTTATTATTTTCTTTTTAAATATAAAAATTGACTGTGGACTTACCTCGATTGCTTTATTGCCCCAGCCCATGATTTGGCCTGTACCAATATAGGCGACTGATGTTGGCATCTCGCCCCACTGGAAAATTATAAATTGATCAAGTGAATTAGATTGGTTTTGCTTATAAAAAAAAATTCAAGAAATGTTGCTACAAATTGGTGAAAATGGACAAAACTCACCTGCAAAACAATGTTCTTCGACACCCGACCCACTGTATTCACATAAACACCTTCGTTATCATAGCAAAGAAGTAGTTGCATTCCATTTGAGTTTGGAAGCGCTACAATACAATGTGGTATAATTGCACCCTGAGTCTGTAAAACGATAAACAAAATGTGAGTAACTCTCCATGCGATTTCAAATTGATCGGAACTTACATGTTTAGGAAGATAGATATCATAAACTTCAGCAGAGTCCAGATCGACAGCATGGAAACCTTCGGCTGAGCCGTAAATAACTTTCAATCTAGATTGATCTTCTATTGTGAGATCCACTAGTAGGGGACGATGTTCAAGTTCACCAAAATTCTACACAAAGATCAAAGAGACAGATTTTAAATGACATACAGAGGGCTATAAGCCGAAATAAGAAACTCACTTTAAATGCCATGAATTTATGGTAGGGTTTTGGCGCCCACGCATAGATTTCAATCGAGTCTTTTAATGCAATCACTAGGAACTTAATCCTTTCGTATTTAACTATTTTGAAATGTACAGCACCTTGCAGATCTCCGACATTAATCCATCCGTTGCGTCGCTCCACCTGCTGCAAAAAATTATTCTCAAGTAAGTTACTCAAATTTGTTGGGCTGCTGTCTCCTGCACTTACATCTGAAAGACCATCGGTCCGAAGGATCTTTGACTTCAACCATGATAAATAGTACACGCGTACACGATTCTTCTTGCCGGATATTGTTACCAAGATGTTCTGACCTTCGAGAACCTCCATCTGTTGGAATCGACGACGAGAAATCAACTGATATACCTGCACAAAACAAAATCAAAATCAGATATGACAGAGGAGACAGTTTCGTGTCATACTTTTCCTTGTCCCGAACGATCGAGCAACATTAAACCATTCTCGGTACCTATCAGCAGATTGACGCCCCACAGTGCCGCACACAGAATTTCCGAGTTGAAACGTTTCTTGTATTTGCGAATCTCGGGAGTGTCACTAGAAGCGTCGTGCGACGTCGGTGTCACATTTACGTTCACGTGACTCTCGCGACGGGATGGTCCTGAACCGCCGGCTCCAAATCCGAAAGTGAGGAAGCTCCTTTGTTTCTGTTGGAGAGCATAGGCATGGGGCGGAAGTGAAGGTGGCGTTATTGATTTATTATTATTTATACTACTACTCGATCTAGTTTTGGTGATCGAATGATTTGGACTATTTTGTCGTGACGACGACGAAATAGTCGATTGCGGCGAACTATTCGACGCCGCGATAAACGACTTGGAAGGTGTGGAATGGACTGATGAACTAACGGCCGCTCGATACTAGAAAATGTGTAAAAATGTCGGAAAAAAAATTATTAACAAAAAATTAAATCAATTCCAAGACATTCATATCAAGTGCATTTAAATATGTTGGTTTAATTAAATTGGCATTGGATTATGCGTTTTGTTTAATGCAAAATGCTTATTGTTTTGTCATGCATGTAGGTAGTAGTTTTATTTTTTTTATTTTTTTACGTAAAGACAACGAAACTTCAAGTGGAAATCAAATTAAACCCTTTAAAAACTGAAGAGAGTTTTACATAAAAACCAAAGGCTAACCAAAAGCAAATACATCGTAGAGATAATGTTAAACATAAAAAAATCGATTATTGTTAGTAAGTATTAAAAAAAAAAAAATTTTAGTACTGATGATGTAATAAAAACTAAAACTAATTAAGAAACAAATAAATTATTCATAATAAAAAAACAGAGAGAATGTGTGATTAGTCTTTCCCAGACGCCATGTTGTTAAAAATAAACAAAATCAACTAAATATATAAAATTTGCATAAGAATAGGATTTTTGTTGTTGCTTGTTTGTTTAATGCGTACTAAATGGAACGTGGAGATGTTTTAAGATGCATGGGTAATATGTTTAGCGGCGAATTTAACACAAGATGGTAATGCACGCACTTTTGAGAAAGATGTGGAAGTACCTGCATAGCATTTTGCGGTCTTTTAATAATTGTCTTTATTTGAGTTTACTGCGCATTGTGTATGTGTATGTGTAGTCATTGGGCAAGTTGTTCAGTGGTAACAAAGAAATCAACCCATCAATTTTGAATTCAACTCTATTAAATAAAGCTCTCAAACTTTGTCCTATGAAAGCGCTGGAGATCAATGTCAAGTAGTTGTGCAATGCGTTGAGCAACAGTTTAATAACGTTGTTGTTACGTTTTTTTCCATAAAATTTTGTGGTGAACAAAAGCCTTTAAAAAGCCAAAAGGGTTACCATCAACGAAGTGTGTATATGCGGTACAAGTCGTTCCAAAAAGTGGACTAAAATGGGCATCCCATTGGAATTTGTTTTCCAAACCCTGCCCCTACAGACATTGGAGTGTGGACTGCTGATAAAATGACGTTTTAAAGAACTGGTTGAGGCGTTTTTCGATGCAGAACATATCTTCGACTATTCTCCTTACGTTGCATTTGGCAGTGGCAGGTTTTTCTTCCACTAAAACTGACAGTCGTCCATACATGATAAGTCAATGAAGCACTTGAATACCTGTCCAACAAAATAGAAAGCCAATTGTAGTCATTCAAGGACAAATCTACATAACAAGAAGTTCTGATTTCTGACACTGTTAGGTTAAGGTTTAGCTCATCCTCCTGATTTTGGTACTGATATCATTTTACAAAGCTTTGAAATACCAATTCTGTTAATATTATTATAATTGTCGGTGTCACATTTAACACTTTTTCTTGGCTTTTTCGAGAAAAATTATTCAAGACCGCAAGTCCGTTGTAATTTTTTTTAGCTGCTACGAAGTACTAAAAGATATGTAAAGCTACCCATACACTTACCACCAATTGGCAACACAACTAAAATTTCAGTCAAGTCCTATTTCTGACATCAAGACCGAATGTGTGGTTCTTACAAGCTGAAAGGTCTAAAGGTAAGATTAGACTGTATGCCAAGCGGTCATAAAATGACAATTTCTGACAGTTCTCCTGTCAAAATATGGTCATACAATAGGTCTGTTCCTTTACTTTTAAATCTTACGAATTTTTACTCAATGTCGTTCCTTAACTCGAAAAATTCGTAAAAGAGAGCGTCATCGAGAGAGCAAGAAATTACCCCTCCACTGAGAATCTTACGAATTTTTACTCAACAAATTTCTTGGTGTAAGAATTGAAAAAGCTGTCAATTAACAGTTTATTCGAAATCTTTTGTCCTATTTGACATTTGTTTTGATTTCTTGTATATTAAAATTGTATCAACAGGCGGAACAATAAAATTGAATGTTCTCCTTGGTTTCTTTTTTGTGGCGATGAAATTCTTCCCCGCTGTAAGGAGTAAGAAGGGCAATCTCCTCCACGTAATTTTTAATGCTGTGCCGCTTTTTCCTCTTGTCGAATGCTTGTAGTTCAATAATTACAAACTCTTCCATACCTACTCGGATTCATAAATTCGATTAATTCGGAATCACTTTCATAGCTAGGTAGATGAATCAACTAATTTTGTTTGTAAATCAGCAAATTCTTCGGGTTTATCAGATATTTGTGCCCAAATAGCATATAGTGTAATCTGACAATAAGCACGAATGCCAGCGTAAAGCACTTTATTGAAATTTCGTTGCATTTGATGGAACAATAATTATTTTGTTGTCATCGGTGTTTGACTGTTTCAGTTCGTGGGATTTTCATCTATTTTCGTTCTCTTTTTTCGTTTATTATTTGTGTAAATTATTCAATTGCGTCTTTTCTTTGTAATTTGTTTGTTGTGAAAATTTGTTTGTGTAGAAATTGTTTGCTATCTATTTGTTTTGTTTTTGTTATTGGTATTTTTGTTAATATTTGTTATGTGTTTTCATTGGCTCGATTGCTTATTTCACTTGGTGTATATTTTGTTTGGCATTTTACCCTTTTTAATTCTTTTGTGGGTCCGCTTTTTTCTTTTCATCTTTTTCATCTTTTTGTTTTACTTTGCAGCATTAATCTACTACAAAATTTGTTAATAAATAACAAATGCCTTAAATGAGCATCAAGGCAAATATGACCATATTGGTAAGTCTAATATACAGTTTTGACAATCCTGACATTTTGGTCATTTGACAGCTAATCTGGTCATTTACCTGTTTGCATTCATATGCATAATTGGCATACAGTCTAATCTTAGCTTAAGTCTTATTCAGAAAAGGTCTGGCACATGTTTTATGAAGTCATTTAAAATTTATATTTGTACTTATACGGTATATACGTATTAAAGGTAAATGTTTCGTTAATAAATGCAACAAGTTGAAAGTTAATGTTTGGTCAGGTCCGGGGTAGAAAAGAGCGACTTCCCCGCCAACAGCGTGATGTACATATGATGCAGTCTAGCGACATTCGTTTATAAATCTGCTTCCAAATCAATCTATTGTTAGTCACACTTGTATTAGCATAAGCTTAAAAAGAAATATGAAATGAATAGAGAACTCTGCGGGTGTCATGATTTATGGTGTGCGATTAACACTGTATGATCTATTTTCATAGCAAATGCGAGCATTACCAACTAACTTAGTGCATAATTCGTTGCATCCTATACATGAGTTTCCAAGTTATATGATACAAAAAACGTTCTTCATGCTAAACATATTCCTCTCGTCTCAAATTCGTTTGTTCCAAATTACACTCATCAAAAAAAGAAACCGATTGGATTTAGATCCACAAATTTAGCTTGATGAGTGTTGTATGTAAACAGAACAAATAGAAATAATGCAAATAAAACGGCACAGGGAAATATATACACGTTTCCCTTCTACTTCGCGTTTTTCAATATATTTGTACATATATACTGAGGCTCCATCCATTAAAATTAACAGCAAATAAATAAGAAATTATATGTATACATGTATTAAGAAAAAAAAACCAAGAAAATTAATGTAGCAACAATAATAATATATAAAAAAAAAATATACGACAGGAAACTGTTTTCTATACATCCATTAATCGGAAGTAGGTAATTAACAACAAATGTTTCTAAACGAACAAAAAAGTTTATTCTCGTATTCATTTTTTGTTTAATAATAAAAAAAAATATTGTTTTAGTGAGAGATATTATAAAATTTCGATTCTATACAAAAGAAAGAGAAACAAACAAAAATATTACAAACAATCTATATGAGAAGTTGTTGTTTCTTTTTTTGTTGATGTTTGTTTTGATATTTTTTTGTTGTTGTTGTTGTTTTGGGAGAAATACTTACTATTTTTTGAAATATTTTCATTTATTGAGAATTTTTTAGTAGTATCGATGATGTGGCCATCAGCTCAAACGTCGCGGAAAGACAAAACACAATGAAGAATAAAATTCGTTATAAAATATTTTTTTCTGTTTTGGTTTTTTGTTGTTTAAAAAGAATTTGTCAACATTCATTAAGTTGTTTTTTAATTGGGTCTACAATTGTCTACTTATTCACGTTTGCTTTCCAAGTACATTTACGACGGTAAAAAAATATTGAAAAAATAAAAATAAAATGTATGCACAAAATGCTAAACTCTATATCAATTTGCTACTTCGAAAAAAAAAATTGTAATTTCTCTTTTCTCCTAACTATCTCTATAAAATGATTAAAAATGCTCTACAAATAATAAAAAAAATATATATATATAAAGGTATATATTCCAAGCCAAATGATTAGTCACACAACACTTGTCATTTGTTTTGTTTCAAGAAAAAAATTACGTATTAAGTTCTTTTCTTATAGTTTTAAAGTTAAACAATCAACTCAATGAATTTTTTTTTAAATTAAGCTAAGTTTTCCAGTTTTTGTGTTTGTTTTTTTTTTAATTTTTTTTGTTTAATTTAGATTTGTACTATGGTAAAGCTCACAAAATTAAAATCACAATATTTAGTTATAGAAAAAAAAAATCGCTCTTTGTTATGACCAGATACGTAAAAAAAAAAACAGAAGAAATGCATAGGGCAAAAAAGAAACGAGAGACTTACCTCTTCACTGGAGGATTTATCATGGCGTGGTGGAGTTGCTGGCGATGCTTGACTAAGTAGGTCTGGCAAAACGCTACTCGTTCGAGTTCCAGGAGTACCCAAACCACTACTCTCTCCACTTCGGTTCTGTTTCAGCGAAAAAAAGAAGAAGAATAAATGAATAAATGCAGTAGTGTTGGCTTCTTTTAAGTTTTCTAAGGACAACCAAGGTGTAATGATTTTTCTTTCAAGGACTTGATCTTTGAAGTCGCTTCGAATGCCAATAAGGAAATTTATTTGGTTTTACAGTGATGCGATTATATTTTCAAATTGTGATATATTTCCATTTTTTTTGTTGATTTTATTTTATTTAAGTGACGAGCACATGTTGTATTTAAGTAGAGTTGTTACGTTAAGCCATAAACCCATGTAAGCTGGTAATTTGCAAGACATATTCACAAAACTGGCGGTAATTCAAATTGAGTTTGTATGTAAATTGCTTATGGTATGTAAGTTGGTCTTCTCTTTGGTTTGGAATAGAACGGAAACTGATATTATACTCTCACATTTTAGCAAGTAAACAATTTTATTTTAGAGTTAGATGTTACTTTTTGAGAAAATTGTATCCAGCTTTAGCTGCGACCTAGCCCAAAACTTGCAACTTAAGCTGGATATTGATATACAACTATTTTAAAACTCGCTTATAGCAAGCTTAAGCTACATTAGGTTGAACAGGGCATAAGATATTTTTATGCAACAAATCATCACGGACCTTCCATTCGCGATCCAAAAGCTTAAACTAAGTATATATAAATTTACACTCAAATACAAAGAATCAGGACCTAACTACGTGACAGCAAAAGTTGTGAGAACAATTTCTCATATGTCCTAAGATCAGATGCGCTACCGCCCTCATTATGGTAAAAACAGTTTCGCTTTGCTATAGTTGAATATGTACAGAAGATGTAGCAAAATATGACTAAAGTAAGCTGAAGAAGTTCTGAGTTCGAGTTTCAAACGACTGACTTATGTTTTAGAACTTACTTTAATAGGACTGAATAAGGGTGGTACCCAATCTAACTAAGCACAAAGTAGGATTATGTGGGCTCAAGCTAGTGTCAAAAGAATTAAACTGAAGTTCGGTTAAATGCTTGAAAGGATCCCTCAGTTACATTATGACATGCAATTTGAGTGTAACCTTACTTTGGATTAAGCTGAATTGCTTTTTTGTAATCCTTGTCATTCGATTTGTGTTGAGTGTTTTCTATAATAAGATTTTGTATGTGAACACCAATCAGACAAAGTCAAACTTTACAAACGATTAAATGTTAAACCCCATTTCGGGGACAACATGTTGAACGTTGTTTTTATTTAATAAAAAACTAGATTAACAAACTGGAAGCGGTGAACATTTTGCGGGAGAATAGAGTAATCTTTCCGACATTTTTTTCGCACAAATTTCTATTGATGCTTTAACAAATTTACTATTGGACGCGGCCTAAACTTCAATATTTTTGTCTAAACCTGATTGTCTAGAAATTCAATTATCAATTTGGTCATCCATTCTAATATGATTTAATTTTTACATAAACTATACAAATTAGTTGCATTCTTTCGTGAGAAATGTAGCCGACGTAAAAACTTATTATGAATATTATTCAGATAACTGTTGGTCTAAGTGAACCAGTCTTGCAACCGTATCCATCATAAGTCTGAAGGGAATAAATTAAACTTAGAAGCAAACTATGCAAAAAAAAAACCTAACGGGAGCATTTTTGTAGCTGGTCCACCGAACTTTGGTCAAAATCTTTGTTTTTCTTTCTTTCTCAAATCCCTATTCGTGTACGTTCTTTTTAAGTAATACATTTATTTTAATTTATAAATACTTTGTATTTATTCGCTCAACAATAAAAATTAAAGACACAAATTTCAAATTTCCAGTAAGTAAAATGCTACATTACAACAATCACATGTAACATCTGTAGCACTCAATTACTTCTGTCGTACAAGCAGATTAAGTTGTTCACAAAATGCAGATTAAACATTTAAATTGCATAAATAAAGGTCAAATATAATATGTTATTAGATATGTTAAAAAATCCGATAAAAAAATTAAATAGATATTTTAAAATATTCAATAACAGAAGAACCTATATAAATTTTATTTTAGACGAATTATTGACTCAACAACAACGTTCAGTCTTTTGTATACATTTTATAAAAATCTGTAAGTTTAGTAAATTTGGAATTCCAAACCAAATTCTTCAAGAAAACCTTTTTTTTTTTTAAATAATACTTTCTTTCTTTCCACCAGTTTTGTAAATAAATTAAAACAAAATATAGATTTAAGCATTATTTTAAGAAATAGCCATACTAATGCAGACTCTAATGATTCGTGATTATGTGTACCAAGTTAAGCGAGTTTTTTTTTGCCAGATAAAAAGTTTGTGTTGGCCTTAATAATTGAGAAGCTGCGAGGCCTTTCTTTTTAAAAATCATGCAAACTATGTTTCTGAAATAGAAAGACCTAGCGGTGGTGTGAACATGGTGTGAAAATGCCTATTTATTTTTATTCCCACGAGAAAAGTACGATTTTCCCCATTTAAAAAAAAAATCACACATTTTTATTCTCTGTATTTGTTTTCAAAAGCTGACCCACTACAAACGTAGACAGTGCTAACCAGCTTAGGAAAGTATATATTTTTTATGAATGGAGACTGGGGGCCATTTTTTATGAATGGAGAATGGGGGCCATAACACATTTGAACAAAAATAAACAGCAAATCATTTCGTTTTCACAAAAAGCTTTGCTAGTTTACTAATTTGCTTCAGTTTTCAACTTGTAATCAAATTTCTCCGAAGTCCTGGTTATGGTGAATGGAAACTGACAGATTTTTCAATAATCGATTGAAGATCCGAGAGAATTGCCCCGAAATTCAGAATTGCTCTTTTCAATGAAATTCGTTGGAGCACTTTTGTAATAGTGGTAGTCACCATATGAGAGATTTGGTTTTGTTATTTTTTTTTATTTTTTTGTTTTCTGCAGTAATAAATACAGCCAAATCAATATATTTCAATTTAAGTTTACATTTTGCACGCATAATTGTATGTTTTCGGATCACATAGCTAAAAATTTGTTTCTAATAACACAACAAATACTTCAATCTGACATTTTGTTAGTATGTGTTGGTGAGTTTAGGGCAATTCTGTAAAAATATTCCGGACACTTCTGTCGTGCTAAGAATTGACCTGGAAGTGCACTTTTTTCAATGAAACATAGAATACATCGAAAGAGCACTTCTAGATTTCATGGAAAGGGCAATTCTTTTCTTCAATCGAAAACGCCGTAAGGATCCATTTTGAACTGTTCTTTGACATTTGTGTTCGGTTTTGTTTGGCAATAATTTTATTAGCAATATTTACTAGAAAATATGGACAACATCTACTCGGACGAAAAGAAGTTCCAGAAGAATGGAAAATGGAACCAACAGGATGCATTTCGTCAAAAAAGGCGAAAAGATCAACCACATAAATTCGTATTCAATACATGTAATGAACCATTCTTCGACATGAAGGAAGAATTCTGATTCAATGCCAATTCCAGCGGTTATTTAAAGACAAAACATTTCGTACATTTTTACCTAAAGTGGGTCTATGTTTTTATGTTTTTGTGTAGCAAAAAATGGCTGTTGGATGCTTTAATGCCTGCTTAACGAATGTGGAAGTACAGTAGGTAAATATGCACTGAATCCACATTTCGTTTTCAACAGTCGCTCGTAAAATCTAAACGATTTTTGACAACAAAGATTACAGTTCAAAGTACAGTTCCCACCAACACTGGTATGAACTGTGAATTGATTCCTAGTTTGTACCTATTAAATTTAAGCTTTTCTCCATCAATTGTTGTTCTGATTGAAGGTGACCATGTGTAAATTCAGTAACGCATCACTGGCATCGTGATGCCCATGATTCTTTGCAAAATGTTCATTAATGCAACTATTGGCATCACTTTCAACGTCAAGTGTTCATTATTGCAAATGTTATCAAACTGATGCGCAAACATAACGAAAAATAGCATCACAGGAATACCTGATGCCGCTGTTGATTCGCCGGCAAAAAAGTAAGAAAAATGTTGGAAACGAAAGAAAGAAAGTTAATAAACATTTTTATCAATAGATACATATGCTTTTGACAGAAAAATTTATAAATTGTTGTTGAATTCTTAGTTTTAATTTTTCACACAAACATTGATTTTTTTTACATCGAGTATTTCAGCGCTGCGGAGGTAAAGCTTTTAATAACGACAAGACTAAGGCATGAAAATAAATTTATCGCCTTTACGATCATAGTAATCGACAAAAACTTTTATTAGCAGAACATCCATCTTGACATTAAAATGTTTGATGTAAACAATGCGTTCTAAAACTCATATTCCCTATTCAATTAGCAACGCATCAGCATAAACTGCGCATCGCATCAGCATCGCAAATAAGCAGTGATGCCGCATCACTGCGCAAATGTTTGACGTTTCTGAATTTAGACCACGGTGTAGCCCGTTTTAGATTGAGAATTAATATGTCAATTGGCCATGCTGTGACGTAGAAAAAATATCAAGGAACCATAAATATAAACAGTCTTTAGTAGGGGTTTACACAAAATAGGTATCCCGTACCTTTAAACGATTTTTCATCGGTAAAACATCTTGTTTCTCAACCTGGATAGTTAACACTTTAACAAAGGATACTCACAAGGACTTTCACTTAACAAGGTACACATAAGAAAACATTTTCGAAAATGATTAGACGAACAAATGACGGATGGGATGATTCCTACAACAAATTATATCTATATGCATAGTTAAACTAAATTATTATTTCCATTCTAACATTCTAAGCAACAATGATATATACATTGTTTAAACAGCCATCAGCTTTTATTTTATTTCAATTGCCCCTTTTCCTCAATAAAAACTAAATAAAAAAAAGAAGACATTTCCTCATTAGCATTCCGTTTCCAAGAAGAAGCATCGTTTAAACAAATATTTTTGTTGTATCGTTAATTATTATTCAATTAAAGGTTAATTACGAAAAAAAGAAGAAATTGTTAGCTCTTAGGAATTTTCGAATCTCATTTTTACTATTATTAATACATAGTTACCCAAGCATAATTGTTTAATAGTTTTTATTAGCTTTACTAATTATTATGGAAAAAAAAAAAACTAAATTACTTAACGATAAATGTAAACAATTTAAACGTGGATTATACAGAGAAAAATTAACTTGTTAAGTCAAACTATCACATGTTTAACTGCTAAATAAATTCGTATTAATCAAACGAAATTAACACAAACATCAAAATGTATAAAAAATATTTTTATTTAAATTTAATACACACTTGCTGTCATGTATTTTAATGCATATGGATTAAAAAGAGATATTTAGCTAACTTACAAAATATTTATTCTATATCTAATCAACTTACTGAGTAGAGAACGTAAACAAAAAAAAAGTTTATTGCGTAATCTATTTATGTAAGTCAAATAAAATGTTTACATTTATTCGCTAAATAAGTTGAAGGAAATACGGTTTTTGTTAAAAATTATTTGATTTTTGTTTATTCGTTTATTTTTATTTTCTTTTTACAAATGGTAGAGGCTCTTTAGAAATTACTAGAAGTTTGGAATCGATTTCGTTGTTACGTGTTTTAAGAGAAATTGGAAGTTTTTAGGGTGGTGCTTATATTTTTTACCACTGGCAGATATTGAGGTGGTGGGGGGGAAAGCCAAACTATTTGCAAAAAATTACATGCGTTATTCACAATTCAAAAAGGGTACTACAAATTTACACATGCTAGGCAATAGGATTTTATATAAAATTTAATTTATGATGAAACAAAAAAATGGGAATATTTTTTCTTTTCTTTTCTTTGTTATTGACATGTTTTTTATTCAAGTTGTCACTGTTTTGTGTTTTTTTTTTATGTCATTGACAGCTTGTGTACGTGCTCTTATGTTGGATAAATTTATGTAAAAAAAAATAAATTAATTAAAAACAAAACATAAACATGCTTTATTGCTGTAACGGAAATAAATAATTGGTGATTTTTTATGAAGCAAAATAAACGTTAAACAAATATTCTATTTTACTCAAGATTAACTAAATGATGGTTAGAAACAAATTTCTACAGTAATATACATGTATGAATGATGATGATGGATTGTGGGGTTAATATTAATGTAAGCTTTTAAAATTTGAGAGAAAGAAGAAGACAACTCAGCGCTTTTTGTACTTATATTCAATAAATAACAATAGGATTTTGTCAGCGGGGAAAGCATAGTATTGGCGAGCAGAATATCCAATAGGTGTCAAGTGGTGAGTTTCGCTTTCATTGAAAGACGCCAGGGGAAAAATGAAATTAAATTTAGCGCCTTTGACTGATAATTTATACCTATGGACTGTCAATGGCCAACTTCACGTATGTTTCAAAACCATGCAGGCGCAACTGTAATTTTAGCGGATAAGTAAAGAAATATGTTGTCGCTCGTTTAGATTTCCACATTAAATCAAGGAAAAAAGCGACTTCTGTTAGCGTGTGCTAGAAATTTGTGACAGCGAACCAATGCTTCAAGGCAGCGAAGATGTAATGCTAAATTGGGTTGAAAGGATTGGCAACCAGTCGAGGTATTCATTTAATGAAATTATTTTTTAGCAACTTTCACTCTTTTCAAAAAATATTGAACGGTGTCTATCTTCTAATAAAGAGAAACCAGCAGATGGCGGGAGTCTTTTTATATGCAGCTCTATTCCACTATTCGAGTGAGGTGTTGAATCTTTCGAAGTCAAAAAAACCTTCGATTTACGAAATGTTTTGCCTAACATTATTGCACAGAACTGCAAGATATAGCTCGTTTACGGAACTGGCAATTCGACCCAAGGTTAATATGTAAACAAGTACGAAAGTGATTATATGCGAACACCGAAAATTCGAAGTGCGACCGGAAGTGACCGCACAATTATTCGGCCCTATCGAGGTATCCGTTCGGAACGGAATTTTCCCCGATTTATACGAAATCGGAGAAATTCCACTCGAGATATCCGTTCCGATACAACTTTCGGAAAAATTCTCCGATGACATATAACGCACCTTGTCGCATTGCGTGGAACCGCGTTATATACCACTTAATTCTGACAGCTACACGGCACATTTTTTCCGAAGCTCTCCGACAACTAATTGCTGCGGAATATTTTAATGTGAAATGAACGCGTTTATATGCTTCATTTATTTTGTTCCGAAACGGATACTTCGAATGCAATTTGGGCTCCGATCAGATTTGACTCTCGTATCGGAGTTTTTTCCGAACGGATACCTCGATAGGGGTGATTATAGTGATAGTTTCAATTCTATTGTGCTCGCCTCACTTTTCACACCGATGTGGAGAACTTTGGAAACCATTCCGATTGCTTCGATTCGAAAAACCCAACCCCCAATGGAAAGCCAAGGTCCAAATTCGAACTCACTTCAAATCGCTGTTAGCGTTTCTTCTCTCTTCCTGTTGATCAATAAATTACAATAAAATTACATGAATAGCTACAGTAATTTTGGTTATTTTACACTTTAGCCAAATACAGAGATAAATATTGCTACTAATTTTGATTTGGTAAAAAGCATGGTTTCCTTTTGCGATTATATTTCAAAATTGTTTACATGAAATTAATGTTATTATGTACCAATCTCTTTAGCGAATACAATATGAGTAATGCAATTAGAAGAACAAATTAATTAAAAAACAATAAAATAAATATTAAAACAAAAGAAAAAAATAAAAAATAAAAAGAAATCATAAATTTAGAGAAGAGAAGAAAATGGTTTGGTATTATTTTGATCGCCGAAATGTGTTTTTTATGCTTTACCTGCTGCTGTTGTTGCTGCTGAGCCATTATCAATTGTTGCCTAGCCGCATAGTTTTGTAAAAATATAACCGACTCAGTCTTTTCGCGACGTGGCCTTAAAAAGTCTAGATTTCTTCCGGTAAGACTACTGCTCCAACTCGACTTGGTTGGCTCAGGTTTTTGGCTCTGTTGCGATAATGGTGGTGACGGTACGTTTATCTGCTTTTGACTGTCAGATTTACTGAGAACTTTTAGCTCGGCGGCGGCCTTTGCCTTGGCATCGTCACTTTTAAACATATTTGTACTGCGTTGGAATAACGCACTGGCACGCTGTTGCAATGGTGTATTGCTGTTGTTATTGGTGGCCATTAGGCCGCTACCATTATTTGCCATTCGTTCGCCGAGAACAGCGGAATGTCGCTTCGTCAGGGGGAAGAAATCGGAATTCTCTCGTCGAAAACCTCGTACGAAATTCATTGGCAACTTGGAATCAGACTCTTGTCTTTTGTGATTTTTACTGTTTAGATTGTTACTGTTACTTATTGCGCTAGTTTTTGGTGTGTTTGTTATTAAGGCACTGTTAGTTGATCTATTTGGTATGGGTTGCGGCTGTTGTGATAGCTTTCTTTGAGCAGGCGAGGCGGCGGCGACAGCGGCGGAGATTGCTGACGTTGAGATACTGTTTAGCGGAGCTGAGGTGGCGGCGGCTTTTCTGGCTGCTGCAGCATTACTTGGCACTTCCGATATGCTACTACGATGCATCATCATCTTTTGATCCGATTTTAGTGTGCTCGTGTTGGATCGATTCAAGCTCGATCCACGATTCGGGAAGAATTTCTCAATATCCCAGTCACGGAGGAGGACTGATTCTTCGGCCTCATTGCCACCATGAGCGGATGTGTGCTTTTGCTTTTGATTTTCTAATTTCTGTACAGAATTGTTGATGTTGTAGTTTGAAATTTGTTCATTTTATACAGGGAGGATAATTTTTTTTTTATGAGTTATGAATTGAATTTTAATTCGTGAGACGGGTGTGAACCATTTGAAGTTGTTTTCACTGGATTTCGCAAAATTTATTGTCTTTTCGACATATTTGTCAACAATTGTCACCCTTTGGCCAAAGATGGCAATAGAATAACAGAGCCGTATTTGTGACGAAAGAATTTTCTAGTTGCGTCGGAGAAAGGACCCAACGAGTATACGAATACCTCCGACTTGGACTGTGAATTTACAGTCGAAGATATATACAGCAGGGAGAATCACAATTAGTTAACGCAAAGGTGATAGATAAAGCCAATGACGGAAAAATAAATGCAAGAAGTCTTTAGTCAAAGTCAACTTTGACAGGTGAATGACCAACTCAATTTTTGTTTGTAAAGCTTTGGGAGGCTGAACTGTCAACTGATCGCCATTTTGTATTGCGAAAATCTCATCTAAAAGATCTAATCCCTGTCTAAAAGCGTAAACCAAGCATGGTTACACGCCGACGGTGGTTGGTATTACAGAATTATGAAATACTGGAGAAATTTGCACAGCTGGTATCTTATAAAGGGTTTTCCAATAAGAGGTGTTATTGTGAATGACCCGCTATTTCGGTAGCTGTCACTTTTGAAGCTTTTATTCTTTGACATTTGACAAGTAGAAACTACACCATTACTAAAAATGGAACGATACACGCTTCAACAACGCATTGAAATTATTAAAATTCACTACAAAAATGGTGAAAATCTTGCAGTCACAGTTCGCAAAGCTAAAGCATTTTTGGGTCGTCGATGATTAATGATTTTTTATGGTCGGAGTTGGATGGTATTGATCTGGACATTGTTTACTTTCAACAAGACGGCACTACGTGCCACACAAGCAACGAAACCATTGATCTTTTACGGGAAAAGTTTCCGGACCGTGTTATCTCTCGAAGAGGTGATCACAATTGTCCACTGAGATCTTGTTATTTAACACCTTGCGACTTCTTCCTTTGGGGCCACGTGAAAGATAAGGTCTACGCCAACAGCCCAGCGTCGATTCAAGACCTCAAAGATAAAATTCGTGAGGCTATCGAGGACATAGGGCAGCCACTTTGCGATTTGGTTATGGAAAATTTCATGAAAAGGATATAGTCCTGTATGCGTGCTCGTGGTGGCCATTTGGCTGATGTTGTTTTTCATTATTAACGGCATACCTTCCTATTTATTATGAAATCCAATCATTTATCTCAAAAATGGCATATTTCTTTGAATACCAAAATAACACCTCTTATTGGAAAGCCCTTTATTTAAAAAAAAAATTCAACTGTTGATAAAAGAATGCTTTTGAGATGTGGAATCAGTTGAGAGACTCGGCTTTGTGAAACCCGTGTAAATTCGCTGTTTCGAAAAAGAAATATTTACAGGATCATGGCGAACAATTACACCGACATTAAAGATCTGCAAACAAGGGAGCAGGAATGTCATTTAAAAGTCAAAAAGATGAATATTTTAAGCAGATGGAGCGAGCAGTTCTTCCAGTTGTTCAAATTCAAACCCGAACAGCTTAGAGAGGCAGTAGAGAAAGTCACTTTTGCGAAAGTCAATGACTGTAGGAATTGGACTTCTCTCTAAAAAATGTTCTCACTCATTGAATCCTTTCCTTGTAAAACAACAAATTTTGGAGGTGTTGTGGAAAAAGTAACATTTGCAGAAGATTCTCTTGAGGACTGTGTTTTTCCAAGGAAATCCACTCTCTTTAAGGGGAAACTGTTAAGTTTAAGTATTATATGAGTGAGTGCGAGCAGCGTTTTTAATCCCACTTAATCGGGTGTTTTATCCAAAACACTTGCATTTATTATGTCCCATCACCCATCTGTGTTTTTCTTCAGAAAATCTTTGATTAAATTCACCACCTTTACATCGCATACCTCTGTTCCGTTCCAACAGAGAATTCGAAACATAAAACTCTCAATGTGAGTCCTAAAGTAAAAACCTTAATCATTGCTGATATTTGTCGGTTTGATGAAATGATTAAGTCAGGTTAGGATTTGGTTTGTAACTCATCCTCTGGATGAAGCAGAAAGCTGATTGATAGCTTAAAATATTTAAGAAGCTGTTGGCTCTCTTAGGTATTTTTTTTGTATTTATTACAAATTATTCTAATAGTCAGAAAAAAAATAAAACTTTCGTCGAAAATGCTCCCAAAAAGTAAGCGTGCTAATGGAAGTCATAACTTCAAGTCTTTCGTGGCCTAAAGAATCACTTCGAAGAAAGTTTCGTTAAAAACCTGTCCAGTATTTTCGACGCGAACAGATATAAACCCCCAACAGTTTTACTAAATTGATTAAAAACCCCCACAAAAGGTTCACATTGATACCCGTGCGTCTCTCGAATGTCCGATGATGTTTTCTTATTTGTTCGATAACATTGACCACACTTCTTTTATTTTTTATTTTGGTACAAGTATTGTTCGTGTGTGTGTGTGTTTGGATTAATTTGTTGCACATTGATATTATATATACAACATGTGTTTTGATGTGTATGTATGATATAAAGTGCATTCATTCAGTCTCAATATGAATTTCATTCACTTTATGTTTTTGTTTTGTTTGTTTTTACACGAAAGAAACAGAAGGATTAATGTAAATATTAAAAATAAAATAAATGCTGTTTGTTTTTTTTTTTTCATATTTTTGTATAAAAACTAAACAAATAGAAGTAATGATATCGAAATTTGTGAAAGGATACATTTTATTGTATAAATAACAAAATACGAAACAACTAAAATTTGCATTAGTCTCGGTTCACAACTAAACAAATAAAAAGAACGGAAAAAAAAATTACTCTTGCTCGCTTTCTCGATATAGTCATGATAATTGTCCTTCTCGCTATATTTGATAATTTCTAAGAGAACCACAACCACTTGTAAATATATTTATATATATGCAAATATTTATACTATATGCACTTTGGAATGAAACTAAATACACTTGTCTGCGCTCCACAGCCAGACGACACACACAACAGTTCAGTTTGCATTATTTTCTTTAGACAAATTGTACAGAGTTAATATCAATAATGCTGTTTTTTTTTTTTTTGTTTAATTTATTGCTTGTACAAATAGCTGAGATTAATTAAAAACAAAATGTAAGTCCTTATCCCTCCTTTTAAATGCGCAAAATTAAATGCTTTCTAAGACTAAAAATCAATCACAAGATTTTCAGTGTAAAAAATACTATACATTTTATAATAGTGTGAAAGAATTATAAATAATAAAAAAAAAAATCACCAATTTTTCGTTTACGAGTTATTGTCTTTTTTTGTTTCCTTTTTTTTCGGTGTAAATCACAACAAATCAAAGTGTAGTAGAACTGAAAATGAAACGACTGGATATCGATTCAAGATACTTACCCTCTTCATGATTAGAGTTCGATCGCCAGCTTGATCGTCGTCATCGGGCGTGGGGGGCAGCGGACGATTGGGTGGACCACCGGTACCGTGGGATGTTGGGGGACTGGTGGTTGTATCCTCTGAGACAGGTCCAAGGCCGGGCCTATATGAAAATTCAGGACTAACAGAATCGAAAGAACACAAAAAAGAACGCGGGAAAAGTTCCCGAACAAAAAACACAGAGAAAAACAAACGAGCCAAAAGCAAATGATAACGTGGTGTGTGTGGAATGGAATGAGCGAGTTGTATTGTGAAATTGAAAGTTGGAACGACGACGGATGGTGGAATGATGGTGGTGGGGGATTTGATTTTTTTTTTTCACAAAAATGTAAAACCCAAAAGAGAATGTAAATTTGGAGAAAGAAAGAAATGGAAATGAGATATTTGTGTTAGATTTCCGAAACATGAGTTAGTGGGTAAAAATGATTTAATCGCTTTTGCTTGCTACGTGGCGGAAGAATAATGTTATTGTTCGCTATTTGGAGATCTATTGAAATTGTTTCAGACGCTGCGCAAATCAGTCTAAAGAATTACAGACTGAGGCGGTTGTGAGAGTCTATAAATTGAATGCTTTATCTCGATCTTTGTGTTGGAGTGGACGAATTTAAACGAAAATTGTATTAGCTGTGCTGCTATTATACTTGGTTAATGTAAATTGAAATCAGACGTTTTCTGTAATAATTTATTTTTGTTTATCAACATTTGGCTTTGTAAACTGACTCTGCAGTCTGCCAAAGTAGAATGTGTCTGAATTACTGGCCAACAAGCCACAAAAAGTTGCACTTTAAAAACGGGCCGCAAGCCTAAACGTCTTTCGCGAGCAGGGGCCCCTACTCTCTATCTCGTCCCATTCGAAATAGCTTTCCCCTTCCGCTTTTTAGTTCGGAATTCTAAGTGCGACATAAGTACATTTTATTCCACTTTTGAAATGCAGAGTAGAAAAGGTTCGTTAACGAAACATTTTACTTTCGGAAGGAGATACAGTGTAGGGCCCCGGATGCTGAACTATAGCAGTAAGTTGCTACCAAATAGGTGACAAGGCGCTCGATTTTACTTGGAATGAACACCTATTAAGAATGTCACAGAATGTAGTTGTCCTGAAGATTTTACTAAAAATAACTGAGAACAAGGACTTTCCCTCAATAGATCTCCAAAGGAAAACGTAAAAAACAAGCTTTAGAACAGAATATACAAATGATTGCTAATGTGAACGCACACAGAGAGGTAAAAATACAACAACGTATAAGTTAGAAGTTGTACTTACAGCGGTTTGGGTGGATCACTTGCCAGCAATGTACCATCGTTACGTCCACGTTCGTTCGGTTCCTCGGGCTCACTATCTGAATCGCTACTATCGATCGGGTCCAGTGGATTCACGGGCTGTACATGATGATTATTCACAATTGGTGGAGCCGGTGCTGGTTTCAATTGTGACGATGAAGATGACGATGATGTCACGGAAGCCGAAGATTGACGATTATTTCTTGGCGGTGCTTCGGGTTGGGCTTGTTGTCCGCCGACCATTTGTTGTGACTGTTGAGAGACGCCCAATTCATTTAATTGTGCAGCTAACATGTCCAAATCCTAGATGGTGATTGTTTTTTTTTTTTTTTTTTGGGATCGTTTTGCGAGATGGTGGTGGGTTTTTGGTGGTTGTGATATGGTTGGTTGGTTGGTTGGTGTGGTGGTAGTGTGGTTTGGTGGAAGAGAGCAGTACAGTGTGAATGTGACAAAAATCACATGAAACATAATTTCTTAATCATTTTCGGTTCTTATTCAAAATGTTTGATTTTTTTTTTATAAATTTAAATTTAAATATAATTATAGTTTTTTTTAGTTGTTAAAATACATCCACACACAAAAGCTGTTGTTTTTTTTCTTGGATTAAGTGCGGATTTGCTTAGAAGCGTGCTTGCGGATTGTTTTTTTTTTTTTATGATTTTAAGGTATAATAAGCATAGAAATAAAACAATAGACACTCGTATTTGTTTCATGCAATAAAGTGAGTTTTTTTCTTGGTTAAGATGCTGGAGGCATGGTGGGTCTGATGTGGGTCTGAATGCAATTGCAAGCGAAAACCGGGATGCATTCTGTTGCGAGTAATCATCATCAGTGGCTTGCATCGAACCAAGCTTTGGTCGATATTCTTAGCAGCAAAGGCCGCAACACGGTTCCAATATGGACTATCACGAGCAATAGCTCAGTGATTAGGTTGTCTGGAACTCAAAGCTGACATTGGCTTGGAGAGCAAATTGTTTGTTGAGAAATGGCTAAATTGATCAACGGTTACATGAAGCAAAGAGGCCACCAAATTAGGGTTATGAGGCCTTGGGACGAAAATCCACTAATTATATTTTAGCAAAGTCTTTCAATTCATCAATTTATCTCACATTGGCTGAAATTCGACTACTCCCATCCAATCCAATTGTGATTATTTGTTTTAGATCTTAAAACAGCTCAACACAAAAATATTAACTGCGGTATTGAATACAAGCAGACAAAAAGGTCCTGTTGACACAGTCAACAATAAAACGAAGGTCATGCAAAAACAGCATAATTGCATGGCGTAATCACGATGGCACGTATTAATGGTCAGTAGGGCAGCAGCGTGATTACTTAGCAATAATGTTGTATTTAAGCAAACCAATTTTAAAAAATAAAGGCACTTGGAACAGAGTCGAAGGCAAGTCTGGTTATTTCTCCCCCCACCCGCGGTAAGGAGAATTAACAATTTAATCGAAATCACACAGGTCCAACGGAGGAAGTAAGTCTTGTGGCTTTTTTCAACTGCGGAGTGTTAAAGGGAATGCCTTTTCGACCATTTAGACTGGGGTACCAATCCAGTCTGGGCTGATTGCTACGATTTTCCAGAGCCTTGTATATAAGTTTGTGGGTCCTATTTCTGTTAAAGGCACAGGTGAGAATCAAACTAAACTGCTAGCTCACTCCAGCAATTTTCCTCTTGATCTGTGCTACCAGTTTAGGAGATGTGGTGTTTCAAGCAAGTACTTTGATAGCTGCCTACCAATACAAATGGCTATATCTTTCCAGGACGAGCTTAAAATGAATATAATGAGTGGGAGCCACCCAAAAGTGATATCTAATTCTGTCCGCTTGTTTTGCTGACCTAAAACGAATTCTCCGGTTGACTTCAAAGCCAGCTTCGCCACCCAAAACAAACGAAATACTGATGATACAACACAAAGAATGCATTTACTAGGGTGCAGCACTTATAACGTGAGCAAAAAATAGATGCGCTTGAGTTCAAAAATCATTCAAAGCAATTATGAGAAAACCAAAACAAAGAAGAGTAATTTAACAATTAAACACAAAAAGCACGCAAAAACAAAAACAAAGATTCTCAATAACAACATACCTCAGGTCTCCTCGGTGGAAGCTGGATTTGTGTATTTTTTGTTTGTTTTCAAAATTCAGTCAAATTTTCATTTCGATTTGGTGTTGGTTTTCCATTTTAAATATATTAATTTTTTTTTTCGTTCAATGTGTGTGTTGTAGTGGTATGTAGTTATTTTTTTAATTTCAAACAAAATTAAGAAAATCAACGTGAGACAGATAAAATTTTGTTTCATTCGCCACCGCACGTTTACACAACAACAGTTCAAATATACAAAAATAGCGTATAACAGTTGGACAGTTAGGTAGAGAATATAGAAGAGTAGAAGTAGAATTTTGATTTACGTGTTTGCAAATCAGCAACAAACAAGTTTTTAACATGAAAATAAAAAGAGAACAACAAATTAAAAAACAAAGAAAACAATAAAATACAGATGGGAATTTTGAATATAGATAAAGCGGGGGGAATTATATGTAATGTAACATAAGTAACATCAAATCGAGACAACAGGCAGACGGTGTGTGTCGCCGTCGTCTTACGTACCATTGGCTTGAAGATATTCTGCGAGTTGCGTTGCTGTTGTTGCGGTGTCTGTTGCTGTGATTGCGGCGATGAGCCAGATCCTTTCGGAGTTGGCGGCAGGGGACGATTGGCATGCTGTGGGGGATCTGGAACGACTATCAGCCGCTGTGGCAATGCCGGTCGTGACGGTGGACCCGGCTCTTCGATCTGTTGTCGTTGATCGCGCTGGAAAGAGTGAATATCATCGAGAATCGACAGAATTGCATCTGACTGGCTTACAGATTGTGGTTTCTGATTTCGATTAGCCTGTGGCTGTGGTTGTGGCTCATTCGCACCCACTCGTCCCTCTTGGATTTGTTGGAAGTTACGACGCAACGTGTCGCCACCTGGCGCCTGGATAATGGAACTTGGCTCACCGGCAATCTGTGGTTCTTCCTCATCGTTGTCCGAGCCAGAGTATCGATAGTCCTCGCGTTCCTTCTCTTGCTTTCGTTTCTTACAGCGATCAATGTGATCCTTTAGTTGTATTCGAACCTGTCGATCAGTCGGCTGATCTTTGATGAATGCATGCTTTAAGAGCTGATCTGTGTAAGGCCTCTGATGATAGTCTTTCACTAAAAGCAAACAAACAGACATGAGCTTAGAAAGCCACTTAACCGAAACCAACTCACCAAGAACCGTGTCAATAAATCCGTGAAATTTCTTTGCCCATTTCTTCGATTTGAGTCGCGGCGGTGAGTTACGTGGAATCAAGAACAATGCTCTCATTGGATGCAAGTCACATAGTGGCGGTTGTGATTCGGCCATTTCCAATGCTGTGATACCCAACGACCAGAGATCTGAGCGGTTGTCATATGTTGCTTCTGGATTCTCATCGCATGCAATGACCTCCGGTGCCATCCAATAGGGAGTGCCTAAAAAAAGAAACAGAATGTACCCAAGCATTCATAAATCAGTTTGTTACAGCGGTTTTTCTTACCAATAAATGTGTTCCGTCTGCCTATCGTTCGATCCAGTTGAGCTGATACACCGAAATCGACCAGCTTCACCTCGGCATTGTCTGTTAGTAGTACATTTTGTCCCTTGATGTCACGATGGATAACCTTATTCGAATGCAAGTAGCTGAGACCGCGCAAGATCTCGCGGCAAATGTATGCAATCCATTCCTCCTTGAGACTCTGTCCTTTTGTCGATTTAACCAAATCGGTGACAGAGCCAGCACCACAATACTCCATCACCAGCCACAGCTGGTCATCCTTGCCGGGTGGGGACTTCTTTATGAACGCCCCATAGTATGTTGCGATATTGCGATGATTTGAGTATTTCTTTAATACATTTATTTCCAATTTGATTTCCTCCTCCTCGTCTTCGGTAACGTCCATCACCTTAATGGCAGCCAATTGTCCAGTCTTTGTGTGTCGTCCCTGAAAGGACCAATAGAACGTTTTTAGTAAATCGAGTGCAAATTTGAACAGGTTAATATTGGGTCATTTGTGTCGCGCCTATAGTGAATAAGGAGACAAATTCCAATTATACACCATTTGAGGGTGGCGTTCACACAATTACAACAAGCGACAGAGGAACTATTTGGATGACAATTAGCCAGAAAATCAATTCATGACTTACAGGTGCTCATCCAGTGGTTTCTGACACTCAACGTGGTCATTACCGGCCAACGTTGATCTTTAAATTAAGACTGATCCACGGTGGCTCTCTAAAGTACTAGAGTACTAGAACTCCACTAGAACTCCATTCAATAGTATTGTTTGCGTCAAAAAGCATTTAATACTCAGCCTGTACTAAAATAATTTGCCGGTACTGTCCGATCCTAATCAGCAGTTCAACAATGAAAATGTAGTTTCTGCTAGAGTCGCATTTAATCAATGTTGCTCAACTGACTAATAAAGGACCGGGCCTTCTAGATCAGTCTAGATAAATAGCTGACGCTATTATTAGCCAACAAGTTTTCATGGACAGTCTCTCTGGATGACCAATCGTTGTGCCCCTGTTAAATCTAGCTGCGTATATAACAACAAAAGCAGCAGAAAATGCTACCAAAGACGAGCTAAATTCTTATATGGGGGCTTTAAACATTGATGCAATTTCTGTGCAGCTGTCACCATGCTTGGTAGCCCGCATATTTCTAATTTACGTACTCTACTTGTTCGTCCCCTAATCCGAGATGGAATGGTGACCACTGCGGGAGTACAAAAAATTATGCAACCATGAATTATCCCCTTTAAATAAAAGGGTTCCAGCAGAAATACCAAAGTACGTCCAAATTCCAAAGACTCTCACCGCGGATTAGTAAGAAAATGTGCAAAGAAAACCAGACCGCTTGTTATCAACTACCTCTTAGAACACAATTCAATTAGCACCATTCCAAAGGCAGTCCACTGACATCATAAAAATGTTTAACGTCTTGTTGGCGTAGCCATAATCTCATTAATTGATTTTGATGTTTTACGCTAATGTTTGTGGCATGTTGGCAGAGGAGAAAACTTCCGCTTCATTCCGATTAGGAAACTTAAAAGTTGCTCTAATAGGATGCAATTTCGAGTTGATACAGCTTTTTTATGAGTGCAATTGTATTTTTTGTTCGCAAAGCAAATAGCTTCGGACTCTTGAATGTTGTTACTGATACGAGGCTGCATTAGTAGCCAAAGCGCGTAGATGTGGGTCGTAAACAAAGTCCGCACAATTTACGCTATGCACTTGTGCAGATAGTAATATACTAATGTGTGATTTCCTTTTTGCAGTTCAGAGCTGGGTACGCGCACTCAAGTTGATTTAAATTGTATGGAACTGCGGTTCTTAAGCTCGCATTGAGCAGATAGCGTGGGAAGTTGTTACAATGATAAATTGTACTGCATATAGTGATTGTGGTTAGTAGGTAGGGTATTTTTTGAAAACATTTTATGAATACGATTATTTTTTTGGGTAGCCTTGGACTACGATCAATTCAGGAATTTCTTCAGGTGATTGCGGAGGTATTTAAATATAGAAAGTGGAAGGGGCAGTGTTTCGGGTATAGGTTCTTTATAGATCGGCAGTGGGCATATGAGCTACGCTTACAAGCTGAAGCTAAGAACTCGGCCGCAGACCAGAGCCTGTATAAAAGGTAAACATTTCAGAGCTTATAAGGAGATCTCAGACTAAATGGGTTTTCAAGGCAACCATACCCCCAAGAAGTCAAACAAGGCTCTAGTATTAGACGTGCCCGGAGGTCTTTTGTACGTACGTACCAAGAAACACAAATATCCGATTAATAATGGACATGGCGTAGTTTATATTAAAGATTGAACTTAACAAATTCTTGCGTCACGATATTCACATATATTCTCTGCAGCCATTCGAAAGTTGAAATCAGAAAGAGCATTCGGAAATTATGCGCTTGTAGTCTTAAGTGGACAACATTTTCGTTTGGACTATAGGTAATTCCTCAAACGTAAGAACTAGATTGGTCGGTAACATCTCTTTTTTTGCAGTCGAAAAGTCAACTCAGTACTCAGGACACCCTTCCGTGATAAAAAAAACTGTCCACTTGATGAACTTAGGCCAACGAAAGTTCAGACAAACGATGGCTGCTTACTGTTAGATTAAGTAGACAGAATTTTGAAAGTCTCCATTCTTTTGATTATTTTTACATAAAAGCTATCAGGTTATATTTGAATATTTGAATGTTCATTAAATACTATTTCCTGGATGATTTTTCACAAGTATCGTCGGATTTCGTAGCATTTGTGGAATCTGAACAGTATGTTGCTTGTGATGACTCTAGAGGTCTACCTGGACTGACCCCTTACTGGCATTCGAAGCACATCGAAACCGTCTGCTAATATTTCCATAAGATCTCCTTCGACTGTTCTAAATGCATCATTTACCCATATGTACTTAAAAAGCTCATGGAAAACTGTAAAATTCAAATAGAATTTTCTTCCAAAAATAAATTATTTACCCTTCAAATGTTCACAGAGCTAAATAAATAAACACCACCGTGTGCATGTATGCAGCCAGCCTCTGCTTACATAAATGCACTCCTGTTGTTGTACATGTGAGAAAAAAAAAATGAAAATATCACTTTACACAAACGGGGGGCTGTCCAAAAAGTAAACAACTTGAAAGGCGCATACAGAATTTTGTTGCCGCTACAACTAGTGCTGCGCTACTGCTTGCATTACAAAATTAATTCACCTCGTAGTCGTTGTCGTCGCTGCGCTGCCTCCTTTGCCTCGTTCACTTTGGCAACAAGTTCGACACCATTTTCGTCATTTCATTGTTTATAAAGGAATTTCATCCAGAGAGTGAGAAAATTCCATTTCTGTCGTAGATATGTTAATTAACGCCGCGCCCGGGCCACCCCACACCGTAAGCGCACAATCACGTTGAGTGATGCAGCGCCAGCCGCCATCATGCCCTCCGCCAACTACTACTGTGAAATGAGTACTTTTGCTTTAAGTAAACTCGGTACGACACGACTACAGGTACTCTCAATGTTGAAATTGCCATTTATGTAACTCAAATTGGGAGACTGATGGCGATGAGCATGAGCTTGTGCTGCGTACATCTACACACAGCACAGGATCTCTCACTTAATTGCATATAGAATATTATAGCTAACAACTGCAACGGTTTTAATTAATTGACTCAAATTAAAGTGAGAAATTGAGAAATTTAGCCTTGAGGTGAACAAATTTTCCCAGTACGCGCGCACCCGAGCTACATACAGCACAAATGTGGATCACAGTTTGGCATTGTGCACAAGGAAAAGTCGCGCATTACAAATTCACAGGCAATACAGAAGGCAAAAACGACGTGAATGAAGTTTTTCAACTCGACACTAGCATGCTACACATTTAGAATTATTATTTCAACTCACACAATGGGTGGAATCTCCCCAGCAGCAGCGGTGTAGGCCATAATGGTGAGGAGAAATGACTTTTTGAAACAAACTAGCATGCACGTTGCACATCTTGTTAAATTTTATTTTACAATGCCAACCAATCTCTCACCCTCCCCGGCAGTCCTTCAGAGCAGCGTTTGAATTTGAATTGCGAACAAGAGATTAGATTAGCACGGGATCCGTGTGGGACGGTCGGGATATTAGCAACACTTTGGCGCTATGAGTTAAGGCAAATCCGGTTTTTTGTTGAAGTGAACCAAACATTAACACCCTGACGCAGTCAAGGTCGAAACGGGACACGAAGAGGCTTATAAATTGTAGTTGGTGCTGTTTCAATGAGACTCAAAAAAAAAAGACAGCATTTAGGAGTATGCGGTTTACATCTAGAGTGCAGACTGAGCCGTAAATACGACGAAGGGAATGAATAGTCTTTTGTGCCCTTTATAGGAGAACGATCTTCTTCAAGGAACAATTGGTTTCGAATGCGATAAGAAAATCATCTGACCTATCCAGAAAGTAGATAATCAACTTACTAGTTTAAGACACTTGTGGCACGAAGTTGGGTGACGTACCTGTCACCGATTATTATAAAGGGTTTTCCAATAAGAGGTGTTATTTTGGTATTCAAAGAAATATGCCATTTTTTGAGATAAATGATCGGATGTTTACTTCATAATAAATAGGAAGGTATGCCGTTAATAATGAAAAACAATATCAGCCAAATGGCCACCACGAGCACGCATACAGGACCATATCCTTTTCATGAAATTTTCCATAACCAAATCGCAAAGTGGCTGCCCTATGTCCTCGATAGCCTCACGAAATACTTTGTAATGACGTTTGTGGAATGCCCAATTCCAAAGAACGACGAGGAATGGACAAACCTGGGTTTTCTTCAACACTTTGGGCTGCAGCAGCAATATTCTCAGTTGTTCTTGAGCGACGTGCACGGGTTTTATTCTTCACATCACTAACTTGTCCCAACAGCTCGAATTTTTCCACCAACTTCTGTATTGCGGTCCGACAAGGTGCTTCACGACGACCAAAAAATGCTTTAGTTTTGCGAACTGTGACTGCAAGATTTTCACCATTTTTGTAGTGAATTTTAATAATTTCAACGCGTTGTTGAAGCGTGTATCGTTCCATTTTTAGTAATGACGTAGTTTCTACTTGTCAAATGTCAGAGAATAAAAGCTTCAAAAGTGACAGCTACCGAAATAGCGGGTCATTCACAATAACACCTCTCATTCGAAACCCTTTATATGCAGCCAACCAAATTCTAAAACCCTTCCTCGACTGACGAACTTTCATATTTTGTAGTGATTTTGTGCAACTTTAGTAGGCAAACAGTATCTGCTTCAAAACAAAGCCCAATTCACCTATAAAAGGGGATATTACATCATGTCTATAGACCTGTCAAAAAAAAAAAAAATCCAATGCTCTGAACGCACTCACAGTATTTGTGACTTTTCAAGAGAAAAGAGCTGATAACTTTTTTAACATTAGAAATGCGGCTATTCCATTTTAGAAGACAAGTTAAAATTGTGTAGGTCCATCAATAGCCAAATCCATAGACTCCGACGTGTCCGTTCCGTCAACTTTAACGCATTCAATGCGAGGAACATTTTCATAAAGTCCGTCGCACACATATTTGGAGAATTCACAGGCAATATTTGTGATTAAACTGTCATCATTGGTTCAAAGTTTCAGTTCATTTAATAGTTACAGTTAACAGTTACAGTAACCATGCATGCATGCATACGCTATCCATCTGTCAGTTGCATACGTTGCCGCAAAGGACCCGACAGATTCTATGAGTTGGGCTCTTAACTTCCCCGATTTCATGTAAGCACTTTCTCTTTTTCGAACGATTTCAAAAAGAATGTCATAGAAGTCAAGCCAAGAAAACGCTCTGATCTGTCAGTTGATTTGATAAATCACATAATGCAAACTCGTATGGAAAGTCATACAACTTGCGTTTAGTGGTGTAAACTGACCTTAAGTTGTTTCTCCTTTTTGTTGAATAAATTCGAATGTAACAAGCACAATTCAGACTTAAATTTGACACAAGCTCACGACTTTCTTTAATATGGGCGCGTTCAATGAACTACTCCCAAGGTGACTAGCGGCATTTGAGCTTTGAAATTTCTTCATTTCTTATAAAATTCACACTTTATTGGTACAGTTGCAGTGAATTTTGGGAAAAAAAAAGGAAAAATAAGCGCATAAAATACCGATAACAAAAATTAAAAGTCAAGACAAATTTAGGAAAAGTCAAAAAGTCAAAGGAAAACCGGAAGTGTAACCAAAACAATGTATTACGATTTGCGCTGGCGCTATAATACAGGCTATTTTTCAATTAAGCGCATTACTTACTAGCTGTCAATAAAACCCCAATTCTTAGTACACAAGGAACGATCAAAAACCAAACACCGCATTGTTGCCTATTCCATATCCGTCACCAAACGAACCGACAATTTAACTGTCATTTGCAAAAGCTACGCATAGTTCACATCGGCGAAATTATTACACCCTGTAAATATTTGCTTTCCACGATTTATTGCCTGATAATAATCTATGGCAACACACTAATAAAATCAGATAAGACATAACATAGTCTCATTAAGTCGGTCACTTGATAAATACGACGTGTGACAAATTATTTAACCGCGCATATCGTTCCATTCAGAGTGCGACCCCTTATTATCTGGATTACATGCCACTCAAGCCAATCATGTTAAATGCATCATTATCCAAACAAAAACGAAATACATAAACTAAAGTTTCCCCACAAAATCGTTTACAAAACTATTAACGCCGTCGTCATCATAAAATTTGGTAAAACAAAATTCTGGATGGTGTGGAGAAACGCCTGCGCCACAATATATTGCACGCTTTCGTTTAACAAATTACACGGCAATTTAGGGAAATTCGAAAACAAATTCATTTTAATTTGTAGCGGAAACGAGTTTGTTCTCCCCCGAAATGGAAAAATACACAAAAATGTATTCTCTAATCCCGATTCCCGAGCACCCTATAGTTTTTCCCCCGGAATTATCGAAAACAAATGCCAACCAGACACAGTCGGAGAGAGGGCGCTGTCGTTACAAAAAAATAACAAGAGGGGAGACATTTATCGGCGTCGTCGTCGACGTTGTTGTTAAATGGTAATGAAAATTCACTTGTAGAATAGCAATTGATGTTTGACGGCGGTGGCGGCATCTGTCTGTGGTGGTGACCTGCCTCAATTACCCCAGAAGCGCCACACGATCGGCAAGCGGTGGCGCACAGATTGTCATTACATCCCATTGCACAGAGAAAATATATCACACGGAAAGCGTCGCTCGAATTGGCAGTGGCACTGCCACTGACAACTGGCACGACAATCATTCGCCATGATCTGATGTACAACGTACATGTCCCGTCTCTAGAGGTGCTTTGATTCGTTTTGTCCAATTGTGTCATTGAAGCATCACATTACCGCAAACAGTGACTCAACTTGGAATGTGAATGTAGGTGCATTCCAACTTTTTCAATTCTTTTGTTGCAAACGTCTAATTGTATGCGCGCCACGATGATGGCGGCGAGATAACTGTTTGGGTGACGTCTAATGGGTTCTCATGGTCAAAAATATGTATTAAGTATTAAAACGATTTTTCTTCTTCCATTACTTTGATTACTTCCTAGAACGTTTTTAGTGTTTAGTTTATGTCTTCCGTTTTTTGATAGATATATCTACACAAAACCCACAGCGGTTGGTGGAAGCGTTCGTTAAAGTCAAGTGACAGCTGGATGGCGTGTTTGCATTTTAATCGTTAATTTCCAAGTGTGGATGAAGCTTTTTCGGCGGTTTTTTTCTTTCATATTATTAAAAATTCGTATTCAAGGGTGCAGCTCGGTTTATTGGTTTTGGGTATTGTTAGGCATGTTTGCGCGCGGTTGATGTCTTTTGCAAGATGGCTTTTTATTTACAAATCGGATAACCTAATGGCAAAGCATTACCGCAATTTTTTTTTGGATATGTGCTGTCAGTTTATGGATTTGTTTCTGACGGTCGTCTCTAATGCCATCTGTACTTTTGTCCATGAAGAGTTTTATTCGAAAGTGTAGTTAATGATTAGCTTGCTTCAAGTACAACGTTTTTCATATAGGGGTTTTGATCGTTTTACTCTTACGTATGTCAGTGTTACCTCACAAAAAAAAAAACCAGAGTCTTTATGGCGTATTACTCTCCAAGCAGTGTGTAAACTACTTTGAGAAGTTCTTGCGCTAGTTTTCAATAAACAGTTTTTCTTTTCTTAAAGTTGGTAGACGTAAGATTTATTATCTTTAAAATTGTAGTCTCATTCATAGATGGCGGTGGCGTAGATAAGGAGAAACTTATTTTAATTGATTGCAAATTGAAGTGCGCTTTGCCCGTTTTGACGTGCTTTTGTTGAGAGCTGTCTAAATGGGAAAATATGTAACTGACTGGTTGATATAACTTTCTTGCTTCCATTCCTCGCAAACAGAGTAAGAATTGAAAGTAAAGACAAATCAAGAAAACTTTTCGAGCCACTTTTGTCACTGTTTTTGACAGTTTTGGCCCAATTGTTGAGAGTAGCTACGAGCTGGATTGGGAAATTTTATACATCCACGTCAGAGTGCTGATGAATTGAAAACCGTTCGTTTCCACGAATTACTTCAATTGTGAAAGCCACATTACTTAAAATACACTGTTGGCCACCTACCCAATATCACTCTCTTGGACTCAATTTTTTATCTGAGAGATAGCTGCTGTGTTTGATAAGATAATTCAGCACACGTTGTTATTAGTAATAGTTTAGAAAAAGGTTTCTTTATTAAAATGAGCTAATTACATCTGAAAAACAAAGAACTGCATTTCTAAAGTGATAGATTACAGTGCTGCCAATTCTAATAGAATTCAGGTCTTAACAAAATCTAGGTGTACAAAATGGCCGAATGGTATTTATATCATTTGTCAAAGTAACAATGTGCATGTGGATCTGTATGCAGGTGACATGTGCGTTCATAAACATTTTAAGTTGTGTTCTATTTTGCAACACGTTTCCAATATGTTTTTCTTGATTGTAATGCCACAAACTGAACTGAATTGAACCCGAATCTGAGTGGAAAACGCATTTCTAACAAATGCTGGAATGAGTGGAATGCATTTTTTAAATTTTTTGTCATAAAACCAATGACATACTTTCAAAACGATTTTCATTTCCTTAACGTGACAGATCTGCGCCGACTTAAAATTCTAACCAACAATTTGCTTGTCAAAATCTCAGAAAATATCAGGAACCTGAGAACATATTCTTAAAGTAAGATTCCTCACCGTCAGAAAAGGGTTTATAAAAAAAAAAGAGCTTCAGAGGGCGCCACGGTTGCAATTTGCTTTGAACGCACAAAATGATGAGCTTGAAGCGTCCATTACTCACAGAGATACCCGTCACCACAATAACTTTTCCATCAATTAACGCCTTCCTCTGTCTATGTTTGTTTCCAATTCAATATAATTCTGATAAGCAACTACAGTGATTCACAACCTGAAAAAAGACCTCGTAACTTGAAAAAACCACAACGCCATTTCCCAGAAATGCCATTTGCCATTTAATTTTAGTTTTAGGATATGACAAATAAGCATTTCTACGACAATTGGATAACCATAAAGTGCGATAAGAATAAATATTTAAAAAATTAACGACAAAACTAGTATATCCAGCGTTTAGGTATAGAAATTGTTTACACGTAACGCAAGTGTGACGACCAAAACCCTCCACATTTACAGTCACCACCGCCGAGTGCGCATAATGATTCATCTCGACAAGTGGTCATTGAACGCGGAGGTGTGATTTAAAGCTTATATAAGAACCAGCCAGCAGCAGATTGCTTTTGATTCCCCAAAGCCACTTGACCCGATTTGTCAAACGTATACATGTGTTGCTCCTCGACAAGTGAAAAGTGATTCAGTTGCTGCGTAAGGAAAAATAGTATGCTAAACACTTGTTCCAAATTTTGAAAACAAAAAAAAATGCGATTATCATTCCCACAAACAAAGAAAACCCACAAAACAACAGATGGTTACAAAGTATCTGAAGCGATTAGGTTCAATGTCTGTCTTAAAATTTACATTGCCACCGGCACGGCGCGCGGCCCACCGCTGTTGGTTTGGCTGGTTGCTGCCGACGTCGTCGTCGACGAAAACTGCCTTTAGCCGACAGCATTTGTTCAACAAGCGTCAGGTGTGTGTGTACCCCAGCGTACGTGTGATGAATTTCTAACGAGGATTAGATTTGTTTTTTTTTTTGTTTAACCATTTCAAGGTGATTGGCAATGATTTGTGTTCGGGCTGCAATATGTACAAAAATCCGAAACAGAAATAAAAATAAAAATAGGTTTTCCTCTTCGTCGTCGTTGTCGTTGAATTCAAAACGAGTTTACTCGCTAAATAAAAAATAATTTATGAATAAGTGCATAAAAATTCCCTGATAAGACCCAGGCAAACCGGTTGAAGTTTGCGCAAAATAAAAACAACGGCGGCGGCGATGGCGACAATTCGCGATGCTGGCTGTGTTCCGCTCAACTCGTAAAGCGAGCTCTATAAAAGAGAATTTTTATTACTCACCGGGTGAGTGGGTATTCTGCACACAGGTAGCTATGCCGAGATACCGACAACGGCGACGACGACAACGAACGGTCTTAGCGGATTCGATCACATCATATTGGGATCTTAAGCTCGACTTGAAGTTGAAAACCAGAGGATTAACAGTCATAGGTGGGATTTGTTGTTGCTGTTGTTGCTGTTGTTGTTTTACTTTTGGTTTTCGTCGTTTCTGGGACAAATTACTTCCCGGAATGGTGGTGAAAGTATACAAACGACAAGGTTCCATCTTTAAATCTGCTGTTAATGATTAACGGTGTCAAAGTGGCAACGCTGACGCACATGCAGTTTATTTATTGCGCTGCATTTGAAACAGTTTCTCAAAATTGGTGAATCTGTTTCTTAAAATTGTAAGACGAGCGTGTGATTTGTAGCCTGAGCTGGAAGCGAAGAATGTTTGCACTTTGCTTACTCATTTCAGTTTGGTGTGTCGTGTATTTCGAGAAAACAACATACTCCACTGGGAAGAGTATGAGTAAATATTTGAGGACTTACGTGACTTTTTGGCGCTGCTTTTTATGCTGCAACGCTGCAAGGTGCTAATCAACTTTTAGGTATCGTCTGCTGCGGAGATTCTGAGAGCGCCACTCAAATGAAGAAATTTAGTTTGTAAAGTGAACTATTAAAAGCTTTCTAGTCCCATTGAGCCTCAAATTGGAGACCGCAGAGCATATTAGTCCGACTTCGGTTTGGACACGACAAAAAAATGTAGTAAACTTCTTGTAGAACTTCTCGATGCAAAATAAACTCGTAAATCAGGGAAATTTCGGTGAATGTTGACAGCCAATCGATTCAGCTCTCCCTTTTCAGCTGATTAACATAAAATACGGCCCTGCCAAAACAATCTTCCAAGAAGATGGAGTCTCTATCTCGAATGAAACTGTGGAAATACTACGGCTTGCGACAAAGAAGAGAAAAGAGGACAAGAAGACTCGAAAGATCGACAAAAATCTTCGCTAACAACAGCAAAAATGTCAACCTCTCTGTTGTATTTAATAATTCACGTGGTCTGGTGCTCATCGCTCAGTTAGGGCAAATAGTATTTGCTGTAGGTACCGTTCACTCCCTGACAGGAAAAAAGTGAATCTTTGTCCAGGCGAAACAAATAAGTAGTAAAAATGTCTAAAAAGTCACGCCTGCACCTTTATTTGAGAACTCTTATGCCTCCATTCAGAAAATTGCATCGAAATTGTGATATTTGACAGGTCATAAGAGAAGTCAAATGCTTTCTCAAAACAGCGTAAATTTGGCTTTACATATTTATGGGTACACCGGACAGTATGTTCGAATGAGAAGCTTTAATTTCCATCGCGAGCAACTGTTCCGATAGCCCAAAATCTATCAATTCGATTTTTACATGTGTGTTTTTAACAAACGTCAGAACAACCGACGCAAATATTGCGCTTATGCAGCTCCTTTCCAGCTAGGGATGCCAGACGTCCCCCTTTAGGGGGGACAGTCCCCCTTTTTCATACAAAAATGCTGTTTGTCCCCCTAATACAAACCACTGTCCCCCTTATTAAGTCAAAATTCAATAAAAGAAAACATTCAATTGAAAACTTTGAAAATACTTCCTTTTAATATTTTTAACAAGATTCTCTGTGAACACATCCATTTGAAGTGCAAGAAAACTTTCAAAGCTGAATGCATCCACTCATGAACTACATCTCACTTCACGTGCTAAAGTTTTTCTCCCGTACGTTTTTGTTTTGTACTGTTATCTGTCTCGCTGTCAGTTTTTGTTTCTCATTATTTTTTTTTAGTTGAATACTTATTTATTTACTTTTGTTTCTCTTAAATAAAGTACATATGTACATAAATAATTTTGATGCATTTTTCCTAATATGTAGAAATAAAGTAAAATTATGTACCTACGTATATGTAGGCAAGTATGTACACCTTCCATTCTTCCCAAAAATAGAAACTCACATAAACGAGTGGTTGCGAGAAGCTAGGCCTAGGGCGTCTACCGCCTGTTGCGCCACCTATTTATCTTATGAAACTTATTTTTATTTCACATTTTTTTGACTCTGGTGTTCAAAAATAAAAAAAATATTGTCCCCCTTATTGAACACTTGTCCCCCTAGAAAACTCACGATGTCCCCCTTTTCGTATTTTTTAATCTGGCAACCCTATTTCCAGCGTTGATAGCTTCCTAAAACCACACCCAAAAATATGCGCACAAGCACCTCTTTTACAGCCCTGCAATTGATATTTGTCAAATTTGACTTATTTTAGGTTAGTTCAGTTTGTATGAATCTTGTTTCTTGTATTTGGTAGACGAAATAAATAAATAAAATAAATATTTCCGGTAAATTTCCCTCGTCTTTTAAATGAAACCACTTCATATCGAAAAATCGTCCGTCAACTTTGGTCTTCCTAAATGTGCGCGCATGCACGCAACAAATTCCTTGCATCAATCATAATCGTTAAGCGAACAACAAATAAACAACTTCGAGTAGATCAACGTGTTCCGGTTTTATTTTGTCAGCCATTGATGGCTCTATATGAGATCTTATCGACCAGACCATATTTGGGCAGAATTCGTTGCATAATTGATTATACCGTTTTGACTACGTCCCTCATGCCTAATGTATTCCCGATCTTAAACTATAATGACTGACATTTATGTGGATATCTCAGATGACATTGTGTTTAACATTTGGAAAATATTAAAGCAAATATATGCACTGCGGATGACAATGGAATTGTCTGTTGACGCCAACACGAATCTGAGGTGTTTGCATATATTATGTGACGCTTATGCATCTGGAACGCGACATTAATTGTCTTCTTAAGTTATCAAATTTACAATGGACACTTTGAAATAACGATAGCTTTGGGGCAGCAACATGTCTTTAAATGTCTAATCGTCAACCACCGCGTTTCGATATTTCCTGGCCAGCCTCTTTGATCATTGCGACAGATGATGTATTTACATTTATTTCTGACGCAAGCCCAACCCCGCATACTCGCTGACAAAGTGTGTTTGTTGCTTACCAAAATCAATAAACTATAACGGATTTAGTTACTTAAATTGAAAATGCTAGATTTGCACAAAACGTATATGTGTGGGCAAACAATTTTCGGAGTCGCCGTCTGTCCTCTGGTGGAGGTACTTCCTCACCGAATCGAAGTGGTTTTCAGTATATACGTGCAGAGAGACCGAGAGAGATAAGATAAGCGACGCGATCACAACAAACAGTAGGAAATCAAAATAAACAGCATTGGGACATAGAGTTCCTTCGCTTCCTTCCTTCCCTTCGTCAAATGAATGACTTATCGCAATTGTGAACGATGACAGTTCGGTAGATTACGATACAAAAAAAGTCCCTTATGAAAAATAATCACGAACAAAGGAATCGATTTGCACAATATCTAAATGTCTGTGTCTGGACTCTTCGGTAACTAGCGTATGTCGGCCGTTGGACATTTTGTCCTATCGGCGGATCGGATCTCATTAAAACGGAAGTAGGAGGAAATTGGGTTCGGTTGTGAATGAGAATAAAAACTAGTATATGCTTGCTACAAATCGGACAGCTTGAGGTTGAGGTAGTAAAGGACTTTAAGCCTTACTTATTGGAAAGCTCACAATTGGAAAAAGTGAAAACGTATTTAAAGGTGGACTCTTTAAAATTAAGGTCGAAACAGAAAATTGTTACCAGCTTCTGCCTTCCTTCTCTCTGACCTCAGAAAAGTACAAACCCGTCGTCTAGGATAGAACGTGTAGAAAACAGCGTTCCGGTCCAGAAAGTCTTTGAAACCAACCCAGTAGAACAAAATATTTTCCTAAAGTGATTTATTCCAAGTAAAGTAGACTTTAAACAACTTTGAGTCTAAAACTAGAAGCATTCAGCTAAAGATCGGTGAAATCGAGAAGACTAAGGCACCACCAAGGTGAGTAGAACATTTTTTCTGACAGATGGATAATTTCTGACACCAGCGTGGATAACATAACAAAAAAAAAAAATATATGCGGCGAAAATTCTTCCGAACTCCAATAAAATAACATCCCTGGTTAATTTTTGACAGCTCACATTTCTATTAGGTATTTTAATTATATATTAATAACACATTGTTTCCAATCCAGTTTTGTGTCGAGTAACTTTAATAATTATCCTCGGTTTGTTTACTGACAAAATTGTGTAAAGTGTCAACAGATGTTCCAGCAATGGTAGTCGGATAATAAAACGCATATCATCATATAAATAAAATTGGTGTAGTTCTGTTCGACTAAGATTGAATGTGACTGCATGTCTTTAAATGCAAAAATCTTAGAAACTATTGAATATATTCTGATGCATTATTATCAGTCCTATAGAGGATAAATAGGCCCACAATATCCACTTTGTTTCAACTCTATATCGCTATAAATTCCGGAAAAAAATTGACAAGAGTAATTTATTTTATCGTTTGGTTTCGCTTTTTTCTTTGTCACGCTTTCCGTTCGAAAATACTGGGAGCATTTAAATATAGTAAACACCAGCTTATAGAGGACATCTGCGGTTACATTTTAGGATATCCATGAATTCAATAACTTAAAAAGTTTTTAAATAAATAGGAAAAATTTGAAACATTTGTACTATTTTCACCTGGGTGAGTGGATATGCATTTCATTCTCAAATCAAACACACTAACCGCGCAATATATTCACATCTCTTTTAACCTTATTTTATTCCTGTGGCGGAGAGGGAGACAGACAGTATGCTGTTTGGTTTGCTAAGAAAAAAAAAACAAATAAAAGAAATGTCAAATATGTAGGAAAAATATGTTTACCTCTGTTTTGCTTACAAAAAAAAAATTCCATGAAAGAAATATCAGATAGGTATAGCTTTCAGTGATACCAGATCGTGGGTAATTACCCATTTCGTTTTTTATAGAGTAGAGTTTTTAAATAGCGTTTTTAACAGCCCATGGCCTCAATGCTCATAAAATGGTATTAAAAGTTGGAGTTCCCATAACATAAGCAACATAATGCTTGACATGAGGCTTTAATTTTAACTGGGTGTGGTAAAGGAGATGCGGTGTTTATACCAAGAATACAAATAATTCACAGTAATTATTCATTTCAGTTTAAGCCTATTCGATTGCCTATTAATGTTTGTTTTGAAATGACAATCCATAAGTCACAGGATCAAACTTTAAGAAATGCGGGAGTTGATTTAAGCAATAATTGCTTCAAGCACGGGCAGTAATATGTAAAGTGCTCCAGGGTAAGTAATGCAGCAAATATCACTATCTTAGTCGATAGAAACAAAACAGCCAAAAAAATTTGTCCCCAACAAGACAGCAAATTTCTTAATTTTCTTTCCATCAACTGTTCTGAAACCAAATTTTACACGGGCGAAGCCGGGTGGGTACAGCTAGTAATATATATAAATATAAAAAAATTGAGTTTGATGTCCTTCTTCAAAGATTAGTCGCAACGGTTTCCGTTTTCTTTATTAGATTATATGGCACCTTCAATCAAACGTCACGATACGTAAAAATGAATTTTCAAACCAACGTTCAATGAATTCATGTCACAAAACCATTCAAAGCTACTTCGCCCATATGGAACTTATGAAAAGACCTTGAAGCAAAAGTTTAACACGTCTATTTTAGCCGTGACACTTACAATCTCTATGTTGACTTTGTCAAAAGCAAATTGCATCATCATTCATCATTCACTCACATTCCATTGCGCACATTTGTTATCGCCATTTATGGGCAAATTATCTACACAAGTATTTGGAATGCAATATCAAAACTCAAGCCCGAACAGTCGTCTTTTGAAATCTAGTAGGTACACGAGCGCATTACCTTCATAAATAAATTGAAAAAAAAATATATATATTTATTCGTTCATATTAAGAAAAGACAAATATTTAATTAACGGGAAATGATTCAACATCCGATAAGAATGACGAAATTATCCACTTAATTGTCCTCGTTCGGAGAGTCGTTGTCTCTGTCCTGAAAGATATACCTATTCGATTTGTTTGCGCGCACTTGATAAACAAGTTCGTGAGCAAACGATATAATTCATAAGACAACTTTCGAAATCCATCGGCAGCGATGTGAGCGCGCGCTCGCGCAACCACGATAACAGACAAATTTCAATTCGTAATTTATTCCAGATAAAAACTGAACTGTGTGTTTACCGCTCTTACTCATGCAGACTCGTTCAATTACCGGTGCGGAATATACCTAAAGATCATCAAACCAAAACACTTCATCGAGCAATCAGCTATTATCTCTAAAATAAGTTTTTATACACGGTGTACGTATATTGCCAGCTTTAACTGTGAAAAGGAAAAAAAAAACATTCAAGTTTGCAAGTTGAATTGAATCAGATATCGAGGGAGAGTCCCCCATTTGTTTTTTTGTTGCCTGATATACTGGAGCTATATTTAGGATAATTAATTTGGTAATTAATTATGTTGCGATCTTTCGTAATTTGCCTGGGAACGGTTGACATTTTAGCGGAAAGGAGTGAGCGCACAGAGTTCCTGAAAGTTTGTCGCTTAGTCGTTCGGCGGAGATGACTAATTTATTTTTAATTAGTCTTGCGCATGACTTGTTTTGTTTCTGTAGCTTCTTTTCGTGCAACTTTGATAAAGAATTAATCACCCCTATCGAGGTATCCGTTCGGAAAAAATTTCGATACGAAAGTCAAATCTGATCGGAACCCAAAATGCGTTCGAAGTATCCGTTTCGGAGCAAAATAAATTAAGCATATAAACGCGTTCATTTCACATTAAAATATTCCGCAGCAATTAGTTGTCGGAGAGCTTCGGAAAAAATGTGCCGTGTAGCTGTCAAAAGTAAGTAGAATAACGAGGTTCCACGCGACAAGGTGCGTTATATGTCATCGGAGAATTTGTATCGGAACGGATATCTCGAATGGAATTTCTCCGAATTCGGACAAATCGGAGAAAATTCCATTTCGAACGGATACCTCGATTGGGCCAATGTTTGACTAATGGCCTAAGAACACATTCTGTGGCTGTGTTCAAAGAGTTTGGTTTCTCTGCAAACCGAAGAACTTAAGTTTTATTTGGAGATAATCAAAGTCATTTAGTCGTAGCAATAAAGTTTAGCTGCTGTGGACAAAAATAAGATCTGACGAACTTAATGGAAGGTTCATTTATGAAGGTCTGCAGACAGTTGTGATTTGGGGCTGAAAAATGTCTTTCACTTTCTTGAGCTTTTTTTATGTTAATTTGAGGAAACTTTGAAATTGAAGATTTTTCTGCAGTTATTCGAAACGCCTCGAAAATCGACATTTTGAAAGCAAATATTGATTTGCGCTATTACTGCATTGCCTGGCAAATATGCAAATAAAGCCCTAGTAAAGGACGTGTGTAAAAACGCGGAATAATTTTACACCACTGTTAAATACTTAATGTAAGTTTTTGTAATATAACACATGGTCAACACTTTTATGGAATATTGTTATCGTTGAATTAGGAAACAAATGTTATCGATGCGTGACAGATGACTGGAACCACGTTTAAGTTATACTGCAAGCTCCCTCTTTTGAAGCCAACCTCCACCGAGGTAAGTCGATTGTAAAAACTAAAACGGTCTTGCGTTTTCATTTCCCACAAACACAACAACCACGAGCTATTTTTTGACGTTTACAAGATGGTGGTACGATTTTGTGTGATTTCTGTTCGAATTGGATTAAATTCGGACATCCAACAGGCATGGGATGCTTTTTTCTAACAGTGACAGTTGCTTTATTGACAACCCTCTATTGCTAACTTGAACTTTTCTCAGTAAATTATGCATATTTGATACCTATACTTCAAGAAAAACAACTGTCAAGCGAATATAAAGAAAACAAACAGCATATCTATTTATTTATAATATTTTCGAACATAAAACCAAATTTATTATTGTTTCTGGCGTTAGAGGTGTTCCCAAATCAAGCATATGGTGTGTTTTCTGTTTAGCGGTCGATGGAACGCGGCCAATTGTTGTGCAATAAGAGCATTCTTACAGACGAGCTGTCACTTTACAACAAATGTGCCGTAAAAAAACATCTGTTCTTTGGATATGAAGAATTCCAGGCGCTTATTTTTTTTTTTTTAATGGTGAGCTCTCTTTTTTAAGAAAATTGAAAATTATGAACATATTTCTGCTATTTTTATGTTTTTTTTTTTTTTCAAACAAGTGACTTAAGATGTAACAGACAGGTATAATTTTGTTCTTTAAACCCTGTTACTAATTTCCTGCTGAAGAACAGACTTTAGCGTACGACTAGACACGGGCTTTTTAAAAATGGAAACCCTCTCTGTATGCTTGACAGTTCTCAAGTGGTTTGTCCAGAAAAAAACAAAAGCAGAATAGATCAATTGGAGTTGTGATTTGTTCAACAAGTAGTTTTAAAAGCACACCTTGTTCAAAAATCTATACCCCATTGATCAGCTGCCTTTGATTTTGATTTCCTATTTAATGAGGTGTGTTTGTTTGCATAATTTTTTTCGGACCGTTGACATAAAGCAAGATGCAGTTGCTACGTCGTTACCACCGTTTCATTTGTTTTTTGATTTCACACTTCCAAGGTATTTAGGCAGGTACCTACCTATAGAATGAAAGTTATAATTCGCTTGCTGACGACTTGACATAAGAGAGTCCAAACAAATCTTTCCTAAAACCACATTTACCAACTGACCATTGTTACTATTGACATTTAAAATAAAATATGGTACCAAATACAAATACCTATATCTCTGTTGGCAAAAGCAAAAAACCATTAACATATTTCCAAAAACGAAGACAAAGTAGGTGAACGCAATTAATTATTTTTTATTTAGCTCAATTCGAGTGGATGAGATTCGTTTAAAGTTTCAACCCAAATCAACTGTCATCCAGTAATAAAAAATGTTTTGTTGCTTCTCTTCTTCTTTTCCTTAGTTATACATATGAAGAGAAAGAAAAAAAAATACCTACCTACCTACTTATAGTTCGCATTATTTTCTCAAATTTAATATGAAAATTGCTTTGCAACCGTGGTGTGTCAAAAACAAAAAACCTTTTTGGCAAACTTGCCAACCACATAAAACTGCTTTCAAGGCTTGGCCTCTGGCTGCTTTTGTTTGGCCAACAGCATCGACCGTACAGAGCTACCCCTCTCTGCTGACAATGAAAACATATCGATTCGGTCGCTATATTTGTTGTCCCTCGAACAGGACATTATAAGCTGGCGCACATCACCACAATCACAAACTCACAAGGAAACAAAGGACACTTTGTCGCTGTCAGTGCGGGTAGTGCTTCTGACAGAGGACATGACACAACCAAGCCATAATCAATATACCACTCACCTTGTAGACTTGCCCGTAAGTTCCATTGCCAACGACTTCAATTAGCTCAAATATTCCGGCCGGATCCTGTAAATATTAAAAAAAAGAAGCCATGCATGAGATTCGAATTCATGTACGATTAACAAGTTCAAGTGTACTTAAGGAAACAGAACAAAAAGACTAAATTGATGTGGGTTAACACAAAATGACAAAAGACAGAGAGAGAGAGCGAGAGGGTTGGATCCACCCAAATGGGCAGATGTGGGAGAGAATACGAAGACAAACAACAACAAAAATCTTATCAGACTTGTTCTATTGAATAATTAATTTCATTATTGCCACTTCAAAGGGTCAATGGCCGAGGGCAATGAAGAAGAAGAGGAGGCAGCCAGCCAGTGCATGCAACACACTAACAACACACTGCGAACGCAAAAGAGATTCATTCAACATACATATGCAGCGACGATGACGAAAACCAACCGATTACGATTTACACACAGAGCACCGACTCGTTTTAAAAAGCAATAGTTCTATGATCCACCTTCTCGCTCTTCCTTCCTAGTTTTTCATCATCATTTTCGTCGGAGGCGGCGAGTGGAGCATATTTTCCTTCTTCAGGTCATAAGCATGTGAAAATGTTTTTCCCCCACAGCCAAGCACACATATTTTTAGAGGTGAATACATTCCAACGGTAAATCACCTACAAAAATCCACCTTCTTTTATCAATGAACCTGCGAACGAGGAATAAAAAAAATAAAACGATGATGGAGGCAGTGAAGACGACGACGAAAAACAGTCATCAACATCATAATCGTCATCATTATGATGATTGTCCGTCCGCCGCTGTTTGTTGTGTCAAATAGCAGATTTCTGTGGAAATGCAATAAACTAAAAAAAAAAAAAAGGGGAATTTCAACGAACAAGGGATGAGGAAGAAAAATAAAGTTCTCTTCATTTTCGCTTTTTTTGTTATTTCTCTTGGTTTGTCTGAAAATGGAAAACTGCTGCTGGCTGGTTGAGTGAGCAAAATGTCATCTCTCGCGACGACTGCATGTTGCCAAATTTCCTAAGCAAAAGTCTACCGTTGTTCGCTTTGGACGAAATCGCCATTTTTATTTTATCATTTCCTTGTCCACTTTGCGTTTCATCTTTCATGTTCTTTCACAGAGACAGAACGGACCACTTTGTCTCGCACAGTTCAGTTCATCCTCCTCATAGACTGGAGAGGTGAAATGCACAATTGATGTCATTGGGGGTGGGATGTGTGCATGGGATAAGGATGACAGACAGTGTTTCCATCCTATCTATCATTGGAAATCTGGGAATAAAGCCGCTTTTCTTTTATGACGTGACGTGGGTCAGAAAATTTGACAAATTGATAGAATCAACGTAATGTCAAAGTAAAAGAAGTTCTACAGAAGTGTAAACATCGATATTCGTTTTTCCATTGTGGAAATGCCACAAAACACGATAATAGAAGTCATACCTAGTAGGTATTTCTCATATGAATTTGAATAGGATTTCTGTTAACTGACAGATCATACGTCAGCCGTGTTTTTTTGATCTTCGATCTCAGCAAAGCAAAGTAAAGTAGGATTTTCATCACACAATTACAACAACTACGCTCTACTTGACACTTCGAGACTCAGTTGTAGTTGTTGTAATCGCGTGCTGAAAATCCTACTTTACTTTGCTTTGCTGAGATAGAAGCTCAAAAAAACACGCCTGTCATAGCGTTTTCTGTGTTCTTTGAGCACACCATTATTATCTTTCTGTTTCAATTTTAAAAGAGATATAAGGCATTTATGTGGCAGCTGGCAGCCATCTTGGATCAGTTATCATTTGGTTGTTTAATTTTGACAATATCGTGTCAAAAATTAACTTTTCTAGAATAGTTTGATAACATTTTCAGTTTGCGTGATATTTGCTGCTGTGTTTAGACGGCGAAGCAACGCTTACTTTCAACGAAATTCATCAAGAGCCTAGAGATTTTCAAAAAAAAAATCCGTCATGTCGTTAAATGATTACTACTTTCTCAGCCAACTTTTCCAGTCGGGTGTTACCTACTCACGATCATATATCATTGCGCTGAAAACACGCATTTGTCGCCATGATTAATGCATCTTTGTCCCGCACAACTTGTAAAAGTTAAAGTGCATTGACTTTTTCCCATTCAATTAATTTATCAAATTACACACAGAGAATAGAGTACACAATGAAATTGATAAAGAACCAGATACAAAGGCACCACACAAGAATATGTACAATTTTACTGACGGCCTCCTCTCAGTAACCGCACCAATTGATTGCATGATGAGACATGTTCTCCCATGATCGATTGCGTCATCGTAAATTGCTTCCAAACATATAATTCATGGCCATAGAGCACCGCAGAACTCCATAGACATGGATATTGCTCCATGCCCATATCGTGCACTGATCAGTAACCGACATAAGAATTACCAATGCCCAAGACAATAGGTTGAGAAATCTCTTGCAGAGGATTAAGTGGTTACGGAGCAAAGGTCAAGCATTTCCATTCTCCATAACATTTTGTTCAATTAAAGGAAACTTAGCTTTATAACGGATGTCACCCCCATCGGGATCAGAAAAATTTAGAGGCAACTTTTTCGAAACCTACAACGATTACAAACTGAATTGTGTGGGTTGCTTGTGACCGCCGAAATTAACTTTGAGACTTTATTGTGTCACAGCAATAATTATGTGAATAATTATAACTTCAACTTTTTAACGAATTGAGATGTCGAAAAGTTGAATAGGCTTTTGCAAGAATTTGGGCTTCTAAAAAGGGGAGTAGTAGATGGAGGTCTTAGTTTGTTGAATCTTAAAAGCCCAATTTTTATCAAAACTCTTTTTAAATGAAGTGGAGTACGTGGAGTACATCAACATTTTTGACTGACGTTAGATCAAAATTCGGTTTTGCGCGAATGTCAATGCAAAGACGCTGCAACTCACACTTGCTAAAGTTGTTTTACACGAATTTTAAGTTCATGTGGTTCCTGATCATAAAGTTGATGTGCCTGTAATTCGTACAAATATAAACGGAAAAGTTGGCAACAATTGATACTTTGAAGTTCGAAAAATACAAATGCCTTTTGCAAATGAAAATTTTACAACAATTGAAAAGCCAATCAGATTTTTAAAACAAACAGAATCGCAACTCATTGGTGGAGTCCACACGAAATGAACGAAATTCGAAATTAGGAATCCCTGCAAATGTATTTCGAAATCAGAAATCATAAACTGTCAAAGACAAATTATTTCTTTTGATAAATTGTTTAGTTAGTTTAGTTATATACAAGTAAAATTTCTTAGATTGTGTTACGCTGGACATTTGTACAAAACTTGGCGATCGGGGGATGTGTCATTTTAGTTCAATGGAAAAACCCTTAACCAACCGAGATCGACCATCAATATAAGAAATTTTTGATCAGTAATCAAATTAGGAACCTTTATGAAATGAAATAAGTTTTCTGTAGTAGGTATGTATTAAATATTCACAGTACCTATCTTGAGCCAGTAATTTCATTTCCACATTTTATGTACTTTTGTTGTGCATGACTACTGCACACGTGATAAATTAAGTTCGAATTTAAATTCGTGCGGATAAGTTACGGATTTTCGGTGTTTCAATTTAATGAATGAATTTAAATTTAAATTCCAATAATTAAATGCATTGTTTTCTTGATATTGTGACACACAATTAATTATTCAGCTTTATCTGTTTGAAATCCGCTGTCAAGATTTACAATTCACTCTAAACAATTTCATTCCGATTTATTCAATTCATGCATCCATGTCGGCAATAAGTCTACGACTTCTTTAAATCAAAAGAACTTGTACAGATTCGTTTCCGGCTTTCCAGAGTTAGTTTCTTAGAATCACAACAAATCGTTAATAAATCATTTATCAACGTAAGTCGTCACTCCTTATCGGCATCTGAATGAACAGAGAATTTCAAGCATATTGCTGATAAGAAAATTGCAACCGCATGTGAATATTGTGGAAGGTCTTTGTTGTATCCCATAAGACGCTGTTCATTGACCGCTGCTCGGAGATCTATGAGAAATGGAAAATGGATTTGTAAATACTCGGAAGAGTTCTTGATTAATCGCACATAATTGCGATTTTGACGTCGTCCATTTACTGCATTTTGAAGCAATCATTGGAACATGCGCAGAATGAGGTTACGAACTTTAAAGTTTCTGACGAAACGAAACAATAGGTTGAGAAATGTTTACATAAAAAATAAAGTCCTGAACTAGTCGATGTGGAAAATGATAGTTCTAGTGTCAAATGAAAAGACGAACAAACCTACTGTCACCTCACAACGAAAAAGTTTGTAGGAATACTATGTTGAACTGAAGCAGATTTGAAGTGACAGAATTGGGGATGTTCAAAAATCTAGTTAAGTAAGTCTGAGAGCTGGCTGATTTGTGATGCGACTCAGTTTTGATTGGTCTAGATCGGTCAGATCTGTATTTTCGTTTTCATTTGACGTTTATGGAATTTAGTCATGATTTTCGTGACTGAGTACTAAGTTGACAGTTCGTTTATGTGGTTGACGTAGGAAAAGCGACATTCCCGACCAAACTTTTTTGCGTTGAGATTATCTACATCTTGTCCAGAATCTTGTCGACTAGATTTGTCTGGATAAGATGCAACCTGAACGCACAGACTAGATTGGTCTGGAACGTCTCTTTTTCTACGTCAGCCACATATGCGAACTGTCAACTTAGTACTCAGTCACGAATTTCTTCACTAGATTGGTCGGGAACGTCACTTTCTCTACGTCAGCCACATGTGAGAACTGTCAACTTAGTCACGAATTTCTTGACTAGATTCGTCGGCTACCCCTCCATAAACGTCAACTGAAACAGCTGCTCATATGACCAATTTCAGCCAATCAAAACCGAGATACCTACATCTAATCGGATAGCTGATAGACTTACTAAACAGATACTTGAACGTCCCCCGTGAAAACAAGAACAAAGTTAACTAATAACTGGTCAAAAATTCTTAATGAAGTAAAAAATTATGGAAAAAAAACAGGATTAGATTTTAGTGGATATTATGAGAATAGGTATTTGTAAGAGCTTTAAAGATAAGTTGAAAGAGATTGTGCGCTGTTTTATAGTTTTTAATCAAAACATCCCCGCGACCACATAAAACCTGTTCCACGTGAAAGTTGTTACCTAGCTTCAGGAACCGTATGATTTTCTTGACGTATACCTACCTGATATACGATGGTGACAGAAAATTAGCTGAAGATTGTTATTGAACGCGATTAACAACAACAAATTTATACATTACCTATTTGTAATATACAATTTCTAATAAGTAACCGTATTCCATTGTTTTAAGCTGTATAAACGGTTCGTTTACAGTTTAAAGTTCTTAAAAGTTGTTCATTTATGCTCCCATGTGAATGGAGCTTAAGGGAAACGGTTGAATGTCAAGTTTTTGCATGTAGATGTTGTGACGCCATTCATCGGTCAAAAAAACCCGACCATTAAACAAGGCTATATACGAATACATAATCGTACATTATATGATCTGTGGAGTTGTGAGAAATCCTATAGAGTTGGTACGTAGGAACCTACTTCAAGTCGCTGTGGTTAGCAGCTGAACAATATCCACCAGCAAGTGAATCACATAAGGTAGGTAGCTGAGTACAGTTCTTAATAAACAAAATCAACAAATTTCTAAAAGTACATAGGTGCATATGTAGGTACCTGCTTTATCTTTTCGTCAGTTTGTTCGTTCTTCGCATATGGAAACTCTATTCACCATAGCTAACTAGAATCTGCTATGACTATGACTGACAGATAAGAGAACTTTGTTACCATACCGACCAACTGCAAAGAGATTCAAGAGTGGGATGTGGATAGAAAAATGCAAACACACATCTCTCTCATTCTGGTTCTTCATTCCCTTTTTCGGTTCAATTTGCCGATTCCACATAATTTTGCTACAATACTTTTTGTAATTATATTTCCTTCAAACAATAAGAAAACACATACTGACCACACCTTCATTCGAGAAAAAAAAAACCAAACTATCAATAGGAATTCCTCTGGTTTCCAGCTAGACCGAGGAACGCGAACGACCCTACCCCAAAGAGAGGGCAAACAAAAAAAAGTATTCCCCTCAAATCCGGTATCCAACAAAAAATTACCTTTAAAGCATTCAAATCGATATCGTCTAACGAGCAATTCACCGATGGGGCCAGTTGGTGCGCCATTTTGATTTATTATTTTTGCTTTTGCCTCTTGTTTGTTCTTCCCAGCTTCAGCGGCTGCGACGACGATCTCCTCTATTTTTGCCCTTTTTCCTTCACTTCACCTACTCCTCCTTCAGCACACTCTGTGTGTATATGTATAAAATTCCTCTTTAAATTCTTATTCTAAATTTGCTTCCTTTTTCCCAACTTGTATTCTTTTACAGAAAAAAACAAAACTAGGTATTCGTAGAAAATTCGAAAAATATAATATTCTAATTCACTAAATTTCCACCACAAAAGAACACAAAAAGTTTTCTCCAACTTTTCTTTCACATTTTCCACAGCAGCATTGCAGGAGTGGTAAATTTTTTGCACTTCATATTCTCCCTCGGCGAGAATTGGGTTTTTATTTTTTTTTTCTAGTCGGCCCGACGATATTATGGAGATTTCTATTTCCGCGAGATAGAGATAAATTATGAAGAAAAAAAATCGAATAAACGAGTTCGAGTTCCGGTTGGAGGTAGAAAATAAAATTATTTATTTGCAGTTCGCCGAGAAGAAATGAAATTCTTCTTTTTTCCACGCCCGACTTTTTTCCTTTCACACCACGACACAACTCACAAAATACACCATGGAGCGATTTTGCTTCACTTTGGTTTTTTTTTCCACTTGCCTATTCTCCGGTTCTACTTTGGAGAGATTTTTTTTTAATCGTTGATTTTCCTTTCTGATTCTGTTCTACGGTGTTCGGAATTTGATGTTTTTATTTTATGGGAAAATTCACGAGTTCGGATAGATTTTCGAATGGAAATCTGTTGGAATCGCTGTAGTTTTTGTTAAAATATGTGCTTACACGATGGAGAGTTAACGGAGATTGGTATTTTCGACGACGACGGCGAGAAGTTTGGCGACAGCAACGACGGCGATTCACGACACATTTCAAAAGGCTGACGCACCCTACTGCGAATGAGTTTTGTGAACAAAGTGAATTTGATTTTGCTGTATTTTTTATTGGAGAGGGAGATTGGAGAAACAAGTAAATCTCTCTTAAATGGGGGGGGGGGGGGGGGGGGATTTTCTCTTGCGAACGGGTAGAATGATGTGGTGAAAAATATAGAGGGTTTGATTTTGACAGTTGGAAGGGGAATTGTTATTCTTGATGAAATTAATTGTAACGTAGAAGTGACGCACAGATGGCGCAGAGAAAATTGCTAGCGGAAGCTTAAGGTGAAGTCACATTGAACGAAATGATGGATATTTAATAACGTCTACAAACTTGAATCATTTATCTCAGCAAAGGGCAGTAAATTAGAACCTTCAGCGCGCAGTTACAGTTCTATTTATCACTTCCGAGATTCACACTAAGTTTAAGTGACAGCTACCGTTTATTTTAACACCTTTCTGGGGATTTGTTCATTGCTATGCTAGCAAACTTGTTTTAGCGACATTCACTTGCAGCAAACACGATTTAAGACCTAAACTAAGTATTATTTAGTATAGGTACTTAGCTTATGAGTTAGGAGAATGCTTAATTGAACTATAAAGTGTAGTACGCTGCTCGAGCTAAACTAAATTTTATCTGGTCTCCAACTTGTCTCTCCAAACATCAGCTAAATTTTGACAAAGAGTACGCCGTGAATAAGTGTCAGTTCTTTGAAAAAATTCAAAAATGTAATTCTCTCTTATTTCAATTATGTCTGATTCTAGATACTTCTCGTCCATGTAATAATTAAAAGAGCTCATCCTTGCATACTTTTCCGCAACAGAACAACAAATACGCAACGATCTGTCAGAATTTATATTGAGAAAATGTGCCGATCCATTTAATGGGCACGCTAAATTTTGACAGACACATAAGTACAATCTCAAACAAAAGTTTAATTATTTAGCTCGAGCTGCGTACCACTCAGTGAAAATTTAGCTCGAGCAGCGTACTAAGCTTAAAAGTTTGAACGATTTCCTTTGACAGGTGGTTTCATTTTGTTTTTTCTCTCAATGCAGCGGTTAGTTTTGAGCTAGATTGAGAAATTTCCCTGAAAGGGATATTTCACGAAAAGTGCTAGACGTCTAGCGCAGAGTGAAATGTAAATTTTTATTATATGGAGTTTGACATGCTAGTCATCTAGCGGGCAGTGGAACGCGGCCATTTCAGATCAAAACCTCTTCCACCACATAACTTACCTCATATTTATTTTGTTGCTTAACAAAAGCTGCAATCACTAAAAACGCACTTGCCACATTTTCGTTGAAATATCTTTGTTCATATTTATTCTTTTTACCAGTATAGGGTTTCGCCATGATATAACAATTTTTTTTTGTTTCTTGATAAAATAAACAAATTCAACCGCCGTAACTATAAGCATAATAAAATCGTCTTATTAATTTAAATATCTTCTATAAAAAAAAACAAATTGTAATAGGTACTAGGTCTAAAAAGTTTCAACAAACAAAACCATTATAGGAGTTGGTAAAGCACTTATACAAGTATAAATATATAAATAGATAAATTTAATTTAGTATGTATGTATAGATATATTATATATTTAATTCAATCAAAAAATTTTAAATGCATAGGAAATAAATTGTTAATTCGCCTGCATCAACAAGATTAGGTTAGCAAAAGAAATGTCAACAGTAGGTGTTTCTTTGTTTAAGTATTTCTTTAAATATATATATTATGTATTCATGTATAAAAAAAACTGTGATAACTTTTCTTCCTTAAAAATTCTTTAGTCTTTGGCCATTGAAGTACGAATTGGATTTATTCATAAATTGCATGAGAGAAAACTAAATAGAATTTGAGTTTGAAAACAAATGCAAGAATGGAATTTCTGGTCTAGGAAGTTATTTTTTATTTGTTGTTAATAGATAGAGCATAGTGGGGTTATGTTTATGTTAGGAATGTGTGTGTCATGTGTTATAGTTAAACTATCACCAATTGGAAAAGGATTACTTCTAAATATAGATTAAAGTTAAATTTGTTTGTTAATTATAATTAAATCACAATAGGTATATAATATATATGTATATATATTTTATTTAAAAGTTTTAAGTATAATTAAGTTTGTGTGTTTAAATTGTTGTTAGTAATTTGATTTAGTTGTTAGCTTTTAAATTGTTTATGTTTAGTATTTTTCTTTGTTTAAGTAAAAGAGTTAAACATTAAATATGATGATTTTTCTTTTGGTGCAATAAAGAAAATTTGAAAGCTTTATTTTTTGGTGAGAGGTTTCCTAGCGAGTTACATAGTAAGATTGAGTACATAAAATTCAATTTTTTTTTTCACATAATTATAGTATAATATAGAAAGTTTGTTCCGTGTTCTTTTGTTTGTAACATATTTTTTTATTTGTTTTTTTATTATAACTTACACAACCAACTGTTTAATGTTAATCGTTCTGTACAGTGTTATTTTCTAAATTTATGTTAACTAACAACTTACCTACATCGTTTATCAATATTTTGTTTGTTATAATTTTTTACACAACAATTAGTTTTCTATTTTTGTTTGGAATTAGTAAATAACAGAAAGACAGACGGCTATACGTTTTAAAGGTACATTTTTTTTGCAAAATTCATACCACAAATTTATTTTACTTGTTCGTTGCTGATTGTCAACATAAAAATTTTATTGGCAAATGTAAATGTTTTGTACATAAATTAAGTTGTTTTTGTGCATGTAATGATTGTTAATTACAGTTGTAAAAATAAATAAAGCATTGCGTTACAAGCTCTGGACCGTAATAAAAATAAGTTGGGTATACACTATTGCATTTTATGGGGACGAATCAGTGTGGTCATACGCACTTGCAGCAGTTGTCTTTAAGTTGAGCATAAGCAGTTTGCGTTGCAACTTAATATATAATGGGACACCATACGGTTGAGAAAAGCTTTTATGATTATAGGAAAGATCGAAGTCGATCATCTGGCTATGGTTACATTTCATTGAAAGTAGGTAGGAACATTTGGTTTAGGACGGAAAATAGAAACTTTGTGACGATCGTAAAGACAGAAACAAAGCTAGAGTTTTACTTGGCCCCAGAAAACCTCTAGCGGCTTTAAGCTGTTCAGAGACTCAGATGGCTCTAAATGATTCTATAAGTTCTACAACTTTTAGTTGATTCGGAAACATCAACCAGTCTACCGCTAGCAAGGGAATCGTAACACAATATACAAGTTAAAATGAAGCAAATTGTGTTCTATCGAAGAAGCAAACTAAAGCGACGTCTAATGCTACAAATATGCACTTACCGTGGCATGATAAACGAAAGTGAATTTCTTGAACACCACTGAAACTAAAGCGCCTTTCATTATTCCCGAAGCGATATGCCGAGCATTGTTATAATAGCCCTTCTGTTCAAACATTCACTATTCTAAGAAAGTACCCTTCCAGTTGCAAATCAGAAACGATGAGATAGCTCATAACCACATTCTAGAATCGACCCAAATAAAGTAGTTTTCAAAAGAGCCAGACAAATCGTCACGGGCATCAAAAAAGCCTTCTTAGCTTATCGGCTGAAAACGACTCACACTCAATTTGTCGTTGGAATATTCAGTTTTTACAAATCCATCGCGTGTATCACTGGACCTCATTTGTACTGAGTGTTGCAGTGAAAAGACTTACAACATCAAAACCAGCCTACGCCTCAAAACACAAGTAGGATACAAACTTCAAGTGATACTACAACACAAAATTACCCAACAAAAATGCATGCGCTGCCTTTAAGAAGACCAAAATAATACAAATAATATATTGAACACTCATATCCATTTTATTTAGCTATACAAACGATAAAGATGCACAAAAGTATAATGTTTGTCAACAGAAAATAAGAACAAAACAACTCTTCACAATATAAATGCAGAAACAAATATTAATAATAATTACAATTCAATATAAATATCACACAAATCCGATTTAAAACCTAGAGAACCATATTGTGCGCGTTGGTGTCCAGAAAACCGATACAAAATGTTAACTCCTCAACACAATTTAAACTCAGTGCGAAATAGAGTTTGATACATGATTTTTCTTTCGATCCAAACTAAACAATTCTCTTAACCGTAAACAAGGATATATTAAATCAGAACCAAACAAAAAACACTCTCACATTTGAATAAATAAATTCGAACTCAAAACATAGGTGGTTTTAGTTGGTAAATAAATAACAATTATCTAAAAAGGAAAAACAATTAACCTACTAGTGTCACAATTTGTTCTGTTATTTCGTTTCTTGTTTTGTTGTGTATCTTGTTCTTGTAACCGAAAAAGGGCACTTAAAATGAATTTCTCTCGTTTGTTTTCGTTTAAATACAAAAAACCCAAGTGATTGGTCTATTGATCGGTCTTTTTCCGACTGGTTAACGATAGGAGCTCCTTAAATGTACTTGTTACCGTGCGCGTTGTTTTTGGTGCATAAATTAAATTACTAGCTGTTGGGGGCAAGCTTGTGCCGGCATCGCTGGACGAGCCGTGCTCTTTCGATGGAAACGACGGCGTTTTGCGATTCGGTCCCTTTTCCAAATGTGGTGCCAGCTGCAGATTGAGCGGATCACGGAGGCGTCTTAAATCATATTCAACATCGGAGATTTGTCGCCTCAGCGCGTTGTACGCTTCGATGTCGAAACTCTTCTTTTTGGCACGTTTGTGTATTGAGAGGAGGTAGTGGCGGTCTTTTACATCTGGGTAATTATATTCCTGAAAGACACAACGACACAAAAAAAGATGAGTGTTCCTTAAATATTTTTTGGATGAAGAATGTGTGCTTACCGTTTTGGTTGTACAGTAGTATGCGTAGCCAGCCATCGCTGTGCCGTATGTAACAAAATATGTGACAGGTTCCATAATATCCCAAGAGTACTCCCACCAGGTGAGACGAGCAAGAATCCCAAATTGTACTGACATAAAGCCGAGGCCGGCCCAGGTCAGTAAATTGGATCTACGTGTCGCCTCTGCGCTCAGTTCTGTTTTTTGCTGCAAGCGAAATACAAACCACAAAAAGAGTTATTGAGATTTAATTAAATATTTCAGTGGACGCATAGGACATAGTTTTGTTTATGAAATAATAATGAATGCCAATTAAAGCGAACCACTGTACAGTGGCGGTGGAGGTGGCTGCCAAAATTGGTTGATACTAATTAGTGGCGCAAAACAAATGTACAATTTATATTGGGTGGAGTACAGTGAAATAGTTTATTAGTTGTGATTAAAAATGATTTGCTGCGGTTGATGCTGCGGTTGATACTGCGTTAGGATGGTTTATGGAGAGACAATTTTTTTTTTTTGGGATTGTGATGAAGACAGCAGAAGTAGAGTACAGAGCGCTCTTGTCGGAGGCTTCTTAGATTCGATTTAAAAGACTGGCAGTAGAGTTTCGATGAATCAATCGAACTAAAGTTTAACTGTCGTTTAACCCACTCTATCAAAAAGAGGTTATGTGCAAATTTCAGCCTTCTACGTCATTTAGTTTCTGAGATAGTTCTAGGCACAAAATTGGTCTATTGGGTTCGAACAGACGGACAGATATCGCAGCGAAACTAATAAAGTTCGGTTTTTTCCCTTTGGGTACGGAACCTTAAAAAGGCAATCTTTTTGTTTGACGTTAAACATCAGAGCCAAATTAAATAATGACAAGGTACACTTGGATTCGAATAAAAACTGATTTGTTGCCGAAAAATGACGCTCATGGAGCCAGTAATGATTTATGGCGTTTTTCATTGAAGATCCGAGAGACTTGCCCCGAAATTCAGAATTCCTCTGTTCAATGAAATTCGTTGGAGCACTTTTGCAACAGTGGTAGTCACCATATGCATATCGTATGTGTGATTTGGTTTTCAGTTGCACTTTTTTGTTTGTTTTTACAGTAAACATGAATGTTTAAATGGACCAAATAAATATATTTCTATTCTATATATCACATAGCGCGAAATTTGTTTCTTACAACACAACACACATTTCAACCTGACATTTTGCTAGTTTGTGTTGGTGAGTTCAGGGCGATTCTTTAAAAATATTCCGTGCACTTCTGTCGTGTTAAGAATTGACCCGGAAGTGAAGTTTCTTTTCAATCGAACATAGAAAATATAAAAAGAGCACTTCTAGATTTGCTCTTTCGATAGAAACCGGAATAAGCTTTACCATTAGAAGTGCACAACAATTGCCCGAGCTTTGGCTATGCCTTCCTGTCTGGAGGTTTGAGGTTATGCGATTTGTTAGTGTTGCAATGCTTAATTTCTTTCGTTCTAGAAGCCAGATGGACTTTTGCTGGTCAAGCTTCGGTATGGATTAATCCATCCGAGTTCGTATTAGAAATCGGTGAAATATTGGATACGTCTGTACCTTGAGCCTCATCTAGGCAATCTAGGCTTGGAAAAAGACCTGCAATTCAGCCAGAGGGTGACATTAAACAGTTTGGCAATCCTTCTAAGGGACTTGCGGCAGTCTTTCATTGCAGTTGATGTTATTACGCTGGAGGTTTAATCACTATTAAGATCAAATATAAGACAGCCGTTGAATTTCGAGTGTGAATACAACAAAAGGATTCAACTCAGTTCAACAATAGTACAAAACTCTATAAGCCCATATGTCCACAAATTTGAGTTAAGTTGTAAGAATCTAAATCTTCAATCGGACTTACCTCTTCCAGAGGACTTAGCTGATATCTAAGTTGTTCTAATTTACCTACTAGTTCTTCTTCTTTGTGCAAATGATATTCTCCTACATGTAGTGCTTCGTATAACTATAAAAGAAAACAATGCTGGTGAATAAAAGAATACAATTCTTGCAAAATATCCATACCTGTCCGACTAACGCTCTTACATCTCCTAGTTTTGTTAAATCTTGTCCAGAGATTCGTTCTCTTTCGGGAGGAACTACTTTATATTTCTTATCGTTAATGTGTAACCTGAAAGATAAAAGAAATTGTTCAACAACACATTCAAGCAACAAATTGGAACAATAATGTCAGGTGAAAAGTTTGATGACTTGAAACTGGTGGGCGCTAACTTGCCATTTGTACCTGTTTAGTCGGATTGTTTACGGTTTTAAGTAAGGTTTGTGTAAGGATGGCTGAAAATGAAACATGAGTCCATGTTGGAAAAGAATGAATAAAGGTTCTGATGGATCGTCTGGAATGTAGAATACTTAGAGGTTATGGTATTGGTAGTAGACGGAAAAGCTTTACACCTGAAACACCTAGTGGTTGTGGCATAAACAACGCATCTGATCCACAATCGATATTTAAGGGTCAAAGATCCTAGTTTCTTTAAAAAGAAACCAAATTTAAATGCTGTCGGGGGTAATAACTGGACGGTTCTCAGGTATTGGGGTTTGCATTAAAGTGCGGCGAATATGATGCTCAAAAAGACATTGGCAAAATGTCAAAGCTGACATTGGCGTTTCACACGCGGAGATTGAAGAAACTATAAGGGCAGATCTTCTTGCTGAATTAAACGACTGGATTTTCGAATGGGCACAATTAAAATTTTAAATAAGCTTTTACGTCGAATGGTACAAATGCCAAAAGGAAATACACTTCGATCAGATTCTCTGTTCCAATATTTAGCAACAGCTGCATCGTTATTGTTTAAATGAAATTAAAACTTTTCGACTGTTTCTGCTGGATTACTTCAGTCCTATTGTCTCGACGGGATTTTATGGGATTTCATTCCCCCATTGACCTATGTCACACTTTGCCAAGGAAACAAAGTTATCCAGCAGGCAAACCTCCAAAATACATATAAATATTCTCTGTGAATAAATTTCAAATATGTACCGGAATTCCCTTTGAATTTGAATCACAAGGTAGGTACCCTGGCTCTCGTTCGAATATTCATAATTTTAAACTCGACTGAAAGGCTTTTTTCCGTCCAAATAAAATATTCCTCGTGGCCACAACAACGCGTGCATAGAGGAAATTGATTTCGCAATGAGAAATGACACACATTCCCCGGAGAAATGGTGCGTAGGATGCATGCATGTATTGTATATCCTTACACAATAAGTTAATCGCTGACACTCCATCACCTGAGGAGTTACAATCGTTTATATTATCTGATTCGAAACCGACAAGATAAATGTCTTATTAAGCTTATTTTCGTTGCGTCGGATGAAGTCATCAACAGCGGGCGAAAAAAAGATAACACAATAGAAAAACTTACCAAAAAGGTTCATCCATTAGGCTTTCTATGCTACAAGTCGATGCTATCCGCACTCCTTCATCGTTAAGTATTATCGCTCTATCAACTCCACGGTCTTCTAACTTAAGCATTTCAATGAGATTGAAGACTTTATGCGAGACAGGCTTTAGGGCGAAACGACATTTTTCGTTTCGGCTTGGCAGCGGAACGGTTATGTGTGGCAGGCCATGGATATATTTTACTGTAACTACGTCTGAAAGGAAACAGAAAGGAGTATCTTATTAGTATCATACATTTTAAAAGTAAAAAAAACATAACAAGAATGTACTAGAGTTTCAAAAGAAAGATTTTACATCGAAGGACATAAGTTGTTGCAAAACAAACGGCACAGCACTTCACATGCAGATGCAGCCAGAGAGACACATACGTTGCAAAATCATAAAATGTCCAAAATTAGCTTAAGGATCCAAATGGTAGCTAAATTAAAGTAAAAGCCGACGGCTAAAGTGAAATTTGACTGACTAATCCCTGGAATTGCAATGAAATCCCCTTTGATATCAGCTGCACCAACAAAATGACCGAAAATGTATTTCATTCACAACCAATTTGGTCAGCCGTATTTTCGGCAAAGCACTTTTAATCTAATTCATTTGAATTCATTAAGCAAAGTTTAAATATTCATTATCCCCATCTGCAGAATGCAGGTGTACCTCCATCAAAGAGTGCAGGAACATTTCATCCTCCTTTATGTGTTTAATATGTTTCACTTGCAGGTGTGTAGTGCACAGCTTAGCCACATATAGCCCTTGTGGATTCATACAGCCTTTTCTGTGTTAAACTTGCACTATACGAGGTACCTGCAGTCCTTCACTTTAAGGATATGCACACAGTGTGCTTAGTTCTGTATGTACATCGTATACAGTACGCCTATGCTCAAAGGCATTTGGGTCTTGCATGAACATATGCCAATGTAAATGAACAGATGCAACTGGAGTTAACTTAGGCACTAGGTCAGCAGCTTTTAACAAAATTTCCAAAGCCGGTTTGAGAATATTTTCATTTTTTAAAAGCGTCTTTCAAAAATAAATCTTTCGAAGAAATTTGCCATAGATGTCGAGACTGAACCGCTCAATTGAGTAGATTTTCCCGAAAGCTTATATTTAATTTCGCAAAAGACGGCGCAGTGAAAAAAACTTTAAGATGTAATTTACGCTTTCCTGGGGGTCGAACGGCAGACCCCTCGCACAGTAGTCCAGCACAACAAATAGTGGACAACATTGGTAAAATAGATATTGGGCGATATTAGGTAACTTCGTTAGGTGGTTTGCCTGGTTTTTGTATCATTATCACCTCCGCGACTTTCCACATGCTTGGCACATAATAATCTGCGCTAGTTTGTTTTAAACATTTTCGTGGAAATTGTTTCAAAATTTCTCCTGTAATCAAATCAAACCCTGGGGCCTTTTTTGTATTTATGCTTTCTTTAATTTCTTTGGCAAGTTCTTTAGCTGTTATCGACCGAATAGGTCTATCTTCTTCGCACCTGACTTCGAGTCAGTCAGTCGACCTTTATCTTCATAAAGTTTGAATATGTCTTCAAGATACATTTAAGTCCTTTTTTTAATTCAGGGATGTCAGTGAGACTCTGGAGATTTAACTCAGCTAGTTTGGCAGCGATTTCAAAAGAAGGCACGACTCTAGTCTCAATGAATTCAATCATAGGTATGCATCCTTAAAATCGATACAAAGGTGGTTAGTATGTCGATTTAGGCTTCTAGAAATTTCTCGCCGGACTTAAACCCGTCTATAGTTGAAAAATATATAAGAAATAAGACGGCAGACTAATGCGTCTGTAGTTGGTGAGAGGGCCTCAGTTCTTCTAGATCGGGCAAACCATTCTAAGAGGTTCCATTCATTTGGTATACGTTCCTTCGATTAAATTTTTGAAATAAGCCTCAAATAGCCCGCTCGTCTGACCCGTTTTTGGTCTTAGGTGTTGATGTTGCTAACTTGACTTTTGGTCAGTGGACCATCTTAGAATCTATTTAGCCATGTCCGTCTGTCTGTCTGTCTGTCCGTCTGTCTGTCTGTCTGTCCATCTGTCTGTTGAAAGCACGCTAGCGCCCAAAGGAATTTACATAGGCGAATGAAAGTTGGTGAAAGGACTTATTTTTATCGTCTTCAGGTTGGTATTGAAAATGGGCTACGTCGGTCAAGTAGTTCTGGTACCTCCCATACAAAATCAATATTAGAAAACACATTTTGAAAGTACGATAGCGTCGAAAAAAATCTACCTAGGTTAGTGAAATTTTGTGAGACGACTTATTTTTATTGTCGTCAAGTTGGTATTAAAAATGGGCTATGTCGGTCAAGTAGTTCTGGTACCTCCCATACAAAATCAATATTAGGCCCATGTGTCTCTTTGTCTGTTGTTCAATGTAATTAGAATTACGTACTACCTCACATGCCTAAAACTTTGCATGACTTGTATGCAGTGGAGGGTATCAAAGCGTCGGCCAGGCCGATGATAACACTTTTACTTGTTTTATTTTGACGAATAAATTTCAAAGAAATACATTTTTTAAAATCCGCCCAATACTTTTGTGCCACACTGTTCAAATAGAAGTAAGTCAAATTGAGGTGATTATTTGTACCAGCTACGATATCTGTTCGCTTGGTTTCCCGCTTGTCGGAATATCAACAGTCCCTAACCCCATTGACAAATGCGTGTAGTTGTACAAATTTGTTCTCACCAAAAAGTCTCGTCTGAGGGTTGTGTACTAAAAGCCCCACATAAAGAATATTTCAACACCATTTACCCACTTGCTGCTGACACTTCTCAAGTAACACCGTTTACGAAACACATCAAATAAATTATTATCCATCCCAATAGGAACTTTAAAAAAAAAAAACACACAAACGAGAAGCTTCCAATGAAATCCATTTATTACCTTTCTCCTTGTTAACATGATCCAGCAAATAGTATCTAACCCCCACATGAATGGGGCAACAGATAAGGTATGCTCTCAACCAAATTGTTAAGCTCGTTGCTAGGAGTTGAACTGTATTTTTGTTATCGATCATTTAACCTTCATCCTTAAATAGCAAGAAATCCTTTCTCGGGAATTATTTCAGTCTGGAAATAATTGAGATTGAATATCTGGAGTGGCTGCAATAAACTTTCTCAATTCCCTACCCCCAAGTGGAGAACTGAAAGAAATGACAACGACGAGGAAGACGAACAGCGGCATAAAACAAAGCGTTGTCAGTTCACTTCTGACTTGAGTAACTCGGATTATACCAATTACGTAGCAAGGAAGTGGATTACTGCAGATTAAGCGAATAGTTTTGGAATCGCATTTGCTCAGAGGCGAGTCCTTTTTTGTTAGGAATACCTCTCGCAATTTCAATTGCCCTGGACAATGGCAACCCAATTTTCAATCACTCGGATATCTAGAAAAACAACCGTGGAAATTCGGGTGACATTTTATTTTAAGCACAGTTTCCACCGGGAGCAAATGTACACAAACAAATTTCGGAAGCAATTTACAAGTTCTAATCCAAGCCTTTTCTATTCCTTAAATGGGCTGTTCATCTGTCAAGTGTGCTTAGATTAGTAGAAGGGGGCTTGGGTAAGAGTCGTTTCTATTCCTAAAAGGCCACTTGGAAAAATACGTGTAAGAGCTCGTTGATAGGCTCTTGGAGAATTTGTGTCAAACGGGCCAAGAGCCGCTCGTGCATTGTCAAGCGGTTTTTTTTTCTCTGAAGTATCAACTTAAGTTTGTGTGTTTTTTTCCCCAGAAAGAAGGTTTTAAATTGTTCAGCAGTTTACGCGATGAAGGGCTTTAAAGGGACGTAACAGTTGTGTGCACGCGTTAATGACGAATTTAAAATTTAAACAATTTCTGGGGAATCCTTGTAATGAAGATTGAACATGATGAAATATTTGTTTCAGTACAGTGATGTGCAGGCGATTTGTATGGTGGAAATGTGCAGATTAAGCTACAGTACTTTGTCTGAGAAGATTGCATTGGGTTGGGGAGATTAACGAGGTGAATGGTTGTAAAAAGGTGGCCATATTTAGTTTTATTTCCGATATTCATGGGCAATGGACATATATTTCAGGACGCCATTGGGGCGGTAAACGACGTATTCAATGACATACGTCAGGGAACCGTGAATAAAGTGCACGAGTGGGCCGAACTTTCTCTTTCATCAAAAGTTTTGGTGCAAATGAAGTGGGAGTTGCTGATTGTGTAACCTCCCAGTTTTCGGAATTTTAGGGTGCATATTCAATATGGTTGAAAAAAATAAAGTGCACGACTGGGTCGAACGTAACTTTCTCGTTCATCAACATTTTTGGTGCAAATGAATAGGGAGTTGAGTGGTTGTGTAAATTTGAAGTTGTTGGGTTTATTTTTAGGGTGCAGTCAATACTATCAAATATTGGCTAAAAAGAAGTAGCTTTTATTTTACTTTCATTGTAAGTGTGCGCCATTGTAATTATTTCGAAAATATACCGTAGAAATGTGAACACAGATCGAGATTTGGGTACTCATTTTTGAGAAATATTTATAGCACGTCAATGTTAGAATTTTTTGGGAAGAACTAAGTACGGGATCTTATTTTAGAATACTGATTTTATCTTTAAAATGTATTTTGATCAATATCGTTAGAGCGGTTTTTGTAAAATTTGGCAGACAGAACAGTACCAAATATTGCCATGTTTGGTTCGAAAAATACTTTTGCTTAACTATTTAGCTGAAAACCGAGTACAAGTTATTGTTCGGGATGTAAGCATTAGTTGGTTTTTATAGTTTTATTTAAACCGAAAATGGGGTTTTCGAGATACGAGCAGTTTTTTTTTTCTAAATGAGCATTTTCGGTGATTCGAATTGAAAATTAGGGACGCCATCATTTTAAAAACATACATTTTAATCTAAGTTTGCATTTCTGTCATAATCGTTATTTCCGTTTTCAAATAAACTAAAGAAAACTAAATTTAAAAAAAAAATACGTTTTTTTTCTTCAAAAATCCATCTTACGATAATGCAGAGAAAATTTGAGAATGCCATTAAGTAAGAAATGAACATATTACCTTAGAAATGAATTTTTATTAGATACAATCGTATGGACCGTTTTCGAGATTATGTCCAAATTTCAAAAGTGCCGTTACTTAATTTTTTAGCGGAAAACTGAGTATTCAGTTATGTTTACCTCACCTACTTAAGCTTGAATATCGATTTTTGTTGAAATCGTTAGAGCCGTTTTCGAGCAAATCAAACTGGTATGAAAATGTTGTATGGGAAGTACCGTTAATATTGGGGTTACCATGCAAAAAAAAACGGCCCCGAACTGTAAGCCCCCAAACTCCAAATCCGAAGTTTGAACGAAATCCGGGAAGCCGCTTAGGCTGTAGGCCTCGGGATACAAACAGACAGACAGACAGAAAGACGGACAGAATTTTGCGATCCACTTTTTTGAGTCCCTCTATCATCGTAATGGGTCGTATGAATAAAACGTAGCAATTGCTTTTACTCAAGAGAAATGTAAAAATCGAAACATTTGCTACATTTCGTATGAATAAAAACCAATTTGAGTTCGTTCCAACTTTTGACATGTTCGAAAAGCGGCGGCACTGACCTTTTACTCAGATCGGTATGAATAAAACTTATCAGACAAAGCAAATGCTATGCTAATTCTGAGTCCGCTCTTTAGTTGACTCAGACCTTTTGCTAAATATTTTGTACGCCCTTTTTTTACATAAAACAATTCAAGCATTGTGAATTTTCAATGTTTTGTTTATAAATAGTTAAATTAGGTTTTGTTCGTCCAGGAAAATCAAACAAAACATGGATGCGATAAGTTTTCACATAACACCTGTTTCACTTCTTCTTGTTAACGTTCGTGCTAGTAAAAAACTGTATAAACAAAGAAGAATTGGCGACGATAATAACTTCTAACAATTGTTTCGTTCCACGCGTGGAAATGTGGACATTTTGGCTAATACTTTTTTAAATGATAGTTTTGAGACGCGTGGTGGTGCTCTTTCAAATATCCAGAAAATTAAGTCTTTCCTAAGGTATTAAGGAGAAATGGGCTTTCAGGTAAACATTTCAAAATTCATGGCTTAACAAGTGAAAAATTTATGTGTTTAGGTTGGTGTTGGAGAAGATCTTGGTGTTCATCAGTCAACCGTTTCGTTAACTAATTGGAATGTGTGTCAAAAAATAGTTCAACAAGCCGTTGATTGGATACATTTTCCGACAACTGAGGAAGAAATCAAACATCACCAAGCGATTTGGCAAATAAAATTTATGTTTCCAGTTGCAATTGGAGCTATAGATTGCTTTTGATAATTTTCCCACAAAAATTTGAAAATAAATTCAAAATAAACTAACCACCGGACAGTTGTCACTTGCCAAGTTTGACAGAAACTGCAAGGCAAGGACATGTACAGCGAAGTAAATGCTATGTTCGAATTTTCGAACTTACTTTAGCAAACTAGGTTTTTATTCATACCGATTCAAAGCATTTACTAAGGGCTTTTACTTTGCTGAAACCTTTTACTCAAAGCAATTGCTAGTTTTTATTCATACGACCCAATGTCAGAACTGATTAACATCTCGAGTTCGAAATTTTTTACGAATACAGCATCTTTCTGTTACCACGTATCCGAGAAAGTTAAAAAGTATATAAAAAGACATGAGCTCCTTACATTTCTCCTACGGTGGAGTTGCTCTGTAAAATAGACAAACCGCGGATAATAGGCTTTCGAACTTGCATGTTTTCAAAGGCATTTTAGTTGGGTCCGGGACTCTTTCTGCCCAAAATTAATAGCGAACAGATTGCGGTTTGTTCTTCCCAAGACTTCCTTCCACTGTCCGCAACTCTTCTTTAACTAAACCAGCATAGAGTCCAGAACTAAACACCTTCGTTTACTAATCCCATACATGTAGTAACCGCAAAGTAGACCTTTTACAATAGCAAACAATAAATTCCATAGACTGGGCACATCTTTCATCTTTATGCCACTGAATTATGCATGCGCCAGTTGTATATGCATCGCATATTTAGATGCCCACACGGTAAATTGAATAAAAACCTACAGCCGCTAACGTACAGATACAAAAATAAACTGCATTCTCGTTTCATATCACCAAATATCGCACTGTACATTGTTCTAGAAAGCCCCCAGAGCATGAAGTTGGTTAGGAAAAAAACACAAAAATGAATAGATTTTTCTCGCCTCCTAATCAGGCACAGACGATACTTGCCAGACTAATACCGACCAACCTGATAAATCTGCAAAAATTATTTACTAAGTGAGCGAAGTACCCTTCGCGTATGTATGGCCAACACATTTTAGCAGTTTTATTACAGCTTTGATGTGTGTGTGTTCGGAGCTTGGATGGTTTTCGATTATAATTGCAAGTGGCAAAGTAGGAGTTGGGATATACGATTTTGGAGCGCGCGCTCGCTGTAGTGAGTATTGGGATCTTTCGTGACAGCATATGGAGAACGCATAAATCGGTCATATAGCACATAGCAACGCTCGACTCTCGACTCTCGACTGGCTGCAGTTTTGAGTACGTAACCATTCAAGCAAAACTGTATTGTTTAGAAAAAAAAAAAAAAAAAAAGCGCAGAAAAAGAAAATATTGATGGATTACCCACTTATGCTAGGAGAGCACCTCAATTAATTATGTGTTACTGAACAGTGGGGTCAAACTGAAAAATTGGGCGAAACTCTCTTATGTGGTTATCGATTGGGCACTTTTGTTGGGCTCTAGAGGTCACTTTTTATGTTCGTTTGGTCCTACAAAAAGCAATCTTTTTCCGATTTCAGAACACTTTTGCGAATCTGGGTTTTTTTCTCAGAGTTCCTTCGGATTTACGTTTGAGTTTGATAGCTTGTGGAGTTTGTTTACGTTTTCGTGATATTTTTCAACTGAAAAGAAACACAACGCATCCGATGGAACTATTTTTATTAATTATTCATGTGCGCATTTTTACAAATCAATCTGGTTGCACATTTCGAATGATTATATATAAAATTCAACCAGCGAATGAAAAACGCTTAGAAAAGGGTCGAAGGCTACACATATACAAATCCATGGTTGCCACTATTATTAAAAAAAAAAAATTACTGACTTTCCCTGACCAGTTTTGAAGATTTCCCTGACCAAATTTTGCAAATATACCAAAAAAAGAAAACACCGCATTTAAACATTAGTCCTTGAGATCAAAAAGTTATATATGAACAGTCTTATTTATTAGAATTTGCTAAACGCGCCTAAACACCTGTGTTTAGTTAGTTATTCAGTGTTTACGTATTTATACAGCTTTTATAAAAATTCTTCCTTACAAAAATTCTTATTTATAAAACATTTTTCCATGCATATACGGGGCTTGCGTCAAAAACGGTACTGAAAAGGAGAAATCTATTACATTTACGTGTCCGAAAAGATAAAAAAAACTGGGCAGCTTGTGAGAAATGCAAATTCAAATACAAATAGGAATTAAAAAAATGGAAAAGTGTAAAAAGAAAAAGTTGGGAGCAGAGACTGAGACCTTCAACTCGCAATCCCCTTGCCACTGGCCCCATGAATTTTTTTTCAAATTCGCCATTTTGTATTCCTATCGGTGTTATGTCAATTAAGAATGCGTCTGACATGCAAAAAGATACAAAAAATACAAAAATATATGCTGCCAACCGCGGCAACCGTGGGGAAATTTAAAAGAGTTCGGGAATACCACATTTTTGTCATTATTCCATTGGTTAGCTATTATAAATTATTGTTAAAAGGCGAATGTGTAATTTGATTTGGTTGGTTATTAAAACTGTCTAAAATATATGTTCTATATACTGGAAACATATTAGGACAGACATGGGTGTGTATTTTCCCCTTTTGGATATCATTAACTTCGATTTCGTGTGTAAATTTTTCTTAAATAATGAAGAAAATTTGCTCAAAATGTTTTTATTTTCCCTCACCCAACCTACATTTTTAGTGTTTTATGAATATTTTAAGCAAATGGTGCACTTATTCCTAAAAAAAAAATATTATCCACATGTAACGAACGATTTCAAATTAAACGGATAAAATTCTATGAACTCTGGCAGCAACTTTGCCCACAGCGGAAGTGTCTCATATTTTTTGGGAGTGTGTTGGTGAGCCGGAATTTTTTAAGTTACGTGACATTTGTCAATACGAATTTCTATGTAACAATAATAGTGCACTTAGCATTTGCCACCCCATAAAAATATAGCTTGTAGGCAAGTAACAGGAAATGGGCCGAAGTTGGTGGTCTCAATGTTGTCTCTGGTTGGGAGATTTGGGACCTCGTTTGGGACTCTTATGCAAATTAACACAAATTTTTAAAACAATTTAAAATATGTATCTCATATCTGCACATATTTTTTATCCTCGATACTTGTAAAATGTTTATAATGTCGAAACAATCTATCCAATTAATTTTTGATTTCATTTAAAATAAAATGTGACAGATTTTTTAAGTCAAAATGACATTTCGATACTATTCAACTTCTATACAGGCACTAAACAACGTCCAAGCCCGTTTAGCTTATACAAGATCTATACAACGTTGAATCATTTTTATAAACAAGGTTTATGCGTTAAGAGGCATTTTAGAGGGTGCATTATTTGTTAGGGTTTATTTATTTGTTTGAAACAAATGGGAGTGTTCAGGCGCATTGATTTTTATATTTTTCCGTAAACCTCAGAGCTCGACATAAATAATATTTTAAAATTATATAAAAAACAATACAGAGTGAATTTTCCCTGACTGTTTTCAAAATTCCCTGACTTTCCAGTCCAGTGGCAACCATGCAATCGCCCGAATATCAACAAAAAAAAAAAAGAGCAAGTGACGTTTTTATGTTCGAATCTGAAGAGGCCCAATCGACTACCACGTTAGAGACTGAAAATACTTTGAGCAACTTACATCTTTGACATCTAATCCATATCAAAAATAAATATAAAACTTAATTTTTTGCAGCATTCAGGGAGAACATTTGACCTTTATTTTCGCAGATTTTATTTTTGTGCGAATTTTTTGATTTTGAATTCGTTTCTTGTCATCTTTGGGTATTTGACGTATTTATCAGTACTTGCGGGTTGAAATTATCTGAGCTGTTTCCAGAAGGGAGATGAACTGCTCGTTACTCGTTATTTTGTTAATTTTCTATTTTTCAGTCATTTTTGATGAGAGCTTGTACAGACCAGGGATGGAAAATGCCATTTTCGATTTGTACTGAAAACTGTTGTAAGATCGTACTGAAATGGAGCCAGTTGTATTGAAAATTTTTGTTCGTATACAGAAGTGAATTCAAATATATTTTATTTTCAAAAACATAAACAAAAATAAATTAACTAAACTAAATTATATTTTTAATCTATGAGCTCTTCAGGCTTTATACTCTCAATTTGCACATTCATCTTGAAAATATTGCCCTGAACTTGAAACTCAGAACAGGATGAGTTTCTAATAAAATTTGTTGTTTCAATCAAAGCCCAGCAAGTGTCGACTTGAAATCGGTTTCGACATTTGGACTTTATTAATGTCTGACAAGAAAAAAATCCTTTCGACTTTTGCTGATGAGTGAGGAATAGCGAGAACGGCTTGAGAAATTTTGTAAATATTTTCAAACATCAGCTCATTACACTCGTTTTTAATTGAATCTATTTTGGCCCAAAATTCTGAAATTGAATAATATTGAAATAGCTGAATTATTTAGCAATCGGCAAGTGCTCTATATTTATTGTTAATTTGTTCAATATTCTTTTTTTCACTAGGAAAAAATTCAAAATCTAAATTTAATATAAAATTAGATTTCCCTGATACAACTGCTTCTGATGTAAAATACTCCAGAAAATTAAGAAAGGGACTTGGAATATTAATTTTCTTGTTTATGTCTTCCAAAATTACATAAAAACATCATCATCTGGATTATTTTAATTGTTCTCCTAGGAAAAGCTTTAGAAATTGCAAGAGAATTCGAAAGATACAGATGGATAAATTGTATCGATTCAAAGCAATTTGTACTTTTGTACTCGAGCATACTCATTTGTATCGAATTCGATACAATTGAATCGACTTTTCCATCCCTGGTACAGACTTTCTGCGATTGAGATCGATTTACATATATCGAATGCGTTCGATTTGAATGCAATCGATATAAATCTGTTTTTAATTTCCTTATGGGGGAAATTCATATATTATGTTGAAAACTTTGCAAACTTTGAAAAAAGGGTAAGTGCCCAGAAGTTCGATATTTTCCAAGGCATTTTCGAACAACATACAAAACAATTCGATGTCCGAAGAGCTTAGGGTAGTCTTTATCTATGATTTAGATTTTTTACAATCGAATCGAATTCTCTTGATATGAGCCACCCACCAGACCTTTTAGAGCTGGCACGTGAATCGAAACATTTTGCCTGAAACCGACCCCAGTAACACAACAATACAAAAATGTATATCTGGTGTAACTTTTTTTTTGGAAATGACCCCCTTTAAAGGGGGCAAACAATCTCAAGAATAAAGTCACTGAAAACCTTTCGTGCAGTTATCAAAGTGCGTGGCAAGCTGCACCTTGACACAGAAGTAGAATGAGAAAAACAATAATAAAACACTTGCTTGAGAGTCTTTCAGATAAACCCCCCTTAAGAGGGGGCAAATGAGGATAAAAATATAAAAAAAAACTTGTTTAAATTGGGTATTCCTTATAAATAATGTCCCATGGTTGAGACCGGCATATTTGTCACTTGGTATGGCGATGAACTTGTGGTTTCGTTTGTTGACTAATACCCTTATTTTAGTCAGACTTCAGAAAGCGGCACCCACGAGGGCACTTGAATATCAGGAGGCTCTAAGAAAACGCAGAGTTTGTAAGACGGCAATTCCCAAACAGAAACTTTTAGCGCTGTCCAAATAGCGGGAAACGTTGCGACTTCCAGCTTTCTTGGAAGCTGTAGATAAACGTTTCAAGATCGGGACAAAATTCGAAATGACTTGCCTTTGTGTAAGTGGTAGAGAAGGTATTTCAGGCACGGTTGCCTTTGGTAATTTTTTACTTTTTGCTTTTTGAGTTTTGGTAATTTGGTAATTTTTATCTGGTTTTGGTAACTTTTTGAGCAGGAGCACCAAAAACACGAACTCGATATCAATTCATTTAAATGCTCCCTTACTTTTTTTGAGTGAAAGCATTGCATTTGCATATATGCGTCAGCTCCACACATGTAAACCTATTTTGTTCAAAAAATTACTGAATGCACTCATTTTCTTCTTTTGACAGATGGTGGGCTTTGAACTAGGTTCAACTAAGTTGAAACTAAGTTTTAACTCAGCTTTGACTGACTAAGTTCCTACAAACCTAATGTACCAAATTGAATATTTTAAAAGACATATGGTTTTGTATGGTGCTAGGAACTCTACACTTTTCTTTTAGTTTCTCTGAAGACTTAGCAAATGGACGTTTTTACACTGTCAAGCGGTTTTTTTTATATTATGTTCCTAAATCAGAGAAAAGTCTTAGAATAGTGATAAGGCATTTTCACATAGGCTCAAGACTATTGTATGCTATTTTTCTCTTTGTGTTTTATCAACGTCTCCAGATTTTTGGTAAATTTTATCTGGGTTTGGTAACTTTTTTTTTCCAATTTTGGTAGCAAGCGGTAGCCGTGATTTCAGGTATTTCACGAATGAATTCTTTGTCGAAAAGCCAACCGAAAGAAGCTCTGTCAAAGACACTTTTTGGTTCAAACCAGTATAACACAAGTACCGCTTTTTTGCTCAACACTTTCAAGACACAATTTGACAATTTTTGAGGAATTTTTGTCCCTACATTGGCAGCTTCAAAGATAAGTTGTCCCGTTTTTGGTATGAGACTGTCCTAAGACCCTACCAACTCAAATTAAGATCAGTCCCGCTTTTTGCTCAACACTTTCAAGACACAATTTGACAATTTTTGGGGAATTTTTGCCCCAATATTGGCAGCTTCAAAGATAAGTTGTCCCGTTTTTGGTATGAGACTGTCTTCAGACCCTACCAACTCAAATTAAGATCAGTCCCGCTTTTTGCTCAACACTTTCAAGACACAATTTGACAATTTTTGAGGAATTTTTGTCCCTACATTGGCAGCTTCAAAGATAAGTTGTCCCGTTTTTGGTATGAGACTGTCCTAAGACCCTACCAACTCAAATTAAGATCAGTCCCGCTTTTTGCTCAACACTTTCAAGACACAATTTGACAATTTTTGAGGAATTTTTGCCCCTAAATTGGCAGCTTCAAAGATAAGTTGTCCCGTTTTTGGTATGAGACTGTCCTAAGACCCTACCAACTCAAATTAAGATCAGTCCCGCTTTTTGCTCAACACTTTCAAGACACAATTTGACAATTTTTGAGGAATTTTTGCCCCAATATTGGCAGCTTCAAAGATAAGTTGTCCCGTTTTTGGTATGAGACTGTCTTAAGACCCTACCAACTCAAATTAAGATCAGTCCCGCTTTTTGCTCAACACTTTCAAGACACAATTTGACAATTTTTGAGGAATTTTTGTCCCTACATTGGCAGCTTCAAAGATAAGTTGTCCCGTTTTTGGTATGAGACTGTCCTAAGACCCTACCAACTCAAATTAAGATCAGTCCCGCTTTTTGCTCAACACTTTCAAGACACAATTTGACAATTTTTGAGGAATTTTTGCCCCTAGATTGGCAGCTTCAAAGATAAGTTGTCCCGTTTTTGGTATGAGACTGTCCTAAGACCCTACCAACTCAAATTAAGATCAGTCCCGCTTTTTGCTCAACACTTTCAAGACACAATTTGACAATTTTTGAGGAATTTTTGCCCCTAGATTGGCAGCTTCAAAGATAAGTTGTCCCGTTTTTTGTATGAGACTGTCCTAAGACCCTACCAACTCAAATTAAGATCAGTCCCGCTTTTTGCTCAACACTTTCAAGACACAATTTGACAATTTTTGAGGAATTTTTGCCCCTAGATTGGCAGCTTCAAAGATAAGTTGTCCCGTTTTTGGTATGAGACTGTCCTAAGTCCCAACCAACTAAAATTAAGTTCGGTTTATACTTATGGGGGTCAACCATTTAAAAAAAAAAATCGGCCCCACAGCCTTACCCATCAAACTATGCTAAGTACAAGCAATCTACGCGAACCGTTTTCGTCTGATGTTTATTCGTTTAGCTCTGATTTTTTTCATCTTCTCTTCTCTGCCGCATTCTTCTGCGCTTTGGGGTTTAGGCTTTCGTTCGATTAATTACACACGCAACGATATCCACCGTCCAATTGCAACCTCCAACAACAATACCACTCAGCAGCCAGCAGCCAGCAGCCAAAAGCATTTAATTAAGATTCTTGAGCAGAAAGAAAAGTTGATTTTAATTTCTTTGCACGCCGCGCTCCAGAAGGAGCGCACTAGTGGTGGTGCACCGAGCGTGCATAGTGTGAGTTTGGCACTCACGATCGCATGGTCTCGATCGTAGTTTTCTTCTTTCTTCGATGCTTTACCCAATTGAATATCAGTTAACTTTTTGAATTTAATGATTCCGGTTGGCTTCTTGGACTGCCGACAACGAACAACAAGAAGCCACTTAACAATTTCGAGAGCGTTTCCGACAGAAAAAAAAAACAACAAATTTTAATTCCGGTTGCGGTCCCCGAAATTGGCACGAAAACAGAGCCACAGTGGAAACTCGGCGATAACAAGGTCAAAACGAAATTATGTACTAGCCCGCGGGCACAAGCAATCGTGGAAAATTGGAAAAGCGGACTGCAAACCCCAAACTCGTCGGTCGGTTATCGTACATATCTCGGATGCGTGGTGCGGATGCGACGGCATATATGTGATTAATTCGCTCCTTCTGTATGTTTGTCCGGGCAGCGAGTCCAATCGCTTCGTGTTAAATTGAACACATAATCCTTTCGGACGAGTGAACGGGGGACATTTTCCACCATTGCACTTTGCATCCCTTCCGGCAAGGACACTGCATGTGGTGGGTGTGGGTGGCGTTTGGTGTGTTTGCCTTCGACAGGGCTGTGCGGTTTTGTTCAACAACTATACCACTGGGTGGTCGTTGTATGTGTCACAGGAAGGAAATTAATATATCCTCCTCACGTAGAGTGTGTTACAAGTTTTTGTGCAAAATTCGTTGCTAATTGAAATTGCAGTCCTTGGTGATACAAAGTTCGGTGACACTATTCCGCGTGCAGCTACTTCACAGAATCTGTGCGGGGCTTATAACTCTATTGATCTGGAAACAAGGATATCCCACATACGGCAGGTACTTAAAAAGGAGAATTTTGTTTGGTAAAATCGGGGATTTCAAAAACTGCCACCCCGCCAGGGAAAATTAATTAACGAAAGTGGAAGAAAGAAGGAGGTTTTCCGCACTTTTGACGAGTGTGCAATTGAAAAAGGATTACGGATGAAAAATCCATTTAATTTCAAGAGTGCTTCGGGTGCATCTGTTGTCGTATATTGGTTCTTAGTTATTGGATGCATCTGCAATGGATGGCAAGTGGCTATGGTCGGTCAGTCTGTCGGAGATGTGGGGCTTTACAAATGGATTGCGAAAATCCTTTCAATTCTCCTTTTAGATTGAAGCAATTAGAGACGAAAAGGCAGTTGATCCCATTTAAGGGAACGTTCAATGCACGGAAATGGACGGATGCAGGTTTTATATGTGCACATGATGAATCAACGACATGTGGCCCTTAGACAGGCTTCCTTCCATACCTAAGTCAAGTATGTCGTGATCTAACAAGAGTCGCCTCTATAAATCGAGAAGTGCCACTGGCCATCTATCCGTCATAGTTCGAAGCATTTTCGTGCTTCCACTAAATTGGTTCAGACACGGGCTAAGTAAACAAAGAAAAGTGGCGTTCTTGGTATTTTGTTCCGACGGGTGGGTTTCTTTTGTGCAGGGGAAAGTTGTTATTGGTTTTTGGAATCGCTTATAGTTATTTGTAGGCGCAGTGGCAGTGTGTTTGACTACTAAGCGAGGGGTCCCTAAGGTTCGAATCCCACAAAAACCCAAATTCCAACTTATGGTTTTGTTCCGCTGCGCCACCTCTCGCGAACGTCTGACAAACTTTCGAGGGTATAACTGTCATGAAGGAGCTTCTCAATTAGCCGTTTGGACCCGGCATAAAGTTGTAGATCCCTTCCATTCGTCCCAAAAAATGAAAAATTCACACAAACGAATGGTTGTGAGAAGCTAGGCCTAGGGTCCCTACAGACCTGTTGCGCTTATAGTTCCCAGTTTTTTTTTCGCAAAGTTAGGTACCTACACTTAGACGGAAATTTTTAATTTTACAAATAGCTTTGTAGTATCTCCTCAGATTTGAAAAGGTAACCCGGCTGAACTTAATAACCAAACGCATCCCCCTGGAAAAGGCTTCTTCAATGTAAGCCCTTAAATATACAGCAGGGGTACGCATTGCGTAATGGTAGGATGCTTGGTCAAGTACATCGTTACTTTTTAACAGACCTGACTATAACTGGTTGGACACATCATATACTGCATGAATTGCACTTTAGACCGACCACATTGGCGGCGACTTAACTCCATTATCCTACATTCTACTGCTAAGAGCGTCATATATTTAACAAGGTTATGATAAACGTGTATGACATCACAATTATGGCCTCCTTTCAAGATGCCATGATGTGTCTGTCCTCAACGAGAGTTGATTTTTACGTTATTTTTATACCAACGTCCTTTTAAGTCTGAGTTCTTTCTTATAAAAAGTAAAATGACAGCAGTTATGTTTTTTTTAGCCCCCAACACCTGACAGTTAAACAGCCAAAGTGTTCTTTCAATTAAAATAACATTATCAGCCAGGCAATAACGAAGGTATGCATTTTTTTCATGAACCATCTCACTTTTTCCATGACATATTTAAAAAACTGCCTCGTTACACACATCATGCAAACGAGGCCACCAGCCGCAGCCGCAGCCGTACGGTAACCTCCCGAAAGGAAAAGCGAGAGATAATCGCAAAATGCATAGCTTAGCCTCGGCGCAAGGAGCACAGAATGTTCAAACATTATCTTGGCAATATTCGCAGGTTTGGCACTCGTCCAAAATATTTAATACCCCGTTTCTGTAAGGAAAATCGTGCAAACCTGAAGCCCATGCAGCTTCTCTCATTTCAGATGTACCGACTGTGTCTACAAGCACAGCTAAATGTGTCTGAAAATAGTCCCCTAGCACATGGAAGGACATTAAGGCGCCTCCATTGGGGAATACACATAAATTTACGATGCGATATGTTCGGGTTGAGTAGACAGATGAGTTCGTTCTTCATTTTTTTTGGCGGTACATTGCACCAGCAAATGAAGCCATTGGCAGTGAAGTACATATACCCAAATAGATGGTGGAAATTGATTCCCATCGGGGTGGTGCAGCTCCTTGACAATGGGAGACGTCGGTCGCGACGAATTGCATTAACGACTTGACTTTAATTAGTCGGCTTCATTGGATATTTATTATTTGTTTTCCATTATCAGCAGTGCATAGAAGACTGCCCAGATAATGGTGAACAAATTTAAAGAGCGTCATCTTTAATTTCCGGACCTCGTCCAATTCGAATTTATGTTACTTAGAGGCAACTTTTCGTTGGTCTCAGTGACTATCATAATACTGTCGTAACGCAGACCAGTTTTGGGAAGTAATTTCAAAACTTCTGCTGGTTTCCGAAATGTCAACAGGAAACTCCAAAGTTTGTTGGCTGGCGGACATCCCTGCACACAACCACAGAAAATATTAGTCAGGCGGGATAAGTTTGAGTGGCGCACATTACAAAGTAAGCAAAACATATGATAGGGGCCGGTTATTTGAAACCGCGCATTTATGAACCAAAATTGTGTGTTTACATTTCAGAAATAATGTAAACATTTGGATGATTCATTTCCCGGTTTAGCTTTCATTTAGATTTGATTTATATTTCCATTCATGTTGGCTGCTTTCAATACATTAGTTGTATCAGTAACTACGAGACTTTAAAAACTCATTTAAGTTGTAATCTCTTTGTAGATCCCATCACTACAAGAATCACCAATTGCTTCAGAAATAAATTATAAAGACATTTGATGCGAGGAATAACTTTTCGAACAATGTCAACAGGAAAACTTTCTATGCTATTAGCAGGAGACATCTGCCGGATATACGAATACTGAAGGATACGAAAACTTTGTCAACGAGGGTGTTTATGACACAAACAAGCGCTAATTTAGGGATGAAACGGTTTTTTTTTGTTTCTAGGGTGGGCGCAGTTTTCGAAAAGTGGACTTGTATGGCTGGCAATAGTTTGAGAAGAATCTATTGAGTTTTTAAAATAACCACTTCACCAACGTGTATACGCTATCTCGCTGCCGGTAGCTTGTCACAAAACTAAACCAATACTCGTTGGTAGGTAAGGAACGATTAAAAGTCGATTAAAACGTATCTCCCCACTTCTTCTAGTCGAGCGAAAGGTACCTCCCTACCTCCTTAAATCAAGATATAAATTTATTTAGAGAAAACTGGGTACGCGGACTTATAGCGACTGGTCTTACTATTGGGCTCAAGAAATTGCATCGAAATTGTGCGAGTAGCATTCGAGAAATTTACATTTCCATATTTTAAAAAAAAATTTCAAAAAATGCGATGTTCGTATTTCGATGGTTTAAATTATCCCAAGCCCCTTCTTAAAAAATAAATTCTTTATACATAAACTAAGTTAGGGCTCTTCGCAAAATGCGTAGACCCCCCCTCAACCTTTTGCCAGTGCAAGGTTGTTTGACACACCCCATTTTTGGAGGCGTTTTTGAGTAAAGTCTTTCTTTAGTGACAGAAAAAGGTTTAACAAATATATAAAAGCGATAATAAACAATTAAAACAATTATTTATCTTCACCTGTAAACAATTTTAATACGCCCACTTTTTGGGGGCGGTTTTGAGCAAAATTTTCTTTTTGTGACAAAGTATTTAAATAAATAAAATAAAGTGCACGACTGGGTCGAACGTAACTTTTTCGTTCATCAAAATTTTTGGTGCAAATGAATTGTTTGACTTATTTTTAGGGTGCATATTCAATATGAATGAAAAAAAAAAACAAGTTATTGTTCGGGATGTAAGCATTACTTGGTTTTTAGGGTTTTATCGAAATCGAAAATGGGGTTTTCGAGATATGAGCTAAGAACTAAGAAATCAGCGTTTTCGGTGATTCGAATTGAAAATTAAGGACGCAATAATTTTGAAAACATCAATTTTACTCTAAGTTTGCATTTTGGTCAAAATCATGCCGTTTTGAGGTAAACTAGGGAAAACTATATTTTTCAAAAATGACTTTTTTCAAAAATCTATCTTACGATAATACAGAGAAAAACTGAGTTTTCCATTAAGTTAGAAATGAGTTTTTGTTACAATCGTTTGTTACCGTTTTCGAGATATATCCAATTTTCAAAAGTACCGTTATTCGATTTTTCAGCGCAAAACTGTGTATGCAGTCATGTTAACCTCACCTGCTTAAGCTTAAATATAAATTCTGGTTCAAATCGTTAGAGCCGTTTTCGAACAAATCAAAGTGGTATGAAAATGTTATATGGGAAGTACCATTAATATTGAGTTTACCACGCAAAAAAAAAAAACAGCCCGAACTGTAAACCCCCAAGCCCCAAATCCGAAGTTTGAACGAAATCCGGGCAGCCGTTTAGGCTGTAGGCCTCGGGACATACGGACAGACAGGCAGACGGACAGACGGATAGAATTTTGCGACCAACTTTTTTGAGTTCGCCTATCATCGTAATGTCAGAATTGATATACATTTCGAGTTCTAAATTTTGTACGAATACAATATCTTTCTCTTACTACGTAATGGAGAAAGTTAAAAGAAGGTATAGGGAATGTCCGCGCCCTTTCTATTTGTCCATTCAACAATTCTTAGCACGCCCACTTTTTGGGGGCGTTTTTGAGTCAAATATTAAAGGTTTGTTAATTTTGTAAGAAATTCAAAGAAGGTATTCGAAAATGGGGAAATTAAGGGTATTGGGTTGAGGGATAATTTTGCGCGCAACATGTGCGAATATACCCATTTCCAAGATGAATCAGAACGAGCCGTTCTTAGCACAGTAACACCCTCGGATGTTTGTCAGGCATTCGCGAGAGATGAGGAAGTGAACAAAAGTTGAAATGGAAGCAGTGTTGTTATATCGTGGGATTTATCCCTTTTTGTTTGAATTTCGATGTCCGAAAAGCCTTCCGTGGGATAAAGGGAAAAAGCACCAAATCGTGGGAATTTCAGAAATCTGACAAAAAACATTCAAACTATGAATTTTAGTGAAATTCTATCAAAACACCTGTATTTTACTTTGATACAATGGATGTCCATTAAAAACAGATCATGTAAATCGTCTTTTACCAACATTTTCTGGTACCAAAAAATAATCATAGCAGTGTTACAAACTGCGGTTTTTATACGAAAGGTCAATTTAAAGTGATTTTCGTTCCGTGTAATACAAATTTTACTTTTAAAAACTGGATTTTGACGCAAAAAAGTACCGTGGGATTTTAATAGGGAATTTGAGTATGGTGAAAAGGGAAAAAAAGGGAAAAATTACCACGCTTCGTGGGATAAATGAAGAGAGAGTGATACCAACACTGAATGGAAGTTTCACCGAAAATTTGCGGTCATATTAAAGCTCAAGGGCCATTTGGATTACATCTAGAAAAATCCTTCTTTTTTTTTTTTTTTTACTAGAGAGCTCGTTGCATCGTGTGTGGTGCGCTTTTCTTAGTATAGGTACTAACAATGATCGAAAAATGGTGTTTTGTGCAAAGATGTCTTGAAGCATTAGAATTTCGCATTTCGTGTTGCATCGTGTGCAGAGGCCTTAGAGGTTTTTGTATTCGAGTAAGAAATACGACATATCTCCTGCAAGCCGTTAAATATTTTTCTCCACTCACTTTTGAGTGAGTCCAATATTATTTCATTGCAGCAATGACTCCCCCGTTGGGCGCCACATACAGCTGCCTTTTAAAGGCGCATTTACGTAGTGACTGATCGTCCTGTCAACTGTCAAAATCTGTTTTTAGCTAGCTCATTTTTTTCTGCAAATGTCAACTCTTACAAGTTATAAAAGAAATCATGAAAATAAACATCCCATTTAAACAAAAAACAAGTTAAAAGATCATTTAAAGAGAATCTCCCACCACCTTCCTAATTAATTAATTAGGAACACAGGAACAACCGGATCACAATGGTCAATGCAAATTCATCGCAAAACAAACAATTTTTGGCGTACATTCAACTCCACACCGACCTTTTCGTGTGTCCTTGAAGGAGAAGGCTCTATTTTTACGTGACAAAGACTACTTTCAACCATCTCCCTAGCTGAATGTCTACAACAATACTTATAATGAAGCCACTCCCCAGTGTCCCGAAACAATTTTCTGCGAAACAACCGCAACGTGCTACTCCAATCAGCCCCTAGCAGCATACGCACACAATCCGCTCAATTTGTAATAATTACACGCGTTTGTTAAAGGTTATTAGTCCCGTGGGTGAGGATGACTTCAGCGCCGCAAATTGCCAATTCTGTTCTGAAAGGCTTATGCCTTCGACAGTAGGTGGTGATGTTTACTTTGACTTTTTACTTTTTTTTTGGTGTATTTTTTTTTACTTCCAGCTGCGAATAGGGTAGCCGTTTTGTTGACACATCATAAAATGTTGTATTGTTGCAAATTTCTCAGGGATTTGTAACAAGTTATTTATAAAGCAGTTCCCAAGCCACATGTGGCTAAGAGCTTCAAAACCAGCTAAGATCTTTCAAAGCACACAATTGAACACAATTGATTTTTTTTATAATTACTAGCCACAAAAAATTTAATTTAAAAAACAATTTGCTCATGCAATTGCACCACTTTTTTTTTTGTATAATAAAAACGCGTACATAAGCACAATAGGTGCCCGTTAAATACGATTATTACTCAAATTACGGGAAGAGAGAATTTAAAAAAAATAAATCATCGCTTGGGCAGAGATAATTTTTAAATTCCGTTCAATAAAAATTGGCAGCTACATTCTTTCATCATTTAATGCAATAAATCATCCCAGCCCCCGCACAATTAATTTATTTCGAATATAATTATCGTTTCAGATTTTTTCCTTTTTGGGTTTTTAAACGAATATTCTCATCGATTCGAGATTCAAAATAGGCTCCGGGCAAAGTCACAGTCTCTGCTATGGCGGTACAATGGTTAATGGATATTCTCGTTCGTCTCCCACTCGAAAGGATAAACGGTAAGTGGTGCATAAGTAAGAAAATAAAAAAAAAAATGTGGCAAAGAAGAAAATTGATTTTTCCTGTTGTCAAAGGGAGTTTTACAGAGGTTTGTCTTAAAATGTTTTCAAACTTTTCTTTCATAGCTAAAACTCTGCGAAGTGCGCATTCTTTTGATGGAAACAAATTTGTCGAAAAGTGAAGTTCGTGTTTTGTTTTGTGGAATTCTGTTGTTTTACATGAAAGCGTTGTCTGCACTTACTTGTGTGTAATATTGCATGGAAAATTTATTGTGAGTGATTTGAAATATACGGACAATTGCTTGTCTTTGCACAAAATCGCCGGGGGAATCTATTTCACTGAATAATTGTATGGTCCTGTTTGACAAACTTGGCATATGTGCATCAGGAAATGTGTCCGATTTTTCGCTGTCATCGGTGTGAATATAAACTTTCTAAAATTGTCAGCCATGTTTGGATTGAGGCTGCCAATGTCACCGTCAGTTGCCTACACATTTGATTATGTCCATGACAAAGATCGCCCGCGTTTCATTGATATATATAAAAACCAACCTCATGTCATGTAGCAAAAATGGTTTTGGAAATATCGCAAACAAATTTGCGTCAATTTTATTTGTAAATAATTTGACATTTATTTTATTGGAGGTGCTACTAATCCAATCATCCAGCCGGCCGGCGGTCAGTATGCTAATAAATTGATATTCGTAAAGACGTTTCTTTATATTCGTCGGTGGAAATCATCATTTTGACGTGTGGAGAATTGCCAGCACCAAACTTGTTAATGTTTCGTTAAGTTTTATATTTAAAATGTTCTAAGCGACCTTTATCCTTAAAGGGCATGTCATATAATTGCTTATAAAATGCGGTCGAGTGTGCTGGTGCTTAAATGAAAAAAAAAAAACGTTTTATCGTTTTCACTTTCAGAAACGTCTCCCTTTATGGTACTTCTTAGACGAAAGAAATTTGGTTTTGCGTTGAAGCAAATAAATGAAAGCTATTTCATTGGCGATTTCGCGTTTTTTCACTTCATAAAAATAAACTTTGTAATTAAAACAAAACTGTTTCTTAAACGTTTCGGAATAGGAAAACGAAAACGAAAAGAGTTACACGAATCAAATTGTCGCACTCTTTCTTTGCGAAAGGTAGAAGAAAACGAATGGAGTTCCGTGAAGGAAAATCCAACTTCTTTCGCTTTTCTGAAATGCAAAAAATGTTTCGTTTTTCGACTGAGTTATATCTACACATATTTAGCCATCGAAAGTGACGATAAGGACCGTCCGAATTGGACCTTATGCGACAAAAGCTGTATCACTGCTTCTTTATTGACGACGATTTATGCTTATTTACTCAACCAGAATCTCTCATTATCTGTACGTTTCTGCGGATAATTGACCTGACGAGTAACGAAAGAAATCATGCGAAAACGAACGCGTGATTTATGTAACTAATTTCGTTTCTTCTTTGTTTTCGTGAACAATTGAAAAGAAATGTAGTTTACATTGCATACATTTAGGATCAGTGTCATAATGATTTATGTCGATGAAATTACTTTTGCTTTCTCTTATAGTTCGATGACATTTTAACAGCACCACCCGAAGGTATACCCTTTTCGTACATATGGAAGATATCTTTCGTTTTAGTTTTCCATGAAATAAGAAAACAAAACGAAAACGTTAATGAAATAGCTGTCGTTTTTTTTTTCGTTTTTAAAGCCACATGATGCAACAATTTCAAGCGAAGTCGATTGAACATTTTCATCTTACAGAGTCCTACCCAGAGTTGGTATTCTGTAAGGCGAAAACGTTCAAACGTTTTCGTGTTCACGAACGATTAACCTCTGTAACTTGGAGCAAATCAATCGTGCGCACGAAAACGTTTTAACGTTTTCGCCTTACAGAATCTGACCCCCGGTATTTTACCTGTAAGCGTCGAATTTATTGAGTTTGGAGACCGCTTTAACCTTCTTTATTTGGTATTTAATTTTTTTAGTCGCAAGAAGCTTTTTTATATTCTTTAAAATTAAATTGGAGGCACTGTCAAAATTTGGTTTCCTCGGACAATTTTGTGAAAGTAGCAACCTTTGCTTGATAGAATAGGTATGAAGAAGAACGTCTTTTCAGCAAATTGTTACGCAATTGCTAGTGTGAACAAATTTATCAGAACCCAAGTAAGCATTCAGTCTGAAGACGATTCTTTCCTTCTATTTTTGCCCAACAGCAATAAACAAAGGCGGTCGCTTGAACGCCTATTTTGGCATTTGAGCGCTTCTACATATTCATGTGTAATATTACACACTCTGCAAATATCTGTCTTATTTGCAGCAAAGTTCACGTCTCAAAGTTTGTTCTGTATGAGTGAATTCCTGTAAGTCCCCCACGTGTACACATACACAATACGAAATGAAATAATGCGTCAAATTCCTTGCCAACACATTCATCGTGTCACCTTGAGAAATGCAAAATACCGTGAAATGCCTATTAATGCACCGCACTACTTTTCCTCCACCTGGGGGCCTTATTGATTCCTCAATTTGTTCATATTATGGGCAACCTAACAACTTCCTTCATCGCAGGGATTTTTTTGTCCCACAAATTCCTGACAAATGTATTCCCATTAATGGGTGATGTTATTCTAATTATTTATGCCTCCACATTATTTGAACGGAACCGTTCCAGTATGCCAGACCATCCGACCATGTTTTCTGTGTTCCGTGTTCTGCATTCCTAAGGACAGCCTCTTTACAAACGTAGCGTCAATAGGACTAACTTAAGTACACTGAACAGAGGGGAGGTTAATGGTGAGGCGACCTGAAAGGATCACAACTGAGTTAGACAAATCTGCTTCAATATGCCGGAATGGAAAGAAAAACACATCAGACTAAAACTGAGACTGACCTGGACGTTGTCTGATGGATATTTGATTATCTCCGCAGTGGGAAGGAGCGGATTTCTTTTTTGCCTTCGTCCCATGTCGGTGGGTATTTTATTTTTACATTTGCACCCAGAGAACGTGACCTGAATGCAAACGAATTCATTCAAAGGAGAAAAATAAAACAGTTTTGCCAGTTCATTGGGAGCCTTTGGTGAGCGAATGCAGGATTAAAGCGAAAAAAACCCACAATCAGCAGATTTTTCGATAAGGCGTTCAATTAAAGTGAAACTATTTTTTTATCTGTTTGCTTATCGATGGTGATTTTGCTTCAAAAACGAATTTCTTTCTGTATTTGGACATGAGAAGGTGACAACAGAAAGGACATTTTAGTGGGTTAATCCTAACAGTGTTCCTAACTGACTCTGTGAAAATTCACTCAGTGGACGGAATTGGACAAGAGTCGAAACGAATGGCACATGACTGTCAATTGGTCGGGTTCAAAAATAAACAGACCACAAAATTACCGAATTCAGCTGACTAATTCCTCATTGCTCGATTTGAAATTCAACAAGCCTTCAGACAGTGGTGCTAGATCATGGGGGCTTCAAACTTTTGAGGGAAATTTTGGTCAAAATGAAAGAGCTCTTTATAGATGAGCATCTAAAGCCGCCAACTTTGTTTATGGATTTTTTTTTAAGACAAAGAAAATTACCACACATAAGTAGAAGTACCCAAACTTTAACAAACAAAATTCCCTTGTTGTTTAAAAATGTTTTTAGATTTTATGCGCTGGGTAGAGTTCAGTTAAAATCGACCAACAAAGTTAGAGACGACTTTTATGCAATGAAAAAGTGAAAAACTTTTTAACAGCTTTAACACAGAGCAACAGATCTTGAAGGAGCCAATGACGAGAAATACCTTCCTAAAATTTCTCAATTTGGAAAAACAATCTAAATCTGATTATAGAATTATGAAAAGGAGACATTTTTAGAAGCTTTTTTTTTAAGTTAACTTGTATTCCGCGGTTTTATCTACGAATATTTTTAGTTAGCAGGATATTTGGAGGTGTTTTTCTTGAAATAGTGGTGCGAGGTGGAAATGCGATGTTTTGAGTTTCAAAATAAAATGCCTGACCGCACTGCATATACGGACGGAAAGAACAATCATCAGTGCACGGAAGGGAGTTTTTGGGGTTTAACAATTATACCTAATTTTGGGGTCAAAATTCTGGATGGGTCAAAATTCTTTTTTATTGTTTGCAGAATTTTGTAAAGGAGAGATGGAGGGAACATTTTTTTTTTAATTTTAGCTCCTCTTTTCTTAATTTGTACATGTAGCTTTTTATTTCCTCCTGGGAGGAAAATAAAATAAAGTGCACGACTAGGTCGCACGAAACTTTCTCGTTTAGTGCGACCCAGTCGTTTAAGTCATTTAAGCAAATCTTTTTTCGGGAAAATGGGGTCTCGGAGATATGAGCAGTTTTTAAAGTGAGCGTTTCCAGTGATTCGAATTGAAAATTAAGGACGCAATAATTTTGAAAACATCAATTTTACTCTAAGTTTGCATTTTGGTCAAAATCATGTCATTTTGAAGTAAACTAGGGAAAACTATATTTTTCAAAAATGACTTTTTCCAAAAATCTAGCTTACGAGAGAAAATCTGAGTATTAAGTTAGAAATGACCACATTACCTTAGAAATTAATTTTTGTTGCAATAGTGAACGTTTTCGAGATATGTCCAATTTTCAAAAGTACCGTTATTCGATTTTTCAGCGCAAAACTGTGTATGCAGTCATGTTAACCTCACCTGCTTAAGCTTAAACATCAATTTTGGTTCAAATCGTAAGAGCCGTTTTCGAAAAAATCGAGGTGGTATGAAAATTTTATATGGGAAATACCTTAAAAAAAAAAACGACCCCGAACTGTAAGCCCCCAAACTCCAAATCCGACGTTTGAACGAAATATGGTCAGCCGTTAAGGGGACATACAGACAGACAGACAGACGGACATAATTTTGCGATCCACTTTTTTGAGTTCGCCTATCATCGTAATGTCAGAATTGATTAACATCTCGAGTTCGAGATTTTGTACGAATGCAATATTTTTCTCTTACTACGTAATGGAGAAAGTTCCACTGTCTATGAATGCTCGGGTACGTTCATAACCCACTGCGTGATCGGTTGACTTAAAGAACAAAAAACAAGTTGCGAGCCCACAACCAGTAAATCAAATAAAATCGAACTTAAAGGTCCTCGGACAGACAGAATCTTTCCCTCATTTCGTACTGCCATGAAACACAACTGATTGACCTACAGAGAAAAACTTAAACCTAACCATAACCACCCTTTGGGGATACTTTTGCTGCGCACAGAATATCCCAAATTCAGTAAAAAAAAAAAACAAAAAGCACTCGTATCTCAGCACTTTAAACATCCATTATTGTTCAAAACACACAAAAAGGTAAAACTTGTGTCCACAAGGTGCTGAGCATACATTGGAGTCTGATTCTGATTAAAGCCAAGTTATGACTGTGCATGTTCTGCAGGCGGTTGCAGTTCATTATAAATGCACACCCAGCTGCTGTACGTTTCCTTCATTCAAAAACTACACGAACCGAGTTGTTTTAACAGATGCCCCTGAAGCTACACTTTAGCTGCTAATGCAACACAAAAAGTCATCCACGCCAAAGCAAAAGAAGCACATTCCTCTGGAAAAAGAGAAAGCACAACGAAACCTACTCCACTCGGACACTTTTCCCTTTCACGATTTTTAGCATTTTTCGGACGCACACAACTTCACGTGTGACCCGAATAAAAAAAAATGTAAGTTCGCACACTTCAACTGACCCATCAGCAACTGAAATAGGGTTAAAAGTGTAATAGTAATAGCCCTCCGGACCAAGAAAGCTGTCTTCTCTGCACAGCAATCATTTATCTTCTGCGTTGACACTGAATTTCAATTACCCCATAGGTTTTACATGAGCAGAAAGTTCAAACACCTTTTTTTTCTGTTGAAACAATTGCCGATTGCTCTATAATTGGTGCACAATACTCCCTAACTTACCACACACAGCCGTCGCCACTAGTTGTGATTACTTATGACACCAGAAATTACAGCAATAAAATTATCAAACACTGACCTGGAAATAAAAGAAAAAAAAAAAAATACTATTAGAAAAAAACTGCACAATTAAAAGTTTACAACTTTATGCAACATGTCGTCTAATACAGAGTCACTTGTGGAGTTACTCCGCACAGCCGCGAGCACAAACCTAAAGTGCGACTAGAGCCGGACATTTGTTTTAAGTTAATTAATTTTGCGTCATCGCCAGCTGAGTGTGATGCCTTGACAAATGCGACTGGTGGCGTCAACAACTCGCAAACATGGAACTAAATTATGTGCAACTCTTGCCACAGCAGTCGCGACCACGAGCCGACGCGTCGCGCCGCGCCGTCGGGAATAGGAAATTGTAGTGCGGGTCGGTGAAATGATGAAACTTTGTAGAGCAGTGCATTTAGCTAAATGGCTGGAATATCGTTCAATTAAAAAACAAACTTGCATGTCGATGCGGCCCCCTGGGAGAGCAAACACTTCAGTTGAGTCTGAGTAAATGTTTGCGTCTAAGGGAAAGATTGCCAGTCACTTTAGAGTGCAGACGATCATGGTAGTTGGGAAAGGATTTGCAATTGGAGAGGAGAAAACAAATGGCTTGATTGCGTGAGCGTGGCAGTGGGGAATGCAGATTTGTCAACCATTTGCTTGGCATTTAAAGTCCACTTAAAGTCACAGCCAGCAAAGGAGTTCAGTTGTTGTATGTATGAAAATACGGTGTAGGACTGTAGGTGGTGGCAAACACTTTGAGTACTAGCAGTACTTTGTGAGTTGTTTGTACCCGGTGCGGAAAGCTTTTCATTAAGAGGTCAACGATTTTGTTGTTCTGTTGTATATATTTTTTTTTAATTCTGAATCCAATATACCTATATCTTTACCTATTGTGACCACCTGTGCGTAAATGACACGTACAGTACGTAAATTTGGAGTCATGTACCGAAGAGATAACTCAAAATCACGAAAAGTACATAAATTGAAGCGACAAATTATTTTTGTACGTAAAATGTAAGGACAAGAACAAAGAAAAAGTTCTGTTTGCTTTTCGAAGCACAACGATAATTCGATTGTTTTTACTTGAAATAGAAATAAAGGGTTTTTTAACAGGGACGCTACAAAAGTAGAGCGACAGGGACAGCAAACGACGCCGAATTGCTTGCCGCTCTTTTGACATTTCTCTTCAGTAAGGTTTGCCATTACATGATGGAAAGATATACGAGCCAACAACGAGTCGAAATTATTAAAATTTACTACCGAAATTCGGAGTCAGTGGCCTCAACGTTAAGAGCGCTACGTCCAATTTATGGTCGTCATAATCGTCCTAGCAGATCAACAATTGAGCGTCTAGTGGAAAAATTTGAATCCACAGGCACAGTACAAAATGTTCCCGTGCCAGTGAGACAAAGAAGTGCCCGTAGTGTCGAGAATATTGCTGCCACTGAGGCTTCAGTTGAAGAAAGCCCAAATGTGTCTCTCACACGTCGTTCTCAAGCGTTGGGCATCTCTGTGACGTCGTTGTGGCGAATTTTGCGAAAAGATCTTGGCCTACATCCTTACAAGATTAAATTGACGCAAGAACTGAAGCCGCTTGACCACCAGAAGCGTCGTATGTTCGTGAATTGGGCTGAGCAACAACTTGAAAATGATTCGGATTTTCATCGAAAAATCATCTTCAGCGATGAGGCTCATTTCTGGCTGAATGGCTTCGTCAATAAACAAAATATGCGGTATTGGTCAGGCAGCAATCCACACGTACTCCATGAGTCATCATTGCATCCCGAAAAAATTACGGTTTGGTGTGGTTTATGGGCCGGCGGCGTCATTGGGCCGTACTTCTTCCCTTATGATCAAGACCGGCACGTTACTGTGAATAGGAATCGCTAGCGTTCAATGATAACCGAATATTTTTGGCCCCAATTGGATGATATGGACTTGGAGGACATGTGGTTCCAACAGGACGGCGCCACAAGCCACACAGCGAATGTCACAATCAATTTATTGGAAACCAAGTTTGGAGAACGTGTTATCTCACGAAATGGTCCAGTCGCTTGGCCGCCTCGGTCGTGCGATTTGACGCCGTTAGACTATTTCCTGTGGGGCTACGTCAAGTCTATGGTCTATGCCAACAAGCCAGCGACGATTGATGAACTTCGCACGAATATCGAACGTGAAATTGCAGCAGTATCGGCCGATTTATGCTTGAAAACCGTCGAAAATTGGGTTCAGCGTCTGGACCTCTGCAAGCGTGCCCGTGGTGGCCATGCAAAAGAAATCGAGTTCCATACATAATGGCTTCGAACGTACTTTCACAGGAATAAAGAATTTCATTGATATCCAAAACCGTTTTTGTTTTATTTAAAAAACGCTTTTATAGCGCTATTGAAAAACCCTTTAGATAGTTCCCCCCATCACTGCGCTCGATTGACATTTGTGGAGTGCTTTTATAACGTTCGTTCGTATTTCATTCTTTTTTGATAAATTAAACGAAAGTTTTCTGTTAAAATTTCGAATTTTTAAAGAAGCAGCCTCAAATGGTGAATGAAACTGCATCAGATGGAAAGTATGCGTTCAAAAAAAAATAATCAAGAATGAATTGATACACAGGCCAATTCTTTTGGAAAATTGGTCATAATCGTCTAATAAATTGAATAATTTTTTTTTCCAAAATTGCGTTCAAATTTTTTTAGTGAATGCGATAATAGGTCGTATGAATAAAAACCTAGTTTGCTAAAGTAAGTTCGAAAATTCGAACATAGCATTTACTCCGCTGTACATGTCCTTGCCTTGCAGTTTCTGTCAAACTTGGCAAGTGACAACTGTCCGGTGGTTAGTTTATTTTGAATTTATTTTCAAATTTTTGTGGGAAAATTATCAAAATTATCCTTAATACCTTAGGAAAGACTTAATTTTCTGGATATCTGAAAGAGCACCACCACGCGTCTCAAAACTATCATTTAAAAAAGTATTAGCCAAAATGTCCACATTTCCACGCGTGGAACGAAACAATTGTTAGAAGTTATTATCGTCGCCAATTCTTCTTTGTTTATACAGTTTTTTACTAGCACGAACGTTAACAAGAAGAAGTGAAACAGGTGTTATGTGAAAACTTATCGCATCCATGTTTTGTTTGATTTTCCTGGACGAACAAAACCTAATTTAACTATTTATAAACAAAACATTGAAAATTCACAATGCTTGAATTGTTTTATGTAAAAAAAGGGCGTACAAAATATTTAGCAAAAGGTCTGAGTCAACTAAAGAGCGGACTCAGAATTAGCATAGCATTTGCTTTGTCTGATAAGTTTTATTCATACCGATCTGAGTAAAAGGTCAGTGGCGCCGCTTTTCGAACATGTCAAAAGTTGGAACTAACTAAAATTGGTTTTTATTCATACGAAATGTAGCAAATGCTTCGATTTTGACATTTGTCTTGAGTAAAAGCAATTGCTACGTTTTATTGATACGACCCAATGAAAACTTTTGTGTACGTAAATAAGCTCTTGGAAAGGTGGTCACAGTACCTTTACCTATATAGAAGATACAACTGGTGTTTGTTGCTTTTAAAACGCGTTAGTTCACGAAGCTTGCAACTTTGCAACTTGGTAAGGAAGTTGAAATTACTAAACAAGTCTTTTATCAATTTTTAAAATGAACCCTCCACGCCCTTTTTAAGGGGCCAAATGTTAGCTTTTACTGAGGGCTATAACTTTCCAACCATAGCATTCTGCAATTTTACAGGGTGATAGGAAATAAAAGAGAACGGAGTACGTGTTTCATCATGTGCCCAGGGGATACAAACATTTTTATGGGACAATATATTTGTTTGGTTAGGAGTTCTTCAAATTCAGTAAAAGAACTACCTACCTAACCCATGCCAATGGTAAATGACGCATCTCGGAGTTTTTCTCCAAAATTATACTCCTAAGGGATGCAAGTTGGCCCTAATTGTATATTTATATTTTGGGGGCTTAGAAATGAATTAAAAAAAAATACAACCCCAAGTAGTTTTGCTTTGAAAGTTAAGACATTGGATGAGAAGTCTTAGCTTCGTTTTTTTGCTGTTTTTCGTTACGTTACCCGTCAAAAGGAGGCTAGAGGGGTCATTCTAACCCCTTTTTTGAGGAATAACGTTCAAGCTATGCCCTTTTTTTTTGGCTACAATTTTCGAAGTACTTTCGAAGTCAATTCTCATGGCGGTGTGCAAGGAAAGTGAGAATAATTGTTGTTGGAAGTATCGCTTTCATCGATGCAACATTCTCATTATAATAATCAGCTGAACGTCATCATTATGTGCTAAACGCTTTCAAGCCAAAACGTCAAACTATTGGATCTGTCCATTCTGTAAGATAAGTCACGTTTTCGATATACCTTATCTAAAATTATCATTGAAATGCTTTTTGCATAATAAAGTTTATAATTGAATTGTCAATTTGTTTTGTCGCCTTTCTCTTTATTTAAAAGCGAATTTCCTTGCCTCCTCAAAAATTGTACACCTGTTTCAAGAAGTATTTTTTAGTCCAAGGTCCAAAGTTTTAAGGGGCAATATCCGAAAGGGGGGGAGCATTTTTGTTTGTTGTCGGATCTAATAAAAACTCAGTAGTAATATTCTACAATGGTTCTATGAAACACGTATTTAGGCAGTTTACAAAATCCTGCGCCTAAAAGAGGTTGCAAAATGGCTTATAGTATACATTGAATGAATGAGGTATGAATTGCAGTTTGTCCTTAAAACATATTGCGGATCGACGCTTTATTGGTAATATGGGCGGAGTTAACTCAGTCTTTAGTTTTATATGGACTTGTTGCGTCAACCAACAATTTATAAACAAACCTATCTAGCCCACTATTGACAACTGCAAACATCTACAGGCCTTTATATTGCGGGAAGATCTGATATTAAATAAACGCAATCACAATCGAGTAGGCCAGTGATGGCGAAACCATGACACGCGACGAAATATTATTGGCACGTCACTAATTAAGAAATCCGATTACTCCTTTGACCGACAGCATCAGCTGTCTACACCAAGTCGAAGAATTTTCGTCAAGATTTTCACAATTTAAAGAGTTTTCGACAAATATTTCACAATTTAAAGAATTATCGGAAACGCTTTACGAACGTTTATTATGTACTCTGATATGACATCCTTTGATAAGCTAAACTTGTCCAAATTTGATTGGTTGGAAATTGAAGAAATTCAAATGCAGCTGAACGAATTCGGGTCTAGTTCGATATGGACTCAAAAATTCGTCGAAACAAGGAAAGAGTTGGAATCAATCGAGCTAGAAAGGCTTGGAAACTTGGAATTCAATTCCCAACACATATAGCTGCTTGAAAAAGTTGCCGTTTCCTGTATTGACAATATTTTCGTCCACGTGCGTATGCACGCGAATCCTTATTTTCAGAAATGAATTACATTAAATATTCGCTTAGAAACCGTTTGTCAGATGATTTCAGTCCAGCCTGCATTTTGCTTTAAGTGACAAAATACAGCCGTGATATAAACTACTTGGCTTCAAGTTTGCAACAACAAAAAAAAGTCACACTAAAATAGTTCGTTCATTTATTGTTTTTTTTTTGTTTCTCAGTTTTTTGTTAATCTAAAATTAGTTTCTTTTACTTAATATGAATTAAAAACTGTTGTTCAATCTATATCGTTATTCAAATAATATGTCATTGTAATTATAGCTTAAATTATCAATTCTCTGGTTTACCTCTTTAATGAATTAATCTACTACAGTCCACTGAATTTAGGGACAAGGAAGGGAGTTTTGTCCGAGAATTAGAACAGTCGAGGTCAAAATAAAGGGCTTGAATTAAAATAAAAAGTTTGTTGCATTTTTTAATTTCGGATCGTTTTTCCTTTATTTTTCGGCCTAACAACTGTTAATTTCAAAAATTAATTTATGCGTTTACAAATAAAATGCTGCGCAGTGTAAAATTATTTATTTTTGTTCCTAGTAGTCACTAGAAAACTAGATCAAGACTGTATGATGGCACGCCAAAGGTACTTCAAATTATTATTTTTTTTTAAAATGGCACGAAGCTCTAAAAAGGTCCGCCATCCCTGGAGAAAGTTATTAGGACTGTTTAATCACGTTGACGAGAATCTTTACATACTGTCTTACCAGTTTTGTTTTTGGTTTCTAAAACAAGTCACTTTCACTGCCTGTCACTTGTTTATACATCGATAAACTGCATTCTTTAAAATACGGTAGATGCCAAAATGTATCGGGCGATTAAAATGTTTGGGGTTGCTTGCTTAAGCGAAACTGTTTGGTCGTGTATCGAATAAATTTGTGCGTTCTTTTGCGTAATATTAATTTGAAATTTCGCGGAAATATTATATAATCGTATAAATTTGTTGAGCGATTAAATTGTATCGCGTGTGAATCAACTTTGTTTTGAGATTTTTTTGGTAATCAGTGCTATTAGAGCATGGGAAAAAAACACCTTTTTGTGGGAGTTTCAACATCAAAAGAGACAAAGGAAAAACTTTCAGATTTTGTGGGAATTAGTTTTGCTGATAATTACGAAAACTTCAATCGATTAATAGTTTTAATTAATCCAAATCAAACTAGTTCTTACTCGTTAACAAAAAACTAACGAAACAGACGTTTAAGTAACGAAAGGAGTATAGGTTTCTTTTTTCTCATCGATCAAAGCCCGCAAATCGAACATAAGAAGGCGAAGGCGACAGCAGCATGAATGTGAAGTGCAGACAGGAAATTACATCCAACGCGTCATTAATCATGTCTAATTTAATTGGCAAGAATCAAACATGAATAGATTACGAAATTAGTGCTCGCCACTACCAGCTTTTCGCTAACCAAATGTACAAAACTACGTATGTAGTATTTCTGATGTAGGAATTTGAATTTATTGTTTTTTTTTGTTTTTCTTAAGAAAATATTTTTTTTTGTATATGTTATTTAGATAGATAGATATTTATTTCGTTTAGAATTTACAGTTTGTTATAGCACAATTTACATAATTTTTAAGTACAGAGATACGACAAATTTATGTCTTCTACTGAAAAAAGTTTACAAGTGACGAAAAAAAGAATATAAATAGAAATTTTTGTTTTTGAGGAAAATAACGACTAAAAACCTCAAATTAAAAAAAAAAATAAAAATAATAAAATAAAAATAATAAAATAATAATAAATAAAATATAATATACATAAACGGATAAATAGATACATAAAATATACATGAAAAACGTAAATAGTAATTAAATAATATAAATAGGTAAATTAATTAATTAATAGGTAGATAAATAAATAAATAAATAAATAAATAAATAAATAAATAAATTAACAAATAAACAAATAAACAAATAAAGAAATAAAGAAATAGATATGTTATTTAGTTTTATACCTAAACAAATAATAAGGGAAAAAGAGAAATTCTCTTGTAAAAGAAAAAAAAGGAACTTTCTGCTGTTTTTTTAAAGAACACCCCCGAGAACTTCAAACTAGACCTCGACGGTTCTAATTTTATTTTGGCCACATCGGAGAGAGAGCATTTTTTAATGCTAATCTAACTTTAAGACCCTTCGAAACCATGTATATCGACATTTTTGTTATTGTGAAAGAATATTTATATCCACCCGTTTGATTTTTCACTGTGTGTCATTTTTACGCGACTTTTTCACTTAGAAAATAAATCAAACCTTCAATTTATCAGAGAGCCTTTACAAAATTTAGGAACATTTCAAATTACGCAGTAAAAGTTTAACTAACGCACCTGATGTGAGTTGTGGCAACTATTTTACGACATCCAGCGTGTTTAGTCTCATCTGGATGTCCCTTATGTCATTGGATTCCCCCTGCGGTCATAACTCACGCACATTCACCTTGTGTCGCAGTCAGTTCATACACCAAAGTACTCCTACGTGATCTTATTACGAAATCGCGTTACTGGCCATGAAAAGTGTCCTTTACAAGCTGCGAGCGCAAAATGTGTTCTATTTTTATTTTTATGCAAACATAGGTAAAGATGGAAATTCGTTGTCTAATAGGAAAAAATTCCCTTTAAATCGTTTATCCTTCGTCAGCTTGAATGGGACATTACGCTCAATCAGCGCCAGTATCAATCTTATCCAACGCAATTCCAAGGCACTTTGCGATTCGCTAAACTGCGATTGACACTATGCGAGTATGGGTTTCCACTGCAGCTTTAGTCTTCTGGGAGAACTTGTAATTTATGAATTATGCTGCGCTTCATTGACTCGTATTTGTCGGGTTGAAGCGAGCATGAAAGTTGCAATTTGTGAGGGAGATCGTAGAAGTGAATGGTAAGGAGTCTGCGGGTTAGGTTGAATAGGGTATGCGGTGTGAGTGACATGCATTCGATTATATTAGCTGGCGGATCAACGAGCAAAAACAGCAGTAGGATGAAGTCAACCTCAACATAAATAAAGTGCACGACTGGGTCGCACGAAACTTTCTCGTTTAGTGCGAGTCTGACTGAAATTCAAAGTCATTTAAGCAAATATTTTTTTCGGGATGTAAGCATTACCTTGTTTTTAGGGTTTTATCGAAATCGAAAATGAGGTTTTCGAGATATGAGCAGTTTTTAAAGTGAGCGTTTCCAGTGATTCGAATTGAAAATTAAGGACGCAATCATTCTGAAAACATCAATTTTGCTCTAAGTTTGCATTTTGGTCAAAATTGTTATTGCCGTTTTCAAATAAACTGAGGAATACTAAATTTTTAAAAGGTTACTTTTTTCAAAAATCCATCTTACGATAATGCACAGAAAATCTGAGTCTGCCATTAAGTTAGGAACGACCACATTACCTAAGAAATGAATTTTTGTTAAAATCATATGGACCGTTTTGCAGATATGTCCAAATTTCAAAAGTACCGTTACTCGATTTTTTAGCGAAAGACTGAGTATGCAGTTATGTTAAACTCACCTACTTAAGCTTAAATAATAATTTTTGTTGAAATCGTTAGAGCCGTTTTCGAACAAATCAAACTGGTATGAAAATTTTGTATGGGAAGTACCGTTAATATTGAGGTTACCATGCATGAAGAAGACGCAGCTAGAATGTGCGCTAGCAGTACAAACCACCAAAGAGGTGACTTACGTTAACAGAAAATCAATTTTTTGTATCCTCTGAGCAAGACTGCCATTTCCGAGAAACTAATAGTGATCTTGATTTCCGACAAAACAAGGCTACCTAAAAGGGGTTTAGGTATTGAGTTTAGCTTAAGAAAATGTGCCCAGTGGACAAGGCATCACTGAGCTGAGGATCTGTCTCATATATTGTAGAAACGGTATACGATGTCGCACAGTCGTGGTAGATGGCAGGGGATCCATCAGGAAAATGAAAACAGTCAGGCTTACCGTTGGTGTGATACTTTTGACACAATTTGCTTTAAAGACGCCTTACAGGCTCGGTTATCACGACAGAATTTATTACGAAACTATGTTTGACATAAATCTGGGGCCCTACTCTGTATCTTGTTCAGAAAGTAAAATTTTTCAAAAACGAGCTTTTTCTACTCTGTATTTCGAAAGTGGAATAAAATGTACTTATGTCGAATTTAGAATTTCGAACTAAAAAGCGGAAGGGGAAGCTATTTCGAATGGGACCAAATAGAGAGTAGGGCCTCTGGTAGCGCGGTACACATAAATCTTTATAAATTATGTCTCATTAGAACTAAACCAAATTATCTCAAGCAACCCCCTTCTGTCATGCGACCTTTTAGATTTATTATACACACAAGTTCAGATACCCAAAACATTACACAAAACCTCTGCTGTGCTACCAAAGTGCGGAGTTTCGTGAAAGATGCCACCATCGTCGTCGAGGTCGTCGTGATGACCCTAATCTCTCCTCGGACAGATGCCGTCATCGACGGTCCACCAACAAAAATAAATTAAAGCACGATAGTTTCGCTTTTGTCATTCAAAAAGTAATTGCAGAGCATAATAATCCCTAATTTAATTACCACTTTCGCGCAGTTGTCTTCGGCCCCGAAACACAACAATCGCATCCACAACATTATCTTCGGCCTTTCTTCTCAATCTCGGCCTCGGCAGCTGATTCGAACGAGTTCATTATTCCTTTTGGAATTTACAAAAATACTCATTCGGAGTAGTCGTGGTGGAGTATAGCACATTCGTGTCGTGGCACCGGATGTACCCTTGAGGAGGAAGTATGCTCATTCATACGTGGATTTCATCGCGACCAGAGGAGACGGAGAGGGGCGCGGGCAAATACAATGAACTAATATCTCTTCCCACATGTAAGGCTCTTTCAGCTTAACGATCGTCATGATGGATGGCATGCATGCAACAGAATTTCTGGCAGCAGCATGAGGTGGCTGTCATAGACCTGTCATGGTATGGGTTCGGTTTCAGATTTGGTCATCTGTTGTTGGCAGAGCGTCAGTTAAGAACAAAAACAGTAGTGGTGAATAAATTCAACCCTTTTCACGCATTTCGCGTAGCCATAGATGCGGAACCGATGGGGTTCTCTCTTTGGAAAGAACCTTTGTCGGTGTGGCTCTTTGTGAAGTACTACCGGGTCTGTGTTTTATGGACTGATGTATACATTCAACGAGAACTTGTGTTTGGCTATTGATGTATTTTGCTCATTAATTTGCGATACTTTGTTCGATTGCTTTATGTCAGACTGTAGGGAAATTCATGGACTTAGGCAGAACAAAGGCGATTGGATCTGACGTTGTCACTGACTATAAAACCCGCATCAATGTTAATGGCAGATGATTGACAGTAGGCAACTAAATAATTACGTGTTGTTTTTAACCCCTAGCGTGCAAAGGACATGTGGTTGTTTCCTTTGTTACATCTATACTCACACAGCTGGGGTAATTTAAAAACAATTACCAAATTTCGCCTACATATTTGTGAGAGGATAGCGTCTTTTGGACTTTATTTTAGAGGAGGACTGTGGAAAATATAATAATAATTTAGTTGTTTTAAGGTTCTCAAAATGATGTCTCTTTGAGGCTTACCGACTTACTACATTCCGCGGTGGACCTGGTCCCGAGGTTTGAAAAATCACACAATTTAGTAAAAAGTACCACGAAAACTCCCGCGTGAGCTAAGCTGTCTGCCACGCCCACTATTTGGGGGCGTTTAATCAGATAATGTAGGAATTTTGATAAAATCGAAATCTTCCTTCGGCCGTTTCTGTTAAATATTGCTGCTAGAATGGTACCTGAAAGTTAATTTTGTATTAAAGGACTAGTTGGACTACAATGCCGAGTTCAGTGATAGAACTATCGAAGATTACAGTCTTGACGGCTCTAAATAGCTGAGTATACCTGTTTTTCACCTTTCACAGTGCCATCAAAATTTATTATTAAAAAAATCAGCCCCAGACTTGGTCGTGTGGTAGATTGCCCTTCTCTCTGTGAACCAATTTCACTCTTTTATTATCTCTTAAAATATAGCCTATGTCAGTCAGAGGAAGTGTGGCTTTCTATTTGAAAATAATTTTCCATATCGGCTAATAAGTTCCAGAGATAACCTCGGACATACAAATTTTACTATTTTTAAACCAAGTGCAGATTTAGAAAAAATGGCCCATAACACTCAGGAATAGTGCAGCTTTATGCTAGTGAAAACATGTTTGAAATCGGTTCAGTAGTTCCAGAGATTACTTCGGACATACAAATTTTACCTATTTATCATATAGTGGAGGTAAGCTTCTTCCTTGTCATCGTCGGAGTAGTAGTTTCTCATCTAAAGCACTTCTCTCCTAAAGGTTATAGCGACCGGAGGTTCTTTGCTTTGATTTGTGCAGTTTTCCTACAGCAAAGCCTTCAGTCCACAGAGTTCAAAAGCTTCCCTAAAGATGCCGTTGAAATATATTATTTTTGTGAATTTATTGCAGACCCTCTGCAGCGAGTCGGTGTTTGACTCGTTAAAGCTGTCCAGCGCCGTCACTACAAAACCTTTACAAAATTTTGTTTTATTTGCAATCAGTATACAATTTCCCGCCACACAAGTTCAAGGTTTAAACAGATTGAGAAAAATATGGTCCTTCTACAAATTCCAAAAATATAGTTATCCATTTCATCAAACCAGTGTTAGTTGCCTCAGACGCTCCGAAAAAATTCAGAAGTGCGTTCATTAAAAAAAAAAAATTTTTGGGCATAGTTGATTTATAAGTTCAAATCTATGGCTCTAAATACAGGAATTATATGGTTACAATATTTGCTGACGTTTCATTTGCTTGAACGTGTGCCAGAAGACAGTCAAAAGAGAAAATATATTCATGACGTTTCTTTGTATAAAATATCCCGCCACAAGGAGTTTGCCTATTCTCTTACGTCACAATACAAGAACCCGAACCATTCGGTGTCCGCATAAGCTTTCTAATTTTACAGCGAAAACAAGAAATCGTGCAAATGTCGTAAAGTATTTCTTTGATTCGTCATCTTCAAAATCCCAAGCATGCCAATTTATTCTATTTCGTAAAGATTTAAATTAACTTATTACTTTCCACACTGAAAAACAAACTGTCATCAACTTTAAGTACAGAGTGAGTGTAAAATAAGTTGTGACTGTTTGAGTAGTACAGCCAAGTTCTTAAAATAATACAACGAAAGTGAAAGTTGTTCAATAAAACACAGAAAGTAATGAACAGGTTTTTAATAAATAAAAAGGTTCATAAATTGACCGAAACTTTACAGAGAGTTTCGACTGCCAGAGAACAGCAATAAGTCGATCTATGAAAAGAGTAAAACGCCCTACCTGAGACCAATGAGTGCACTCTACAGTAGCTCTATTACTGGTAATGTACCTAATCAAAAGACAGAAGACTACAGCCAACTCCGAAGGAGAGATGAATGCAACAATCGTCCATCTAGATATCGCAGCAGTTGTGCTGTCAAAGGGTATTTCTAAATCAATAAACAGCAGGTGGAGCACAGAGAGAAACTTAAAATGCAATATTTTTATTTAGTTATGATCCACAAACACAGCTAGATAGGTAGTCCTTGCTTTCAAAAAGAATTTCAACAAAATGCACACTTTCATCAATGGAAAAAATTCAACCTCGCCCTTAGAGTGAGTCCACCCTAAGGATGTGTAACCCGCATCACCTCCGGTACTGGTTCTGGTAGTCATTGCATGAGATGTATATATTTTTCCAGCTCAAATTTAAACTCGTTATGGTGAGTGTAATTTCTCTCCTGTGGAAAGTTTATTCCTCTAAATAAAGAACTACGTGCTGGGAGATCATGTTGAGCATTTCATGCTGTTGAATCTTATGAAAAGGCAATTCAACTTCGGGGGGGGGGCTAAATGAGAGAACTTATTCAATACTTGTGCGCACTATGGGCATTGGAAATTCAGGTACGTGACTATGACTACTGCAGTGCTATATCCTCCGAGCTCTCTTCCTCTTCCTCTGTGGGCCTTCAAATGGGACTGACTTGATTTATATTACTCCCATCATTCTTAAGCAGTTGATGGATAATGCTTTCGAGAACATGTCATATAGCGTGACGGAACAGAGCAGATGTCAAATAACTACTTTCACGTATTCCGTTGGTAGTTGGTGTCGCAATTGATTTAGTTTTAGATTTTTGGCCAGCAAGGTACAATTTTCAATGGTTCACCATTGAACCCTTTAACTTCAAATGTTTCGAGTTAATGTCTCACTTAAGTATTCGCGTGACGTTTAGGTGTCAGGCTTATAGTTTTGTGAGTCTTTGAATACAATTACGTAGGGAAATGGGTTTGAAAAATTTCAACGAATACCTAAACTTGTCACCCCAAATGTTTAAAATAGTTTGTTTCTTGTAGCTTAACAAATTTACTGGTACAAATTTTTGAAGGTTTTTTTTTCATTTGGATATGAAATTTTGCTTCTGGCACTTTTTGAAAGCAAAAAAGCGGACAAGTCTCAAAGTAGCATGATATCTAAATGGAAACCAGCACATGGTTCACCCGTTATAAGCTGTAGTTCGTAGGCATATGACCTAAAATATTTAATTGGCAAACTAATAATCTAAGTCTAAATAATTTTCATCTATATTTTCAAAAGAAAAATTGTTAACCATGGTGAATAGTTACAACCTCCGCTTAACGTAAATCGCACTTCGACCTCATATTTAAAGGGATAAAAAAGAGACGATGACGCCTTCAGCGTGTAATCTTGAATATGGCTGCAATTGTGAATTATCTTAAAATTCATTTCAATGTATAAGCTAAATTTCCCTTTATACATACGAGAAAAATGTACATGAAATTGGAAATTGGTTGCTCGGTCTCTTTTTGTATTGGACCACAGCCGAATAAAGATCTTGAACCCAGTCTTTACTATAATTATTTAACTTCGTTGAAGTCCCAAAAACCATTGTGGACAGTTGGTCTCCCTCCATAAGCCGTCATTTCGCACGTCAAATCAAAAATGGCGCTCATCATAAAACCCAATTTTGCGCCTTAAAACTTTTAGCGACTGATTTTTATAGTGATTTTATTTTTATCTTGATTCTTTGCAAGCGTTCTTTCAGCTTAAGTCTTTTCGTGATGACTGCCAGAGTTTCTGTGAGCAAATGGCAAAAAGCAGTATGACTGGACAGTTAAACCTTTTATAAACTCTTTCTAAGTCAGAAATAAAAAAAATAAAAAACATCACCCTTTTGCAACATTGTTCTTAAAGGTCAATGTGATGCCCTTTAAAGTTTTCCAATGCTTTTGACATCCCATAACAATATGTAAGTATCTCATTACCTGTCGTTATGAACCTTGAATGCGCCCATTGTGTTCTCAACACATGTGTGCATTGTGTTCTCAAACGGTGTTCAAAGTGCATAACAGCATGGTCGAGTACTCAACTAAATTACGGAAGTTATTTGGTCGATGACAAACTTTAGCTGTTTTTTATTATCCATAGAGATCATCGATTTATATGCACTTACGCGCATGATCCTGCTTCTCATCGAGATCACGAATCATGATCTGAAAATTATTTCTACTATTTCCCACTACGTGGCTTGTTTTATTTTTAAATGTTGGTGTGCCTGTAAGCGATAGCCACACAATCACGTTGCCAGACTAAAAAATGGAACACTAAAAATCAATTGATTTTTTTCGCATTCGAATGAACCCCCGTCCGTATTCCGAGCTATTTTGTTTTTCCTCGTTCTATAAAGGTAGAACAGACCAGCCAAACAATTGATAAACAATTAAATAAGATGTTCCATATTTATTTCTAAAACACTTATTAAACAAAACAATTTTTATGAAATGTTTAGAAACGTTTTGCCGGTTTGGATCTGGACACCAAAAAAAAAAAAAACATTTATGAAATGTTTCACAGTTACCCAATCGTGATGGGAAATAATTTTTGTTTTACAAGTTTCCCTGCAGAAAGTGAACGCTGTTTTTCGATTATTATTTCTTTTTAAATAAAATAAAAATGCCCAGAAGAGCTTGGAATACCTAATGAGAAAGTGATTCATTTAATACGATTATTTGAATTAAATCGCGTGTCGCGTGATTGCCGAGTCCAAAATTACAAAAATAAAAACTTTACTCGGTGCTAAAAATCCCACCACATTATTTTCTTCTAGTCCAAAACAGGATAAAGTTGAAACATTTCATAAACATTTACCCCTGTATTAATAAACAAATATGCAAATAAAAAGTTAGCTAGTAGACGTCAAATAGCATACAAAAATTTGACGTAACTGCTGAGTAGCGAGTTGATAACTTTTACGCAGTGCTTATAAATAAATTTCAGAAAACTTTTATAAATGTTTATAAAATCTGTCCGATTTGCTTCAGAAACATTTCATAAACATTTCATAAACATTTCTGAGAAACATTTCATACACATTTCTCAAATGTTTCGCTGGTCTGGGCACACCTTAATATGCCACGACAAACTCAATTGCTAGCAGCAAAATATTGTTCATGTGTTGCACATTTGAACATAAAATACTAAATTTGTTTCACAAAAATATTTGAAGAAAAAAATTATGCAAATCTGATTGAAATATGGCAACAACCCCCCATTGCAAGTGAAATGTCATGTGACTTGTGTGACGTCACGTTGAGCCGAATATTTGCAATATGGCTGGTGGCAACATGAAGTTTGAAATACCCTGTATTATCTGTTTTGTTTTTGAAAGCAACTGTTGCCACAATTCAAAAATTAAACTTTTCAATGATTCGTCTTGTTTTATTTTCTGATCTGGATCAGATCACGCTGATAATAAAAAACAACTTGAATACAAAATTCAATTAAAAATGCAACAAAGTGCAATTCATGTTCAATAACGTTACAGTCCCACACCCGTGGCAACCCTAGTAATTGATTGGCGGGAGTTTTTGAAAGCTAATGATTCAATAAGTGGATGGGGGCATTTCCGAAACTTGTGTGGATTCCATTTCATAGTGGGAGGTGTATAAATGAATTAAAATGTAGGCTGACCACAAGGAAAGTATCAAGAGCACGGATTACATTTTTAAACATTTTTTTAAAGGACCAAAAGTCAAATTGGCTATCAATTAACAACATGCATTGGTTAAATTTTTGTGAGCAATTTTTTTTACCCCTGGGTTTGCAGTCAATTATGACGAATGTAGACAACCCTAGAGCAGTGTTACCAGCGGGACTATTTACAGTCATTTTGACTCCCTTTTGAACGCCTGGCCTCCGGCCTCATCTTTTTGAAAATCAGTGTATTCAGACTCATTTTAAAAATGGGGGACGATTTCGTTATAATTCAAAATTATTTAGCCCATTTAAATTAATTCATTCAAATCGTAGGAAGAAGCAGTTATATTTGTTGCTCGATTCGGTCCAAATAAGGAAAAGGTATAGAACATTCTTCATAAAAAGAATGTAACCAAATCAATACAACTCCTTGCACCACTTAAAGTGCTATCGATTTTCCAATGTTTATTTAAACGGATACGGATAAATTCCCATAAAATGATTGATGGCGCAAACAATCGGCAGGATTTATTGTAGAATTTTATAGTCGCATTTATCTCTTGAACAAAATACTGCTAAGTCTAGAATGAAAACCGCTAATCAATCAATTTAATCCAAAGACAACACCGCATTTCGCAGCAGAGATTTTGATGATAGATTTGGCAAATGTTTATTTAGGAAATGGGAACATTTAAATTTTGTATCAGCTGTCAGAATCTGGTTGTATTTAGTTTTAGGGTGTGAACACGTGTTTGCTTTGGTGGTTACATTTTTAAATGAAAATATTGAGCGTTTTTGCAGCAAATGGATTCTGTTTGTTGCTGACGCTAAAATTGCAGTTCCAAACATGTTCGTAACAAGATAAAGGCTAGTTTCAATTTTGACATCTAAAACAGTGTTAATTTTGGAAACAGCTGGGGAATTATTTGTTGATTTAAAAATGTCAATTGTACTCTGACAAGGACGACTATTTTTTGCCGACTTTGATGCGTTTTTGTCGGCGCTTAGATCTGAACAGTGTTAGCACTCTCTCTTCATTTTTAACCAGTAACCAGCGTTGCCGCTTTGCTGCATTAGCAGTTGAACACTTTTAGCAAAAAATAAATCTACTGCCACTAAATCCAATCTACTGCACTTTTTTTTTGTTTGATAAACATTCTCGTAAACAGCATACATAAAAATAACCCCTGTAAGGAACCTCTGAACGAAGCAAACTTATTGCGAACTTATTGTATAAAAAACGTTAAAGTGATGAATAATATAGTTTTAAGCAATTGATCTTTGTTTTTTTTTTTTGTATAACAAAAAATCTACTGAGGAAAAATCGAATCTACTGCATTTTTTTAATGATCTACTGCACTCCTCTTTTATTGAAGTGGCAACGCTGCTCGGGTTGCCTTTTAAATTCCCTCGAAAGTACAAATTTTATTAAATGGAAAAAAAATCACATTAAATTAACCAGTAGTATAAAAATCGCAGTTTGTTAACATTGCTATGATATTTTTAGAACTACAAATTTTTGCTAAAAAGCGATTTATAGATGAGCTATTTTTTATGGATGAATTTCAGCAAAAATTTATGGTTTGAATGTTTTTTTTTGTCAGATTCCTGAAATTCACACGATTTTGCTGCTTTTTCCCCTTTTCCCAGGGAAGGCTTTTCCGATATCGAAATTCCCACAAAATGGAGAGAAGTCCCGCCATAGAACAACTCTGCTATGTTAGTTGAGGCTTGAAGCTGAGACTTTGGGTTCCCATCGAACTAAATAGCGCCACCTTAGTAGTTTTTTTTTGTATTGGTGGTTGCCTGGAACTGCGTCTTATCTCAGAGCTTCCTGCCAGTTGCTTGGGACAAAGTTGGCGCTAAAAAATTTCAAATAGGGGAATAACATAAAATACTAATATTGGAAAAAAATACAGCAGCAGCAATAAACATATTTATAACAAAAAAAAGGGCAAATGTATTCGTTGCAAAAAAAATCTTATATTTTGCATTCTTATTCGTTCTATAAGGAATAAAATCGAACTTAAACTGAAAAAGAGGCCATTTTGATTGTTTTATTTAAAAAAATGTGGCCCAGGAGTCTTAAGGCTCAAAAAGGACCCATTTGGCAACAAGTACCTATTCTGTATGTAGTTCCGGGCGGGGAGAACCGTAGTCCCAGCTCTGATAATAGCCGGACCTCACATCTGCTTCTGTCGGCGCAGTGGCTCAGTGGATAGTGTCTTGGACTACTGAGCGAGGGGTATTAAGTTCGATCTCCAGAAAAACACTAAATAGGTATATCTAAAGGTTTTTACCAATGCGTCAACGTCTGGCAACCATCCGAGAGTATAAATTGCGCCGTTCGGAATCGCCAAAGTTCCATTCGCACCAAAATATAAAGACTCAAATAAACAAATAATTGTGAGATGCTAGGCCAGAGGTATAACTTACACGGACCTGTTTCGCCAAATATTTATTTAACACCGTCCACCCATAAAACAACAGCATTTCTAAAACACTTTGCTAGTTATTTAAATTTTGTTTTAACATTTCCAATGAAATGCGACATGTTTTCCCAAAAACTTCCATTCGCTCCCTGTATTTGTTTCGAATCCTTGAAATAGAGAAACTTTTCAAATCTCAAACTTGTTATTGTCGAACAGAGATGCAGCGCACACAGACATATCCAGTAATTGCTTCTGTACAATGCATATCCCCTATTGCTATGATAAAAATTCGTTGAAACAAAATTCCTTTTGGGAAATTGTCTCAATTCATACCCCAGGAGAATCTCTGTCTTTAACAAGGAATGCCTAACACGTAGTCCAGTCACTTATTCAATTCGAAGAAGTTGCAGCAAAACTTGAAAACATAACGCCAACGTGACTGAGGACTTTTAAACTTTTAAACAGTTAAAAGAAAAACAGCCACCAAATCTTACAGCAGAACTTGTGCGATTTTCGTCGTCCTTTTGTGTCGCGCGAAATAGATCTGTGTTATGGATGGCGTTACCCTCCATTGTCCTTCGCAACAACAAATATTGTTCGCTGTTCAAGATTTAAGACCGCGATGGTGTGAATATTTTAAGCGTTTCTTTTGATAAATTTGCATTAATCCCATTAATCCGGGTTGTACGTCACTTGAGAGAAGATGAAGCGAGCCCCTCCAAATTCCATTAAACATATTCAAATGATGTTGGTGATATACTGGAGGAGCAAGTGATTGTTTTATTTCGACCAGGAAGATGTTTTAAAGTAGTGGGCCAATTTTGCAATCTACCGATTCACATCAAACAGAAGAATATTTGGAAAATTCCCCTCGACATCGTTAACGAGACGTTTCTCTTGACAAGCGGCGAATCCTTGTTCAAACATTATTCTTTAAATATTTTGCGTGCTGCTAATTGTCCTCGTATTGCTTTCGACTTACCGTCATGTGGCAAAAGCCCTCCGCAACGTATGTAAATTTTTTTAACAATAGCTACCGAGGTGGATTGAATTCCAAGTGTATTTCATGTCAATTTATTCGAGCGCTTTAATTTGTTATCCTTGAAATGGAATTTGTTTTGTTTTAGTTGGATTCATTGTGCAGAGAGCTTTGGCGCAAATTAATTATAGTTATGACTTGGCTTTGGCCCTGGGAAACCTCCGAAGTCTCTACAAAGTTTGCAATCACAAGAGGAGCTCGTTTGAAGAAATAAAGCCGTAGAAAGTACTCTTTTCAAAAAAGGGACTTTGTAGATTTTTTTAACAAAGTCTTGCTTAACGAGCAACAGAGTCGTTTTGTTTTCGATGTTTGCTAAATTTTCGTTGCCCCGGAATTTTATTACAAATGCCACTAGGGAAAGCTGTTGTTTAAGCATCTTTACATATTTTTAATAAACATGTAGTACTTTCAAAGACCAACTCCGCACATTCGCCAAAAGGTAGAAAATTAATTGTGAAAATGAAAACAAGTTATATATAAAGGGTGATTTTTTAAGAGGTTTAGAACTTTTTTTAAAAAAAAAACACACAAAATTCGAAAAAATGAATGAAATATTTATTTGAATCGATAGTTTGAACCTTGCAATTTAATGTTTAAAGATAATTTCATGCAAATGTTGACCGCGGCTGCGTCTCAGGTAGCCCATCCGCTGAGTCCAATTTTGGCATACTCTTTCACACATATCGGCCGGTATCTCACGAATGAATGCATGGATGTTGGCTTCCAGTGCGTCAATCGAAGCGGGCTTGTCCCTATACACATTAGCCTTGGCATACCCCCACAAAAAATAATCTAATGGTGTCAAATCGCACGATCTAGGCGGCCAATTGACCGGCCCGAAACGTGAAATTAACTGTTCACCAAACTCGCCTCGCAATTGCGCCATTGTTTCGCGTGCTGTGTGGCATGTGGCACCGTCTTGTTGAAACCACATATCATGCAAGTCAAGAACTTCCATTTCGGGCAAAAAAAAGTTTGTTATCATCGCTCGGTAGCGTTCACCATTGACAGTAACGCAGCGATTCGCATCATCTTTGAAGAAATATGGCCCAATAATGCCGCCGGCCCATAAACCGCACCAAACAGTGGCTTTTTCGGGATGCATTGGTAGCTGTTGCAATGCTTCTGGCTGATCTTCACTCCAAATGCGGCAATTTTGCTTATTTACGTACCCATTCAACCAAAAATGAGCCTCATCGCTGAACACAATTTTTCGATAAAAAAGCGGATCCTCGGCCAGCTTTCCAAGAGCCCATTCACCAAAAATTCGGCGTTGTGGTAGGTCGGCTGGCTTTAGTTCTTGCACCAGCTGTATCTTAAAAGGCTTTACGCCCAAATCCTTCCATTTTCCACGTAGTGCTGTAACAAAGGCCTAACTGCTGGGAACGGCGCCGAATCGACATTTCGCGGTCTTCTGTCACACTAGCTGATACGGCCGCAATATTTTCTTCACTACGCACAGTACGTAAACGTGTTGGTGGTTTAATGTCCAACAAAGTAAATTTGGTGCGAAATTTGGTCACAATCTTCCGAATAGACTGCTCAGAAGGTCGAGAATGCCGATCATAAAATGGAAGCAGCGCGCGATGAACATGTCGAACCGAGCACGAATTTTGATAGTAAAATTCAATAATTTGCAAGCGTTGTTTATTTGTAAGACGATCCATGGTTAAATTGCAAACCAAACTGAAGCTGTTTGACAGTGACACAAGGTACTAAACACACGTCAGCTGTCAAAACCAGTGTTGCCAAAACCAAACCAGCTAAAAAATCACCCTTTATATAAACGATGCATTTCGCTAATAAAAGAAAGTGATTTACCATAGAAACAGAAATATTTAATTTATCTGGTAGACAGGCCGAACTAAAGCATTTTTGTTAATTTTTTAATTTTTACATAAAATGTTATACAAGTCTTATTAAACTGCCAGAACTCGAGCAGCAACTTTGACATCACGAGAAACTTCAATAGCAGATATCATGTAAACCTGATAAAAATAAAAACACCGACAGAAACTTTAATGGGGGTGGAACAAGCTGCTTAAAAACATCGCCATAGTGTTAAGGTCTGCACTGATTAAGGGCCGTTTGCTCATACGACTCTTAACGATTTAAGTTCTACTTAAATACTTATAGGCTACTCTTTTTAGGGCATAAACTGTCACATAAGAGTTTATGTGGAACTTAATTCGCTATGAGTCGTATCAGCAAACGGCCCTAAGTATTAGTAGAATAGTAGAATGGAATAGAATAGAATAAGTTTATTTTGAATTCAAATATTGTCGTTTTCCATTGGGCAAAAAGAAGCGTCCGCGAGAGTCCGGAATCGAAAAAAAATCACTCCTGAAACCGTTCCATTGGCACAAAAAATACTCTTCTGGTGATTCTGAGAAGATAATTTCGCTTCTCGATTTAAAGTCAGAATCCACTCAAGAAGCACTCACGCAAGTGTAATTTACGATTTTATACAAGTCAGCTGACAGCAGCCGTAGATTATTTTTTGGCATTTCACCAGTACTTTTGTGAATTTTTTCAGAAGCAGTTTTGTTGTTCCATTGGATTTCAGAATAATTGGATCCCGGAGAGAAACTAATGGAAAACGACATATCTATGTATAAAATTTTAAATTTTTGAAAAATAACTAAATTTGTCCTTGGTTTGAAACCGTCTGCCAGATGCCAACTTTCGCTTTTTAAAGATATATTTTTTTTAGATAAACAATAATAGAATTATTTTTAAAATAACGAACACCTTTAGTTTTGTATACATTCTGCATTTATAAAATTATGTTGATACATAGGAGCATTTATTTGGTGAAATGAGAACGGAGTTTAATTATTTAAGGAAAACATAACAAATGGAGCTAAAAGCTGCTAATATTCATCAATAAGCTCTTTTCGGTACTTAAGTGCTTCTATACAATATTGGGCGAGTTGTTTCCAGTTTTTTTTTCCATTTAAAATACTTATGGAATCTTTTTCACTTAGTACTGTTTTTTTGAAAATGTACAAACCTTATTTCCTTCAGAATTGGGCAAAAAAGATAGAAAGTGAAAAGATGTTTCTTGTTTTTGCAAATTGCAAATGAGAAAAATTAGTTTCGGTCATTAAAATATGGCCTTTTTAAAGCCAGTTGGTCTCCCCTTTCACGAAAAATGATGGAGATTTCATGCAAACTCAGTTATTAGCCTTATTAAATTAAGGCTATTTCAATTATGTTTTAGTTTCGGGTAAAGGGATCTAGGTGTGGAAACTTTTTCCTGTTCGAATTTATTTGATCTGAATTTAATATCCAAAATTATAAAGTATTTAGGTCCTACATCTCTGTCGAAGTGCATTTTAATGTTGCTGCATTAAAAACCATTCTTTTTTAAAGTCATTAAAAATCGGCGATAGCTGTCAAAGTTGCTGTTGCTGTGTCAATGTGTTTCTATTTGACATTTAAGCTAGTTTATTAATGTAAATGTTTTTATTCACTTGATCGTGATAGATAAAGATACAGCTAGTGAGACAAATATAAACCGGTCAACGAAGGAAAAACCAAGAATAGTGCGAAAGTAACCAATGATGAATTAATTTTACGCCCTAAGAGACAGAATGCTGAGAAAGTTCGAGCATATATGGATAGGAAAAGGTTCTTGGTGAGTTAGTTTAAAATATTTCTTACTATTTAAAATGATCTGTTACCACTCAATAAATGTTAATTTTGAGTGCTTGAATTTATTTTCACTCATTTCATTTGATGAAGTATTTTAATTTTTATCCGGTCCATTCAATATATTTAATTTTATTCAGGCCTTCAGTCATCTTCACAAGCCGAAGTACACTCTGAGCCGCCGGAAAAAATGAGTAGACTGATAACAGATAACATGCCGAGTACTAGTACCGAGTTCTGAGATTAAGAACGCAGTTTTAACACTCTAAATCGAATAATTTTCCGAAAATTTTAAGTTAAATGCCTAAAAATGTTTTACTTTTCATAAAATCACACAATGTTTTTTTTTTTATTTCGCTGAAATGGCTGTAAAATCTCATCGTTTAAAGCCCGTCAAGGCAGACAGAAATTATTCGAAGAATTATGCGTTCGAAGCGACCACGGAGATCTACATCCGCCTTTGCTAAGGTTATTGCTTCTGGGCCGTAAACCAGGACTGATAGGACTGGACTGAAGTAATGAGTTCTAATTTAGAGTCTATTTAAAGTTTCTTGACGGGGCCTTACTAATCAATTACATTCTTAGGACAAAGTAACAGCGATTGGCAATTGGATTGGATGGTGATAGCTGAGAGGCTGTCATGTCTGAACTTAATTAAATTCTACGCACAGCATACTTCGTGAATGAGTCAGATCTACTGTAGAAGAACATCGAAACGAAATGGAAATAGGTAGCATCACTCCGAAAAACATGTCAAAGATAATGCGCAATAGTAAGAACTGCTTGAATACACAGACAGAAAATGCTAGTACAATAAAAAAAATGTTCCAGCCCAAAGAATAAATAGATCCAACAAAGTAAAATAATGTAGGGAAGCCTAAAGTTAGACAAGATGTATTTTCAGAATTGGAATGCCTCAAAGTGGAGGGTCTACGAGATCGTGATACTCTTGAAATGAAGCTAATCGATCCTCTTTCAACAATATATAAAGGCCCAATGTTTCTTATTTCAAGAAAAGGCATTTTTTTATCGGGTAAGGCCCAGTGGTTAGTGTGTTGGACTTCTAAGCGAGGGGTCTCAGGTTCGATTTCCGAAAGAAACCTTAAGAAATCTTAAGGTTTTTTCCACAGCGCTTGCTCTCGCCAACGTCTGACAAACATCCGAGCCGTTTGGACTTGGCATAAAATCGTAGATCCCTTTCATTTGTCCCAAAAATGAGAGACTCACTCAAAATCAATGGTTGTGAGAAGCTATGCCGAGGGTTCCTACAGAGCTGTTGCGCCAACTATTTATTTTTTATTTTTTTTTAAGGTTTTTGAGCTTTAGAAATAAAGAAAAGAAGAAGAAAAATCCAGCTGATTGCGTTGCATACTGAATTGGAAAGTCCCGTGCGACCCAGTCGTGCACTTTTTATATGTACTTTGTGGCGGAATATCCATTTCAGGTTGCTGTGGCAAAAAAATAAATTTGCAAACACGAAATGCATTGCCTAAAAGTCCCATCGGCATTTAAATATAATTTTGAATTCAAAACTGTTTGCGGTACAACTTGCGTTAAACTCATTTCGCTTCACCGCGGGACAGCACACTTTAAAATCAGTGGCCACAAACCATAACCGCTTAACTCGAGTTAGGACATAATTAAGTTATAGGCACCATCGTTTTCAGCATTTAAATCTACTTCCACTTATTTTTTTATGGTCATAATCTTTTTTAAAGAGAAGTTTTCCAACGAAACAAATAAGTTTAGAAACAAATATTCCTGATTTGAAGTGATGATTTGAAACTTTAATTTGCTCTCCTGAAAAGTATGAAAAAAAAACTTAGGCGGTTATGGCTTGTGGCCACAGAAATGTATTTTTTCACGTATATAAAATGTCCCTGGAAAAAACCCCTTCACCTGATTGTCGGGAACATTCCCTCTTCAGATATGAATGCTCGTTAAGACCTTGTCGCCGTGCGCCATCCAAAACTAGTTATTTTCCACACGCAAAAAGAAGTAACAACCACTAATCACAAGGCTTATCATATAGAAGACAACTACCCTTTTTAACACAAAAGTGAAATGTCTGCAAATGCCCTGAATTACCCAATCCCCTCATATACTCGTACCCACCATGCACCATCACTTGTTGTGCAAGGGTCAACCAACTTTGGATCTATTTCATGGCCCTTCCCTCAGTAACGCCCAACTTTATTATTAGATTGATTGGCAATTTTATTTATGGCCAAATGGAATCACGTCACAACTTGATGTATTGCCCAATCAATAAAAGCCCACAACACAAAGAGAAAATTTGTTTATGAGCCAACCCCATCAAGTGACAATTAATGGAAAGTGTTTGCATTTGAATTGAAATTTTTAAATTCAAACCATACACCACATCGCAATGTCAAACTAATCTAGAAACGGACAGAGCAGAGCATTCCATCTGCATCATTAGTCCACTGAAATCTATCAAGCAAAACCGTTAAAGACATTTCAAAGTCTGCCATATAGACAGGCAAGGGTCATGCCTGGTACTCGTGTACACATCAATCTCGTTGTTAATCCAGAAACCCTGTGAAATAAAACAAAAACAATGATAGTGCCACTTTGTCAGGCGTGTACACAAACCGACCGAACATTATAAATTAGGCAACCTCCAGCTCGAACAGAAGGCATGCCTACGAGCCGTCAAAAGTTCACTCAAAAGTGACACAATTATCTCGGCGAAACAAAATGTCTCTACATAGGTACGAGTATGTGTACCTGCCTCCGGTGGTAGGCAAGATTCCCTGTCATCGAACGATACACACACATACCCACCTGTGCTCTGTATCTATATCAAGAGCAGGGTGGAAAAAATATTCAAAACCATACAACCAGATGCCCCCAGCTTTGAATAATTATAAAAAGAAGAAGAAAAAACTCCAACCAGCCACCAAGCTACGCGTCACAACAACGCTGGAGTTGAGTGCTAGGCATGCGGCATCAGCTGTATGCGCATGGGTTTTTAGTTTACATCCGAGCTCGACCGCGAAAACACACATAGATACGAGCTATCCGAGTGTAGATGCCCGCCGCGCTGTGACCTCTTCAAGTTATTTTCAGTTCAAGCTGGATGGTAATTTGAATTTAATTGCAAACAGGCAGCGCGCTCATTAAGTCCGACTTAAGAAAGAAGTATCCCACAAATTAAACAATTTGTCTGTGAATCTTTATGTGCGATTACCGGTAAAATCGAAAGTGAAGCAGTTGTCATGCGTGACATCGTAAAAAAGTGCCACCACTAAAATATTCATTTCGTGTGTAGTGTCATGAAACCGGGCAAATGTCCTCCGGATGTTGTGAGAAGTAACAAGTTCGAGCTGAAAATAAATCTTTTTCAACTATCTAGCAAAGTTGGGTTTGAAATTCGTTTCCGAAGAGAATTTCCGTGCAAATATTATTTGCAACAAACAAAAGTAAAGCAGATTAAAATAGGCAGTTAATTAGAATTCAAGTGCAGTTTGGATAATACAGGCTTCGGAGGTGAGTACACTACTCAGACAGACAGTAACCTCAAGGTTACTCACGGAGAGGAAGATATTACCAGTCATTTGCATACGCTACTGAAAACCGGGCGTATTTTTCTAAAACCTTCACTGGTTCAAGTGGAGAAAATAATCATTGGGTCTAGGAGGCGGGCGGCCTTAAAATTGCACATACCTTTTAATTCGGCGGCACACAAATTTAGGAAGCCAAATAAATCATAATCACACGTTGATTCAAGTTTGGTGCGTATTTAAGCACTGTAATTAGTGCGATTTGGTGAATGGTCACTTTTAGGTTATTATCGTAGGTTTTACGCGTATTGAGGTCGAAGCACGTTTGCTTTTGCGGCACCGCGCTTTATATCACGAAACAAAAGTGAGGATTTGGATGCAGCGGTTCCCATCATTTACATTTTAAAACTATCTATTGTGACCTACAAAATATTTAAGGTGAAAGGTAAAAATGATTATATAAGTTTAGTTACAATCTTTTCGTGAGAAACTGATAACCAAGTTATGGCGAATTTATTCAAAATATTTACAATAACAATTAATAAGAATTTAGAGAGGAAATCCTTGCAAAAGGAGGAACATTTTACTAAGTCCCTGTATAATGCTGTTAAGAATTTGAAGACCTTTAAGGAAGCCAGTTAAAATGGGTCTTGCAAATAGTCTTTTTCAACCTTTACCTTGAATTTGTTTGCAGGTTTATTTATGGCGAATTCATTCAAAATTTCACAATAACAAATAACAAGAACTCCGAGAGGAAATCCTTTAATAAATTTTGATTTCGAAAAATGGATATTTCAGCATGACAAACTATTGTGACTTTCGGAGCTCAACTTATGGCGTATTTATTCAAAATATTTACAACACCAATTAATAAGAATTTAGAGAGAAAATCCTTGCAAAAGGAGGAACATTTTACTAAGTCCCTGTATAATGCTGTTAAGAATTTGAAGACCTTTAAGGAAGCCAGTTAAAATGGGTCTTGCTAATAATCTTTTTCAACCTTTACCTTGAATTTTTTTGCAGGTTTATTTATGGCGAATTCATTCAAAATTTCACAATAACAAATAACAAGAACTCCGAGAGGAAATCCTTGCGAAGGAGGGACATTTTTAATAAATTTTGATTTCGAAAAATGGATATTTCAGCATGACAAACTATTGTGACTTTCGGAGGTCAACTTATGGCGTATTTATTCAAAATATTTACAACACCAATTAATAAGAATTTAGAGAGAAAATCCTTGCAAAAGGAGGAACATTTTACTAAGTCCCTGTATAATGCTGTTAAGAATTTGAAGACCTTTAAGGAAGCCAGTTAAAATGGGTCTTGCTAATAGTCTTTTTCAACCTTTACCTTGAATTTTTTTGCAGGTTTATTTATGGCGAATTCATTCAAAATTTCACAATAACAAATAACAAGAACTCCGAGAGGAAATCCTTGCGAAGGAGGGACATTTTTAATAAATTTTGATTTCGAAAAATGGATATTTCAGCATGACAAACTATTGTGACTTTCGACTTGTCAACTTATGGCGAATTTATTCAAAATATTTACAATAACAAATAATAAGAGGAGGGACATTTTCAATACATTTTTGAAAGCCAGGAAAAATGGGTCTCGCTAATAATCTGTTTTAACCTTTACCTTGAATATTTTGTAGGTTACAATGGAAATTTTTTTCACAAAAAAGTCCCCCATTGTGATTTCTAAAAATGGATATTTCTGCATGACAAACTATTGTGACTTTCGGAAAATGTGACCTGGACACAAAAATGATTATTACTCCCGTGCAAAGACTAAGAACAGAGCAGGATTTCTTTCAGAGTTCAGTTCACAACAAAAAATTACACCCACCCTTGATACCTGCCAGACCATTACGTAAGTATGCTTTTGAATATTCACAATAAAAACATCCAACGAATGTTAACTTTGACATCCCTAAAGATATGAGGCGGCTAGTAGCCAAACAGGATGACACCAACTTTTTTTTGAGTCCATTGGTCACTACTTTTTAATCATTTTCAACTTTTACCTCGACCTGAAATAGATATTCTGGAGATCACAATTGATCGTTTTATACGAAACATGTTGCCATTGTGAACTCGTAAATTTTACCTTGGGGTTGGTGGTTATTGGTGACGCGAATAACGTCAATACACAGTGGGCCTCACCAATAAAAATTTTTGTAGTTCACAGTGGATATATTCTCCGCACATAATTCGCAGTTGTGCGCTTCCGTAAATTTAAAGTCGAGCCTAAAATTTGTTATTAATACGGCGCAGAAGTATGAAAGTTCTTTAAAAATACAAAATCCCGTCAAGAGTTTAATTATTTGTTTAACAGGAGTGATTTAAGATAGACCGTCGCTGAATGGCCGATTTACCCCCAATTTTAAGTAGACTAGCTGTAAAAGAATTTTTGCTCCCTGATTAAGTCAGTCGAAGAAAATATTAGTATTACGCGGTGCTAATAAATGTTTGAAGTTTCAAGGTTAAATTTTACCAATTCACAATGACAAACTTTTCCATATAAAATTCTCTATTGTGACCTAATTTTTTTTTTTCAAATGAAGGCTGAATGACTGCTTGTAAGGTATTTTCCTAGTCAACTTTAGGTTTGTTTTTCTAGTATAATACAAATAAATAACAGCTCCGTAATGGACCCTAGACAAAGCTTCTCTCCATTCCTTTTATGTGAGTTTTGTATTCAATCATAAATATCGAGTCTTTGAAAATCGTGCAGCTTAATTTTTCAGAAACTGCTGCAACATTTACACCAATTTGTGTCAGTGAAATTAGGTATTTACATTGCACACAGTAAAACAAAAGATAGTAAGGCAAGTTGACTACGAAAAATATTATTTCGAGCGGAATTTCATAGACGAAATAATTTACAGGCAATTGAGTGTTTTGAATTAAATTTTCCGGTTATCGCTTCGATAATCAAAAGGGCTAATGAACAGACGCAATTTTTTCAGCCATTCTTACAATGAATGAAGAAGTTTCGTGCGACACAGTCGCGTACTTTTTCTTAATAAAAATTGTGGGTCAAGCTCAGCCACATCACAACTCATTTTGAATCGCAGATAAAATCTATTTATTCGAGGAATAAAATGTTTACAAGACGGAAGTTTTTAAACTTAACAATGAATGTGCCATCGTATATATAACGAATTCACGATTCACAATAGATTCTAGAATCTTCGAGGGAACCTGCTGTCATAATAATTCAATACATCACTTCCGCATCACAAGTATTAGGCATAAGACCTTGCTAATAATCATTTTTATTTCATAGGTCACAATGGGTAATTTTATATGGAAAATTTTGTAAAAACTATCCTGGACACTAAATATCATTATTACGATCGCCCATTAACTTTAATTTTAAAACAAATACGATCTGCACATGATTCCGCATATTGCTATTAAAAAAAGTCAGCAGATCGTTAAAGTCATACTCCATTGCAGCCTTAAATTAAATAAAAGAAAATGAAAAAAAAAAAATAAAAAGAAAAGAAAATTACCCTTTTACAGAAATCCCTTCAACATTAGAACATCCCCAACTTGTATGACCTACCGATTACACATCACAATGTGAACTTCCAATACGACTTCTCCACTCCAATCTATTACATACAAATTGCAATTAAATCGCCACTAACCAAATCACTGTACACAAATCTATGAGAATAATAACTTTGTTTACAGTCGAGATTTCCTACGGATAAGAATATAATTATTTCCAACTACCACAACACAACGAACGATCGAATAGATTCCCATAAATTAAACCATTTCGCCAGAGCATCTACAAGTCCTCGGCTAGAATCTAATTAGCATCTCGCATATGCATACATATACATTTTCACATCTGTAATTCACATCTGAGATTACGTAAACTAAACTCGAATGATACGTTTTAAAATTACTCAGATTAAAACTGGGTTTCAGCTTTTTTTTTTTTGTTTTTAAACAAAAACTTGATGCTGTCTTTTGCAATACACACAAACACATATAGCGAGTGCAAAAAAAATCACGATAATTACTACAAAAATAAACTACCTGCTCATAAAAGTTGCTTTAAAATGAGTCACGTACACATATGATCTAGGTAGTTCCAGCAAGGAATATACTTAATTAGTACCTGCTGGTAAGCCGATAATAATAAAATTAATAATAACAAGAGGCTTTATGAAAAAATAAAAAAAATCGATTCCACTTGAAGCTGGCCACGTAAAAAAATCCCACGCCCCGTAAAAAATGTTTCATTTCATCCCGAATTTAATTAAATTAAATTAAGAACTTTAAAAAAAAATTAACTCGCTGAAATGTTTTTAATATCTTCCGCTTATCGGATTTCTGTTGAATCTGCACTTCTACCACGATAACACTGGAACTGTGAGCAATTTAGAAATTAATTCACAGGACATAAAGCGCTTTAAATGAGGACTAAGTGCTGGCGTCATTTAAGCGCTAAAACTGCTCGTTAAACCAAATAGAGGCTAATACCAATGAACGGTTTTATGGCGGCAGGGCAACGCAATTTGATTCAAAATTGGCACCCCTCCCTCTAAAATCAGACTTGAATTGATTCCAAAAGTCGCCGCAGCTGGATGGCACCATCCCATTAACGCATCGTGCTCGTTGGAACTTCCTTGGCCATCCCATCGACGCGACGCATTGTACTCGTTGAGACTTTCTCGTACCCATAATCTTTAGAAATTGATTAAGTACTTCTTAGCCAAGTAATCGTGTTCTTCCCACTTAGCGGGTGATTCTCGTAAATTGTGTGCAACCAACCAGTGTCAGTGCAAATCAGATTATGTCGAACGGAGTAAATAGTTTATCTCAATCGTTTCATTTTCCTTAAAGAGGACTTGCGAAACAAGCCCGAAGGTATGGCCAACACTTTGGTGACATTGATGGCATTTTTATTGAGCATCTAGGGTTATTGGGAAAATTCAGGGAATGTATTTGGAAGACTATTTCGATGGTGGTATTTATATATCTTATGGAAAAAGGGCATTTTTTTTCAATCCCAAGCATTTTTCAATTGCAATTGAATCAAAAATCGTGTGTCTGCGTAAACATCGAGTGGACAGTGTGTCTAGAGCAGAAATGGTTGTCGTCTTCTCAGGAGACCACCCAACGCATCGAGGTGAAAATTGGTGATGACTGAGAAGTTTTTTGTCTACACATAAATTTAATTGAATCATACACTCGTTTTCTTGTCAAGCCATCGAGAAAAAGGCAGGTTAACGTTTTTAACAATTGGCAACCTTTGAACACGGATGAGTGAAACATCCGCTGGTGAAACGTTGCTTGCAATGACACGCGATTGGTTATGCTTTTTCGTTTACGGACGAATTTTTATCGGTCTATTGTGGAGCTGGAAAGATCGCCACGATTTGAAGATTTTTTACCTGAAGCCATTGAAGAACTAGTCATTGACCAAGACAGTCGGTTGTGTCCTCGTCACCGCCAGTATTATTCTTAGACAGATCGAGAATAATCAAATCGAATATTGACTTCGTCGAAGGGCGGCTATAGCTTCCACGTAGTGACCAAAGTTTTAATGGCGGTCCAGCCGTTGTTCGCCGCTTCTTTTTTTTTTTTCTGAGATCGTCCACAACTTGCTCTGAAACAGCGTGACTAGCCTTTTCTTTCTTATCATGCAACGTTTATGGAACATGTAACTAACAGTACTAGGATTTTTGAATATGACCCCCCTGCTCCCCTACCCATCAGTAATTTTTAAACGCACGACAACTCATGCACCGTTTGTCATATTTCCTCGGTGCACTTTGGTAGGAAAGTAAAAATAATTCCGTAGTTGGGTGCTTCGCGATTTTTTGAAAATGACCCCTCTATCTTTTTTCTGAGGGGCAAATTTTTAAAACTATTTTGGTTTGTTGAGGGCTGTAACTTTCTTAGCGATAGATGTAAACCAAAAACACAGTGGCGTGCATTTTACACGTTTTCCAAGAGATTGGACCCCAATGCCCCTTTTAAGGGGGGTTAACCTATAAAGTGTAAAAAAAATACTTTTTTGGTCGGATTCACTTGAAATTTTGTCATAGTAGTACTAGGACTAATTATGAAAGACGTGTCTCAGTATTTAACGAAATTTTAACCTTGAAAGGGAGGCAATGTCGACCGTTTTAGCGATTTTTGTCATAGTTTCGAGATTTTATAAGTGAGTTAAGTAAAATAAAATGATTTATGAGGTATTTTAGAATTTTGAAATCATTTTTTACATTATTTCCGCTATTGATTCATGGCTTCTGTCGAATTATTTGTATCGCTCTTAATTATTCAAAAACAACAAGTTTAAGGTGTAAGGACTATTATTTATTCCTTGTCATAGGTTATAATGAATCCAGTATATACACAGGGTACTTACAAAAGGTCTAATCGCTATTAGTTCAAACGCTCGACGTACCTGAAACGATAAGAACGAAAATATGAATTTAATATTTTAATTAAGAAAGGAATACGATGGAGACGTGACCATTTATAGTGAACTCGATTTGTAAATAAATAAACTGATACTTCCGACAGACTCTACCGACTGGCAGAGTTGTTCATTAATCAATTAACTTCATTCAGATGCCTGCCTCAAGCGACTGCGATCACCAATCACTTCTGAATCAGTGAGAGTGCAATCATTTTTTAACAATTAAATTTAAATCATAAGAATGAAATCAAGGTTGCCTACCAGATGATACAGCACATGAAAAATATAAAGTGACTTACGGAGGCCATAAATAGAGTCCGACAAGTAATTGTTCTACGAAAGAATTTCTACAAGTTTTTCACAAAAACGTATCACAGGCTTTATGCTGGGGTCAGCTGGGGTGCGCACGAATGATTTGCCCTATGTTACACAAGTAAATTTCTTCGTGCACACGAAAACGTTTCGCCTTACAGAATGCCGACCCTGATTTTACAAGCACTTGTGAAAGAATTCAACAATCACTTGTCAGACTTGTTGACTCGTTGTGTTAAATGCCAAAGGTGTCTAAGGTCAGCTACACTTTTTTGCAAAGTAACTTCTGACAAATTAAGGATGATTTAAAATTGAAAATCAGTTTCTAATATTTGGGAAACAATCCTGACCAGACGGAGATATGGAAGTGCTTCTAAAGATATCACAAAAAAACTGTCGAAAGCACAGAGACCACCATGGGGGGAGGGAAAAGTAGTCAGGAGTCCAGAATTATGTATCGATCAGTATCTGTCTTTTGACAACATAGTTTCTTGCCTTTCAGGGTCCAAGAAGCGTCAGCATCTTTATTTCGACAACCATATAGCTGGTTGTCTTTCTGCGCCCAAGAAGCCTACACGCTCCGACGAGAAGACCATTACGCACTAGTCAACTTGACTCCAGGGTGAAGGGCATTATGCTACATGTTCCTAATCAGTCCGATCGTCTGATGTAAACTGTCTCTGCGATTCAATTTTTAAAGCCTCTATTTCTATGAATGCAGCCACAACACGTAGTCAGAGAGTCAGATGCAGAATTTCAACAGAAATTCTCAATTTAAATTGTGGCCAAACCTCCCTTTTACAGTCGTTGCGAACCAACGTTTTAAATGAACATCATTATATTAATACGTGAACATCAAAAGTTTCCGTACACTTTTCAAGTATTTACTATGAAATGAGGGGAATGATTCTTATATCATTCGGAAGGTACTGTGCCACAGATGTGCACGAACAAAAAAATTGTGCGTATATGTCGCCAATAAGGCTGTCAAAATTAAGTTAAGAATTCTGCATACAAAGAGCTAAAAGCATTTTTGTGATATTTGTGATACTTGTCGCCGCAATGTTACCATAGTAACTCTTTCAAAAATAAGTCATCTAAGATCAGAGCCAGTCTTCGATGGAGCAGCTCATTTACGTATTTTTTTCGAAATCTAGATGTCGCTCTTTTCGTTTATAAAAAAAAAAAAACATAAGGGGTATTCACGGTCTAGCTAAATTGCGAAATTTTATTTTATTTTATCAGATCGTGAACACTCTTTTTCTAATCTCTAGCAACAACGAAGCAAAGTTACGGACAGCCAGTAACACTGACATTTGGCGAACTATCAAAAGGACGAGGGTACACTTTACTCCGTTGTATTTTTCTGTTGCAATAGGGTCAGGGTATAGATAAAGTGCAAAAGTGTAGCGAAATTTTAGTCAGTACATTTTGTTGTTGGACAAAAGTAAGTAGTATAACGGGGTCCCTTCCACGCAATGCGACAAGTTGCGTTATATATGTCATCGGAGAATTTTTCCGAAAGTTGTGTTGGAACGGATATCTCGAATGGAATTTCTCCGATTTTGTAAAAATGTGAGAAAATTCCGTTCCGAACGGATATCTGCGAGGTCTTTTTCGGTATAAATTATTTAAGCATCCAAGGATTCCGTACACTTTTTTAGTACTTATTATAAAAGAAAGGAAATAAAACCAGTACTGATTTAATAATAAAGTATTATAATCCGTATAAAATGAGTTGAAACTTCCCTAGATGTGCAGGAGCAATTTCCTTAGGTGGATATTTTCTCTTCGGCGCATTTTTAATCAAATTAAACTTTAAGAACTTATCTAATCTTTTTTGCCTTTGTTTTTGTTGCTGTTTCGTTTTTGTGTTGCTATATAAGTATTTTATGTGGAGGTCTCTTTTTCGGCTCAGGTCAGTTTTCATTCCAATTTAAGAAAAAAAAAATGTTGCGGCAACGCTGCTGGGTTCTTTTGTTGTTCCTTTGATTTGTTGTCGCAAGACTTTTTTTGTGTGTCGCAAGGAGAGTAAAAATATCTGATATAAAGGGACCTGCGCGTGAAATTTACAATAAAGTCTGAACGGACTGCACATTCTTAAAAATGTTATGGTCGATTTTCGACCACAAGCGACACTAGTCTGACTAAAATCTTGAGATAGGAAAAGGACAACTTGGTTGGGTGCAATAAAAAAGAAGACACAGTTCCTTATGTTTTACCTTAAGTCTTAAGCAACTCCTACTTTTCTTCAAAGCACATGGACATGGACAACGAGGCGTTTCCACCCCAGGAAAGACACAACTTGTAGCAAGCTTCTAATAAACATCCCAGAGCATCAATTTTGAATCAATTTTATTGGTTTGGCTACGCATTTAATATGATTTCTCACTCATTATTTGATTACCGCTTAGGGTTTATTTCTCTCATTCCAGGTTATAAGGGCGAATCAGAGTGCTCAAAAATTCGAGGTCCCTACTGATTGCCCATCAAAATATTAACCTAACTCAAACCATAAATTGTGAAGAGCTCGACCAATTTGCACCTGATGCACTCTTCTTTTATTTTATTTATTTCCGATTTGGTTACAAATTGTTGCCATTCCCCCAACAATGCATTGATAAAGTAGACATCCAAGTTGATAAAGTATCAGTTCGAACTTCACCAGCCTAATAAATAAATGTCTTACTGGTCTTACAAAACTTCAGCTTGATTTATTAGATTCTTAATGGCGGGCCCTTCAAATATTACCACTTCATTGAACCTAAATAGATGAATCTATGGTAAAATTTGCATCACCATTCACTACTACAAGTTGCCTACCTTCGGCCCTCTTATCGTTTGTCTCACATTGAGTTTTCCAACAAATCAAAGTCCAAGGACTTCCCAAGAAATTACTTCATTACCAGGCACAGTGGCTTAAGGCACCAAGTGACAAAGAACAGAACATATTTTTTTCAGCAACAGAATTTAGCGACAGAAAAATGGCTGTTTGACGACAGAACGTAAACAAGTCTACATTGATTGTTTCTGTTGCTGCCAGCATGTTTTTATGGGTCTGTTTCAGTTCTGTGTAGCTGAGCGAGCAACGTAAACAGAACCAGAATTTACTACAGAACGAAAAAACTTTCTGTTTTGTTTCAGTTTCTGTTCTTTGTCACTAGGTGCCTTTAGTGGTTAGTTTGTTGGACTAGTAAGCGAGGGGTCCCCGGTTCGATCCCCGAAAACCCCAAAATTCCATCTTCCACTGCGCCACCTCTCGCGAACGTCTTTGAGTATAACTGTCATAAAAAAGCTTCTCGGCATAAAAATGTGTCACATAAAACGAATGATTGGAGAAGGAAGGCCTATTTATTTTACCTTTTTCAGCTGTCAAATTGAAACGACAATATTATATTCCAAGACGCAAATTCTTTTACCAAAAATTTGCTTCCTCACACATAAATCCGGATGAATATGTCGGTTGGCACCTGAAAGCTTCGGCCTAAATCGAGTTCTATTTGCTAAACAGTTTTCTACTTACATGCGACTCCTTGTGGTGCATGTATTACTATTCAAATGTGAGGTTAAATTGCAGTTGCGTTTTCTACCAAGATTAAAAGTATTTGCATATTTTGCCAGCCAGGTTTGTGCTACTCATGCATATTTAAGTGAGAGCCATATCAATTCCAGAGAGGGGGTATTTTTTTAAATGGAACACTTACACCAATGTGCAATAAAGGACATTAACATAATCGGCCTTTATTTGGTTGTAAACGCCGTGGAAAGAAAATATATTTATGCGTTGGGCGGGCAATAAAGATTTCTATCACCGCCATTAGGACGATGTCTCATGAGACTGTTGACATTGGCGCTGTACCTATCTCCAAATTGATTTTTTTTTATGATTTACGGCCCAAATCTAACAACAAACCTACCATCCATCGTCTTTTGCCGCACGATTGAATCTCCTTTGGCACATAGAAATTGGCAAAACCATTTTTCATTCGCTTTCGCATTGGCAGAGTTGCGAAATGGCAAATTCCTGCCTAATTGGCGAGCTAATGAAGAAAGCGCACACGGCCACGACGTTTTATTGATTTAACTAGAACACTGTGGGTAACTTTCTTAATTTTCAAATTTCACTTCGTTTTCTTTACAAAAATTTAGTAGCCTACATTTGACGAGATCGTGGGTTAAGCAAGATTAGCACAAACAGAAGCGGGAAGCAAAATGTCAAAAGATGAATATCGCAGTAATAAACAGCTGACAGAGTCTTGAGATGTTTATGGTTGCTTTTAAATTAAAAAAAAAGAAGGTAAACACATTTAATTTATGGCAGATTAATGTAGATCCGACCTTTGTTTAGACAAGTTTAATGTGTCACGTTCAATAATCCGACGATAGTTTTACAAATTTATCAATCGGACAACTTGAAGTTGGAATCTGTTTAGTAGTGTTTTTGAGAAATGCAATTTAAAATGGATTCAACTTTGTTGCGTCAGGTTTATTTTGTTATTTTTGTCAACTTGAATTCGGTCAGCATTCAGGGTCCAATTTAATACTATTGCATGCAAAGTGATTTTTAATCGTGCGGGCTTACAGCTTAGGCCTGCATAATGCAAGCAATGCACATGAATATTCATTTGTGAGTGAGCGTGGGATTTGGCTTTCATTGAATATTTTTAAATATACCATCAATAATAGCAAAACAAAGGAGTATTTAAATATTCCCATTGTAATGTGTTATGAACTAATATAAGTTTTATTGGAGCACAATGTGACAATTGTTGTTTTCAAAACATTGAAACAAAAGGCTGAGCAATTCTGCGAGCCAAACGGATTTCAGCGAAGTAGGAACGCACTAAATGATAAAAGTCCACATAGCTGAAGGTTATATCAATAGTTTCTGAGATTTTTCTGTTTAAAACAAGTTTGTAAACCGAATAAAAACTGCACTTGACATAAGTAAGTACGTATCAACCACCAAACTTGAGCTTCCAACATCTTTATAAGAATATATGGTTGACAGACATTTTTGGAGAATAAGGTATGATTTTCTTAAAATAAGATGTCAGTCTAAGACTGGAATGAACTGCTTAAAGTGAACGAATATTGCACGATTTTAGTAAAAGACGGACTTCAATAAAAGGGGCGTCAGATGTATGGCTATATAAAGTTAGCTCCCCACCAGAAACCTGCTGAATTCATAATCTTAATTTCAAAATCTTAAATTCATCATCTTTGTTTAAGAATCTTAATTTCATCATCTTAACGTCCTTAATGGAAACAATACTGCATGTTTAGTAAAAATAAATTTATAAAATTACCATTTAGTGGAAATTTTTTAAAACCTCCAAGTCTTAAATTGAACTTGTGGTAAGCACAATTTGCGTAATAAATACATTCCCGTGTTGAGTTCACAAAGCACCTGCGAAACACAAAAGACCGATATTGCTCTCAAACTTTAAAGATCTTCGAATCCACTCACGAGGGACGGCGCAGTAGAGTAGCATTTTTGGTGGCGCTTGCAAGTGGAAGGGGGCCTTAACCAACTCAAATTGCGAAACTGGAGACAACTGTCTAAAACTCGAGCTGGTGCTTAAGAAGCTTGTTGGTTGTAGCGCCCCTTATGTAAGTAAGTTAATTTCTCTAGACGAGGTCACGCAAAATATTTTGTCCAAAAGCTCGCAAGTATGATGTGTAAGCAAATCTATATATATAAAAATTGAGCCATAAAATTGTGTTCGTTTGTCGCCGATACACGCCTTAACGCATTTACCGATTTTAACCAAACTTCCACACATCTTTGGAATTGGTCTATATATGGTTTTTGTGAAGTTTGGTTGAAATCGGAAAACGTATGTGTGTGTTGTGCGTGTGTGAAAAACCAAGAATTTCAGTACATTTTGGGCTTTTTCCACACATTAACATCTATATTAGTCGGGTAATTCGGATTTGAATGAAAGGTGACGTCAATACCAAGGTTTGTATGTATATACGGTCTTTGTATGTGTATTGGATACACGAGTTATAGGTATTTTAGTGAACATACATGTGTTGTCGACCTCAGAAAGCCCTCAACCACTTTAAATGAAATTAAAGCAGCTTAAAAGATAGGAAAGTTTTGGTGGCCACCCGACAGGTGGCGCTGTAGTCAATCTCCGAAACCATTTAACTGATTTCAATGGAATTTTGTGGATGGTTATGTTAGGTTCCACCTAGGAAGATAGTATAGTTTTGGACCCGATATGTGGCGCTGTTGTCCATCTCTAAAGCCACTAAAGTGATTTCAAGGAAATTTTGTGAATGTATATGGTTGGTTGCGGCTTGAAAGATACGATAGTTTTGGACCTGATCTATCTCCAAGACCGCTCAACCAATTTCAGTGAAATTTTGTGGATCCGAGCAGTGATACTTACTTCCCGGGCTTCTTCGAGCGACCAACATGACATCAGCGCACGATTTTTCAAAGAAAAGCTAAAAGCGACCACGGGCTTTTTTTGGACAATCGCGTTTCTGGATGTACTCGGTCGAATGGCAGAAGCGAGGATTGCTGATTGCCCACATCCTGCTTTGGTTGATTGAGAAAATCTGACTGGACCAACTCGATTCAATCATTAGCGCAGAAAAAAACGATCAAGAAGCCACCCTGGAAATCTATGAAGTCGTTTCTATGCATTGAACTCAATTTAATTCCAAGGGAGTTTCATTCGTTCCAAAGAGAGGTTCAACTATTGAAAGGGATGGTTATAATTTAATCAATTTCGGGTCAATTAGTGGGATATTTAAAGTTGTGGCCTATTATGTTCAAACGAAATGCGAAACAATTTCCAATCATATTCAAAATTGCAAACAATAAAGCGGTCCTTTGTCACTTCGTGATTTTTGACGGACATCGCATTAAACTCGAACGGGTGAATTGAAAAGCTTTCTCAGCCCAATTATGCTAATGCATTTTTGTCTGTCGTTCGCAAAAGGTTGACCATTGAAAAAATCCCAAAGGTACAGTTTGTGTTTTTTCGGTAATTGATCCTGAGACTTATTGTTCAGTAGCACACTAACTAACCACCAAGGGTGTGGAGGCAATGCTCGCCCTATTGTCAGTTTGCTGTTAATTTTTTTAATTGTTCATTTACGTCCCGGTTGAGCCCCCAGTTTGTGGAATTTTAAACCGAGCCGAAATGTTAATACAAACGAATAATTGAAAGAATTGGCATACGACAATGGTTACTTTGAGTGACTTCTAGTGCCTAAGACTTAAAAGGAAAACTTCTGACTATGCGCTGATGTGAGTTCGCGAAGAATACCCCACAAACAGCAATCCCCCACACACGCGAGGGATGCGTTCCAAAAAACTACCGCGTATGTCGAATTCGACTAGAAGCTGTATGAAAATGTGTACATAGAAGAAACTATGTAAGAACTTGAAAATAAATGCAAAGCCTACTGGCAGACAGTTTTTTCTTCATGTTTTCATTTCCCACAGCACGAATTTTTGATGAATCGCGTGTAAGTACCGTGTATGTAGAGTTTTCGGAAAAAAAATTGAATCACGTATAAGCGAAATCGCGTATGTTGAGACCGCGTATATGGAGGGTTCAGTGTAATCGCAAGTCGTATGTGTCTTGTTTTTGATAGAATCTAGAAAACGTACCGTTTCGGGCGGCAAAGAACATTTTGGGGCGGAGCACTTTCGGATGAAACAAAAGCCCTGGGGGTTAGTTCTGGTTCTGTGAAAGAGTGAATCGAATAAATCGTTTTCACATTCGCTTTCATACACTGCTTTCATTTTTTCGATTCACTCAGTACTAAAAAGCGATTCTCGTTCAATAAGTGAAAATATCGTGGTGATCGACATCAGGTTCTCAATTTTCAATCTCTCACTAAAAACTTTCATTTGAAAATGAATAGGTACGTAAAAAATTATTCATATGAATTTGATGTTTGGTTTCACATTTTCGTAGAACGAGAATCGAAATTGCGGTGAAATGGTGAACACATTTTCGTTTCACTTTTTCACAGAACGAGAATTGACCCCCTGCTCTTTAAAATGAAAAATATATGAAAATATTGAATTAGCCAGCCCTTTCGAGCGGCCAGAGGCCTTCGGGTTTTTCTAATTAAAAGCGTAACCTTTGCTGTACTAATCACTGGCTTTTTTTTATTTTTTTTTATTTCTCGTGCATTGATATTTGTTTCCTACAGAAATACCTCCTAAACTCAATTTTTCAAACCAAGACGCTTGCGGACTCGAAACAAGATACTCGAAGTGTACAGGTTTTTTTTTTGTGTACACAGTAAAACGGAAATAGATAGATAGTTTTTATTTCGTATATAGATTTACAGTAGGATTTGTTACCACACATTTTACAATTCAGAGATATGATAATTTGTATCTTTCTCCTGAAACATTATTTTTATATATTAGTGTAATTTTAATAATTCTATTGGGCAAGAAATAAAGGGTGATTTTTTAGCTGGTTTGGTTTTGGCAGCACTGGTTTTGACAGCTGACGTGTGTTTAGTACCTTGTGTCACTGTCAAACAGCTTCAGTTTGGTTTGCAATTTAACCATGGATCGTCTTACAAATGAACAACGCTTGCAAATTATTGAATTTTACTATCAAAATTCGTGCTCGGTTCGAAATGTTCACCGCGCGCTGCTTCCATTTTATGATCGGCATTCTCGACCTTCTGAGCAGTCTATTCGGAAGATTGTGACCAAATTTCGCACCAAATTTACTTTGTTGGACATTAAACCACCAACACGTTTACGTACTGTGCGTAGTGAAGAAAATATTGCGGCCGTATCAGCTAGTGTGACAGAAGACCGCGAAATGTCGATTCGGCGCCGTTCCCAGCAGTTAGGCCTTTGTTACAGCACTACGTGGAAAATTTTGCGGAAGGATTTGGGCGTAAAGCCTTTTAAGATACAGCTGGTGCAAGAACTAAAGCCAGCCGACCTACCACAACGCCGAATTTTTGGTGAATGGGCTTTTGGAAAGCTGGCCGAGGATCCGCTTTTTTATCGAAAAATTGTGTTCAGCGATGAGGCTCATTTTTGGTTGAATGGGTACGTAAATAAGCAAAATTGCCGCATTTGGAGTGAAGATCAGCCAGAAGCATTGCAACAGCTACCAATGCATCCCGAAAAAGCCACTGTTTGGTGCGGTTTATGGGCCGGCGGCATTATTGGGCCATATTTCTTCAAAGATGATGCTAATCGCAGCGTTACTGTCAATGGTGAACGCTACCGAGCGATGATAACAAACTTTTTTTTGCCCGAAATGGAAGTTCTTGACTTGCATGATATGTGGTTTCAACAAGACGGTGCCACATGCCACACAGCACGCGAAACAATGGCGCAATTGCGAGGCGAGTTTGGTGAACAGTTAATTTCACGTTTCGGGCCGGTCAATTGGCCGCCTAGATCGTGCGATTTGACACCATTAGATTATTTTTTGTGGGGGTATGCCAAGGCTAATGTGTATAGGGACAAGCCCGCTTCGATTGACGCACTGGAAGCCAACATCCATGCATTCATTCGTGAGATACCGGCCGATATGTGTGAAAGAGTATGCCAAAATTGGACTCAGCGGATGGGCTACCTGAGACGCAGCCGCGGTCAACATTTGCATGAAATTATCTTTAAACATTAAATTGCAAGGTTCAAACTATCGATTCAAATAAATATTTCATTCATTTTTTCGAATTTTTTGTGTTTTTTTTTTTAAAAAAGTTCTAAACCTCTTAAAAAATCACCCTTTATAAGTTCTGAAGGAAAATACGAAAAAAACTGCAATTAAATAGGAAAAAAAAAACAAATATGTAAATAAAAAAAAAATAAATAAATAAGTAAACAAACAAATAAGTAAATAAATGAATAAATTAATTGGTTACTCAATAAATAAATAAGTAGACGAAAACAGAAATTGTGCCACAGAATCAACATTTTCTGGGAGGCAGAAAGAGCTAAATTTTTATTCAACGCATATATCTTCCTGCTTGACATAGGAACCGGAGTGAAAAATACATAAAATGGCGTTCTACTTAAAAACACTTATAAAAACATGATACCTACCTGAAAAGTCACCACTTGCCGGTGTTAAAGTAAATCTTTGCTTCCAAAGCACCGCACTATCCAACATCCAGCCATCTCCCAACCGTCATTATTTAATCAAATTGGTTGTCTGCCTTTGTAAAGCATGAAATCAAGTAACAGTCCCTGTTGAAATTGGCCAAACGCAAACGGCTTTTATCAATATCAAGACAGGTTTGCGAAAAACTTTATCGCACTCTACCATCTGCCCAATCGCTATAAACTTAATGCCAGCTGATTCAGCAGTTCCGCGGTCCTAAATAACAGCAAAATAAAAAATAGAGAACAGTTTTATCTTCTCCGAATGACTTTCCTCCTTTCCAGTGCTGTCCTACTTCCCACAAAGGCAACTAAACTAGGAGAAGTAGAATAAAACACAAACGTAGAAAAGTTGCCGAAGGCCAATGGTGGCCCTTCAGAGAAATTAATCTCGTTTTATAGATTCTGTTTAACCACAATGTGTTTCAGAAGGATTTTCTCAACACATCCACCTCTACATCAACACATAAGAGCCCATAAAGACTGCCGTCTCTATCGATGTACTTTAATCCTCTTGAACTCGTCCGTAATAACACTCTCATTGTTTATGGCATAAATTTCACGATCAAAGCCCATCTGCTCGCATCCTTTGTAAGCGGTTTTAAATGTTTCATGTATATCTTTTAATCGATTTATACTCTTGCCATCGAATTGGGCGATTTTTTGTGCGGTATGAATAATTTTATAAATTTGTAAACGCTTTTGATGAGAAAGTTCGATAAACTACTCTTTTGGAAGTCGAAAGTGACAAAGTTTGCATTGGGCGGGTGCTTTAGGTGCATTCCACTGATTGGCGGAGATATTGATTTTTTTATTCAGTCAGAAATTGAGTGAATTTTCCTTAAAAAAAGTCGAAAACTCCCTAAAGACCGAAGATGGGGTCGGTCTTTTTGTTTTCCTAGCAACTTTTACCTCAAGTGGAGTAGTGGCATTTAAACAAATCAATATGCACTACATACAGCAAGGATTAAAAATCCTTCTCTAGTTTAATTTATTGTTTAAATTTATTAAAAAGATCTGCCTAAGAAAAACTTAAGAGCTAGATCCCCTTTTTCGGGAGACACAATACTGCATCACACTCACTCGTTGTTCTTTATTTGCAGCAAAACCAAAGAGCACACATACAATCACGTGGATCGAGTTCGTTTGGGTCAAAGTTCGCTACAAAGTGGCAAACACTACCACCCTCCGCCACGTGGCTCGGGCTGGCGTCAAAAGTCCGTCTCGAATCTAGACCTCTCAACGAATCGCCACTCCTCCGCCCCATACCTCGAGGACGATAGACCGCTGCGTCCCAGCCGATCCCTGGACTACAAACGACCCACGCACAACGACGAAACCTTGGACATAGCGGAATTCTACTGGCGTATCGATCCGGACAAAGATTACGACAAGTTATCGCATAATTACCGTAAGTTGTTACACGCCATTTTCGCTTCGGTTTCATATAACAGTCCAATCATCACCCAGCCATCTGTCATTGCAATTAATCATTTCGCCAGCATTTGGCTAATAATTAATAATTTTTATGTCTTGTTGTCATTGTTCCACATTTTGTTTCCCATTTCTCTCGTACAGTTGACGAAAGCGGTTATCATTCAACGAATTTATACAATCAGCCGTTTGACATTGGCAACGAGTCATGCAGCTTACGTCGCTCCAGAAGTTTGGCGGTTATTCGTGAGGAGACATTTAGCGACTTACAAATTTCAACGACAAACAGCCATCATAGACGCTCGCAGCTGATACCTCGTGCTAGGCTAGTTAATCGAGGTTTTTTCAAAGAAAGGTAAGTGGTTTGCAGTATCCGAAGCTGAGTGACTTACTGCCTCTGATGCCTCTGTTTGTATGCGTGTTGACAGAAGTCGTTAAGGCTTGAAAACGTTTTATTTATTTATATACGATGGGGGTTTTTTTTTTTTTTTTGTTGCGGTTCAAACTTTATTCTCAGAGTGTGTGACTTGAGAATTAGCTGAAGCATTTACATTTAGCAATCGATGGGGTGAGCCGTATTTTGGGATTTTCTCATGTTCAGTTGAATTTTAGACGGGCTTTGAATTAGCTTTGTCGTGAACAGTCGTGTGGTGCGGATTTTTATTGGTTAATAATATTTTCTTGGCAATTGCAGGTAGTTAAATGTGTTTTATTATTTTTTATGATCTTCTGCTTTAACGAAGTTCTTTTTTGTGGAAGTGTGTAGCAAACAATTAATCCGTTTCGTGACTGCATGTTGGTGGTGTTTTTTTTTTAGTTAGTTTTCTTAAATATTACATAACAATATAAAGAGAGAGATATGGCAACTGGTTTTAGAGCTCAAGACAGAACAAGTAAAATAAAATAGAAAAAAAAAATATGTTACGTATACGCCCCGATCTTTTATAATTTTATAATCTCGGTTAAATTTAACATTTTGTCAAACAATGGAGTAGGATGCTTCGTAGATTAAATTTATAATCATTTGTCCTTTAAATCCTTTAAAAAGTTGGTGACCGCTCCGTGAAACCGAACATTCTTTTTGGAAAACAGATATTCGAAGTTTGTATGCGAAAATGTTTTTTCTAGTCACTGGCGGCTGACCTATATCTTTTACAAGTTGCAAAGCACTAGTGTAACTGAAAGGATAACCTCAAATTAGGGAGAATATTGTGAAAGATTTTTGCCAATACATATTTGGCTTCCATAAATTTGTTTGATTCAAGCGAGAAAGGTTTCTTCATCAAAAATGTCTGAACATGGATTCGAATTTGGTGCCAAACACTTAGCACCTTCAGACAATGCTCTTTTTATCTTTCAGTTGACTTAACTAATATAACCTTTAGTCATATCCCAAGGTAATTGACATGAAAAACGGTTCCATCATCTAAATTTAAAAAGACGGGCTCTCTGGGGCATATATTCGCAGCAAAGTCGATTGAAACGGCCAGTTCTCTTAGGGACATTTAAGACCAGTGCCGTTTCCAGCCAAACTAGCGCCCTGTGCACAATTTACAGAAAGCGCCCCTTTTTCATCTTTGCACACATGCATAAGTCTTTTCCAAATCACCCAGGAGGTAGACTTTCAAATGCGTTTTATTTTTTTTTAGGTATTTTTTGTTTTGAGATTTTTGTACATTCTTTTGTTAAATGTAAGTGGATGTGCAAAGGATATACCTACACGAACAGGGGGGAATATTTTGAGATTATGTAGGTAAGAAGACAACTTGAATGGGTCTAGTGGGACTTTTTTAAATTTGCGATATTTTGAGTTAGATTCTTCTTGAAGTTGCAACGTTGCAAGTGATGTGAGTTAATGTGCAAGAAATAATTCAACACAGGTGTGATGGATGTTGTAATTTTGGGCTTATTTGAACAAGCTTTTTGTTCAATTTTTCATTCATTTGTTTCATTTTTCTTTCCTAGCAATGCGCCCCCAGAACTTGGCGCCCTGTGCATTTGCACATCGTGCCCATATGGTTGGTTCGGCCCTGTTTAAGACTGTCCTCGATTCAAATATAAGAGCGAGTAAGATATATGCTTAAGCCGACTATGTTATAACATTGTGCCGATGTCTTAGAAATTGGAAATCAATTTACAGCAAGTTCAACAAAGTAGAACAGAATTTTCCGTCACAAAGTTCGTTTAAGGATCGTTCAGAATAGAATTTTCCCGTCCAAAGCTCGTTCAAGGATCGCTCACAGCTCTGTCCAATCTTCAGCACAAATTAGGAGCAACCTCTAAAAAAAAAAAAAAGAGCAACCTCTATTAGATTATTTGGTTTGTTTTATTCAGCATTTACCTCAGCGAAGGAAAGCAGACAAATGTCTATAGTATTATACTTTTTTATTTATTTTCTAATTTCTTTCACAAAATGTGTAAAACGCAACCGAACGAAGAAAACCCCTCTAAAAAAAGTGACAGAACTCCTCGCGTTACAAGAAAAGATGGCCGACAACAAAAGATAAAATGTTGGTACACTAAGGAGGAAAGTTCTTTACATTTTTACTACACTAAGGAGGAAAGTTCTTTACATTTTTACTACATGTCCAACAAAATCCGTGTTGCCAACCAGGGCAATCAGCCTAAAAGTATGCAAATATTTTCCGATTAGAGTGTTATAAACTGTCATATTTGGTCTCGGTATTTGGACACCTTCTAAATCACATAACACTATGCCGAAGAGGAGTCTTAGGTTGAATCCCTGGAGGAATACAATTAGGTTTTGGGTTTTTTCCGCTGTCAAACCATTTACAAAAATCTTAAGAGCCATTAAAAGTATTACTGCCCTGAGATAGCCTCTCGATTCAGCGTTTGGATAACATAAAATTGTACGCCTTTCCATTCATTTTAAAAATGCAACTAGCACAAAGGAATGGCTATGAGAAGCTAGCTATCCTCGGAAAAACACGTTGGGCCAGTTATACTCACGCTTTCCTATGATAAGTGGTGTCCCACAAGGCTCTATTCTAGGTCCTCGTCTTTTTGCCTCATACGTTAATTCTATGCATGCGGCAATTTGTACGTCGTCTGTGATGATGTTTTGTTACGTTGTGTTAAAGTGGCATTCGGTGAGAGAAGCACCTAGGCCGTTAGTCCGCCCACTGTCCGTGACACTTCCATTATGATAAAAGTCAAGAGCTGCAATGACAAACGCCAAATGAACGAATCTTGTCGCATTGTTTCCTTTCTTCAGTAGGTTATTAATGGTATCGCTTCAAATTTCGCTAAATAGTGCATTTTCCGCTGCCGTCCTTAAATCGAATAGAAAGGACATTGAAATTGAGTAAATGAATGAATTTCTAGACCCAAATCCTTTCTCCATTATTCCCAAAACATGATTTACCTGCAATCCCAACCAACATCCCTTCACGATATCCATTTATTTCCATTCGCAATATCCTTCCAACTAACTAACCCCATAAAACTCATGAAGAGAAACGATCGGTTACAGCCAAATTATATTTCTGAACTTGATTTATTTACTGTGCCCATGGGCGTACAAAAAACAAAAACAAATCACTCTGCCAATAGCTCAATAAATCCCACAAATACCTCCTGAACAAAAAGCAAAAATACTTTTCATTCATAAAACACACACAGTTGCTGTTCACCCATTAGCATTCAATATACACTGCTTCCTGCAAAAGTCCTCTTCCTCTCTAATCCTCGTGAAACAAATGAGTTCAAATGGCACACAATTTGCCTCCCCCCATACACTCATACTCCCGCATGATTATATCAAATTAAAGTTGCGTTCAATCATGGATTTCGTTTTTTTCTTTTTGCCATTCCGTGTGCCAAGCCATCAAATCGAAATTAAGTGCGAAATCCTTTTGAATCCCCAAGCAGCCGTGATTTGAATTCCAGACCCTAATTGTTCATTACATTTGCATGAGAACTCTCTCGGTAAAATTGGAAATCTCGGTAAAATTGGAAATCCTTTTGCGTTATGACACGGAAGCATGAAGAAGAAAAAAAAAAGACAATTGAGCGCCCCCTTTTGATCCTCTTTTGTTGTCCCCCTTTGAAATACGAGTACCCCTCGCAGATGTTGCAAAATGTGAAACGAATTAAAACCAGCAGTTCTGAACTTCCCTCCGTCGGTGGTTGGGGGAATTTTTTCTTAGAACGTAATTGACAGCACATTTTGCAATATCACAAATTAACATCTTTGAATCGACTTTGTTATTGTAAAGCGAATGGACCGCACTGCGAAAAGTGACGGAATATTTATAAACAGCCTTTGGCTATATTAACAGAGAAGAGCAGCCGCCAGTTAAATTTTCTTTATGCCAATAAAATAATCCAAACACACTTTGCGCCGGTGTTATTGTTAATTGGCCGCGGAGTTAATTTATCGACTTGATGTGGCTATTTTTAATGAATGAGTAGTTTTTTTATTCGGAAATTGTACCGCACAACACCGGAGAGAATACATTTTCATTTAAAAAAAAATTCACTCGAGAAAGACAGGCAGAGACAAATGGAGGAGTGTCGCCCTTACAGGCACTTGGGATTGAACTCCACTGAAAGGGGGAGATTTGTCACTTTTCCATTTTGTGGGTGACAACAGACAACTTTCTGTGTTGGTGGATCTCTGTTCATCTCATGTGTCGTAGAATAAATCCCTTCTGAGTTGAACTCAATCGCTGATGGAGTCACTTATATCGATGGTGGAATAAATAGGTTCATGATTTGCAGGACTGAATTGAAGCACCCTAATGGTGCGCGTGACTTGCAATAGAACGCACTTAATTTTGAGGCGCTACAAAAAACAAGGTTGGGTATATTGTTTGGCTGTAAAAGAAACCCGCAACCCAACAAGAAGATGCTTGCCGACTTCGTCATCTCCTTGTGTCTATAAATGGTGTGAAACATATTCCAAGGTAGATGCCATTTTTTCTTCTTCGCTTTTAAGCTACCAATTGGATTTTCGAAAAAGAATTATCCCCAGCAAACCTCGCACAAATGAGTATACGACCTGCCTACAAGAGACACAAGACGTAAGGAGCTTACGCGCCAAAAGAGTTCAATTCTTTATATGAATTTGACTGTACACGAGTCTGAACAGCGATCAATATAATGCTGACAATGGAAGGCTTTTTTCAATTGCACGCTACGTTTCGAAAAAGACGCACAACTTTTTAGGAAACAAACCTCTTACCCTCAACTTTACGACCATTTTGTGGTTGATTACCACCATTAATGAAGGGACGTAAAAGACTACGACATTTCCGTTTTTATTTCTACACATTCTGCGCGATATTTCAAGTAATGCACATGGCGTTATTTTGTATAGGCAATGCCGTCATTAGTGATTAGAAATGCTCTACTTGTGCTCGCAGTGGCTTGTGCTGGACTACTGAGCTTGGGGTTGCAGGTTCGACCTAAAAAAAATAAAAAATCCCAAAGGTTCTTTTTTTTTTGTATCTGTGCGACCTCTTCGGACCAACATCTTATAGTAAAACTTTCCCGAGAAAACTTCCGAACTAGGCTTTTTGGATTCGACATAAAAATTGAAGGTCCTATCCTTTTGTCATATTATCCCTGCTTGCTGTGAAATTCCACATTGAGAAGTGTGGAAAATTTCTAGTGACGTAGTTCTTATGTTGTGACGTATGAAGAGAAGAGTGCAAGTTTGGTGACCGATATCCGAATAAAACCCAAGAAGAAACTTCTCTCGCTCTTCTATCGATTCTCAGATTTGAAACTCATCACATTATATTTTCTGCCGATCACGGGCTTTTCAAAACAAATAAATGTATGACGCAACAGGTCCCTATAGGCATCATAGGCCTAAGCTTCTCACAACCATTCATTTGTGTGTGCTTCTTTTTTGACGATAGAGGGAAGGGTCCCACAGTTTTATGCTGAATCCGATTTTTTAGCAAGCCGCAATGAAAATGGAAACAGTACAAAAATGTATCCGCTCTGTTATATTCAATATGCGATTAAGACTTCTGAAGTGAGGTGTGTGGTTCACTTCATGCGAAGGAATTTAAAAGTCTTTCAAAGAGGAATATACTCGGAAAATTGGCCAACTAACATTTTTAGTTTCGACTTCAAATCTAAGTAGTTCACCGTGGCTACAAACTTCACAATTGTGGGCTTCCGTAAATTTAAAGTCGAGACCAAAATTGGTTATTGGTATGGCGCAATCTCTTTAAAGTGTCCTAAAGCATCTCTTTTTTTGTAGTTTTGAGAAGAAATAAAACAAACAAAATTTACTTAAAACTTGTTAAACGATATGTAGCTCAAATTTGTGTTGGGCGCTCATTGAAGAAATTTCCATCGTTTTTAAGAAAAAAGATAGCCCAAAATACGACTAAGCGCCCAATCTGGCAACACTGCCTGTACTTACATTGATTTGAAATTCTTTTGGGTAGTCGAAAAAGAAAATTTTATGAGGCACGAAAACCAATCTTTAAGGGGTTAAAAGGTTTGCAAGCCAACCCAACATTTTATTGACTGCAATTACGGATTCGAACTGATGAATTAAAGCACAGGCAGAAGTGGATAAGTAAAAATCACAATTCTAAGTTGGGGTTTTTCGGAATGACCCCCATGGAAGGGAGCTGTCGGGGTATTTCGGAATGACCCCCATGGAAGGGGGCAGACATTTTTCAAACAGATCTAAAACCTCATTCCCTTTTCGAACAAGAGTCGCAGACAGTAGCATCGTGCCACAGTAAATGCCTTGAAGTTTGAAAAGGAAGTCGAACTTAATTGGATAGGTGTTTTTAGTATGAGCTGCCTTAAGATTACCACATGATTTTCAACAAACGGAGGACGCACTTAAATTAAGTCGCAGGGTTAAATACGCGAGTTAAAATTCGTATTTATTTATATTTCGAACAAGTATTCGAAAATCAAAAAAGTCTCTTTTGGAAATTCTTGAAAGTGCCCCCCTTGAAGGGACAGAAAGTTATTAAACAAATCAATAGACTGAAACTATAAAATACTACCTAAAAGTTACAGTGACTAGCAATTTGGCACGAAAAAAGGACCCAATACTGCGTTCTTGGATTTTCTAGTGAATTCCAATAGAGGACAGATGACGAATGTAAGAGTAGGCTCTCAGTTCAAGTCCCACGAAATGTTGGTTTAAAATTAAAAAAATAGAAGAACTCTGTAAAAAAAACCTTCTAGTACTCGTAGTATCCCATATATAGGGACCAGTCTGTCCAACTAGTCAGAGGTGTTATATGCAAATGTGAATTTTAAGGGAACCTCTTTAGTACGTCCATTTCGTTTCTTGCAAGCGACAAACCGACTTAATTGCCACTAATAAATCGCCATTAGTCAGGCTTAAAAAAAACACACACCACTTCCACACAACATCCATCCATTGCATCATCTACCAGAGAACGAACAGCAGGTTTCAGTTTTTGTTTTTTTTTTTTCCTTGGGAAAGAACAAAACCTGTCAAACTTATCAAAGCTACCTGTCATTGTGTGGCTATCTACTACCATCTGGAAAATAAATTAATTTCCACTCAACGGCAGTAATAATCTGTCGATTAAATTCACAATTCAACTTCTCGTGTCAATGTCAGAGAGCATTACCCAACCTCCCGCCGTCAAATCACCCATGTCCAGTGGGGGGAGGCGAACAGCGACCGCAAACAATGAACGTAACGTGTACGCATCAATTTGCGGTAACATGGTAATTTTTTGAAAGATTCCCTCATGCACAACGAATGCGCACACACTGCGTGATTTGTCTTCAACTTGAACTCGAAGGTCGCCAAAACCAGTCGCAATCACTCACACACACAGGCATACAAACAAATTCCCATAAGTAATGCGTTTTCCGTCTTTACAGATTTACGGGTTCCAAACAACCGACCTACTACCACCACCACCACCACCACCAACAACACCATCACCGTCACCAGCCGTCGACGGTACTTGATCGGGCAGCGGAACCACCGCCACCGGATGCAGCAACAGCAATAGTCACAGCACCGCCTGAGACGACGACGATAACACGTGAATCGGACGAGTATTACGAGAACCTGAAACGATTGGACGCCCATCAGCAGTCGATCTGGCAGAACGAGAAGAGCGACTTGGAGAGCCTGAACTCGGAGTACTTCAGGAATTCGCACCACCAGAGTGACTCGAACGGCGAGAAGCAGCGCTTGTATCAGAGCCACCATCACAAGTCGACCGTGCACAGGAAGTACTCCTCGCAGTTGGGCGGAGGCGGAGACGAGTCGTGTCCGGAGCTCAGTCAGAGTAGTGCCTTCCCCGAGACAACAACCACCAGCAACTCGGACGACCAGTCGGACAGTTTGACCAACTCCGAGCAGGAGTACGACATCGAGAGGGTCGAGGAGATCCTCAGCAAGGTCTACGACGAGAAGTTCGAGATCATCAGCCTGACCGAGGAGCAGAACCAGAAGAGAGCAGACAACAGCGAGGAGCACGCCGCGCTAATCGCCTACGATTCGGTGTATCTTTCGTCCGAGGAGAGCTCCGAGGGCACTTTAGTCGAGGAGCAGCAGGAGTCCGCATCTCTGCTGCACATCTCAATTGAGGATATCTACGATCCGCCCGAGAGACCGCACGTGGTCCACAAGGAGCCAGCCCAGACACCACTCTATTCGCAGGTACTCCAGGTTCCGGCAGCAGCTGCCCCAACCGTTGTCGACTCGAAGCCGAAAATCCTTGCCGTTGTCGAGAAGAAGAAACTAAAGCGCCTCTCCGACTACGCCAGTGTCCCCAGCCAGAAGCGGGGAGCTCTGGACCACTTGACGTACGTCAGCACTCACAATCACCCGGTAGTCGATAACCAGTACTACAGTCTGCCCGACGTGAACATCGGCAAGAGCCTCAAAGTGTCCGAGCGAATCGACGCCAAGCTGAGATCATCCTACAACCTGAAGGAGGAGAACGAGGGCAAGGCCAAGGACCTCAAGGAACCGACTGGTATCTACGATTCGATAAACCGCTTCGGACGTGCACACAAACGAGTTCGCCAGCGCGAAGAGGACACCGACGAAGCCAAGAACACCCATCGCTCCGAGACAGAGGAGGAAGTCGAAAAGCCAAAGGAAGCGCCATCAATTCAGGTCGAGTCCGACTGCAGGGAGATAATCACGCCCGACGGGGAAAACAGGTCCTCCAACACGCTGACTGAATCAAACCAGTTTCGGATAATTGTAACGGATGCCCAGAACAATGTCATCGAAGAGGACTCCATAGATGGCCACACAACGAGCCTGATTTCGCGTGAGAGCCAACCGCAGCAACAGGAGGAAATAGATAAATCAGCTACCCCAAAGAGGACGCTCACACGAAGCCCCTCGAAAGCGAAGAAACTGACCGCAACCATCGCCCACTCGGAGGTGTACAAGGCAAAGGATCGACGGCAGTACAACACGTACCGCGCACGGCCGGCCAAGGTGAAGCCGAATGATTCATTGAGGCGCGTGGCTAAGATGTCCCGACCACAAGTCATTCAAGTAGTCGACTCGAAACGCGGCTCGATGGATCAGAAGCACCCGCTCGCCGACAAGGCAGCCGAGACCGAGTTCCTGCAGAAGGTCGACGCAATCCGCTGCTACTGGTCCAAGTTGAGCCAGCACGACAGCCAGAACATGCAGCACACTCAGACGGAACAACTCAGTGAGGAAGTCAAGCCCACCACGCCCAAAAAGGACTTCATTATCGGCGAGGAAATTAAGTCGTTCGCCCCCAGCAGACCGATGATTACAGACGACGACTTCCAAAGCCTGATGCCGTCGATTGAAATCGTGGAGCTCGACGGCGACAAGCAGGCGACCATCGTCAAAGCCAACCCCGACGAGCCGGTGCCGGAGTTCGATCACATTCGCTACAAAGTCATGAAGCCGAACATCTTCCGCAACAACATGCTGAATCGCAGCAAAAAGGAGGCCCAGTTCGACGGTTTGATTCAGTACCTGCAGGAGTATAGCTTCCAGGAGCTGCTGACAAACAACAATGTTGTCATCGTCGAACCGGTTCGTACGAAAATCGAGCGACCCCACAAGGCGGGTGTCCCGTCAGACGGACAGCACACAAAGCCCGGCGCAGGAGGGCAGAATTGCAGAATCACCGGTGGTGCGGGCAATGCCGCAGCTAATGCCGCCTCGCATCCTGAGCTAACGAACACAAACAGCACCCCAGAGAGCCACAACAAACTGAGCAAGCGACATTTCTTCTATCAACCTGTCCGGGTGAATCGGGAACTGCTCGAAGAGGAACTACCCACCCCGGACACGGTGAGGAACGTTCGAAAATTCTTCGAGGAGAATGTCCTTCCCCATAGGCGGGCGGGTGGCACGGCGAAAACGACCAACACAACCACCCTCTCACCGGAGCCGGGCACACATCAGCCCCACACCGACGGACGAAGGGCACAGCGTAGTCGTTCCCGATATTTAACTATCGACACGTCCTATGGCAATGGACAGGCAGTCGAGGGCAACGTCAGTGCGGCCACATTGAGAAAATGGGATTCGGTCAGCCTGTCGAGTGGGATATCGAGCGGTGATTTATCATCGCCGTGTGAGTGCAGTAATGGCGATGCAGGACCAACGACAGCAGCGACTACTGTCGACGGGAGATCATCATCGGCGCAACAACACAAGGGCTACGAGGACGACGACGGCACTGGGAGAAGACAACAGGATGCAGTTGAGATACGTGGTGGAATACATGTTAGGGATTTCATACGAAGGCATAATGCCTGCGGTGCCCAGGATTCCAACGGATTATGTGGTGATTACCTGGATGGCGAAGAGGACGAGGAGTCGGACGATGAAGACGACGACGGCGACCTGCTCGATGATGAATTATGCGAATCGTATTATGTCAGTGAGGTAAGTGAAGAGGGTTAGTGGTGGAGGTATTGCTCGTTGAATTCAATTTAAGAAGGGATCCTGCGGGGGTAGTTTGAGCAGCAACATATTTTGCATATTCAGATTACAAACCAGGAGTTTTCGCTCAGAAAAAAACATTCCGACGATTCAAGTGGTGGACTAGTGGGCGATTTGACAAGGTATGTCCTTTGAGTGATGTACATTTTCTTCATCGAGGCTAATAGCAAATGCTTCAAGCAGTGGGCATAACAAGGGGACATTCCCAAACTGTATTCACTTTGAAAAACACTGAAAAACCCAGCCGTTTCCGTTTTACCTCCCTCCGCTGCCACGCCCACATCTCCAATACGTTCAAATTTCAAATATTCAATCAGTTCGGCGTGATGAGCAGGCAATTGCCAGGCGAAGCCACTTAACAAATTTCTGATTTTCGATCAAAATTTTATTCAAAACGTAGTTTGAAGGATGACACTTCATGTTACGTCATTCCAGTCCATTCCTGGCAATATTTGTCATTTAAACTTATAGCAAATGCCTTCGGCAAAACGAGGCGATATTTCCAAACCATATTCACTTTAAGGCACATTGAAAAGTAAAGCAGTTTCCGTTTTACATCCCCCCGCTGCCACGCCCACATCGTCAATGTGTTCGAAATGCAAATATTCAATCAGTTCGGCGTGATGAGCAGCCAAATGCCAGGCGAAGCCACTTAACAAATTTCTGATTTTCGATCAAAATTTTATTCAAAACGTAGTTTGAAGGATGACACTTCATGTTACGTCATTCCAGTCCATTCCTGGCAATATTTGTCATTTAAACTTATAGCAAATGCCTTCGGCAAAACGAGGCGATATTTCCAAACCATATTCACTTTAAGGCACATTGAAAAGTAAAACAGTTTCCGTTTTACATCCCCCCGCTGCCACGCCCACATCGTCAATGTGTTCGAATTGCAAATATTCAATCAGATCGGCGTGATGAACAGCCAATTGCCAGGTGAAGTCGCTTAACAAATTTCTGCTTTTCGATCGGAATATGTTGTGAAATAGCTTTGAAAGAAGACACGTTATGCCATTTCAGTCCACCCGCTTCTAATAGTGCCATCGAAATGGGTTTTTCGCGGTTCTTATCCGACTCAATATTCTCCCACAAGAGTCCACCACGTTTGGTCACACAAGTCCCCCATCAACGACTATATCTTTCCACAAGGACTGACTAAATTACATCGTTCCCCTCTTCTGATGCTTAGCAACTGCACGCAGGCCATTTCTCAGCCACTAACGCGCCACTGATGTCAGTATCGATTCCCTTTGCACTTAAATAAAATAATATACTCGAACAACAATTTGCGAAACCTCTTAACACGACAAACTTACGACATAAGAAAGCCCCCATTCAATGTCCATTCAAAATCATTTAATCCACCATTAAACCCATTCTCTGCCTCCCCCGCAGGACGTTCTCGAAAAGATCCGAGAATGTGGCTCAACTGTAACCTACTATGGTGGTCGTGTCACGATGCACAGTCCCCCAGCAACTGGTGCAACGTTGCGCATCCCTCGCTCGAAAATAGACTTCCTAACGTGCAATTCGTGCCAACCGGACGAATGCCCGCATAAGGATCAATTACACGACCAACAGAACTACACGGGTAAGTGTTTTCCCATCACACATCCTTCTCACGCCCAACTGATGTGTCCTTCCCTAGGTATCAAATTTAAACTTGTCAAATCAAACAGCTGCAGCAGTCGCCTCGAATTGATTGGCACTCAAAGGCTCAACAGCCATGCAACCCATTATCCGACCACCATCGGTGAAGACGAATCCATGGACGGCATCACGCAAAACGACGACGATGATGCGGAGCCTGTGGTTCGTCGACTGGTCCACCGCTTAGAGACAACTGGCAAGATAAATAGCTACACCGGGCCGCGCATCATAGAGTCGCAATGCATCGAGAAGACAGGTCGTCCCACGAGCCTTGTCGTCGAGCGTTCCAAATTCGAGGCGCCCGCCGCTCATAAACCGCTTTCCGAGGGATTTACAATCAACAACCAAATGATAGGCAAGGGCGACAAAGTCCCCGACCCACTCGCCTACGTGCAGCTGCTGAAGCAAGTAACCGTCAACAATCATATCAGCGTTCCGACGGAGTCGCAGCCCAGCTTCACATCCTCCGCCATGGACATTCGTTTGGCTGAGAACAAAGTCGGCGATGCCACGCAGACAAATGGGAAAAAAATTCGCCGCAATAAAAACGTCGACTTGGCATTCACCATGAAGGCTCCCAATGGACCAATGAAAAAGTCCACCAGCGAGGCCAAATCAATAGATACACCCACGAAGGGTGACACCAAAGCCCCAGCCACAGTGCTGCCGAGTGTCAACGGCGCCGCAAGGGAGTCTGCGAAAAATGTCACCATAGTCGAACACTTCGATGGTCACCTGCCAAAGGAGGAGGCGGCGGGTGGTGCTATCACCAGCAAAACACCTGCCGCCGACATTATAGTGGACACGTCCCTGGTGCGCCACTATGTGACAAACGACAAACGCTTGTTTACCAAGCGCAAGTACGACGACATCGAGTTCGAGGAGTTCGAGGTGTACGACCCCGTAAAGGACGCCACCGCCAAAGCCGAACACTTGGTCGACGACTTGGCCGAGGACTTGGCCCGAGCGGCCTCGGTCTCCTCCTCCTCCGCGGACGAGCTCAAATCGAATCTGGACGAGTGTTATGACAGTCTAGACGATAAAATCTGAACCAAAAACAACAAAATTCTAACCACAAGCAGCGAACGTTGAACTTCATAGTGATAGTCATATTTTGATTTGTTTTCTGTTTATCTCTATTTTTATCGCTTTGTATTGTGTCTATGTAATCAGTATTGTTATTGTATTCGTTAATGTGCTACATCTATATATGTATACTGGAAAGAGGCGCAGCAGACAGGCGGTCTAGCCGAAGGGACACCACGTGCTCTGCTGTGAATTGCCAAAAATAAAGTAATTTATCCAAAGGATCTCTGTTCGATTTTAATTCCGAACATGGCGGCGGACGCTAAATGGTTTTGCGAAAGCCAAGCACAAGAACCGGAAGTGCAAGCAGCAAAAACTAGGTTTCGTTGTTCATTATTCATTATGGGGTCCATACCGGCGAGGGGGGTTATGAATCCTTTTTCCTTTAACTGAGATAGAAAGGGGACGCTGGTGTTTTATTGGGGTGCATTTGGAAAGTTTTCCAGCAACTTTGACCATTAGAACGCGTTTTTGTTGGCATCATCAGTGGGCCTTTGGAAAAGTTTCAGTGAACCGCAATAAATTGGAATGTCCATTAAAGGTGCGGGCCGATTAAACCGACCAAATTGAATCCATAAAATGAGGAGTATACATCTTGGTTTAGTTCACTTCTTTTGGCTTCTGTCAGTTTTACGAAAGTATTTGTTTTTCAACTTCGTTCCTGCGCTCTTGATCCTAAAAGTCGATAAGTTCATTAAGATTTATAGTAGCTGCAACTTGTTTTCGAAAGTTGGAGGCTTATGCTAAGAAAATAAGATCGCAATTGCTTTGGGTTCAAAAGTAGTAGAGCCCCATCTCGAAAAACTGAGGAAATTCTGTATAAAAGACCGGATGGTCCCCTGTTCCTGCGCTCTTAATCCTAAAAGTCGATAAGTTCATTAAGATTTATAGCAGCTGCAACTTGTTTTCGAAAGTTGGAGGCTTATGCTAAGAAACTGAGATCGCTATTGCTTTGGGTTCAAAAGTAGTAGAGCCCCATCTCGAATAACTAAGGAAATTCTGTATAAAAGACCGGATGGTCCCTGTCCTGCTTTATGAAGCTTGTCCTTTGTCTAAAGCAGATGGAGATATCCTCGAAGGGAAAGACTGCTCGTTTAAATTTTGGTCCCGTTTGCGTTGACTTGGCGGAGAAGATGGAACGACGAACTATACAGCGACATCGATCTGGTAAAAAAGAAAAACAAGAATTCCTACCTGGTTATTGGCATTATTGCTAAAGGGCTGAATGCTTGTTATAGACTGGGGATATATTGTCAATACTTTTCATGTACTCCCATCTTTTAATGGCCAAACTTATAGCAGCTTAAGGAGTACATTCTCGTAACTGTTTAGTCTTCTTTCTGATGTCCACGATGACATCTAGAGTGGGACACATATTCCATGAAGTGTCAAAGGAAAAAGGTCTTTTTGATATTTGTCAACGTGGTTTCCTTTTTGGAAGAAAAGGTTAATTTTTAATGAATGCAAGAATCTTTGAGAAGGAAGTTTTAGACCCTCTTTCGGCAAGTTCATCGGCACTTTTGTTACATCAAATTAGCTTATGACGAACTTCCTATACCATAGTTTGGTATTATTCCTTAAGCTGAGCGTTTGGAAGATGCAAGACTGATTTGTTGACTTGAAGGACAAAATTTACGCCCCATTTATGCCATTTGGGCTTTAAAATGCCCTTATTTTCGTAAAGGTCCTATCTACATAGCTTTCGACTTCGATAGACAGTGGACGTCCATTATAACGAATATCCGATATAGCGAATTTTCGATATAACGAACGCTTTTTAGATTTAAATTAGTAGCTCTATATAACGAATGGTGCCCACGATTTGCTATCCGATATAACGAACGTAGAAATAAATTGGATTAAAAACCATGGAAGTATTTAAATGGCAGGACCATCATCTATTCAGTTTAACTTAACTTTTTAATTATAAAAACTGTTACGAATGGTTGTGAGAAGCTAGTCCTAGGGTCCCTACAGACCTGTTGCGCCAACTATTTATTTATTTATTTATTTCTTCAAATTCGATAGAAAACCCAATTTCTCGAAGACCTTAGCGCAAAAGGTATGCATCTAAAGGGTGATTTTTTAAGAGGTTTAGAACTTTTTTTTTTAAAAAAAACACAAAAAATTCGAAAAAATGAATGAAATATTTATTTGAATCGATAGTTTGAACCTTGCAATTTAATGTTTAAAGATAATTTCATGCAAATGTTGACCGCGGCTGCGTCTCAGGTAGCCCATCCGCTGAGTCCAATTTTGGCATACTCTTTCACACATATCGGCCGGTATCTCACGAATGAATGCATGGATGTTGGCTTCCAGTGCGTCAATCGAAGCGGGCTTGTCCCTATACACATTAGCCTTGGCATACCCCCACAAAAAATAATCTAATGGTGTCAAATCGCACGATCTAGGCGGCCAATTGACCGGCCCGAAACGTGAAATTAACTGTTCACCAAACTCGCCTCGCAATTGCGCCATTGTTTCGCGTGCTGTGTGGCATGTGGCACCGTCTTGTTGAAACCACATATCATGCAAGTCAAGAACTTCCATTTCGGGCAAAAAAAAGTTTGTTATCATCGCTCGATAGCGTTCACCATTGACAGTAACGCTGCGATTCGCATCATCTTTGAAGAAATATGGCCCAATAATGCCGCCGGCCCATAAACCGCACCAAACAGTGGCTTTTTCGGGATGCATTGGTAGCTGTTGCAATGCTTCTGGCTGATCTTCACTCCAAATGCGGCAATTTTGCTTATTTACGTACCCATTCAACCAAAAATGAGCCTCATCGCTGAACACAATTTTTCGATAAAAAAGCGGATCCTCGGCCAGCTTTCCAAGAGCCCATTCACCAAAAATTCGGCGTTGTGGTAGGTCGGCTGGCTTTAGTTCTTGCACCAGCTGTATCTTAAAAGGCTTTACGCCCAAATCCTTCCGCAAAATTTTCCACGTAGTGCTGTAACAAAGGCCTAACTGCTGGGAACGGCGCCGAATCGACATTTCGCGGTCTTCTGTCACACTAGCTGATACGGCCGCAATATTTTCTTCACTACGCACAGTACGTAAACGTGTTGGTGGTTTAATGTCCAACAAAGTAAATTTGGTGCGAAATTTGGTCACAATCTTCCGAATAGACTGCTCAGAAGGTCGAGAATGCCGATCATAAAATGGAAGCAGCGCGCGATAAACATTTCGAACCGAGCACGAATTTTTATAGTAAAATTCAATAATTTGCAAGCGTTGTTCATTTGTAAGACGATCCATGGTTAAATTGCAAACCAAACTGAAGCTGTTTGACAGTGACACAAGGTACTAAACACACGTCAGCTGTCAAAACCAGTGTTGCCAAAACCAAACCAGCTAAAAAATCACCCTTTATATTTAAAAAATGAACATTTTCCTCGAAGGTGTAAAAATGTTGGATAGGGCTTTTACGAAAATAAAGGCAGTATAGCTTCAAGTGTCAGGCTGATAATGAGCGACGAGAGACAAAACAAAAATCATCCACAGATCTTTGTTCAAAAGGTTCGAGAGGTCGGGGAGGTTTCTTTCACGGTTTGGATTACGAACACAGAGGAAAAGTCGTAATAACCAACTCGATTTGACAGTTTTCAACGCCCAAGTTACATCTTCCAATCCCAAGATGGCAGTTGCCTCACTGTTATTGCCATTGCTTGAACAATTTGAGTTGTTTTTTCTGCACAAGTAATATCCCCGCTCGGAAAAAAAACAAACAAACGATGAGATTCGTACTCGGTCCTTTTGAGATCCTCTTGATAATTGCATTGAGCGGTACTAATAACAAATTTAAGGTAAGGCCCATTGACTTTCGGTGTTTATTCGAAACTGAATGTTCGCAACTCTTATTTACTATTGCATATCTTCGGGCATATTATAAAAATCTAAAAATTAACAAAATTGTCGTTGCATACTTGAAGGAGAACGCAACAATTGGGTTTGGAAAGTTAAGGCATTCGTTGTACTGGTGGATTGACTCGGTGAGAAAAATCTGAACACCCAAGGTAGGTACTCAAATTAGGCAGGCTTCAACTTCTTCGAAGGTTCGGTGATGTTGAACATAAACACATATCCCCATGTCCACATATCCTCAAGATGTTCTATAGTAGTCAGCCATAAGGAAGAGGCTTCTTTCGAGTACGCCCCGAAGTTTGATTTAAGTTCGACATCTCTGCCGCAGCCGTGATGAGATTGATTGGGTCACTTGTGAAAGATCGAGCTCTATGAATAGTCCACTCGAGGATTTTATAGCTATCCTTGTAATAAATAACCTGGACATTAAAAATTATTACTACGATGAGGCACTTCTTTTTTTACGAGTCTTAAAAAAACCTGGGCTCGGATTCTGTATGGCAAAAGCTTTGAAACGTGCGCACGAATGTTTTGTGCGAAGTTGGAGAAGTAAATCGTTCGTTCACACGGAATTTGAACGTTTCGCCTTACAGAATGCCGACCCTGTATTCCAGTAATTACAGCTTTTTCTTGTTATCGTTTTGTGTATTGACAGACAAAATAAACAGTCTCATAAGTTGCTACCAGTTCAACCTAAAGCCAAACTTCAAACATGCCGTAAAGAGACAAAAACTATCAATCCACATAGTTTCTCAACTAAAAAAGCAGGCAGTAACTCTCCAATATCAGTTCACGACATAAACTACACAAGGGAAAAAAACTCGTGAATACTTGTGGATTTATAAAAAAAAAGTTCAACAATAAAATATTCATAACAACGAAGCTTTACATTCGCAAAAGTATTTGTTACATTTGTTACTTGCAACCAACGTAAGAGTTGTTGGAAAAAAAATTCTTCCTACTTACATCCTCTTGTAACTTTCGTGGAAGTTAAACTCTTTTCATTCCTTAATAAAATGAAAATTACAAAATTTATTATCGTACACCGAACTTTTCTTATAAGTTTCGAAGGACCTTGCAAAAACCGATGCAGTCAGCCATCCATTCACAAATTTTGTGCGGCAATTGGAGGCTGCTCTTATGAAATGTTTTCCTGTTGACAGTGCCTGGGAAATTGAAGCAAAATAAAGGGGAAAGGTTATAGCTTCCTCGTTTTAATAAAAAATGGCTCTTGCTTTATCGGGTTTGACTTCTTTCAATCATCGAGAGGTAATGAACCTTAGGAATAATTACATTTTTAACCTATGTTATTTATACGGGGAATTTCGTCGTTATGGACTCGTTAAATTGAACCCAGACACTGAAAATAATTTCCTGGACCGTGTTAAGGCAATTGTTTTATGGGAAATTCAATTTATTTAAAAAATTTGCAATGACCAACCCTATTTATTTATTAAACTTCGAGGGACTGTCTTATTTCTTAAGTAATTCCTTATCGAGATTAGAATATACAGGGTCATTTATTTCGTGGTTTCAAGTTGGTAAAGCTGGCATTTGACACCTATCAAACTCAGCTGTCATTTGAAGTGTCCTAATATTAGTTGAATGTTTGCCATTTAAGATAATGAATCGCTTTACAATCGAACAAAGCGTTAAAAGTATTAAAACTTACTAAAAAAAAGTCTTACTACAACACGACCAATCGTGGCTTTATTGCGTGAGAAGTTTCCTGGTCGCGTAATTTCACGTTTTGGCGACATCAATTGGCCACCAAGATCATGCGATTTGACACCGTAAGATATTTTTCTGTGGGGCTACGCAAAAGACCGCGTTTACGCGAATAATTCCCGAACTCTACACGCATTAAAAACCAACATTACTCAAGCTATGGCCGAGATACCGCCCGAAATGTGCGAAATAGTGGTTAAAAATTACCTACAAACAATCGCATCCTGCGAATCTTCCCGAGCGGTCATTTAAATGATATTGTATTTCACACTTAATGGAAAAGTCCAAACTTTATAATGAAAGGAAAATTTCATCAAAAATGTATCGCTGTGTGTGTTTTATTTTCGTTTACTTTCGAAACCGAAAAATGTATGACCCTTTACTAGATGCGATTTTAAAGATTTAAATTCAAGCACCCTGCGCTGGCCAGTGTTGCCAGACTTTTGATATAAATATTCCCACATTGAAAACTAATATTTCCCTCTTCTCTCAGGCTCTAAAGGTACGTACAATTTTCTCACTCACTTTCGACAACCCCAAGTCAATGAAATCAAATTATTTGTGAAAGCAAACGGTTTAAGATCACTCTGCCTTCTTTCTTATGTTACCGCTTACATCTAGAGTGGTGCACAAATTCCTTGAAGTGGTATTACAGTCAAAGGAAAAAAAAGGCTTTTTGACATTTGTCAAGGATCATTTTTAATAAATGCAAGAATCTTTGAGAGGAATAGTGGTTTTCTTTTTTAACTCTTCAACACAAACATTTACAAAAAGGACCACAAGTATTTACATACTCTGCAAAGGATCTCGTGATTCACGCAAACGTACAATCAAATTTTTGTTTTTCTGAATACCTACACAGATTCTACGAAAGAAATTTCAGATATTTCGGTTCGGTCAAGAGCTGATTCTCTGTTTTAATGACAGCAAAGGCTTTTTTTTAATTTTTTTGTTTATGTGGGTGCCTTAAATACAATTTTTAAGGATAGTTCCAGTTTTAATTAGAGTTTAAAAATAACACAAAATCCCATTTATTTATTGCAGCAATTTAAGCGTGTTTCGTCCTTCTCCGTTTTTGCTCATATTGAGACCTAAAATAATCTTTAAAAGGAAAAACTCCCACGATCTAGGAGCACTGCAATGAACGGCCCAAACAAAGTGCGCGATATGATTGCGGGTGATTTTAAATTTCGGGATTTTAGTGCGAGACACAAAGGGGTTTGGGTTTGGGTAGCAACAGGAAAGAAAAAAAGCCAAGTCGCCTATTTGGTGCGTCAACTATCGACGGCATCCGAACCATACTTGGGATTTTATTGAGGTTAATTTAACGACCGATAAAGGGCACAAAACAGGACATATAAGACCAAGGAACGCAGGTGACGTGATTATCTCGCTTTGGGGCAAACAGTACAGCAGCATATCGGATATTATTCGAAATTCCCCAAATTAATCCCTTAGAGGGTGTCAATTCTATTAAAAAAAGAGGTAGAAAATTAGAATTAAAACCGACCAAGTCATCAAAGAGGCTTAGAGCCAAAAATGATCCCTTCCATCAATTTGTCCTTAATTGTGCTTTGTTGCCAAAATGGAACTTTTGTTTTTAAGCAGAGAACCATCCTTGAATGCGAACCTATTTATTACATTTCGAGTCCTTCGCTGCTTGTAGCTTGCAAAGTGTCTGCAAATGTAAGAGGTCTTTCCTATTTCAAGTTTCTGAGACTTGCTGTCTGGATTGTGAAAAATATGTCACCTCAATATCGATCGACCTCCATCTACCTGACGTCCTTCATAACATTTACTTTTCCTTCGACTATTATTTTCCTATTAAAACTTCAATGCTCCTTAATTCCGATTGTGGTTATTGTAAGTCCAGTGCAGGAGTTCAACAGCCCACTTTAGACAGAGCATAATTGAATTTTCGAAATACGTTTCCATCTCCCTGACAGCTCACTGCTCAGTGGCTTATCCTTTGTTCATGCTTACGCACTTGACAACTAAACGCCAACCGAACAAATTTGAAATAATACATTGAACGGCAGCGGCTGTCAATTGATGAAGTCACTGTGCAGGACCTTTTGTTAAGCATTTCATTGGTTTCAATTGGCATAGACAGAGAGAAAGTTTGTCTTTCTACAGGTTAATGGAATTGGCACGTGCATTTTTCTCTGTGCGGGCGGCATCCAACTAAGTTCCAGTGGCCACTTTATATCCTGTTGATCCACTGTCTCCTGCATTAGGTTGGTTTTTGTTTAACAAAGTGGGTAATCCTTGATAAGAGTCAGTAAAGCCCTAATGGGGATTTTTTTTTTTTTATTTATTTAATCCGATTACACAATGTGACATGGCTGATCCTTGTGGAGTTTTTATCGGTTTGGATAAGAAGAGCAGTGGTATGTGGGTGGTCATCACTAGTCCAGAGGTAGGACTTTGAAGTCATAGGTAGGAGCATTAATTTCGTATTTGGCTGTCAGGTTCTCTTTCTAAATTGTAGGGGAGACAAGGGTGCCAACGGAGGTAGGGAAACATCGTTTTTAGGTGAAGAGTGTTGTGCGACTAAAAACCTGGGGTCAGATTCTGTAAGGCGAAAACGTTGAAACGCACGATGAAGCAAATCGTTCGTTCGTGCGTTCGTTTAAACGTTTCGCCTTACAGAATGTCGACCCTGATTATATCAAAAATGGATGGCAATTTCGTATTTCGCTGGTTAAAAGCAGATAGAAGTGAACAAAAAAATTCCAAAATTACTCAAGACATCAGAGTAGGTCCTTCAATTGAAATTCTATTAGCTTTTCAGTAATAGGCTGCTTTGTTATACCGCATTATGAAAAATGCAATACTTCGTTTTAGCAAGGATCGTTGAAGAGTTTAAAAATAGGTACCCCTTGCAAAATGTGTTTATTTAGTGAAAGACTTGGGCTGGAGGAAGGTTCGGAGTTCCAGTTTTTGTCATCTATCGGCATTGCGCAGAGTTGACCCCAAATGAGGCATTCCAAATCTGTATACAGTCCAAGGTCAGTCCAAGAACCTAAATCATAAAGCGTTGCAAAATGCATTTAAAGAAAAGCAAGGAAGGACGAAGAGGTCATTCTAATACTTCATATCGGTGGTAACTTACGTTCCCGGTATAAGGTCGAAACTAGAACAAATTTGTCACGTATTACTCATTTACGGATGTCGCATTACGACCGCTGATTTATTCAAAACAACGTCGTAAGATTGAGTCTTTCTAAAGCTTACCTGTTATGTCTTCTTCCTGTGTAGGCGGCGGTGATGACGAATGTGTACTGCAATATCTTCCTCTCCCCGCATAATCAGACCTAGATTCCTAGAAAAAGAAAGAAAAATTAATAAAAATGCCAGTTAAATACTGAAAATAAAATTAAGTGTAACGAAAATTGAAACGCGCTAGATTTGCTGAAACGTGTAACGAAAATTGAAACATTACAAACTGACTGAAGGGTTTTTCAAAGGTTCTTGAAATAATACTCGTTATTAAACCACTCTAGTTGTTTAATATATTTTTTCATTGCCTGAGAAAAAGTATTATTTTGGAATCAATCAATTAAAACAGACGTTGCTATTTTTAGTGCTATTTTTCTTATAACAATTTGTATATAAATTCAACAGAACGACACGCATGCCGAACTTTAGCCAGTTTTTTGTTTTATTAAAAGAAGACGCGAAAGTGCTTCGTTCCAACTGTGGAATTAAATAGAACTTCAAATACAGTTGGTAGGTTTGGGGAACTTAGGGACAAGTTTGGAGGTTAAGTGCCATCATCTTTTAAGGCAGGCTTGAAAACAAAACATCCCATCTTGTGGCAAAGCCCGGCAGTTATTTCTACTGCATGGCATAACTTTTGCAGTAAAAATAAAAGAAAATTTGCTAATAAATGTTTTTTTCTTAAAAAAAAATATTAACAATTATAATTTTGCAGTAACAAAATCATGAATAACAAATCCCGCGATGAGTAGCCATTGTAAAAATAACCATTCTTAATTTTTTTCGCAGGGTAACTACAAAGACAAGCGCCATCTGTTGAAGTACAGAAATAAGCAAACGCGACGGGGTTTCGAACCTCGCTAAGCCAGAGCAAGAAAATTGAGGTGTTAAAAATGGGTGTAAAAATGGTGAACTAAAGACGGAACAGAAATACTAAAAACAGATACGCAAAAATATATACCCAAGCTATTTGAAAAAATTATTTATGAGAAACTTACACCTCTCGTAAAGGGAGATATCTCTCATTTGCAACATGGATTTGTAGCTGGTAGATCTACCTCTACAAATCGTGCAATCTTTTGTAACTCGGTGCTGAATTAACCTGATGGAGAAAGGATTACAATGTGATGTAGTTTATACTGACTTTGGCAAAGCTTTTGACAGCGTTAATTTGCAAACTTAAAAGATTTGGATTTCATTTCAACTTTCTAGAATGGATTCGCTCCTATCTCACGGATCGTATTCAGTATGTTCGTATAAAGGATGTACTTTCATCACCAGTTTATGTCACATCCGGAGTGCCTCAGGGTAGTCACTTGGGCCCTTTGCTTTTCCTTTTATTTATTAACGACATACCCGATCTGTTTTTGAATTCACAGTGCCTGATGTTTGCTGATGATTTAAAAGTGTTCCGACACATTCGGTCTGAACATGACTGCATACTTTTACAGGAAGATCTTAAAAGACTTTCTTTGTGGTGTCATAACAATGACCTTCGCCTTAACGTATCTAAATGTCAAAGCATGTCATTTTGTCGTAACCTCTCCCCAGTATCATATACGTACCAGATCGATAATACCCCTCTGTCTATTATCTCCTCTAAAAAAGACTTGGGAATCAAATTTGACAAAAAACTCGACTTCTGTAATCATATTGACTTCCTGGTTGCTAAGAGTAATTCTATGTTGGGCTTTATATTGCGGAACTCTAAAGACTTTCATGATCCGAATACTCTTAAATGTGTAGTCTTTGCTTTTGTCAGGTCTAATCTTGGATATTGTATGTAGTATAGTATGGAATCCATTTTATGAAGTACATTCCATGAGAATCGAAAAGATCCAAAAACGTTTTACTAGAGTCGCTGTTCGTAGATTTCGCCGCTGGAATATCGAAATGCCAACGTATGAGACAAGATGCAAATTATTTGGTATCTTACCTCTTTTAGGCAATATTTTTCAATTATGTTCATTCGGGACTTGATAAACAACCATATCGACTGCCCTTTTCTTTTGTCATTAATTGGTTTTTGTGCTCCATCTAGAATGCTTAGAAATCGCTTTTTATTTTAGGTTCCTTATCATAGAGTTAGCTATGCAATGAACCAATTAACAGATGCCTAAGAGAATCTAATAATAATAGTAGTTTGTTCGAGTTTGATCTCAGTAGGGACTCATTTAAGAATAAATAATTTTTAACGTTAGGCTTTGGTGGTAGTTTTAAGTATTTAAATTTTGTATTAAGTAATCTAGCGAGAGCAGTGAATGTTCTCATTTGATGTGAATAAATAAATAAAAAAATAAATAAAATATGCCCAAGATGCAGCTATTTTCAACGACATTTTGTAGAATTTTAATGTCAAAAAATTTCATCATTCTATTTTTTCTCAGTGGTTTGTGCTCTGGATTACTAAGCGAGGGGTCTCAGATTCGCTTCGCGGATAGACACAAATTACATCTTAAGATTCCCCGATTTTTTTTTATTTTACTATTCGAATGTCTGGCAAAGATCAGAGAAAGCTTCTCAAGTCAGCCACTAACAATCAATTTTATTCCGAGATAGGTCCCATTCATTTGCCTAAAAAATAGAAAAAAATATACAAAAAACTGGTTGCAAGAAAGTCCACGGCCCTACTATGCCTTTCTGATAAACAACATAAACTTCGAATGGTTTAGTAAGCACGCTCGATTTGAATAATTGAATAGTACAAGCAAATTTCAGCTTTGCGATTTCTACCATCTCTTCTTTTATCCGTCATCGTCCCCTCCTATCGATAATCCTTCTACCCCCAACAAAAGGAACACAGATACCATCAGCCAACTTGCAAAATAAACGTACGACATGAACGTTGTCCTTGTCAAAACATTCCCGGAAACGATAAAGTTCTTCACGTGTTAGCTAAAAGCATATGACTCACAACTTTGCCTAGATCTCGCACCAGCAGCTCGCAATACACGTGGCGTGGAACGTGTTCCTCCAGTCAGACGTGTGTTATTGAATTTCATGATACCATCTCAACTGCACTTGATTTTGTTTCTGCTGTACAATTTTCTTACGAACCATGCTCCATTTTGCAAATAAGTGTTTAGTTACACACTTCTTCAATTAGGGTACCACCTACGACTATCTACGGCTGACATTTAATTCAAGTGCGGATGACCGTGGGGCAGTTGTACTGGATCCGGGTCATTCAACAATGAATAAAATAAATACTACGTCCACTGTCGATTTTGAGAGAAACAATTGTAAGCTGTTACTAAAAATCAATAACAATCTTCCGCTTATCAAAATGAACGCCATCTGTGGGGAATATGTAGCCACGAAACCAACTGCTGTCTAAAAAATAATAATTCCAACCTCCTTAACTGAAATTCAATGGAAATTCAATTTGGAGCCAATCCACTAAGTCCCTATCCCGTCAAACATGTTCTCATCACAGCCGTCATCAGAGTGTCAAATAATTTTACAGCGCATCCGTTCAATTCACACGTCAACGCTAATAAATCTGGAAAAATAAAAATTGACAGAAATTCAAAAATTTCTCTCGAAACTCATTTCATTCTAGCGCACAGCTCGGGACTAGCCACGTGGGGTGTCGTTTTCGGTTTTCTCATTGTCATGGTCCCAAATCGTATTACCACAAGATGAGAAACCGCGCTGGAACTTTTCCCATTAAACGAAAAAAACAAAAAAAAAAAACTCTCCATGCTCTCCACCACCCTTGTGTGTTGTGTGCTGTGTCATTGTGCAGCAATTGGCAATTGTGCTCCCAAAGCCTTCCCTTAAATGCTGGCACTGAAAGAATGACCTCGTTAGCGCATACCAGGTCAAACTCAAAGAAACATACGAAAAGGACACAATGTTTGAGGTGTGGACCGCACACAATGACTGTTCAGCTGGTGCTCGTACACATTGTTCCTCGAATGAATGGTTTTTGAAAATAATTGACGATATTGAGTTTCCGTCGATAGTTATGGCCACGGTCCGACGTGTGATTCTGTTACCAGATACTGCGATAATTAACTTTATTAACGAGTTTCGCTGTTTCGCTGTGTGGGATGCGGCACAATAGCAGTTTCTCTGCTGTGGCATAAATTAATTACAGGATATGTGTCTTGTGTCTCGAATGTGAATCATCGGCAAGTAAATCCAGCGGGGGGTGAAAGTTGACAGCACATTTTCTTTTTCATTATTTAGTCGATTGGTGTTATGAGAGGATGTGGCACCTCACACATGTGCACCTTGCTGTGTTGGGCAGGTTATTGGCTGCGGTATGATATCCGTCAAAAGGCAGTTGAAGGGAAACGAACTTTTGAAAGATGATTGACTGAGAAGTTTTCGATGGAAATGGCGAAGTTTGAACGGATATGAAATAAATTATAGCGTAGAGGGAAAATCGAGTTGAACGGGTGTAAGTAAATTAAAAGTTGGGCTAACATTGTTTGAGTGGTTTGGTGGTGATTGAGTGAGTTTGTAGAAACAAAGTTTTAGTTCCGATTGCGATGGTGATTCGTTGGAAGTTCTGTTGAATGAAACGTGTTTTCTCACTAAGTAAGTATGCGAAATTGGATGGGGTCAATGTATAGATACAATGGTCTCACGTTTGGCGCCATTTAATTGACCGTTTTGAGAATTGTTTCTTGTTTTGACAAATGTCATAACTTTTGGTCTGGGAATAAGCTTCGCAGTCACTCCGCGATACTAATAATCATTTTTAGTCATTAATCATTTTTAGTGTCCAGGCTAAATTTTTCGAACTCACAATGGCGAAATTTACCATACAAAATTGCATATTGTGACCTACAAAAAATGGTGATTAAAAATGATTGTAATTAAGACCCAGGACAGTACCTGTCTGACTTTTACAGTGGAGACCAGAGGCAGGAAAACGTACATGTCCACTTCGTGCGTTAATTGCTGCTGAAGCGACCATTCTGTACAGTTGAGTAGGGCTCTCAAATGACACATTTCGACGAATAGGGTCGTCAAAGTTCCTGAAAACATGTACAATGGATACTCCTGTAAAATGGGCATGGATCAGCGATCAGTTCTGTACTGTACTGTTACGAAAGAATCTTCTAAAGCCTTAAAACCTAAAATGTGACAACTAAAAAGCGAGGTATACATTTATGTTAAACCAGGTCTTAAATTGCCTACATTTACATTGAGCCATAAGATTCACACTGTCTTGCTAAATGATATTTTATAATGATCAGAAAAAAAAAATAAGCTGACTAAAAGGTTACCACCTTTGGAAGCTTACTTACTTACTTAACGGGCTCCCGACCCGTGAAGAGTCCCTGCCTGAGACACTAGCCTTCCATCCTCTGCGATCCCGGGCACGCTGCTTCCAGTTATCCATACCAAGCGCTCTGGCATCCGCGATGGCTTGGTCTTTGAAACGGAGGTTCGGTCTTCCCTGTCGTTTCGAACCTGGCGGCTGGGATTCGAAGATCCTCTTAGCTGGAGCATTATTGTCCATTCCCTCGATGTGGCCGAGCCAATGTAGTCGACGTATTTTGGCCTTTTGGACTACATCCACATCTTGGTACAGCTCATAGAGTTCGCGGGTGTATCTTCTCCTCCATTCGCCCACCTCGCACACCGGACCAAAAATCCGCCGAAGAATTTTTCTTTCGAAGGAGCCCAGTATCAGCTCTCCCTTCCTGCTTATCGTCCAGCACTCGGCGCCATAAAGCAGAACTGGCAGGATAAGGGTTCTGTAAAGCATACATTTTGTCCTTCGAGTTAGGAGTTTTGCCAAACCGAAGTAGCAGCGGTTTCCTAGGGTAATTCTTCGCCGGATCTCCACTACGATGTCATTTGTGGAGTTCATGTTTACACCGAGGTAGATAAACTCCTTAACTACCTCGAAATTGTTGCTATCAATAGTGACGTTCTGTCCTAGGCGGTGGACAGATGCTTGTTTGTTTGTTGATAGCATGTGCTTAGTCTTGTCCTCATTTACTACAAGACCAACGAAGCTTAGGTAGGCCAAATCCTCTTGACCTGATCGATAAATCATCACCACAATTCACCAAAAGAACTTGCGGGAATAGACCCCAAAGTTGTAAAGTCCGAAATCGATTTATTAAGTCCTGCTTTACCCTTTAAAGGCTTGTGAAGTGTATATCCCTTACAGGAGTAGCCTTACAAATTTAAACCCTAGTTTTTAGGTGCATCTTTATAGATTTATTGAATTAAGACTATAGACGGTGGCTGGGGTATTGTAAAGCCGACCTAGACATGCACTGCCCTAAAAGACTTTCATACGGGACTTAGGACCGTTTGCTCATACGACTCTTAACGATTTAAGTTCTTCTTAAATACTTATTGGCTACTTTTTTTGGGGCATAAACTGTCACACATAAGAGTTTATGGGGCACTTAATTCGCTATGAGTCGTATCAGCGAACGGCCCTTAGTCTTATACGTAATACGTCCAATTTTATAGGTATACCGAGCATGGCCTTAAAAATGTTAGCTTCTGTATGAAATCAGCCACTTGGGACTGATCTTGTGTCTTTTATCGACTTTGGTTTATTTTTCGCTAAAGACGAAAGAAAGGTTAACCCAAAATACTTTGACAGTGCCCCGAGACTCAAGCAAATAGGTAATATTTCTGCATCTGACTTGTTGTTCAAAAACTCCGAAGCTTGCTAAACCTTTTGCAAGAAGGAACTGCTCAGACCCAGTTTCTCTTTGCTCTAAAGAGGAGACTCAATTTCGACAACGCTGACTTTTCGAAGTGACAATTTGTGGTCATCCCTTCGCTAAAGAGCTTCAGTTTGTCCATATTGGAAGTACTTTCATGCAGGACTTGTCTTGCATTTCATAGGCTTGTGTAGACATTGAGAACATACAACAAAATTTCTGTAAGCCTCTTAGATCCGAGTCCACGTATTCAAAAGTTGACGTTTGCTGGAATTTGCGATTAGTTCAGGGCGTATGTAGTCCGAAACGTTTTCTGGGAGCTGGCGCTCATTAAGTCCGCTTTTTGCGAGACTGGCTTATTTTATGTGAGGTCGATTTTTTCAACTTTCATAATTTTGATGGATCTAGAGGATAGGGGGAAGCTGGGCCTCAACCAACATGCCTCTCGACGGATGGATAAACGCCTCCAGCTGTTTTTTTATTTCTTTGAAACTTCTCCTCTGAACTCCTTTGATACAAACCGAACCCAAACGGACATAAACTTTGTTATTTGCCTCTGACAGGAGCTTTGCTTCGGCGATAAAAAGTGTTATACAAACTCGTGAAAAGGTCGTTCCTCAATTGCCTTCTAAGCCCGGGCGGATTATGTCAGTTTCATCGGTTTTTGCCAGGAATTCCACAGACTTTTGACAGATTGTACCTCCTGAATACTTTACTTTGTCAGTGATGCAGTTGTTGCGTCGCGGGTAAAACATTTCAGAAAAGTTGGCTCAAGCTATCATTTTTAGGGGTTTTGAAGGAGTCAAGCTCAACTTCACACTTACTACAGGATAGCAACTGCTAAAACGCCTAAGTTTTTCTGAAAAGTTCAGATGTTTTTGACCAAGCAAAGGCTGCATCGAAATACTCCATTTCGCGGCACCTTTTCCCGCGGGCGTGTCCATCAAGATATCGAAATATATGGGAACTTTATTATTGTGTGAAATACTGCGTCGTTGCTGTTCCTTTGTGACAAGGTCTGTTTCGTCTTCAACATCAACATTTGATCTACTTTTGCATCGCAAACATATTATTAACAACACTACGCGTTCTCAAAAAGATGTCGCTACAATCTTTCAGCATCTTCCAAACAAAGTCCATAGTCAATACCGCAGAGGAATATTTTTGCAATGGTAGATCTAGCTGGCTTTTACTTAGGCTTACTTTTTCTATATGCAAACTTGAAGTGAGTAGAACTTACGAATCAAACAGACCGAAGCAAGTTAAAATATCTCAACGTGTGGCTTCAATATTCTTGAACATACCCGCGAAAATATTTCGATGTCGAAACCAAACAAAAATAAAAAGTTAGGCCCATTTTATTGAGACTCAAAAAGTGAGTACTTATATTAAAAAATTTAAAACAAAAATTCGGCTTGTGACGGGTGGCTCCCTTAGTCAAACTTTTAGGCCTCCACCTGCCAATTTCATCCAACGATTACATGGTTGCCACTGGACTGGAAAGTCAGGGATAGTCAGGGAACGAAAATTTGGTCAGGGAATGTCAGGGAAAGTCAGGGAATTTTGAAAACAGGCGGGGAAAATTCACTGCATTTATTTTTTAAATAATTTAAAAAAAATAATTATGTCGAGCTCTGAAGTCTACCCACACGTTTACGCAAAAATATAAAAATCAAATTCGCCTGAACACTCCCATTTGTTTCAAACAAATAAAAAAAACCTTACTACATATATAACTTATTGATCTCAAGGACAAGTGTTTAAATGCGTTGTTTTTTTTTGGCAAAATTTGGTCAGGGAAAACTTCAAAACTGGTCAGGGAAAGTCAGGGAATTTTTTTTTTAAATAAAAATGGCAACCATGGATTAGCAACTTACTCGGCTCTGTGCAGAATTTGCTTTTCAAATGTAAATTCACAGAAGTTAGTAGGTTCTGTTATGTTTGAGAATAATTGACTACCACAGACTTTTCTCACATTTCAATTTCAAAATATGTACATCCGCCCTGTAAGATGGCTTCATCCTGTGGCTATCCCTTTCAATTTACTACAAAATCACACACCCACTTTTTGACCACAACCTTCTTCGAAAATACCCTGGAAACCACATAGCACTGTGTCATGGAAAAGGAGTCCACTAGCTGAAGAAAAATCAATAGCCTTACAAAATTACAAACACCAACATCCGATGCCCTGACATTCACCCATAGAGGGTCTCATAAAATTATGAAGCAAATCACCCGTTTATCGCCTGTTGACATCTACATTCTGACTGAAAACATAGAGAACAACAACCAACAGCATCCTGCAGAGGCAGCCTGATTTACTCATTTATCTTGTCCCATTATTTCCGAAGCTCGGAAGGACAACCCTTAACAAAAGCGCTCCCCCCTTCACTCAGTGAACTTTCAGTTGGCTTTAATAATTCATTCGTTTAAAATACGGCTGTAGTCGTAACTGTCATGTGTCTCAGGTGCAACGACACTGACGGGTTGGACATTTTTTTACGACACATGAAATGAGCTTTCAGTTCACAAAATGCACTCGCGTCGTAATTACATTCGAGGACACGAATTTATGGGATTTTTTACTACCGATGGATGGTTCCACTTAAGGAGCGACACCTTAGTCGAGTAGGTATCGTATAAATGCTGATGAAGTTCAAGGCGACAATCAATGTCCCTTCTTCCGATAGCGGAAAACGGTGCAGGAGTAGGCCTCTATTTGCCGTCACACTTTCAATTTGCCGACAGACAATTATCCTCAAGCGATTATTCTACTACTGCTGCCACCGCTTGACAGGACGACATGATGATAGTGACAATGAGGATGCTCATGACAAAAATGACGAGGATGCGGGTCGAGAGATGGGAAACGGATGAGCCGACGTATTGTACCGCCTCAAAGAGTCTCTGTTTTTTGTATCTTCCTGTGGGTGGGTATGTTTGTCCGTGGCAAGCCAGAGAGAGAGAGCGATTTGCGATGAAAGGAAATCCTGAAAGGCAAAACATCCGTTGGAAAATTCGCTGCAGACTTTCTTTTGTAGACCGAGCCATTTCTTTTTGTTTTATAATTTATTCGTCGGTGTAGAGAGACAGAGCAGCTTTTGTTTATGCGGTAGTTGAATGTTAGTTGTTGTTGAATAATTAAGTTGAATTAGTGAGCACAGCGCTGGGGAAAAGTTTTCAAGCACATATACACGATACCATGGGTTGCGGGTAAAATTTCAGTTCAAGTTTTGAATGGCAAAAGATGGCAGACGCTTGGTTGCGGACATGATTGCATTGAAAACATCTTGAGATCGCGTCTTAAAGTTGTGCGATGGAAAGTTCATGGAAATTCAAATTAAAATTTAATTAATCTCAAGTTTGGGGACTCTTTGTGTATAAATATTTGCTGAAGGCGGTGGCACGAGCACTTATCGAACGCGAGAAGCTCGGAGTTCACAAAGGTAAATTGCCTATTGCGGGGTAAGTACTTGAAGTGTTCAAGGTATAGATAAAGCCAGGGCTTGTATTTTTTTTTCTCGAAGTTTCGTACATCTGTTGGAGCACTCAGACTTAAAAACCGGTCCAGAAAAACATTTACTTTTGCTGAAGTAATTTTCTAGTCCAAACTGAGCTAAACTTGTCAATCACAGAGTAAGTCATGCGAGCAGTGCTTTGTGATATAAAGGGTGTTTTTTTTAAGGACTTGACAACTTCCTTTTTAAATAAAGTGCAAACTACTTGAGATATCTATACATATAATAAAACTGTAGCCGTTTTTGTGTTAACGGTTGGCGTGAAAACTACTACACAGATTTCGATGAAACTTTTTTTTAAATATCCCTTAAGATCCTGAGAAGGACATAGGCTATTCCTTTCATTGCCCGTAGCGCCGAACCCCGTACAAACGACGCCACGAAAGAGAGTCGACGGCCGAAGAGAGTTACAGTCATAGCAAATCTAAGAGAGAATTTTCAAAATTTGCGGGGAATCGGGTAGGGGTAGGAGCGCTGTTATGTTATTTCAAAACATAAGTTTTGTTGTCAGTTGTCATTTTTTGCACAGAAAATTCAAGGCAGCCTTGATATTATTCTAATGTTATAAATTAAGTACCAATTTTTAAGAATTTTGTAATAGGAGTAGATGGGACCTCTGAGAATGACATAGTCTACTTTTTGTCGCGAAAACAAAACGTGAAGGGGATGAAGTAGGGGATCCAAGTTTAAATGACGAACCAATTATTTCTCAAGTTAGGGATAGTAAAATTCATCATAGGTATCTCTGTGCCTAAAAGGCAAAACATCTTATGTCAATTTTGTCCACTTTTCAGGAGAGCAATTTTAAACTTATGCAAGGCACTACTGTTGATGACTTAATCCATTTTAAAACAGTTATAACTTCCTCATTATTTGACATTTTTTCAACTGCTTTGGCTTAAGAAATAGAGTAAGGAGAACACAATTCAAATAACGTTAAACAGCTAAAACAACTTAAGTCGACTTAAGATGTTTTAACTTTTTGGCACAGATCTATACTTGGTAAGAAATAAATATATTTGTTGCGTATTTTACCAATGAATTTAAATGTGTAGGGCCAATTGATTGGCTGGAAAGATAGGATATTTTAATAAAATTTTAATAAATATTTTAATTGAGTTACTCGAAGTACTAATTCTACGCAGGCGAAGTCGCGGGTACCAGCTAGTCTCAAATAAAAATGTATTGGCTTGAATTACTATCAAAACATTTATGAACGTGTACAGCGGTCTATACGTTGAACCCAATTTTCGATGACTAGGCCGCGCATTTCGACCGATACGGCCTCAAAACTCAAAGTGACGAACACCGACTCGGAATTTCGGTTATAAATATTAACAATTTCTAAACGTTGTTCCTTTGTTTACTTCACCATGATGGAAATGTTGATTTTACTGAATATTTTGACATTGACAGTTCGGTAATCGGTTTAATCGGGGCGTTCACACTGAAAGTTTGAAGTTGTCAAGCCGTTAATGAGAAACCCTTTATCTGAGTTAGAATGTCAGAGTCCATGAAATTTATCCCACTTCCTGTCGAAAAAGCAGCACGAAGAACATTGCTCATCATAAATAAAACCAATGTAGGCCAAACAACGAATCGAATTTCGTCTGATACTTTTTCTCCGTGCAGAACGTGACACTTAGGTCCGTTTAGCACTCACCATTTCAACCTGTTTGCATAAGAATTAGACATAATTTTTGTTTAAAAATTGAGTTCTGACAAGTGACTAAATGAACTAAGTGCATTCAGAGGTCCATTTAGCATCAGACATCATACTGTTCAACTCGTACAAGTGTTGAGGAGATGACAGTCTTTATAAATATAAACGAACCTTTAGTTCAGTTCAGATTAAGCTTGTGTCTTTCGTCTAAATTTTGGTTTGAAAACATCATCTGGGGCCCAATCGTGACATCAGTGAATCACAAATATATGAAGGTAATTGCTTTTGTTTCTCACAAATGTCCAGATAACCGAATTTTAACAAAATCAAAGGATACCGTTTCCTGTGGCAACTCGAAAACTCTCGTTTGTATTGAAAATTTAAATATACCACGTGATTGTAAAAGAATCAGTCTTTTTTTCGAACATTGGTCAATGTGATGGCACGCGGGGAGCAGAGTAGGCAGCCATTTTGTGATCGTACCGTCGTATCTGGAAAATTTTGTATGCAGTATAATGTTTTAGGCAAAGCAAAGTCAAGTAGGCAATGCTCAATTATACAGTTCATAGTGGCTTGCTGCGAATCGGCCTGGGGATATGCAATAATTTGTAATCAATTTCTATAAAGTGGTTATTTTGGAGAATGGCTTGAGATTGAAGATTGAATGGCTCTAAGAGCGGCTTGCATTTTGATAAATTCCTCAGAATTGAGCTGCCTCTCGCCTCTTATTTTTAAAAAACCGACCGACAGAGCACTTTTGTGGGTTTAACTGAGGCTCTTGTGAGTTTGGTTCAATCCAGGCTCTCCTATTTTTCTTGTTTACAAAACCAACTGATCCAAAAGTGAGCCTCGTTACTAGACACGATTTTTCAATAAAAAAAAAGAGATTTTTAAAGCAAGTTTATATGATTTCGAGGCGTTTTTCTGGTGTAAATCGAATTTTAATAATTTGCACGGTTTGAAACTATATTTTTTTTGCAAATTTGTATTTTTTTTAAATGGCGCCTTAAAGTTGTTGATTTTAATTTTGATAAGGAAGCTCCTCAGATCAGTTATAAGGGGTGATTTTTTAAGCGTAGTTTTTTTTAAAAATCGAATAAAACACTCAAATTTGCATCAAATATTCAAAATTTTTACTGTAATCGATAAATAGGCCTTTGACATTTACGTTTTAAAGACAACTTCATGTAAATGTTGTCCGCGGCTCCGTTTCAAATGGTCCACAGGGCCATTTCGAGAGATAAGCTGCTGACCAAATTCATCCTTCAACATTTCCATTGCTTTCCATTGTGGCACCGTCTTGATGAAACCACATGTCAACCAAGTTCAACTCAGCCAACTGGGGCAAAAAATTGTTGATTCACCAGGTCGATTATGACGACCATAATATGGTCGGAACAAACGGTGCACATTTTTCACAGAGCACGAATTTGTATAATAAATTTCAATAATTTGCAATCGTTGCTCGTTTGTAAGTCTTTCCATGAAAACTGAAAACTTTTCACTTTGACAGATGACGTTTGGACGCCATTATTAAACAGTGCTGCCAAACTGAAAAACTTAACTCTTAAAAAATCACCCTTTACTTTTGGTTTTTTGTCAGTGGTCGCAATCGAAAAAAACTCCACACTCCGCACTGAGACTGACCACTGCAGTCGCAATTTTTAGATTTATTTTTCCTAAATTAACCACGGGAAGCTACCGCAAACGTTTAATCATGATCTTGATGGTTCACCTACTGTCGGCAATTAGGAACAAATTGTCCCAAATAAAACTAAGCTCATGGATCAGAACGACTCTTACTCGCATCTCAGTCGTTTAAAACCGCCCTTGATCTTCTGCGAGTATATAGAAGACCGCCTTAGGCCCCGATAGAAATTTCATTATACCTACTACAAGTGATGGCCAATTCAAGCTGACAAAACGAACGCCTTTTGTCCTTATTTGAACTCCATTAGAAACCTAAACAAAACCAACCACAGTACAGAAGTCACGCGGATTAAATCAAACTAATCAAACGGACTTTGCCTCTATAATCATTTAATAATTAAATTTGCTTCAAATGTATTTCAACACCATTATGCCGTGACATTTCCAAATAACGTATAACACCTTTCCAGGCAAATCACGCAAATGTGGATCCAAAGCATTTTTAGGTCGCCCCCAAACCAGCTTCGGGCACTCTTTTTAAATATTTAATAGAGAACGACGATGATTTCAATTTAAAATACACTCCACGCATGCAGTCCGTGTTAATTTCAAATCGAAATCATGTCCACTCACTTGTGCTAAAAAAAGAAAATCGATTTCATGATCACCGATGACAGCAGATGCCTACTGCAAACTTGATGACTAAAAATCGATTTTTTTTCCTTCATCAAGTTCGAGGGGTGGACGGTCGGAATATCAACGGAAAGATTCAAATATTTAAACTAGTTTTGTATTTATTATTTTAGTAACCCATTTGGTGTAAGCAATTCGAATTCAAATTTGAATATTGCTGCAAATTGCTTTGTTTAAAAGTATAACACACAAACGTTTTAGTAAAAACAGACTCACACACACGTGGGACGTCTTCTAAATTTATTTATTTAAAAAAAAAAACGAAAATGTTTGTTCATCGCGCATCTCTTGCCAAGAAAAAAAACAAAACCAGAAAATTGAAATACTTTCAGCGGAAGAAAGAAAATAATTTTGACGACGAATTTTCAAAATAACATCAAGTTAACAAAAACAAAGTGAGGCAGAGGCTGACGGTGTAATATTAGCATTCATTGGGAAAGACAAACGACTGTGAGTTGCAGAAGAAGCGTTTTCGTTGGCGCTGCCGATGTCTGTTCAAGTTGCGATAGTATATATCATCGTTGTCGCGCTAAAATGAATAATTTCATGTAATAAAATTAGCATTTTATTTTCAAACTAATGTAGACAGAATTCGTTTATCTGTGCTAAATCTTGATGAGTTGTTAAATTACGTGCGCTGGGGTGTTCAAGTGCATGCACCTATTCAGAGTGCATTAGTGAAATGAGTACGCGAAAAGGCAATTTTATAATGGGTTGTAGATTTATATTTTTCCGCTCACAAATCATTCAAAAGAGTTGGGCATCGTTTCGTTTTAATGACCAAATTCCATTACGAAAGTCAACAAACTGCTTTGACACGGTCCATTATGCCAAACTGCATACGAAGTTTGATGGAAACTTTTAAGTAACTTTACCAAAAGATGGAAAAGACATATTCATCATCGTCAACTGTCACAAGTAAGCGGCTGTTTTTGGTGGACGACAGCAAAAATCACAGTCACAGGAGATGGGTTGTCCACCAGACAGTTTTGCGAAAAGTTTTGAGGAGAAGAACACAAAAAAAAAAATAGAGACCAAAAAGGCGACGGCTTTGTTATGTAGTGAGTCCTTTTTGCGGCATTCTTTTAAAGCCTTGTGGACATTTGTGTCAATTTAAAAACACTTGCAACAAAGCACTGAAAATGTATGTACTTTGTGGATTGTTTTTCGATTTATCGCTGAAAATAGCGGGTTCATTGTGAATGTTCACTTAAATTTATTGAAAGTCACAATAGTCAAGTAAATAAGAAGAAAATATCACTATTGTGAGTTCGTTTCAGACGGTCAGGGATTAGTAAAATCGAATCAATGTATCAATCACTGAAACTAAAACAAATAAAGTGCACCACTGCGTCGAACGTAACTTTCTCGTTCATCAACATTTTGGGTGCAAATGAATTGGCAGTTGCCTGATTGTATACATTTCAAGTTGTTGGATTTCTTTTTAGAGTACTATTAAATATTAGCTAAAAAGAAGTTTTGCGTATAGCTTTTATTTTACTTTCATTGCGCCATTGTAATTATTTCAAAAATATACCGTAGAAATGTGAACACAGATCGAGATTTTGGTACTCAATTTTGTGAAATATTTATAACACGTCACTATTAGAGTTTTTTGAGAAAAACTAAGTACGGGATCTTATTTCGAATACTTATATTATCTTTTATGTGTATTTTGATCAAAGTCTTTAGAGCGGTTTTTGTAAAATTTGGCAGACAAAACAGTACCAAATATTGCAATATTTGGTTTGAAAATGCTATTGCTTAACTATTTAGCTGAAAACCGAGTACAAGTTGTTGTTCGGGATGTAAGCATTACTTGGATTTTAGGGTTTTATCGAAATCGAAAATGGGGTTTTCGAGATATGAGCTAAGAACTAAGAAATCAGGGTTTTTTTGGTTTCGAATTGAAAATTAAGAACGCAATAATTTTGAAAACATCAATTTTACTCCAAGTTTGCATTTTGGTCAAAATCATGCCGTTTTGAGGTAAACTAGGGAAAACTATATTTTTCAAAAAATGACATTTTTAAAAAATCCATTTTACGATAATACAGAGAAAAACTGAGTTTTCCATTATGTTAGAAATGACCATATTACCTTAGAAATGAATTTTTGTTACAATCGTATGGACCGTTTTCGAGATATGTCCAAATTTCAAAAGTACCGTCACTCGATTTTTTAGCGGAAAACTAAGTATGCAGTTATGTTTACCTCACCTACTTAAGCTTAAATATCAATTTTTGTTGAAATCGTCAGAGCCGTTTTCGAACAAATCAAACTGGTATGAAAATTTTGTATGGGAAGTACCATTAATATTGAGGTTACCAAGCAAAAAAAAGAACGACCCCGAACTGTAAGCCCCCAAACTTTAAATCCGAAGTTTGAACGAAATCCGTTCAGCCGCTTAGGCTGTAGGCCTCGGGACATACAGACAGACGGACAGAATTTTGCGACGCACTTTTTTGAGTACGCCTATCATCGTAATGTCAGAATTGATTAACATCTCGAGTTCGAAATTTTGTACGAATACAATATCTTTCTCTTACTACGTAATGGAGAAAGTTAAAAATCAACAATGCGCCCCAAAAAATGTTTCACTATTGTGAACTATCCACGAATTTTTATAAAATGTAAATTCTAGCACGGATTCTGACCTCGCACTTGTACTCATAAGAATGGAGTTTTATTTTTTATAATTGGTGAACTCATTTTTAACGTCAATCATAAATTGATTGTAAGTCACAATAGCTAGTTTTATATCCAAATTTCATCATTGTGACTTCGCCAAATTTAAGCTGGGCCCTAGACTGAAACGGTGTATTATTTATGCCTCGCTTTATTATTAACGAGGGTTAGAAAAAAACCTTTAATACCGTAGAAATTTTTTTTAAGCTTTGATTTAAGTTTATTGAAGATCACAATAGCTAATTTTGCACCGATTTTTTTAAGACGTCAGGTGCACACTCGAAATGTCAACTGAGTCACAAAGTTCTTGACTAGATTAGTTGGCTGAAATAAAACTGTTCACCTGACCAATTTAGCCCAATAAAAACTGAAATAATAGATCAAGTAAAGCAGCTGTAAGATTTACTTAACTAGAATTTTGAACGTCTTAATTTTTGTTTTTGCAGGATTGACTGATAAAACTCAATTTGATGGTTGTCTCTTCAACCGACCCTTAAATTCTCATATGCTGTCGATCTTTTCTTCCAAGCATTATCTACAAACAACAATTTCCCTAAGACTAATATCTGCCACAATTGAAAACAAAATCAGTCCCAATAACGAATTCAACATTCCAGTTGTTATTTTATCTAAATTCGTTGCTTAAATTAGCTGAGCCAGTTCTATATAAGCAAACGCATTATATAAACAGCAAGCATCACGGCATTTAGCGTATATTTATCAACAACAAACCGCCAACATTTATTTTGTACACCAAAAATAAATACAAACACAGAGATCTACCGAGTGTGAACAGTGGGTAAACTCGTAAGTAAATAGTTTTGTTTACCTTGACATCGAACCGAGTGAGCTAGAACTGGTTTGAGTTGTTATCTGACGTTGCAGTTCTCTCCAACAGATAATATGATCTGAGAAAGTGACACACAAGTATGACTAACTTAACTAGTCAGAGGCACAAATAGGAAGATTATTGAAAACAGCTGTCAGTCATCTGTTATGACAGCAAACAAAACGAATGGACTGTCATTTAGCTGTCTATACAAAAACAATGCGTGGAGAACTGTTACGTACAAACCGCGCAACTTTGCGAAAAATTATATTCAACTGAGGGAAAAGGTTTGTGCAATACTCGTACTTCTAAAGAGGTGCGATAGGTGGCGCGCGAGTAACATCAGTAAATGCGTTTTGAATGTTACAATAATTCATACAAAAAAAATAAAAACACCTAAGACCCTCTAATTTGGCAGTTATAGAATATATTTTGTAAAATGTGGGCGGGTTTGGACAACGAGGCGTGGCCACTATAGCTTCAATTTTGTAAACTGAATGTGTGTAGGCTGTTAAAAGCTTTTAGCGATAAGTGGGCGTGGCACCTTGAATACAACAATTACAACAATAGCATTTTTAGTTATAAGAATGCCTGCGAAATTGCCAAAATTGGAAAAATTAATGTATATGCAATTACTTCTTAAAATTGAAGTGACAATCACTTAAATTTTAAGAAGTGATTGGTATTTATGCATTCAAATTTCGATGCCATTGGAAAATATTACAACACGAACAGTTGAACAACGTTTTGCAATAAATGTCTCCCCTAAATCCATCTGCCATGCAGGCTACCCCGTCGTCCTTTAAGTCCCTCTGAAACTTGACAAACGTAAATGAAAACGAAACATAAATTAATTGGGGTAAAAGCCAATTGCCTGTAAAGCTGGCATGAACACACAAATGCCTCCCCCATTTAACCACCATCCAGAGCAGTAAATTGCTTTCTAATTTGACTAACAAACTGTTCATCCCGCGTTTAGATGAAACGATCAATACATTCAACAAATGCATAAGCACACATAGCTTATTTCCCGTCGATGACAGACAGTCAACAGAACATTATTACGTCTCAACTTGACATTCCGTTTGTAGTGCGATGGAATTATTGTTATTGCAGAAGAGCGCTTTTCAAATACTTGACAAATCCAATTGAGTGGTCGATTATCGCACAACCAAGTCACTCAATTGGTTAAATTTTTGTTTGAATACACAAAAGACCAACAAATACACAACACAAAGCTCAATGGGTATATACACGAGAAAGAGAATGGGCATGAGTGGCTGGGCTGGAAACCCTTATCGAGCCAAGGGGCAGCATTTAAATCCACCACTCAGAAGAGCTTGCTACAACAATACACCGAACACCGAAGAGTGTGGCTCGTTGTTGTGTGTTTGCAGAGAGATTATTGTCATTTGGTTTGCATTGTTTTAGAATTCGTAACAATTTTATTATCTTATCGTTTGTTGTGTTTATTTATTTATACATAATTCAGTTGTGCCGGCAAATGTGTGACATTTTGAACATAAAATGTTGCTGCCATAAAAACTGTCACGATGAATAATAATGTTGATGATAAGAAATTTATGACAAAGCATATATGCAAAGAGTATACGCCTTCTGGCGATTAAATTATGAAATAAGGGAAACAAATTCAAGTAAAAAACAAAATGGGCACTTTGACACGGCATGAGGAAGTGGGGCTAATTTAAAAGTGACAGTGACAGATGTGATCTCACACTTTCCCAAAATACCAAAATTAGTCTCCGCATTTTGTATATTTAGAAACAAGCGACCAATTCGTTAACCAATAGTTTAAGCAGTTTCATTCTGACAGTCTATTTTCTGCAATGACAACCCTTCTGTAGACATTTCTGTTGTTCTTTTTTTTTTGTCATTTCATTTTTTTTTTCTACTGTCAGGAAGTACACATTGCACTTTAAATCGCCGGCATTTAGTCAAGTAAAGTACTTATCACTTACGCATTGAGCGACGCGACGTATTCCAAGTCGATTATTATATTGAATAGAACAGAGAGGATGACAACCATGCTGACATTTTCTATCCATTCGCCCGGTGTTGTCGCTCCAAACGTCATTCTTTACGGTTTTTTTGAAGTCACGGGTCTATGAGGGAAAGCCACTGACTCTCGAAGCTCTCAAGAAGAATATCTGACATGAGTGCGAAAACTTATGGCCAAAACGATTGAAAATGCGGTAAAAAGAGGCCAAATGGTCATCAATATTGGCCGCAATAACTTGTCTCATCAAAAACGAGTTAAAATAAAGTGCACGGCTGGGTCGAACGTAACTTTCTCGTTCTTCAAAAGTTTTAATGTAAATGAAGTGGGAGTTGCTGAATGCGTAAGTTCCAAGTTGTTGGAAATATTTTTAGGGTGCGCATTCAATTTGGTTGTAAAAAATTTCAAGTTGGTAATATTTGCTAAGAGTAAGTTATACGTTGCTGTTATTCGAAGTTAGGGCATTGTTATTATTTCAAAATGATACCGAAAATATGTGAATACAGATCGGAATTTGGGTATTCATTTTTGAGAAATATTTAAGAAATTGATTTGTTCGAATTTTTTGAGAAAAACTAAGTACGGGATCTTATTTTGAATACTTATATTATCTTTAATATGTATTTTGGTAAAAAGTGGTTTTTGTAAAATTTGGCAGACAAAACAGTACCAAATATTGTCTAGTTTGAAAAATACTATTGTTTCACTATTCAGCTGAAAACCGAGTACAAGTTATTGTTCGGGATGTAAGCATTGCTTGGTTTTTAGGGTTTTATCGAAATCGAAAAAGGGGTTTTCGAGATATGAGCTAAGAACTAAGAAATCAGCGTTTTCGGTAATTCGAATTGAAAATTAAGGACGCAATAATTTTGAAAACATCAATTTTACTCCAAGTTTGCATTTTGGTCAAAATCGTTATTGCTGTTTTGAGGTAAACTAGGGAAAACTATATTTTTCAAAAATAACGTTTTTCAAAAATCCATTTTACGATAATAAAGAGAAAAACTGAGTTTTCCATTAAGTTAGAAATGACCATACTACCTTAGAAATTAATTTTTGTTACAATCGTATGGACCGTTTTCGAGATATGTCCAAATTTCAAAAGTACCGTTACTGGATTTTTTAGCGGAAAACTGAGTATGCAGTTATGTTCATCTCACCTACTTAAGCTTAAATATCAGTTTTTGTTGAAATTGTTTGAGCCGTTTTCGAACAAATCAAACTGGTATGAAAATTTTGTATGGGAAGTACCATTAATATTGAGGTTACCATGCAAAAAAAAAAAACGACCCCGAACTGTAAGCCCCCAAACTTTAAATCCGAATTTTGAACGAAATCCGTTCAGCCGCTTAGGCTGTAGGCCTTGGGACATACAGACAGACAGACAGACGGACAAAATTTTACGACCCACTGTTTTGAGTTCGCCTATCATCGTAATGTCAGAATTGATTAACATCTCGAGTTCGAAATTTTGTACGAATACAACATCTTTCTCTTACTACGTAATGGAGAAAGTTAAAAATCATATAAAACGTAACATTGGCTTCCAGTGAAGATGAGTTCAGAAAAGATGTAGATATGGATAAAAGATAGTGTACATTTTTTTTGGGTATAAGTAGATCTATTTTGAATTAGGGTAGCCATTTCTCGTTTCGATTCCCCAGAGAAAACGACACACAACGGTCATGTTTATGACGTGCTGTCGAGTGCGCTCTACCCAAAGATACAAGCGGAAACAATCTTGAAAATGTGACATATGATCGTACCATTAAAACGGATAAAAGACAAACAGAGACTGTTGAGAAAACTTCAGACCGATTAAATCAAGTGAAATTAAAGCTGTCTCTCGGTGCTCAAAATAAATATATAAAATTCTCATTTCGCTGGATCCAATTCTGTAAAAATTAAATGTTCCCTTCCGCCTTAAGTCGTTTGGTCTCTGTTTTCGATATGCAAGACACTCTTTGCTGATAAACGTTTATCAAGTGGAACCCTTCCCTCTAGACATCACACACGCGCCTTAAATACAATTCAGATCATAAAAGCGGTCTCCTCGCAAAAACATACCATTCAGGACTGTTTGTATCAAGAACTTTCATTAAAAAGGAACAAAGGAAAAAATCATAGACAATTCAAGGTTATGAAAAAAAAAAAAAAAATGGCCACGTGAGACCTGTCAAAGATGACTATTAGTACAGTATGAAAATTAATTATTATTAAACAGTAAGAACAAAAACGTTTACTTCAACAAGGAAATTCTTCCACGATCAAATCACAGAAAACTTCCGCACACCTTCCTTAAATATTTAAAGCGCTTCTAGGTACCAGCGTACCTACCGAAATACTTCCGAAATATCTGCTGCCTACCACCGAAATTCATTTAAGCAATTCTCCCCCGAAATAAAAAACAAATCACAACAAAAAAACAAAAAAAAAACTCATACCGCCAGAGATGAAAGAAACTTTTCCGCCCCACAAAAAAGTTGGAGAAAAATTCGCAAAATGCAAATTCCATGAAATTGAGCTCACGCTGATTGCGGTACCGTCATCCTTCCGCCAGCGTTTGACGTGGCTTTAAGCCAACATTCCACAGGCGTGTTTGGGGCTTTTTGTTTGCTAAATTTCCTCCACGCGTCCCGACACAAAGAATTAATCCATCAATTAAAGTTGAATATTTGATGGGCGTGTTCTTGAGTGGCTCCCTTTATTTTTTTGTGGGTAACTTGATTTATACGCGACTTCGTGACGATGTCGCCAATTGGAGCGCGAATCAACGCCGCCTCCTTGTAATTATTTTCTATGGTACTCACCTTAGACAATAAAGCGCCACCAACACAGGGGCAACTTCACAACTTGTTGGACGTTGATTAAATGGCGTGTCGCGAAAGTGAAGTTGTAAACTGCACACCACACACAAACTAAATGAATTAGACTTTAACACGTGAGCGAAGTCTTCTAAGTTCGCAGTTGAAAACAGCACTTTCTTCTGGTGTTAAAGAGTTGAAAGTGGAAATTATTTCAACCCTTAGATACGCACACTTTTGATCTACAAACGGGGGAACCAACGTTGACAAGGGTTGTTGGTTGAGCTGAAGCGCTTGTGACCCACAAACAAGTGTCTCGTTCCGTCCCATAGCGTCGTTGTGGTGGTCCACTGCGAAGCATTGTTTCGGTGCCGATGGTTAGATATCTTCAGACAGCCCCCATGATGAAATTGGGGTAACAATGACCACGGCAGGCAAAATGGGGTTGATTTTGTTCGTCACAACCAAACCGCAAAGGGATTTTCCAACTTGAGTCGGTATCTTGTGGGTGGGTGTTGGATTACAAGCTTGAAGTTAAATTTGTTCTCGATTGTCCGCTTCGTTGGGTGAACATTATCTCGCACACAGCATTCTAAACATGAACTTGCTTGGCTCGCTTTGAAATGGCAAGTGACAAAACTTGGGATAATTCGTTTTTCTTTGATCCGGACACAAAGGGACATTTTAGACAGTGCTTGCTGGGAAACTTTCGGGTTGCCTGCTTATAGGGTTGGACATTTTTTTTTTTGTTTATTTTTTTAAGTGCTTGACTCTTTTTGTTCAATTTAAAAAGTTGTGTGATGGTAAAAATGTTATATTTTGCAATTAGTCGCGCAGAAATTATATAACAGAGATAAGAACTTCATTTTACTGCTACATTCGGGAGGGATTAACTGATGTTCAAAGCGCATTTGTTTGAATCCACATAGAAGGTTATGCTATCTGTTGGAGGAAATAGATTCAAATTGGTAAGCATTATGAAGCAGGGCTTTAAAGTTGACATTTGTTTCATTTATGTGGTTTTGCCATATTTGTTAAATGAAACGATATTTTTTCAAATCTTTATTAGGACCTTTAAGTTTTTTTAACTTTCTCCATTACGTAGTAAGAGAAAGATGTTGTATTCGTACAAAATTTCGAACTCGAGATGTTAATCAATTCTGACATTACGATGATAGGCGAACTCAAAAAAGTGCGTCGCAAAATTCTGTCCGTCTGTCTGTCTGTCCGTCTGTCTGTATGTCCCGAGGCCTACAGCCTTAGCGGCTGAACGGATTTCGTTCAAACTTCGGATTTAAAGTTTGGGGGCTTACAGTTCGGGGTCGTTTTTTTTTTTTTGCATGGTAACCTCAATATTAATGGTACTTCCCATACAAAATTTTCATACCAGTTTGATTTGTTCGAAAACGGCTCAAACAATTTCAACAAAAACTGATATTTAAGCTTAAGTAGGTGAGATGAACATAACTGCATACTCAGTTTTCCGCTAAAAAATCCAGTAACGGTACTTTTGAAATTTGGACATATCTCGAAAACGGTCCATACGATTGTAACAAAAATTAATTTCTAAGGTAGTATGGTCATTTCTAACTTAATGGAAAACTCAGTTTTTCTCTTTATTATCATAAAATGGATTTTTGAAAAAAGTTATTTTTGAAAAATATAGTTTTCCCTAGTTTACCTCAAAACAGCAATAACGATTTTGACCAAAATGCAAACTTGGAGTAAAATTGATGTTTTCAAAATTATTGCGTCCTTAATTTTCAATTCGAATTACCGAAAACGCTGATTTCTTAGTTCTTAGCTCATATCTCGAAAACCCCTTTTTCGATTTCGATAAAACCCTAAAAACCAAGCAATGCTTACATCCCGAACAATAACTTGTACTCGGTTTTCAGCTGAATAGTGAAACAATAGTATTTTTCAAACTAGACAATATTTGGTACTGTTTTGTCTGCCAAATTTTACAAAAACCACTTTTTACCAAAATACATATTAAAGATAATATAAGTATTCAAAATAAGATCCCGTACTTAGTTTTTCTCAAAAAATTCGAACAAATCAATTTCTTAAATATTTCTCAAAAATGAATACCCAAATTCCGATCTGTATTCACATATTTTCGGTATCATTTTGAAATAATAACAATGCCCTAACTTCGAATAACAGCAACGTATAACTTACTCTTAGCAAATATTACCAACTTGAAATTTTTTACAACCAAATTGAATGCGCACCCTAAAAATATTTCCAACAACTTGGAACTTACACAATCAGCAACTCCCACCTTATTTACATTAAAACTTTTGATGAACGAGAAAGTTACGTTCGACCCAGCCGTGCACTTTATTTTGCTTATAATAAGCACGCGCTAAAGAGGTCATGACTATACTCTTACAATGCAGCGCGGGCATTAGGGAAATGACGACAGATTAGACAGGATATGATTTACAGAGAAAGCAGGGTCGGCATTCTGTAAGACGAAACGTTCAAACCTTTTCGTGTGCTCGAACGATTTACTTCTGCAACTTAGAGCAAATCATTCGTGCGAACGAAAACTTTTAAGCGTTTTCGCCTTACAAAATCTGACCCCAGAATAACCCTCGTGAGACAGTCGAAAATGTAGTAAGCAAGGCCGACTGCTTCCTAAAATTGTTTAAAACCACCTCTCTCATCCACGAATTAGATCAAGTGCTGAGCGTTTTTTTTACTGAATTTGCTTCCATGGCAGCATGCCACCTACGACACCTTTCCTTTATAAATATGGTATCCACTATCCCTTTAAAATTTAAATAAAAAAAAAACCCGCAGCTCATTCCCTTATCGCTTTCCTTCAAACCTACCTCCGTTCCAATTTAGAGGCGATTTTTCGCAATTTTTTTCTACCACCACCAGCACCAAACAACCGAACAAAGACAATTTGAGCAAAAACACTTTTAGAGCATCTCGCGATACGTGACAGGTGTGACTACTGGCTACCGACTCAACCTCTTTCAACATTCAAAGTGAGTGCCGACCAACTCTGACGACTGCCAGAGATAACCGAATTTCATTGGCCTTCCACTATTTCGAATGGCAAACGTTTTATTACATTTCGCGGCAAAATGAAACCGGAAAACATTTTGTGAATAATTTAAACATCGTAACGAAATGTCCGAACAAAATTGACACACAAAATTGTCACACAAAATCCTCTTCGGCACACGACGAACATTTAGCATTGGATCTGTGCAAATAAAATTGTCGCATAAATTTTCACATCCTAAGCCTGCTTTTTCCGTTTGTCCTTTTTTCGTTTATCTTTTTGTCCATCCCTCGTCGTATGCGTATCTATTATTTTTCGAATCCATGTACCATAAATATTTATAGCACCATGATGGCGACCCTTCCTTAATTCATGTAATTCATCATACAGAGATTAGGGATTAGGGATATTTTTGTGGGGCATGTCCCTGATCGCAGGTCGCATATCTGATAACCAGGTCGAGCTCAGGTGGGGTTGCTCCAAAGGTTTAAAGTCACTTCAATGTAATTTGCCAGTCAAATTGAAGACTAAAAGGCCTGTAAAAAATTAACAACGCGTTGGAAGTGCCAGGGAGTGGCTTCTATGCACGCCCGTCTAGGATAGACTCTTTTGCAATGTTGTAGGAAATGATAAATCGTCCGCCAACAGAATGGGAAAAGAGGTCTATTACTAATTGGCTAAGTGCCCAACTAGCAGAAAAAAAAAATGCTTCAAACGGCAGGTTGTCAGCTAATGTGAACAAAGTATGAGCGAAGGGATGTGGCAGGCATTTCAAGCGAAAGGGTGTATAAATAGTTTTTGTTTTGTAGCAGCAGTTTTTATAGTCGATAACACATGGTCTGGCTTTTTTTTTAACGATAACATGGCAGCTTTGTTGTGGTTTATTATTGGATAAGAGCTATTGAGTGGAATGCATATATATGCCACTGCCACCTGATTGATTCGCATAGTATCAAAGTGTAGTGTACACTGATAGCGCGTGAGTTGGGTGGGTGTGCTAATTCTATTGGATAAGGGGATTGAATGAAGGCAACAGATAAGGTAGAGGTTTATATTAAAATAAGCGTTGTTATTGGTTTGAAAGAGGTAAGCATTACAAAAAACAATCGGTGAAAAAAGGTTTCATAGGACCCTAGACAAATCTTCTTGTAACGATTCGTTTTGCGTGAGTCTTCTTTTTTGGGATAACGAATGCAAGGAAGGAACCTGAACGGTCGCAAAAGGTTGCGAAGTATAAAAAAAAGTATAATTTTTGTGTTTATTTAGGGTCGAACCTGAAACACGAACCCCTCGCCCAGTAGTCCAGCTCGGTCCACCGAGCCTTTACCACTACATTGTTGGGTCGATGGCTTCCAGGATCTCGTGAGACAGAAAGAATGACTCACTATTAACGATAAAACCCGAGACATCGATAAACTCTCTAAATGAAGTGCGAATAGCCATCTGAAGTTAAATTGAACAAAGCTCTGGATGCTTGCTTGAATTTTTTAAAGCATGAGGAGTTGACTCGGTTAGGAGCATATATAAGGTCGAATGGAACATTTTATTGGATGAATGGTAGGCACTATTAAAGTGCTTTCGGATGGCAGTATTTAAAAAAAAAAATTCTTTAATTTATAAATTTAAAGATAGGATCGTTTGGCCGGACCCTAAGAAATAAGACTCGTTTAGCACCAATCAGAGTCAGGTCTGCACAATATAGCAAACTGGACTCAAAGAACTTGTTAGTTCCTTTTCAGGCAAGTGGAAAACACCTGCCGTTCAGAAAATTCCTGAAAAACACCACCGAACCTTTTAATATCGAAAAAGGTCGTAGGCATAGTTCAGGCTATAGCTTTCCGGAGAGTTTTGTTAACTTAACGACGTCCAGCCATTGAGGATGTAAGAATAGCTCAGGCTATGGTTCCAGACTGGTGAAGCAGTAGTGGGGTCTTCTAAACCTTAAGTCCGTCTTCCTTTTGTACACTCAACGATGTCCATCCATCCTGAAATCCTTCCAAAACTGTAAAGAATAAGTAGTTAAACTTAAAAAGAGTTCTTGTGATTTTTTTAAAGTAGTAGCTTCTAAAAGTTATGTTCCTCACCGGGAGAGAGAAGGTATGGTGTATCCTCGTGAATCTCTTCGTCACAAATGTCTCCAGAGATAACATTTTATTATACGGTTGCTAAAGGAAGTCATGACCCGTCAGGGTTCCTAACCAACTTAGCGATGTTCGATTAATGTCACATTCTGGAGAAGACTTTTGCGTTTGGTGTTTTTTGTTTTTTTTTTTTTTTTCTGTGCGTCAGCGGTTGTACAAGGTGGGGCCAAAACAGATCACCCTATTGGAAGATGCTCTTATTTTTGCAAATGGCCGCCAATGTCAAATCTGTTTTGACATTTGTGGACTAGACAGATGTAGAAAACAAGCGCCAAACCATGGAGCGATACACTTCCCAAGAACGCGGAATAATCGTGTCTTTTTTTTTTGCGTAACAATACGTCTGTAGTGTTGGCGCAGCGCGAATTCCGTCACCGATTCCACGGCCGTCCGACACCGACTGCGAAAACCGAAAATTCCGTCTTAAGGTCTTTTTTAACTGCGCCCCCTCTCGCGAACGTCTGACGAACATCCGAGAGTATGACTGTCATAAAAGAGCTTCCCAATTAGCCGTTTGGACTCGGCGAAAAATTGCAGATTCCTTCCATTCCTCCCAAACATGAGAAGCTCACACAAAACGAATGGTTGTCAAAAGCTATGCCTGGGGTGCCTACGGACCTGTTGCGCCAATTATTTATTAAGTTATTTAGAGATTGTAGTACCGTTTTAAGTCCACGATCTCCTCTTAATCATGCCGACAAGTAAGTTAAGTTAATGTTTTTGGAGCTCCATATATCGGAGCAATAAACAAGCCCTAGTCTTCCTCTCTTGTTCGGGCTATACAGCTTTTAGTCAAGAAGGGTGTAAATCAGTCGGCAAACACCTTTGTAGGAGACTTAGAGCGCTTATTAACTAGAGAAGGCTTTAAGCCTTATAAGCCTAGCTTGCTGACGAGGCATGTTGGTTGGGTCCATGAGCCTCGACTGTACCAGTTTCAAAAGCAAGAAATACTTTAACACCACTCAGACCACTCTGAAGCTTTTAAGTTATCATCTGGTCGCAAATTTTAAACAAAGACAGTCCAAAAATGTTGCAACTTACCTGAAAATTAGAAAGAACGAAAACAAATTAGATCTTTATAAACAATTAGGCTACGTTTAACTTAAAAAAAAAATCAAGAAAAGGGTTTAAATTCATCTGAGTGTATTTCTTTTTCATGGAGGTGCAAAAACAACCTCATTTTAAAAGGGGATACGTTTTTTTGTCGTCCGATTGCGACGTTATTTCAAAGCCGAATTTTATGAAATATTGACCAAATGAAGGGAGAAATTGTAAGGATGTAATTGATAGCCCAGAAAAAAAAAAACAAAACTGCAGTTAAATGGTTCATCACTTTTTCTTTGAAATAGCAGTGCACTATGCAAGGACAAAGAGATATCAAAAAGACTTGCGAAGGCCTCAAAAGATAAATATTTTCTTCCTCAAATGCGGTCAAATTGAGAAAGCTGGATTTCATTAGAAAGTTTAAAGCGCCGAGCGTTTAAAGACAATCTCAACAAGAAAACAAGGGAAGAAGAATGATGTTTGCGTGTCAATTTCAGTCTCACAAAATCACACATAAATTTTGGAAACACAGCGAGACAGCAAAGAAGCGGTCTACCTGTCTTAGAATAATTGAACCAATCAGCAGCAGGAAACATTTATCGCAGCGAGTGGTATTCCAGTTGACGGCATATACTCCCAACAACCAGCAACATGTCCTCCAAGGCAATATAATACATTTTTGATAATTCACCTCAAATTTTGCACGACGTGATATTTCAGCACCATGACCGATCTCCCGCTGAGTTTTTTTTCATGAAGAATTTCGTCTAAGCAAAGGCATCTCTCCACACGAGGGAAATCAGATCCTAGAAAGAGCAACGGACGAATCACCTGTACAAACCGCGTCACACTATGTATAGGACAGCACGTCTACGTTCTCATTTCTACGACTGCAAGTCCTTTTTTTTTGGTTGCTCCTTTGAATTTCATTAATAACGCCGAATGGCGGTGGTCGGCCAGCCTGATAGACTGCGTGATGTGAATTTCTGAAAACTAATTGACTTGTTCATCAAAATTTCTCGAAATATGACGGCAGTTTATCAACAACAAAATTACAAACACTTTTCTCGCGGCAAATAAATAAAAAACTTACCGCGCCCTTTTACGTGGGCATTTCAAAAACTGAACTTTCCGCGCACTGCCCCAAGTGTATTTACACGCCAAAAACGCTGCGAGGGAGCCATCAACAACAATTAAAGCTTCCTCGGTATACGTATCACGAAAGGACATCATTCATGTTCATCATTGCCATCATTAAAACAAACTCTCCCATAAAACCAGCCGGAAATCCACCACCGAAGAAGTATATAGGCTCGCCGCCCTTTTGTGTCCTTTTTTTTCGTTTTGTTCGCCGAGTCCTGTTTTGCGCTGCATAATCTAATTGAGATCAACGTCGGTAGGAGGATTTTCCATTTTTTTTTGTTGGCGTCGTCGTCTTAGCAGCGCTGGTATAATTAGAATCTCGTTCATTATGCAGTTGTTGTTGTTCCTGTAGGAGGTAGAAGCAGTCGTCGTTGTCGTCCGTGTGGTAGTGAATAAAATAATCTTTTGTTTTGCAATTAAAATTTTCCAATTGAGTCTTGAATTCGGTTTCGAATGGGGAGGACGAAGCATGTTCAGAATGTGAACCACTTTGGGCTTTTCTCATTTTATGCCAACAAACTAATGAACTGATATTTAGAGGATTAGCAGCGGTGGCTGGTCTCCAAGGATCCTGTAGTTAATTTGACGTACACGAGCCCACTGGAGGTCTTTCGAGGATTTGTATTTTAATTTGCTTGACCTTAATAAATCGGTTTTTGTGGAGCAAATTGAATTGTTACGATGTAAAGATGGGTGGCCTGGGATTAAGAAGTTCTCTTAAATGCGGTGCTTCCCTTGCGGAATAGAAGAAGTAGTTGAGATGGGAAAAAGGTTGAGCCAGTTGTACTTTTCTTTAAGAATTCAGACCGAAACACTATTTACAAATACATTTCTTTAGGGAAAGGTGAACATTTAAAGCTTTAACAGCGTTTCCAGTCGTTAGTTTTGGACTTAAATTGAATATTTAGGAAGATGACCAAAATTTCAGACCTACCCGTATGTGGATTGTCCTTAGGAATAAGAGTCGCTGGTGCACTATACTACACACCCAGGAATACACCCTTGTAACAAAAAGGAGCACAGCGAATGACGAGTGTAAAAGAAAATTCTATGCGTAGGTAAATAGTGGGCCTCACGTTGGGCGCCATTTTCATCTTTTCTTTTGTTTAATTTCTTGTCTTGTGACAGTTAAAAAAGTCGGAGCACAGCTAATTATGAGCAAATTCTATGCGTAGGTAAATAGTGGGCCTCACGTTGGGCGCCATTTCCCGCTCTTCTTTTGTTTAATTTCTAGTCTTGTGACAATAAAAAGTCAGAACATAGCAAACGATGAGTGTAAAAGAAACTTCCATGCAGAGGCAAATAGTGGGCCTCACGTGGGGCGCCATTTTCGTATCTTTTTTAATTTCTGGTCCAATGAAACAATTTTTTTTCAGTGCCTATCTCCCGTAAAATGAGCTTGAGGACCACAGAACTTATATGCACCGGCAAGACAAAAACAAAAACCATGTAAACACAAGTAATTCGTTTTACTAAATCGAGGAGAAAGTTTTTCTTCTCGTGCATCTTTTTTGCGGTTGGTTTGTCGTACAGAAATTAAATAAAGAACCATTTCTGCGAAGAGGATATATACACATGAATGTTTGCTTAGCTTGTGAAGTTGTGTCTAAAGCGGGGGTATTTGTTTTGTGCAAGTACAGACGGAGCGATGTGATTATTACGACTTTAAAAGTGGTCTCATGGTCTCAAGTCGAAGATATATTTCGACGGAATAAAGTCGTCCTTAGGTAGGACTTTGTTTCGGGCAGAGACGTATTTACCCAACTGAACTTGTTTTTGTTTCAAAGTTGCTCGCCGTTAAATACTGAGAAGTAGGTAAATAAAAACAGTATTATTCAGGGTGAGCTGTTTAGTGCTGTGGGTGGTAGATGGTATCTTTTGTCGGCTAAAAGTGTACATAAAATTGTCAGGCACTAACGAGTACGGAGCCGAGCATTAGCTGGACTATAACTATGCACTTGGAAAATTATTGTGCAAGTAGATATTTCGTTTCGTTTGGGTGTATAGCGAAGGCGAAGGATATCGATAGAGGGGAACACTTAAAACAGGAAGAAGTGAACAATTTTATACCTGTAGTCGTTAAGCCCGTTAGCAATTTTTCGGCTCCTCATGGATGGTACAACTGAGATCATAAAAGAAAATTAGGAGGCGCTCCGTATAGGTACCCCAGGCCTTGCTTCTCACAACCATTCGTTTTTTGCGAGTTTTTATTTGTAGGACGAACGGAAAAGCTACACAGATTGGAATACTTCAACTTTCGAATGAGATATGCTGGATGAAAGCACTATGCAGTCTCTCAGTTCAAAGAGTTGGAAGTTTATCGCTGCTGAAACATCCCCACCTTTTATAAAACAGCCCAGCAACAGCTGGTTGACTTTGAGATTGCAACGCAGGATTTTTCAAAGAGAAAATGATATATACAAAAATTTATGCACAGAGTTAAAATTTATCTGCAAGCATCACAGAAACTCTATAGGTTCGTCTTTCACCAGAGAAGTACCTAAGAATAGAAGAAAAATAAAAAAAATTCCACGACTGGGTCGCACAGAACTTTGCTCATTTGTTTTATAATCGTTATAACGGGAACTATCGTTAGTTTAGGAGCTAAATTAAAAATTCCAGTTTCGTCCTGGGGTGTGAACCTGTAGATAGTCAGCAACAAAATTTGATAAACATCCGCTGAACCGTTTAGACTGTAGTTAGGCGTGACTGGCGGAGCACTTTTGTCGGTTTTATCTATCATTCTGATTTGAAATCTTGAGACGGAAATGGCCACCACGTTGAAAGCTGTCATCCAAGATCCGAGTCATTTTTTAGAAACCGACATTACAATTTTACTCACAGAAAACAAGGGCGGTCTCGTTTTTAATTTAACAGTTTCACCTTTAACCGAAGGAACGACTTTTCGTGTAAACTTTGACAATTTAAAATATTTGTCGTATGATTTTGACAGTTTAGGAAGAGGATTATTTAATGGGACAGCACGTACCTCCACGAAAATCCATTAAAGGCCGAAAATAAGTCCGCTGTGCAAGGCCCTTGAAACAACACAATGCTTGCCCTATTTTGGTCGACGGAAAGCCCTTAAAAAAAGCCGACCCAAGCCCACTCACGGTCTAATAGTTGCTTATCAACCTTACCAACAATTTGTCTACCTTTCCCTCACCGCAATTTATAATAATTTCAGTTCAAATCACGATTTCCAAGCACTCTGGGATCCGCAGAATCTACGCTTTGGAATGACCGCATTCTCTTTCCGAATGGGTACTCCACGTGAGCATGATTAGAATGATTAGTGCGGGCTACATCCACCCATCTGTCCTACTTGATAATCATCGCAGAAAATAAATCCTTCAGCACGGCTTCGGCGTGTACAAAGTACTTTACCTCAAAGAGATAATAAAGCGGTTACCAGGACTACGAACAAAAGGAAAAAAAATCTCCCACTAGAGTCCTATTTGTTCTCTCCGTTCTCTCTAAAACGCTGCTTAAATATTTATAGTCCGGCGACCACAATTTACCATGTAGGAGGCATCCAGCTTCCTGGGCGTCACCACAATCCGCCTATTTTTGCGGCGCACGGAAGGATGATAAATTAGTTCTAAGGGAAGATCTCTCAACAATCTCTTTGTGGACAATATGCATTTTTTTTTTTGTATTTAAGGAACCGTTTGGGAAATCATTTGACCTACTTAAAAGGGATGTCTATCCCCGGAATCACCTAACCCGCATTTCAATGTAAATTTGTAACTGGCAGGAGGCACCTCCATACACGTTCAATTAGGGAAATGTATCCCTGCGGAGGTTCCTGCGAGTGTACAGTATCCACCCACTAATTTATGTTGCTTTGTCGGTGTCTCCTCGTCATGGCGTATAGCATTTCCCCTCGGTTAAGATGTCTTTGACCTAAGATACGAGCACCGAGAGTTACTGCCGAGCAAAGCAATTAGGGGCAATGCATAATTAAGGTGAGCTTTAAGATCGTGCCCTCATACCGATTGGCTTGTTGTGTGGCGCGGTATGTTCGGTAATCCGTAAAATTGTTTTAGCATTTTGCCCCGATGACCTCTTTGCTGGGAAAATACTCTCCGCTGCCGCGAAAAAGAATATCCCGAACAGTTTGTTTAGTGTTTCCTTTGATGGCAATTTATATATACGGGCTCATTTTCGAATATATATCGGTTATTCGCGTGTGTTTGTGTGTGCTGATGTGGGAAGTGTCAAGGTCTGAGCTAGTTTCACTTCTGTCATCGTTCTTTCTTCCAAATTATTCATGTCGCAAGCTGATGACAGTCTTAAGTTGTAGCCAAAAAGTGCTCGAGTACCTCGATAAACATGAAATTTGAGAGGGAAATAACTAAATTTGAAGGAGCTTACATTTATGTTGGAGGGTATGTATCACTTTTGGGGTGGAGATGTAAAAAGTTGCCTCATGTAAGTCCCAGTGGGTTAATGGCAACAAGTTAAAGCCAACTGGAACGGAATTGACAGTTTTAAAGGAATAAAACAAGTTAGATCAATTTAAATTAGTAAATAGTATTTTACAGGAAGCTGACCCGCTTTGCAGAAGGTCATGCGATGCGACACGCCTTTTCATAAAGGAAATTTCTCTGCCCTGCTAGGTGCCAGGGCATCAGGATTGAAAGATCAAACGCCGATGTAATGACAAAAAGAGTTTTTTTAGACCTTGTCAGGTATAAAAACTTCATGTTTGGTCGTGGTTTACGCAAAAACTAATCGACAGATTTGGATGAAACTTCTTTTAAAACGTTTCTTAAGACTCCCAAAAAGCTTTAGGCTTTGTCGTTGATTGCCACGCCTCCTTTTGGGAACGGTTTTGCCGCAAATTGCGTTTTTCTTACATCAATACAAATAAAGTGCACGACTGGGTCGAACAAAACATTCTCATTCGTCAAAAGTTTCAACAAAAGCATTCAACAAGGCTGGAAAAAAAGGGAAATATTTGGTTAAATGAAGTTTTGCGTAGCTGTTATTGCTAACAGCAATCGGAAGGGGGGAGATTATAACAAAAATATAGCATAGATTCTGGAAAATAGATCGCGATTTGTGCAATCATTTTTGAGAAATAATTAATAATCGAATTTGTTGAGAAAAACTAAGTACGGGATCTTATTTCGAATACTGATTTCATCTTTTTATATCTATTTTGATCAAAATTGTTAGAGCGGTTTTTGTAAAATTTGGCAGACAAAACAGTACCAAATATTGCAATATTTGGTTTGAAAATGCTATTGCTTAACTATTTAGCTGAAGACCGAGTACAAGTTATTGTTCGGGATGTAAGCATTACCTACTTGGTTTTAGGGTTTTATCGAAATCGATAATGGGGTTTTCGAGATATGAGCAGTTTTTAAAGTGAGCGTTTCCGGTGATTCAAATTGAAAATTAAGGACGCAATAATTTTGAAAACATCAATTTTACTCCAAGTTTGCATTTTGTTCAAAATCGTTATTGCTGTTTTAAGGTAAACTAAAGAAAACTATATTTTTCAAAAAATTACTTTTTTTAAAAAATCCATTTTACGATAATACAGAGAAAAACTGAGTTTTACATTATGTTAGAAATGACCACATTACCTTAGAAATGAATATTTGTTCCAATCGTATGGACCGTTTTCGAGATATGTCCAAATTTCAAACCGTCACTCGATTTTTTAGCGGAAAACTGAGTATGCAGTTATGTTACCCTCATCTACTTAAGCTTAAATATCAATTTTGTTGAAATCGTTAGAGCCGTTTTTGAACAAATCAAACTGGTATGAAAATTTTGTATGGGAAGTACCATTAATATTGAGGTTACCATGCAAAAAAAAAACGGCCCCGAACTGTAAGGCGTCACAGCGAGCGTCATTCCCACGGAACCATTATACGGTTAAAACATAAATCAGGGTCCATATTTTGTAACTTGTGCGATAAATTTTCTTATCGAAAACTTAGGAATTTTTTTCAATGTATATCGTTTTAGGGATAAATGTGATGTGATAATTACAGAACATGGGCCCAGTTCGCCCACACACTGAATTTCTCTGCCGAATTGAAGTTCATGGTGTCAGGTTTGTTTAACCTCCTTTACGCTATTAAAGAACTACCTGTCGAGGTGTTTTGATAATGAATAAATAGGAAGTCCGTCGCAACAAAGCACCTGCTCACACAGCATGCTTCTATCACTATTTACAACACATTTACAACACTTGTAACTAAATCAGGTCAAGCTAAATTCCTCGTATTCCACTCGACTGAATATTGCAAATAATTTAATCCCCAGATTATAGTTGTTGTCACAAGTGCACTGCAAACGACAATTCAATCAAACAGATTGCAGGGGCTATGGTGCCACGTTTATGGATTACTTCGGCTCACATCTTCGGTGGGTATTCTGCAAAATTGTGTCCGCAGACAAGGTCCACATGCATATTGTATTTCTAATGCCAGACTAATTCCGCAACAAGGTGTGTGTAATTCCTGCTGTTGCATATAGTCTCAGTTGTTCAACATCGCTTCGTTCTGGTCCATGGAGATGCTCGTTCCATCCTAGGGCTATATGGGCACCTAAGAGACAGTCACACGGGCGAATGCCAACACAGCCTGGCATTTGCACAGCTTTCTGCGACGTATTAAAGAACGGTATCCGCTGTCTGACGACTTGATTTAATTTTCCTCTGCCTTGAGAAAAGTATTACTTCCTTCACGCGTAATTAAAACTATTTCCTCGAGGTAATTTTCCGCTTTCCATCGCCAAAAACAGTTGGTAACTCTTCTCTGAACCTGATTTCAATTAAAAACTTATATGGCAGCCGTTCTGTCGTGTTGTACACACCATAAAAGCAAATTGCAACAACTATGCACAAAAGGAATTCTCATTTCCGAAACGGCAGAAGCAGATTGACGTAGCTACTCATGTAGCACTGCCCGCATGAACATATTTATATCTCTCTGTAATGTAAACTAAACACTCCATTAAAGAGGAAACTGCCTTGGAACAGTTCTTCACGTGTTGGGGATTTAGCTAAAAATAGAACTTGTCGGCAAAATAATCAATTTATTTAGAAAGGGAGAGAGAAAGAGAAATAAAATCTACAACAGATATGAGATGACATGTTTCGCTGGAGAGATAAGTAAAATCAAGATTTTGTAAGATTTTGTTGTCAGTACTATGATGGGTATCCAGGTCCCCCCCAAACTGGGTCGATACTTTCTTGGCGAAGGACTTGCTTAAGGTGTTGAAGGCAAATGAAATCAGGCTCGTAGCGAATTTGTGGTGAAATTCGGATCTAGTGGCAACTGATACTGACTGGCACGGAGGACCAAGTCGCGAATCTGTTACAGGAAAGTCGCTTCAGTCGGCATTTTTTATTTTCATTTATTTAATCCACGATTTCTAATCCACAGATGTTTTGTGACATCGCGCAGTTTTAAGTTTAAAAATTCTAGAATCTTTTTAAAGCAAAAGGACGTCAGCATCCGTATGCTCACGGAAGGTCAAGCTGCCTTTAGGGCCGTTTGCTGATACGACTCATAGCGAATTAAGTGCCACATAAACTCTTATGTGACAGTTTTTGCCCTAAAAAATGTAGCCTATAAGTATTTAAGTAGAACTTGAATCGTTAAGAGTCGTATGAGCAAACGGCCCTTAGAGCTGTAGGCTTCAACCTGCACATCTTCGGTATCTGGAAAAACGTAAGTTTCTCAACACAGAAGAGAAATGACGTAGTAGGCGCCAGGGGATAATGATTGAAGGTTTCGACGCAAATGAAATGAAAAAAAATATGTTTTTTTTAGACCTTGTCACGTATAAAAACTTCGTGTTTGGTCGTGGTTAACGTAAAAACTAATCGACAGATTTGGATGGAACTTCTTTTGAAACGTTTCTTAAGACTCCAAAAAAGCTTTAGGTTTTGTCATTGATGGCCACGCCTCCTTTTTGGGAGCGTTTTTGCCGAAAATTGTGTTTTTTCTGCCTTCATTACCTTTTAATTCTAAATGAATACAAAATAATAAAAAATGAAAACGGGGTAAGATATCGCGCATATGGCCAGGCAGCGTCAGAATGTATTGCTCGTTGGAAGGTAGTTTCAAACTCAGATGAAACGAAAAGGGAATGAAAAAGCAACAGGAAAAGGAAAAGCGACAGGAAAATGATTAGGCACCTAAGTCAGAGTGTATTGCTTGGAAGTAATTCCATAGGTACATCGAATAATAAAGGACACTTAACGAGGTTTTAAAAACGTAAGAAAAAAGCTTGTAAAAGCTTCTCAGTTCAGCAGTTTGGCATAAAATTGTAGGTCTCTTTCATTTGTCAAAAAAAAACAAAAAAACTCACCCAAACGAGTAGTTGTGAGAGGCTTTGCCGAGGGTGTCTATATGGAACTATTGCCAATTATTACCCAATCTCAACCCTATAAAGGTATAGAGTTGCTTAAAGCTAGTGCGAGGAACTACATTTCACTGCCAACCCATTTAACTAACCTCACCTCTGTCCAAAAATAAAAATCCCTTGAAAGAGCCTACAGCAACATTTGGAATTCGGGCTTAAAATTCACGAGTCGGACGAAATAAGTTCAACAAAGCTTCTATATCAGCCCACTGAGTCACAACGCGTCAGGCGATTGCCCAAGGACCACGCTGCATGCAACTGTGATTTCGTTTTTGTTGAATACGATTCCTTTTCAGCAAACTATAACACTTTTGCACCCATCCCCAGAGAGGCGGGCAATCGCCAATCCCAAACTACTTAACAAAATTTCGAAAACCACAGGCTCCGCATAAAAGCCCGTAAGGGAACAAATCACACATGAAGTACGTAGTTATAGTCCACTTAGAATCTCAGTGCAGTCCTTAAGATTATTATCAACACGATTACAAATGGCTGGCTATCGCCTTCCCCGTCACAAATACAAGCATCCCAGTGCGTCGCCTCAGTGTCGCCTCTTTGTCTGCAAGTGCAACTGCATTGCAGAGGCCAAGTCAGTCCTAAGCGGATAGAACCACGACAACACATTGCAAGAGCGTAGTATCTTCTGGCGATTTGTCAAGAGTTGGCCTCCCTTTGTTCGCACACAGTTCTTCTGGAGTTCTGCTTCACTAAACTGGATACCAACATCACTCGTACCGCATAATATTCCTTTTTCCCATTTGTGCCTTCGATGGGGTGATGTTGGAGACATTTGCAAGAAATTATCATCTTCGAACGGTTGAGTTTGGAAAAAAAAATTAAAACACCCCATCCCTTGCCCGAAGAGGACTAGATTGCATATAAGAAAGCCGGTACGTGCCTATAACTGGAATTTACAATCTCATTCTGCATTGGAAGGGAAAAAAAAAACAAAATTCCGATGAATGCCACGTTTAATAGATGTGGCAGACCACGAACTCCGTGAATACCATTAACAGGCATAGAGCTAGAGCCCACTCAAGGCCGGAGGGTGGATCTGAGTCCGAGCAGAGGACACGGCGATAATTTCACAATTTTAAGCACGTGCCACGGTCGGGGAGGATACTCACCATGCGCCGAAAGAAGGACACGAAATTAGGGTCAAGTTAGTGTGCAGTCATTTCGGCATAGCATCGATCCTAGGTCGAGTGAATTTCTATTCCACTTTGGATTTTGTGAAATTTCAGATTAGCCACAGAGAAGGACAATATTTTATATGCTTGAATGAGTCCCGAAAAGTTTATGAAATGAGTTTGCATTGTCCTTGCGATTTAATCTTGCCTGATGGGTTTTCGGTTTCGGTTTTGGTTTCGGCTGACCAGCACCACATGTCGCTGCTCGCTGTGCACCTCTTGTTGTCTCGATTTTACTTTAATTTTTGCTCTTTCTTTGGTGACTGGATGTTTATTTTATTTCTTTGTGTACACGAAACTGGAAAATATTTCATACAACGCTGATGGGGTCGACAGCCGCCATTTATGATTATTCGTTTCAGTCACCGCGTGGATTGTGATCACGATGCTGAGAGTTTGGTCGTCGCCGCCGGCCATCGGGTAAATTAACCAAATTGAATGGAACATATTTTTCTCGTTAATTTTAATAACGCTATTGATGGAGAAGAAATGCAAACTCGATTTATTTATGAGCGCTTTTTGTAAAGTAAACGAAATTCGTACATAATTCGTTAAATAAAAGTAAGGTGTCAGTTTTGGCAGTACAATGGACCAGGAGTTGTGTCTGAGTGCTCCAACGGATAGTAAAAACCTCCAACAAATTCGGAATCGGAAATTGTTTCCGGGCCTGGGGATTAATTTGTGTTTTTTTTTTTTTAGAATGCTGTTCGAGAAGCTTTAAATGGACCTCTTCAGTACCCAGTTACAACGCAAATGCCGGCTTATTTTGAATCAAATCGAGAGTAAAGTAGGTCGTTTGGGAAATTTGCCGATTTTATGAGGTAATTATGGGGAATCCGCTTTAACAATGAATTTAACAGGACGTATTTGGGTAACGCACACTAATGTGCGCAACCGAAAAAATATCCGTTTATTTAATGGTGGGCGAATATCAATGCAGAGAAGTGAAGCGCTGCACTATTAGCGATGTTTAGCCTTAACGCACAGGTGTGCGCTACCATATAATTACTAGTTTATCACTGCAATTGCAGGAAAAATTGTTTTTAAAGTTTAACTACATTTGCCGGAATGTAAATTTTCAACCCGTTTGTCTAAGTATCCAAAAAGCCATTCATTAATAATATTAAACAAGTGAAATGGACTGTTCTTAAAATATGCATGTCAATGCAAATTTCAAGTAAGCAAGAAATTGAATTCCAGACAAAAATTGTCGATTACCAATTGAAAAGTTCGTTTATCTTTGCTAGTTATGGGAGACAGATTTTTTTTTCGACTTTGTGTCATACAGACTACAGAGTGAGCTAGTACCGATGGCGAGAAGTCGCCGGAGGTACTTACGCACACTTTTGTTTGAGATATGCTGGGCGCAAGAAACAAAAACTTTGACCTCGCTCAAAAATGCTGCATATTTAAAATAGTGCCTTTTATTGAAATCAGTTCAGTTTGCGCACACGACGGGATAGGTTGGGTGCGATACGAGTAGACACATGAGGATATCAACGAATGGGTGTTTTTTTTATAAGGATATGTTGGTTAGGCACACTTATAATACTACCGTGGTGGGACAATGTTTGTTTTATACCACATTAAAGTGGTGTTGCGCGAGCGTAATCCAGCTTAAGCTAATATGGGATTGCATTGAAGTTAAACTTGTGCGTCTTGACTAGGGTAGAATAAGTTGGATTGAAAGCGAGCTTATTTGGATATTTATCTATTTTGGACAGAAGCTTAAGCTCACTTAATTCCTTAGAACTCCTTAAGTTTTAGACAAATCGTAGTTAGTAATTAGTGTTAGTTTAAGTTACTTCTGCCATCTCGTGTTTGGAAAAAAAAATGCATGGATGGTCACGACAATAAATCGTTTCCAAAATAAGTTAACAGACACATCCCTAGCTAACATAAAGGTCCTTCAGTTTAGCGATATTTTTTTTAAATACTTATCTCTACAACGACTAACCTAAGTGGCTCAAAAGCGCCACGGGATACTTGCAGGTAAGTTTTGCTTCCGCCATAGAACTGTTGCAAGTTGTAGACCTTTGGAGCCGTAGAATGCTAATTGTGTCTTCCCCTGGTAGGAAACCGAAAAGCAGGCATAAAACCAAGACCAACAGAAACGTAATATTCATCAAGCGATTTCCCTCGAGTACCCAGAGGAATTTTGAAAAGGTCTTATTCGAACGGCTTTAGAGATCGAATCAGTAAAAAGGACGAAATCTCATCAAGAGCCATCGGTAGCTGTCTTCTGAGCAAAATCAGAAACGGGTTTACTACAAGCCAGCGAATACAAGCGGTCTTGAAGTACCGCCAGAGCTTTCTCTCAACTTAGGAGTCACTTGCTTCTTTAATTGCCTCTTCAGACATACCACCTCATGGCCTCATAAAGACATTCCCCGATTCAAATCGACCTACTAACCCTGACGCATTTATATTTCTATCTTGTCATTTTCTGTTCAGCAGAATCATGGATCTTTATCTCTGATGTGTTGTGTATGTGCATCTGCACAACGACTTTCGCATCATCTTATTCCCAATAGGAGGGCGCGCGCCTTCTCTTTATACCTACCACACATCTGTACTCATGTGTGTGCAACTTAATCCAATAACTAGAACACAAGGATACTGCCATTCATTCCAAAGATGAAAGCAAAACAAACAAAAAATCGATTCTCAGATAAACTTCACTCGTTCCGGCCGTAAAATTAAATTGAAATCCAAGGAATGAACAAAAAAAAAAAAAAAAAATTAAGGACACAAAACTCCAACTCGAATACTGAACTCGTTTTTTTGCCCCAACTGGAATAACAAAGATGCCTGTTCACGTTTTTGGAAATTGATTTCTTGGTTCACTTTGTGTGAGCAGCTTAATGGCGCCGTAAGTCGTTGATTTTGGCCTTTCCGCTCTGCCAAAAATTACCACCCCAAAAAAGGAAGACTTAAAGAATTTCAGCCTACCCAAAAAAAATTTCATTTCTGCTCCTTCATCAGCAAGTGCAAATAAATTCGATTGTCGGGGTACAGCCGAGAAATGTCAATTGGACTCATTTTCGATGGTGTTGTGTCGTATGTTGAATTATTTCATGTGTACTTACAAGGGACACGTGCTTAAGGGAATAAAGGACATATTTATCATGGTGGCGTTGAGCGATGACCGATGTAACGGCACACGGATGTAACAGCAGCTCTTAGGCACCTCAAGTGATTTATGTAGGCTTTTTAAGTTCAGCCCACAAGGCGGTTGTGGGCGAGACGTTTTATTGAATCATCCTGCGGTGCCGATGATATTTATTTGGGCATGATAAATGCATATATGGATGACATTTTTAGTTGGTGCTCATTTTGTGGCATGCTGAGTTGGAGTCTCGCACAAGGACACAGAATGGAGTTATATTTACGGGCCACTGTTGGAGAATTTTCCGGCATGTGATGCCTATTTTGGACAGCTTCCAACTGTTTGTCCGTAAGCCAACGAAACTAGATGACCATGTGCAATCAGATGGGTATGGCTGCTGCACTTAAAAAGTCACCCAAATTGTCACCGTCCTTGGTGAGGATATTCGAAAATTTGGACAGAGAAACTTTCTTGAAGTTCCCAACTCCGTTTCTATCGGAATGCATACAGCTTTGTTGTTGTTCGTTTTGACTGTTTATTTCTGCCGTCTTGATGAATTAATGAACCGACGTGATAAGTGACATCCATCACGACTTCATTTCTTTGAAAGTCTTACAGCGTGCGTCAGAGCGATGCTGAACTTTCGCTGTGATTAGCGGATGATGTCATCTGAATCTCTCTCCACTCATACGCGATGTATTACACGTCTCTGTTTCGCTGTCGTTCTCGTTCGCCCTATGCCATTTAACTTGAGTGCACACTCGCCCGAGCGTGGTTGATGGTGCGAAAATTATACGTCTATTGATTCAATCGAAGAGCTTTTGCCTTCAAAGGAAACTGGTAGTTAAGTCGAATGAAATGACACGACTGAGTAGATATGATTAAAAGAAGCACCGGCATTATTTTTATGGGTGAATGGCCTTTGCGGCGAGACAATTGTCGATCTAATCAAAAGGCTGGCATCAACAGAGTTGGCATTCATTGAAATCCGAGCTGATAAGCCCACGGCGCGCGTCTGGGTTAATACAGAATTCCTGGCCGGGTACTCGTGAAGCGATAATCAAGGAAGTCGTTTTAAAAATTCTTAATTTAATTTGAGTAAATAAATAGAGCACTAGACCAGGCCCATGGTTGGAAGCACACAGTGCAAGTTTCGACCACCCTTCAAACGATCCATCAGAACTGTATTCACCTAATTATGTGATCAATCATACTAAATGAGGAAAACAGCTTCAGAGGCTTATAGGGGAACACACGACGAAGGGGCTCATCCGTCGAAGTCGACGTATTTAAGTCGACAAAGTGGCGCTTATCGCTAATGAACAGTGGATTTGAATAAAGATTTGAGGGGTTTTTGACAAAACAAGAGTAATCCATTTTCAGAGATAGTGCTTGTCCTTCCAGAACATTGCGTTCAACGCTGTGAGACTAAAGGAGACACTTTGAGGTCCTCGGTTATGTGGTGCCTCGATCAAGACTTGGACACACTTAGACCAAGACGCGGAGGTATTTTGTGGTACCAAACAAAGGTGGGCAGCAAATTCTAGACCGGGCATACTTTCGGAAGGATTATTAGTTATAACTGTGTATACGAATAGTTGTGGGAACGGTCTTTTAATGGTTCGTCTTCAGGAAGACAGAGGCTGACTGAAGCAGTTGACACTCGTCTGAGTATGTCAGCCTCAGGGGAAAACATGTCGATTCAGTGCAAAACTTGCAGCTAAACGTTTCACTTCGGCGTACCGTTTCATTTAGAAAGTGAAACGCACTATTAGTTTAGCATTTTACGAGTTTTACCCCCTTTCCATAGCCACTATTCAGGAAAGGTTAGGACTTCCCCTGCCAGTGTTCCTTTAAGTGAAACCCAATTTTCCTCGCTCATTTTACCCTTCTCGTTGTTGGTGTCGTAGATGTCGTATAGCATGTGGTCGCCCAAGAGTCTGAGGGTCGTATCAATATACTTCGTCTTCTTTGGGGTTGTGGGGTGAACTTTCAACGAGTTGGGCGTAGGTCTTTTGGACGTAAACGCAGCAGTTGACGAGGGTCCTCCCGAAACAGGTGGGCTGCTCTTTGTGCTGCGAATAAAAGCGAGTGCTCCTGCAGAAGGAGGGGTCATTGTAGTCCTGGGACTACAATTGGACCACTGGCTATCTGAATATTTCGGCTGAATCTGCAGGAAAAAGTAGAAAATCCTCCCGTATCAGGTAAACTACCTCCCTCACCAATTAGAGCACTATTCCTTCGGATGGTGTTTATGTCCTTTTGAGTCCACGAGCTATCTGGTTTGGCCAGGACTAGGCCAGTTTGTGCCTGCTTGTACTTAATAGCACTTGGTGTGCAGTACTTTCTGCGTCCAAAACAGACGCGCCTATGGATCTAGAGTCTAGAGTCGTAGTCTTCAGCTGTTGTTTTACTGTAAGTTGTTGTGGTAGTCAATTCGTTGTCCTTCTGTGTGAATTCAGTCCGAGCCTTTGGTTTTGTTTGGTGTATGTTCCCAGGAGTAAGCCGGTGATAAGAATGGTCCTCCCCAACTTACTGCTGAGTGAGGTAACACACGACAGGCCCTGCCAAGGTTCCCTATGCTATTGAAAACAACGACAGCAGCAAAAGATCTACTGCCAGAATAATGTTCCTACCTGCAAAAGCGAGAAACTGAAAATTTGTTGATAAAAGTGAAAAGAAAAAATCATAAAAACCAACCTGTCATTGACTGTTAAGAAAATTAATAAATTAAATATGGGGAGCAACAATTCCATTCCGGACAATCAGCAACATCAAGTAGCGTATGTCGTGCTGTTATATTTATTTCAACTTATTTCCATGTAGCTTAGGTTAGCTCAGTTTTTCAACGAAAACATCTCACACCTCAACAGTTCTGTGCATCCTAAAAGATGACGGAAAGTATACACTTAATGGAGAAGGCAGCTTCCAATCGCATCTGCCTTTGGCCGAAAACACTCAGAAGCTAGGTCAAGACCATCCAATTTGGTCAAATGTTTAAATAGAGCTTTTCTCACGTCACAAATGGAGTGAGTGGTCTGCTTACGCCATCTGTTGCTTGTTTTCATGGAACCCAAAATACACAATTAAGTTTATGACCGGCATCCAAACGTGTCCAGTTCATTTGCATTTCCACACGTGTAGAGCGATTTTAAGCTGCTGTCGAGACACCTTGTCGCCTTATCTCCGTGAGATTTTGCCAAGAGGTGACGCGCCGGGGCGTCATGCTCAAATTATCACGTCACAAGGTTAACAATTCTTTTATGAATCACTTGTTTTAGCTGAAACTATGCTTCACAGGCTTGAGAAATCGTTGAACACAATAAAGAAACTGAATTGGTTATCGTTCGACTTGTGCGGGCTGTGAGTCACCGATCGTGTGGTTACTAAAGTTATGTAGTTTCCGTTCGAAATTTGAGGTTGACCTGGGAGTTTCCGATCAATACAAATCTGCAGGGGACTTTATTTGGGCACTGTCCTTGGTGTTTTACGTGTCCTAGGGCTTGTAAATGGACAGACGACTCTAACCACATCCGCAAAAGGGGAAGAACAAATTTTATTCTTTCCGCAGTTTGTCTGCTGGCGTTCTTCGGTACGAGAGTCTTGTTTCCTGTCCCATAGAAGCATCTGTTGACGAACATCTTTCGACACCCATCAGGCCTTGGAAAAAATCATAAGGGATTTAAATTGTTTTATATACAAGAAATTCACTAAGTCAACAACTTCTTGTTTGAGACATCATCAAGTCAGGTTTTATTGGCCCACACACTGCCCTCGAAAAACAAAACTTAAATAAAGGGTTTTCCAATAAGAGGTGTTATTTTGGTGTTCAAAGAAAAATGCCATTTTTTGAGATAAATGATCGGATGTTTATTTCATAATAAAGGGGAAGGTATGCCGTTAATAATGAAAAACAACATCAGCCAAATGGCCACCACGAGCACGCATACAGGACCAAATCCTTTTCATGAAATTTTCCATAACCAAATCGCAAAGTGGCTGCCCTATGTCCTCGATAGCCTCACGGATTTTATCTTTGAGGTCTTGAATCGACGCTGGGCTGTTGGCGTAGACCTTATCTTTCACGTGGCCCCAAAGAAGAAGTCGCAAGGTGTTAAATCACAAGATCTCGGTGGCCAATTGTGATCACCTCTTCGAGAGATAACACGGTCCGGAAACTTTTCCCGTAAACGATCAATGGTTTCGTTGCTTGCGTTGTCCAGATCAATACCATCCAACTCCGATCATAAAAAATCATTAATCATCGACGACCAAAAAATGCTTTAGTTTTGCGAACTGTGACTGCAATATTTTCACCATTTTTGTAGTGAATTTTAATAATTTCAATGCGTTGTTGAAGCGTGCATCGTTCCATTTTTAGTAATGGCGTTCTACTTGTCAAATGTCAAAGAATAAAAGCTTCAAAAGTGACAGCTACCGAAATAGCGGGTCATTCACAATAGCACCTCTTATTGGAAAACCCTTTATAAATTTGTAAAAAAACTAATTATGCCAGACGAAGCCCATTTCCACCTCGAGGGCATCGTCCATGAACAAAATATTCTCAAAACGGACTCGAAAGATTTAATAAAAATACATATTCACCTTGAAAATCATGTCGTAAGCTCTACGCCAGCTCTAGGACAAGTTAAAGAAATCTGCAGATCTAAAAGGAGCACAAGAAATAAAACACCGCACATCAGGCAATAACAATAGAGAAGAAGTTTAAGAAATATGTATGATGTTTGAGGAAATACACATTTGTACAGTGTTACCTAAGTAAAGAGCGTTGCCAGCGATAATTATAACTTCAAGTTTTCTTTACAATACAAGTTCACTTCCCTGCGACGACATTTTGAAACAGTAAAAATGTCACTTAAACGTATTTGACAGTCAAAATTTCACTTGCACTACCCTTCCAACTCGCCCCGTATATGACATCACTATAGCAAGTTTAAGTCGTTGGTTGCTGCGTGTATAGGTTCATGATATAACAACCATTTCGGAAATCCTATATACATGCTATAGAGTGCCAATGGAGTTTTAACGACACCTTAAACATTGTGCGGGATAGGCCATAAATTACCTGAAGTCGTTAAGCCTTTTAAACAATTAAGCAACGTGCTGAGTTGAGAACTGTACACGAGTTTCCTCTTAAGCCACTAAAAGCAGTTATCCCTTTGATTGGGTTTCTATTCACCTTCTTCCGTTGAAACCTTGAAATAGTTTAACAGGGTTTATTAAGTGATGGCCGCAAGACAAACGCTCACACGTGACTGGTGTCAATTTCTGGACTTTATTAAGCCGTCTTAGATTTAATGAGAACGTATCCAAAAATGTGCCAACAAACACCTTGTGCCATAAAAATAAAAACGAGACAATTTTACTAAGATACTGATTCGAAACAGACACAAACTCGCAGCATCCCGCCAACGGAATCTTGACAGGCCTTCAAATGTGCGACAGCTTACCCCGATGTGTGTACCTTCGAACTCAGGAATCATAAAGTTTAAAGTAAACAATGAATTAACCATAAAACGCGGATCGTATGAAGGGATAGGGTGTCGCAAAACAAAAACCACAGACCCCCAAGGATATCTACTTTTGTTATTGGTTTTTAATGCTGTGTGATTTTTTTTTTCTTACAACTGAAAACTGATGCATTCTGTGGTCCACGTACATCATACACTTTGTTACTGGATTTAGTGCGATTGTGCTCGCAAGGAGCGCAAGAATGCAGAGCATTCGAACGACCTTGTTCTTGATGGCTGATGGTGAACTGTACATGACTGGAATTCGGTACGAGTGTTTTTCAGTTATTTTTCTTCAGTTTTTTTTTCCTGAGCATCATGTTATGAAGTGGATTTGTTCTGCTGATTTTAAATGGTGGATATTTTTATGATTACTTCTGAATCGTGGAACAGCTGGAGGTGAGGAGAAAAGAACAACCGCACTGGCGCCTTCCAGGAAATGTATTTTTTTTTGTGTTTAAATGTTGGCTTTGTGCGAGTCTTAAGCAAAAAAAACTTAATGTGAATTTTATGCTGGATATGACATAAAACGAATTGAAAGCGGAAAGGTACGAGCGAGGTATTGTGGATACGGTTGGAGGCAGACGAATGGAAAGCTAAGGAAAAACCTGTCTCCGGATAGTAGTATCTCTTTCGACAGCACATGAAAATTTATTTGTGCGACGATTCGATGACAACAAATAAAAATATTTAGTTCATGAGTAAGGCTGTTTATTAAACAAATATCCAAATCCACTGACAAGCTGCTTACGAAAATGGCGGATTTCAACTATCAAACCGATGGGAACAATTAGCCTAAAAGTTCTTTGTTAATCTCAAAACAACAAAGGATTCGGCGTTGTCTTTCCGTATATATGAACCTCGTTTTCTTTCCATTTCTCGCTGAAAGTCCCGCGAGATATTGTCATATATATTCCGCGATTTTTAAAATAATAATCATTTTTAGTGTCCAGGCAAAATTTTTTCGAACTAACAATGGCATCATTTTCCATACAAAATTGCATATTGTGACCTAGAAAATGTAAAGTGTCAAGGTTAAGAATGGTTATTAGCAAGGCCCATTGACAACAAAGATGTGGAAGTTTGTAGCTAGTATCTAAACAGTGCAACTTTACCCTTAGTTAGGTTCGCTGAGTCAATACGGGGAACTTTGCAGCGGACGAGCTTGATAGACCAGACTCATCTGGCAATTATAGTGAAAGAATAAACAAAGTTAACACTCCAATTTCCTTCCAAACCAACGACTCCCAAAACGTGTGGTTGTGAGGAGCTAGGCCTGGGGTCCTTACCGACCTGTTGCGGCAACAATTTTTTTTATTTTTATTTTAAGCCAGCCGCTCATGCTGGTGCATCAGGAAGGCACAGATTAAGAAGAAATGACAGACCGAAAACTGAACTCTGTTGAACACATGGGGATGGGTAGATCCAGTGCTTTCCAAAGTTAGAGTCGATACTGTCTGTTTCGATGCGAAACTAATTTTAAGAAGTAGGTAGGTACCTACATTTCGAAATCATACCAAATTCTGGGGGCGAATTACCGCCCCCGTGATCGAGTACGACTTGATGGAATTTGTTGTTTGTTTTCCATGTAACATCCACATAATTCAGTGACGTATTTCTCGCTCATGGATGCGGTAATTTGACCCCTGTTCCCGTACTCGAAATTTCGTGAAAATCTCTGTTCAGTCCGAGCGCAAACAATATTTTTTTAATGGTGTTTTTTTTTTTTAGAGGTATAGAACTTTAAGTTGGCAACACTATTTTAACTGGCGGCCATTTTGTCAGCTGTCAAGTGATTTATTTTTAGTTTAGCTTGGCATTTCAACATGAATAGACTGACGCCTGAACAACGCTTCCAAATTGTCGAAATTTATTTCGAAAATCATCACCCTTATTGCGAAAATCAACTATCGACCGATTGACGTTTGATAGAATTTATCAATTCAAATAAAAATCGGTACCTATTGCGAAAATGAATTGATAAAATATTGTGCTATTGTGAATGCCTTCAAAATAATTCTATTATTGTGAATGGGAATGTGCGTCTGACAGATGTTTTTTTTTTTCATTCACAATAGATTTTTTTTTTAAAAATCACAATGTAACAACAATATTGACAGTTGACAGTCACAATGCCATTTAATAAAATTGATTGATAAATTTAATTTATTAATTGATAGTTGATCTTCGCAATAAGGGTGTATGGAACGTTTTTGCACCACGTTTACTCTAAATGATAATACGCATCCACAGAGACGTCATACAGTGCGTACAGAAGAAGTCATTGCTGCTGTAGAGCGTAGCGTAGAGGAATACCCGAATCAGTCTATCCGTCATCGTGCACAGGAATTGGATATGTTTCCGTCCACTTTATGGAAAATTTTGCGGAAAGATCTTGGTTTGCTCGGTCGAACTCGTGCAAGAATTGAAGCCACAGGACAACCTAGCAAACGATTGACCACTTGGAGGACAACCTTCGCCGCGTTATTGGAAATAAATGTTGGAAAAAGTCATCGAAAATTGGACCTCCAGATTAGACTACGTCCGAGCCAGCCGTGGCGGTCATATGCTAGAAATCATATTTAAATTAAATTGCCAGAAGATTATCTTTCGAATAAAGTAAATTTCATGTCAATTTAAAAAAAAAAAAAAAAACATCTTTGTTATATTCCATTTCAAAGTTCTATACCTACCTCTAAAAAAAAACAGCCTTAATAAAAAATCATATCAGCTTAAATGCAACCCAAACAAATTAAACACCCAAAAGTCAGTAAACTGACGTTTACAAGACTGGCAACAAGGATAAGTACTTTTAGCCAGGAGCGCATTTTAAAAGTTTGACTTCACATGTGGAAAGACGACTTATGAGTTTTTTCCTGACCCATAACACAACAACCGTAAGAGATATTTGAATGAAAAGAATATGGCATCCGATATAAACATTAACATTATGACATTAGTCGACTTATCTGTTCTTCCTTTTTGGCACAGAAGTAACCTGATCAATTTGTAAATAAATTCGCGTACTTTTTTATGTCGTTTATGACTTGCAGCGAAATTTCTGCATATACCTACCTAATTTATGCGAAAAGTACAACAACCTACGTCAATGACTCACAAAAGTCAACAAAGTCACCTGCCACTTTATCACCAATTGATGGAAAACATCTCTTTATGAGTCCGCAAATTGAAAGTAGACACTTAAAATTGTAAAAGATCTATAAATCTGCATTAATGCAATGGCCTTCTTAGTGCTGTCAAAACATAGGCTCACCCACTGACTACGTTTTACACGTGCGTTTGCTACTAATCAACGATTTAATATGCAATTACTGCTTAAAACCTAAACTTTCATAACAACAATAAAACCGCGTAATTTTCAAGCTCTAAATATAAAAGAAAAAAACAAGTTGACATCTATCTATTTACTCTCGAGCTCTCCATGTGTTAGATGTCAGATTTTTTTTATGGACTTTGCCGGCCCGTTAGTCATATTAAAGCGGTCAACGAAACGCATTCCTCAACTCATCAAGTATACAAATTAGGTGACTCTTCGAGTAGGTAATTAACTTTTTGAACTCAAAGCTTAACTTTGACAGATGCTAATTTGTCTCAAATTTTATTGATGTATTGAACAAAAAATCAACCACGTGACGTGAACCTGAGACTGGTTTGTTATCCACATAACAGCGACGAGCTGCCTCTATATAAATCGTGCTGATAGAACACTCATCAATGAAACATTTTTTTTATTGTGATTAGATTGTGAATAGTAAGTATCGTAAATCCATGTTGACAGCGTTCTCTTCTTCCTTCCTAAACAACCGGATATCGAATGACAGATATACACTAAAAATAACACGAAAACAACATGCGAACGGAAACAAAATTGTTTCGTATCGTATTCGTATCCCTTATCGCACGGTTGTTTAACAATTATTATGTACTATGTTTACACGCAAACATTCCAGTTACCCCGTTCCTTTCACTGGCGGCAGACTGCGCCCTGGAGGTCAAGATCAATATGTTTGCGTTTATCTGTGTCAACCCAGTTCACAGCAAGAGTGTAAGCACACAGAAAATGACACATAATCCCACTTAGTGGATGTCCCACTGAAGTTTAACAAAAGTTCGCGTATTATTAAAAGTCCTATGGAATTGAGGGTGAGAGGGCACACCCCCGGTGTTCCATTGACCCTCACAGCTCACACATCTTAAGGTGAAAGCCCGCTAAAGTTATTTGTAAAGAAAACACACTCGCGCTCAAGGCAACTCGAAAAAAAAGACACAACTTGACAATCGAATATGGAAATGTGCACCCCAATGACACAAAAACGGTCGCGTTCATGAAAGGAACGTGGGGCGGGTGGAGTAGTGGCTGGCATCTGGCAAGTGTGTGAAAGAGAACAATCGGTTCTGTCTCACACGCATTTTTTCCGTACACAACACGCACGACGCACTCCAATCCAAATAGATAAGAAAAAAAACTCTAAAACTTATGCAAATGTCAAACTCCACTCCAGTTGGGGGGGAAAAACACACACCCAAACAACTCCTTTGAGTGGAGTGCTTTTTCAATCTTCAGCGCAACGCGGCGGCAACGGCAACTGAAGTTTTTATCTCTCGCCCTATCACTTCATTCGCACTCCACTCATTTATTTTATTTCAGCTTTCTTGGGAATTTAAATTTTTGTTCTTTCTCTCCCTTTGAAGAAATATACATATTTTTTTTGTTTAATACGGTTTTTTTTCCATTGGGGTTTTTTCTTTTTGTACACTTTCCAGGGGCAATGGAGATTTTCAAAAATTCCATCAACGGATGGTACATTTGACACTTTGAGCACGGAAATTCTTAAAAAAGATGAAAGAAAAACTACTTACCGCATAGAGAAAGGACCGAGAAACGGTAGGCGTTAGACGAAAACGCAGTAAATCCGACGACCGGAGAAACACACGGAAACTTGCAACACATACGCCCGGCGCCATCTTTTTCGCAACACTGAAACTGAAATGTTTGAACGACAACGAGCGAAGGAGAATTCCGAATTCCGATTCAGCCAGCAAACTGACTGAACAAACTGAGTTTATTTTATTTTTAGGGGAGTGCAGAGCGATAGATGGGGATTTTTTGGGGAGACCGAGACCGAGACCGACACACACACCAAAGCTCAAGGTAGATTTTTGTTATCCACGTTTTCTGTTCGGTTTTGCTTGGGATTTTCCTATTGTTGACAATTTGCCGGGGTGAGCTTTTCAGCCGATTTTGTGGAAACGTCAAAATTAAAACGCGATTGGAAAGCATAATGGAAGTTTATGGAATTGCGTGGGAAAGTTCAGGGAAGCACCAACTAAGGGGAGTGTTACATTGAGAATTACCAATAAACTTGTTCAGTTTTAACATTTTTTCCATACAAAATTTTGAAATTGTAAATGTACGTAAATTTAAATTTAAAAATTCGTCATTAGTATGGTGCATTGTAAATTTTGGTTTTGGGTGTTTCACTTTAGGTGCAAGGAGGGATACAATATTTTCCGTATAGGTACTTTGGGCCTTACTAAAAATCGTTTTTAACTTTCATTCTAAATATTTTGTAGGTCACAATGGGTAATTCTATACAGGAACATTTCTTTTGTAAAATCTAGCCAAAAGTATCGCTCTTTGTCATAAGCCGTTTTTTTTTTATTTCGTTAGATAAAAGTGTGCCCAATCAATTTTTAGGAATGCTTTTTAAATATTTGTATGTGTCAAATGAAAAAGTCATACGCAAACGAAACAAATAAAACGCCGAAACAGGTTCATTTATCGAAAGTTTTTTGTATATCCGGTTATTAATTAATACAATTCCGACTTCGGGATTAAGCAATCGGGACAAATAGTCGTCGCAATATGGACGTCGATCAAAACATACTTAAAATTCATCGACATATTCACTAATTTATTTTTGAATGTATCGCCTAGCCCTTCAAATCGTTTTCCCTTTGCTTAAGCCCGCATGACACTACATTTTTTCCTCATTTTTATAATGTTGAAAAGTCAGCGGTGAGTAAAAGAGACTAAAAGTGTATTACGAAAGGGGTAGCAATTGTTTGCAAAGCAACCGAAAATTTTCAATCCAATTGAATTGTCAAAAAAAAGCTACCAGCAGCTGGAAAATGCGATTTGAATACATTTTTAATGCATTTTTTTTGACGTGTCTACATTAATAAAGTTGGTGTGTACGCACTCACTCCTATCGGGAATTTTCGTTCTCATTTTTCGTACTGCTCTAGTTTCATTTTAAGGCAGAAAAAATGCAAAAAAATGTAGTGTCATACGGGCTTTAGTATTCACTGAAAGAAGGTTTTCGTTCGCGAGAAAGTTGATCGTAGAATCTTACGCGATCCACGAATGTCGGTGGAAGAATCGCCAGTCATTCGCCAAAACATATAACGGAGGAACAAAATATGAATATTACTTCAAAATTTATTTGACCATTCGCTCTTAATTCGTCTAGACGAACGTGTTCGTTTAGTTGTTTGATGGAAGATTGAAAGTTAGTTTCTTGCTTTCTGCGTTGCAAAACAGTACAAGAAATTTACGATCATAAAGCCTAAATTTTGTTGGACAGTTTTCTCCAAAAAATCGAGAATGTTTCGAGTTAGTGACCTCTAGAACCAAGCTTTAAGAGAACCGTCGCTCTACTGTCACGGAACTTGGACACAAGTGGTCATGCTTGTTTAAAGGCTACCAAAAATATCCCTTATTAAACTCGGTTCGGATTTTAGCACTTTTATTACCGAAACGTCAAAAAGCAGTGCTCAAAATGATTGCCAACAGGTTATTAGGCTTATCCACCAAGAAGTTGTATTATTAAATGTTAATCAATTGTGAACTACAAATACCTGTTCTATACTCACATATAGGCGTATGTCATGGCTGCGAAAGCATACAAAAAAGTTCAATTAAGCTCATCCTTGGCAAAGCTTTTAGACAACTATAAACTAGCAGACACAAAAACCATTCCAATTACACTTGTCCCCCGGTAAAAGAAAATAATTTAGAGAGAAGTTGGTTAGTGTATTGGAAGGAATGCAAACCTACCCAGTACATTTATTTATTCAGTTTTTTTTGTTTATTTATTTACATTTGTACTAAACGCCGAAAACAAACTGCTATTGTGTGGAGGCGTATACGTGATATATTTTTCTTACGACCAGATAATTAAGATATATACTCGCTAAATTGTTTAATTGGATTTATTTTAGCACTTTATGCATGCTATAAAGTTTAAAATTATTTTGTGGGTGCTAGAAATGCGGCAGATGTTTGTTTTATACGATGTGGTAAAAGCGATATTATGTTGACGCGTCGTCGTTATGAATGTCTATTTTGAAGGAAAATTTAATTTATGATGCAAACATTTGAAGAGATTATTTGAAGGCAAATATAATGGCTGCACAAATTGATGTTTTCTTAATAAAGCAGGGTGACTTCAATGATCTCGAAGGCGAGAATGCATATATGAGACAACCTGGAGGATTGCGGGCTCGAACCAATTGGAACTGATCCGTGAAATAAAAAGAAAAAATGACACTGCCTCTGCTGGAGATATTTGCGTGTTTTAGATCGGCCGGAGGTCGTTGTGTGAACTTTCCTGGGGACTCGTTTTTTCAAAACTGGTGCTCCGAGGTGTGTAGAACTGTCAAGTTGTCTGTTAAAGCTGAAAACTAGAGATAGTGGCTGCACTTCTTTACGATGAGTATAAGATCTTATGCAGATGGAACGAGCATTCCTTTAAGTTTTTCACTCAATAGTGGGGCGCAAAGGATGACAAACAACAAAACTAAGTCTGACGTGATGGTCGTCTCCGAAAACATCTCTACAATGCATGCACAGGGGTGTCAGCACGTAACTTGATACAATCGAGCTCTGGCAGCACCTAATTTGTTTCAATCGATTATCCTCGATCTATTATCCACAATTGAGACAAATTAGGTGCTGACAGAGCTCGATTGTATCGACTAAACTCGATTGTATCAAGTTACGTGCTGACACCCCAGTTTTTGTGAAGTTCCATTGAAGCAGATGAATAAGTTTAACAGCTGAAAGAAGGAGTATTCTGAGGCTGGGTCAATTTTTGAGACATCTAAAACATTCCGTTATCAGGAGGACCGAACATGGCATCAAAACTAAGTCGTTGGACTTTTTTTCGGTATTTGCTTCAACTCTAACCTGTTTCTGGGATTTGGGTAGGTTGGTAGGTAGAAGTGGCGGTTCAGCTTTAAACCAAAGCAGCACTTTGATGTGCCTTTTCGTTACGACGACCTAGTTTGTGATGATTGTTGCGGGAGTGATACATTCGGTATCTATATCTAATCTGTGGAGTTGAGGAAACGGTTTATAAACGGAAAAAATTCCGATACGAAAGTCAAATCTGATCGGAACCCAAATTGCGTTGGAAGTAACCGTTTCGGAACAAAATAAATGAAGCATATAAACGCGTTCATTTCATATTAAGATATTCCGCAGCAATTAGTTGTCGGAGAGCTTCGGAAAAAATGTGTACCTGTCAAAAGTAAGTGGTTCCACGCTGTTCTACGAAATGCGACAAGGTGCGCTATACGTCATCGGAGAATTTATCCGAAAGTTGTATCGCAACGGATATCTCGAATGGAATTTCTCCGATTTCGTATAAATCGCAGAAAATTCCGTTCCGGACGGATACCCCGATGGGGGCGTATGTCTATATCCGAAATGTCGCTTAGGTCGTTGTGTACCAACTGAAAACATAATATCGCAGAAACAAGCTGCCGAAAAAAGAGCACTCGTTGTATTGCTGGGTTGACTAGCCGAGATCGTACAAGGAAGATCACGTACGTGAGGTACTCAACGCCGAGCAACTTTTTGTGGCTGTTTCGTCATGGTAAACTTAAACCAAGAATCTGGGGTCGAATAGCCACTTCCGTGAACGAGCTATACGTTCATAGAATTAAGTTGATTTTACATGTGAAGCAAAAACAATTTCCGTTACGTAATGCTCGTTCACAGACCACGCGATTCGACCCCTGACATCTCTCCCTACCCGTATGCGGTATGCCTCTGACAAAGAAGAGTCATAGGCGGAAGATTTGGTGGACAACATTGAGCATTCCATTCCCTCGAATGATGACGATATTTCGGATGACCGATGTGCAAATAAATAAAACACCACATTCGACTTCCTTTTTTAATTGAGTCTCTTTATTGTCTGTAAGGGGATTTATTTGTTTTTTTTTTTTTTCTCAAATTTTTCTTTTTGCCTCTTTTCTTCTATCCATCTCCTCTTTTATTTTTGTTTAAAACATTGTTTTCTTATTTCTAATCGCATTTTGCATTTACTTTAGTTAGCTTTACATTTATTTTTTGTTTTTTTATTTCTATTTAATTTTTTCTAAGCATTAACATTTTTTTTTTTTTGCAATAAAATTACATTTTCTATAGACACATCTATGCGCATCTATTTGCAAGAACAATTCGATAAATAAAAGACAGCGAATCAAATAAAATGATTAACCAAAAAAAATAATCGACTTAAGAGGTGCGGAGATCAACAGTGGTAGAGGTTAAATTTTACATCCGGAGTTTTAAGGAATAAAGTGCTGAAGATGGTTCTTTAGTATAGGTGTATATAAAATTTAGAGGTGGGCTTTGGGTTTCGATTCAAATTCATGGAAAAGGTCTACAAGAACTAAGCCCACCCCTGCACGAGGACACACAGAGATATTGACAGAAAAGTTTACCTACCAGAGATAATTCGATAACAAAAAAGAAAACAATTGCAAACAAAAAGACTGCTCAACAAATCCATACTTACACTGACATGACAAGACGAACGTTAAGGTTACAAATTAAAATAAAAATAAAAATATAGAATATAGTACATCTATTGCTTATCGCATACGTTTGTGTTTCAATAAAAAATAAAAATGTTAACTAAACATTAAGGTAGCTTTAGTTTTCTGCTTTCTCTTTTAGACATGTACATTAGAATTATAGTTTAAACGTAAAAATAAAAACTATACATATACATAGCTGATGTGCGGTATAATGTATACCACACTGTTCACCTTCTCTTTACATTTTCGTTTGTTTTGTCTGTAGTCGTCTCCGACTTTCTGTTTTGCTTTGTATTTCCCTTAGAATGACAGCTCTAATTAAAAAATAAAATAGACTGCGCTCTCTATATAAATTAGTTTAATTAGAAGGTCAGGCAGGATTCGTTTTACTTGATCCATATAAGGTTTGCTGCTGCTTTACACTTCTCCTCTGAAAGAACGTTTCTCGCTCGCGAGTCCTATTGTAGCAAAGAAATTTGAACGCACGTTTTCCTCTTATTCTAATTAATTAAATGAGGAAACGTCCATTTGTATAGCTGCGTGTGGGGCGGGCGGCTAAAGTGCCCTATGTACTACTGGAATAATACGAAATGATGTTCCCTTAACTACTGACAGCTTACTAGTTACAGAATCAATATATAAGAATATTTTATGTGTAAAGTTAACCCTAGTTTTTTGTTGTAATTTAAATATTATTGACTTTATGTTTATTTTATTTTAGCTGGTGTTTGGTTGTCGCCCGTTACGTATGGCCTCAGGAAAGGGAGGAATTCTCCTCGTCCGAGTGATGTATGTGTATGATCTTTTTCTGGAGTTTCCTCAGTTTGCGATGCTGGCGCCGTCGTCGTTTGTTTCGATCATGATGGTGGTGGCTGGAACGCCGCTTTGCGTGCTATCACGATACCGTCGACAGGTCGTCCTTAAGCCATTGTGGAATCGGCCGCGAGCCGAGTTTTTTAAGTAGCTTCACTAAGGCGGTGTTGTGACTGAGGTAATATCTGCAAGAGGAATGATTATTGAGGTTATTTTCGATAGTTATGATTATAGATTATAGAGCAAAGTGACATGCGTTCAAAAAATGCACAATCGGTTTCAAGTTCTCGTCCTACATTTGCGTTACAGTCTTTCTTCAACACCCTGAACCCTGCTCCATTGATAAACATTGATAGACCCATCAGCCATAACCTAAATATCCAAGTAGCTCTTCCAACGCACAGAAAAAACATTACAGCCTACAGACTTAGTTCATTAATGAGAGATAAATACTTTTTTCATCTCTGCTGTCGCCATGGAGCCCCCAAAGGGTCTTTCCAACCCAAACTTTTCCCCGGGAATCACGAAGCAAAGCAAAACTTACGAAATTCATGGAGCTGCACCACTATATAGTAATTAATCCGACCAAACACCGTTGACTCCATTAGCTAATCCACGTTAATATTGCATCCATGAAATGTTAGCCCAGAGTACATAAGGCTACGGACCGAGAAAGCAGCCCTAAATCCCAGAATCTCCAGCGGTCCTTGTTAAGTAATTAAAAACACTGAAATTCATATCCGTATTCCGCTGAGTATAATTTACAAAAACGTCTACGCGAATAATAAATCGTAGGAGTCCATTACAACAAAAGAAAGAGGAAAATTGCCCACGACATGCAGCTGTATGCAATTTTTTCCCTCCTTCAACAGCATTGGTACTTAGCTTCGCATTCTCCTCCAAGAGGCGAGAAGTTTTAGAAGCATTACGCTCATTTGTTAAGCCCCAGTGCGCTACTTCTACACCATTCCGCTACATTCGCGAATATTATTTCCAGCAAACGAGCTCGAGAATTAATTTATAGTTTTCACAGAGTAGCCGCCGCTTCCACTATAACACTCGAAACTAATGCCTCCGCCGCCGCTGCCGCCGAAAATTATTTGCAAATTTTCAAACCCATACACACGCCCATTTACCATAAATAACCAGACCATTTGCCATCCGCCCATTTCTTTGGGGTTTGCGGTTAAAGTTTTACCCGAGCGGACTTGACCTGCTTCCCTGCGACAAGGATTCCGTATTCGTCCTCTTCTGTCAGTGAGAATAGCTGTGTTGTACGTTCGGTATGTGAGCCTGAAAACTCAGCACACCATTTTCACGTATTGAAATATTTTCATTTGTAGCACAGGCAGGACAATGAACAGGATGAGGATCGTGCCGTGTTTAACTAAGGCAGCGCTACCCAAAAGCCAAACCCCAGTGCTCTTGAAACCAAATGCAACCGCATAAATCTGCATTCAGCAGGAAAAATGAATACAACAGCATTATGCTCATCATGACCAAAGTCAGGATGAAAAAAAAAAAAACGCAGGGTAAGCTTCTTTTTTTTTATTCAACTTTATGCACATCCTCCTCTGCGGGTTGATTCTCGGTCTGTGGTGTGTTTGTTGCAATCGACAACGATGCGCCATCGGTTGAAGGAAGCTATTCCCAGTCTGCACAGTAAAGCCAAACAAATTGGGTAAACAGGACTTTTCTGGGGGGGGGGGTACCGATTGGTGGTAGGATTTCCTTGAGACTGGCAGCAAATGCATTCATTTAAAATGAAATATTTACCTACAATGGATGATAATTAGAGCACAAAAGGAATATTGCAAAAACTGGGTCTGCAGGACGTATACTATTTCAATGTGGCCTTATACCTTTGGGTCTTTTACGTTTGCAATTGTTTCCTCTACACAATGGGATGCGCAACTATGGAAATTATTAACTTTGCTCAAGGAAAATGGGAGATTCCATTTTTAGACAAAAAAAAGAAGAAGACGGGAAATAGGGATATCCTCTGTTTGCATGGTTGAACACAGAACCTTTTAGGCAAATCAGTTTGTATATCAGGATTGGGGCGGGAGTTGAAGCACTGCATATGGGAGGAGCGTGGGTGCTTTGCAGTGTGAGTCTCGCATAAATTCCACCAACATTCAGGTGGAGTTTAAAGTAGGTTTTAACTACGGGCGATGGCTCAGTTTTTCCATCATAACAACGGGACAAAAAGTCCGTCTACTTGTAACATTTAGTGATGCATTTAGCATTGCGCCTCCTTTTAGTCTGCACTGGTTTTAGCATAGCCTTGATCAACAGTTAAATAAGGCTTTCGTTGTCGAAAGCGCCCTCTCTGTCGACGATGATTCCTATAGAGCATTCTTGCTTGTAGAGCCAAAAGCCGATTCTATCGAACAGGTTTGGAAGCGCAGTCTCGAAGGATTTACCATTTTACATCTCACAGACAGACATTCTTCCCGTGTTTTCAGTATGAACGAACCAGTTCTCAAACTGAGTTCAGGAAGCCGATGAAAGTATGCAGCCTGAAATCCTAAGTAATGCGCTTGTGCTGCTTGAAATCCGTATGTAGGTTGCGTTCTTGAACACTGCTTTTCATGACGTAGACCACATTCAAAAGATCTCAGATTGGAAGACAGATTTTCACTAACGCTGTTCGGGTCACAATCAGGCGCTCTTACTACACTTAGATAGGCCGAATTTTAGGGCCAACTTTAGGGCCAGACCTTTCGCATTCGTTCTGTTCGGCACGTCGCCGTGCCCAAATGAGAGATTGATGAAATAGACACTTCGATAGTCCCGTGCAAGAACATACTAAGTGCAGCTCTGTTTTCAAGGTTTTTGGTTATTTGCACGAAAAAAAAAATAATTTGAAAAAATAAAAGCACGATATGAGGACTCTGAGACATAAAAAAAAACATACTAAGTGCACTTAGGTTGTTTTTGCACGGGCCATCGACTTGGTTCTGTGAAAAATGTCTCCGCCAGTGACAGTTCATCTTTTTATTTACTTTGCTCTCTTTTATTTGCATAGTTTTGGGCGAGCGTTTATTATAAATGATGTGCGCTGTTCGCAGTGACAATTTTTGTCTGTTGCGGTTTTTTCCAATCATTGGCAGTTATCTATTACTGGTTTAGACGGAAGATAAGGTGTAGAAAGATAGAACAGGTGCTACTGGTGGCGCCAAAACAACTACAGGGTGTCCGCCGGGAAGGTATACTACTTTGTTTTGCCGCCATTTTGGTAAACATTAGTCTTGACAGTTCATATTTGGCAGTCGTGAAGTAGACACGTGGCAAATTTATTATGGAAAATTATTCGATAAACCAACGTGTTTTAATCGTTAAAACCTTTTATCAAAATCAATCATCGATTACTGCGACGATGACAAAAACATCATAATGAGTGACGAGGCACATTTTCATTTGAATGGATACGTGAATAAACAGAATAGTCGGTTCTGGGCAATGGAAAACCCTCAAATTATTCATCAGTCACCTTTGCATCCATTAAAAGTTACAGTCTGGTGTGCAATTTGGTCAGGAGGAATCATTGGACCTCACTTCTTTGAAAATGAAAACGGCGTAACGGTAACTGTGAATGGGGAGCGATATCGTGATATGATTGAAAACTTTTCAACGCTACAACTTCATGCTTTGGGCTTGATTAACATGTGGTATCAACAAGTCGGGGCCACATCGCATACAGCCAGGATTATAATGGAATTACTGCGAGACCTCTTTCCACAACTAGTTATTTCAAGAAATGGTGACGTTGATTGGCCTCCACGGTCGCCTGATTTGACTGCTCCGGACTTCTTTTTGTGGGGATATCTGAAAAGCAAGGTTTATGCAAACAAACCAGAAACGCTTGAGCAACTCAAACAAAATATTCGTGATGAAATTAATGAAATACCGCGTGAAATGTGTGAGAATGTAATGAAAAATGTGCTCAAAAGGGCTCGCATTCGTGAGACTAACAGAGGCGGACATTTACCTGATATTGTATTCCATAATTGCAGACATTAAATAAAACATTTATCAATATAAGATCCATTCTCTTTCATTTAATCAAAAATTATAAACAAACTAAAGTAGTATACCTTCCCGGCGGACACCCTGTATAAGGGAGAATCGTAGCTGACTTTATCGATTGCTTACAATTCAAAGGAGATAACCGTCTGCTAAACAATTCATTTTGTTAATAGAATTAATTTTTTTAAACTGGTTTCAATTTAAACGTGGTTTCAATTTAAACAAACTAAAGTAGTATACCTTCCCGGCGGACACCCTGTATAAGGGAGAATCGTAGCTGACTTTATCGATTGCTTACAATTCAAAGGAGATAACAGTCTGCTAAACAATTCATTTTGTTAATAGAATTCACTTTTTTAAACTGGTTTCAATTTAAACGTGACCCACTGCAAATTATTATTGTACCCACAGGCACTAGAGAATATCAAATATCCGATTATAAATGCTCGGCAAGACATTAATGTCAGCCTGAGGAGAAATCGATGCAGCACCCACCCCACACCCCACGTATCCGTAGGGCCCACCCAACCAAGTAGCTACGTGAGCGCATCAAGGAAATCATTGATCCTGTATAATGTTAATCAAACAATAATCACGCATCTCGCATCATTGGCATCAACCAATTTAGATAACATCTACCCCCCATAAAAGCAGAACGGCTTTCACTTAATATACATCACGAAACGAGGATGAAAGTGGCGACGATTAGCCTCCATTAAGCCATCATTCATGCCACGATAAATGTGCGACTTCCCCCAAATAATGGTGCAGAACAGATTTAGATTCATGTCTCGCTTGGAAAAGAAATTTAAAAATTCCTCGCAATGGAATATGATTTACACTTTTGATGACTGCGCGAAGTAGTCCGGACATTTTAGGCCGACAAGTACCCTCCTTCGCGCAAATCGATTTAAAAGAATTGCTGACGTAAAACTTGCTCTGCCGGCGGCCTAAAAATATCCCACACCCGCAACAAAACCAAGGTTGCATTGGAGCGCGCACAACTTTATAATTGCATTTCGGTGGAAATCTCCGCAGAGAGCAGCACACAATATAACCTCCGACCAAAGCCAAGATCCTTTCTTCGTAAATAATGAGTTCACGAAAACGGATTTATGGTTTCTGGAAATCCACCTTCCAGTCCTACACTCAACTTTATACTCCCAGGACAAAGGAGGGATTTTCACACTTATTGGTTAAGAAAAGGCAAACCGAGCGTGTAAACATTTATAACTCGGTGATTTATGGCCAACGAATGATTGTGATTTACACTCGGCGGGATATCGAGACATTTGATGGCTATGCGAACGAAATATATATATTTTTTTGACAGTCGAGTTGAGAGACACAAGCTGTGCTGGAATAGTAATTCGTTTGATATCGATCCCGGCCACCTTTGACGACAAAAATATGTGGGGGTAGGCTAGATCCGTTGTCACAACAGAGGAAAGTACCAGTTCTTGTTAGTGGGTGAGTAGCGCTCAGCTCCTTACAACCTTTGTGTATCTGTGCAATTTGTAATCGGAAGTGAAGTTTCGTCCCAAAATCCTCCTATTCATGCCAATCAATATCACTAATGCACTTGATAGCGAGCCCCCAAGGCGATATCCATCCATCTATCAATTCACAATCCACAATACACACACATACGAACCTTTGCAGAAGTTTCGCACTGCGCTCATCCATCGACGGGTACTGGCGTCCCTTTGATTTCCCCAGACATTTATTCCTCTTCTCACCGATTGCCTGACAGAAGAATCCCTTCTTTGGATCATAGCGCAAGTGGTTCGAATAATCGAATGACGGTGTAATTTTGAGGAATCGTTGGAGTTCATTCATCACATCGATCGGATTCAATCGCAATTGTTCACCGTCGATTATGTGCAGCTGCTGTGGCTGGTAGTAGGCCAGCCATCGCTCCAAGTGCTGTGCATATTTGCCCGGGTTGAGGCATCGATTGCGGAGATCTTTTAGGGCCTTGGGCGCTGAATCACTTGCCGTTATTACCTGTGCGGATAAAGAGAAGAAATGTATTGAAAAATCGAACTTGTTTTGATATGGCGGTTAGTTGCGAGTCGAAAGTTGAAGAAAGGCGAAATCGATAAAATGCTAAATCATTTGTCAAAAGGCTTGGAAGTGCTTGTTTGGGGGCTCTTTTGAAATGGAGAATGGAGATGTTGGGCGCAAGGTGGAGTCACGTCAAGATGAGTTGAGCTTTTAAAACCTCGATGGAGGCCTGGGACGGGGGAAAAGACAGATGAAACGTGCTTCGCTAACTGGCAACTTTCGACTCTCGACTCGACCAAGACCCCAACTCACCTGGTAGAAGCTGTAGTTGTTTGCAATTAAGTCGCCGTGCGACCTCGTGTGCTGATACCAAGAGTACGCCCTCTTCGCTGGCGATATCAGTATGGTGACTATTCGGGCGTGCGGCAACAATCCGTGCGCCCGCTTTGGCACAACATCCCCGTCAAAGTAGGTCGCCGACTTCTCGAACATATACTTCGTCGTGGTGTTCGCTTCGATGGGAAAGAACTCCATGTACCAGTCCAGACCGCGATAGTAGTTGTTGCCGTTGAAAAACTGAATCTCCTCGAAGGTGTCCGGACTCGGCACATTGCTGGCTATCGCTGTGTGCATGCTGAGGAATGTGTATAGAGCGGTGGTACCGGTCTTCTGCGGACCGATGACTAGAAACTTTGGCAGGGAATCACAACTTTTGTTCTTCGACCAGATCTTGATGTGACGCGGGTCGTCGCAGGGATTGCCCCACACTGGGTCGGCCTCTTCCGGGTGCAGGTGGAAGTACATGTCGGCCAGCTGCACTGGCGGAGCAGAGCTGAGCTTCAAATTCGTCCAGCAACGGAGGAATTTTATCACCGACTCGAAGGTGTACAACGCCAGACGGTCCGATCCGTAGTTCGACATGTGCGTCATAAAGATGTTGATGGGATTATAGACGATTGTTTGGAAGAGTTCTCCCCCCTGGATGGACTCGTCCAGCTTATCCCTTCCCCCAGGGTACCGATCAATGTACATCGTGTGCGTGAACAGGCCGCAAGTCTGCCTCGGCAGAACCTTAATGTTGCGATGAATGAATCCACGACGTAGCCTCGCCGGTCGTAAATGTGGATACTCCTCGGTAGATGTTACCTTTACGTTCCACACCTTCTTCCATGCCTCGTACAGCACCTCGTGTGCCGGATACACACCCGAGTGATGCGGTGATATGGAGTAGCCCGAGTCTGTCGGAATCTGATGCTCCTTGGCGAAGGCGTAGTTCAGCAACATCTCATTGACCAACATCGTCAGGTTATCGTACAAATGCGGTTGTTGATGCTTCCACATGTGCGAGAACCAATTGAACTCCTGCACATTCCGCAGCAGAAAATCATCGCCCATATTCTCCTCCCTTGTGCCGTGGTGGTAGTACTTGCCCGAGAACCCCAAATTGAACTTAAATCCCGGAACTAAAGCGGCAATGTGCTTCTGTGTGGCTATCAGAGCACGTACATCGTCCGGCCGCAGCCTTGTTCCCCGCTCACCCACAAATATGTCATCTATATCGACAAGGATCATCCTATTCAGACTTAAACTAAGCTGCCCGTGGCTCAGGTACGAAAGAGCATCGAGGAATAGCAACCGATGCAACCAGAATCTCAGACTGCTGCCGAACAGCACCCGCTGGATGCCATCCAAATGGCCGTGGTCCTGCAGCACAGTACTCAGTGGCAACTGCACCTGTCCGCCGTCCGAGGGATAGTCTTGTGTGTTGCGTTGAGCCCACTCAATCGGCTCGTAGGTGGAATGATTATGTTGGAATACGGCCCAATCGTCGCCGGGCAGGGTGCCCCATGCTGTGTCGCCGGCACGTGTCAGTCGCAACACCGGCGATGCCGGATTTAGGCTCGCGTCTCGCAGCCTCAGATTCGTGTGTATGTACAGGGGGAAGCCGCGCAGTTGTGCCGCCACCAGAGACTCCTCGCTGGGACTGACAAAGCCAACAATTCCCACAGAATATTCGCGACAGTATTTATCCAGAAGTTCACGATTCCACTTGTCCATGTGCAGATATTTGTCCAGATTCTCAAACACAATCACACCGTAGCGTCCTTTGTCGAGGTTGGTTAACACCGGCAGGCTCTTCCCAGCGACTTCTGTTTTGTACCTGCAACGACAGAGAGAGACATTTTTTCGGTTAGTGAGATATACTGCATCGGCAAAGGTAAAGGTGTGCCCCATGGAGGGGCAGGAAATGCAAATGAAAGTTCCACCTCGTAAATAATCGAAAAGGGCTGTACTCTTGCGGGTATTGAAATACCGGCCTTTTGAAGCTGAGTGGGCGATGGCGGTCGCTCGGTGGTGGTAAACATTTGGATTTTAAACAGCAATAACTATTCAATGTGTTTGCAGCATGTGCCGCGAATAATTTAGGCCGATCCTTTGTGAGACACATGGAAGGGTAGCATCCGCACAAAAGGCTGGGTGCCGAATTAAAGTTCCTGAGGTCGGGCCGCATTTGTATTTGGTTTGAATAGGTCTGCAAGTGATTTTGGTTTTCGACTACACTTGTACAAGTTGGAAACTACTTTTGAAATGGAGTTGACGGCTGTGTAATGTGCCGGATCAAGTTGATACAGCCTTTCGCAAACCACTATCGAACATTCTAGCACACTAGCTCGAGTTTGGGAAATTGAAATTAATTGTTCCGTTTGGGTGGTCCGATTTGGCGGCTGCAACTGAAGGATAATATGTGCGGTTGTTGCGAAAGCAGCAAATTGAAATGTATTAGAGGGCAGGCGGTAGGGGATCAGGGATGAAAAATGAACTGTGTGGACTGTAAGCAAATCATAGTTCCGATTGTATTTTTTCTGGCTCAATTGTATTTTTTACTTTCGTATACAAATATGAAAATGATATATGTAGTTTTCGTACAAAATTTCGAATGATTTCGAGATGTTTACCAGTTCTATGTATCATCACGCAATTCGGTCTGAGCCATTTTTTTATTTTGCACTGCAATTTTAAAATCGGATTTCTTAAATTGTATTTTTTAAGAAATCAAAGTGTTAGTTCACTAAAAGCCCTAAATTTGCCTTTCAACTTGTTTATCTGCATTATAATGAACTTTCACTATCTCCAAATCAATTCCAATAACAAACTTTAAAAACATTTGCTTAAGGATTAACAATTTCACTCAACAATCTTGTAAGATGCAAAAGTTACAAAAATTGTATATCGTTATCATTCTATATACACAGAACCTGTAAACATTCTAACCGAAACTTCCGAATACTGAATAAAAGCACTAATTATGGATACACAAATAAAAAAGGCCTTAGAAATAAAAAAAAAAAAAAAATTCGACTCTAAAGTCCTCTTTTGTTAGGTAGTGAACTCGAAATCCCACCTAGCATTTCATAGAAATGAAAGGAATTTAACAAAAGTCAACTTCTGCTAGCTTTTGTGACTAAATTTTGTTGTTCCACCAGCGGCGAGCTTCAATATTCAAGTTGTCGTTGATGTGAACCAAATGAACACAAATTGTTATGAGAAATTTAAAAAAGTAAAAAGTTTGAAATTTGTGTAACCGGACCAATATTTGACTGCCCTAATAAATGAACGCACTTTCTACATTCAAAAAAATTCATATCCATGCAAGCAAGCCCTAAGTTTCCGAAGTAAAACTTACTTTACTTTACTAATTTATTTAACAATTAGCAACTTGGAACTCGCCCCAATGTGAATTTCAACTATAATTGGATTTGACAGATGCCACTTTGGATTTCGAGTTGGTATTTCAGTTTTGCTGTTTTCCATATTTAAAATGTTTTGTTGTTAAAGCCTAGTATGCTGTTCCCGGAAAACTAAAATTAAGCGCCTCTCCAATATTTCTCTCCACCACTTCGCTCAATTTTGACAGTGTAAGTTCCGTCAAAAAAAGAAGCTGATTGACTCTGTATAGTCACTTGGTACATGTTTTCCCTTAAAATATACAAAAAAAAACATGAATAGAAGACTGTTAGAAGAGGACGTTGTAGTCATAGCCATAGCAACAAACCAAATAAACAAAATTAAATTAACAAGAACGAATTTCTTTTGTTTGAAATTTTGTTGCGAATACCGATATTTTCTCCGATCTGTCAAAAATTAGCTGTGGAAAATGTGTTTTGCATTAATACGTTTCATTAAATTCTGTAGAGATTTTTCGTACAGAGACCAACAAATTTAGCTTGAACTGCGTACTGCTGGCTTAACTGCTTTGCTTAATTTTATCTTTCGAAACATTTTTGTATGGGGGCTTGATTTAAGCGCGAGGCTTAATGAGTATAAATATACATTTTTTCAAAATAAAAAAATACTATTTGAGTGTAACTTTTTCGAGGCTATCGTATTGCGTATTTTTCAAAGTCCATTGTAACTTAAAAGTTACGATTGTAACACGTTTTTCAACCCTGTAGGCGATGTGCGAAGCTGTTCATATATCTATGAGGGTGTTCGGTTTCAAAGGCATGCGATTTTTGTTAGCAGAAGTGGTTTTGTGGCGCAAAAATAACCTTCCGATGTTTTTTGGATGTAATTTAAAAAAAAAATTAAAAACTTTGATTCTTCTTGTGGATTATTTTTATTTGGTCTTTTAATTTTTTTTACATCAAGTCGAGAATATGATGTCATGTAAATGGCCGCCGCCACAGTTGATTGTCATTTGAGCCCTTTTTATGGCATTTTCCATCACTTTGGCCAAAACTTCCGGCGATAGGTCCTCACATTCTTGACGGATATTGTCTTTAAGAGCTGCAAGAGTCTGAGGCTTGTTGACATAAACCCGCGACTTCAAAAAGCCCCACAAAAAGAAGTCTGGAGCGGTCAAATCAGGCGATCTTGCTGGCCAGTGCAAATCGCCAAAACGGGAGATTAGGCGCCCGGGAAATGCATCCTTCAGCATATCGGTTGTGGCACGTGCAGTGTGTGCCGTTGCACCGTCCTGTTGGAACCACATGTTTTCCAATCCCAATTCATCAAGTTGCGGCAAAAAGAACTCGTTGATCATTGCTCTGTAGCGCTCACCATTCACAGTAACCGTTTGGCCCGCGACGTCTTCGAAGAAAAAAGGTCCGATGACTCCTCCAGCAGAACGGCTACTCCGGGGTCTGCCACGCCTGGCAGCATCTCGTGTTGTGCCAGTCTCTTCGAGGCGAGCGGCTAAACGTCGCAGTGTTTCACCAGTAGGCGTTGGACGGCTAGGAAATCTGCGACGAAATTCACGTTGTGCCAAAGTCACCGACCGATTATTGCTCAAATAAATAGTCACCAATATTCCGCGTTCTGGAGCAGTGTAGCGTAACATTGTTTATTAACGTGTATTTCGCATGTGTTTACTACACAAATGTCAAAACAGAACTGACATTAGGGGCCAATCGCAAAATTTATAGCATTTTCTGATAGGAGGATTACTTTTGCGCCACCTTGTATATATAAATAGTTCTTTAGGGGAAGATGCAGAATTTTTTGAACCTTAACGTGAGTTTAGGAAGCTGAGAATGTTCGACTTTCTTTCTGTATTTTAGGATCTCTCTAGTGGCGATAATTTGCGGCTCATTACGACACAAAGTATCTCTGAAAAAGTAAGTGCCTCCTTCCAGCTCTTAGAGCCAAGTATTCACAGAGTGAATGTACATGTACAGCGGTTGCGTCGTTTTGCTATCGGAGACGACTTTCGAATGAAATTTCCTGCAATTTATATAGAAGTTAAAGTGACCCGAAAGGAAGACCTTCTACAATAATCTCTTTTCAGGTTTCAGGATTCTCTTGACTTATTTAGGGAAACTATAAAACTGAAAGCAACAATTTAAGCCCTTCCGGGGTTGGGGGCTGTGCTACGTATTTTGTCATTAGTTCTGTCAAATCTCTACATAATAATAAAACTGTAGCCGTTTTTATGTGTTAACGGTTGGCGTGAAAACTACTACACAGATTTCGATGAAACTTTTTTGTTAATGTCCCTTAAGATCCCGAGAAGGACATAGGCTATTCCTTTCATTGCCATGCCTTTTTTGGGAGCGTTTTTGACAAAAATTTGTTTTTTTTTCTGACTTTACTGCCTTTTAATCGCCATTACTCAAACAATTCAATAATCAATGCAAACAAAACAAAATACTTAATAGTGCCAACACTTCCATAATTATTTAAAGCCATCAATCTGCTTTCTGTGTCATCTAGAAGCTGAGCTACAACCCAAAATCTAACATGAAAAAACTAAATTTATTTTCTCAAATCGAAAATTATCAGCAACCGTTGTTCTTGATCGTTGTTCTGCTTTGGGGTGGTTGGCTGGCGCACATCGCACAAGCATATACATTTCAACAAAAGTTTTCTCCGATTAAGTGAAACGAAAGAGAGGAATGCGAGGTGAATGTGGATGTAATCAACAGTGACAATGCTTTTCTGAGGAAATGCGCAGATGGCTGATGACGTGCGATGATGGTGTTAATATCCACTATATAATTTCTGTAGTTACTGTAGTAGTATATTTACCTCTTCCGGTTCACACACTCAACCAATCTTAACAAATGAAGTGTAAAAAAAAAAAAATTTCAGGGTGCTTATTTTTGCATTTTTACTCTTTTTAAATATTAACAATTGAAAATGTTGAATTTTACTACATTAAATTTCAACTACGCAGTTGTGTACAACTATGATTCAGGGAAATACTGGTCTTTCATTCATCATGCCCGTAGCGCCGAACCCCGTACAAACGACGCCACGAAAGAGAGTCGACGGCCGAAGAGAGTTACAGTCATAGCAAATCTAAGAGAGAATTTTCAAAATTTGCGGGGAATCGGGTAGCGGTAGGAGCGCTGTTATGTTATTTCAAAACATAAGTTTTGTTGTCAGTTGTCATTTTTTGCACAGAAAATTCAAGGCAGCCTTGATATTATTCTAATGTTATAAATTAAGTACCAATTTTTAAGAATTTTGTAATAGGAGTAGATGGGACCTCTGAGAATGACATAGTCTACTTTTTGTCGCGAAAACAAAACGTGAAGGGGATGAAGTAGGGGATCCAAGTTTAAATGAAGAACCAATTATTTCTCAAGTTAGGGATAGTAAAATTCATCATAGGTACCTATATTTGGTAAGAAATAAATATATTTGCTGCGTATTTTACCAATGAATTTAAATGTGTAGGGCCAATTGATTGGCTGGAAAGATAGGATATTTTAATAAATATTTTAATTGAGTTACTCGAAGTGTTAATTCTACGCAGGCGGAGTCGCGGGTACCAGCTAGTAAGTTTAATAAGTTTTAGAAACATCAGCCTAAAGAAATACTCTGAAAATGTTTTTTCGCCCTCAGTAATTGCCCCCCTTAAAAGGGGTGCTGTGCAAAAATCTCTTGAAATACGTGTTCAAATATTTTTCATTCTCTACGATCATGCAAAATTATAAATCACTGTGGTAAGGAAGATATAGCAATTGAAAAAGTACACTTTTAGAATTTGACCCCTTAAAAAGGGGGCGTAGAGGGATCATTTAGCAAAACGTTGAATCACTCGTTCAACATAATTTGTACTTCTCTATAAATTTGAAAATTTTCAAGTTTATAGGACTAAAAATGTTCAAGTTATGAAAAGGTTCCCCTTAAAAATGGCGTTGGGGACCATATTTAAAGCCCCCTCTTAGTGAGCGTCTTTACAGCTCAAAGTTTCATGACTTCATGCGTTGTTTCCCTGTCACGGAACTGTTATTATTTGTTAACAGGTAATTATAAAAATACAAGGTAATAGAATTAAAGAGTCTCCGCAGACTACTGGCTCGTGACGGAACTATCCTAAAAATATAGACATTCGGACTAGCGTCCTGCGTGAGTACAGTGAAAGCTTCTACAATAAGAAGCCTCTTCCAGATTTCGACATAATCGGACCGTAATTTTTTTTCATCAAACTTTGTTTACTGTGTTAAAATTCACCAAAGTCGATCAACCAACATTTTTTATTAAGTTTTGGTAGTATTTTGACTGCCCTAATCGTTTTTGCCGTACACTCTGTGGCGAAGTGACATAGGGGGCGGTTTTTGGGCCCATGATGAATAGCATTCGATTAACTTCTGTGTGCTTAGTGTGCACAAAAAAGTCGAAAGTCTACCTTAAGTCGACTAGAATGGGTTGGACGAGATGTACCCTGAAAGCGAAAACCCGATTGATCGGCAACGCCACTTTTCATACGTCAGCCACATATATCTACGAACTGGAAGACATTTTTTACTAGATTTGTGAAGTCTAGAACGTCCCCAGTTGCAGTATCTAGTTTAGTAAGTCTGACAGCTCTCTCACTAGATATTTATCTCGGTTTTGATTGGGGGAAATCGGTCATTGCAGCAGCTGTTTCAGTTGACGTTTATGGAGGGATAGCCGACGAATCTAGTCAAGAAATTCGTGACTGAGTACTAAGTTGACACTTCGCATATGCGGCTGCCGTAGAAAACGTGACGTTACCGACGAATCTAGTTTTTGCGCTCAGGTTTCATCTTATCCAGACCAATCTATTCGACTTAAAATAACTAGATTCTTGAATGTGGCCTATGTCTATGGCTCCATAAACGCCAACTGAAAAGAAAAAAACTTATCATGTGACCTGATTTCGCTCAATCAAAACTGAGGCACATCAATTCGGCCAGCTGTCAGATTTTGCAAACAAGATTCTTGAACGTTTCCAATTACTATTAAGTACGGGAACTGTTACAAAATATATTTTTCAAATTTTATCGTTCTTAAAGCGGGAACAAGTTAGTTCATTTGACAGATTAGGACAACATTCCAACTGAATTTTTTTTTAAGTGACACTGCGGGAGATTTTTCATGGAGGGAGGATTCTGCCTTTTTCGAAATTTTGCGCACGGAAACATATTGCATTAAAATACTAGCTGACCCGGCGAACTTCGTACCGTCTAAAATTGATTAACTTAGGTATTAACATCCCTTCTGAATGTTGAACCTCTCTATTGAACGAATGAAACTCTTTTTTTTTCGCGCTAATGATTGAATCGAGTTTGTCCGGTCAGATTTTCTCAATCAACCAAAACAGAATGTAGGCACTCGGCAACCCTCGCTTCTGCCATTCAACCGAGTACATCTAATAACGCGATTGTCCAAAAACATTGTGCTTTCAATCATACAGCGCCACCTGTTGAGAATTTTCCGAATTTTCATTTTTCCCAAAGCATCTCTGATTCAAGACAAACAAAATACAAATAAAAATCATTCAAATCTATATAGATGTTGATGTGTGGACAAAACCCAAAATGTACTGAAATTCATGTGTTTTTCACACACGCACAACACACACATCCGTTTTCCGATTTCAACCAAACTTCACAAAAACCGTATTCAGATCAATTACAAAGATGTGTGAAAGTTTGGTTAAAATCGGTAAATGCGTTAAGGCGTGAATCGGCGACAAACGAACACAATTTTAAGGCTCAATTTATATATATATATAGATAGATCAGGTGTGGTTAGATTTGGAAAAAAATTGATCCTGTACGGAAACAGAGTAAGGGTGCTTTCACGATGCATGGGGGTCGAAAAACTGGTAGTGATTGTGTTCATTTTCAAGAAAGAGAGGGGAAGGTACATCACTTTAAAGCCTCACTGAAAAAGAATTTACCAAGCAAACTTTTGAAATGCTGGCGCGGCTCTACCTGAGGCATAGCTTTCTACAATCGTCACATAAGCGAGATTTCTTTAAGGTCAAGCGAAAGGGACTTAAATTTGTATACCGTACCCGGAAGATTTTTTGCCCACCTTTTTCCAATGTTTTGTAGATTTCAAAAACCCACTTAAAGTGTAACTTTCGCCTCTTTTAATTTAGATTCGGCAGCTAAAGATCGACACCAAGAAGAAATCTCTACCACATGTTCCGCCTTCGTTTGTGGCCTTATCTGCGCTCCAGCTTTCCAAAGAAGACCGCTAACTAAAAATACAAGCATATATGTGTCTCTGTCTCTGCCTCTGCCTCTGCCTTTGTCAATAAATCAAATTATATAACAAATTCAATTTCGCAGAATTTCATTATTCCCCCACCGCCCTTCAACAAACTCATAAAAATCCCATTAAATCTGATGTCCTAACGAGAGCATGCTACTCCCTCGACCACCCTTCCCAATACCAGACAGAATGCAGTTCGCAAACTACGTCGCTCTGTCTCTTTCATCGACGGCGTCGCAATAAATTGTTTCTAACTTTTTGAAAAAAAAAAAAAAAAAAAAACCGATTTAAAGTAGATGTAACACAGGCACGATGTGTTCTCGTGTGTAAGTACCGCATCAGTGAACAAACTAAAAAGTACATATAGCCGGCTGGCGATGGCTCCCATCCGCCCTCCTCTTCCTTCCATGACCTATGACATGCGGATGCGGATAAAATGCACTCAGCCGGAAGAACAATGTCGACTGTACCACCCCCCATTCCACATAAACACACGTGTGAGTGTGTGTGTGTTGTCCTCCTGTCCTTGTGGCATCGTCACATCCCAGCGAAAAACAAAATGCAAATTAAAATTCTGCAACAATTTTGTATCGTTTTTGGATACCCGTCTCCAGCTTAGAGGTCCATTTGACCGTGCCGAGTGCCATTTGGCGGTGCATAATTATTTTCCACTCTCCCGCCCCACACCCGCAGGAAACTCTCATCTCCCACAAAAGAGTTTGCACGAGGGCTGATGAAAATCATTTTCCAGTTCAAATGGCCAGAAAAGAGATCACATGCGGTGATGGTCCTGCTGTGACAATATACCGGCAAAAAAAAAAACAATAGTCCTTTGCTATTTCAGATGGCTGTTTGCATGGAACTGTGCTTCATTGTGTGACGGTCTAAAAAAAACACCACACACACACACTTCGGCGGTGGATTCTCTTCTGGCGCTCTGTGGGTGTACCCAGGGAATTGTGTCCCTACTCCTAGGCCTACTCCCTAATAGAGATCCGCTGCTGCCAGCATTAATTACGGTTAATTGTGTGCGATGAGTTTCGATCCACTTCTCCGCCTAAATGGCGGACAATAATTTTGCCAAAGAGTTGGTTTTGATAATTTGCGGTCACTTTGAGGCGATAATCAATGCGCGACTCGGTATTTACGCCGGCCCGCATAGGCAAGTAAAATAGGGTTAGACCGGGCGTCATTAGCATTATTAATTGCGTTCTGTCCGTTATTATGTCCACCGCCATAGTCGCGAAGCGGAGATAAGGTATTCAGTTTGTAGGATGTCGCGCGCTCTGTTATTGAATCATGCGGAGGTCATTTGGGTAATTAAATTGAGAAGAATTCGCGCGACTACAGGATTACGGATTGATTTATGTCGGGTCGGATCGTGTCGGGTCGGGTCACTGCTGCAGTGTGAACATTTTGTCTTTTATAAATGTTCCACTAGGGGGTAGTTGCTCAAAGGGATAACGAATTGACTATACCAGGCACAGGACACCTAGGGCTGCATAGGGCGGTCGCAAGGGTGTGATCCGTTTGTAGAGACTCACGTACGTCGGTGACATTGTTTTCAAGCACTGACAAGTGAACTGGGTCAGAGAAATAAAAATGTGCACGACCCAGTCGCACGGAACTTGCTTTTTTATTTATTAAAAATTCCAATATCTCCTCGAGGACTGACCTGACAAGCAGTGGGGGCGGGTATACAAGGATTTAAACAAATTTAACAGCTTAGGCTGCAGTTGATTGATTATTGGAAAAATAGTTAAACTTCGATCCTTTTCGAGCGCTTTACAAGTTTGTAATCCAATTCGGTAGCTCACCACATGTTTTCGTGGAAAAAAAAACCAAAACAAATCCTTAAAAAACCCCAAACGCCACCACAATAATAATGGCGACCAATTTGGTCATTCAGCTGACCCACTCTGCGGCAGTTGAATCGATTGTTAATTCGATAACACACATTATAAACAGCAATGTAATAGCTTCTGGCGTTCACAGGTACGTAATCCCTATTAGAATGTTAAGCACTCATATGAGCGAGCCCCTGTTTACTGCAATTGTAAACCACCTTGGGCTGTTAATCGTCTTCTCTGGGTTGGCTTTTGGAAATCAATTCCGCTGCTAATTGAATTATAGTGCGGCGTGAGCATTTCCAACACAAAATATTCGCACGGAAGTCAATTAAATTCATCCGACTTGTATGTATCTACTTCCAGTCTGCCATTTACATATAATATTTACGTCAGTGGTTAACTTAATTAGATTCTAATGAATCTGGCAGAGCTTCTTGGGTTAGAACAAGGCAACAAAAATATGGGAATGGGATCAGCCGCAGACCTGTTGGGTTAATGAAATTCTATGGATAGATGAATTGAAATTGAAATGAAAGATATACGAAGCAATAGTTATGTACCTGATTAGATTGGTAGAAGATTGATTTTGGGAAGGCGATTGGAAGTATTTATCAAGAGAGATCGGGTGTTCGATAGGACTTTGAATTGAATTGAAAGCGTGCAGGGCACAATTTTTGACAGACCATTTATGATTTTTATTTTCAGATTACACTGTATCAAAGAGGAGAAGTCTACGTCAGAGGTCAGAGCATCACCCATTCAACTTAGACAAAAACGGATTTGATACAGACATCAGGGGTCAGATTCTGTAAGGCGAAACGATCAAACGTTTTCGTGTGCACGAAAGATTTGTTACACAAGCAAATTTCTTCGTGCACGCGAAAACGTTTGAACGTTTCGCCTTACAGAATGCCGACCCAGAGCATCACCCATTCAACATAGACAAAAACGGATTTTATACAGACATCAGGGGTCAGATTCTGTAAGGCGAAACGATCAAACGTTTTCGTGCGCACGAAAGATTTGTTACACAAGCAAATTTCTTCGTGCACGCGAAAACGTTTGAACGTTTCGCCTTAGAAAATGCCGACCCAGATTATTACACCGGATAGTGTAGAAGGAACAGTAGGACGGCGAAATTTGAAAAGGCAATTGTCAAAGTAGTCCAGGGGGTCAATTCTCGTTCTGTGAAAAAGTGAAACGAAAATGTTTTCACTCTTTCAACGCAATTTCGATTCTCGTTCTAGGAAACGGCGAAATCAAACTTCAAAAATGTTCATTTGTATAATTTTTTTTCACATCCTCATTTGTTAGTTTGAATGTTTTTAGTGAAACTTCGAAAAAGCGTTACACCAACCCAAAAGGAGTATTTAGTGAGATTTTTGGTAACAAATTTGGAAATTGCTCATGACAGGTATAAGAATTAAATTTAAATATCTATTTCAAGGATTTTTAATTGTTTTTGTAGATTTGTTTCAGCAGACGGAGCCCTTGTAAGAAATAATGCATGGAAAAGTTTTGCAAAGGACCCCAATGCTTTGGGAAAAGTCAGAAAGACTGATGAGCAGTGGAGGAAGACGTGGGGCGACTTAAGGTAATATCAAAACAAGATAGTATTTCTTAACGTTTATAAATTTGTTTGCTTTCAGACGAAACACGAAGAAATAATTTAATTAAAATTTTATCACCACAGTGTACGATATTGAATTCACCACGATAGTTTCACCTATTGAGCGAGAATCGCTTTTTAGTACACTCGGTACGAAAAAATGAAAGCAATGTGTGAGAGCGAATGTGAAAACGATTTATTCGATTCACACTTTCACAGAACGAGAATTGACCCCCTGGTATAATGACGAGAAATCAGAAATCGACTGATTTGGCGCAATTTGAACTGAAGCACTGCTGTATTTTTGGTGCATTGTCTCACTGGCACAGGAACATTGGATGGTGATTTGAATTTTTTACTATAGCACGAAGAAACTGTCTGCTGGGGCAAACAACAAATTGGAGTAAGCGGTCTTCAAGTTTCAACCAAGGACTCAGAATTTCGGTGGTTATTTGAAATAATTTTCAAGCGTAGCTTGTTGGTGAGTTTTATCATGACAAAAATGTGATCCTAGACCGACGTTTTGACATTGACAGATCATAGAAAAAGCTTTTGTTTAAATTGAAATATAAAATGTGCCTATTAAAAAACCCGCTGGAAAAAGAAAGAGAATAAGACCTAGGACACAACCTTGGGGTACTCCGAAGTTGAGAATCACACGACCGGTCAACAATTCACTCTCTGTGACCTATTTTTAAGGTAACCAATCTGAAATGTAGCTAAACGAATTCCTGCTCTTTTTCTTCTAAGTTTTTATTTTTTTATTAATAGGATAAAGGTTTTGTGTGTTTGCCGTATCGATTTTTATGATATACTAGCTGGACTCCGTTTTGCCAGAAAAATGCGAATAAATCCATTTCTTTCTCTAAACATTAAATTCAGCAATACGAGCAAAAATAAAGTACACGACTGGGTCGAACGGAACTTGCTCGTTCATCAAAAGTTTGGTTGGTTGTTTTCTTATTTTATTAAGTAGGTAGGTAAAGATCTGAGAACCGATGCTAGATAAAAGAAATGGGCGCAAATGAAGTCGGAGTTTCTAATTGTGAAAGGAAGTGGCTGCAATTATTTTAAGGTGCATATTCAACAAGGTTGAAAACAGGCTAATATTTGCTAAAATGATGTTTTGCGTGGCTGTTATTGCATTTTGATCGAAAGTGGGGGAGATTATAACAAAAATTTAGCATAGATATGTAAAAATAGATTGGAGAATTTTTGGAGAAAAACTAAGTACGGGATCTTTATTTTATTTATCATTTTATCCTTAATATGTATTTTGGTCAAAATAGTTACAGCGGCTTTTGTAAAATTTGACAGACAAAACAGTACTAAATATTGCAATTTTTAGGTTGAAAAATGCTATTGCTTAACTATTAAGTTGAAAACCCCGTACAAGTTATTGGTTTTTAATGTTTTATCGAAATCGAAAATGGGGTTTTCGAGATATGAGCTAAGAACTAAGAAATCAGCGTTTTCGGTGATTCGAATTGAAAATTAAGGACGCCATCATTTTGAAAACATCAATTTTAATCTAAGTTTTGCATTTTGGTCAAAATCGTTATTGCCGTTTTCAGGTAAACTAAAGAAAACAACATTTTTAAAAAATTAACCTTTTCAAAAATCCACTTTAGGATAATACAGAGAAAAACTGAGATTGCCATTAAGTTAGAAATGACAATTTTACCTTATAAAAGATTTTTTGTTACAATCGCGACCGTTTTCGAGATATGTCCAATTTTCGAAAGTACCGTTATTCGATTTCTCAGCGGAAACCTGAGTATGCAGTCATGTTAACCTCACCTACTTAAGCTTAAATATCAATTTTGGTTGAAATCGTTAGAGCCGTTTTTGATCCAATCAAACTGGTATGAAAATGTTGTATGGGAAGTACCATTCATTTTCAGGTTACCATGCAAAAAAAATCCGCCCAAATTCGAAGTTTGAAGGAAATCCGTTCAGGCTGTAGGCCTCGGGACATACGGAAAGACAGGCAGACAGACAGACAGACAGACAGATAGACGGACAGAATTTTGGGACCCAATTTTTCGAGTTCCTCTATCATCGTAATGTCACAATTGATTATCATCTCGAATTCGAAATTTTGTACGACTATAATATATTTCTCTTACTACGTAATCGAAAAAGAAAAAAAAAAAATTAATTTAAAAAATCAAAAAACCCGACTGACACAAAAAAAGGAACTAAAAATGAACAAGACACATTTAAGTTTACCTAACTAATTGATCATCGGAGACTATACCTTCACAGCCAAGCAAAAATGAGTACCCTCCGATTGCCAAATAGTTAGGTAAACTTGAATGTGTCTTGGTCATTTTTAGTCCTTTTTTTTCAGTCCATCGGTTTTTTTTATTTTTTAAGATTATTTTTAAATTTTTATCTTTTTAGGCTACGACACTCCGGGGAATACGAATCGAATGACACCTTACTCTTCAGAATCGGTTAAGCCGCTTAGGCTACATGGCGTCACGTAGGAACGGACATAGGATACGCGTGAAACACATTACCCCTTCCTGTGTCCAGTCGGGTAAAAATAAAAAGCGGTTATCGAGTTAAAACGTCATCGAATTTCTACCCGAAGGAAGAACAAACTATCGGAAATGTAACAAAGCCCCAGTCAGTGATCACTATTCGTGCCCGGATATGGTTGAACTTGATCCTGGAGTCTAAGGTCTACAGATAATCCACGCGCTTGCAATATACCTTCCTTTTCTTAATTTTCATCAATTCAGTAATTATAAAACAATATGCACTACGCAGAACTCCCAGAAGGACGATTTTTATGGAAAAATTTTATTGTTTATGAATATTACGCAGAGAAATAAATAACATTCCGGTCGCTTTCATAAAACCGCTCATAAAATTACTTTGATGAGGTTTGTTTTAATATATTTTACTCCTTTTTGTTGACTTCAACGTCCCTCATTTAGAATTGACTGTTCCCAACATTATCCCTCATCATTTTTAGGGTTTCTAAGGTTTTAATCAAAAACATCACCGAAATCCTTTAAGCAAGTTCGAAGTAACTGCGTCAGTTCCCAAATATAGTGAATTCACTTCTCCACTCTGTGTAGGTGACGATTTCAAACGCCTCCCTCACGAACGTGTTTACACAGCCATCCACCTAATCCCAAAACACATGTGCTTTCGCATTACCTGGCGCATTTGAACCCCAATCGTGCAACCAACAAATGCCACTTGGGTTGCGCAATTTACACCATGGATCAGTAGATTGACACGAAATTCATTACATTTAATTATTTCCGAGACATTGTACGCTTCCTCCAGCCATTCGCACACAAATTAACAGGAAACACGACCCTCCCACCCACATCCACCACTACCCCCATGGCAGCCAGAGTCACATTCCCTGCGAAAGGTAAATTCGTAAAATCCTTTCGCAAACAATACACAGCAGCAGCAGAGGAAACTATTTTTGCTTATTGGCATAAAAAAAGATTACCAAGGAGTATTTAAACGTTTTGATAAGCACATAATCAACTTTGCTCCTTCGTAGCGTGGCTTTCTGTGTAGAAGCTTCTAAGGAATTTCCCCCCTCAAGCAGCAGAAGCTATGTCCTTGCTCAACAATGCCAGCGCTCGTTGTTTTGTACCTTTGCACTTGCAACCAATCCGCTCTCTGTTGCAAAAGGGTAAACTTCCACCTTACACACACACACACACACACACACCCAGTCAAGGCAAACACAAAATAATAACTTTGAAAGTTTAAACGCCACCCCATATCCTTCGGCCCTCTCTTTGGCAGCTCGCTCTTTGCTTATTGTATTTAACGTCTATTCAAGTGATTTATAGAGTTTTTTCGCTTTTTTGTAACGGCGCAGAAAAAAACTCAAATTAACGGTTCAAGGAGGCAGCCTTAACTCCTAGCTTGGAGGCGGTTATTTCCCTGCCCTGGTGCTCGCGTGCGGTATAGGATGGCGCACCTTCGTTTGAAGTCTAGCATCCAATTGCGGAGCCCATCATTCTCACACCAACAGATGGCGGTGGCGTTTGTTGTTCTATGAATACAGGGGCGCAGATGGCGACATTTCAGCAGCCAGAGTTCGTATGATGCGATTTCGCTTCTAAGCGTTGTGCACGTGCAGGTGAAGAACACAAAAACCAGGTTCAACTACCCGCCGATGCATGGTGCAGCTTAAAAATGTCCTTACCGAAGGCGAATTATCGTCTCTCCAACGAAGTGGGGAAGAAAAAATCCAGAAATCTGCTCTTCTTCTTAATACGAAGAGTCCTTGTGAAGCAGGATATATGATCCTTTGTTATTGCTCCTCTCGATAGAGTATACGCAACAGTACCCCGTAGTGGATGGGAAGATGTCTCCTTTTTTTCTTTTTGCCACTCTCCTGTTCCATGGGAAGGCAAAAGGTGCACCCTTGCCGTGAGTGCGCACATCTATAGCAGAAGATCTTTGTGCACAATAGAACCGTTCCTTTGCTATTTTTGCTTTTGGTATCAAGTATACGCAAGGAATTCCTCGCATTTCTCGCAATTTCGTCGAATATAAAGAGGCAAACGAGACACAATATGGGCGAATGTGAAAAATCGACAAACAGAGGTCGGAATTCATGTGTGTTCCTCCGTTTTCTTGGCTTAGCTTAGGGGCTGCAGCTGTAGGAGTATGGGAGCAAATTCCTAAGTACTCATTAAAATTTATGAATGCCATTAGAGGTATGGGATGACATAAAAGAACAAGAATAGCGTCCGCAGCTGCTGGTGCTTGTGGCATGCAAATATTGCTTTGAGTTGGTGGGGTGCTTGTACTGGTTTCCGGGTGGTAAACCAAATTAAGCCCTAAATGTCGTGCACACAATTTGATTCGAAGTCGTTGTAGGTATTTACAGGTTTTATGGCGATTGACTTGTCCAAGTTGAACACACATCAGATAGACATCGAAATGAGTGTGCGGTGGAATAAACCCAACCTAACCAAGTTGGAATGTTTGGAAGGCAAACCGAGTGGGAACTCTTTGGTGTCCTTAGTATTAAAAATTTAACTTCGAAAGAGCGAGTGTGATGCACTGTGAAAAGGTTATCGAACTCCCTTCTGTTTTTTTTTTTTTTTTGTTCAACATATTAAAATTCTCCCCATTTGACAATCCAAAAGGACGAAAGGTGCGACGCAAAAAAAAAAGATAAATTCATTCGCCATATTACTCTTACTTAGAACACCATTTTCTGTCTGACAACGGAAAAAACTGCGCCTGTTCTCGTCCAGAAAGGTAACGACGAGAAATAGGACATGTGAAAATATTTGAGGTTATGTGTGACCAAGGAGGAGGAATAAAGCAAGTCCAATCTTTTATTAAAATTCCTACAAAAAATACACCTTTTTCTTTACCACCGATTCGCATAAGCTTCCGCCAGATGTTCGCATTTTGTTCTTTCGCGGGGGTTTTGGAGAATCGCCGACGAGAAATAGAACATGTGAAAATAGTTGAGGTTATGTGTGGCCAAGGAGGAGGAATAAAGCAAGTCCAATCTTTTATTAAAATTCCTACAAAAAATACACCTTCTGCTTTACCACCGATTCGCATAAACTTCCGCCAGATGTTCGCATTTTGTTCTTTCGCGGGGGTTTTGGAGAATCGCCGACGAGAAATAGAACATGTGAAAATATTTGAGGTTATGGGTGACCAAGGAGAAGGAATAAAGCAAGTCCAATCTTTTATTAAAATTCCTACAAAAAATACACCTTCTTCTTTACCACCGATTCGCATAAACTTCCGCCAGATGTTCGCATTTTGTTCTTTCGCGGGGGTTTTTGGAGAATCGCCGGCGATTCTTCCATCCTCAACCTTCCTTGAGAGAACTCAAGGCGAATAAAATGCGAATCGTCTGGTCGTCGTCTTCTGCACTAGATAAGACGATGTTGGATAGATTTTTTGCAGAAATGGTTCCGCTAATAGTGGAAGAGGCTTGTAAAAAGTGTGGTAGCGAAAAATCCCGAGCTGACAGGACAAGGAAAGCGATCTTGCTCTAATACTTATTATATGGAATATCATAATAATAAATAAATATAATATACATAGAATTTTGAGGATTGACAAATTTGGGTAAAATCACAAAAAAGAACACATCCGAGTCAATACATTCATTTAGAGAGTAAAGTCGATAATGAAGTTCCTACAAGGGACAATCTGCTCATCTTATATCTTTTTAAAACCGTGACTCAACCGAAAGATTGGATGTGCGGATTGACACGAGGCCGAGTGATGCCAGATTACAAGATATATCTTTTTTTCCAACACTTTTTACCTCAAATTCATCAAATTTCAAGACATTTGATATCAAGAACTTTTTAAATCCAATAAATTAAAAGAACCTTTTCTATTGAATTATATTATGTATATTGGCGATGTCAGAAGAACAGAGCCCATGCACAATTTCTGTTTCACTAACGTTTCCATCAAATCTAAAGAAACATGAATTTTGACGAATTTCATAAAATAACTGATGAAACGTGTTTTTGGAAAAATGTTCAAGAAGTAAAATCAGCGGATCGAAACTTCGTATATCCAGTCTTAAACAATTTTATTTTCAATATTATATCTCTTCCACATTCTTATTTATTTATTCGTACGTCAATTTGAGTTACAAACCCATTTAGACAACTTAAAAAAACTATTATAATATGAACTTAAGACTATTATTATAACATAAAATATTTAATTATTATGGTAGAGAACAGACATTATTTGATTCTTAAAAGAATTTCTAGAAAAGTTTTGGAAAACATCCATGCGATCAATAACTAAATTTAATTCTTTGATGCAACGCTCAATTGGTTCATTGCTGCCATAATTTGTTCTGTGAAACTAACCACGAAGATTAAATCTCATACGCAACAATCTTTCGGGAAAATAAAAGTTTGTCCGCTCTAGTTGTGGCAATTTATTATATCTCTTATAAACATGATTTAGTATCATACTTGCGTCTATTTTCAAGAGTAAGTATATTAAAAAGAAGGCATCTAGTTAAGTAGGGTGGAGTTTCTATATTCCACCTTAGCTTTTTAAAAACAAACCTAGTAAAACATTTTTGCACCCTTTCTATTCTGTAGGACTGATTTTGGTAGTAAGGATTCCAGATTACACTACAATAATCCAAAACCGATCTAACAAATGCAAAATACAGAGTCTTTAGTGCATATGGATCGGAGAATTCTTTCGTATTCCGCCTAATAAAACCAAGCATTTTGAATGCATTACTCACAATGTAGTCAACATGAGGTTTAAAAGTGAGTTGTGGATCCAATATGACTCCAAGGTCTTTTTTTAGAAGTACTTTTTCAAGCTCTACATTTTTAATTTGGTAACTAAAAGATATTGGGCTAACGCGTCTCGCACAAGTAAGTCTTTGACGTTTAGATATGGCTAGACTGTTTAGATCGTCTTGGAGAAGCAAGCAATCTTCAGCAGTTTGAATACTATGCAAGATTTTTAAGTCATCAGCGAATAAAAGGCAGGTGGAATTACGAATATAAGATGGAATATCATTAACAAAGAGAACAAAAAGCAAGGGCCCAATGTGACTTCCTTGCGGAACACCTGATGTTGCAAATATAGGCTCTGAAAGAAAACCACCTATCTTAACGAGTTGAGTACGGTCTCGCAGGTACGAAGATATCCAATCTAACAGAGGGGAGTCAAACCCAATACATCTTAATCTTTGGATCAGCACTCTATGATTTACTCTGTCAAAAGCCTTAGCAAAATCGGTAAAAATTATATCAGTCTGAAAACCAAGTTCAAAGTTTGTTACAACTTTTTCACATAGAATTGCTAGGTCATTGGCTGTGGATCTGCCTTGAACAAAGCCGTGTTGAGAATCGGCAATGATTTCTTTGACAAAGAAATTTAATTTATTGCACACAATCTTTTCCAAAATCTTGGGGATGGCTGATAGCTTACATATAGGTCTATAAATAGTAATTCCGGCCTTAAAAACAGGTGATATGTAAGACACTTTCCATTCATTAAGGAAATTACCTGTCCTAAGGGATATATTACAAATAATAGACAATGGTAAAGCAAGTTATGTTGCACATCCTTTCAAAAATATGGGAGAGATCCCATCTGGACCTACACCCTTTTTAACATCTAAGCCTGTTAATGCACAAAAGACATCCGATGGACTTAACCGCAGATTTCCTACGAAAACCCAAATCAGAGAGTTAAAATCTTGAAGAGTAACTGGAGACGATGAACAATAAACGGATTTGAAGTAGTCCGCGAAAAATTTACAAATGGTGGCAGTATCGCTCGATTCCTTTGTTTGGGAGGCCAATGCATTTTCGCTTGTTATTAATGAAGGTCCAAAAATGTTTACTATTTTCTTTGACTTTAGACTCAGCTGACAATACGTAACTATTGTATAAAAATTTATTAAGACAATCAAACTCTTTCAGAGATTGCAAGTATTTTAGATGATGAAATGAGTTATTTTTGTCACGTTTATGTAATTTATATGCCTAAATCTTCCTATTTTTTAAATTGGATAATCTTTTATTAAACTTTGGAACGAGCTGATCCAGCGCATATTTTACACGGTGACTGAAAACTTTGTATGCAAACTCGAGGTTAGTATCTGTAAACAAGTTATTCCACGGTATAGCAGTAAAGAACCGGTTAATTACATTAAAATCAGCGCGTTTGAAATAAAATGTTTGACTACTAATTAGTTTTACATTTTGCATATATTCAAAAAATGTTACTTCTAGAAAGACACTTTTATGATGAATGGTGTTATCAATAACTGGAATCTTAACAAGGTCCATAGAAATATCAAATTCCTTGTCGACAAATACCAAATCTAGTTGGCGGTTCAGGCTAAGATTGAACTGACTAAAAAAAATCTATGACCGCAATTTCTATATTTGACCTGACATTAAAAGGAACTAGATATTTATCATCTGAATCGAATTTCCATTCAATATCTCCTACATTAAAACATTAAAATCACCCAAACAAATAATACGATCCCTACTGTATTAATTACTTAAAAAAGATCCCAAATTGGATAAATTTTCCTCTGCAAATATTGAAATAATATTTTCTCGTGTAAATTTAAATAAAACAAAAATTCGCAATCGCTTGAAACAGTTGTTAAAATTGTAGTCTTTACAAAGGATTTGTTGCGCTTTAATGAACCGAACTTCTATGATCTTGATATAAGCAATGAATTTCTAAGACAATTTAATTCAAATGTATTCCAATATTTCAAAAAACATTTTTTTTTTTTTATAGATATTTAGGTGATTTATGTATTAGTAGTAAAGTACTTCAAAATTGTATTTTATATTGCGCGCTTTTTATATTTTGAACAAAATCTTGAAAAAAAAGATTTGTTAATTCGGAAAAACAAGATTTTCAGATTTTTTATCTGGCAACACTGACCCCTATTTCATCCGTAGCCCATTTTTGTGCATTTAAAGAGCACTGCGCTTTGCCACATCGATCACGTCTTCCTTTGGCACTCAGCCCACAGCAAAAAAAAAAAACTTTTTGCTTGACTCAAACTTCTCTTGGCAGACTCGGATATAGGACTCTGATTCTTTGATATTCAAGACTTCTAAGGTCTGTTTGACCTGTTTCGTTGCCTTTTTGGCGGTAAAGTTTTTACAAAGAAAATTTGCAGCGCTGCCAAACTTGCTGTGAGTAAGGAAAGTACTCAGTGATGCTTTTGGGTGTACACTGAAAACAAGATTTAAGGACTTTCGAACCATTTCTCAGCCCTCTCCGGTTCTAGGAATCAAGCAAGTACAACAAGTGATGTTTTCCAGTGTAGGACATGAATAAGGTTTGGGAACTTCGAAGCATTTCCTAGCCTTTTGAGACGGCTTAGTTGCAGCCACGGAAATTCACATAATGAGTAAAAAAAGTGCTTAACAATGTTTTTCGATGCGAACTGAGGACGGGTTTGAGAAATCTTTTAACAATTTTTCAATCTTTTCCGCAGGTAAAGTTCGTGTCATATGTCATGTTGACGGGACGACCACAAACAAAAGACGCAACTGATGTTCAGAAGTACGTTTTTATATTTTATGTGTCCATCTACCGGTAACGGACGTACAACGAAGTTAAATTTCCACAGGTTGTTTACTTAGCAGGAACCTATAGCCAGATTGAGGAGCGAATTCCCATTCAAGCTCAAAGTTGAATAGATCCCTCTAAGAAAGAAGTACGTCTACACATCGTGGTCAGATAGCTCACCAACGTCTAAAGTCTGAGGGATTAAGCGACATCTGCTTGTCATAAAAATAGATGATAGCCTTCAACCTCTAAACCTGTTACTATAATAAACAAAAAGAGAAAGAAAGAGACCTTCATAAAGATGTTAAGCCTCATCTAGTCCAAAAATACCATCAGCGACTGTCTTATCTCTGACTTCTCTGGCTTCATCTTTAAAGTGCTAAAAAAAAACTCTTATTCAATAGAAAAAGGAAGACAAGGCAAGACTTCCTTAAATATTTAAGGCCCTCAATCAGTCTTCACTCTGAGCTGCTCGTTGAACTATTCTAAGCAAGACGTTCAATCGCTCTCTTTGTCGGGACTATCTTTTTTTTCCTACGTTCAAATGCCTGCAAAGGTTACGCATGGATCAAAAATCGTGAATAGCTAAGCTTACATGAATGTTTGCCCTTAAGTGGGATTAGAACAGTTGGTTACACATCACCAACTGGACTCATCAAAATGGGAATGGTTTTGCCCCACTCACACCGTCACACGCTCTGCTGAAACACACAGTTCCACACCATCGTAATTAATTTCTGAGAACATCCATTAGTCTGACCCAGAATCTCTTAACAACCCAGCAGCGCCACATGCACACAATTGACAAAGCTTATCCCATTCGGCCATTACACATGCAAATGAATGGCTCCACCAACGACAGCATTAATACAGCCACCTACCGAAATTGTCTACACACTTCTGTGATGTATTTAATAATCATCGTACAAGGATATCCCATCGCAAGACATAATTGACAACAATGCAGACTAACCACCCCTCCACCCTACGGATTTATTTATAATTACATATCCCTTGTACTTCAACCCAAATCCGCACATCATACAACATGGTAAACTCTCGTGATTTATAGAGCACAGCACCCCAACAATATAATCAAGAGTCCTCTCAAAGATTACGAAGGATTTGTGTATCATAATGTTTTTCCAGCTTCCAAATCCCTATTTAATGTCACATCTCAGCAGACTGAATGCTAAGGCTGATTGTAAGTCTGCATCAATGCCAGCAGCAATTATTTTAATGATCCCACTGGCTGACATTCGAAAAGCACATGTGTGCCTGGTGCCTGTGCACATGCAAGATGTACTCGTCCTCTTTCGAAATGTTGAATATTGTTATTCCCATGATGCGGTGCAGGGATTATGATCTTTTTGGAGCCGTACGCTCCCGCAAATGAGAGACCCATCATCGTCAGAGGACAGTGGCCTGTCAACGGGGGGAAATTGAATTTGGCCCGGTACAACGTATCCCACACTTAAGCAGATTAATTTCTAAATAGCCCGAGTCTGCATATGCCACCGACAACCTACGTTCTAAATAAACCACAGAGTTCAAGAAATAATCTACTTGTGGTATTTGGAGGGATTTGCCGCCCAAGCAGGTCGCATTCAATTGAACATTTGACCGCAGTTGTTTACCAATCGAGTGTGTGTGTGGTAAAGTAAATGTAAAGCAATTTGTTGATAATGAATTTAGTGAAAAACTTACTTTATCCGATTGTAGACCAGTAGCTCTGCAATGTCTCGTCCCAGTTGGGAATATGTTGTCTCGACGAAGACCAACACTTTCGGATCGATTCGCAGTCGGGCTTCCGATCGATGGTCGGGTGTTTGTGACGAGCCCAACACGTGTTTGTCGTTTAGCATTCGACAGTGAATTAGCGGCGCAGGTCGTGTGTCACGGTGAATGAATCTGCAAAGAGAAATGAGAGTTTTGTCAAAAAAGGTCTTTCGTCAAAAATTATCAGTTCAAAGGAATGCACAGAAGTAATAAAGGAAAAGTGCTACTTCAAGTCAATGGAGATTGAAAGTTGTAAATGTGCATACTTCGGGGCCACGGTTTTTTTTTTCTTTAAATAAATTTGGAAATATTTTCTGAAGCATACAAAGAACCCACAACAATTTGATGCAGCTCTAGAAATTGTGCAGAGGTAATGACTGGAGAACTCATGTAGTAAAAGCCTTACATCTAGTACTTTTTACCAGTAAAAAAAGTGCTCTATATCATAATAGATCGTGTACACAATGCAGCAACATTTATTGCTTGTCCCGTAGTCAAACCAGTGATATCAGACTTTAGAAGCGGTTATCCCACGGTTAAACCCAAAAAATCCCTTTTATCCCTCGGCAAAATATAAAAAAATCCCACATTTATCCCACGAAATATTAAAAAAAAATGTGTTTCATTAAAATCAGTCTTTTTTTATTATTATCTCATTAGTATGTGTGCGGTGAGTTGAGATTTTCACCACAGATATGTAAGTTTATGAAACAGTTTAAGGAAATAAAAAAAAAAGAACATGTCTGACTTTTTTCTAAACATTAAAATACATATTTAATTTGATCGTAGTAGTAATTTTTTTATTCTTAATGAAAGTAGCAATTAGGAAAAAATATTGACCAAAAAGTAAAATCCCTTTTTTTTGTTCTATGAGGTATAAAAAATTCCCTTTGACCCTTTTAGCTTATTTTAAGTGAGAAAATCCCGCAAAAAGGGATAAATCCGATCTGGCATCACTGAGTCAAACCATAAAATTGGAAGTACAACCTCTACGGTTACTTTCGAAGGATTTCCAAAAAAAAAAATGTCTGCCTTGTAGAACCCAGTAGTTGGACTCACTTCACTCTTGGAGGAACTGTCAACAACATCATCGTCAAATAGGTTAAGGATAGCTCATTTTTAAAGGCCGCCGGCTAAACTCTGTAAAGCTGCACTCGAAGCTACAACGGTCTTGAAATTTTATATCTCTTTGTAAAAATACGAAGCTCCATGTCAATTAGGTTAAGGATAGCTCCTTTTTATAAGCCGGCTAAACTCTAAAGAGCTGCACTCAAAGTTACAACGGTCTTGAAATTTTATATCTCTTTGTAAAAATACGAAGCTCCATGTCAATTAGGTTAAGGATAGCTCCTTTTTAAAAGCCGGCTAAACTCTAAAGAGCTGCACTCAAAGTTACAACGGTCTTGAAATTTTATATCTCTTTGTAAAAATACGAAGCTCCATGTCAATTAGGTTAAGGATAGCTCCTTTTTAAAAGCCGGCTAAACTCTGAAGAGCTGCACTCGAAGTTACAACGGTCTTGAAATTTTATATCTCTTTGTAAAGATATGAAGCTCTATGTCAATTAGGTTAAGGATAATTCCTTTTTAAAAGCCGCCATAAGTGCCGGCTAAACTCTGTAAAGCTGCACTCGAAGTTACAACGGTCTTGAAATTTTATATCTCTTTGTAAAAAAGGTGACTAGAAGCTCTATCGACACTCGTTATAATCTCTAAAAAAAAGGTTCTAGTAAAAATCTCTGTGATGGAAGAGAGAGAGCTTCAATTCTGAAGGCTGCAATTGTCGTGCCCTATTAAAACCGACGCTTTTCCAAATTTCTCTAAAGTTTTAAAAAATCTGACTAATTTTCACATAAAATGCACCTTTCACCATCAGTTCAAAATGGAAAACCATAAGCTGCTCCCATCCAAGCTTTTGCTCGGTATACTCGAAGACTTGCACGGAGAATCTGTACTTTACATATGAGGTTACAACCTGTTTGAATCACAGGAGGCTAGTTGTAGAGCCCTGGTTGGTTGGTTGTAGAGCCCTAAGGTTTTAACTATTCCTAAGTTATATCTGTCCTAACGTCACGTTTAGCCCGAGTCGCTGATGCTTAAAGCCTTTTTCCCACTGTCAGAATACACTTAGTCTTCAATTGGGAATCTGATGAGTTTATAAAACAGTACGAGGTAGCTGGCGGGTGCCACAAGGCTCGATCGCTGGCCTCCAGCTGTACTCAACGTTATGCATGTCAAAATTCAGCAAAATTCTTAGATAAATGTCAATTATCGACTTTGGGGACGCCAACGCCGCTGTGGTGAAAAATGTTCAGCAGAACTGTGCGGACTGAACGTCCAGTTGCAACTTTACGTAGATGGATGACTGTCTAACGACAGCGAGGGCTTTCAGCGCGCAGCTTATAGGATGGCAGCAGAGCTTGATACAAGTCGGAGGAGGCCATGAAGTGGTTTCTGAACCGTTTATTAATTACCTAGAAGTGACTATTGAAGACCTTCTGAGCTTTGAACACTTTCTGGGGTCTAGGTCAGGCATGTCGAAGCTAAGGCTCTCGAGACAATTACCTGCGTCCCGCGACATGCATTAAATAATCTTCTAATTTTGTGTGCAGTGCATTTCAATTGCTGTCGCAATGCATTTGATTCAGTGTGAAGTTTCTAAATCATTAAAATAATATTTTGGCTTATTACGTTTCACTAAAAAAAAAAATAGATACCTAACTTTTTTCTTACATAAAATATTTTGCTTTTATTGTCTTTTATACACAGTTTTAAATTATGCATTTTAATTTCAATGTTTCAATGCTGTCATGCTTGAGAAAAAAAAATGGCACTTAAGGAGTATGAGTTTGACACCCCTGGTATAGGTAAAAAAATTGTTGATTCAGCTTAAAGTCTGATAAGTAACATTGGAGGTCCGAAACGGATTAAGAGTCCGTTTCTAGCGCAAACTGCTGATGCAGGGGCCTAACGAAATGTTATACGGTTTTGAAGGCAACTGTCGTGCTATAACCGTGAATTTAGCACGATATCCACGACATGTTCTAAACCAACTCAAGCTATAAAATTAGAGGATATAGGGTTTCAATAAGATGGGCCACAGCCAAAACAGGGAATGTTGTAATGGGCTGCTTCTATGAGAGGCACATCTCTTAGAAGGAAGACTTCAACTAGCTTCCGCGAGCTTATGGTAATTTTTTCTTATGGGGTTATATGAAGTCTCTTTTTAGGGTTCCGTTGCCAAATGGCAAAAAACGGAACCCTTATGAATTCGTCATTTCTACCTGTCTGTCCGTCCGTATGTCACAGCCACTTTTTTCCGAAACTATAAAAACTATTCTATTGAAACTTGGTAAGTAGATGTATTCTGTGAACCGCATTAAGATTTTCACACAAAAATAGAAAAAAAAACAAAAAATTTTGGGGTTTCCCCATACTTAGAACTGAAACTCAAACATTTTTTTTCATCAAACCCATACGTGTGGGGTATCTATGGATAAGTCTTCAAAAATGATATTGAGGTTTATAATATAATTTTTTTCTAAATTGAATAGTTTGCGCGAGAGACACTTCCAAAATGGTAAAATGTGTGTCCCCCCCCTGTAACTTCTAAAATAAGAGAATGATAAAACTAAAAAAAATATGTGATGTATATTACCATGCAAACTTCCACCGAAAATTGGTTTGAACGAGATCTAGTAAGTAGTTTTTTTTAATACGTCATAAATCGTAAACCGCAATTTAACTTTCATTTAATCAACTCAAATATAAAAATAAAAAACCGAACCTACCGAACCCTTCTTGGGCGAGTCCGACTCGCACTTGGCCGCTTTTTTTTTTCACAATAATTGTCTCCAGATTCTGGATGACTAAATTTACAATTGTTAAGCTAAAATTTAGAATACCCCCGTTGCTACGAGTTTAGGTATACGAAAACTTCGAAAAAAGGCTTATTCAGTGTGTGGGCCATTGAGGACGTCTTTTGCTTAGTATCCCTTCCAAGCCGGTGTGGTGTCAAATCCCCCATGCAGTGTTAAATGAACAAAATGTTTTGAAATGTTTATATAAATTTAATTTAATTTTATTTCAATTTAAATAAAGTGCACGACTGGGTCGCACGAAACTTTCTCGTTTAGTGCGAGTCTGACTGAAATTCAAAGTCATTTAAGCGAATCTTTTTTTTCGGGATGTAAGCAGTACTTGATTTTTAGGGTTTTATCGAAATCGAAAATGGGGTTTTCGAGATATGAGCAGTTTTTAAATTGAGCGTTTTCAGTGATTGGAATTGAAAATTAAGGACGCCATCATTTTGAAAACATCAATTTTACTCTAAGTTTGCATTTTGGTCAAAATCATGCAGTTTTGAGTTAAACTAGGGAAAACTATATTTTTCAAAAATGAGTTTTTTCAAAAATCCATTTTACGATAATACAGAGAAAGACTGAGTTTTCCATTAAGTTAAAAATGACGATATTACCTTAGAAATGAATATTTGTTCCAATCGTATGGACCGTTTTCGAAATATGTCCAAAGTACCGTTACTCGATTTTTTTGCGGAAAACTAAGTATGCAGTTATGTTTACCTCACCTACTTAAGCTTAGATATCAATTTTTGTTGAAATCGTTAGAGCCGTTTTCGAACAAATCAAACTGGTATGAAAATTTTGTATGGGAAGTACCATTAATATTGAGGTTACCATGCAAAAAAAAAAAACGACCCCGAACTGTAAGCCCCCAAGCTATAAATCCAAAGTTTTAACGAAATCCGTTCAGCCGCTTAAGCCGTAGGCCTCGGGACATACAGACAGACAGACAGACAGACGGACAGAATTTTGCGACCCACTTTTTTGAGTTCGCCTATCATCGTAATGTCAGAATTGACATCTCGAGTTCGTATTTTTGTACGAATACAATATCTTTCTCTTACTACGTAATGGAGAAAGTTAAAAATACATCTGCCTCGTGTAATCGGGCTTCTTGAAAGAAACATTTGTGAAGTAGAGTCTTTTAGAGTCCAGTCGCCTAAGCATTTTATTTAACTTCACCATCCTTGAGCATAAAATTCTATTTTTAAAGACATATTAAACAGCACATCCCCTCTTAAAACTCTGTAGTTAAACTTTTGACTTGTTGTTCTTCGAAAATGTTTGCCTACTTAAAAACCCTGCAGCCAAAATGTCACCCCCTTCTAGGAAAAAGGCAGCATGTAGTTTGGTTTGTTTGACGGTCCCCCTTTCGTCCATGTTTTATAAAAATCGGCGTTGAAACAACGCCGTAAATGGTAAAACAAAAAATCGAGTTTACTATTAATTCAATGATGGAAAATGCGAATGCGAACGAGTATTCTTGTTTCTGACACATAAAAATTGCATAAAATTCACCTAACCTAATCATGTTTAAATGAACTTCCCCAATAAGTTCCAACTGTACTTTTAATCCCAAAGGGATGGGCCCGTAAACCACCAACCAAACTGATCCACAAAAGAAGAACATTTCCTCTGGATACCCACGAGATAGCAAAACATTCTCAAAACACTCAAAACAAGGGAAAATGTTATTTCGGGAATTTCTGCTGCAATTTGTAAACATTTTTCCTTTCAAACTTATTAAATGCCTCGAGACACACAAAAATGCCAACGATTTATCTCCAGTGCGCTTTTGCGACTTTTACCGAATTGCGGTTGCGAAATAACACAAAACACCAGCAAACATTGGAAATTCTTTCTCGAAATCTCTCCACAGGACGACAATTCATTTGAATTTCATTTGTGCAGCCAATAAAATACAAAAACTCAGAAGCTCTCTTGTGTTCGATTTGATTTGGAATTTTTTTTTTCCCGTATTATGAAATCACGCGCAAAATGTGCCTCTGATGGAAGAGGGGCATGCAAATTACCGCATTGAATCGGACGCGCTTCTTGTTACAATATAAATAAACAAATAAGAACGATTTTACGGCAAAATAATTTGTACGTTGTAAACATACTAAACCGAGCGTCAGCGCGCCAACGAAAGGCGACAGGCGTCAAATAAATACAAAATGGATGTGGATACGGTGGGATGGGATTCAAGTGCTTCATTCATAAACTGCCAACAGTTACGTGTCCAGAATGTGGAGTGGGGTGTCTATATCTCTGTCTATATGGCAATGGCTATGGCTTTCTTCTCACACAGTGTGTAGGTCATGTTCACGTACATTGCCGCGTGGACGTTTTGAGTGGCACCCAGACACAACCACTCATAGGCAGAGGCGCACTCGTGCAGCCGGTGTAGGGAGAATGTAAATTTTTATTTCAGAATTGAATTTCTATTTCATTATTCCGCTTTCGTTTGCAATTTTGTTGCATGGTGTGGGCCAAAGGCATCATAAGCTTAGACGGAACCTTTCTCACAGGAAAATGAATTTGTTATCTAAAACTGCTGCCTCTGTTGCGTGCTTCCTTTCTAAAAGGTCAATTTGACAAATAAACTTTGCCTCGGGTAGGTTCGAAAAAAATAAATAAACAAATAAATAAATAAATGACAGGCACAAGCACTGAACTGGAAAGGTTTACAAATATATGTTAATGTGAAGAGAATGGCTGATGTACTGATATGCAAACGAAGGGTTTGTTGATTTTCTATGGAATTGGTCAACGATATCAGGAAAAGAGGCTGCTTTGCGTGGGTTGTAGAGTTCGGAATGTTTGCTTTGGAATAAGAGCCGGGAAGAGTGGAGATGACGACGGAATTTGTAAATTTCCACAAGTGTTTCACATTTCTGTAGAGTGATGGTTAAAAGGCAAAAAATTGAGCAAAAAGTGCGGCTAAACACGTTCAACAGTTATTCGTTTGTGTGGGTTTAATTTGAGGGGCTAGTTTGAGAGACTTAACATTTTATACCGTGTCAGAAGCAGTTGCAAAAAAAACTAAAGGATGAATCGAAGACTCAAAAGTTTGACAACATTTTGTAAGCAACATCAGCACAATGCAATAGGGTTGTCAATATCTCTGTTGTATTTTACAATTGGTGGCTTTGTGTTTTCAGGGGACTGAAGCAAGAACTCCTTGCTGGGTTTTCCAAACTACAAACCATCTGCATCAACTACTTATATACTGAAGGCGAATTTAGGAGGCGCTTATATTATTCTTTCATTATAGAACCTCTGGCGTCAATGGTTTTCGTTAGGCCAGAGGGTTAGCCGTCGAACTGTAGGCGCGGGTTTCGATGGTCCACCTTTTTCCATGATCTCTGACTGTCTAAGCCAAAGTAGTCTGCTCCTATGACAGCTTTTTAATTAGTATTTTCCAAACGTAGGGTTTCATTTTTAAACACCTTTAGAAGACACCTTTAATAAGCACAGTCTTCCTCTATGAACTTGAAGTATGGACCCCATCGAAAACAAATCGAACAGCTCTGTTTCTGACTAATTGCCATCGCCGGACCCTTAAAAGAAACACAGGACACGTGACAGCTTTACCCATTACAACAAGCAATTATATCCACTGCAGGATATTCAGTCAGTTGCCCCCCTCCACCCATGGCACACACAACAGATTTACTCAATTTACATATTTTTACATAAAATGTTGTCCATTAAAACCTAAACAACGACAAAAACTTTAGATTTAGATTTCCGTTGTGTAAAACATGCAATGATGGTGGGGATAGTTGCAACTCCCTACCACTGCGCAGAGGTTGAAAGTCGACAGTGTCCAACACCACATTTCAGCACATGGAAATTCCTTCACCGGAAAATGCCATTTCAACTCGAGTTCTTCATTTATTATTTCCGCCAGACTGCCACAATCAAGATGTCTATCAAGGAGTGTATTTGCTTTTTGTTCTTCTGCGTTGCCGTTCTCTTTCTTCATCCACTTCGGGTTCCTTCCGTTTTTTTTTTCTTGTTGTTCTTTGTGAAAGGACAGGAAAAGAAAGCTGATGCACTTTTGCTAGCAGTACCCCGTCGCACTGTCTACATGTCCTTTCAATCTCTGCGCCCAATGAAATGAACAAAGCCACAGAATATGAACACACTGTGGATATTTTTTTCAGTTTTTTTTTCGCTCCTTCAAAGTTGCGCCGGTAATAAAAGTAATTGAATACAAAAAAATATTGCACGGCACCACACAAGAAGGATCCTCCTCCATCCTAATTTATATTGCGAAGGTTAAAAAAAAAAATATATTGGATATCCTTGGATGTTGCTCAGTCACTCTCTCTCTCTCTCTCTATCTCTCTGTCTCTCGTCTGAGGCTGAGTGATAGTCGGACCAAACGAAGGATGGCAGAACTGATATTGGGGGTAGGAAAAAAAAATTATTATCCCACCAATGGTTATTTATGTGTTGCATGTGCCAGTATTTTCCATTTCCTTCCCGTTTAAGTGTCAGTGGATGTATGGAGAAAAAAAAAGAAACGAAATTTACCAAAACCAACCAAGAGTGAGAGATATGATAAAAAAAAAAGAAGAAGAGAAAAAAACACCAGCACAAAATTCAAGTGAAAATTTATGCATTGAACATTAATTTGAGTGTGAAAAAGATGCTTTGGTAGATTCATATATCCCCTCGTCCATTCCGTTTCCCGTTTGGCGGTTTTTGTTCTGTATGCACTGGGGGTATCTATCTAACTACAGAAAAGGATATTGAGTATATGTATGCATAGATTACATCAGCCGGGAGAGTGAAGGAAAAAAAAATTTTTGAAACCCGATTTGAATATCAAACAGAGGGAGCAGTGCAAAAATGAGTAAAAAAAACACACTTTGCCTGTTTTCTATTTGCAATGAAAAGGACGGGTATATGGGTATAGGTGGGCTGAGCAAATATTCATTCATGAGGCATCATTTCGTTCTGAATGGATGGGGCCATTCTATGGGATTATTGCTAGTTAATAAGTTGTAAAAAGGATTTGAACAGAATTTAAAGTGCGATTCCGTGTGATTGATTCGAAAAATGGCATTTATTTTGAAATGAATTGAAATAAATTGCAGATGCGATTAATTTTAGACAGCCGATGTGTGGTGGTGTTGTCTGCCTACAACTCTTTTATAAAATATATAATTTTTGAATCTCTAGCTATTTAAATGCGTTGTGGAAGTTTTAATGTTTTAAAATAAAAATACTCCGGTCGGTTGTGAGTTGATTAAAGTTGGAATTCAATTGGAGAGATTTTATCTGGCAAAATACTGCTGAGTGGACAGTGGTTTTAAATTGTAATTATGGATCATTTTGAGAACTGTTTGGAGGTAGAGGCAGCAGTGGGAAGGAAGAGTCCTTTTTAACACTCACAGTCCCATCGAGGGAGCGAAGCGAGCCACCTTCCCGAGATAGAAACGATTCCGATGTTTTATTTGGCGACTTTTCGAGACCGGCACTTTTGAACAGACTTCTGGATTTCAGTCAACTGTTTGGAGGTAGAGGCAGCAGTGGGAAGAGTCCCTTCTAACACTCACAATCCCATCGAGGGAGCGAAGCGAGCCACCCTCCCGAGATAGAAACAATTCCGATCTTTTATTTGGCGACTTTTCGAGACCGGCACTTTTGAACAGACTTCTGGATTTCAGTCAACTGTTTGGAGGAAGAGACAGCAGTGGGAACGAAGAGTCCTTTTTAACACTCACAGTCCCATCGAGGGAGCGAAGCGAGCGACCCTCCCGAGATAGAAACAATTCCGATCTTTTATTTGGCGACTTTTCGATGTTTTGTTTATAAATAGTTAAATTAGGTTTTGTTCGTCCAGGAAAACCAAACAAAACATGGATGCGATAAGTTTTCACATAATACCTTTTCACCTCTTTTTGTTAACGTTCGTGCTAGTAAAAAACTGTATAAACAAAGAAGAATTGGTGACGATAATAACTTCTAACAATTGTTTCGTTCCACGTGTGAAAATGTGGACATTTTGGCTAATACTTTTTTAAATGATAATTTTGAGACGCGTGGTGGTGCTCTTTCAAATATCCAGAAAATTAAGTCTTTCCTAAGGTATTAAGGAGAAATGGGCTTTCAGGTAAACATTTCAAAATTCATGGCTTAACAAGTGAAAAAATTTGTTTAGGTTGGTGTTGGAGAAGATCTTGGTGTTCATCAGTCAACCGTTTCGTTAACTAATTGGAATGTGTGTCAAAAAATAGTTCAACAAGCAAGATGATTGGATACATTTTCCGACAACTGAGGAAGAAATCAAACATCACCAAGCGATTTGGCAAATAAAATTTATGTTTCCAGGTGCAATTGGAGCAATAGATTGATTTTGATAATTTTCCCACAAAAATTTGAAAATAAATTCAAAATAAACAAACCACCGGACAGTTGTCACTTGTCAAGTTTGACAGAAACTGCAAGGCAAGGACATGTACAGCGAAGTAAATGCTATGTTCGAATTTTCGAACTTACTTTAGTAAACTAGGTTTTTATTCATACCGATTCAAAGCATTTACTAAGGGCTTTTACTTTGCTAGAACCTTTTCTCAAAGCAAATGCTAGTTTTTATTCATACAACCCATTCCTTATTTAGCTGATATCTTTGCTGTCAACAAAAACAGCAGTCCTTGCACATTCTACTGACTGAGAGTCGGGCAGAACGATGTAACTCATTACCCCTCGGCATAAACAAGTCAAAAATCGTCAACAATACTGCCTTCTTGGCGGCCTGGACACGTTGGAATTGACAACAGATAGTTTAGCCAGATGCAGCTCTGAATTGGGCAGGCTATTTGCTTACAAACAAGCAACAAAAAGCTTTTGAGAGGGCTGATGGGTCCATTGATGACTTCGCATTAAACTTGTCCATGGAACAGCACTTGTGGGGTAGCTCCTCGCTCGCAATTGATACTATAAAGTCGAACACTCCAAATTACTTTGACAGAAACCAAATCCCCTTCCTCGTAGGGGTACTAAATGGAGACTGCTCCTTTGGAAACGTGTCTAAGATGCTAGGGACGTTTAAAAATTGTTTTGATATAAGCTAAAAACACAAGGCCTTATAAGTCGCGTGTACAGCAAGGAAACCCACAACCCTATAAACCCACTCCATGCTCACTCCTCAGTGGAAAATATTTCGCATCCCAAAGAGTAAACTTAATTAAAACTTTTTAAATGTCATCCGTTGTCCCCAAACTATGAAGCCCCCTTACTGATCTATTGCCATGACTGCTGCTTTAGACAACTACACACCTGGCTAAACATCTAAACATTTGCAGCGACATCTGTTGCCACACACACGGCGACTATACGCAACTTTTTCGAGTAAAATAAGTGCGTAACTTTTGCTCAACACAACAAACACTAAACAATTATCAAAAACAAATACCGTAGACAAGTTCCAACTTGCTTCCCAGCCACAGAACAACACACTGTTGGCTGTGGGCTCCCCCGGCATTCTTCAGTAAGACCGATATGCACGACGAGAGTGGAAAGCCACTCCAATTAACAAGGCAAACAAAGTTCCTAAGACCAGACCAGACCCAGCCGGCACTCAATTACTCTCCTTAAGCCCGAAATGTAAACACCATCTTGACGTAAGTGTTCGCACGATTAAGCTTCCCACCGCACACATGCATAGATCCCCACTGGGCCGTGGCCACCCCCAAAATACCCACCAGTGCCATTAGAAATCGATTAGTTCCATATAAATATGAACAAAAACAAAAAAACGAGAGAACAAAATGGAAAACCATCTAAACGACGAACGGAAGGAGGGCAAGAAAACAGTATGAAAGAATACTCACCCCACAAAGGCACCCGTATCGAAGTAATGTGTGTAATAGAAAATTGTTACCACCGTTATTGCGAGTAGTGCCAGTACACATCTCCGCACATTTATCGCCTTCAATAGTGGCAATCCGATGCAGCAGCGTGTAATTATATTGCAGCATCCGAGGGATGAACAGCTGGTGCCGTTGTAGCTGGGTGTGCCGCCGTTGGCAGAGCCATTTCCGCAGTACTTGCCATTGGAATGATGACCAGAATTCACAGAACCACCAGCAGCAGCTGGCGTCGGCGATGGCAGCAGACTTGCCGTCGAAGACGTTACCGATGACGGCCGTATGTGCGGTGTAACCACACCGCCCGCCTCGCAGTCGTATGAGGTCGTGTAGCCCCCCAGAAGGGGTGAGTGCGACTGGTCGTCGAATTGGAATTGTAAGGGCTGCTGCTGGTGTGAGGGTATGCTGTCAGATTTTTCATATTTTTGCGACTTCCCAGGTATTACTGCCGATTTTGATGGCGGCTGGTGTGGTGTCAAACGTGTGCCTCCCAGCTCGGGAGGGGGTGAAGTCCTTTTCTTTTTACTGCTGCTGGTTGTGGTGGTTGGTGGCAATTGTAACAACGGCGATGCTGTCGGTGACGACAACGACAACGACAACGACGACGATGATGATGATGATGATGATGATGCTGCTGCTGATACTGATGGCGACGATAGTGTTTCTCCGGCGGAAGAGGAAGTTTGCTGCTGCTGGTGACTATGTTGGCTATTGGAATCCCATAATGGAGACTTTTCGGATATCGTCATCTTGATGGAGGTATTTATCTTCACTTTGACAGATACGGATTGGATTGGGGGAATACTTTGGCTCGTTGCGACAGATTCAAATTTTATGGCACAAAATTTACTCAACTGCTCTCTTGTGCGTGTTTGTCAGTATTTCCTATGTTTAAACTTAATTAAGTACGGCACAGAAAAAATATATATATATATATATTTTTTTTTAACTTAAAGCTGGTATACACACTACGTAGGTTAGAATATATATTTTTTTAAAATATATTTGTCGGTATAAATAATAGGGAAGAAAAATCCACTTTCCCGTGGCCGAACTGGAACTGAATTTCTCTTGCGTTTGTTTTGTTTCCTTCTTTTGGACAGAAAACGTCAAAAACTAACGTGTGCGGCAGAAAAAAAAAAAACTAAAATCGTATCACTCGTTGTATAGTAGTATTGCTGCTGCTGTTAGACGCGTTTGATCGCCATTTGATATGTTTCCAAATTTTAATATAACCAACAGTTTGTGAACGCGCTATTGCCATTTTCCTCTTGTTGTCTACTGTCGACGATTGACGTTTGGATATTTTCTTCTGTCACTGTGCCACTGTCACTGCCACTGGGTGTGCATTTCTGTAGTATTCTTCGTGGGCTTTCAATTTTCACCGTCGACATTGAGAGCGCTTTGATTTGACGCCGGAATTGCCGCTGATATGTGAAAGAGGGAGAGGGTACGCCTCTGACTCGCGTTCGTTTATCGCACGCAGACTGGGGTGCGATCAAATGATTTTGTTGTTATTTTCTGGAATTAGAAAGTGAAAATGTGTGCATGAGTGTATGTACATAAATCAAATTGAGCTAGTTGAGCTGATAAAAGTTGTAAGAAAAATTGTTTGTATTTTATTTTGACGTTTCGCGTTAAGTGTTTTAAATTGTATTTGTTTTTAATTAATTCGAACCACGAGAAGTGGCGTTTGAGGTCACGCAGTGATGTCAAGGCGCTTGGCTATATTTGGGAGTTTGCTGACTGATTGCGCTGGGCTGTGGACTTGAGCTGTTAAAGTACTAACGCTAATTATGCTGATGTAATGAAGCCTCGCTATGGGTTCGAATTAATTTGATTTTTTACACAATTACATTTGGACACAGTTGGATCGGGGTACTTGTACACATTCCAATGTGGTTGGGTAATGGCTAGATTTTGAGCTCAACCACAAGACGAAGAGTGTTTTTGTAGCTGATGTTTTTATTACACGCACTGATGAAGTAATTTTGTGCTCACATTGCAGAGATAGCTGTTGAAGTTCGGCCTAAATATGGACATTGGACTAATAATCATTTTTAACCTTCTCACTAATAATAACAGTTTGCAGGTACCGAAGGGTAATTTTATATTGAAAATTTCGCCATTGTGAGTTCACAGAATCTAGCATGAAACTAAATATGGTTATTAGTATCGCGCATTGAGTCTTGGGTCGACCCTAATGGCGTCGAGTTTTGTTGGAAAATTGACAGTCCCTTCAGGAAGATTGAAATTAAAAATATCTCCATATAACTTTTCAATAATTTTCAGCATGAATGTCAATGTAGCGTTTTCATTTCATAAAAGAAAGTTCAATAGGAATTTTTACTTAAGAGAGCTGTCAACTCTCTAACAGAAACTAAAACCAACGAGCCTAGGCCTAAACCGTTTCAGAAAGTAAGAGGGGCTGTGACGAATTTTCTATTTTGCTCACACTCCGTCAATGACCACCTGGCTACCTTCGATAGAACTATTTTTGACACTGATTGATGCCAGTGCTCCGCTATGGTGTATGGCGGCAACGTATTTTACCGCTGCTGATGTCATACCACTCAGTTGTATTTACATTGGACTTATTGAGCTCACACTCACACTGACTCAATGTTGCAGAATTGTTAAGTATTTCTTTGGACTAAAGGCCGCTGTGTCGCCTAAAAGTTTGGTGATTCTTTAGTGCAGTGATGCCAGATCGTAATTACCCATTTTTCGGGTATTTTGCATATCAAAATAAGCTAAAGGGCGAACAAACAAACAATTTTTATTTTATTTAGTTTATTTTCCGGAGTTAAATTTAAGTATTTTTGAATTTTTCACTCAATTTATAAATAAGTCGGGATACTAATACGTTGGCATCACTGTTTAAGGTTTGGCAAATTCAGGCAGTTTCTGTCATTATTCAGTAATGGCTAATTCGTTGCCCTTGGCCAATAACCTTAATTCAGTCGTTCTGCCAAATAAAAAAAAGAGTAAAAGCTGTCGTATGCGGTTGAGTTCTGTTCAATTTTCGAGGTATTTAAAATAAATAAATAGTAGGTAAAGTATTTGTATAAACAAAGGGCTTTTTATATAGTATCTCAGAAAAACAAAAGGCATTTCAAATACAGAATTTGAAGAAAAAAGGGGGAGATTCGAAAATCTCTGTGGAACTAAAACTGCTTCAAAGTAAAATTAAAACGCATTTTCATTGCAAACAAATATCAAAGTTTACTCAGAATGAAATTTTCACAGTTATTATGAAAGAAAAGAGCCCATCGAACGTCTACGTAAGAATTTTTGTGTATTTTGTGAATTTTTCTGAATGCATTCACTCGTCTTGATATTTTGTCTAATGGAAAACTAAATCATTTCAAATTCAAACTCTCGTAATAACTGATTCTTGTAAATATAATATGTCAATTTTTATGTTACATGTATATTTTATGCCTGTTAATAAAAACGACTCAAATTTTTAACTTTTTTCATATGAAAATAAATGGAAAACGTTTTTTTCGAATTTAGGGGAAAACTAATGCCCTTGCTGATAAATAAAGGGAAAAACAGTATTCAAAGTCTGTGAGCACTGGTTATGGATTCCAATAAAAACATGGGTTCTCCAGAACATCTATCGTAGTTTCTTTGGCATTCCCTCGGGGAGGAGAATAAACTGAGCCGGATGTAGATCAGGGATGAAAAATGATTGATGTGGACTGTAAGCAAATCTTAGTTCCGATTGTATTTTTTCGGGCTCAATTGTATTTTTTATTTTCGTATACGAGAAATTTTATTTCGTTCAAAATGTCGAATGATGAAAAACGAGATGTTTATTAATTTTATGTAATATCACGCAATTCCATCTGTCTTCTGAGGCATATAAAGGGTCCGCCATCTAACTTTTTTTTTTCAACTAGTGCTTATTTCGCGAATGGTAACACTTAGCTCATGTCTGATTTGACAGATAATTAGTTTTATCCTTCCGCTGAGCGAATATGGTTGTGTATACGCTGGGAAATATTGCGACATTACTTTGAAAATCATGGTAATGTTGCAGAATGTGTGCGAAAATTGTGTACGGAATTTGGAAGAAGAGAAGCACCGTCAGGTCCGTATGTTCGTTATGTTATGTTATGTTCGTTACAAAAAAGGAGGATATTGGCAACATTTGGTTTCAACAGGACGGCGCTACGTGCCACACAGCCGAAGCTACACTCGATGTTTTGCGCCCTGTTTTTGAAGATCGCATTATCAGCCGCAGAGCTGATGTCGTTTGGCCACCTCGGAGCTGCGATTTGACACCGTTGGACTATTATTTGTGGGGTAAGTGTTACGCCGACAAGCCAGAGACAATTGACGCTTTAAAGGACAATATTCGTGAAGCCATTGTTGAAATACAGCTGCACACAATCGATAATGTGCTTAAAAATTGGACCGATCGTGTAGGCTACTGCATGGCCAGCCGAGGCAGCCATTTGAATGAAATTGTTTTCCATTATTAACCGGAAGGATTGTACTTTCAAATAAAAAAAGAAATTTGAGAAAATATACAGTAGTTTTTTTTTATAGCATTTTCAAAAAAAAAAAAGAAGTTATTTGGCGGACCCTGTAGCTAGGCGGATTTGTTTCAAATTTCGTTTTTAGAGTTTTTCGGCCTAAAATTCGGAGCCATTTCGGATTTTGCACGGCAATTTAAAAACTTGGAATTTTCTCGAAAACTATATCGAACAAAAATGTATTTTAAAGATAATACCGTCAACTTAATTCAATTTTATACATTGGTTTTCTAAAAAATCTTGTAGATAAGATGCAAAAGTTACAAAAATATTTACTCGTATATCTTTATCATTATATGTACAGAACCTGTAAGCTCATAGAAAAAAGTGTATTAAATAATAAGCATTTAAATAGAAAAAGGAAATCGAATCTAAAGTCCTCCTTGGTAGGTAGTGAACTCTAAATCCCACCTAGCATTTCATAGAAATAAAATAAATTTAATTAAAGCCAACTTTTACTAGCTATTGTGACTCTATTTTGTTGTTCCAGCAGGGGCAAGCTTCAACCTTCAAATTCAAAGCTCAAATGCATGCACGTAGAGTGGATACTAATTTGGAACTTGGAACTCGCCCAGTGTGAATTTCAACTACATAATTAGATTTGACAGGTGCCACTTTAGATTTGAATTTTTTCAATTTGGTATTTCCGATTTTGATCTGAGATTTTAGATTTCTACTGCCAAATTAAACATTAAATCTTAATTTTATTGGTCCTTGTGTGTATTGAGTTGGCCGCAAAAACACTTTTTGTGTACTTGCACTGGTTATTGGTATAAGTCCATTGTAATTGAAACTCTTTTCCATGTGCGTAATGTTGAGATTTCCGAAAATTGTCCCGGATCGGTGACTCCAATCTAACCATTTCCGAACTTAAAGCCAAATTGAATGCTTTATTTCTTACAATTCAGACTAAGAGTTGTTTTTTTTTTCGAAAGCCGTATCTAAAATGTTTTATTGCTAACGGCCAATGAGTATTTAAAATAAGAAATACTCTTTGAGTGTAAGTTTTAGGGGCGTATTGTGTATTTTTCCCAAGTCCATTGTAACTAAAAAGTTACGATTGTAACACCCTGGGTAGATGTGGTACTTTTTTTGTGCTCTCCATTGTACTGCGGCTAATTATAGCGAATAATGTAAAAATCTCACTCAAAGGTCAATTTTTCTAAGCAAAGCTTAGCTTTAGAGCTATTGCCCAATAAGCCAGGTTTGATTGGCTGTAAAATACTCAAAACTAATAGACCGATTTCGCTGAAAATTGTACAAATAGTTCCAATAAATGCCGGCAGTGTTTAGACGGCGGTTTAAATGAAATGTCGAAAGGTGGCGCTGCTGTTCCAACAGTTTTCACCTTTTAGTGTGTCTACCTGTATGATTGTGCTTGTCTCAAAAATCGCCGAGCGGATTTTGGATGCGGTTTTCACTGTAAACTTCTGCATTTCCCGCAAATGTGTTTATGCCGCATATATTTATAAAATATGGGGTCATTCTTAAACGAGCTTGAACAAATTTATTTTGTTTCGCATGTAAAATCCACTAAATTTGGATCCCGTTTCGCTTTTATATTCCTAACAATTAGTCGTCTTAAAACTAAAATATAAAAAGCAGATATTTATATTTTATTCGCATTACTACGAGTAGTACCTTTCTTTCTTGCTATACTTTTGATGCCACTTAACAGTGTGCGCAGTGACTAAGAGGACTACCGAGTGAGAGGTATCAAGTTCGATCCCCGGAAATACACTAATCATATAAAGGGTTTTCCAATAAGAGGTGTTATTTTTGTATTCAAAGAAAAATGTCATTTTTTGAGATAAATAATCGGATGTTTATTTCATAATAAAGAGGAAGGTATGCCGTTAATAATGAAAAACAACATCAGCCAAATGGCCACCACGAGCACGCCACCACGTGCACGCATTTCCTTTTCATGAAATTTTCCATAACCAAATCGCAAATTGGCTACCCTATGTCCTCGATAGCCTCACGAATTTTATCTTTGAGGTCTTGAATCGACGCTGGGCTGTTGGCGTAGACCTTATCTTTCACGTGGCCCCAAAGGAAGAAGTCGCAAGGTGTTAAATCACAAGACCTCGGTGGCCAATTGTGATCACCTCTTCGAGAGATAACACGGTCCGGAAACTTTTCCCGTAAAAGATCAATGGTTTCGTTGCTTGCGTTGTCCAGATCAATACCATCCAACTCCGACCATAAAAAATCATTAATCATCGACGACCAAAAAATGGTTTAGTTTTGCGAACTGTGACTGCAAGATCTTCACCATTTTTGTAGTGAATTTTAATAATTTCAATGCGTTGTTGAAGCGTATATCGTTCCATTTTTAGTAATGGCGTAGTTTCTACTTGTCAAATGTCAAAGAATAAAAGCTTCAAAGGTGACAGCTACCGAAATAGCGGGTCATTCATAATAACATCTCTCATTGGAAAACCCTTTATAAAGGTCTTGCGAACGTCAGACAATCATCCCAAAGATATAACCAGTGATGCCAACTAAGGCTTGTTCATGCCTTTTAGGCATTATTTCAATAGCTAAGACTTTAAGGCTTGTTTTTTCCAAAAAGGCATCTTTTTTTTATTTTAAATGTTATAGATTACTTCTTATTTTTTTAATGTATTAATTTAAAGACCAAGACTATCTGCTGCACTAAAACTAGGTTTGTTTTGTTCAATACTTTGTACCTACCTATTAAGAAATTCTTCTGTGATTCATAATTTGAATTTCTTTTTTGAAATAAAAATTGTTTTTGTTTATATTTTTATATTTCTGTTTATTTTTTGATTTATTTTTCCAGTTTACCTAAAAAAAATATTTTAGGCATTATTTTATTGAAAAAGGCATCTTTCTTTGTCAAGTAAGGCATTTTTTCGTCCAAATTAGTTGGCAACGCTGGGTCGGCATTCTGTAAGGCGAAACGTTCAAACGTTTTCGTGTGAACGAAGAAATTAGCTTGTGTAACATAGGGTAAATCATTCGTGTGCACGAAAACGTTGATCGTTTCGCCTTATAGAATATGGCTCCTGGATATATCTCTCATGAAAGAGCTCCTTAATTCAGCCGTGCTTTAAATCATAGGTCCTTTCCTTTCGCCCCCCAAAAATAAAAACTCATTTCAAACGAATGGTTGCGGGGAACTAGGTATCTACCTATACGGACCTGTTGCACCAACTATTTTTTTTACAGTCAAGGGCGGAACTGACAATCAACCAACATCCTTTTCTAGCCAGCTTTACCCAAGGTGCCTTCAGTTGCACACGCCATCTTGGTTGACGCCATATAATTTGCGCAGATTCAAGGATCATCTTTCTGCATCGCGTCCACATTTAAAAAGCTCTTTTATTACTTTTAAGCTTAGATACGACTTCTGGGCTTCATTTTTGTCAGTTTGAAGGTGTTCTTTTCTCATATTCATACTGCGCGTCAACTGGATCGTGGGCATCAACATTCAACACCATTTAAGAGTGTACAGAAGTGGCCAGTCTAATTTCTCAACACAGACTGTGACTCTACTACATGCGTGGTTAGACTTAGTGTAAATTTACTAAAAATATAACTATCCAGGGGGCACTGAGCCCGCATAATAAATAAGCATGCATCACGAAGCTATCACCTATAGTCAGCTGTCAAAAATCACCACGAGCAGTTTCGTAACTGCTGAGAAACGAACTTGTTTGGCTGCCACTGTACAACTCGCTGCAGGTTAATTGAAATTAACATGCTCGTATAGAGCGACAAATTAAACATCGACCTACAAACATCCTAAACGCCCATCATATCACATCCACTCAGCTGTATAGAGGTCCATCACAACCATAAATCAAACTACGTAGATTCAGGTGCACATTCACTGATTTATCTGCTCCAACGTCCATCACCCCGAGCGAACGGCCTAATCCACTGCTCGATTAATTGTTTCAATTGAAATACCCACCACACATGCATCCATATCGGCAAAGAGTAATCAAAACAATTATCATGCATGGGTGAAATTACCGCCTACGCACTGCCGCTTCGCCGGCCATCGGTTCGAGTAGCACAAGGTGGAGCGCACTCATCGCACATTTACATAAGTATATGTACGCTCGCATGGACATTGGCTTTTAGGGTGCTCCGAAGGATAGCCCACGCGTTTCTTTTTAAAAGCCCACCACTTGAATTAATGAGCGCCCGGCCGTGCCCTTTATTGCCTCTTAATCTTTGTTTTAAAGGTTTTCGTTGTTTTTTGTCGTTTTTAATGGGGTAGGGAAACACAATGGCACTTGGGAGGGTTCTCTGTTTTTTGTCGTGATTTCCCATTTTCGACTTTACGTAATTTCCGTCGTTTGATTGATTATCCAGCCTCGCGCAGTGATGATGTGGATTGGGGGACAGAAAGAGCGCAATTTGACGGGCGATTTGCTTAGGCGCGTACGAGCTCTTCGAACCCTTAAAAATACTGACAAATGGCGGATTTACACCGCCATTTCACTCCGCTTAGCACAGCCAGTTGGGGGTAAATTAAGACCGTCCATGTTGCCACACAACAGACTAACCACCAGACGCGTTTTATTTGCCCAGATAAGCAGTCTCTTTGAGCTGTCAAAACATACTTTACCGGATAACAGGTGTTCTCCCATTTAATCTCTGACAACAGCCATTACGGAATCGATAAGGTGTCGTTTTTAAATTGAAATAGATACTTGCGCCCCGTGAATTTTTTTGTATACACAATTCCACAATTTATAGTTTCCGTTTGGTTTCTGGGGCAGGCACGAAAATCTCCACCACTGTATATCATTTACTTATCTATACGAACCGATTTAATTTGATTGACTTATCGAGGCGGGCTATTGGAAGGTGTGTTCCACTCCGTGTGACATTTTTCTCTGGCCTTTCTGGTGATGTAATTGTAAAAGCCAGGGAAAGAACAACAATAGCGAACAATGTTTATCTGGTTCCCTAAGCCAGAGTGACATTTGTGGGTTTTTTTTTGTAGTTTCCTCGAATTAGACCGAAAATAGAATGATTTTATTTTAATTGCCTGGAGCGATGGTAAAATATGATTGATCCCATTTTTGGTGGTCGGTTGTAGTTCAGTGGGTTTCTTTGTTGAGTCTGGGGACATGCCAAAATGGGAGTCGCGCCATAAATAAAAACCAATTTGTGTATTGAACAGTGATGTATGACTTGATGGGAATTCGATTGCGTACTACGTGTTTGCTTAATGACTTAATTTGGGTTACGCATTATCGATATAATTTTACGGGCGATTAGATGTCGACCAGTTTGCATCTTTAGCGAATGGGAGGGTTTTTTGATTGTGTGACGTGTTCTTGGGACTAATGAAGCCGTAATTTGTGAGGAATTTCTATGGAAACACGACTCCAAGTTTGGAATATGGTAGATTATTTTTTTATTGATGGTTCTACGAAAGACTGGTATAGACTTTTGCAAGCCGTAACGAAGGTGCCACAGTTTCGAGGAAAATAAAAAAAGGTTGTTCACTGACTAACTTCAGTTTGCAATTTATTCTCGACAAACTCTTCGTATTTAAGCATTGGGGTCCATTATAAAAAAACGTGTAGCCTTTAAATATGCAACAGATTTTTAACTTTCTCCATTACGTAGTAAGAGAAAGATATTGTATTCGAACTCGTGATGTTAATCAATTCTGACATTACGATGATAGGCGAACTCAAAAAAGTGCGTCGCAAAATTCTGTCCGTCTGTCTGTATGTCCCGAGGCCTACAGCCTAAGCGGCTGAACGGATTTCGTTCAAACTTCGGATTTAAAGTTTGGGGGCTTACAGTTCGGGGTCGTTCTTTTTTTTGCTTGGTAACCTCAATATTAATGGTACTTCCCATACAAAATTTTCATACCAGTTTGATTTGTTCGAAAACGGCTCTAACGATTTCAACAAAAATTGATATTTAAGCTTAAGTAGATGAGGGTAACATAACTGCATACTCAGTTTTCCGCTAAAAAATCGAGTAACGATACTTTTGAAATTTGGACATATCTGGAAAACGGTCCATACGATTGTAACAAAAATTCATTTCTAAGGTAATATGGTCATTTCTAACTTAATGGAAAGCTTAGTTTTTCTCTGTATTATTGTAAAATGGATTTTTGAAAAAAGTCATTTTTGAAAAATATAGTTTTCCCTAGTTTACCTCAAAACGGCATGATTTTGACCAAAATGCAAACTTAGAGTAAAATTGATGTTTTCAAAATTATTGCGTCCTAAATTTTCAATTCGAATCACTGGAAACGCTCAATTTAAAAACTGCTCATATCTCGAAAACCCCATTTTCGATTTCGATAAAACCCTAAAAACAAAGTACTAATGCTTACATCCCGAACAATAAATTGTACTCGGTTTCAGCTATATAGTTAAGCAATAGTCTTTTTCAAGCCAAACATTGGAATATTTGGAACTGTTTTGTCTGCCAAATTTTACAAAAACCGCTCTAACGATTTTGACCAAAATACATATTTAAGATAAAATGAGTATTTGAAATAAGATCCCGTACTTAGTTTTTCTCCAAAAATTCGAAAAAAAATCAGTTTTTTTATTATTTATATTTCCCAATCTATTTTTACATATCTATGCTAAATTTCTGTTATAATCTCCCCCACTTCCGATAAAAATGCAATAACAGCTACGCAAAACTTCATTTTAGCAAATATTACCCCGTTTTCAACCTTGTTGAATATGCACCTTAAAATAATTGCTACCACTTCCTTACACAATCAGAAACTCCCACTTCATTTGCATCCCCACACATGTCCATCGGCATTATTCGGTTTGTAACTGATAATGCAAGCTCAAAAACAAATCTGTGAAAACTTACATATATGTATATCTATGTAAGAATATCGGTCTAATACGAACCCTACTTCCAATCATAGACAATTTAAACCAGCGTTACTAATATATTCCAGTCAAAAGAAAAAAAAAAACATCAACATAACAACACAAACAACATCAAAAATCTTGTAAAGTGTAAGAGCTTATAAAATAGTACTGTAGACGCTTTTAACTCTTTAACCATAACGAAAATATTCCTTTTCCTATATTCTATGCACCGTTTCTTTTATCTAGCATCGGCTCACGTGCAAAACAACCACCAAACTTTTGATGAACGAGAAAGTTTCGTTCTACCCAGTCGTGCACTTTATTTTCTTTTGTTTTAGTTTCTTTTCTAGATACGGAAATCAATAACTTTGGGTTTTTTTGACTTTAATTGTTTGTGACAAAAAAAAAAAAAATACCCTCTAAAATGCACCTACCTTTCATTTCGACTATATGTCGAAAAATTCTTTCTAAAATAAAAAAACAAAAAAAAAAAATAGCCTACCTTCAGACACACGCCGTGATAAACTCAACTCATTCTTTTCTATTCGTTAGTTTAAGTTGGGCGTTTTTTCCTCGGCAACAAAAGAGAAGAGAGAAGAAAAAGACCGAGATCTATCTGTTCCACATAAACACCCATCTGACATTTTATGCCTTCCAAAGTGTATCACATAAGCATTTATGTAGAACCCAGATCATTATGACTCGTTAACTTAACTAGCCCTTATCAAACAAATTTTATTCTAACAATCGCATTCCATTCGAATTTTCAAACAAAAAATAATCTACGGATTAATTAAGAAATTTAAATTTGTATCCCTTTCCCAAAATTAGCCCGGCTTCCAGATACATTGGAGCGCGGAATTTTAAAAGATTCTCTATGAATAAATTAACATCGCGGTGGAAGTAAATTGAAAGCGTAACGCATTTCATTACCATAATCAGCTTGTAAATCAGGAAAAGTCAGAAAGAGCGTCCCAATTAAAGGTTCATAATTAAATTCCATAATGCAGTCAAAATGTTTTTTTTTTTTTTTTTGTGAAATATACAAATAGAAGCAACATAAAATTTGTGGAAAAACATCTTTTGGATATTTATTATACCGCACCACGGTTAGAGGCGACCTTTTTTAAGTAGATGTACCTTGTACCTATTCGTATATAAAATGACCAAAAGACCAGAGCCAAATGGATGTCGTCAAATTAATCTAAGTCAAACCCACATATTTATATCCGGATGAGTTATCGGCGGTTTCATGATTTTTATTTGACCAGTCTTAAGACTTTTTGCTTTTCTTTAAGTGACACCCTTGAACATTCTGATTAATAGCTTATAACTGAAGCAAGTTAACCTTCATTAGAGATCCGAACAATTTTGCCAAACGTATTTAGAAAGTTGTTATAGCTGTACATACTGAAATATATATCTACCCATTCTTGAAAGTTCCCACCTCATTATCCCCACTAAAAGTAAAGCCTCAAAAAGTAGGTAGCTAGCTGTGGGAAGGTTAGAAGCCAACTCCACCAATTCATTTGAATAAAATCAATAAAAGCTTTAAGGTTCAGACCTCATAATCCTCACTAAAAATATAAATAAAGCCTCTATAAGTGGGCTGTGGGAAGGTTAAAAGACTACACCAACAATTGCTTTGAATAAAATCAATAAAAATCTTTAAGCAAGTTTGTAAAAAAAAAATTCACCGAATTATAAGCGAGCACAAAAATGACTGACTATGCTCCCTGATGGTTATAAGGACGCCACATGTGGAGAAAATACATCCATTTCTGAATTAATCTGGGGTTTTAAAAACGTTCGTTTCTAAGATCAAGAATTTATTCTCCGACACTGCGAAGTTAAATGAGGTTTGCGAGATGTTTTTTTATGTGTATGTGGCTGATTTTTTCAAGTGTCTTTAAGCGTTTTTGACGCGTTTGCTGATGGGTTATTCGAGACGATTTCTAGGCGTTTTGAAAATGTTAATCTATTTTCGATGCCATTTTAAAGGTTAATGCATTTTTGAACTGTTTTAAATATAGTTTTTTAAACGGTTTTTGGCACACTTTTTAACGTTTTCTTGACACGTTTTCCGACGTGTGCTAACTGCGTTTTTTGAAGCTCTTTTTGAGATGATTTAAATCTGTTTTTATTGAGTTTTTTGACTCGTTTTGGTTGAATTTCTTAAGGTATTCTTTTAAGCGTTTTTTACGCGGGTAAGTGTCTTCAAGTCAATTTTATGAGTTTTGTACAGAAAAAAAAGCTTTAAAAAATAATTAGAAACCCTATTAGAATTGCGTGGAAAACGCATAAAAAACAGTATCAAAAAACGACATTAAAGCGCTTAAAAAATGCCTTAAAACACGCATCAAGATCGATTTAAAAAAGCAACTAAAAACACTTTAAAACGCATTAAAACACTTGAAAAACGCGTAAAAAACATCTAAAAAACTGATTCAAAAATCCGATAAAACTTGCTCTAAAAACAATTAAAAAAAAAACCTCGTGAAAATACGTTCAAAAAAACCTTGTAAGAACGGCTTGAAAAAAAAGCCTGTTGAAAACCGTATTTTCACCCTCAGTGTTTCCTTTAAAATGTTGCCTATAGTTTAAATTAAGCTCTCGCAAAATGGAAGGTAAGAGTCCTTAAAAAAAAATCTCATTTGAAATGTTGCCCATCGTTGCCGTTTTCGGGACTGTTTGTGACTATCCGACTTGAGTTCGCAAAAATCTTGTCAGAACACTTTCAGATTTTTCTTTCCCGCAGCGCTATTTTTCGGGTGAGCAGAATTGCGCTCTTTTTCCTACCCATTTTCTATCGCCTGTGCCGTCAAGTGGACATTATTTCATTACCAATAATGATGACCAAAAATTGCTGAATCAGATTTCCGCTTCATAAATTCTTGGCATTTATAGTTGGACAATAAAATAGCGAAAAATATCCCAAAGACATCGCTTACCACAGGCGTGGCGTGTAACATCATAACCCAACCATGAATACGGTCGTAAAAAATCATAAAAATACAGAAAGGACATCAAAATAGGAATTGGCCATAAACCTTTGACGACAATTAAACTGCGCGCCATGCAATGAAATATAATCCTTTAACCCATCACGAAGGAGAGTCCCAAGCGTAAGCCAATCGCGTAGGAGTCAGGTTAGTTTTCTATTTCCCTCGGGTTGGCATCTAAAATCAATTTGAACATACTCGTACCAGTGCTAAACTGTGATTGCCGCCCTACGCGCATTTTTAACTCCTGCATCAACAACGGCCTAAAACAAAAGACCCAACCAACATACAGAGAATCAAAATTCACGATTATGGGGCTGCGCACGTCCGTCTGCATCGACTATGCTCGGGCATCATAAAAATGAATTAGAATCAATCCGGAAATAACTCATTCATTTCAACACTCCCGTCTCCGACCAAGTGTCGTGATACATAAGCGTCAGAGAGCAGCACCAGTCACCTCACCATCATCGAGATGAGCCCGTAGTCACAGACAAAAGTTGCGCATCAATGCAAGAGATACGACAACAATGAGAACTAACGACTTTATCATTCATAAATGTAGGTCCTCCCCGGAGTTGGGTGCACCCCCAAGTTCACCTCCTGCGCACGCTACCCCTTTCGAATATTAAATTCTTTTTCATGTTTATTTACGACCCAGTGTCAGTCTCTCTTTCTATCTGGCTTTTTGTGTGTGCTTTTTTTTTTAGACACAAATGAAATATATATTCACTTGGGAGCTACATAAATCAGTGTGCGCGTTCGCTTTGATTGTGTATCGCATGAAAGGAATTGGAACAGACGGGCGGGTGGGGATGCCAGCCACTACGTAGCTAATAAGTTTTGGATCCATCTGCGTTTGTAAGGGTTGCGCTCTTAATGGGCCTACGACTATAAAACTTGGGTTAATTTCTCATAAATCCCCCGAGCGATGTGTACGTTGTCCGACCGAGTCCATGTCGTCTCTGTGTATGGGAATTCAAAAGACAAAATGTGAGACCGATGAGCCGAGCGCCATATAGCCCTCAATTGGTTTTGGAAGTTGGCTCTAGCTGTCTGTCTGTCTGTTGGTTTGTTTGTTTTTATTGGTTTGGTTCTGGAATATAATACATTTTGGGCGTGTTGTACAGCACCCCTTGCTTGGGTATTTGTCATCATTTCAAGCGAGCTGTAAACTTGTGTGAATTAGTTAATTATTCATCTGTTTAAATTGCCCAAATTGATGGTGACGATTACGATTACGATGGAGACGATGGCCTGAGAGGGCGAGTATGTGTGCTGATGGGCTATTAGGAGCACGGTTCAGTGGATACGATCTGGGTCAAGTGTCAGAAATTAGCAAGTCGGAGGGGTGCTGCTCAGCCGTCCCTGTCCGGCCGCAATGTGGCGAAGCTAATTAAGGGAGATTATGTTTATTTTTTTTTTTAAATAAATTAACACCCAGGAAATGGAGGGTTCGTCCGAGATACGATGCATATGGGGATATATTTTCTTTAGTCATATGGGTACTTTTGGAGATTGCTCAAGTGGTTGACAATATTTTCTTTATGTCGCATGTATAAGTTTTTCTTGTCAAGGGCTGAGTGATAGCTCGTCGGTTAGCCCTGAAGAAACATTAGCTTTGGTTGCGCATTTTTAAGTCATCGAAGTTGTGAAAGGTTGAAATTGAAAATCATACCCAACTATCCGGACAAAATTTGGATAGCTGTTCGGAAATAGGACACATCTTCGACTATGCATGACGGTGAGACCTATACGTTGAAGCTAGTTTCCGAGCACCCGAGACTTGCGTTTATCTGCTGGGATAATTTCATTTTTATCTGCTGGGTAATTTCCTTTGAACCGATAAATCTATGAAAATAGACCTTAAACCGGGACCTGACCTACCTATATGCGTAGTTTCAGTGGATTACGGGGCTCAAAACTGCCGCCGTGCGCGGCCAAAGTTTTTTTTGTTTTTCAAAGTAGGTACCTTAGTAAGTGATACTTGCTTGTCAGGTTTTGGGGTTAAAACGTTGGCTACCAAAACTTTCTCGTTCACTATGTAGCAACACTCTGCATAAAGTCGAAACCTAGGTAGAAATAGCCCCCCCTTGTAGCATCCAGATCGACTGTCCAAATTAAAATCTATTTTAATTCACTCTATTTAGGGTCACCGTCCTAGAAAGGTGCATAATGCCGATCAACGACCAGATAGTCAAACGGTGTTCCGACTTTTTTCTTACCGAGGCAGTTGACCTGAGAGGGTCTCTATCCTATTTTATCAATAGGATTTTATAAATTAGCTTTTTTTCATTTATTAACTCATGCTTTATTTAAAGCTTTTCTTTTTATATGTGCTGGAGCTTTTATTCATAATATAAATAATTCCAAAAACAGCGTCATCTTCAGGAAGATCTAACCAATTTAAAACAAACATAAATAAAACCTCCCACTGGTCAACAGTAATGGCCTATCGACAAACACGCCTCCAAGCTGTTGGAACTCGAATTCCTTTAAATTCTAATTCTATAGTTGTAAAAATATAGACGAAAAGCATTTTATACAAGAATATGTAAGGCGTATTCAGTAGCCCCTAAAAAGGCAAGAAAGTAGCTTGAAAAAGTAACCTTTTCGAGTACCTATCAGCAAGAATCTTGGAGCGTAACAGGTTCGCCGATCATACGTACGCCTTGCTCAAGGGAAGTATTAGAAAAAAAAAGAACTGTACGCAAGACTCAGAAGGTTATACAAAGATTTTTTTTTCTCAAAAGCAACAAAGTCTTTTCTCTATATACATTATACAATCTTCTGTCAGATGAAAAACAATTCCGAGTCAAGTTTCGGACTCCAAAGCTCAAATTTGGAACATAGTTAGATCTTAAAGAAAATTATAGCAGGAACACATTTGGGTTCTCAAGCCAAGGGTATCTTTGAAGGCCTCAAGATATCAGCCTACAATAAATTTATTGATTATTCAAATACATTTTATAAATATTTTTCTCCGGCCAACTATGCTATTTTGATCAAGGATAAACAGTACACGCAGAAAAATCACTTATTTAAAATTAACCAACTTTCGGTTAAAAACTACGAAGTTATACTGTTAATATAGCTCCTACAGAGTTAGTGGATTACAAATAACCGATTCAACTTGTTTCAGGAAACTGGGTTAAAAATAACCGGTTTTTCAATTTCCTCCAAATTTTCTCGTTCGTTTAACAAACTATCTTTCTAGCTTTAAACCGACTGGTTGATATTTATCAAGAAACTTGATTGATAACAACTAATAAAGTGAGTTTGTTAACAGTATGCATTTAACCTTTTCATCTTGGTAGCTTTTAACAACGAATACTCGTTTTTTCTCAACAGGGTCTTAGTTAATTTTAATCCATTTTTTTAAACCGAGCAAAAATTGTACTCGGTTAGAGCCAATTTTTGAGCGTGTATAAATAGGATCAGTTGCATTTGATAAAAGCAGCAAAGTTTTCATTGCAAATGTTGATCCTTCTTAATAGTTTTAAGATCAACATTTTTGTAAACCAAACAGTCTTCAGAAAATGAAGATGGAATAGTAAAAGAAAAAAATGTCTCAAACAATATACATACATATTTTTAAAAACTAAAAAAAAAAACTCCAAGCTACCCCGGGTTTTTCGCCGTAAGGTCAAACTTTTTTACGAAAACGGTTACAATTTTGGTAAAAATTAGTATTTGAGATTATTTTTTCACTAGAACGAGAACAATTATTGTCGAAAAACGTTCACTTACATTTTTTAACTAGACCAAGTACAATCGTTGAAAAGCGTACAAGACTTTCGTTTTTTGGCAAATTCGAAACGCAATAAACTGTTGATTTTGTGGTTCAATTGCAGTCTGAATTAATATATATAGAAACTTTGCCTAAGTAAAGGGTACACATTCTGGAAAAACTTGAAGATTTTAATAAATTATTAGTCAAAAAATTGAATTTTCGAAACAAAAATAAAAATAGCTTTTAAGTGAATAAAAAATTCTAATATACTTCGAAAGTCAAAAAGCTTCTACCACAAATGAATACTTCACAAGCTCATATAACAAACTTCACGTCTCCATTCAGCCAAAGCGTCGGAAACATTGTTTATTAGAAGCGAACAAATGTTGTAACAATATTGACTTTCTCGGTATCAGTTGAAGTGTTTTTATAGGCTCAAGCCGTCTATTTGGAAGTGGATCTATTTTTAAAATAAGATAACTACTTTGTGTTTATTTTAAGGGCCGCAATAAATCAGAAGATTATACAAATACAGGCCACTGTGCTTCAAGAAAATGTCGTGTATTCACCGTTTTTTTCTAAGGGTCTGGAATTTATGAACTTGCAAAAAAAATAAAAATATTATTTTACCTTAGGCTGGTCATGTATAGGTATAGGTACGTATGTAGAAAGCAATAAGCGACTTGTCTTATCAATTCTATATTTTTTGTTGGGTTTAATTTTAGTTTTATGTACAACTTAGCTCGAGATGAAGAAATGTGGACTAATATTTTTATATCCTGAATGGAATCATTATTACTGTCGATATTACTGCATAAAATATTGTTAGGACTTATATTTTTTAGTTCTTATTCTGTTTTTAATTTAATAGAAGATTTTAATTTGAGGGTTAAATTTTGAATACTATTTTAAAAGGCAGCTTAAAAATAATTCGGAAATAAGTATAAGCTACCTGTATAAGGAATTATTTTTCTTGAAAGTAAGCATTTTTTAACAATTTTTATGACTATTATTAAATTTTTGCCCTGGGAAAAGTCGGCATGACTAATGGGTGAGAACAAAGCGTCGACAAAATGTTTGTTATTTTAGAATAAATAAAATAGATTTACCCGCCTCTCGAGAGTGCCGGCTGTGTCTTTAAGAAGACGAAATCGCTGAAGAGGTATTATGTCCAATTCGAAAAAGAAGATCTTCCTCTGGAAAAATTAGGTAACTGAGAAATAGAGAAATCTTATCAACTTTATTTAGGAAGTAGGAAACCTGCTAGCCTATCAATGCTTTTCAGACCTTTTGTTAAAATAAATCTTTTTCGATAGACGCACCTTTTAAAAAAAATAAAGTTACTCAATTCATTTATGTTTTTATAGAGATAGGTTCTCGGCTAAGGACTGATAAAATTAGTTGTCAGTTGGCAAAATTTGTCTGTCGAAATCGGCACTTTTATAAATTGTTATTTTGTAAAAGCGGTTATAAGAAATATCTGTTCTACGACTGCTCTCAAAAATTAAAAATCCGACCCAGAAAGCGGAGCAGAGAATGTGACTATAATTAAAATGAATGGAGAAATCGGACTGTTCAAAGAATACCGGATAAGAAAGTCTACGGATGCTGGCATTCAGCCTGCGACACAAGGAATACAGAATTGCATTCATTACGGAAAAAAGAGCAAGCAAGTGCGCGATGCTGTCTGAGCTAAAACTGGCAGCAAAGGCTGAACTTCATGTATCAGGGTCTTGCACTAAGCTTAGGGAAGTAGTAAAAAAATTGGTCTAGTCGGTTCAGACAGACAGACATCGTAACGAAACTAATACCATTCCGTTTTTTCCCTTTGGGTACGGAACCTTGAAAAGGGCATTTTTGAGTGTTTTTGACGTGTATCGTGGGCAAAAGTCTGGCATCACTGGTCCCGGTTAATATTCGTGCGTATAAGTTCTCCTACTGTCCGCGCAGTGCGCCATCTTTCGTCAACGCAATCGATGTACACAGAAGTGTGCCGTGGAAAGATTGCATTCGTCGTCGTGAACTTTTGGAATTCGAAAAAGTCGGCATGATAAATGGGTAAGAATAAAGAAACAAAATGTTTGTTATTTTAGAGAAAAAAAAAACCCCACAATTTCGTATCACATGAAAAAACCTGCAGTTCCTTGATTCATTAGTTACATGGGGGTGTTCCTGCAAATAAGTCCAGTCGCTTTCAACACACAATTTATTGTGGAGTCACGCAAATTGCTTCATTAGGACTTCGTGCTTCTAATTAGGAAAAGCGTGAGTTTTGAAGCAATAACGCCAAAGGCTGCCATGTTTATTTTTTCCACTAAATTCAATCAGATTAAATTAAGAAAATTCAAGGACCAAAGGGCTGATAAAATATTCCTCAAAAATGTCGCAACTGTGTCAAAGTCTGCGATTTATGAATACCTACTTTAAAACAAAAAAATACCAAACTAATAAATTAAAACAGTGATGCCACTTTCTTCTCAAACTACGCCTTCTAGCCCACTCAATTTCTCACCAACCAAAAGGTTCTAACTAATTATATCCTCGCGCTTAATTATCTGCCAATTCAGCTGCGCCATCGTTTCCAAAAACAAAACAAAAAAAAAACCTGCCATATCACTTCTTTCATGCGATATCTGTCTCAATTTCATTTCAATTCATTTCAATTGTAATCAACACATCAAACAATATTGTACCGTTGCGTGTCACCATCACCATTATTTATGAACCGCACACTGTCAGGGGGCTGCTTTGATTGCTTCGAATTTATGTGAATGCCTCCGAACAGTGATTTCGTTCCTTCATCACTCGAGAGAAAGAGTTTGGAAACTTCAATTGAATTGTGGTCCCGTGCCGCAATATACCAACTCGCATGTCTATTGTCAGGCATTGTTGTATATCTGGAATCTACACAAAAAGACGACAACAACAACAACAAGACGCCTAAATATTTCATCAATTGTCATCATCATCGCCATCATTGTCGCTCTATACTCATCCAAAGTGCGGAGCGTTTGATTAAATTTTTGGTAAATTGTTTGAACGCAATCGTGTTATTTGGTTGTGGGCTTTTGTTTCTTTTAAGGACAAGATGTGTGAAAATGACATCTCATTGTTTGGCAACGCACTCTTCGTGGGTAAATCGTGTGTGGGATTGTGTTTCCTTTTCAACAGGCGAACTGCAGCACTGTGCACGTCCAAAATTTGTGTTCCGTTTCGAAGAATTCAAACTCAATGGGTTATGGTGATTAATTAACCCGAACCCATTAGCCCCAATTAAAGTGACAGTTGACACTGGTGGCACATTATTCTTGGAAATGAATGGTATTATAATTATCCCCGGAAACTTGTGACGGAATTTTGTGATGCAAAATAGTCTGGTGTCATTGTGTATTAGGTAGCAGCGAACTCCATAATCCATTTTCTTTATTTAAACTGGCATGCTGGTTCTGAAAACTTACTATTTGCAAAGGAACTTTGAGATGATGATTAGCTATCTCTTAGCAAGTTGGGCACACCCTAACGTAGAGCAGACATAAGGTACAGCCAACGGCACTTAGGTAACGTGGGCAACTAGGAGAAGATCTCTAAGAGACACATTCCTTCTTGAATTGTGTTGTAAGCTTATAGGAAACGCACACACAAGTACTAAAATTTTGTTTAGGTTTTTCAAAATCATGAGCTCGTGTGGGTAATTAAAATCTAAATTATTATTATTATTATTATCTTCATAGCAGCCGAAAAAAATAATTAGTGATGTGCGAAGATAATCTATAGCCCACACATATTGCGCATGAAATCTGTTGTGATCTTTAAAAAAGACAGCCGTTGTCCTGTTAATAACGTCTTAATTAACAAGTTAAATGTGTGCGTAGCCATTTAAAAAAAAAAAACACAAATGTTTATTTATTTTTACGATTTTTCTACATTTTCCATGGATGACCAGTTGCATAGTCAGTAAAAGAAAACCAAAAAATTCATGAGCATAACGCACATTTGTGTAAAGAATTGAATGTGGTAACTTTCAAAAATAAATAAATAAATAGTGGGCGCAACAGTTACATACCTGGGACCCTAGGCCTAGCTTCTCACAACCATTCGTTTGTGTGAGTTTTTCATGGAATGGAATGTGGTAACTTTACCATAAGAAAATATTTTTTAAAGTGCACAATTGCTTGTCAGAGAGATTTTTTTTATTCCGCAGATATAAATGTCATGTGCGTAATCAGCTAAACGCCTATAAAAAAGGGTCCACCAAAAAGAAATAGAACGAGCGGTGCGACAAGAAAATGGCACAGTTTAGATAAGAAAGATTTAGGCGGATCTGCAGCATATTGCTAGAAGACGCACATGATGGTGTGCGCTATTGTCCTTTTGATAGTGTTCACCGAAATAAGGCATTTTTGTGTGCGCAAGCAATTATTTTTATTATTTTCTTACAACATCTTGGAGAAATGAATTAACTTCATTAACATGCACAAAATCGTGTGTGCGCAAATAATTTACTAAACGCACATTTGAGTACAAATTAAATCTGTCATTTTTTGAGGAGATTTTACTTAAAATGGACAAGTTCCTTATTTGCAGTCGAGCCAATGGCGTTTGACAGTTTTCGTTCAATGAAATTATCAATGTGCGCAAGCAATTTACGCGCATGTATTCAAGTCAAACCTTGCTGTTATCTTCTAGGACCGATAATTCGAATTCATATAAAAGAAAATGGACAAACAAACAATTTTTTTTGTGTGCGCAAACAGTTTAAAGATCCCACAGTGGCATATAAATTAGATCTTCTGCCGTCTTATTGATATTGATGGGTAAATAATCTACCGCAATAGTAGTTTGCGAACTTTCCTGGCCATGTCCGCATAATGTTTACGCATGCTCATAGGAGAGAGATACCGCACATCGTATTCTAACACGATACGCAGCTTTTACGTTACAACTAGACAGACTATGCACTCTTTGATACGTAAGCGCCGGTGATAGAAAGGGTATAGCAAATGTGCGCGACTGACAAGTTTGTGTGCGATACAAGAACTCATCCATCCAAGTGTCTGTGGGCATATAGATAAACGTTTTTAAACGCAAATATTGAAGTTGGCGTGAGTGGTTTTCGAAAACAACTATGTGCGCTTTCGTTAGGACAAGCAAATGTGTGATCAATACTCCATGCAGTGGGTACTACAGAAATACTATGTAGAAAAGACCGTGTGATGGTAAGTTTTCCGAAACGCACACTTGTCGTGCGATACAAATTTATTGATACCTTTCAAGTTTACCAAAGAAAAACAGACAACATTCCTCATTATTGCATTCAAACAAACCATTCCCCTATGCGATTTATAGCGCACACCGTGTGCGTTTGCATTAAGGGTTTAACCACCCCCCTTAAACAAATAAGAAAAAAACAGTCAAATGTCTGTATACAAACGCCATATCCTATTGAACCTCTTCAAAACGCAGCGCCTTTTAATCATAGCCCTTAGTCTAATTGGCTTCATTTTTGCCTTTTCTATCGGAAATCGCCCGCCTCTATGACAACTTTTTTTCTAACACTCTTTCCATTTTTAAAGACTTCAACAAGTTTTCCTCCATTTCTCGTTAGCATTGACTTTCGCCGCAGTCCCTACCGCAGGCCGCCTCTATTCACAAACAAAAATGCACATACAAAGTGTTAACATTCCGATTGCATGACACTTTAGATAAATTAATCGTTCGCCGGCAACGGCAAGCAACACGAAGTGCACAAAAAAAAAAAAAAACGAAACCAAGATGTGTGCATTTATAGTGCAAGAAGTACAAAAAGTACACATTTTCACATTTCATTTGAAAAGGGAACAAATTACTCCGTTGATTTGAGTGCACGCACCCGCTGTTGTACTGCCACTGGCGCACACCCGTGGGCGTACAGAAGGAGCAGCGAGGAAAACGAAAGAGCTTAGCACAGTCTGACATTCGAAATGTCCCATATCTAGATGCTCGTGCACACTGAACAGTGAACACTGCACACTCGCATGAGCATATTACATTCGTACAGTCATTTGTTGCGCTTTTTGTTTGTCAGTCTCTGGTGCTTTCTGCTTTCTTTGCAGTTGAACGCGCCGCCGACAACGTATACGACAAGCGACAACTCCAACCAAAGACGACAGCACAAAACTGCATATGGATGCATTCACGTGAACATAATGATGGCCTAGATGTACTCGCGCACTTCCCATCAGGCATCAGGCAAAAGGCAAACACACAAACAGACAGTCGGTTGTTGTTGGTTTTGTTTATTCGTGCGATAATCAAGTGTATCTGGCTAGATCTCTGGTGTGTACTACAGACACAGAGTGTCGCTGTTAATCGCTCATTTTATAGCAATCAAGGGAATGACAGACCAAAACAAAAAAAAAAAATATATATACATTAAATGCTACGACGATGATTTATGATCAGCACCATATCCAAGTCGGGGACATCGTTTTGGACTAGAATTTTTCGAGCAGAAATTCTTTGAATTCCCCAGAGGAGGAGGAGGACGAGGACGAGGAGGACGAGGAGGACGAGGTATGAGAAGCTAGACAGTATATAATCTGGTATTTTTGGGCTGCATCTGTGACAGCCGACGGCTGGGACTGTAGGTAATTGAAATGACTTTGGGGGCGGCTATGGCAATGCCGCTGCTGGTGCGCCGCTGTGTGGGTGTCTAGACGTTTGTTTAGTCTGTTTGCGGACACGATTTCTAAAACCAGATACACGTAAGACAAACGAGGTGTATATCTTATCGGACACCGATTTCGGAAGGTGTTGTAATTTATCATACGCATAACAATGGAGGTCTTTGTTAGAGCGCGCGCACTGCTCAGCTGGATGGGATTTTGTTGTTTATTGGGTGCATTTAGATACATGGTATCGGTGTGGAATCTTTACGACTCGAATTGGGGTTGCGTTGTGCTGTGTTGCTATATTTGTTTGCTTAGAAAGGCCATTACGTTGGAGGTATAGTAGGTTATCAATACTTATAAGCTCTATTGTGTGCTGTAGGAGAAAGGTGGCACTCTGCGATGGATTTATTTATTTCTTTTAAAACTGTTTCAAGATTTGGAAATAAGGAGCGATATACGGAATTTTAAAGAGCACATTATTTAGCTAGAGGGTCCCGGATAAGTGTGAAAAACGGGTACATACTAACAGCAGAAGATTTAATGAGGGAAGTCCCCTTTTCAGTTACGAAACAAGTATTCGACTTGAAAAATGCGACTAGTCCCAGCAGTGTATATTCCATAAAAACTTTGCTTACAAAGTCTAAACACAGCGGAAATCGGACACAATAAATCGCTGTGATTTCCCTCGTATCTCGTTGACATTTTAAAAATTGTACAATAGATAGACATAGGCATTGACCCAATTTTGTTAAAAATAAATTAAATAATGCGCAGATGACCAGCTCGAATATAAACAAAGAAGCATTGACACCAACAGACGGCACTAACTGATAGTATTGTAATATGATTCCTCTAAAACAGATTTCACACTTGCAAAGTTCCATCCCATTCATTATCAATGTTCCTCATTTGAGCTTATCATGTTAGCCAATGATTGACATTCCGTTTATTGCGACAAAACTGAACCGAAAATCATTAAAACATTTTTTTTTCCACTTAAAATCAAAAAATTTTATGTAGTTTTATGGTTAAAAATAATTGAATCCCCAAATGAATTAGTACTTTTGTGTCTTAACATAAATTACCAAATGCGCACATCAAAAAATGAATGGATCTTTTAAGCGCACATGCATGAGTGCCTTCGTGCATGAAATCACATTTGCGACTTACTGAGTTTTGGTACTTGTTTGAATTCACTTCTTTCCGTAGCTAAGATGTAAATACTCATTTTTAATGTTTTTTTTAATTCACAGTGATAGTTGAAATACTCTTTTGCGCACATTATTGTGCGTTTTTGTTTAAGGGACTGTAACGTGGTATATTTTTGAAAGAAACATCGATCCAATAGGTTGCTCACGGAACTACCACTGACAACCATGGGTCTGTATTCATTTAAAATTCAAATCAATAAGAAGGTAGTAGTAGTAGTAGTACGTTTCTCACTTTCATTGGGCACATTACGTGTGCGCTTGTAAATCAACCCATTGAAATTGGAAGAGATTATCTACTCACTTAAGTTTTCTTGCACTCTGTGTTTGCACTCACTGTGTTTTAGTCAAAGGCATGGAACTTATCAAACACCTACGACAACAGCATCAGTTGTTTTGGGGCCGAAAAATCGAGTAAATATACACGCGGCGCGGCACATATTTAAATAAATCAATAAATTTCCCTTTCTTTGCATTAAAATGCCCACAGGAAAAAGTCACTTTGCAACCGCACACTATTAGAAGTTTTTGTTTATGGGTGTGCGCTTGCGAGTGGGATCTTTAGGCTTTAAGTTCAACTAAGTAAACGTTACCCAAGACCTGTGAAAGAACTTGTAGGCAAAAAGTTTATTAAAATCCATTTAATTGCAAGCGCACACTATTTGTAGTTGTTATTTATAGGTGTGCGCATGCGAATGGGAACTTTAGGCTTTAAGTGCAAATGAGTAAACGTTATCCAAGCCCTATAAAAGAACTTGTAGGCAAAAATTTTAGTAACATCCATTTAATTGCAAGCGCACACTATTTTCAGTTGTTATTTATAGGTGTGCGCATGCGAATGGGAACTTTAGGCTTTAAGTGCAAATGAGGAAATGTTATCCAAGAACTATGAAAGAACTTCTTTAAGGTAAAAAGTTGAGTAACTTCAATTTAATTGTGCGACACCAAATCATAATTATGTTCTCAAAAGTTTGCAATATAGTTATTTTACCTGTTTTAATTGTGCGTACAGAATGTGAGCTCATATTATGAGCACATTAATAACCAAAATAAACAAAAACTTTAAGTACTGTGCCCCACATCGAGGCCACGAAACTTGATCGAAAATCACTGACCTCCTCTTTTCCCCCAAGAGATACTGCTAACATAATGTCCATAGATTTACACTTGAAACGCGAATTTAAAATTTGTGTGCGCACACACCTAAGTTAAAACGCACTTTACTGTGCGCAAACGAATGGAAATTGCAAATGCAAGCCGTGCCTTTTGAGCCATCAACAAATTGATCGATCCAAATATGTTGCGCCGACATGGAACGGACACACATTTCCATAAACCTTAAGCCAGTGGACAGCTGGTCAAGTAGTGCCTTTTAGAATCCTTTAGATAAATTGTCACGGAGCTAAAATACAGCACAAGCACACATTTTGCTTCCAATTTTACCACCCTATCATTGTCACAAATTCCCCATAGCAAAGCCGAAACGGTCACTTAGCCAAATAAACCAATAAATTCCTGCTGGTTAATAATTTATTTCCAGCACACAGGCAGCTCCTTACAGCTCCCCTCACATATAGAACAATCCATGATTAATGACCCGATACGAGCTACCCTTAACGTTACTTCCCTAATCATTGGTAGATGCAAATGTAAAGACTTTGTAATAACTGTTAACCAAACCAATTTGCTGCCTTATACCGGATTTTCGACGAAACCACAAAAAATCGTCTGCCCCCTACAACAAGCAGAGGACGACCACCATTAATGGCCATTATCCTTTGAAAGCTTTTTCTTGCTCCCCCCCCAAAAAGGGAGAAAAACAATCCCCATACAAAAATAAACAATCACACCCAGCAAAACGGCCCTCATACTACCCAATGACAGTTAAGGAATGTAAAAACAAAACAAAAAAAAAACATCCTTACCATCGAAATCCCTCATCCGTCTCTCAATATAGACGGCCATGTCCATTTCACTTTAACGTTCTGTTTCAGTGGGATTTACGTCACACACAGTCATGCATGCAATGATTAGGATAAATAAAACAGAAGGGACATCCTCTTGCACAGCGTCTTATCCGTTATGTTATCCGGTGACGACGACGACAACGACATTATCGATGATGACGTAAATCCCCAAAACTGATACAAAAAAAAACTACAAAAAGCAACCAAGGAACAAGAACTATACCTAGTACAGTGTACATCCTGCTACTGCTACTGCAGCTGGTGGGAATCTATTTTTAGTCCTTTATTGTTTTATGTTGTTTCTGTTTGCCGTTGTGTAGTGGTAGTGGTGTATTGCATTGCTAATATCCGAAAGACCGGGTCAGGGAAATGGATACCTTTCGTCCTTACAACAATGCATTTTTTCCCCCCAACTGAATACCAAGTTTGTGCTACCAGGGAGCAACTGGGTCAATGTGGTGGTGCGGAAAGGGTGTACTCGGCAATAGATGTCTTCGTCAGACATCGGAGTCCTCCTATCTGCTTATCTATGCACCATACTCTCAAATTTTAAAACATACCCACCCCACCCATCCCCATAAAGTGCTTCGACTTTGGTGTCAGTTTGTGTGCAAACGTGTGTTGGTGTGTGGTGCGACTGAAATGCGATGCTCTTCTCGTAGAGATGGTGGCCTTGCAAAGTGAAATTATGATGGTTTTAGGTTTGAAAACTTCTCCTCGACTACAAGATTGTGTATAGCTATACGAAATTCATTTATAAATGTGAATTGTTGCGCTCCTCACGAAGAATACGACGGTGGTGGGGAAGAGGACGACGCAAAGATGAAGTTGAAGAAAACTTGCACCGTTTGAAGACTCTTATAGAGGTGGCTTTTCGAAACCCTGGCTGCGTTTGGGTGCTGCGTACCCCCCACGCCTAATGGAAGCCGACTTGTGATTTTTACATAGGTAATTAGTTTTGCAAATTATCTGGCAATGTGAGTTAGAATCTCTGCAGACTTGGGGGAAGATATTATATCCTATAGATGAGGGTGTTTTCTGCAGTTTGGAATATATAATATTCATTTTGCGACTGCGATGATGCGGAGAATGTGTGGCTACAACAGCACGTCAATAATATTTTGTGGTTTCGATATTATTTTCGAAGGATTCTTTGAGATTAAATTAAATTTTCGGCAAGGGTGAGGAAGGGGAAAGAAGAGTTTTGCGTGCGGAGCAAGGACAACGACTTGACAGCCTCTTGGCGTAGAATTACCGCATTTGATGGTGTACATGGGGTGGCTATGCCAACCTGACGTATGTGGTTAGTAACCAGAGCAATGTTGGCAGCAATTTTTCTGAAGTTCATACACAAATTTTAAAAGTAAGTTTCCAATGATAGCGCATATGGAATGACAGTGGATGGGTCGCTTGAGGAATAAGTTCCAATTGTAACCAGAACAATGTTGGCAGCAGTTTTCTGCAGTCTACAGAAACTTGAAAAGTAAGTTGTAAGTGGATGGGTCGCTTTAGAAAAAAAAACGCAAATAATCACCTGAGAAAAAGTGAACCTACTTTTTGTCAACTTTGCTGTCATTTGCTGTGGTTTTGAAGGAAGGTTCCGGCTTTTGCAGTTTGGTTGTTCGATATATACAGCCAACTTTTCCGTTTTCCGTAGTCGTAACAATGAACTCCAGTGAGTTGAATTCTATCTTGCATATAGGGATGCCAGATCAAAAAATACGAAAAGGGGGACAAAGTGAGTTTTCTAGGGGGGATAAGTGTTCAAAAAGGGGGACAAATATTTTTTTTTATTATTGAACACGGAGTAAAAAAAAATATGAAATAAAAATACTTTCGTTAGATACATATATGCAGGTAGATATTTTATTTTATTTCTGCATATTAGGAAAAAGCATCAAAATTGTTATATACAAAACATACATTCACACTTTATTTAAGAGAAACAAAAGAAAATAAATAAGCATTCAACTAAAAAAAAATTAATGAAAAACAAACACAACTAAATGTTTTCTTTTATTGAATTTTGACTTATTAAGGGGGACAGTAGTTTGTGTTAGGGGGCACAAAGGGACGTCTGGCATCCCTACTTGCATAGGTTACAATAAACAGCAAATAAAATGCTCTGCGTGTCAATGTACGATTCATGGGGACACCGAACTTGGCTCATTTATGCACTGCCGTATCCATTTGAAACCCCATACGAATGATCACATATACGCAATTCGAACAGAGAAGTCATTTCAACATCCTATTGAATTCCCATTTCCTCGAGAGGTCCCACCCAATTTTTTTATATCCAAACCAACAAACATGTGCAAGAAATACAAGTAAGGTAGGTGACCCAAATAAGGCCCACCTTATAGTTTTTCGTTAATAACTTGCAAACGCCTAAAAGAAAATTACTAAACTGACATTAGCATAAGCCTTAGTTCAGTTATCTATATAAAAACACAACGTTTATTTGTTAAAACCCAATTTGAAATGTATTTTCATAACATTTGTAAGAACCTTACGTTGGGCCTTATTACGAACACCTGTTCCGAATAAGGCCCATACATAATTTTGTTCAGTTACTTTGGTTATCCTGCTAAAATAAAAAGTATTTTGTCATGAAACAAATAAAAGAACCTAGTTTATTATTTATATATATATATTATAATATTATTTATTAACACAAAACAAAAAATAAACACAGCCTTCTTGACTAGAAAGAAAAATTAAAAAAAAAAAAATAAATTTGACTTTAATAAATTCATTTTAAATAAGGAGATTTTTACTAAGAATTACATTTAATGTTAGGTTAAAATTCCGCTTTCTGTTCCCTAATTTGCTCGCCTTTGACATTTTATCTAAAAACAGCCAAAAAAAACGAATTTAATCTTTCATATTCCTACTAAGGCCTGTTAATATTTTCGGTGGGCCTTTTTAGGAACATGAAAAACTTTTCTTTACAAAAACTTTAACGAAAATCTACTCAAAGAATTAAAATAATACTTAAACCATACTAAACCTTAGTTTTATATGTGGTATATTTAGTGTAAAAACTAGACTTACCCGAATTATTATTTGCAATAAAATCAATTACAAAAACCAAGTTCTTATAAAAAGCGTGTGAGTGCGCACATTACTAACTTGTATCGACTGTAAGAAAAAACACGATTGCGTCAGACGGAAGATTCCATCGATTTTAGTGTAGACATAGGTGGCCAAAAGCACATTTAAAATATAATTCAGGTTGATTGACGGTTATGCCAATTTTTGGGCACTGGGCCTTATTAGGTTATGGGCCTTATTTGGACCACCTACCTTAGGACCAAATAAATTATTAGAACTATAACAACAGAAACTACATAATCGACTTAATTTCATTTCTCGAGAGTACGCCATGACAAAACTCCCTCAACAGACACAATACATGAGTTGGTTTGGAATGTTATATGCACACACGAAATGAAACGAGAGAAAATTCCAAATGAGCATATCTCGTACAGAGAAAAAAAAAAGTGTTACGTTACGTCCCCTTAATGTACGGCAAAGAAGCGACGGCATACTTGGGAAAAGTTTTTGAACTTCCGGCAATTCATGCAGTCGTCGTCAACAAACACCCCAGCATATAGCAATAGCAATAGCAATAGCAATAGCAACAGCGAACGCGACGGGTGGCCCAGTCAACACCGGCAACTGCAAAAGCAAGCTTGCCACCCGTAATAACGCGAAACAATTCAAACTTAAACAAGTAACTTTCTGGGAACGGTTTCCGAATTCTTTGAGAGTTTGCTTGAGAGTTTTCGTTTATTTTTTTTTTTATTTTTTTGATTTATTGCTTTCAGCGTTTTGTGTTGAAACGAAACACCAGCGCAGAAGGACAAGTTTAATAGGTCCTGTGTGCGAGCTAAAATCGTAAGCTACGAGTATTTTTTGATGAAATTAAGAACCGAGTCGTATTGTGTAGAAGTTGTTGGCGCGATATCATAATCCAAAGGACTACATCGGGATCAAAGCCCGTGGGGGACACTTTGTGAAATAAAACATTTTTCAATGACGAGGACGTGTACGAAATTGACACTTGCAACGGACCAGATGAAGAAGTTGCAAAAGTTTTACTTATATATACGGGTTATCGACGTTTGAATCTGTTAATCAGAGAGATGCAGAAGGCGCATTTGCAACGATGGGGAATCGCACAAGGGACCAGAAAAGTTGGTCACATATTTCTTCTTCCCATCAGCGTGTCACTTCTGTGTATTTGCTTTCTGTGATCGATTTATTTATTAATTTTTTGGCAGTTTAGTTCACAATTAAATGAACAATGAAGTAGGTACATATATTTCTTAGTGAAATATTGAGTTAGCTATTGATTTAGCCCGCCGTCCATTTAAGTCCATTTAGACTAAGTCTGTACTTGAGTTGTCGGGGGCAGTGGATCCGCTTTTGTAAAAAACTTTTCGGGCTTAAGAAGCTTCAAAGCTATATACAGGACGAGACTTATTTTGTAGCTTGCGCCAAAAATTATCCAATATTTTCTGAGTTCATAGGTCTTTAGGTGATACCCCGTGAGAAGGGGTTGCTAGAAGACCAGAACCGGGACGTATGGGGAGCCTTCCCGCTTTACTCGCTACAAATGAACATCTCACAGAAATTTCTGATTATTTTAGTAGGTCATAGGCAAAGTTCCTACATTTTATCGGAAGAGCTTTGAAAATAACGCAAGTAAACATTGGGTACCTTTAAAGAACCTCATTAGTTGAAACGAATTTACAAGTCGCACGCAACATATCCTACCCTATACCCATATATTGATTTAAATTTCTGCATTCATCGTCACATCATACATTCACATTTAGCATACACTTGCAGAAGAAGAAATTTCATGCACGTGAAGTCAGGGTTATCTATAAAATGTATATATATATTCTCCGCAGAGAATTCGAAGAAACTACAACCGGAACGTGAGCGAACATTTTCCATCACTTCCCACAAGGAACTAGGAAGTATCTCCAGAGGGTAGAAAATTTGATTTCCTATTTCTTTAGCGAAATTCAATTTATGATGTGCATTCGGCTGAGGATAGCATGTGTGAGCGAGTGAATTCGCTTTGTGGAGAGGCATGAGTATGAAAATTGAAACCGCATCTGCAGATGCTTCTGACGGGGAGCTATTTCTCGGTAGGGATATACCTTAAGGTCGTAAATTTATACTTTTTGGTTTTTGATGATGGTGATGATGTGCTATTGTTGAGAAAGGAGCGATGAGCATAATTTGTTTTCGGGCGGGCGGAAGGATTATTAATTTAGAAGCGAGACCCTCTTTCCGTACACACTTTGGCAGACTTATACATTGTGGTGGTATTAAAGTGCTCTTGGATAAGGAGAATGTCCTTTGTTGCATTTTTTATTAAAATTTCAAATTTATCTCCTCTAAGGAAATTTTTGGAAACTGCTTGCACGTTTGCTCACCTGTAAAGAAAAGAAAAAAGTATATGTATAAGAAAACAAAAATATATGCTGAATTATTATTAACAAAGACGATGGTACTGTATAGAAAATGGATGGTTTCACAAAGTTTATTTAATTTCTTAGGCGGGCCGTACACTACCAGCGAAACTGAGTGCCTTTGCTTGTTGAACTCTTTTATTAAATGAACAAATTTATAGCCTCGTACAAGCCCACGTTTCTCAAGTTGAACAATGCAGTTCGACTAAAAATGAGGGACGATCGTACTGAACCCGTTGCGAGCCTCGTATACACCTACTTGATCAACTCATGCAATTGTTGAGTAGCCTTGTACACCCAGTTGATCAACATTTCGTAAATGTATTTCAAAAGTGACACAATTAAAAAAGAAACTCAATCCGCGATACTAAAAATCATTTTTAGTGTCGCGGCTAAATTTTTCAAACTCATAATGGCATAATTTTCCATAAAAAAATGCATTATGTGACCTAGAAAATAAGTATTTAGTGTGAAGGTTAAATATTTTAGTTATCACCAACAAAAGCTCTTTAAACTTTAACCCAACATATTTATCAAAAGTGTACTAACTTGGACTCATTATTAGGCCGGCAGATTACACTTTTGTCATTCTGCGCCTCTCAAACGAAATCAAAACAGTTTTCCGCCTTTCCGGGAACACGTAATTTTCTGAGTTGTGTTATTTTAGAAATATATGTGCGATTTGTAATTTTGAACCCTCGAGTTGTTGATGCACTGTGTTGCGCAACGAGTTGATTTTGACGTCTCGTACAGCCGACCGACCATCGCAAGTTGCGCAAGTCGTTGAACGCACTCGGCGTTACACAAGATACCGGAATTTGATGGAAATGAAACGGACCGAATTGATTAAAGTGGTTTAACTCATACCGGCATCCATAGTTCGTCGAACTGAACACAATTCATGCCAACAAAAAATTCAAAAGGTTGAGCAATGAGTTGAACAGATTTTTTTCGAAATTGGTTCTTATACTAGTTTAAAAAGTATGCCCAATGATTGGCACGACGTCGCACAATACTCGTAGATTTATTCGGAAACAACAGCTTACAACGATTTTCAATCATCTTTAACGCGCTTTGGCAGCGTAATGCACAAGACTCTGGTTACACGTTCATGAGCATTTCTTGGAGCGTACAAAAAGCCGTCACAGTCGCAGATGGGATAAAATTGAAGACACAGCCAAATTCGGTTGTAAAGTTGAAGTACACGGCCATTTTTTCGATTTCCGGAAATATCAAACGAGCGTTTGTGTCAAAAACGCTACAGTTTGAAATCGAAACGATTATATTCCTATGGAAAATTGGAGAATTGCTTTTTAAAAAGAATTTTAAGCACAATTTACTCTTTTTCTTCTGTATTCGCCTTAAATCTACCTATCTAGCTGATCATGATATTTATACCCAAGGATGTTGCTATGAAAATTTCGATTGAATGCGTTATGCACATAGTGTACGACCGGCATTAGATTTTGAGGTTGTTTGGGCGAAAATTTTAAGTAATGTGGGTAGAAATTGATTTTTGGTTGGGTCCACCATTCAGGAAAGCTAATTTTTTCATCATTTGACTTTCAATTTCCACTGGAATGGTAAAAATATGTTTAAACTATTCTTAACAACATATACATACCTAGAACAGGGTGCCCAAGAAGGAAAGACAATTATGATACATTTTTTTACATATCAAATGTTTTTAGAAAAAGATTTAAAAAAAAACGAGACCTCCTCGCGCGAGGAAGGACAAATATTATAGACAACCTTTCACTGCAAGGACTAGGTGATTTGTTAATGCAGATAAATACGTGGTCTTATTTTAAAATACTTTTTAAATTCATGGCTAATATGTTGCACGAAGCGGGCAAGTAGAGTTGCTCTAAAATAGCTCAAGACTTACTTCTCTTAAGACTTTCTTTTCATTGTTAAGTGCTAAACAGTGTTGCCACTTTTTTTTTAGAAAGTTAAGATTGTGCTCATTTTGTAAGGAATTGCTGTTTCTACCATAACGCCGCCTGGATGACATCACATAAGCGCACGGGATAAAAAGGTCAACTCCACATTTAAGTGTTAAAGGAAATAGAATTTTTTTTTTGTGGACACCCTGTACACAAACAACGGCGATGGAGCGAGTTTGCTAATAATGTTTAATTTCCTCGTTATTCGTTTGAATTATTGTTCGCACTTACGCGGCTTCGGGCACTTCGTACTCCATCTCCTAGCTCCTCCATCTGATAACAACACAAGCCATCAGTATTATTCAAAGTGTGCTTTCACATTCGCACAGAATTCACCTCCAGTGTTGCTCGTTTTGGAGAATGATTACCAATTACCAGCATTACAAAGTAAATTTTCTTAAATATTAATATTTCAAAGGCTATTTCATCTGCATGCTCTTCGTCTTGAGAGGATAAATCTCCTTAAGTGTGCTGCATTGTATTTGTTTTCAAATCGGCTTTACTCTGCAAATGACCCCTAGACATATCACTTCATTTCAGGCCTCTCTTCCCGCCGCCGCTGCAAATCTCCTCTTGGTACAATTTCGCCATTTTCTATTAACTAGTGAAAGCAGAATAAACTGCTGTGCTATGCGAAGGACAATTGAAACTTTATCCCAGGTTTGTATCCTCAAGGGGAAGAGCAATAGAGAGATAGAGAGAGAGAAATAAAGGTCGATTCTCGACTGTAGTAACGGTAACAGTAGGGAGGGCCTTTGCACTCAAAGACAATTTAACTCGTATTGTTTTTGAATGAATTTTCGTTTGTAATACCAGATGAAGCAATCAAGACAAGGATGGTTGGGTTATTTTGTTGTTTTTTTTTTTTTTTGTCAGCACCATTTGCGCACAGGTAAAATGGATTAAAGGGGTCCTTTGGGATCAGAGGTGTATTTTTATCTCAATTTTTTTCGATGGAGCTGTTTGGGGTTTCTTTTTTTTCTGTACGGCTTGATGACAGCAATTGTTTTATCCTTTGATATTTGGAATTTAAATTTTGTAATGCCCACTCGAAGGAATTGCACAAGCCCAGTGGTGGGTTCATTGATTTTTGTAAGTAAAGTCAGTGACCTTTCGTGATGATGCTATGGTAGTATCAAAAGTCTTCTATAGAACCTGCAGACTACCTACGGAAAGTCATCCTCAGATGTGCTGATCAATATCAATATATCCAATGAAAATCTGAAAGCTCACAATGGCATTTATTTAAATAAAAAATATATGTTACTAGCTGACCCGGCGAACTCCGTACCGCCTGAAATTGGTTAAATTATTAACATCCCTTTTGATAGTTGAACATCTCTATTGAACGAATGAAACTCCCTTGGAATTAAATTGAGTTCAATGCGCTTGCCCTCACCACCCCAAAGCAGAGCAAGAACGGAGCTATCGGGTTAACCATACCCATCCACAAAATTTCACTGAAATTGGTTGAGCGGTTTTGGAGATCGACAACAGCACCACCTATCAGGTCCAAAACTATCGTATCTGTCAAGCCGCAACCAACCATATAAGTAGGTACATCCACAATTTTTCCCTGAAATCAGTTTAGTGGCTTCAGAGATGGACAACAGCGCCACCTATTGGGTTCAAAACTATCTTGTCCTTTAAGCTGCAACCAGCCATACACATCCACAAAAGTTAATTTAAATTGGTTTAGGGGTCTCGGAGGTCGACAACACTTAAATGCCTATTACTCGTATAACCAATACACATATAAACACCGTAACCTTGGTTTTGACGTCACCTTTTATTTGAAAAATCCAGAAATAAAATCTGTTCACGCATTAAGAGAACTTCAATTAAAACACAATGCGACTTTTTTGATGTAGAAGGAGATAGATGACAAACAAAATGTGCCTACAGCGCCACCTGTTTATAAGTTTTCCGAATTTTAATTTTTCCCAAACCATCCCTGATTCAAGCCAAACAAAATAAAAAAAAAAAACATTCATATCCGAATTATAGATGTTAATGTGTGGACAAAACCCAAAATGTACTGAAATTCATGTGTTTTTTCACACACGCACAACACACACATACGTTTTCCGATTTCAACCAAACTTCACAAAAACCATATATGGACCAATTCCAAAGTGGTGTGAAGTTTGGTTAAGGTGTGAGTTTGGTTAAGATCGGTAAATGCGTTAAGGCGTGAATCGGCGACAAAAAAACACAATTTTAAGGCTCAATTTGTATTTATATATAGATTGTGACTCAAGGCAGGCAGTTAAAAAAATAACACTATTTAGTATTTAGATCTCTTTTGGAATAAGACCTTACTAATGAATATGAATAGTCACAATAAATTGAATGAAGGCCACAATAGTTAATTTTTGTAAATAAGAGTTGACACTGAGATTAGTACCGCGCATTATTTTTACATAGCAAAAAATACGAAAGATCGAGCAGGGGATTTATACATAAAATTTCGGGAATTGAGTTACTCTATTGTGAACTATTTTTTCATTGTTAGCCAACATACTCATGATTGTGAGAAACAAAACAAAAAATAAAAATTAGCAGTACAAGAATCGGAGAATCAAAATATGTATATAAACCTGCCAGTGCTAGGGGGTCATTACAAAAGTATTTTTTTGTAGAATTTTCGGCTTTCAAAATTAACTTTACTCATACTTAGGAGCATGAAAATGCGCAAAGTTGAGATTAAAACGTGTTATTATTATCAGAAAGATGCTTATTTTCATTCTCCGTTTATGTATTTAAACCTAAACCGATGAAAACGTTGGGCCTTACTAATAATCAATTGAAACCTCCATACTTAACCTTTTATAGGTCACAATATGCAATTTTGTATAGAAAATTTCGCCATTGCGAGTTCAAAAAATTTAGCCTGGACACTAAAAATTATTATAAGTACTGATTTCAGTTTCGACTTTAAATTTTAGTAGTTCACAGTGGCTATATTTTCCAAATTTCGCAATTGTGAGCTTCCGTAAATTTACAGTCGCTACTTAAATTTATTATTAGTACGGCGCATTGTGACTGACTAATAACAAAGTTCTTTTATAGATTTTCGATTAACAGAAGGTCACAATTACAAAATTTGTATGGAAAATACAGTTCTTGGTTTTCACAAAAAAATTGTGTAGTTCATAAAAAATTGCTACGTTTCGTTTTATTTCTGAGCTCAATGTCATAGAAAAAATTAAGTGCATTACTTCTCCCTAAAGGACTCCTACCAACAGGGTAAACAAAATAAGACTTCCCACTAAGTGATACCGATAATCATTTTTAGTGTCGAGGCAAAATTTTTCGAATTCACAATAACGAAATTTTCCGTACAAAATTGCATATTGTGACCTACAAAATATTGACTGTGGAGGTTAAAAAAGATAATAAGTAAGGGACACTATTGTGAATTGTTCTTGATGTAGTACTCCGTTCACACACCTCTTTTGGTTACCTCCTTTGACATAAACCCATTTTAAGGCGTCTCGGTCAACTCATGAAATGCTAATGAGCTCTCTACAAGTCCTAACACCAAACAACTACCCTTGCCAAACTTTTGGAACAATTTAAAATATCCACTGCAGCAAAATTAAAAACCCCATTTTATAGTAGTAATCAAATCACTCACCTCCACTCTGATTTAACAGTGACACAAAGGAAAGTCCTCCCCATATCTGTTAACCCATTAGCCCAACCTAGAGCATTCCATTCCAAATGATTTTCAACGAACGCTCAGCTACATTTCTTTATATAGCATACCGATGTACGTGCACGTGTTGTACCTACCCCTGCGCCTGTAACTACAAAGCAACAATAATTGGCATTAAATTGTCAGTCAATACTCGGGCACCACTGAGCCTCTCTGCGTACTATGTGTGTACCTGCTTTAATAACTTGATTACAAATTTAATTAAACAAGTATGCACAAGTGAATGAGGAGTAATTCCTCGCCATAGTTGATTCTTCCATTTTCGAGATGTTCTGTTTATTTGCTGATGGCAGAAATCTGAACGACTGTAAAAAGTAAAATAAAAATCGCATACAACTCGATTTCCTGCAAGAATTTTCACATGTATGCAGCTACTTCATTACATACGCGTCATTGCAAATAAATTCAATCGAAATGCACCTCATTAATACCACGCACGGTCCTTCTCTGCTGTGCCTATACTACCCTCCGTTCGTCCGCCTTCGGCTTCAGAGTTCGGACGCACCAAAGCTCATTTATGCACACGTAGTTCAGTGTATTCCAGGGGTGTGTGTTGTGCTTTGGGGGGCGCGCGCAAATTGGTTGACATTCATTACGGTTTATTGCAAACCAAGTTAATGGGTCGTAGCGACGTACACATACACAGGGTGCAGACAATAACGCTCCTATTTAAAATTGTCCAACAACGATTTGTTGCTGTGTAGTTCTGCTGATGCACCGCACACTGCGTTGTCCAAGAATCATTTGTTAAATGTGGAACCGCAGTGCACACGTCATTTACTTATGGTCGTGTTGGGTTCATTTGTTTCTGATGGTCTTGCAGAATTGTTTTCATTTGTTGGTGAGAGGTTGATAAATATTACTTTGTGCTGGGAAATATATGAGCTTTAAGTTGCCATGGGATTTTAGTGAAGGTTCGGATACAATTTTAGTAGTTCTAGATGGAAACATTTTTAAGTAAGCATCCGCAAATAAACTGGACTCCTCGACCGTAAAATCTCTCGGTTGGTATGCGGGCAATCAAAAAGGCGACCACCACTAAAAAACTCGTATGTCTAGGATTATTCGGCGGAACTTTTGTTCTTCAGTTGAAATTGTGTACCAGTGATCTCTGTTCACCAAGTTGATGTAACCAAAAGTCGTTGCTTCTTGGAATGGCAATAAGAACAGACTATTAACCATACTTAAGCAGTAATTGGGCTGGAAGGGCTATCATATTTAAGTCGTCCTTATACAGCGAAGTCGATTTTACGACCATCCAGGGACGAATTTATTTACTTTGAGTGGCTGTTTGTAGACGTTTTTATATCCTGGAATTTTGACACACCCAAGTAAATGACCTTCGTTCGTAGATGGTTCAACTGTGAGTATTTAAGTTTTTTTTTTTCTATTTTGGGTACAACAAACCAAGAGATATGAATTTATGAAGCGAACAAAATATAACTGCGACAAGTTTCTAGAGTTAAACGAAAGAATTGTGTTTATTTTAAAAAAAAAAGAGGCAGGATGTATGCGAATCTAATAAATAGGTTTCGAAAAGCCAGAAAAAGTGCTTTCATTAAATTGAATTTCGCATTCCGTAGACAAGAGGTTCCCAATTTTTTTCGGCCACGGAACCCTTCATGATCAAACTTTTTTTGGCGGACCCCCATATTGATATTAACAGAAAACACCGTTCCTTGAATTGCGGTTTGGATATTTTGATGTTGGACAAGAAAAGTATATATATATATTTATAAAAATAATTATTTTAAGTTTTATAAAACATTTATTGTGCAACAAAAAATACGTTGTAACTTTTTAATGTGAGGAATGAAATTTGTTCAAATATTTACTTAAAATACCCTTAAAATTAGGCCTAATGTCCGACAACTGAATGGGAAAGTCTGGATATGCGTCCAGTCTGTTTCTGTATTTGTTTTCTTTGTGTATGTGTAAGCCGAAAACCCAGCCTCCTATCGGTATGTTGTTACAAATGGAACAAGAACCATTGAGGATGAATTTCGGTGCGACGCGACGGCACGATTATGTTTTTTTTACGGAACCCCTGTGACCCTTCTACGGAACCCCAAGGTTCCGCGGAACACCATTTGGGAAACGCTGCCGTAGATCTATTAAGGTCCAAATAATCCATTGAGATATGAGAAATATCGGTTTAGACTAAAAAATGTTTTCATATAGAGTCTGGTATTGTGCAGGGTGGCCCAAAAATATGAAGTGCATTTTAAAAAGGCACAACTTTGAATGATGCGCTTTTCCCTCTTTTACAAATAACTATTTCGCTATTTTATAACGAAAATACATTTTCTGTACAGTCCCTTAAATGAAGGGGTACCTCAATAATTGTGCCTTCGATTTTTATATGAGACTTGTTGAAAGGTGTCGCCTCGCTTAGTCTGCAACTTGCACTTACTTAATTTAAAAGCCAATAAGTAAAACCCCACAAACGCAAATCAACTTGGAAGGGACCTACAATTTTATTTATTTACCATTTTTTTTTTTAGGAGACTTAAAATAAAGTGCACGACTGGGTCGCACAAAACTTTCTCGTTTAGTGCGAATCTGACTGAAATTCAGTCATTTAAGAAAATCTTTTTTTTCGGGATCGAAGCATTACTTGGTTTTTAGGGTTTTATCGAAATCGAAAATGGGGTTTTCGAGATTTGAGCAGTTTTTAAAGTGAGCGTTCCAGTGATTCGAATTGAAAATTAAGGACGCAATCATTTTGAAAACATCAATTTTACTCTAAGTCTGCATTTTGGTCAAAATCATGCCGTTTTGAGGTAAACTAGGGAAAACTAGATAGATAGATAGTTTTTATTTCGTATATAGATTTACAGTACGATTTGTTACCACACATTTTACAATTCAGAGATATGATAATTTGTATCTTTCTTCTGAAACATTATTTTTATACATTAGTGTAATTTTAATAATTTCATTGGGCAAAAAATATAAGTTCTGAAGGAAAATATGAAAAAACCTTCAATTAAATAGGAAAAAAAAAAAATCAAAAAAATAAATAAATAAAACTATATTTTTCAAAAATGACTCTTTTCAAAAATCCATTTTACGATAATACAGAGAAAAACTGAGTTTTCCATTTAGTTAGAAATTACCATATTACCTAAGAAATTAATTTTTGTTACAATCGTATGGACCGTTTTCGAGATATGTCCAAATTTCAAAAGTAGGTACCGTTACTCGATTTTTTAGCGGAAAACTGAGTATGCAGTTATGTTTACCTTACCTACTTAAGCTTAAATATACATTTTTGTTGAAATCGTTAAAGCCGTTTTCGAACAAATCAAACTGGTATGAAAATTTTGTATGGGAATTACCATTACCATTAATATTGAGGTTACCATGCGGGACCTTTTGAAAATATGGAATTGCTAGAATAATCGCCTGTAACTTGCTAGTCTTTAAAGAAGCAGCATGTCCCATTGGTCGGTCTGAAAACCCCAGGTTACCGCGTTTACCCTTTATTTGCATTAGCATATGCCAGCGTCTATATCGCTCTAAGTTTCACACAGAGAATGAAATCAGTATACAGAAATCCGATAGAGCTAAATAAATAAATTTTAAAAATTAAATTAAATTTATTTCTTAAAAAACTACCTCGTATGTGTTTGGGCGACAATCCAAGCACGTTCCCGATTTGAGGCACTGTCGCATGTGCTTTCTTTCAGTTCGTAGTCTACATTAAGCCTTCGATCCCATGAGGCACAGTGATGTCAATGGCGAAAAGCTAGAGCAAACTCTATGTGCCGTACCAAGATATGGATGTAGTTTCGAAAACCAAAAAACCTCGACTTAATTAACTCGGCCACATCAAGTGAATGGACCAAGGGTCATTTATATACCAAACAGGGACGATACCACTGGTAAGACATGTGGAACACTTTCCATGTCTTTGGAGTTCGACAAGACTTACTTATGAAGCTTTGTAGTAGGAATCATGACACCCATAGAAGACTGCGAGTTTTAATTTTTAACTTGGATCATAAAGTTCGCACTTACATTCAACAAATCACATACACCAACCTCTTAGGTAGCATATTTTCTTAAAGTTTATCGTAAGACGGGCTTATATATTTAAGGCCTTCACCCTGATTGTTTAGGGTAGGTGGAAGCAATTTACCGTATCACTGCGGCCACAATTGGGCCTATTGTGGTTTTTACCTGCCTTCACCCTGAACTTTTGTGCATGTGAACCTAATCCGTTGTAAGACGGACCTGTTGCAAATTATTTGTAAGAGCGGCTGAATATCAGAGGACTGTCGGAAGAAAGAGCATCTTTTGTCGGAACTTGCGTACTTCTACTCGTTTCAGGGTGAAACAGAAGTTCCTTGAGATTCAGCTTGAGGCTGAAAGGTAGAAATACAACTTCCCGATAACTGATAAGCTAAAAATTGCGTGCTAAATTCTCCTATGAAGACATTTCAGAAGAAAACTGACTTAATTTCGATCAAATAGTCACAATTCGATTTTGTGAAGTTCTTCGTTCTTAAAGCTCCCCTAAATTAATCTGCGCCGCCACTATACGGCTTCAGTTGAGCAAAAATGCTGCCAACTGCGTCGCCTTCTCGCCCCCAACAAAGTTACACTGCACACAATATTATTAATAACATACTTCCATCCTTTACAAACTCATTATAGGTACCCCAAATCCTATTTAATGTGAATCACTGCCCCAACTGCAATCATTAAGGACTCAATGAAGCGACAAATCGAAAATTCTCCTCCAAAATCGACCAAAAGTCACAAGCAATTGTGCAAACACTTTGAGCAGGCCACAAATCATCACGAAAAGTACAACCGAAAGGCCGATTTCGCCCGCACAAATTCGCTTCCTTTCATCAGGACCGCACGAGAAAGTAATAAAAACATTCTTGTTGTCTCACATGGAACCATTAAGAACACCAAACTCTCGGATCGTTTTAACCCAGTTTTCGGGTCGCCCCCTTCATGAACCGAAAGTCAAACTCAAAAGAAATTCTGCCCGCAAAGAATGTTGCAAATGGCACACATATACCTATGGAATTAAATCGCTTAATCGTTCCCCAGATGCCATCAACTACACGACACCGTAATAGCTTTTAGTTGTGCCCTTCTGTGTGTGTATTGCTTCAGCATAAATTAATCATTTATTCATTCAAATAACAAACGTTGGCAGCACCCTTCCGCAGAACTTTCCCTTCGATCACAAATCAACTTAAGTTTGACTCATAAAACCGATATCCTCCTGACCTGACCGCCGTCGGTGGTGTATGGTTACGGTATGCATGGTACATACACACACGCGTGTATTGGCTTTCTGCGATGAAATCAGACCCCCGAAACCAACTTTATGTAGCAGTGGTGCCACCACCTTTCGCTGTTCATTAAGCTCACTCACTGTAGGAGCTTGTGCCATTGATTCGTGCTACTGGTGCCTCGAGCCATATCGAAATGATAGAGGACGGAAGGAAGAAAGGTGCTGCCTGCTCTACACCCCCCCCAAACAAAGGAGAGCACGGCCACTTCACACAACTACTTGGTCGTAAAAAATCAATTTTATTTCATATTAATTCCTTATACTCTCCCTCTGTCCAAACAGGACACCCACACCCACACCCACACCCACACCCACACCCGCACCTACCATTAACAGCGAGTGACCATTGCCGAAGACCAAGGGAATGAGGTGGATCTGCGGAGAAGGACAAGAGCAATTATCCAAATGGCAGTTCCTGACTCAGAACTGCGGCGACAACGACAACAGTAGTGTTGGTATATTAATTTCCATCGGGATACGTATATCGGTTCCTTGAACCGGTGCGGAAGGTGTTCCGGCTCCAGTCAGACAGAGTTCACCTGACACCACATATACTCGCATTTATGCGGTTCAACTGTTTCTGTTGTCGTACTGCATAAAGTGTCTGTGTCACCGCGCACACACCGACAACAAGTGCGCACTAATAAATTATAAGGACACGGCGAAATTTGATATACGAGTGTATTATCTTTGCTTTATTATAGAATCGCAATTAACCGTCAACCCGAAGCCGTATTAATGAAAATGTGTTTTGGTGGCGAAGTTGTTTTGAATGGGGGTGCTGGTGTATGGGGTGCTGGTGTATGGGGTGCTGGTGTATGGGGTGCTCTAATGGCAAATTAGCTAGGTAGGTGAGAAGATTTTGGGAGGATAATTAATTTGATTTTCGACGGCAATTTGAAGTTCATAAGTGGAGGAGCTGAAGAGACTTCAAGTAAAATGCGAAACTAAGCGGATCATAGAGCACAACACACGAGACAAACGGGAAACCGAAGGCGGTAAATGAAACCCTAATAGTTGAGTTCTGATCTAGAGGGGATCAAATGTATGAGTTTAACCTAGAACGTGGCTGACACAGAAATAATTCCTCTTACTTTTGGTAGTTGATGTGGTTTTTCGAGCTCGGTGGTTTTTCCACAGTTGTGGAAACTGTTTTTCAGACGGGGTGGGTGCACTCACCAAGGGGAAACACCAAAACAGCGAGAGCTAATGAATTTCAACTTTAAGGAAGGAAACAGGTTTTCGTTAAATTTGACGAAAGCAACACTAAATCGAATATTTCTGCCAAAGATCTCGAATAAATATTTTTGCACTTTGTCATACTTTTCTTTCGTGCCGCTGCAACAGAGAAAACGACGCCCACTATCCCCAAAAATAACCACAATAGCTGTTTATTATTATCAGCTATGATCCATATAGATCATCGATTTACATGCACTTACAACAACAGCACATGATCCTGATTCTCATCGAGATCACGAATCATGATCTGAAAATTATTTCTACTATTTCCGACTAGGTGGCTTGTTTTATTTTTAAATGTTGGTGTGCCTGTAAACGATAGCCACACAATAACGTTGCCAGACTAAAAAATGGAACACAAAAAATTGATTGATTTTTTTCGCATTCGAATAAAGTCCCTGTCCGTATTCCGAGTTACAGTGGAAGTCGCTTATGACGACCTCGCTTATAACGACCAGTCGCTTATAACGTCCATTTTCCTTTCATTTGGTTAGTTTCATTATATTTTAGGCTATTCTACCTTCGGATATAACGTCGTCGTATATAACGACACGTCGGATATAACGAACAATTTTCGGAAAAATATCAATTATTGTCGTCGGTTATAACGACGGAATGGGAGAAAATGAAAAAAATAACCCGCACGTGTATCTGAATATTTCTTGTTTATTCTTGTAATTTTACAAAGGAACAGGCTAACAGTTTGTTGTGTCGCCGACGATCGGTCTACATTATCGAAGAAAACTCCACAGCTGCTAAAGCCTTGGAAGCAATAAAAGCTATTCAATTGTTGCGGACTTTTGTCGCTTTTAATGAGTCTAATACAATAAAAAGTCTTTCTTCTTTAAAAGCAGATTTTAACTCCACGTATAAAAAACAAACAAAAATATTTTTTCCCGAAACTCTTAAATAAAATAAAAATTAATGTGAATTAATTTAATTTAAAAATAAAATGAATTCCTTTCGTTCGTAAATGTTTTTTTAATTTTTTCCTGAATATTTGTGGAAGGCAGTCGGATATAGCGACCGCCGGTTATAGCGACCTTATTTCCTCGGTCCCTTCACCGTCGTTATAACCGACTTCTACTGTATTTTGTTTTTTCTCGTTCTATAAAGGTATGCCCAGACCAGCTTAACATTTGATAGACAATTAAATACATTTATATGTTCCATATTTATTTCTAAAACACTTATTAAACAAAAAAAACAGTTACCCAATCGTGATGGGAAATAATTTTTGTTTTACAAGTATCCCTGCAGAAAGTGAGTGCTTTCGAAATAAGTTTGCACAATTTGCGCGCGTTGTTCTGGCGTTTATCTTAACAGCGTAAAATGGCAAAACGCACTAAACACAAATATCAACTTTCAACTGTCAAATTGACAATCCGTAGAAACAGTGTTGCCAGTTTAAAAACCAATCCTCTAAAAAAAAAAAACACCTTTTTATAGGGTTAAAAGTAATTTAAACTCTAAGCGCTGGAATTCAAAACAGTGCGATGGAAATTATAAATCGTGTCAAAGAGAAAAGTATTTCGTTCACGGTCGTCCCGTTTCAACTAATCTCTCATCCTTCCGCGGTAGCTTGGTCTTTAAAACGGAGAATCTCAAAACCGCGAGCTGGATTTCAAAGGTGATATTTTCCACTCAACCTAACCTAACCTAATATTAGATTAGACTCGATTGTAGAGCGGAAGAGCCTTCAAGGGGGCTCTGGCACTGCGGCTTCTTAAAGGAGCCGATTGTGCCTACCCTGGTAGATTCCTAGAGCCATCTTTTCACTCCAGAGGCAGTCAGGAAGACAAGAATCTTCTCCGGGTGTATGTCAGAAAGGGTTACTGAATTGACAATTTTTTCTGAGACGGCCGGACATTCTGTGAGTATGTGAAGAGAGGATTCATCACTCTCAAGACAAAGTCTGCAAATAGGATCCGGTGAGACGCCAATGCGGTGGGGATGTTTTTTCACGAGACCATGGCCGTTGATTATTCCTATTAGGATTCTCATGTTATTTTTGTCCAGATTAATCAGGAAGAGCGATTTTCTGGGGGGAGAATTTGGGAAAAAATTGTCTGGTGCAGTTCTGCCCAGTTGTACTGTGACAGATCTCATTTGACTCGGTACGAGAAAGGTTTTTAATATAGTTCCTGAAATGGATTTTGCTGACTCCGCAGAATGGTTCAGGCCCGATAAGTGGAGTGGTTGTTCCGATTTTAGCCATCAGTGAGTCAGCTGATTCGTTACCCTCAAATCCTTTATGTGCTGGAATCCAGTGGAGGATGACTAGGTTTTTCTTAGAAAGTTCATAGATTGTTGTGAATGTGTCTAAGGTGAGTCAAGGGCTTTGAGAGCTGCTTGGCTATCTGAAAAGATAAATATGGTTTTTCCACGTGTGCTATAACTTAAATTTATTCAAGCGCAATGGTTGATTGCAATAATGGATAAGTTTTCAACCTAATATAGGAAAGGCCGAGCTGATCTACATTCGACATTCCTCGCCTATTTGTATCCCACAAATAACTTGGAGCAGCTCATAGAGTCCTTGGCTGTATCATTGGCTCCAGTGTCCAGTTATCTCCATTCGCCGATTTCGGAGTACTTATTCCTAGAACTAGCTCAGAGTCAGCAAAACCTTCTCTGCTCAAGTCCAGCACTATAACTATAATAAAAGTTCTATGAAGTGTTCCGCATGCATTTCGTCCTTGAAGCTGAAAGTGCTCCACTGATTTTTTCCAATCCGAAGTGTCGCAGTTTTCCTAGGTTATTGCCACTCAAATCTTCACTAGTTTGCTCCTCGTGTGGGTGAGCTTACGCAGGTGTAAATGAACTCCCTAACTACCTCGAAGTTTTGAAATGGAATCCCCTAATCCACCCACCTGCTCAAGACCTGCAACATCATGCTACACAGAAGGACCTCAGCACCCCCATCTAAAATGCTGCTCACTCATGCCCAAAAAAATGATCTAGGTATACGCGTGTGGTAATACAATTATCCTTCCATAAATGTTCAATTTTCAGTAATAAATAAATAAAACATGACAAGCATAAAATTTAGATTAGCTTCCTCAAGCATTGATATATCTACACAGATACAGCTCGAGAAGGATCTCTTTGGAAAATACCCCAAGAACCAGTTTGCTGTTTCACTGGAATTGTATTTGAAAAGCATTTCAAACATCTACTACTTTCCGGTTTATTTATCTATCTACGCGCACACACACACTCGTGTGGATCTGCCATCGTTGGGTGGGTTCAATCGATTTGGGTCTACAACAATACCCGGCCTGAATTCGACTCGATTCTTTTGATTAAAATCATCCCGATAGCTTCCTATTGACGCACTCGACGCCCAAACCCACCCCGAAATCAACTTAGCTCATACCCAGAGGGGACTTGGGACGACAACTACAACAACGACAAGCAGCAGAAGCAGCAAAATAAAAGGGTTTTTACAAGCTATATAGGTACCTACTCAAATCGAATGTTTAAGTACCATGAGATGATGATAAATATATATCTAGGGAGCAGCAAACGAAACGAAACGAAACGAAATAAAAACGAACGCCGCCACCCCACCTCAGGGTGGTGCAAACTGTGGAAGCCATATCTATATAGTCATCTCCTGCGGCAGTGTACCAACCACTCGCACCACCGCATCACCATATAACATCAACTCAATCGATTTTTATTGTGTGCCACGATGACGTGGGTGGCACTTCCTTCCTAACCCTCACACATCAGCAAAAAAATTCCTTTTTGTACAAACTGAATGAGCGGAATTTTTTTTCCCCTGCTTCAAAAACCCTCGCGTCCTTCCACAATATATGCGCTTATCTTTTGTGTACATATATATATCTCAAAGTTGATGGTGTCGGATAATTCTTCTCATTGGATAATGTCCCACAAAGCCCTCCATCACGATAATACGCTGGGAAATCTAATATATACGCTGAGCTTTGCTTCATTTCAATCGCAGATTAGACGAATGACGAAGAACGACACATGAAGAAAAAAAAAACAAAATACAAAATACAAAATGCCGCCCGGGACAGAGGATAAGAGTCAATTTAATCAGGCATCCACTTTGACACACAGATGACATAATTAGTTCGTGATACGCTTGACATGGCACAGCTCCGGGCTGATAATAAGCATTTCAAATCACTTTAGATTGGAAGTCAATAGGTTTCCCTCTGCGCGAAGTGGTTGTTAAAATTAAACAAACCAACTTTGTTCGGTGTACAACGCCGAATAAAGACACCAAACGAAAAGAAAAAGGTCGACCTGTTGATGGTGTCAGCGTAAGGTGGGAAAACTAATTAAAATATTCATGAAGAAATATATATCGCATGGTGAAAACGGTTGAAGTAAACAACTGGACCGAAAGTAGCATCCGCAGTTTCACAGCTTTGTACGTCCCAAAGTCAATGAGGGCGTAATGCGCATTTACTTGACAACTTTACTAATTGGTCACGTTTGTTTTTATTTTAGCTAAACAATGATCTACCCTTTTTTGCAATTAGGAGCTCAGATTTGGAAGCCCAGATATGCGAAATGCTTGTGTCAAGAGATTGGTCAAGGTTGTGACTTGTGACGGCAATTATCGGCAAAATGAATGCTTTCCAATAGATGGAGTCAGACTTGTTCCAAAAAAAAAAATTAAAAACAAACAGACAGCCGAATGGTTCTAACAAATTGGTCCCTAGGGACCTATTTATATTTATTTATTTATTGAGATAGATGTGTCGTAAGCACATCATTTTTAATGACTTGAAACAATACACAAACTTTGCCTTGGTAGGATAAAGGGATGAACCTATCCTTGTTCATCGTAAATCTATACAGTGAGAGAGCCAGCGAAGGTTTTGCAGTCGAATTTGCAATAAAAAATTATAAAATGATTGAGCAAGGTCCTTTAAGGTAAAGAATTTTTTACGAGACGTCAATTACTGTGTTTGCGTTTTGACTTACGCTAAGTTTGTGGGTCTATTGGGAACCTTGAAAAAAGGTTGAGTGCACTGCGACCTTTAATCGTCTATTGGGTCGTATGAATAAAACGTAGCAATTGCTTTTACTCAAAAGAAATGTCAAAATCGAAACATTTTCTACATTTCGTATGAATAAAAACCAATTTTAGTTAGTTCCAACTTTTGACATGTTCGAAAAGCGGCGCCACTGACCTTTTACTCAGATCGGTATGAATAAAACTTATCAGACAAAGCAAATGCTATGCAAATTCTGAGTCTGCTATTTAGTTGACTCAGACCTTTTGAAAAATATTTTGTACGCCCTTTTTTTACATAAAATTTTCAATGTTTTGTTTATAAATAGTTAAATTAGGTTTTGTTCGTCCAGGAAAACCAAACAAAACATGGATGCGATAAGTTTTCACATAATACCTGTTTCACCTCTTCTTGTTAACGTTCGTGCTAGTAAAAAACTGTATTAGCAAAGAAGAATTGGCGACGATAATTACTTCTAACAATTGTTTCGTTCCACGCGTGAAAATGTGGACATTTTGGCTAATACTTTTTTAAATGATAATTTTGAGACGCGTGGTGGTGCTCTTTCAAATATCCAGAAAATTAAGTCTTTCCTAAGGTATTCAGGAGATCCATGCTTTCAGGTAAACATTTTAAAATTCATGTGAAATTCAAGTGAAAAACTTATGTGTTTAGGTTGGTGTTGGAGAAGATCTTGGTGTTCATCAGTCAACCGTTTCGTTAACTAATTGGAATGTGTGTCAAAAAATAGTTCAACTAGCCGATTATTGGAAATATTTTCCGACAACTGAGGAAGAAATCAAACATCACCAAGCGATTTGGCAAATAAAATTTATGTTTCCAGGTGCAATTGGAGCTATAGATTGCTTTTGATAATTTTCCCACAAAAATTTGAAAATAAATTCAAAATAAACTAACCACCGGACAGTTGTCACTTGCCAAGTTTGACAGAAACTGCAAGGCAAGGACATGTAAAGCGAAGTAAATGCTATGTTCGCACTTACTTTAAGCAAACTAGGTTTTTATTCATACCGACTCGAAGCATTTGCTAAGGGCTTTTACTTTGCTAAAACCTTTTACTCAAAGCAAATGCTATGTTTTTATTCATACGACCCATTGTGTTCCCTGCTTACACCTTAGAGAAGTGTGCTGCCTTCCCTGAGCTCCCTACCCATAACTAGGTATTCGTTGGAGTAGGGTATTGCTGCAAACAAACCAGTTTCTTTGATGAATTTGAGAGGCAGTAAAAGGTCGGGTCCAACTGATATTCAGAGCCACCTAGAATTCCGGTTTCGGGCAGAGTCTACCTATGATATGCCTATTTTTCTCAAGAGTTTTGTGAGTCTCCGATGCGTCGTTTTGAAGCGAGTTGGGTTGCTCGGATTATATAAATTAAATTAAAATGACCTATGCCCGGAGTCTCTTTAGACAATTGTTTCCTTGGGGTTTCTAAGAAAGGTTCACAGTGGTTCAAAAAAGAGTTTGAGCGAGTGCACCCAGGTTCGACCCCCAAAAACCCACAACTTAGTTCAGGTGGATTTATAAACTTTCTCAGTGCCTTGGGATGTATGTCAAATGTTGGCGGACGATGACGCAGTGTAAAGAACGAAAAAAAAAAACTTAAAGGTGTAAATAAGGGGCTTAACCAGACCACTCGATCAGTAGTCCAGCAAATATACCACTGAGCCACTGCGCTCACAAGACCAGTCTTGGATAAGGGGGATCTATCAAATTGCGCTGTTTAAGGTCGTGGTCGTGGTCGCGGACTGAAAGCGCCATCTTAAGTCTAAGAAGTAAAAGTCGACAGTCTCAACAAGAAATTTAATTTATTTCTTGTTGAAACTGTCGCCTTTTGAAATGTTTTTGATTTGATTTCAAATCATAGGGCCTTACCCATAAACATTTAAATTTTAAATTTAAGTAGTTCACAACGGCTATATTTTTCATACGAATTTTGCAATTGTGAGCTTCCGTTAATTTAAAGTTGGGACTTAAATTTATTATATGTACGACGCATAGAGATCACTCAAACTCGAAACCACTCTATAGAGGGTACGTTTTTGACTGACAGATCTTCGAGTATGGATAACTTTTCGATTGTTTTTAGATATTTTCGTTCAGTTTTATTTGACAAATTAACACGAATAGACGTTCACAACAAAAAAAAAAAAAAACCCTCCGAATCATTCACATTCATTTTGAAAATTGTTTTTGTTTTTATCGTCAAGTAGCCTTTGTAACGACTATTTTTGTGGGGCTAATATGCAAAGTCTTTGGTCTATGCTGCTGTGCTTGTAAGCCTGAAACTTTTCAGGTCTTTGAAGCCAATATTCAGCACGATATTTTCGAGATAGAGTCCAAAGGAGTACACCAAATATAACCGTCAGTGTACGATTCTGCAATCGAATGCCTGAGGTCAAGACATGGTGAAAGCATGTTCAAAACTTGTTGAAAGCATGTTCAAAACTGTTGAAAGCATGTTCGAAACATGTTTAAAACATTGTTTTTTGTTTAAACACTTCGTGATTTTAGTTACTAAATAAATAAAGTGCACGACTGGGTCGAACGTAACTTTCTCGTTAATCAAAAGTTTTGGTGCAAATGAAGTGTAAGCTCCAAGTTGTTGGAAATATTTTTAGGGTGCATATTCAATATTAAGTAAAGTGCACGACTGGGTCGCACGAAACTTTCTCGTTAAGTGCGAGTCTGACTGAGAAGTCAAAGTCATTTAAGCAAATCTTTTTTTCGGGATGTAAGCATTACTTTGTTTTTAGGGTTTTATCGAAATCGAAAATGGGGTTTTCGAGATATGAGCAGTTTTTAAAAATTGAGCGTTTCCAGTGATTCGAATTGAAAATTAAGGACGCAATAATTTTGAAAACATCAATTTTACTCTAAGTTTGCCTTTTGGTCAAAATCATGGCGTTTTGAGGTAAACTAGGGAAAACTATATTTTTCAAAAATGACTTTTTTCAAAAATCCATTTTACGATAATACAGAGAAAAACTGAGTTTTCCATTAAGTTAGAAATGACCATATTACCCTAGAAATTAATTTTTGTTACAATCGTATGGACCGTTTTCGAGATATGTCCAAATTTCAAAAGTCCAAATTTTTTAGCGGAAAACTGAGTATGCAGTTATGTTTACCTCACCTACTTAAGCTTAAATATCAATTTTTGTTGAAATCGTTAGAGGCGTTTTCGAACAAATCAAACTGGTACGAAAATTTTGTATGGGAAGTACCATTAATATTGAGGTTAACATGCAACAAAAAAAAAACGGTCCCGAACTGTAAGCCCCCAAACTTTAAATCCGAAGTTTGAACGAAATCCGTTCAGCCGCTTAGGCTGTAGGCCTCGGGACATACAGACAGACAGACGGACAGAATTTAGCGACCCACTTCTTTGAGTTCGCCTATTATCGTAATGTCAGAATTGATTAACATCTCGAGTTCGAAATTTAGTACGAATACAATATTCTAGTGGGTTCGAACGGACAAAAGCGAGACTAATAAAGTTCCGTTTTTTCCCTTTGGGTACGGAACTTTAAAAAGGTATAGCTCTCAAAAAATAGAGCTTAATATGCAGAAAATTTCTTCCATTTTATGGACAGGGATCAGTTCCAGCTGATCGACAGAGATAAGTCTGAAAATTATCAAAATTGTCAGCTTTAATCGTTCGGGTGGCTAAAAATAAATTAATAATTATTAATTGCAATTATCCAAAGAATTGTGTCAGGCGACGATCGCTCCCCAGACTTGAATTTTTAAAACCTGTTTTCCTTGCTTGGGTAGCAAACTTCTTTTCCGATACACCCAAAACTATAATAAAATATATAAAACTACGAATTTGTATATTTTTATTTTACCGATTTGGTGGGTTGGCTCTGTTCCACTTGATGCTAAATACGAGTATATATGATATATGTACTCATTTCACTTTAAAGTTATCTTTATCTGCGCTGATGGATTGAGTCCCCATGTCAGTTGCAGAAATATTTTGTTATATGAAAAAAAAAAAAAAAACAACAAACGTTTCGTTAAAAGTGCCAAAGTAAACAAATAAAAATATATATAATATACACTGCATTAAATTAAAGCCGTGACAAAAATAATTTATTATGACATTGAGCTTTTTTGACACGAGCCGGATGGATCTGCGGGTGCAATATAGTTAAGACTATATATGAATACTTTATCCACTGCCACACCAAACGGATTGTGTATACCTTCACTATCCAGTGGACAGTGCTTTTTTGTTTTGTTCTGGTGTCATGTTATTTAATTGAGTTTAAATTCTGTTCTGCGAATGACGGAATCAATTTTAATTCACAAAAAAAAAAAAATAAAAAAAAAGAGGAAAAAATAAACCAACATTTTGACAAGCTCCTGAAATATAATTGCTATTGCGGCGAATGCTGCCTGCCACGATAGTCATCAATGTCAGTTTTATTGAATCGCTATTTTTGAGTTAATCAATTTTACATGTCGGTTTGCCTTGACTTTAGTTGGCTGTCACAAAAATGTGTCCATTATCAAAATAATGGAATTTTCTGACACGAATTCTTTTATAGAGCGATTTGGTGAATTGTTTCTATTTCATCGGCATGGACTTTGATTTTAATTTTCAGGTGATTATATTGCCCGATTATAATCGATTTGAAATGCTTTAAATATTTAGTGGAGAGGTGGATGTTTACATTTGACCTTCTTTGTTTTGAGGAAACTATTTTTGGAGAAACGATACATTTGGGGAGTAGTGGGGCGAGCGTCAAAGAAAATATTTGCATGCAATTCTCGGTAGGTATTTTAGGAATTCCTCATGTTATCACGATCTGGTAAATATACGTTGTACTTCAAAATTCCAAGAAGCTTTTATTTTTGCTTTGCTTTGATTGAATGCTTCACCGGGAAGTACACCGGCGATCACTAGGATGAGGCCATACATTTTGCAATCGATTTTCACTCTTTAAACCCGTTGAAAGTTTTGTACCCGGAAACTTTTACTACCTGTGAACAGGTACATGTTTTCACAACAGTAAGTCATAAGATTAAAGGGTAAATAAAAAACGACGGCTGGAATTTTCCAAGATCAAACAATGAACCTGAAAAGCGTATAAAAAGATGCGCCACTAGGATGATGCAAAATGTTGGAAAGAAAGCAAAAAATTAATAAAATGTTTACATTTTAAATTTTTAAAACATTTATTTATTATGTTTTACTACATTAATAATGAGTGTGCCCGTCATTTGTTGATATGACCTCTATAAGACGGTTTGGAAAAGAATCATTTTACAAATTCCGCTGCTAAGAAGTCAAAGTTTGGTATTTGTTTTAAAAACGTGATACAAAAACAAGTAAGAGTGTTATCATCGGCCTGATGCTTTGATACCCTCCACTGCATACAAGTCATGCAAAATAAATCCTCTCACAAAACTTCACCTACCTAGGTACACTATTTTCGACGCTATCGTGTTTTCAACACGTGTTTTCTAATATTGGTTTTGTATGGGAGGTACCAGAACCACTTGACCGACATAGCCCATTTTCAATACCAACCTGGCGACGATAAAAATTAGTCTTATCACCAAATTTCATTCGCCTATGTCAATTCCTTTGAGCGCTGTCGTGCTTTCAACAGACAGGCGGACGTCGCTAAATCGATTCAGAATGTGATCCTGATTCAGAATATATATAAATACTTTATGAGGTCTCCGGTGACTCCTTCTTGGCCTTACAAATGTAATGAGAAAGTGACCTTCCTGTGGAGGGTATAATAAGAATAAAGCTGTTGCCAAAAATAAATAATATTAATTTTTGATGTCAAGCTACCTAACTAGAAACCTTTTCAAAGACAATCGGGAAGACGATTGCGTAGTTAAAATTGGTCCTCTAACTGGACCAACCAACGATGTTATCTTCAACTTAAACAAAAGCATTTCTCTTCTACATACTAATAAAAAGTATGGCTATATTGGTTTTCATAACCGCCCATTCAACTTCAATCGCCAAATCCCCTGCTTGAAAAAACTCAAGTGGACAGTGCGTCGTTGAACCATCCCAGAAAAGCACGAAATGTAACGTTGCCTACAAAAATGTGCCAGAAGTCTACGAGGCTTTAGCATGGCGCGATTGAAAGACGGGACTGGCGGCAGCCAACGATTCAGTTTGGCACAACTTTTGTTGAACTATTTTTTTCAATTAAATTTTTTCAAAGTCGAAAATCGGTACAGCCAAATTTCTTTGACAGGACGGGCTACTGCCGAGCTTTCGTTTAAATATACAATTTAAGTCCGCATAGTTAAACTTTAACGAAAATATTAAACGGAGCTTATTTTCTAGCATAAAATTAAACCATATTGGCAGACGGCTTTTACAAAGCTTTTCTTTTTCTTTTAAAATCAATAAATGGAAACATAAGTCTAAATAAATTTGTTTATCTATCTATCTATCTTAAACCAGCGTTTACTAATTCTTTAACATTTGGCATCTAGAGAAAAAGTCCGGTTGCTCCAATTTTCATTGACATGCGATTGTCTTTTCTATGACCCTTCTGGTCTCATACACTCACAAAAAAATCATTACAATACAAACAATTTTCGTTGGTTAAAATTAACCCAAATATCAAAATTTTTGAACTATGAATTACATTTTTGGTAACGCCGTAAGAAAAAAATTATGGAGAGTATATTATTCTTACGCTGAATAATTGATTCTTGAAAACTTAAAAACGAGTTCTTGTTATCAGAAATAATAGTTAAAGCAAGAACTTTTAGCTAAAATTTCAATTAAAAATCTCAATATTATTCGCTAAACAATATTTTTTTTCTGAGTGCATCGAGATCGATTATATCGAAAATCCCAGCCCAACTAAATCATACTAAGCTATATGTATATATGCCGTCATCTCTCGCTGTGATTCTTCGAAGTATTTATCCCCATTTTCGAATCTTTTGACTGCTTATGGTGGCTGAGCATGTGCGACTGGTTTTTGAAAATGGCCAAGCTTTAAAAATAAAATAGACTTGTAACAAAAATGCAAGCGGATTAAATACAAATATTCGGATATAAAGAAAATGAAACAGAATTATGTTGATAGTAGCACCTATATTTCAAATTCCTGCTTGTTAATATGTGGTCGCTTAAAACCTGTCATAAACGTCGTTTAACCATCCCATTCAGTTTGCTTCAAAAACTAATAAAAAATAAGATCAGAGGTTGAGAGTAAAAAATGTGCGACTTCTCAATTGTTGGAGCAAGCAATAAAATTGCCTCTTCCAAGCTATAAACCGAAAGAATATTTATTCAAGGCTAAGTAATGATTTTTTTATTTATTTATTTATTTTTGCTTTCAAAAATAAGTTAAATGTTCTCTTAATAGTTCTTCGCATAAAGCTGTCAACAAATTGTTCTCCTGGGTAATAATTCACCCTCAAAAAAGAAAACCACTAAATTCAGCATTACTCCCGACATTAATCATTATAATTAAATGTGTAGCAATAAATATATTTAGCAGCAGTATTATTAGTAACATGATTTGAACTTTAGCCACATTTCCCACGCTTTAGTAGCAGAGTTCGTGAGAAGATGAATAAAAAAAAAAAACTAACCAGGTGATTACACCTTACATCATTTAAAATGATGATGAACGGCTTAAGAAGACAGCGATACTGATGTTATAGTTAGTATGCAGAGCGGACCAAAACTTGTTAGTTAATAATACCAATCAACCATCAACAAGTGTATATATAACCGTAAGAGAAACCGAGTTTAAAGGCAATCGGCCTCAACAAACTTTAGGCAAAAATGTTTTCTAGTTCACAATAGATAATTTTACATGGAAAATTATGAGTTCTTTAAATTTAGTTATTTATAAATTATTTATCAACGCCATTTACAATGGACTAATATAATCGCTAAGTTATAAATAAAGATGCAATTCGGAGAATTATAAAAAAATATTTTTTGTACCGCGCAATGGCTTAACGAATGCTTAAAGCTGGAGGCACTGAAAATCCATAAAAAAAAAATTATTTAAACGAAATTTAAGACACTATATTCTGGAAAACGAAGCTTCCACAGCATGTCTCATTAGAACTGCTCCAATAATCCCTGGGAATCCAGTCATTTCATTAAATCTAATTGAATTGAATCGTGAACAATTGATTGATAAAAGATGTAAGCCGTGTACTAACTTTTGGTTTATCCTGATGTATTCCTGAGGGGTTGGAGACTTGATGCATTTGGACATCATTTTGTTTTGCAAAACATCAGCCACTTCCGAAACCACTCGAGAAACCGTAGTCCTACTAATAGCCGAAGAAAAATAATGGCCCGCATCTCTCTGAAAGGACCCAGTTGCAAAAAAAATGTAGTGCAGCACAGACCCGAAACGGGATTGGAATAAATGTATTCCTTTGCCCTTTGCACAAATGTGGACTTAGCTCGTCAATTAATATCTGAGTTGAACCACGGGAAAAAACGATACAATCCCCGAAATCTTGCTTCCGGCATTTCAAAAGGGTTTGAGCTATCTCTTAGTACATGCCTTTGAATCCGTAACATGTTACGCCTGTCGTATCGTATCGTATCGTATTCTTCACCCAAAATTAGTGAAAAGCTAAACACTTTTAAAAACAACGTTACCGAAAATCCCTGTGAAATAATTTTCAACGTTTATTGTTTTGTTTTGCAGTATTTTGACAGCTTTCGGAAATCTTTCCAAAATTCCCATGAAATTAAAAGTTACTACCGAATACTTTTCGCATAGAGTTAGAGAACTCCAATATTTTCCAGATGCGATAAACAGCGGAATGTTTTGTTCCTAAGTTTTCAATGCGAAAAGTTATCGCATGAGTTACAGAAAATGGGCACTGGACAGTGAAAAAGTCTTCGTTACCTTCGGAACTATGATTAAAGTGATTTCAAATTGGCCCTATATCTCTGTAAACTTTCCCGCAGTTTCCTGTATGATCGTCGCTTTTAAGTGCATGCAGTAATAGTGTGGTTTCTGTTACAGTTTATATTCGGTAAGGTGTCCCTCAAGGCTCAGTTGTTGGGCCCCCTCTTTTTTTATAAGCTGTATAAATCGTATTTTCTACTTTTTACTTATTGCGAAACAGCTATCTTCGCTGATGATAAATACTGCGATTTATGACCTCGCTCTTGACTTTTAGAGGAATTTTAAAAATGCGGTGACGATATTAGAAGACTATTGCAGCACATCGTGGGCGCACTGATTCAGTTCAGTTCCCAAAAATAATTCAAAATTTAATCGTAAGGTTTTTTCACTGCGCCCAGGCTTGCCAGATTTTTATAAGCCTATATCGCAATTTTTAGTTATTTTTTCGCAAAAAAAAACCGCAAAATTACAAAAAAATTATCGCAAAATGCTTAAAAATAAAAAAATAACACATCAAACTTGATTTTCACTTGATTTTTAATATTTTCGGTTAGGTAACAGAAAACAATAACAAAGAAAAAGGAAACAAATTTTGATAAAGCAATAATGGTTGTATTCCGTGTTTTCAAATGTGAAGAATTTTACTGAATAAGTATTTTATTTTGTTTTAATGATAAATAAAACAAAATATCGCAAACATCGCAAAAAATAAGAGTTATCGCAAATCCTAATTTTACACTGCAAAATAGAAAAAAATACCGCGCGTTTTGCGATATATCGCACAATCTGGCAAAGCCTGACTGCGCCACCTTTTGCGACCGTCTTACAAACATCTGAGTTGAAAGTATATAACTGTCTTTAAAGAGCTTCTCAATTCAACCTTTCGGACTCAGCATACGATTGTAGGTCCCTTCCATTTGTCCCAAACAAATTAAAAACTCACACAAACTATGGCTAGGCTAGGGGATGCGCTAACTATTTATTTATTTTTTAACAAATATTTTTGTTGCTAAAACAATAAAATCTTGTTGTTTTCTCCATGGAGCTTGGAGTTTTTGTGCAAAACATTTTCGTATATTTGGGCACCAAGTTGACTTTTGGGTACCCATATTGCAAATTCCTTTACAAAAACCTGAAACTGTCATCAGTATATTGCATATGAATAAAATCCTTCGCTTTCAATTGAAAACTGAAGAATTATCCATGAAGTCACTTGAAAAGCGAATCTTTGAAGTACCAATGGAGAAATTGTGCCGTTTGATGTATTAAGAAACTATACAGCTTTCTCGAAATAAAATTTTAAAAATGATCTATTATCTACTGTGGATCACTCGATTCTGGGCCGTTTTTTCCTAGTTTAATGTTTAATACAGAAGCAAGATATAGCTAATCGTATTTTTCAATAATAAAATGTGATATAACAAAACCTATTGTTAATTAAAAAAGTGTTTTCAAATCATGAAACAATCAAGAAATGAACAAAATTGGGTGTAGTTCAGCTTACTTAGGAAAACCAGCCTGTACAGAAACCTTGTCCACTAACCTGAAAAGATACAAACAAAATATATATATACATTTATGTTGTGAACATTTTACTAAAAACAAAATAAATAAAAATCTCATTAAGCTTGTTCTTAAGCCCGATGGAACTTTAACTTTAATCTTAAAAACAATTAAGCAATTCAGTTGTAAGCAGTGATGCCAGACCCATTTTGCACTTCAAAACAAGCTAAAAGCGCGAAAAAAAAATATTTTTATTACTGAATCTGGGGCCCTACTATGAAACTCGATTCTAAAGTGAAACTTCGAATTCGCAAAATCGCAACTCTGTAATTCTATAAGTATGTTATGAATATATTATAGTAGTGCCAACTCTTTTTTTGTTTTCTTGGTACAAATTTGGTACTACCTTTTCCGAAAGTTCATGTCAAATTCGTTCGAATTCGCAAAAAATCATTCTACATCAAATGCGCTTGCGAGAAGGTCGATTTCATAAGTTTTTCTTCTCAGAATGTAAGTAAATAAATTTTAAAAATTAATAATTCATGAATATTTCATAAACATAGTAATATGTATAATGTTTTTTTTTTTGTCCCAGGGAATTATCTAAAAGTCCAAACACAAAAGTGTAACAGTTTAAAAATGTGCAATATATGACCCGGCATTCAAATTTGACCAAGGGGTATTTAAAAACAGCCTTCATAATGTTGGGAACAAAAGTTTGTTTTTTGCGAACACTTAGTTCTGTTGAAATATTGTTCAACAAGTACTCGAAAGGAGGTAGTTTTTAACAAAGCTGAATGAGGTTATTTTAGTTTATTTTATTTTTGGATTAAAAATGCCTTTAAATAAATAATGCATAGAAAAACTTTTTCTTGCCAAGCTCCATTATGTTTATGATTTATCTCTAATCCGCATTCGTTCAACTTGTTGAATTTTTTCCGGATTTCCTTCAGACTCCAACCTAATTGCGACACAGTCCATGTTTCTTTATTATTATTTAATTGTTTCACGATAAATTTTTTGGGAAATGTCAAACATAATGCGAGACTCGTTTGGGTTATGTCGAAACATATTGCGAGAATCGTTCGAAAATCGCAAATTTTTTGGCAAATAGTTTGGCATTACCGGCATTCCATTCTACTTTCATAGAGAGTGCCATTTGAAAGTAGAATCGCAAATATCTTTCGAATAGAATCAATAGTAGAATCGAGTTTCATAGTAGGGCCCCTGAAGAAAAACTATTCGAATTCAATATTCGGGGGTTTTTATAACAACGGATTGAACAAAAAGGGTATTTTTGATAATCGTCGTGGGCAAGTCAGTCCGAAAAGCCTGGCATCACTGGTAGTGATCAAGATTTTTATAATATATTGTTGGCATGACAATTTGAAATTGATTTTCTGGATGTCCAATTTCGGGGCACTTTTTCAAGCACTGCTGGTCATATATTTGGACGAGCAGCCTAACCCTAAAAGGCGTCAATTCCTGTCACTTTTTTTCAGAAAAAATTACCTTTGTTAACAACAATTAAGGCCCAACAGACTTCACTATCCAAGTTTTACATCGCCTACTAATCGAAAGTGTGATTTAAAATTGCACCCACAGAATACACCCTTCAATATCCATCCGCGATATTTCAAAAACTTGCAAAATAAGGAAAAGTATTCAAATTTTTGTCAACCAACTATTTTTGCCATCCAGCAGGCATAGTCATTAACCCCTTTTTTTTGTTTCTTAATTTCGCACATCTAACGTAAAGTTTACTGCATGACATAATACCGCGACAGTTAAATAGAAAATTTAAATATAGCTTTTGGATTAATATTCATTTCACCAGACAAGTAGTCGCCGTTAGAACTCATTAATTCACTGCCACTCAATTAGGAAAATAATAAAAACAGAGAATAACACTTTTCAATTCCACCAATAGCGAGACAACAAAATATCTGTGCGAATGAAATATGCGCATATATTTAAAGAATAGCATCTCAACAGCACATACGCTTTTATTGTAAAAAAAAAAACTCATTTAATTGTAAATGTTGCGCGCAACTTGTGAATTAATTTGCTATTCTCGTTTTTATATAATTGATTCATCATGCCCGCAAAACAAATACTAATCGACCACTTTTGGCATATGAATTTTAACGCTTTCACAGTTGAAAGTTGTTTTTGTTCTCCGCTAAAGCTGATTTTAAAAGCTGATTAGGTAATACGTTCTTGTTACGCAATTAATCACACGAATGAAGATGTGGACTGGATTTGCGGCAGAGACGATCTTGAGTTTGGAATAATTTTTGTACCCCTCGTGATATTTCCTCACTCATTAGTTTAACACCTCATTCTCTAGTATATCACGCCATCTAGGAACTATAAATAGAACATTCAGTGAAATTGTCATTTCAAAAATGTTGCGTCAAAAGACTACACCCGGCTCTTAAAAGCAAAGGCGAGCTACAAACGCACCGCTCTTAGGAACTCTCTTTCATCGCTTTGAAGATTGAAGTGGGTGCTCAGAAGCAAACAACTGCCACAGCTCCGGATTGTGTGAATTATAAATTAGCAACATTTCCATTATCCTGCAAGGAGCTGTAGCCAATATCCTGGGTTTCTAAGAACCAGCAGCTCATCCTTGTAAAGTGGCATCCGCACATGATCTCTTTATTTCATCAACTTTGCGCGCTTATCCTTTGATCCTTTATTCCATTTACCACTTTTACCTGGCTGCCTCTGCACTTTTGTCCCTCTCTCTTTCTCCTTTTCTGTGTTCCATTCTGTCGTTATGGTCGGTTTGTGTAATGTCTGACAGCTATCATGATTATCACTCAATAGAACTGCTCTTAGTACATATTCGTCCTTAAACACACACAGAAAGACGAGCGCAAGGACGAGAAAGACACACACACAATCTCATTAATGATGCATACAGCAATTTGATGTGAAGAGCAAACATTGCGACGTCTGATGACAAACAACAATTTCCGAGTTGCAGCGCTCACCCAGTCGAGTTTTTGCATCGTCACCATCATCGCCCCCGGGGTCTTCGTCGGTCCTTGGTCGGTCCTTGGTCTGCCCCAACCACTAGCGCCACCTCGTCATCAACTCAACTCCAACTCAACCAAGTGTCGGCATCTTTTCAACTGTCATGGTTAAGAGTGTAGCGCGAGTTCTACTTTACGGACAGGTTCCTTGTTTTTTTTTTTATTTTTTGTCGATGCTCTTGAACTCCCGCACAGTACCCCATACATTTTATTTTTGCATGCACTCAGGCCAATGATTGCAAGTTCTTATATATTTATAAAAAGCAAATAAAGACACTGAAAGCGAGAGGCAGAAGTGCATTCAATTGTAACAATGGGCAAGATGAAAGAGATTCGCCTGCTGCGTGTCCTTTTGCTCTGGGCGTGGATTCCTGTGTATTTGCAGGAGAAAAAGCGGAAAAAGTTAAGAATCCTGACAGTAATTAGCGTTAACTAATACATATTCGAAAGAAAAATAAAGGAAAGGGAGAGAGAAGGAAACACTACAAGAATATCTACCGGATGAAGACTTTTGCGAGCGCGGAGCTGCCAGATTCAATTACATAAATTGGAACGAAGTTTGCCTCGTGATATGAAGGCGGAAGTGTGCAACGGAATCCTCGATGACTTCCCAGTTCGGCGGTAATTTTTAAGTAGCACAAACTTTTCAGTTTAAATGTTGTCTAATTATGTTAAGTAAGGGACGGGGATTTTTCCCTTTTTTTTCAACGCGGACAATCGCCGAAGTGAGTAATGAATTTGTGTATTTAGTTATCCGGAAGGAGCTCAGATTAAATGAATGAGTCACGAGTAACAACAGACCAATGACTTCCCTTCCACTTTTCAAAAAGTAATATTCAGTTTGCCTATGAAATGATCCCATTTCAATATATTTGAAATGGATTCTACCAGCTGACTCTTACTATCCAATCGAACCGGAAGATTCGCTTTTCATTCGCTTTTCATTGGCTCGGAGTTCTGCGAAGGATGATTGCGTCCCGCAGCGAGTTCTCCTGAGAATCCAAAGCGATGCCTACAAAGTTTCGAGTGATATATTGATATCGGGACAAATGTTGTTAGAAGAATCGCCTATGATTTGGCAAAACCTTCGCGGAAGAACAAAATGCGAGCATATAGATGAAGCATATGCGAGTGCATAGAGGAAGGTTATTCATACTTTACGACGAAAGATATTCCAATTTATGCGGATGGATTTTGCAACATAACAGCAAATTTTACAACTCCATTGTGGTGACCACAACTTTTGGAAACAAATTTAAGGAATGATGAATTTGAAATGCCCCGCTTTGCAACATTTGAATCTCAAGCGGTAACTACATATTTCAAGTGCAATGGATGATGTTGTTGGAAGAATCGCTTATGATTTGCCAATACTAACGCCGGCGAACAAAATGCGAACATTCAGACGAAATTTAGAGATTGCAATTGTACTAAAAACTTGGGGAAGGATATGCCAATTTACGGAGCTACATTATGCGAGCTTCCAGGAAATTTATATTGAAAATATTCGTCAGACTTTTAAAGCTTTTTCAAGGGACATACCTTATAAACTATCATTGACAAAGCGATTACCACTAATTTTTAGACAGAACAAATATAATGACACCTATGAATATTTAACTCTAAATGAGCTTCGTCACTCCCGGTGATTTTTTCTGTTGACTCATAGCATTTAATTGCTGAGCTAATTGACTTTTAGAAGGTATGTTTGTGTTTGTTGCTTTTTGTGTAACTGTACAAAGTTTCAAAGGTCTCAGGCCTTCTTAACTGCTTCATACTCACCTTTTAAAAAGCAACTAACACAAAGTTACCTTCTTAAAGTCAGTTAGCTCAACAATTAAATGTTGGGTCGACAGAAAAAATCACCCGGAGTGACGAAACTCATTTAATTTTGATGGGGATATAATTTTGGTTTTAGGGACAATGGAAAAACTCAATTAATGAACAGCCTTTAGAGCTTCGTAGGGTGTCCCGCGACTTTATTGGTAGACGTTTTGACCAAGTTAAAATTTCTCAACGAAGAGCTATCAAAGTATAATTCGCTATTTTTGTACTTTTAGTACCCTAAAGTTGTCAAAGTACCTTGATGGCATTTACAGACCTATCAAAAGGTACAGAGAAATCGACTCTACTGGCAAAATAAGCAACAAATGGTAGGAGAGTACATTCTCGTCCGTATACCTTCGTGAAATGTCAGCCAAAAAAACACTCTTTGCGGCAATTTGTTAAGACTGAAAGATCCATTGAGTATATAGCCTCCTAGGGATGGTTCTCCTCGCCCAAATAATGTCAATTCTTTGGTTTTTATTCATAGTAAACCAGTGTCAGTCTTACTACAACCGTTTACAGCAATAAAACACACTTAAACAAGTTAAGACAAAGCAAAGTTAAGCAAAGTTTGCAAAAAAAATCAAATCTACCTCGCAGGCCTCCGTTGGGATTATTCGCGGTAAAGACCGGACCAATATTTGCTCTCATCCGCCTCCACCCACTTGGATGAGATCAACAAACAAAATAATAAAAATGTACGCATGTAATTGGGCAAAACATAGAAAAAAACTTTTAGTATCTCCGAAGAATATCATCATTCGAAAATATTTACTTTTCCCTTCTGGCTGCTTGCCGACCATCCAGACTCCAGTCCAAGAGCAAGACAGTTTGATTAAAGTTCGAGGATAAAAGTTCCCAGAGATACTTTTTGATTACATTCATTGACATGAAGTTTATGCTTGTTCAGGACGAATTGCTCCTTATTGCCAAAGTTAAATGTGACGCTTAATGCGATTGCTGATGCCAGTGGACACGTTCCGTCCACACAGCAAAAGAATTTCAAAGTTCCTCCCCATCAAATGCGAATGTAAATAATCTCGAGCTATGACGCCCCCTCTCGGACATGTGCAAGTAGTCTATAGACAAATTGGCCAATTTAATTTCCAAATCAAACATCCCAATCAATTCGCGATGGATCGTGTGCTAATTCCCCCGAGTTTATATCCGGGATCATTTTATTTAAAAACAATTCCGATGATTGTCGTCCCTGTGGAATACCAACCACTGACCAGAACGTGTATATTGCATAATGTACGAGTAGTTGTGCCGCACTTATACCAAAAAAAAAAATATACATTGTTGTGAAAAAAAATTACATTGCAAAAAAAAAAAAACAGTCAGTAGAACGATATCCAACTTAGCAGGCCGTATGCCTCCTGATAATGGATGCTCCGTGTTGGCGGTTATTTGTTTGCATGTAAAAATGCTGAAAAAAATGGCCATCCAGGAACCAGGACACACCAGTTTCAGCTGAGTGCGGGGGGGGGGAGGAGGAAAAAAACGGTTTAGTTGCACACGAATGCCATCACCGCATACTTTGGTTGCCATTGCCAGTTTTGTTTTGCTTTTTGTTCTATGGCCTATCAAAAACAAATACTGGAACTTGGCAAACAGTTATGCATGCATATGTGTCTCTTCGATGGTATCTACGTACGTGGCTCTGTTGCTCTGCGAGGGGGATGTATAAAATTTCAAAGTTTTTCAGTTTTTTGTTAGTTTTGCTAAAATCAAGCCATCAAAAAAGAAAACCGAAAACAAAATCACTAGCAGCGCTTTGGGCAGTGTACTCGTACAAACACAGCTGAAGTAGGTTAATCTCTGTGTTTACATCGAATATGAGTTTTTGATTCGTGACGGCATGTGCAGGGTGGCTTGGATTGCTTTTGCTCTGGCTCTTGCTTTTGTTTTATGCTTTTGTATTGTTTTTGTCGTGTTCTCGGTTAGTTGTGTTATTAACGATGATGCTGTGTTGTATTTTTTTTTTTTTGGCAATCTGAATGAGAGCATACGGCCGATTTAACAATGTCACGCACTCTGGGGTGTGCGTATCGTACAACGTGGGAATCGTGTTGCGGTGATCCTTGGGTTTTGTAGTTAATACGGGATGCGAGAGAGTGCACCTATGGTCGATGGAATTGTGCGTGATGGGACTGCACACAATTCTATCGACCCTTTCGTCGTTATTGGGATTTATTGCTTGTAAACGGACAAAATGTCAGAAACATGCAGACAGCAGGGATGGAAAAGTCGATACAATTGTATCGAATTCGATACAAATGAGTTTGCTCGAGCACAAAAGTACAATTTGCCTTAATTCGATACAATTTATCCATCTGCATCTTTCAAATTCTCTTGCAATTTGTAAAGCTTTTCCTAAGAAACAAATTAAAATAATCGAGATGATGATGTCTTTATGTCATTTTGGAAGAAAATTAATATTCAAAATGTGTACCTTCCTAAATTTGCTGGAGTATTTCACATCAGAAGCAGTTGTATCAAGAAAATCTAAATCTATACTGAAATTTGTTTTTGAATTTTTTCCCTAATGAAAAAAAGGATATTCAACAAATTAACAATGCTAAAAAATTCAGCAATTTAAATATTATCCAATATCAGAATTTTGGGCTGAAGTAAATTCAATTAAAACCGAGTGTTGGAGCTCAACAATATAATTAATTTATTTTTTGTTCAATTTATTGCATTGTAGTAGCATATCGCGATTTGAATTTTGCGCCTAATAAACCAAGTTTCGCCATATTTTTTATATTTCAATTTGTACTAAAAACAAAAGTCTTGTACTAAACACTATGTAGCTTAAAGAAATTCACATGCAATAAAATTCATTCGTTGTTTTACTCTTGAAGAGGAAAGAGCTTTCTCCTTTTTATTTTCTCTCGTCGTTTTCATATTCGCAAGTTAAACACGCATTCAGGGAATCCGAGGGAATTTTCCTACAAAAAACAAAACGTACATATTCCCGAGGAGCAGTCGGAAAACGCTCTGATTGTACACCGAGTCTAATGAGCTAATGTTTGAAAATATTTATAAAACCGCTCAAGCCGTTCTCGGTATTCCTCACTCATCGGCAAATGTCGAAAGGATTTTTTCTTACCAGACATTCATAAAGTCCAAATGTCGAAACCGACTTCAAGTCGACACTTGCTGGGCTTTGATTGAAACAAAAAAAATTATTAGAAACTCATCCTGTACTGAGTTTCAAGTTCATCATTTTGAAGATGAATGAGCAAATTGAGAGTATAAAGCCTGAAGAGCTCATAGATTAAAAATATCAACAGTTTTTTTTGTAGGTTTGTATAGTTTTTCTAGGAAGTCATTAATGTTTTGTTAATTTATTTTTGTTTATGTTTTTGAAAATAAAATATTTTGAATTCACTTCTGTACCTATACGAAAAAAATGTTTTCAATACAACTGGCTCAATTTCAGTACGATCTAACAACCGTTTTCAGTACAAATCGAAAATGGAAGATGATGGCAATACTTTTTTTAAACAGGAACTCGCGCGCAAAATTGTGAGTCTTGTCTTCGAAGCAAGATGGACACACAGAAGTTTATGAGTCGTAGTCATTTGTTGCTCTGAGGAGTCATACAAACTTTGTGCCAGAAGTCATCGCGCAAAGAGTCCGTCTAGGGTCAGATATGACGGAGGCTTAGGGAACAAAAATTGGAAGCGAAATTTAAGTGATAAACTTATCGAAACTTTGGATGTGTACACAAATTTTATTACAGCCATTCAGGAAGTGAGGTGGGAAATCACAAAAATAACTACCATCTCTGACACCTGCTGAGGTGAGTGCCAAAAGCACAAAGTCAAGTCAAGAAAGCCTTAGGCTTTGATTTTTGTAAGAGATCTCATTTCTGCCCGAATGTGAGTGTCATTCTTAAGAGCTCTTATCTGGTGGTTCCTAAAGTACCTAAAGTACTTGCGTGTCAGATAAGGCTTTACTAAGTATTTTTGACCGCTAAGTTTTCTCTTGAAAATCAGTTCTATTTGCTGCGTTAAGCCCGTCAAGCCAGTCATCCTCCCGCCGACTAATCGTAAAGAACCGCACTTATCAAAGGAGTGCTTCTCGATTTCGGCACTATACGCAGTCATACTGGCAAAATTGGTCTACGATCTACAACCAGGAACCACGTTTTCTGGTAGGGACCTTTCGGAACCACACTCGTCCTCAGAGTGCTTTTTTCACATACTGCGATAGACCCAGAAACCACGTTGTGTAATAGGTTTTTTTTTTCGAAACCAGTTTTGTCGTTGGGCCACCTTCTAATAACAAGACTTTGGGCCCAACTGTCTGTTTCGTTCCGAAAGTCAATCCTGTTTCAAATAGAGAGTAAAAAACGTTCGTTTTCGGGAAAAAAAAAAGCTATCGGAACGAGTTACCAGACCTATCGCTGGACCGTTTTCCGAACTACTCCAACCACAGAGGAATAAGTCTCTTGAATTTTATTTTCAAGACCTTAACGGATATGCGGAATAAGGCCTAAAACCTTTCGCCAATTACCTGTTCGGCCCGTGTCAACACGTTTTAGGATTAAGGTCAGACAAGTCAGCCGTCGACCAAATTTTCACACTCCAACAGAACCTAAGCACTACAGATCGATGACTCTTTATCGACTTTAAAGTCGCGGGCAGTAAAGTGTAAGTTTGTAGGAACAAATTCTACGCAACTAAGCCAAGTTTTGGTATACCAGCGAGACTCGTGCAACGGTGCAGGATAATTGTCATCCTCAGTCAAAGTCGGCAAGAACAACTTTGATCCCAATGATGTCGACAAGGCCACCCTTGTCAATTAACCTCTTTAACATCATTCTGGAAAATATTTTACGAAACTTGAAGGAGAAACTATTTTTTTAACCTTTTTTCGAGAAAGGATTTTCTTTATTGGCTTTTGGAACGACAAGATGTCAAAATGGATGGAGATAGCTTCAAAGTTTAAGACTTTGTCTATCTGGGGCTCTAAAACTAGCAACTAGTCAAGCAAAGGATCACTCTTGTCGATCGCTGGTTCTTCATGTTTGAAGAATAAGAAAAGCCTCATCTCATAGAGCCAAGAAGTTTGTACGACAAGACCTTAGCGTCTTTTCTATATGCTGCGGAAGAATGTACATTGTCAAAGTAGGTAAACAGCTCATGGGACGTTGTAAGATGAAGATTCTTCCGGTGAAATTTGGTCAAGTTTGCATCGATGTAGTGTAGAGAAAATTCAAAGGCGAACTTCACGGGCTATAGCGTCGTAGACCTTATGGAAAGAGATGAAAATAAAACCTCTGAGAAGGACAAACACGAAAAGACCCATTCAGTCTTCAAGTCCACTGATTAGGGACAACCCAACAAAGGCAGCCCCCACCTTAGGTGGCCCAAACACAATTGGAGAGTGACCTGACCAACTTTTTGTGCGTAACAGCAAACTAGGGAATGTGCTGCCTCACGAGGTCTGTTATTTACAGCCATGTTCCATAACAAGGTTCATAAAATTCAACAATATGACGCCGAGTTTTTAAACAAAACGTCCTTTACGTCGGCGGCTACATAAAATAAAATATTATTATTATTAAAGCTTTATTGACAGATTAATGAAATTAAAACTGCTAATAGGTATAAGCACTAGCTACCAGGGCTTTCGGCTAAAGGAAAATAAAATAAAAACAAATAGTTGGCGCAACAGGTCCGTTTGGATGGGACCCTAAGGCCTACATTTTCACAACCATTCGTTTTGTGTGAGTTTTTCATTTTTGGGACGGAATGGATCTACAATTTTATGCCGGGTCCAAACGGCTAATTGAGAAGCTCCTTCATGACAGTTATACTCTCGGATGTTTGTCAGACGTTCGCGAGAGGTGGCGCAGTGGAAAAAAACCATAAGTCGGAATTTGGGTTTTTTTGGGATTCAAACCTGGGACCCCTCGCTTAGTAGTCCAACACACTAACCACTAAGCCCTACATAGACAGTCCAAATTGCAGTTTTTGCGGTTCCGACGGCCCAAATGTGACCGTTTAGAGGAATTTCTTCCAACAACGGTGGCAGTTTGGTGCACGCCATGGACGAGTAAGATGAACTAGGGCTTTCGTCATCCTCATTCCCATGCTGGAGGTCTCTGTCGATCTTTTCCCAAGTTGAGTGTCCGTCTACACAGTTCCGTATTGGTCTTTTCAAACACACTACCAGTAACGAATGTCTGGCGACGTCTCTTCAAATCGCTTGGCATCCTCGCAGGATCCGCAGTTCTGGCTACTAGCCGCCTAAAATAAAAAGGGTTCGAGAGTGGAGCTGTCCAAGGGGAACGTTCCCGTCCGCCTTCTTTCTTCCCACAAATGAATGGTTCAAAGGAGATAGGCCTAGGCTCCTGTATTTTGACACGTTGCACCCTCGATTTGTTTGAAATACCAGCGGGTTCCTGTTTATATTTGAACTCCGGCTCATATCTGAACTCTCGACAGTAGTTTTATGATTTACGGGTCAAAAAAAAAATGACCGACTTCCACCAACCATTCCAAAAATACACCCGACTACTTCTGTGCCATCACGAGTTTTGCCTGTCATTGTGCACATAGCACTCCGTCGTCCTTTCCGTTCTAGATTAATTTTTCTGCTTCGATTTTAAGTTCACCCAATCAATTCCATTCAGTAATTTGAACTAAGGAACTGTGCCAGCAGCACTGATGTCGACTCGACCCATTTTACTTGTCAAACGAAGAATTTGTGACTTCTCCTGCCGCGACACAAAGGGAAAATAGTTTTTCATTTCATTTTTTTTTTTTTTTGGCAAACTCGCAGATGGGCAGTAGTTATTTTTCCAATTTCACCGTTCCCCCCGGGGCTAGTATGGCCCAACCCGAATCAACCACCTTCACGAGCAGACCACACTGAAACTTAAGGAAATAAATAAATAATAAGGACAGCAGACCCTTCTCATTGGATGAAAGTTTTCCTTAATTTTGTTGTCAGGTTTAACCCATACAAATATTTAGACCGCCAGACAGAGTTCACCTCTTGAGAGACACGTTTATTGTTCCCTTATTACGGGGGCTGTACAATGACCAATCCAGTTGGACATGCACGTACATTTTATCGAGAAACTGATTTTTTATACAAAAGAAAAAGGACAACCGAAACATTACTTACGACCACGACGACACAATGACAGGATTTGCTTTTCTTGTTGCTTCGCAACTGACACCGTAAACTATTGACATTCGCAGGTAGAGCGACAGCAACGGTACAATCGAGTAAAGCAGAAATGAGAAAAAGAAAGAGGATTTCCGCACAGATTGCGGCTTAAGGATTCACCTTCGCCTTAATTATAACGGTAGACTTTCTGTATAATACCCTACACACAGCGCATAAGGTAAAGTGTGTAAATGAAAGCACCACATCCTTTGTTTGTACCCATACACAATCCATTGTTTGTGCAGTGGGTATTTCAAGGCTTTCCGCACCGTACCGCACCGCACCGCACCGCACCGCATCAAAGTCAATCTCCGTTTCCCCAGTGACAATGGGGTTTTTCTCTCGCAACTAAAATTAGAGCAATGAGTCGACATTTATATAGTGCAGTACTGGAGGTGGTGGTAGAAATGGAAAGGATAAGGGTTGCCATAATGCACAGAATCGAGCGCAACAAAGAAAACCCATCAGCTTCGCAAAGAGTGTGGCAGCGCACTAGTGATTTTTTAAATAGCAACGCTCTAGAGTACAGATGTTGTTGCAGCTGGAAAAGGAAATCCATCAATCGACAGTTGAAGGGTAGCTGCAGGAAGCAACAGCAATGGCGACTTCGGATGCACAATTCCCCGCTGACAATGCGCGCACTCAGCAGGACTGGAGGAGATTTCTGTTTTTCGCTGGCATCTGCTGCTGCCGCAGATAACTGACTGCTGATATGCTTATGCTGATGCGGATCCGCGGAGAATGCCGATTAAGTATTTATTTCAGAGCGGGTGGGCGGTTGGGTGTTTGGGCGTTCAAGTAGCGGGACGAGCAGGTAAATAAACATCCAGCGAACGTGTGCTGATGGAAATGTACATTACGAGAGCGATTTCAATTTCGTGGCTTAGTTAAGTTGGCGTTTCGATGTACGAGTATATTTTTAGATTTCTTTTCCGCTGTGCTTAGGCAGACATAAAAGTGCATATTGTCGGGAGACTGCTACATGTGCTGGGTGGAGAGCCGTCTTAGTAATGAGTTTTTAATGAAAGCAGACGAGATTCTGATTCCGATCGATTGATAATGTAAGGGAGTGCCGCTGGTTGGTCGGTATTTAGGACGAGGGTATATTTGGAAGCACGCGCAATCAAATTGAGCCAGACACAAATATTTGGTAATATGCAGCCTCTTAAGTGGGTTCGGTAATGGGCACTCTAATTTGTTTCCTAGGCTAGTATGCAGCCACCCGGGCGGTGCCTATGGCCAGATATTAGGCCTTTTTTATTATGCTCACATGATCTATATAGATCATTGATTTCCATGCGCAATTTTGTTGTAATGTGAGCCTATTGTGTTGCGTTATAGGTGGATGTTTGCCTCACATAATTTTGCTGGAAAAACGCGAGAAACATAAAGCAGAGGTGGCTTCTAGGGTTAGTTTAAGTTTGGATGGGCTGTTCACAGCATGTAACATTGGGCACATTCAAGAATCTAGTTATCTTAAGTCGACTAGATTGGTCTGGATAAGATGTAACCTGAACGCAAAAACTAGATTGGTCGGGAATGTCACGTTTTCTACGTCAGCCACATATGCGAAGTGTCAACTTAGTACTCAGTCACGAATTTCTTGACTTGATTCGTCGGCTACCCCTACATAAACGTCAACTGAAACAGCTGCTCATTTGAGCAATTTCCCCCAATCAGAACCGAGATACATCTATCTAAGTCAGACTTACTTAACTAGATACTTGAACGTCCCCATTTGTTCTCTGAAGCCATAGAGGCGCTGTAAATGAATCTTCTTAAATGTGGTATAGAGATATACTTGTTGATCGTTGCAGAAGCATGCTCCCACGGGACGCAGAGAAGCTGCGTTTTGTAACAGAGCCAGAGATGTCCCGCATAAATACAAATTTTTCTTCGACCCTGCAGTTTGTGCAATATTCATTTTTGTAGAAAGGTGGTTGGCCTAGTGGTTAGTGTGTTGGACTACCAAGCGAGGGGTCCAGGTTCGATCTCCGAAAAAAAAAAAAAACAAAACAAATTTCATCTTGAGGTATTTTTCACTGCGCCACCTCTCGCGAACGTTTGACAAACTTCCGAGATTTTTTAAATGTCATAAAATTATTTGGACTCGTCATAAAATTGTAAATCCCTTCCATTCGTTTCAAAAATGAAAAACTCACTCAAAACGACTGATTGTGAAAAGCTAGGCCAAGAGAGAAAGATATTGTATTCGTACAAAATTTCGAACTCGAGATGTTAATCAATTCTGACATTACGATGATAGGCGAACTCAAAGAAGTGTCGCTAAATTCTGTCCGTCTGTCTGTCTGTATGTCCCGAAGCCTACAGCCTAAGCGGCTGAACGGATTTCGTTCAAACTTCGGATTTAAAGTTTTTTTTTTGCATGGTAACCTCAATATTAATGGTACTTCCCATACAAAATTTTCATACCAGTTTGATTTGTTCGAAAACGGCTCTAACGATTTCAACAAAAATTGATATTTAAGCTTAAGTGGGTGAGGTTAACATAGCTGCATACTCAGTTTTCCGCTAAAAAATCGAGTAACGGTACTTTTGAAATTTGGACAAATCTCGAAAACGGTCCATACGATTGTAACAAAAATGCATTTCTAAGGTAATATGGTCATTTCTAACTTAATGGAAAACTCAGTTTTTCTCTGTATTATCGTAAAATGGATTTTTGAAAAAAGTCATTTTTGAAAAAAGTCATTTTTGAAAAATATAGTTTTCCCTAGTTTACCTCAAAACGGCATGATTTTGACCAAAATGCAAACTTAGAGTAAAATTGATGTTTTCAAAATTATTGCGTCCTAAATTTTCAATTCGAATCACTGGAAACGCTCACTTTAAAAACTGCTCATATCTCGAAAACCCCATTTTCGATTTCGATAAAACCCTAAAAACCAAGTAATGCTTATTTCCCGAAAAAAAGATTTACTTAAATTCATATTTTAGTCAGACTCGCAATAAACGAGAAAGTTTCGTGCGACCCAGTCGTGCACTTTATTTTATATTTTTTTTTAAGAAATGTGGGTATACCTAGCATTTAAGTCATGTAAATCCAAGGATACTTTGTCCCAACAAGCTCCCTCTTTGGTTTCTTTCGAAATACGTTTGGATCTTTGACCTTTTAACATCGATTGCAGGACACAAGCTACGGGTATATTGCACAATCACAAATGCTCCTAAATTCTTTCTTAGCCAAGTTTGTTTTCAAAAATTCTTCTGGCCGAAAGTTATTTAAAATTTCAACTTATCCACATTCCATCTCCCGAAATGCTGGTCTGTCCAAGTTTTGATCAGGCGAGTTTACCAATCCCTTGGCTCCGGACCAAACAGTTGAGAAACTGATTCTCGTGGGGCTTTCATCCAAAATTATGAGGCCATCATCTGTCGAGCTTTTGGAGAGACTCCAATTGCCTGATTGTTGGGCGGTAACGGAATATTCTTCTGTTGCAAGTGAGAAGTGACCCCAAGTGTTCCAAGTCCTTCGTCTCCTTATTTTAATACCCACTTGGTTATAGTGTTTCACTTAGGTTTAATGCTAAAATAAATAAAATAAATAAATAGTTGGCGCAACAGGTCTGTAGGGACCCTAGGCCTAGCTTCTCACAACCATTCGTTTGTGTGAGTTTTTCATTTTTGGGACGAATGCTAGAATAATTGACTTTAAATTTACCACGTGCCGCTTGGACAACCACCAGTTGACCGGTGAAGAAACTAAAAAAAAAGAGAGAGAGCGCGGTGTCATATTTATTGAAATTGAAACCGGAAGGCAGCGATCTGCCATTAAAACGAGTGATCGAGCTACGATGAATTGTGGGTGAACGAAGTTATCGACTGAGTGTAACTTAAGCAAGATTCGTTTGTTTATGATAACTTGAACGGGCCAGAGTGGTTAAACAATAGATGGCATTACGGACGCCACACTGATACACTGAACTTACGATTCCTATACCCAAATGGCAAGTTTGACCCGTAACACCCACTTAAGACTTAAGTCTTAGTCCATCATCCATCGCGGTAGTTTAACAGATTTTATGATTTAGTCCCGCTTGCTAAATGAAAGTATTCCCAAAATCAGTTCTCCATAACATGTTGACGAAGTGCATATCTAGAACTGGAACGAATGTTGCTAGTAAATAGTTAAATTTTTGAAGGCAGCAGCACAAGTGTCGTACCAACAAAGTTGGAAGACTCGTAAACACGACTCTTAGGTCGAATCTATTCCAGTAGAGGGCATAACTGCGAAACAGTTCCATCTTACTCCATGCGGTACGGTTAGTTAACGTCTAAAAATTCACATTTGTCATCTCCAGAGGGTAGTATTCATTCAAACCCTGCAATTTGTGTCATTCCGCATCCTTGAATTCGCTCAATAAATGTAGTCGCGCGAGGAATAATAAATATGCCGAGACACAAACTATAATATATGCCATACCCCCAGCTAAGTCGTCTCTGGCATAAAATGACGGAAGACACGCTACCCAACTAAGTAAAAGTAAAAAAAATAAAACCCCAACTATGTGCTCCGGTGAAAGGTTTCGCTTATTTGAAATGCATATCCCCTTCGCCTCCATGGCACAACATTTGCATGTCAAAGTGCATTTATGGAGACGGAATATAAATTTAAGCCCGATGGGAAACCCCCAACAAATCCAAGGTAACCCAAAACATCCAAGGCAAGCACATCTAGACGCGGTTTAGGCTCTTCTCATACCTCATCCTTATTTATTAATTTCAATTCAATTAGCTCAAGTATGAGAACAGCCGATTGTCTCCAATACTAATATACATGTCCCTCTCTCTATCGCTCTCCCCAATGCACTTCCTGTAGCCTAGAAAAAGGGTATAAAATCGCTTACCATTGTACCAGTGGCGGGGGATACATTCTAAAGATATTTGTCTTCATCGTTTGCCTTTTCAGCTGAAGAAATTTTAAGTGGGCGACATCGACTCAGCGGGAACCGAGGGATAAGCCGCAATAAAAATCATCAAAATACCTTTCCCGCTGACAGACGAAGTTAGAGATGTAGCGGGAGGGGGACATAAAATAAAATTTAAATATGCATACCGTTAAATAGAGAAGAAGATACGATACGGTTAATCGTGCATACCGCACGCGTTCCCTGGGAAACGATGAAAATCATTGAAATTGATTTCTAAAAAACATGCCTAGTTACAAGTTGAGTGCGGCCGGCGGCGAGAGGGGGGCGAGTCGCTCTTTATGCCGATAGAGACTCAATGAATCTTTTTCGGGAATGGGAAGCATTTCTTAATTGTCGGTAGATGGTAGATTCTTTTAACTAAAGAATGTGCTTCCAATGGAGTCCGGAGAAGCCCGGAGGTGGTTTTGCATAATTGCTTCGGATTTAAAGAGCTTCTTACAAGGCGTGTGTTTCATTTGACTGGAATTCCAAAGATGAAATGAAATATTTTCGATTTTTTGCTGTTGTTTCTTTCTTCTTCTTCGTTTTTGTGGGATATGGTGACAGGGACTTTAAAAAGTGCCGACATGCGACGAGGGTTGGATGTGACGAAATATTCGTGTCAGACACTTTGGAGTGACATAAATTGAAAGTGCACATTTTAGTATGCCATGGGGGGGGGGGAGAACAAAAGAGCCTAATACGGCACGAAAAGGAGGTCAGCGTGTCTAGCTGAAGGCGATAAATATTCCGAAATTTATTGGAGTATGCGGAACAGTCCTAAGTGCCAGGTAAGGCCGTGTCGAAGGTAACACAGATGCACCGCGATAGCACTCAAACAAAATGTCATTTTAAATCAGTGCCGAGTGTAGTTGCATTCAAAGGGGAGATATTCCTTGAGCAGGTATTCGATCGCAGGGCTATTTAAAAGGCTCAGTTAAGGATTGTTTTTATTCATGCTGTGTTAAAAACTATTTTAAGGACAAATAAATTCAATAATAGCTAGAGGGAGATTAATAACAATCATTCTAACCGTCAGAAGCATAAAGAAAACAATAAGGCGCCCTCTAGCATGTCCGGCCCAGACAGTTCCTTGGCCTCACTTATGTGAAATCACAAAGGACCTATACCAATATGGTCTAAGTGTGTCTTTCTAGGCAGCCACTTTACCCAACTTTACCCAGTCATTCTGCAACTATTTAAAGTTAGTGTTGAATGACTCGTAAGTGCTTTTGTTGTTTTTGGAACGCATCTTATATCCGTATTGACGAAAGCAAGACAATCATCAATACAATAAGAGCCCGAAATCGAGTGGAAAGCGAAGCTGCGCTTTCAGTTTTTTGCACAATTGCGTCATTTGATTAAGACACGATCTTCCAAAATCCCTACTCAGGGTAAGGTAGATTCAAAAGCGAAATTGTCTCGTCTGACAGACCACAGTCAAATAGAATGTCTTGCCAAATATATCGTGTCGTGATTATTGACAATCAAGCCAGCAGCAAATTAGAATGTCCAAAAAAGGTACATCTCTAGAATTATCAGTCGGGATTGACCTCATTGCTTTTGTTGTATTTTTTTACGGCAGTTCTGTGTACTCCACTGAGGTGGTGTCGATTTTGTAAGTGCCAACAAAGGTTGGACAGCAAATGAGTGACTTACAAGTGAGAATAGGACGAACTACGTCGATGTAGATCCATAGAACTGTTTAAGGTCTAAGTGGCCCTGTTTTCCAATCTTATTTTTCTATATATCTCAGTCTTGTTGTAATCTACAAGACCTTCCAAGTACTTAGGTGTCTTTCCAGGTGGACTTTATCACATCTGCCATCTGTGTTTAGGAACAAATGCTCCAGTGTACCAAGCGGAGATGATAGCTCTGCTGGATCATTTGATGAAGGGTCAGGTGCAAGGAAAAAGGATTCCTTAGAAAGCAGGACAAATAGAAATTGTGGGGACCCAAACAGAATGTGGTAAGATCCCTCATCTGGGTATAACCTACGTCCTCGGCACACGCGACTGTCTAACTGGTATCTCTGTCCGATTCCGATTATTAAAGCCATAAGCATTTCCATTTCTATATGAATTGCAAGTCAAAGGCGAGGAGCTCCGAATGGTAAGTAAGTAGGTACCTTTGAATCTATTAGCACGCAAGCCAAGCAATGGCAACCGTTAAACGCTTCGCCGCATTATCAGTCGCTATGACGTCTGTCCGTCGATAGATAAGCGCTAAGCTGCAAAAATGTATAATTTGCAAGTCCAAGGCGAAGAACTTCGATTCGTTATGTCACTTATTGGCACGCCAGCAAAGCATTGAACTACTTGTAACATTCCTTAAACGCATAGACGTCTAACGTAGCTTTGCAACGTATTGCATTCACTTCCACTTGCTTCAAATCTGAGCTACAAATCTGATTTCAATTCAACCTTCAAAACTAATAATTACCACGAGTGTTTCATAACATCTGTACAACAGTGTACCCACGAGATGCTACTAAATACAATGACCGACGAGTATACAACCGACTATTGATTGCGTGCGTAGGTTGCAGCTGGTTGGCCAGCAGCACCATCACCACCTCCACCTACAACTCCTTCAGCCATACCTACTCAGCCTAGTGCACTCCAATGGAAAGCAATAACAAGAGCTTCATAGCAAAAAGTCAAGACAGACGGCGTTCTGCTTCGTTTGCATCTATCTCCCACTGCCACTTGCCAGTGTCAGTGGCTCCCAGAAATGCAAATGTTTCCGTTTTTTTTTTACAAAGCGATTTCCATGTTTTTCTCGTTTTCCACACATTCTTTGGCGTTTATTTCGCAACAGACACGGGGGCCCAAGTCCAATACCAACGTCGACGTCGACGATAGATCAAACACATGTTTGCATTGTTTCGTAATTTCATTCCTCGTTCAATGACGCTTATGAGCACGAACACAACGTATGGGGAGGATATAATTTTCATTGGAATTTTATCCAATTTTGTTTATGCGCTACATCTGTAGTTACTTTAGGTCTGTTTCGCTGTATGAGTGTACTTACCTTCGGCTTTTGGTGGCGCGTCAGTCCATCGCACGAGCAGTATGTTTGTTTTGATTTCCACTTGAATAATCCAAAGAAAACGAAATGAAAATATAATCAAAAAAAAAAAATAACAACCAACCAGAGGGCGTTTTTACCGCGGCGTACGATCGCGCAAACAATAACAAATATTATAAACAAAAATGAACAAAAAATTGAAATTTATTTGAGCTAACACGGAGTTGAGTTCAATAGATATTATTTTCACTTATTTTTTTCCGTACACTTTCTGACACAACGAACAGAGTGCGAGTGGAAATTTTTCTTTCTTTCTTTTGCACCTTTTGCTTCTTTTTTACTTTTCACACGAAAACATTTTGCAAATCGATGCCAATTTTTGGCGAATTCGAGGGGAAAATTGGCCGAATTATCCCCCAAAAGATAGGTAATTAAACGGCAGTGGATTTTTTTGGACACGATTTCGAAGGAATTTTCCTGCAATTCCGTCGTTGGCAAGGAGAGGAAAACAATTGTCGTTCCGAACGAGATACAAAACTTCACGCACTCTTGTTTCACGGCAGTTTGACATCAAACAACAAAATTCTGTAAAGGTGAAATGTCAGATTTCTATTCGGAATAAACATGGCTGACTATACACTGAACTGGGAAGCGAGTGTGGTGTGTTTGATAGGGTGGTGAGTTGATGGGGTGTCTGCACTAAGTCTTCTTGTGGTGAGATAATATTACTGTTGCGTTGTTTTAGACTGTATTATTTTCGATATTTATATACCTAAGTGTTTTGATAAACTGGAAACTAAAGTTTCTTTGATATATTTACAATGCAAATTTGATATATATATTTTTTTTTTAATTACACAAAATTACTGTGCCAGTGGGAGAGTTGTACTTGGATTTCAACTAGCAAGGTGGCGAAATCGAACAATCAACACTTTTAGCCTTATTTATAAACAGATTTTTATAGATATGTAATAGATTTCTTCTTTTTAGTACCTTTTCTAGCGCAAGCCCTGTGTAATTTAATCTACGCGCGTGTAATAATTACCCACCCATTTCCAATTTAGGTCCCAATAGAGTGTTTCGCGAAGCCCATCCTTTCACAGCTTGGTTATCTTTTTGGTTCAAACGTCAAAAAAAAAACTTGTAGGATAACAAAGCTGTAATGGCCTGAGTAGTGTTTTGTTCAAATATTGCCAAAAAGCGCACAATTCCCATTTTTTTAACCTCTCTTCTTTTACCTAATACATGTGATAAACATCAGTTTTCAATTCTTAAATGTTTTTATTCTGTTTTTTTTGGACTTTATTATCTATAAGCTTTTTAGAAATGTTTTAACAAAATCATGCTACAGTCTATTTTGTTTTCCTACAAGTTTTTTAGCTATCACTTGGTTTTTTCTTCTTCATATTTGACACTGACGTTGTCGCGAGCTACCCTACAGAATGAGAGGTGCGATAAAAATTACGTTTTATTTTTAAAGTCTGCAATTGTAAAAATAAAGTACGTGCTTCGCATTTCATTTGATATAAGTTATACAGGAATGGATTTCACTCCTTAGCGACTCAATTCAAAAATGGTTTATAAAATTAAATTTCCTATTAGCAGTGCATTTTCTACTTTTATAAAGACACATAACACCTTATTCAACAAAAGAGACATGTGTACCCTTCTGTTAGTTTTAATAAACTTCTGGGTGAAAAAGCGGATGTTTCGATGTGAGTTTACAGTTTGTCTTTTGACACTACCTACATCTTATACGTTTGTTATAATTATACTTATCCATTTCATATCCCATAATGCCAATTAATGTAACAAACGTTCTTTTTCGCATTCGAGCATCCATATATTTAGGGCTTCTTTTGAAATTAATTGCATACTTCTAGGCATGCGGTGTAAGCTTGCTCGTTGATTGATTGCATACAACAAGGAGTTTTTGGTTCCTATAAAGTGTTCCACTTCCGGTTCAGAATTGAAATAGAGAAATTTACTGGCAGATTGATTCGTTTTTCATTAGTAGGAGTCGGACAAGTTGATGATTTGTTTTTTTTTTTGTCTCCATGCAACAGTATGTATATCCAGTAGCTTTGAATGCTTTGTTAATCGTTCTAATAATTCAATAATATCAGTCAATTTGATTCAGCTCATTGAGGTCAATGTAGGTACATAGAGCCAATGATGAACAATTTAAACTTTTGCTGTTATTGGGTTTAAATTTTTCTTCGACAGCTGTCGATAACGAAATCGCCCGCGTTCACTTATCTAACGGACCGATATCTGTTGCACAAAATATTATCTATTTGTGTGAACGAAATGTCACAGTCGTTCCAAAAGGTGGACCAATTAATGTCTCAATTATTTTAACGATTGCTCATTTGTCTCATTTTCCAAAAAATGTGATTTGTTTCCCCTCTGTTTGTTAGAAACGTCAACGCACTTAAGGGAGGAAAATGAAACAAAAAAAAGGGAAAATTATTACTTTATCCATCGCAGCCAAAATTTATGCGTTGCTAACTTCCTTTAAGCTGCCGTATATTTTATCCAACTGTCAGTTGCATACATTGAGAAAACAATAAATGCGACGAATTCTATGAATTGGGACCTTAAAGTCAATTCATGCGAGTTGCTTTTTCCGTGATCTCTACAGGCGCTGCTACATTGGTGTGCAGTCAGTGCCGTTAGTCTTCTGGTATATTTTAACCGGGTGTGAGCGGAAATAGCAGCTCGCCTCATACTGTCCTGAGAGAGAAAATAAATTGTAGATCTCAACAGACATGCGGCAAGAATTACCTGGACTAGATGTACCTTGAACGCAAAAAGTATATTGTTTGGTATCACCAATTTCCCCACGTCTGGCACATATACAAACTGTCAACCTAGCCTTGACTTGAATTGTCGTCTATGCCTCAATAAACGCCAATTGAAAAAAACGGTTCATATGACCTGATCTAAGTCAATCAAAACTGAGACACATCAAGTCAGCCAGCTGTCAAACTTACTGACCTATATAAAAGAACATCCCAAATAACTGTGGCTTACGAAATGTCACTCCTTTCAAAAATAAAACAAACACAATTTTTCTGTTTTGCTTTCCATCTCCAAATACTTTTTTTTTTATTATTTCCATACGTTTGTCTCTTTCTTTAGTTGCAACTTCAAACATTTGTCATATTGGTTCCATATGTTTTCAATCATTACCCATAAATTTTCCTTACTTTGTTTTTATTTTGAATTTATTTATGTTAAATTTAAGTCCTTGTTTTTGCATTGTATAATTCAGTTAAGGTTCACAATAAATTTCAATTTAATCCAATGTCACAAATTTAGCTACTTTCCATTAGTACTGTTGATTTTGTTTCTCAAAATTTACTCTATACAATATGTGTCTAGTCATAATTATAATTATTTTAAGATTCTTATGTTATTTCTCTTTATTTTGTTCTGCTTTAATATTAATTAATATAATTAACTTAATGCTATTATCCACCATTATCATTAAAATCTATTGGTAACATTATCGAAATGAATAGTCTAACAGTAGTAATAATAATACATTAAAACGTGAGTGTGTTGTTTTTAAAATAAATTCTGAAATTTCCATGAAAATATTTTATTTATTTACTTATAAATAACTTATTGCATAAATACGTTAGATGTTACAATTAATTTACATTAGTTTAGTTTTCTCAGCGTGTCTTTTTGTTTGTTTTGTAAACTAATTCTATATGTTACTAAATATAATCAATGCGAATTCATTAAATTCAGTCTACTGCCCCCTAAATGTAATTTGTTTTCTTTTCTTTTTTTTACCCATCATGTCTATTAGTTAATAAATAATAAATAATTCAGCGAATCAGCAATCGCAATTGTTTGGTTTTTCTGTTATTTAATTCTTTGTTACTGAACACAATACGTCAAAAGCGCTGGGTATATTATTGTTTAATTAATAATCTTATTATTATTGTTAAATATACAAAATTGTATAGCTATTTACAAAATAAAAGAAACACAACAAGAATATCGCTTTGTGATCTTTTTATTTTGAAGGTGATTCAAAATTAGTCGCGTACATAATTCAAATAAATGGAATTTGCAATCTGAGAAAATAAAATTGGTTAATTAATTAACCTAATAAAATGCAGAAACGGGACTGTTAAAAAATGAACATATGAAAAAAGTGGATGCTTTGCGTAAGGACTGAGGGTGATTCGTAGCGTCAATACGCGGATGTTTGCGTCATTGTCTCGAAATATAAAATTAAGAGTGACATGCGAAATATTGCAGAGCTTTCTAGAGCACGCAACTGTTGGAGCGAAGTAATCTCATCCACATTCTCACAGAAAATAAGTCGGAACAATGATAATGCGATATGTTATGACCTCTCAAACGTAGTTTGTAGGTAGTTGTTGTTCAAAATGGCTCTCAGTTTATGATCATCTAAAACCCAACTTGAGACAGCAGCTGTCAGAAACCATCAGAAACTTGTTGCTCGATTTGCGATTCTTGTTTCACGCTCCCATTCACAAACCGTCAGCGGCCCAATTAAAGAAAGAATGCGCTGTACATTTGCATATTACACATTTCTTGGCATTAATTGCGTTTGTCGGTACATAAATCAATTATTGTAGTATTTCGAAGCATAAGTACAGAAACGTGCTATAAATGTTTAGATTTTCTTACTGAATGTTATATCGATAGTCTGGTACGGAATTTTTTATTGTACTCTCATGTAAAACCACTCGAAATTATTAATAATCAGAGAAATACGAACGGAATTTTAAATGCCTTTTTCAAGAAATACTAACGTCAAACTTAGCATGGAGAATTTCAACAAGCACAACTCTACAGCTCGGTGATTTCAAATAGATTCTCTGATGACAGGCCAAGCTTTAAAACAGCTTCCGGTGTATTTAAATAGCGAATGCCTCTTTTGTTTGACAGAAACTTATCTTCCAGTGTCAAAAAAAAGGATGCGCAAAATGTCTGCACAATAGAGTTTTCTATGCAAATTAAGAAAGTTCGGGGCTCAGTTTTAAGTTGTTCTTTGTATTACTAAATAAAAATGAGTTTGTTCAGTTATATAAGCATAAATATAGATTTTGGCATATTTGCTGGAATTCAGCGAGCTGTGAGTTTATAAGCAGAACAACTGCTCAAACTGTTTTTGAAGTTAAAGAGAACAAAACGAAGCTAACAACATGGAACATTCAAATTTTACAAGGCGTCACATTAGACAGTTGTTCGTTATCTTTGAGGTATTCGGGACCTTGTTTACTTCGTCGGCATCTGTTTGGAAACATTATAAGATGACAGGAAGAATGAGTCGTACTCTGTTTCTTAATTAAGTAAACATTTTGAACACACAAATATGCTAGCAAAAACTGTCAATATTAGTACAGATAAGTTCGCCTTCGTATTGCATAAGGCAGCAAAGTAAACACACTTAAGATTTGCAAAGCTCAAACACTCCTTTGTAGAATTAGAATTTTGACACTTTTCAAGAGGCTGGTCCACTTAACTGCCTGAAAATAATTAGATTTGCTACTACATCTGTGAAAAGTCATTCAAATCGTCCAGACGACTTCTATTTTTCCTTTTAAAAAATGTTAATGATTTTCTGAAACTGTATTTCTTTCGAATGAAGATGTTTTTCTTAGAACTGATCATCAGTGTCTGTCAGTACTAATTCATTTCGCATGACACCTACCATCTTTCATTACAGGAATATGTCAATGCAACCGATTGTTAATTCATCAATAAAACAACTGGCCTTCAAACGAAGTCATCTATCAGACATTTCAAGCTCGACATTGTCTTTAAATTATATGGTTAAGTACTTTTACATCATTCTATTAGGTATCAAACGTTTTCAGTGGATGACTTGGTGATGAAAATGAATTTTTAATGACATGTTCCTTTTTTTTGTGTGGATACAACATTTTAACATCAAGAGTACCTACATACAATCTGTTTAATAACAAAACATATAAAAAAAAATGAAATGAAATAATTGTAGTCAATTAAAAAATGTCATGTGAACTATATTGACAGCCGTTTGTCAACTACTTGAAAGAAACTTGTTGGAATAAGAATTTTCAAGGAGATTGTGTTTAGCTTTCTTTTTATGGCTTCCTTCTGTTCAGCTTCCGCGAACGGGAACGGATATTTGCCAAATTGTACTGCCGCACGGAAGCAAACCTATTCAATAAATATTCCTACATTTGATGTCATTCGAGACTCATATTTATTCATTTCATTATTTATGTATTCTCAGATTCGGTCGAATTGAGCTTAGCGTCAAAATGTTTTTTTACGGGCAAATAATCGCCCAGTTTCCTAGCAAAATTCCGAATACACACATAATTAAAGCAATAAATAAAACAAAAAAGTTATTTGTGACAGTGACAACTTTTCAAAAATTAAATTCGCTACTCTTGTTCATATTATTCATTTTATATAATGAACCGCTTTCCATGGAAACGGATAACGTGGGCAGTTTATTCGAGTAATTCATTCGAACCGCAGCATTACAGCAAATATTTACTCATCTATCTGTAAAAATCTCTTAACTATCAGCTTAAATTGGAACTGTACAAATAGCGATTAACAACTGTCCAGACATTCGAAAACAATTCTCATATTTTGTAGGATATAAAGGGATGCCGATAAGGGGACTATTTTTATGGGAACGAAAAACAAGGAATTGTCGATAGCCCTTGGCTGAATGACAAACTTTGGAACCAGTTAATACTAAATCGTCCCCGAACTTTCTCGCAAATTTCTCCCTCGCTGTAAGGGAATTCATCTTCCCAACTGCCATTTTAACAGCTTTCTACTTTCTTTTAATTTTTACTGCAAAACTGAAGAGACAGAGCTTGTGTTTATATTTCCTTGATTTTTGACACTTCAAGCGACTATAACTTTACACATTCACAAACAGTAACGCCCGTCATGATTGACAGTTTTTCTCTATTTTGTGTTTAAATGAACATCTATCCCAGAAAAGTAAAGAGGAGTACTTAGCACTTAATAACAACTGGACAAGTTAGCAAATGTCAGTTAGAAAAAATTCTACGTAATTGCTGTGTAACCAGTTGATAACTTTTGCGGTGCGTTTATTAATATGGGAGTAGGTATATATCCCAAGTGCAAGTGAATTGACAGCTTATCTTTAAACCTTTTTGAGGTGTCTTCAAGACTGTGCTGGCACACTGCTTTCAACGTCATTCACATTTAGCGAGTGGGAATTGGTCGATGGATGAATCAAATTAAAAGTGAAGACACACAACAAAATATACCATTTGTTTTTAAACAAATGTGACTTAAGGAATTTTATTGCCCATTCGTCTGCTTTACTTTGATGAAATGGTGTTCAATAAAACGCGCCTATAGTGGTGCTCTTCGGTAAACCATGTCATGAGAACCTCCAGCATTCAACGGTAAAAGAAACAAATCCAATAACTGTGCCAATCAATTTCCAAACTCAAAACTGTGTACGTCTTGCCAAATGCCAAATCTACAAACAAAATGCAAGAAAAAACGTCAACCAAAGATGAAAAGCGAAAAGAACCAGCCACAGTGAAAAACTGAAACCAAAAAAACAACAAAAAATGTAACCAAAAATGAAATAACCAAAAGTGTGTTCTTTTTAAATTGAACAGGTTTTCTTTTTCTTTTTTATTCAATCGATTTATTTTTAAATTAATATTTTGGCAATTGGAAAATTGCTCTCTATTTGATTTTTTTAGTTTTCGAATTTTTCTCATTTTTAATTAATTGTTCTCTCCACGTACACTTAAATTGTAAATCGTATCTTCTTTAAAAGTTTTTATTAATTGTTTTATAATGATTTAATTTAAATTAATTTAATAATAATTTCTATGACAATAGTTTATTATGTTTCTTTTTCGTTTGTATACAAAAAAAGAAGCAGAAGAAGAAAAGAAAATAGGAAAACAAAAATAATAATAATACACTACACAAGGGACAAACTGAAAGGATAATAATATTAATAGTAATGTTTTAAATATACAATGAATTTGATTTAATTTGATTTTTTTTTTATAAATAAGGTAAATAATCTAATTAATTTATTTCTTTTGTTTTATTTATCATTTAGGATATGTATATATGTACAGATTTGTATATAAAGACCAAATTAATTTAATTTAGTGCGAAACAAAAAGATAATACACTGCAGAGAGTTCCAATTCATTAACGCAGCCAATCGAGAGATGCAGACGCATTTTAATGTGTGGAGGTGCAAGGTTTAGTTTTGCTGAGAAATCATATAAAGTTTGCCATTTCGTATTGTTAATTGTATTATTATTTTTTTAATGAAAAACAAAAGAAAAATAATTAGCGAGGTTTCAATTGGAATATTATAGTAACAAATCTTGGTAGTTCTCCCTTTGTTTTCTTGATCAGAATCAAAATCAAAATTAAAATCAGAACCCTCCCAGCACAGTCGTCGCGTCGATCTGCATCTCCAGCAATTGTTGCGGACTCTCGCTGATAATAATTTTTCACTACAATATAGTATAAACTCTAGGACTAAAGGAAACAAAAAATTAAGAAAATAAAAACAATAATTTAAACAAAAAAGAATTCATCTAACATACACATGTAATATAAATAATTTTCATTTAAGGATTAAACAAAGTATGAACATAAAGGGTTTCTTTTGTGTTTAGGAAAACGAAAATTCTGAGAAATGCCTCTGTTTTCTTGTAGTTTATTCATCTAGTTTGGTATTTAATTTTGTTATTTTTTTTTTTTTTGTTATTGATCTATTCATTTTTTGTTTGTTTCAAGAACGTTTGTTCTTTTCTTTTTGCTATGCATACTCTAACGTCTCTTTTCGGTGCTATTTCAGCTAAATTGGTTTTCCTTATCCTTAAATATTTATTTAGTTATTTTTTTGTTTGTTTTCATTTTCCCTTTTTGTTAATTTAGCTATAATTCATTTTAGAAACATACGCGCGCTCTCTCTCTCTCTCTCCCTTCGGCTACATTCACACTCTCGTTTTCTTTAGTCTAAGCCAACAAAAACAAAATTATAATATGTAATAATATTTCACACCTAACAGTTGAACACATTTTTTGCTATGATTTAACTTCTCTCCGTATAGTTTATAAGTTTAACTTCAATCCAAAAAGAGATTGACTATTTGATCTATTCAATTTATTTAAATTATGGTTAATTCTTCCTTTGATCCGTTTTGTTATTTATGAGATAATAAACAAAGAAAAAGAGAATGAGATGCTTCGTGTGTGTGTGTTTTTGTGTGTGGTTGAGACTCTTTCTTTTCAAAGAGGGTCGGGGGGGCGGTCAACAAAAATGAGTGAAATTCAACTAAAATTCTCTTCAAGTGTACATTTAAATTACTTAGAAACTAATTTTTTAATAATATTTTGCATGTTTTTCTTTTGTTTATAATTTAAATGTAATAATTTGTTTAAAGTCTTATTTGTTTCTATGTAGGGCAAACTTGTTTTACAATTAAATTATTATTTTAGTTATTAAATTTAATTTTATGTACATGTAGATGCGTATAGTGATTTAGTGTTTGTTTTATTTTTTTTCTTTCTTCTCTTTGCTAAATTATATTCTGTTATGTTTATTTACACCAAACCACGGGCTTGTATGGTTCGGAAGAGGAGGAGGGGGATGTAAGTTGATTTTCCTTTTGAAGAGGAGAGACGAGGGTAAATATAATTTATTAAATTGTGACTACCTACAATATAATATGTATAATCTAAATAATTTATTTAGTATATTTTGTTTACACTTAAATAGCAGATGTTAAGTTTTCTTTTTTCCTTTTTTCTGTTTGTTTGTTTTTGTTGTAGTTTAAGGTTTTTTCTTATTTTGTTTTTTTCTCTCTCTGTTGTTGAATGATGGTTTTGACAATGTCCGGCGGATGCACACAGGCTTTGCACAATAGTGTTCTTTGTGTGGACCGCCGCATATATCAGTTTTAAGGTTTTGGTTGTCTCGAATCTAGTTATTCATCCCGTTTCGTCTTGAGCTGCTGTTGTTGTTGTTGTTGTTGTTGTTGTTGTTGTTGTTGTTGTTGGTGTTTGCTTTTGGCGAATTATGATGACTTTGTTTTTGTATTTGAGTCTTGGTGATCGTTATAGGTTATGGTTCGAACGTTTTCGATGGCATCCACCCATTCCAGGGCGTAGCCCTCGGGGTCGTCAAGATAGTATGTTCGGTCGGGCTGCAATGAAAAAAGGAAATAGCTAATTAAAATGTGTTTCAGATGGGGTATTGAGGAGTTTGTCACTGAAGAGCGGTAGCAGACAGAAGGGTAAACTATAGAAGCGTTAGGTGGGCTTGGGATAGGTGGAGTTCCTTTGGTGGGCGAGAATTCAACTAAACTAAACTGGCATCAACTTCGGCTGTCATAATTCACTCTCGCACATTGCACACTTTACACTGAATGGGCCTTACTAACAATTATTTTTAACCCTCACACTAAATATTTTGTAGGTCACAATATGCAATTTTATATAGAAAATTTCGCCATTGTGAGTTCGAAGAATTTAGTCTGCACACTGAAAATGATTATTAGTATCGCGGAATGAAGACAAGATCGTTAATCTCAACCCCAAAGCACATTGCAGCATTATTTGAAACATAATCTATGACAGAGTGGCTAGAGGCAGTGTCCCATCTCACTGGTGAGCCAATCGCTGCATAAAATATTCAAATTGTTGTTTTATTACTGTCGTGTGCATTTAAAAAGTCAGGAAAAACGTCTCCGGGAAAGCACACGTGACTAGTTCCTTAACCTTCGTTTATGGCTCGGCATAATTTTCATTTTCCACTACCCCTCTCCACCCCAGCCAATGCGAGACGGGAGTAACTAGATAATTTACTTTTTACGATACCCGCTCGTGTATGGTTTTATTATTTTTCATAGTTTTTCCTTGTGTCATTTTCAACAGTAGTTGGTGTTGGTGCACGCGCTGCGCTTTTCGCAGTATACATACATACACCGTCACTGTCATGTGTTCGATGTGGAGAGTATGTGCTAATTTATAGCCATAAACATTTGTGGTTGTCAGCCGCTAACCGTCTAGTTACCTCATTTCATTCAAGTTTCTGAAGCAGCAAAACAACCGCCTGATTCATCAAGGTGAAACATAACACCGACCAAAAATATTCAACGTTTGTGGGATCTATTTTTGAAACGTCTCCCACAGCCAGATGGTCGCTTCTCTTCTAGCCGTTTTGAGTGACAACATTTACCCTTTTCCACCGAAGAGAATACCTCTATCCGATTGGATCGCCACCCGAAGAGAGCGAGAGCTTTGAATGCAATATATGATATTGGTTGAGGAAAAGCAAAAAAAAAGATTCGATTCTCGTCTCGACGAGCAATTTATGCACTCCCAGTGTCTGCCGTCAAGGCATACATATAGAGATATACTCATAGTCAAATCGAACTAACAACACACCTTACAGTCGCGACAAATCGCTGCTGCATTGCTTGTCATGTAATAGTTGGTGTCGCCGTCGTAATCGTCGTTGCCGCCGCCAGGTTATTTTTACAAGTTTATTTCTATTTTATCATGGGATTCTTATTTTGCTTTTACTCGTGAGAATTTATCTATGTCTGAGTTTAGCGCGTGCAGGTTTTATATCGTGTTTGCTGCATAGTGCAAATGCGATTATTAGGTAATAGTTCTTGAGTACTTCGTGTGCACATAGATAGAGACACAATCCACATCCCACGGGGCCACCCATCACTACCCCCATAATAAACCTACTGGCAGTATAGCCTGGTTCAATGTCAACATTGCTACACGTGCCACACTCACTGTCGCCATTGTTGAGCTGGTTAAGTGTTCTGTTCGTCTATGTGCGGATAGATATTTGAGCAAATGGATATAGGGATGGATGTGCACAGGGGTGGCGGTGGTCGATAGGGCACATAAACGGCGTCACATGAAGCGGACACAACTTTGATCCGGCATTCAAATTGCTTCGTCCTTTCTCTCCTTCATGCTGAACAAAGTACACATGCGAGAATTTGACACCATTCGATGGAGAGGACTTTCGTATATCGGTCTCACAAATGAAGACACATTTTTATGTACATGTGGCCCACAAAAAAAAAAAAAAAAACAGCTGTGTATGTAGTAAAGAGGGAATTTGTTGTTTACAGCCTACTGTTCGGGGGGCTAACACACACATCAAGCCAGGTTCAGTGAACTATCGAAACGGAAGTTGTTCTTTTGCAAAACTCTCTCCACGAACAGAAGCATTAGAACCTGATTCGCATACCCAATCTATAGCTCTACTGATTGCAGACAAAAAGAAATAAATATATCCAGATCCACCATTAATATCTTGCACGCGAACGACTTAAATCGATCCATTATTTGATAATGGACAGAGAACAACAAGAATATGAATCAAATTTTAATTCGTTATCCATATGTGGCTTCGGTTTGGCAAACCAACCAATTTTTGATTAGCAACGCAAATAAAAAAAAACCCAAGAGCCAGATATAACTGAATGAACGTGCGAATTTATTCGTTTGCAACTTTGTCTTGTTTGATCGTATGCAAGCACTAACGGTACACACGAATACTGGAATAGTGTCTGCAATAAAAACTGTTGTTTGGCGGATGTTCTGTGAAAGTGAAATGCTGTTTCGCCGGTTTTCTCGATGCGATCCTTCGAATTTGCATAAAAACTAGTCTAACGATGTGATCGCATTTCTGGATATTCTGTTTTCTATTGTGGTTCGCAGATTTGTCTTCTTGATTGAATATTAATCAACAGACATCAATTTGTGGCGCTATAAATTCTTTCACCTTGAACAAATGACTTGTGGATTCCATTGAGGTATTTTTTTGTATTCGTGTTTTTGTCGCAAAATGAAATACTTCAAACATTTAGTTTGTGGGTAAGGGAATTCTGAATCTCAGACTTGTAAAGGTCGATTTCTATAAATAAAACTTTTTCAATAAACTCACCGTATGCACAAAGAAAATCTTGAAGTTCTTCGGCTCCACTCTCAACTGCGAACTCCATGGAATCTCGCCCTTCTCCACCATCTGCACCGGATCGATGTAGATCAATCGGGGTCCAGTTGTCAGCAGCAGCATTCTCCTTCGAGCGAACAAGCCCTTGCGCTTATTAACGAAACCTTTTTTTAGGATAACTTCACCTTTGGCAAACGGATGCCATTTGTCAGACTTTTGTTGCTCGAGGCGTCTTTGTTTCTCCGCATCGGACAAATCAAATATATCTGAAGAGAGAGAGAGAGAGAGAAAAACCAAAAATAGTACTCATTTCTAGCTCATTGGTGTAGTGCGGCTGGTGACTCACTTTTTCTAACAGTCTTTTGCTCTATCTCAAAGCTATCCATTGATGTGCCCAACTCCAGTCCCAGCAAACGAGTCAGCTGACGTTCACCCAAGCCCGGTTCCAAATCGTCTGGTACACGATAATGACTACGGAATTCCTCGTTCTTGGACACACCCGGCAGGTATGGATATATCGTGGGTGGTGTCTGTTCACGAATTGTATCGAAATCGACTCCATCGAAGAATGGATGTGATCGTATACTCTCGTAGCGGCCAACTTTGTCTTGAGCTCCAATCCGATCGTCGGGATTCAATTTCAACAGCTTTCTGACTAGATCTTCGGCATTTTTATCGAAACCCTCCGGAAATTCCAAATTACAATTGAGAATCTCTTTGAAGATCATAAACTCATTGTTGCCCCGGAATGGTGGCAATCCCGAGATCATCTGATAGATGATGCATCCCAGTGCCCAGAGATCGGCTGTTCGACGAATGGGGCAACTTTGAAGCACTTCAGGTGATACATACTGGGCGGTACCGACAAAACTGTTCTTTCTTCGACGGAAATTACCCGCCTGCTGTTGTTGTTGGTTGTATTCGGTTGGAGATTTTATTGTTGGTGATGTTGTTGTTGTGGTACCTGTTGAGGTCTCATGACCCAAGATTTTCGCCGAACCAAAGTCAGCTATCAGTGTGTGCATGTTCTCGTCGAGTAGGATGTTCTCGGGCTTCAGATCACGATGCACAATATTACGTTTGTGCATATTCTCACAGGCTAATACTAGTTCGGCAGCATAGTGACGCGTACAATCCAAATCGAAGGAACCGACTTTATTGATATACGGCAGGAGATCACCATTTTTGGCTATGGTCATGACAAAGTACAGCCGACGGTTGTCTTGGAACGTACACGAGAGATTCACAAAACCGGGCACATTGGTCATGACGTTCATAACTTCACGTTCGCGTCGAATGTATTCCTGTTTGCGCTCACGGAGTATATGAACTTTCTCACAGACTTTAACTGAAAGGAAAATTAAAAGAATGTGGTTAGATTTGTTGGAAGGTAAGCTTTTTCCCTGGTAAAATGTCGATTTTGCAAACGATTTTGAGACCTAGTACATGTTTTTTTTTTTTTTTGGTAGTGGAAGTTGTGTTTATATTGTGGATTTTATTCATTTTGTTTGGGTTTGCTGGACAAGTCTGATTTTAGCACTCATATCGTATCAGTTTTTTTCAGATTGAAGTACAGAAAGCATACATACACCTCTTGTACACATTGTGCTACCTTTGTGACAAAATTTACGACCCAAAAAGATAATTCCCTCAACGAAAGTCAGATACACGACGACAGCACAGAGATAACAAGGTGCGGGCCTCACTTCGCCTTATCAGTCTGGTTGGCGAAAGTTTGGCGCCACTCAATCTAAAAATAATATGCAAACGAATATAGGCACCCACTGTGTATTATACATTAAATTATACATTTTTTGCTAACTCTAGTTCCACTCCAAATCGGACCCAACTAGTTTATGCCTGCCAAACAATTAAGCGGCTAATATCAAAATTAAATCCATCTCAGATCTCACACTACGCTGATCCGTATGGAGCGCTGCTCATTTGTTTGTTTGTTTTCGATGCAAAGTGAGATATACATTTTGTTTTCGTTTATTTTTCATCTTTCGACAATAAACAGCTCCGCTCGGTGGTGGTAGCGAGTCTCTGCCAAAGAATTGTTTTATCAAAAAATACAAACATTTTTTTTTTTTTGCTTTTGCGGTTACGACATTGTCACCACCATCGGTACTGTTGCTGTGTACACTTTTGGCAATCAAAATATAAAAATCGAAAAGAAAAAAAGGCTCACTGTCCATTTCATTGGTATAGCCATCTTGTCGGTCTGTTTTCGACTTTTAGTTTTGGGGCAGTAAGTGAGATATGCCATGAGCACGATTGATATGGCTAATTGCCTGTGAAAAACGACAACAAAATATTTAGAGCGACAAAATAAAACAGAAACCGGTGTCGCTCAGGGAGGTGGTGGGAGGACAACGCAAATTATTAGTTCTGCCGCCTCAACTGAAATAGAATCCACATAGCGAAATTATGGCTCTGTCTGAGAATGATTGGTGGGTGCTGATAAAGCCAATTGCGAGGTGGTTTCTAATCTTTCTCTCTTCGTCATGTTGATTTCATAATTTAGTTTATCCTTTAAACTTTGTTTTGTTGCAGTTTCTTTTAAATATGTTTTCTGTTTGTCATTGGAACAGCAAGGGGTGGGGGCTGGGTTGGCGGAAATATAAAAATACCGAGCGAGCAAACGAACGAAAACAAAATTAAGAAATTGTTTTCGATTCACCCTGATAATCACCTTGTTTTCCTATTTATTTCTTGTTTGGCGCTACATTATTCATATACATATTATTATGGCCAGAGTGAGAGGTGATAAGAGAGCTGGTGTTTCTTTTTGCTGACATCAAAAAGTCGGTTATTTTCCACATTCGTACCATTAAATAAAAAAAACTTCAATTGAGTTGCGACGCTTGATCTTAGTAGAAAGCGAGAATGTGGATGACGGCAGAGCGAGGAGGTGTGCTGTGCAGACAGAGCAACAACAAAATTACCAAACACAAAGTAAACAATATTTGTTTTTCTACTTCTTCTCGGCCGCAAGATGCGAGAGGGAGAGAGACAGCGAGAGCCAGTCCCAGTCAGCCAGCAACCAGAATCAGAACCGATTTAAAATTCTTTAACTACTTGGCGCACGGCAACGACTTGACTACGGGTGGCGGCTAACAGGGGGATGGATCAGATCAGGGCGAGCAGAGGGAGAATAGCTAAATATTATGTGTTTGGGCCGATTGGTGTGTAGAGAATGTAGATTGCCTGAGCGCTGTTATGATGAGAGTGGCAAACAGATTACCGCTGTACTAGCCTTGAACTTAATGCTTTCCCAGTAAACGAACGGAGCGCAGAGGCTTTCCACATACAGACTTTGTATTTAAGACAAAAATAACCAGCTATCGATACGAGTAATAAATTACATTTATTTTTTTTTGTTTGCTGGTGGAACATTCTTGCAAGTTTTGCATTTTGTCTTAATTGGCAGATTGCAGTGGCGATGTTCAATGTAGTATTGGATGCTGGGTACAGTCAATAACCGCGGGAAAATATCGCTTTCAACTGGCATTGCCACATGATCAGATTTTGCATGTGAATTGTATATACTTACAGTAATGTTTCTAACTAATTCAAAATGTAGGTAGAAGAAGGATTATGTGGGGTTAAGGTAGTTTTGTCGAATTCTGACAAATGGTTGAACCGCATTTCGTGTAATGGCCGCGACATACAATTCCAATGTAAACGCTCTTTGGCTTAACCTAGATTAAGCTCATGTAATCCTTGTACGGTTTCCCCTCAAGTCAAAAAGACATTCTCTACTTTGAGGACCTCAGAATTGGTTTGAACTTCTGCGGCTTCTGGTCAAAATTTAAACAAAAATGTCGAAACCATCGATTTTGTACCACAGTTGAAATTTGCCGCATACCTACGTCAAGTGGTGGACATCATTTTCTTGATCTATTTGAATGACAACACAACTCATTTGAGCTTCTGTTAATTCTGGTCATCGGGAATTAGGCATAAAATCAGAATTCGCTCCCTGATTTGGGCCAAAATTGTAAGAAATTCGTACATGAATTATTTAATCTAGTTTTGTACCCGTCGGAATGTGCTTTAATCAGAAATATTCTAGAGACATTTAAGTACTTGCCAGGAGATTACGAATTTAGGTCATATAGTTTCGGATCGTTGTCAAAATTTGAATTAGAAATCGGCTGTCAGAATTTGTCTCCACATTCACACACCTACATGACTGTTCTAATTATTATTACAATTGGCGCACAAAATACATCCCATAAAAAACAGTTGATGGACAAACATGTGTGGATCGGAACTTGAGTCACATTCACCTTTCAGATTGTTCGAAATGAGTAGACTTCCCACCCACAGGTCACATCCCTTGGCTACTGTACTCCCGCATCAATCTAAATCGAAAAAAAGTGGAAACACTGTTGGTGTGGAGAGTTCACATGGAAATATACAGTGGGTTCCACATGGCTTGCCCCGAACCTCGCCCTCCACCAGCTGCGCCATCATACAACGAACCACTGTATATAACAGAAACGAATTCCGCTAGAAAAGAATGACCTTGGTGGTGTATTTTGTGCGAAAACTTACGCAAATAAACCGCAATAGATTGAGCAAAAATAAAAAATAAAAGAACTGAACCACAAACGAAAAAAAAAGACATTTACGATCCACAATGTATGCCTACGCTTACACAGCTGATTGACGCAGAGAACCCCCCTTCTAGATCTAAATTCCTCGACTTGCTGACGCCTCACGTAAAGTTTAAGTTTTCGAATGTATATAATTTGCTGTTCTTGTTTTGTGCTGTTACAGTTTTTTTTTTCAGCTGAATACAAATCAACAATTTTACGACCTATTTTCGGTCTCTCTCTGGCGACAAAAATGCCGGCTTTTCTTTTTTAGTTCGCTCTGTGTGGAACGGAGCAATTGTAATTACAATTTCAAAATACGATGGGGACAAACGATCATGTCTACCAAAAAAAAAAATCTACCAACAAAGGTGGGGAATCAAATCGGGAAGCGGTTATAGGCAAATTTCAAACGAACGAAAAACCCACTCGCCAATCGAACTAGATATTTTGTTTGTTTTTTTTTTCGGTGGCGCACAACAACGCACAGTAACTACTCGCATACAAGACGGAATGGAATTCTCGAAATGAAATAGAAGGAACGCTTTTTCTGCTGTTGTTGCTGAATGAATTAAGCAACAAACTCAAACTCACCAAAGAGTTTCTGTCTTGTTCCAACTGTGGCGTAGCTGTGTGTTGCATTTGAATGAAAATGCGGTTTAGTTGAAATTCCAGAAAACATTCCAAACAAGTTGTTGTTCTCTGCCCCGTGTCAGAGAGCGTGGAATGTGGGAACAGAATTGCATAGAGCAGCCTGTTGTGTGTAGCTGACCTCCGTCTCGTCGGCCGTACCCCTTGCCCACCCACCCACCCCTTTTGGGAACAAAAAAAAATGCAAAAACAAAAAGATGAGAGAAGACACACACAGAGTACAGGATAAACAGCAGAAAAACGCGAAGAAGATGAAGAAGCAGAAGAAAAATGTCTTATTAGGCACAAGGCCTCCTCTGTGACTGTTGCTGGTTGTTGCTTGTTGGAGAGCTGCTGTGGCTGCCGCAAATTGTGGAATGCAGTGTTGTACGAGTACGAGAGTACATTTGATATGCGTCGTTGTTGTCGTCTCGCAACAAATAGACTTTGGTCTGTGACCTTAGCGCTCTGTGCTCTGTTTTGATTCCGAGCTCTGTTTGCTGTTGCTGCTTTGTAAATTGTAAGTACGAATACTATCGCTCAGTCTCTGTATTTGTTTGTTTAATTCTCTGACCCTCTTCTTTGGATTGTTTCTATTTTCTTGCTTTAATGTGAATTCCACTTATATGGGAAAACAGGAAAATTCTATTTTTAGCGGCGAGTTAATCACCATTCCACAGAGGTGAATCTAGCGGTAGGTGTGGGATTGCCACATCTTTGACTTCCTTCCTTCCACTCGCAATTCGTTCTTCTTTTCAAAGACAATTAGAGAGGTTCGAAGCTTTTGCTAAATTCGTTCCATAAATCCCGAAAGATCACATTCCACCGCAGAAGAGAGGCCAGGCACAGGCATGCATGCACAGAACGGAAGAGGGAACAAACGCGCGCGCCATGTACAGTCAGGTTTGGTCGACGAAGAAGAAGGTTCTTGAACTATTCCTTCCCTCCAGCCGAAGCATCGGCCAGCAGCATGCATGCAACACAAACCACATGAGCTAAGTTTAAAAAAAAAAATTGTTTTTCCCGCCAAATGCAAGCAGAGAGAGAGAAAACAAGATATAAACACAATAAAAGACCAGCAAAAACAAAAAAAAAAACAACACAGACACAAATTAAAGGAAGAAAAATGACGACAGGAAAACGATGAAAGAATGTTAAATTATATAGTGGTTTGGAATGGAGAGATCACAACACACAACAGTGCCGAGTGTCTCCTCTTGAGTTGGGGAAGAGAATGTGTGAGCAGCACACAAAAAAGGATCAATGACATTAGAAATACCTTGCCGTTGTACGTTTTGTTTTTGTTTTCTATTTAGCCAATAAAGCAGTTTAATTGCTTTCTTTTATGGCTTTTCGTTTATGTGACATTTACTTTGGGTTTTATGAATGTCTGCTCATGTTAATCTGGATCAGAGATGGAAATGTTGAACGTCAACGGCTGAGATTCCTCGCATTTGAGTTGGAACTCGGCTTGTGGATCACTTCCGCTGGATGCAATAGGAGGTTCCTGCAAACACCTCGTCTTGATCTACTGATACTCACCCCTGCACATTGGAGTGAAACGAGTTGCTTGAATAAAAGGCCGTTCAAATTTGAACTCACTTAACGACCAACTCAACTCGATATTGATTTTTTCAAACACTTTCGAATCAATCAACCCAAATGGAAGTTCTTGTTCGAAAGAATATCATTACCATTGTGGGTACGGTATTTCTTCCTCATTTTTTTTTTCCAAATCTCAATTGGCGCCGAATGGCAATAAATTAGTCGCTCCTATCACGCCACAACTCATTTAAATCTCCGTACAAAAACCCTCGCAAAACATCGTATTCTCCTCACCAGTGGGCGTAGGGAATAATGCAAAAAAGAAGTAAAGTCCTCCCATTCGAATTCGACTTCGTTTAAATGCACGATGCTGCCAGAGCCTTTATCAAATAATGTACAGTGTGTGGGCACCACTTTGATTAACGTCAGACACCCTTAGCATTTAATATATAATACCCACCTTCTCTTCCTTCTTTTCCGACATAAAAATTAAATTTATTCCCTACACACAATGAGGGAACGACCGAAAACCTACACACGCGACGAAGGAAGGTCAATGTGCGTCCAATTCTCCTATGTCCACCATACAAACACAAAAAAAAAAAAAAAAAAACATATTCATAAGGATGTCTAGAGTTCTATAGAAGTTTGGCAGTGACTCATCAATGTGAAGTTTATTGCCCTCCTTAAGGCGACATCTCCATGGCCATATGCCATTAATTTTCGTATGAAAAAAAAAGGAAATAATAAACCGAGTGATTAGAAAACAAAACAAAACATCTGCCCCAATGCAGGTGGACTCGAAGAGATGTTCATCTCGTTTGGAGAGGTTTTTGGTGCGCCCTGCACAGGTGGTGTTGGTAAGTAAGCGTGCCCCTGTTATTTGTTCTTTTTGCGCGGTAGTTTTTTTTTTTTTTTTGATGCATTTATTGCCCCCTTTGTTTATTATGTCTGGAGGTTATTGACACATTGCAATTTTATGTCTGCAGTTTTTTTTTTTGCGAGCCCTTTGTTCGTTTGATTATCGAATTTCTTGTTGCAACCCTCTCGAGGTGATTGGTTCCAGTTTAAGAAACACACGACGCATAAGGACGACAGATGTTTTTAGTTTTCTGTTCGAATTAAGCGTGGGTATGCTACACTCGACACTCGTAGGTACATCGACTTCATTTACGGAAGAAGACGATGGTCGGACTCTTCGAAAACAAATGTGCATCTGCTCGTTGAATGCATTTAGAAGTGTTCGTCACCTGGCTTTGCCTTCTCTCGAAGTCAAACAAAGTCGGCGGTGACCCGACGACGACGACGAGTGTCTGGAGGGAAGTTTCAGAGTCAATAAACTTTGAGACAATGCAAAAGGGATCGCAGAAGGATCTTGTCCTTCTACACGATCATTGATCTTGCTCACACTTTGTATTGTGTTCTGCTTCTAAACAAAGCTGTTGCACAAGATCACTGATCTTGTTATCAGAACTCGGGGATAGTGCCATTTAAAATGATTTACAATCAGTGGATTGGGTTTTTTTTTTATTAAGAATTGAGTCGTCATAAATCTTGACAAGACGAATCAACAAAGCAAACGACGCAGGAAAATATTTATCTCCAAAAGCTTAGTCGACAAAAGTCCATGCAAACGGCCAAGTGATCTTCTTCGCCCAAACAAGATCAGTTTCAGAGACGAATTCAAAAAGAAGTCTGCGAGCGATAACATCGCGGATTGTGTGTGTGTGTGTGCTCGCCCCTCTAATTTATATCTAATTCTCAGTGTGGTTTACCCTGACATTCGCTGTTTTCAGTACGGCCATTCGGCCATGATGTTATGCGTTTGAAATCGGGTTTGCTTTCGTCCATATTTTACAATCCAACTTCAGGTCATCGTTTCCAAAAGGGTAGGTTCTTTGTTGCGAGGGCCGCACATGTCAAGGACAGATGTTTACGTGTATTACAAGGAAGACGGCCGCGCACGTGTGTCTGGATATGGCTAGACGGATAGGAAATATCAGGTACGAACGCTCAGGTAAGAGATTTTCCCAAACACAAAACACTTTGGAAAAGCGTACGATTAGAGAAATTCCTATGAATGTTCGTGTGTGGCACGGCAGAAACAGCTGCAAATTTTTCTCGCCAGGTATTTGCAAGAGTCTAAAGCAATTCCGAGAAATATTTGAAAATCTTTCACAGTGATCATGAGGTATAAGTTTCGCACGATCAGAGAGGATTTTCGGTCAGAAGCAAGGGCAAATGTTGTGCCAATTTTCTGTGGGAAATACAGAGAAATGTTTCATCATCATTTGGGTCGTGTGTGACAGAGATCGTTTTTGTAAAGAACGTCTGCTTGGGGGAGGGGGAGGGGGAGGGGGGTGAGGGAGAGTCAGCATTTGACGGTGCGTGGGGATTATTTTTATTTTTATTTTGCGAAATCTTTCCGCGAGGATTCTCATATATATTACCAATGTAATCCCAAAGACAATGGGCTTAACTAACAATCCCTCTGAATGTAAAATTGTTGTTGCCAATTTTGTATGATCTCGAATATAGTCATTCTCAGTTCATGGACACTGAAGACGATCATCAGTGCCCCACAATTTGGCCGACCTTCGATTCAATCTTCTGCTGAGCGAAGCATTACCATTTGAATACATTCCACAAACCTGTTCTCCAAAACGCTCAGTGGTAGTTTCTTTCTAGATCCCTTTCGTGAAAGCCCCAGACCATTCAGCCTTACACTCGTGTAAGAGGCGTAAATCTGTCTCATCATTGTCATAATTATACGAAAATATTTACTTTCGGTGCTATTGGTTCACTCTTTAGTGGGTTTTGAACGGTTTTTCGCTTCAATTAGTGACTGCGCGTTCGTTTTTGTGGCCGGGAATCATCACGTAGCTATCATAACGAAGCAAGAAAAAGTGATTAAACAAGTTTCATCATCATCTTGTTGTCTATCTGATCAACCAGCACAGGGGAATATTTTGTTTCCCCCACCCAACACGAAAGATTCAAAGAGAGTGACAGAGAACGAGTTGAATTCATGAATGAATGAAAGAATTTTCTTATAATTTCCTACATTCTTTGGCGTTTTCTATAGTTTTCAATAGTTTTCATGCCTAGTTGTGTTTTGTGTTTTTTTTTTTTGTAGTCACATTTGGAAGGTAAGTTGAGACTTTTGCGCAACGGCGGCTTTTCGCTTTTCGCTTTTCGTTTTTCGATTATATCAAGTACATTCACGCGCGTGTGCTTTTTAATTCTATCATGTTCCACACTTTTAATACACATTTTACAAGGTGGGCCATCGGGCTTAGGGGGAGGCGGCCTGCAGTACGAGGAATGTGTTGCGTGATTGGTATGACTTGAGTGCGTACACTTGTGTGGAGCATGAAACTTCCAGTGACACTATATTTAGTTCTATTTTTGTCTGTTTCACGTTTTGTATTATCACATACACGTGTCGATGATTCTTGAGAAGACGTTACACAAATTGAAACAAAATTCGAAAACGAATAGCTGAACGATGTAGCTTCAAGTGTCAATGCTTCAATAAGTGTTGTTAGGTGGCGACACGAGACACACACAACATAAATGAGCAACAGGGAGAGTTGGTACCAAAAAAATAAGCCAATTAAATGAATTGTAGGGTACATCTACAGTGTTCAGAAACAATCAACGATTGTCTTCTCTATTTTGTAATCAAATACCGTTTAGTAATTTACATTCCATAGATGGTAATCTTCTCAATGGTATCATTTCCCCGCGTCTCTATGACTACATAATCGTCAGCGTAGTTATTAGAAAGAAATCTACACTTTGCCGGAATAGAGTTGTCCACACGAGCAAGTATTGGCCAGAGAATATATTGTTGATTTTGTTTTTATTTCAACATTGATCAGCAGACAGAGAAAGGCAGATACGATCCACAAACGTGTCTGTTTACCTCTAATGACCATGTAGAAAATATTAATACATATACGCAAGTAGATGTTTTTCTGCGATAGATATCGAGATAATGGGTCGTTTTTGCTTTACGAAATAAATACAAACAAGACTTTTGCGCTGATCATGAAGTGTAATCGTGTTTTAATCTACGAAAAAATATTATGATCAGCTGGCGGTGCTATCGCTACGTTGTCGTCTGGTTGGTTAGCAGACGTACTAGCTGAGCACTTTTTGGTCTCGTTCTTTGGGTACAATTTGTTGTTTAACCTTGTTGTTTGTTTACTACATTAATACGTTTAAGGGAAAACAAAAAAAATGTTCGATTGCAGAGCAGCCTAGATCTATCATGGGGATTCTCATCTCGAAATCGTTTATAGATGTGTTGGTTTGAATACTTACTTGCATATTCACGTTTAGTATGAACGTCCATTGCCAGATAGACGGTGCTAAAACTTCCCTCGCCGATAACTTTGCCAAAGACAAAGTCATTGGGCGATTTCTTTGGTGGAGTTGTTGATGATGAAGCTGGTGTTGATGACGACGTTGTGGATGTATTTGTTGTTGTTATCGGTGATGATGAAGATGATAATTTATTGGAGTCTGTTGTGAGATTTGTTTTTCCATTTTGCTGTTTGCTTCTCGAACAAGTCGTTGTAGCTGTATTGATTGTTGATGAACATGATGATGTTCCTGAAAAGTTTTTATTTTTCATTTATTCATTTGAATAGTTTATGGAAATGTATACACAAAGTTAATTGATCTAGTTTGTTCTGTGCGCCAATTATTGTGAGAAATAGGAAGTGGCTAGGTATCATGGTTTCTCATTAAGAAGGCGGAACATTTGTATAGCTTTACCGTGGAAAAAGAATCGTAGCAAGTTCTAAAAGATTTACAAACGTTTTAGGAATGTACACAGCCACAAAACATGACAAAAATTATGGTAAAAACTCCTTCCTCCATTGAAAACCGATCACCATTTTGATGAAAAGCTGTGTTCTTCGCAAAAGCTTTAAAAAAAAAGCAGCTTTTACAATTTACATTCCCATTTTGCAGTACTTTCAAATGAAAACAAACAATGTATTTGGAAGCACGTCTTTGCGCAAAAGCAGTACGGCAAAGCCTTTTCACTTTGTTCCGCCTGTTTCCCCACAATTGAGTCTCATTCATTCGGTACTTACCATTTGTAGCTGTCAACACCGTTGGCAGGCGACTCATTGTGTCAACTGTGGCTGATGCAGCACCACACCCACAAACACTATTCCGATGATGTGACTGTTGCTGCTGCTGCTGCTGATGATGACCACCTCCGTATCTGGTGGCATTATTTGCCGTATTTGATGTTGTTACAGTCAATTGTTCTTTCATTTTTTCCAATTCCGAGAAATTACTTTCATTCAGCGATACGGGAGTGGATTTTTCTTTTGGCATAGCTGGCATTGTGTTACTTAAAACTTGTTGTTGACCGTTTATCTGTAAATTATACAACAAAATGTTAGAGATTAGATTTTTGTCTGATGTAATAAAGGCCAATCTAGATTATGAAATAGTTTCTAAGACATTTTGCCAACTCATTAGGTAAACAAAATTCACGAGTTGAAGGATGTTGCCCTACCCCTCGACCATATCTCAAATTATTATCATCATGCCGAGAAGAGTGTGAGAAATATAATAACAGAGGTAGATAGTGTTGTGGGTCATTAACTCCTCTTCAACACACGCCGAAGTTTATTGGTTACACATGTGTCTTTGGGTAGATGCTGTATGAATACATAGTAGCAGTGTAGTTGGTGTTCACTTGACTCAATTTTTGAATCAAAGTACATATTCGTATTTTTCTGTTTACTCCGAGCAATGCCAATGACCTAATGGACTGAAAATATTTTTATTGATCGAGCTAAACCGTCGAGGAAAAAAACGGGGGTGCTCTTAAGCTCATTAGAGAGAGAAATCACATCGCAAGTGATCATGATCAGTGTTCAATTGATTTTTTGGCGTATGTGGAACGAATGTGGCGGGCACGCGTACTCATTTCAATTTAGTCTATTCGAGGTTCAATAAACGTTTCTTTTTCGCAGAGGTCAATTGTTGGTAATTAATGAGGCTTTCAACAGTGTAGACTATTTGAGCAAATATATTGAAGAGCCTTCAAAGACGCATACACAGCGCGCATACAAACAATAAACTAAATTGTACAAGGGTCAAGCAAAGCACCAACAGTTACCTACGGAGATAGGCAGGCAAGTATACATATATGACACAACAGAGCCGTGACACTTGGCGTTAGGGTCAAACGTTTTGGCATTTTCTTCACATACCAACTTCTTTTTTGGTGTTGCAAACTTTGACCTGCCAGTTTTTTTTTTAATTGCCCAGTATTATGAGGCTAAAAAGTAACAAAAGTGAGATCATGTGGGCTTAACTGGTAGACATTTGTGGGTTGCGACTTAAATTTCAGTCTACATAACATCTTGAAGTGAAGAGACTGCTATTTTTGTCTAAAAAATACACAGAACTAACATAGGTGGATACACATTTCATTTGTTTGACGTTTGGTAGCACATCAATCACTTATTTTTTGTAGGTACATATAGGTATAACCTACTTTTAAATAAACCCGGATATGATGGCATTTAAAACAGTTGCTATATTCCGGATGGAATCAGAAACTTGTTTTCCATTCATGCTTTTTTGAATTAAAGTTTAAATTAATCACATTATTTCACTTCACACCTCGTCTACGGATTATGAATGAATAGAACTGTTCAACGAAACGACACAAAATCAACTGTGGCCGATCACGAGCTGTCAAAAAAAGTTCACGGACATCATTATGCCACCTACGAGTGCTGCCAGCTCCCGATGATTAATAGTCTGCGAATTTGCATTATTTTTTTCTATGACGTAAGTTCTATATAATACCTATCTTAAAATTCAAATCCTACATGCAAATTTGATTGGTATCAATTTGATATAAAGTGTGTGACTGGCTTTGGGAAAACATGAACGAAACTTCTCCAACAAAAGCAAAGGAAAAACATCACACTCAGCTACATTTCTTCTGTCAAAACACCCACTCGTAAACAAGGTACTAAAAAAACAAATGTCACCACACTTCAAAGCCACAAATAAATTCAAAAAAAAAATCCCAATAACCGTCTCGGCTAAACCCAATTACGCATAAATCTTCCGACAGGTTGGGATTTTATCAAACACAAAATTAAATTCAATTGCAACAGCAAAACTTGAAACAGAAACTCGTTAAAAATAAATAAAAATAAGAACTATAACAATATTTTGTCCTCTCTAATTTTAGATCACGGAAAATTTCGAAAGATATACCTATACATATATTTTTTTATTTATTTAATGCAGAATGAAACAAATAAAATATGTTATATATTAACATTGCTAATGATTACCGGTCTAATATATTTTGACATTTTTTATTGTCATTTCTTTGGTGGGAAAAAAATGTTTGAGAAGAAAATTACTCGATAATTTATTCTAATAAAATAAGCGGCCCGTCGGTGGAGCACTTTCCAGCTCAGTTGAAAAATAAATGTTTATAAATAAATCAATAAATACAAAAGAGCCCCGTCTAGACGAAATATTTGATAATGTACGTAGGTATTCTTTTTATAAAAATAAATATCCTAGTAACGAGCGCGCATCCCCTTTGATGTGGTCGTCGTCTTGGTTTCTTCACTTTCATTTTTTTTTTTTTTTGCCTCCGCCTTTGACATGAGAAAATTAATATTTCTATTCTATGCACACAGCCCACACGCAAACAAACGGTTTTACAAGGGGAGTTGGATATCCTACTTTATATTTACTTACTCGATTTGTCGACGAGTCGATTTTATTTAAATTTATTGCTAATATCCAAGAATTGTGTTATTTTTGTTCACGGTTATTATGTAAACAAGCGGGGCAGCAACAACCAACAACCATTTACAACAAAAACGAAAACGTTGTTTTTATGAAACATTTTCTAAAATAGATTTTTTTTTTTCAATGGCATTCGCGCTAATCGCTTAAAGCTAATAGATCACGTTAATTTGCATTGAAACTTGTTTAAGCATTTTTTTTTGTCACTAACGGTATGGTGTCTACACCTTCAAATAAAAAAAAATAAATTAAGTGGAAGTATGTACTAGCTGTATACATACATTTGAATGATGGCCCACAATGTTATGTTTTTCTTCTGAATTTTTATTCACTCATATTCGTAACAGAGGAAAAAGAGAGCATATCGATAGTGTTTTTTTTTTTCTTCTATTTTCCGAAAGAAAAAAAGAACACTTTCAATAAACGGTTACGCGGTAAAATCCACAAGTCAAATCCACCTCCTTTCCAAATTAAAAAAGAAAAAAAAACAACACAAACACAAAGAAGATGCTTGCGTAGAGAAACACACGATTGATAGGCGGGAGCGCGAACGAGACAGGAGAACGGAATTCTAATCGTTAATTTTTTTTCTTCTCTCCACTAAGGTTGAGAAAATATTATTGTGTAGGTATCTTTCCTTTTCTTTTTCTTTTTTTTTTGATTCAATTTATGCATGTCCTTCGACACGACTTTTTCTTTTCCCCGTTTATTTGGACACTTGCTTTATATTTCACTAGAAATTAATTCATTTCCCTGAGTTGTACAATTAATTTAAACTAATTTTCTAAGTCAGAGGCTTTATCCACGAGTACATGTGTTCGAAAAGGGGGGAATTCGACTGAATTCATTTTGTGTTTTTATTTTTCTCAACTAGAGACTGCCGAAAATGTAGGGTACATTTTTTTTTCTCCCTCTGTGGATGATGAATTTGAATGTGGTCTGGTGTGTGGTCAGTGAACTTAGCGAAAAATAAAAATAGTCATTTGGTTCGTGTTCCCCTCGCAGTTCATTTTGTGCGCTTTCCAGCCACGGACGGGAGAGTGGGTTTGCAAATAAAGTCCACAAGAGACAATTGCTCTTTCTCGGGCGGAGATGGAGAATGTTTGGAATTGGATAATCACTTGAGAAACAGACACAGAAAAAGAAACATCCATAACAAACAGATTGTAGTATGAAAGAGGAGGGCGCAATTGATTTGAAGAAAACATGGAAGAAAAACAAAACGGATAGATGGAATTTTACTTTGATGATAAAAAAAAAAAAAAAAATCCAAACCATTGCAACTTGCAAGTGAAAGGTATTTGAATTTTGTGGACTGGCAGATTTTACGTTCGTGGACTTGCTGTTATGTGATGAACTTTTGCAAAATAATTTAGTTTTCTTGTATTTTATTAAAAATTCACCAGCGGATGTGGGTTTTAGGAAAAATTTTCAAATATTAATTGGTCGCCATAGTTTTATAGGGAAAATTCCCTGGGAACAGTTAGTCTCATTTATAAGTAAGAACTTGCGTCGCCTTAAGCAAGTGTAGAGAAAAACGAATCAAAAATGTAGAGCCCCACGCGAAATGGCTAAACTGGGCTACTAAGACTGACCCTAATATTATGATAAACAATTTCAAGGAAACCACTCATTGGCTTAAGCTGGATTATGCTAGTGCAATCTTTGAATCGTTCTTCCTTAAGTTCCACACAGATTTTTCGGTAGCTAGAGCGGTTTTAACGCATTAGATTATTTTTCATTAGGGATGTCAAAAACTGACAGACACGAAATTTTTAGACATGATTCCTTTTCACCATCCATCAAAACTTGTATATTAGTAGGTAGATAGTCATTTTTATTTAACTTAATGCAAAATTAAGTGAAATGTGCTTCCTACAGATCCAATTTTTTCATAAACGTCAAATAGTTTAAAAAAGTCTTCTATCTGCATGTTTGCTGTCTTCCATGTTATAAACACGAAACAAACTTGATTCACTAGCGACTCAGGCAGTGATTTATTATAGAATTAAGTAGAAAGGTGGGTATCCGCATTTCAGATACTATTCGTTCGTATTGTTTAGTTTGAGGCTAATCAATTTAAAGCAACTGTATACCTAAGTTGTTCGTCGATCGTTTTTTATACAGAGAGGCAGGTATCTGTTTAGGAATTCGGACAATTGTTAATGGAGACCCATCAAAAGAAGTGGGTTCGAAACTGGTTTAAACAATTTTAAAAAGCCGTAGACAAAATTGACTTCTAAAAATTTTTAATTTCAATTTCATATATTGGGTAAATATAGGAACCTCTCCTTTAGCTTTTACAACATTTGTTTATAGACCTAAAAACTGTTAAGCAAAAGTTAGTAGATAACTACTGGTGCAAGCCATGCTCAAATCTACGAAAAATGATCTTTAACATTGGGCACATCATTTTCGTTGTATACATTTTCCAACATTCGCATTTTTATGGGATTTTTTTGGGAAGTATATTTTTTTAAGCGCTTAATTTTAGCAGAACTAGAGGGGTTTTAAAAGAAATAAAATGCATTAACAAAGGGAAGAACAGGCGGGTATTAGAGTTTGCAAATATTCATTTTAAGAACTCTGAATTTATGGTGGGGAAATATTTTCCATTTTAAATATAGGGAGGACTCTGAATATTTTTTTTTGGAAATTCCTCTTTGAAATAAGAAAAAAAAGCGCGGTTTTTCCTAAAACTCACATTTTGTATAAAATATGACAACTTTCGCTCATAATATTTAAACTGAAGGATAAACATGAATAAATCTTGAAATGCGTCAAAAAAATTTTAAACTAGCAGTTGCAATTAATTTTTCACGAAAATCTCTGCTGGTATCGTCCTCTTCCTCGACACCATATTGTTTAAAGGGGTGGGCTGTTTTAGGAATGACATTTTTTAGCTACCCACTCATAAAGAAAATAATTGCATTCGTTTGAAATATCTTTTCGGAGGAAAATCCACACCATTGAAAGAAAATTAGTTTTTCCGCGAAAAACAAGGAAATTAAAATCCCCTTCATAATAGTAAACTTTCTCATCAGTCGTTCAGAGATAGAATGATGCTACAACATCCTCAAAAAAAAATATTGTGAAGATAAACTCAACCCCCAAGCAATAACTACCCACGCCAGAAATAAAGCATCCTTCTCGCATCAACTCACCTTGATTGATTTCACTTTGCGAACAACAAAATTGTTGAATTCATTTAACCAACTTTTACATTTCATTAGGAGGCTTTGATTGTTAACTCCAAATTGCACAAAAAAAAAATAAAAATCAGAATAAATAAAAATTTATTTATTTGTTCAAACAGAAGATGCTGCACATGGAGTGCATCTGTTACAATATTTTAACACAAAACACTAGAATTTGTTGTTTGTTATGTATTATTTGTATTTTTTGATATTTTTCTTTCAACACTTTGAAATATTTTCTTCACTTGTGATGCACTTTATATTTTATTTTGTTTAACACTTGCATTTTTTATCCAGTAAAAAAAAAAGAAAAGATTACTATTTCACATGAAAACTGAGAATTATTTCTTATTTTCGGGTGTAAAATAATGATGAAAATTATTTTGTATACAACTTTTGAATAATACAAAAAATGATTGAAGAAATGAAAGTACAGTGCATCCGCTCTATACGTGCGCGACGATCAGAGCCTACGAATAAACTGTGAAGAATTAAAATTTGAATTCACGTATATTTTACTATTTTGAAAATACTCGCATCACACACAGCCATACAGCGAATTTCTGTTTTGCTTTTGGGGTTTTGTTTCTTGGCTTTTCTTTTTGTGTCGCTTGGGTGTGTATATATAGAAATGCATGGAATGGATGAAAACGGGGAGAGCGATAACGATATTCGCTCTTCCGCTGGATGAATTTTGTATTCAACTTGTCCCACTCTGCCTCTGTGTCTGTGGAACGTTGCCTCTCGCTCTTTTAAACAGTTTTTAGTTTAAATTTTCATCTCACTCAAAAGTTACAGGCTGTAAGTAATTTTTTATGAATGAATAGTTTTGTGTTGAGAATTAATGATTAAAAATAATTGCCTTCCACTACTTATCTCGATTTATCGTTTGAAAACTCAATTAGTTCATTACAACGGACTGCGGATTGTCTACATAAGAACTCGGTGGGTATAATGTGGAACATTGCCAAGGGATGGTGGAGGGGAGCTACAAATTTTAATCAATACCTCCCAGTTTCACTCGCATGCTCATCAGTTCATTTCGTGAGAAACTGCCCCTACTCAGTTCACGAGAACGAGAAGGCCAAATGATTTTAAGTGAGATTATTTTCTTTCCCCAGTCCACAATTCATTCATTTGACGAGAGTGGAGAGACTCTAATTTATTAGGGAGAGGACAACTGTGACTTTTATGAAAACGAGACGAAAACAAAAGCAATAATTACAACAAAATGATTTCTTGTTGATTGGAATTGGAATTTGGAAACCCCATTCCATGGGCAGCTCGCTCATTGAAAGAAAAATGCCACCGACACGAAATGAATAAGAGAAGCCTGCCCCTGCGAGACAAACTCGATTGTCGCGAATGCGGTGTGCAGCAAAAGCACGAAGAAAAAACCCGAACAAAACAAAACAAAATAAATAATAATCTGCATTTTTGCCTTGGCTTTGCGTTTGTACTGCTCATGCTTTTGTTGGATGGGGGACGTTATTATTATTGTTTTTGTTGTTCGTAACTTTCTTGTTTCTTCTACCTTGTTCATCATAGAGTTGGTGGGTTTTTTTTTGCTCTATCTCTTCGGTTGTTGTGTGCTGCTTGTGCTTGAGAGCAAAGAATTTGAGGGAAATACCGTTGGTTGCTTGCGCGCGCGTTGCGCTGTTGAATAAATGGTTTGGTTTTGGTGATAGTCCAGTCAAGCCCAAGCAGCACCCTACCGCTATCCGTGGACCTGGTTTGTTGTGTTGCAGTTTGCCATTTTGTTGTTGCTATTTTATGAAAAATTTGTCGTTCTTTTTCTTTTTCTTTTTTGTTGTTGTTTACTGTTGTGTTTGTGTGTTGTCTTTCTTTTGCAAATTGAGGTCGACTGCTCTCACTGTTGCGACTTGCGTGTGTTGTGCATGAAGTGGTGTTTGATGGTTGGCTCTGGTGGATGGAAGTAGGTAGATTGTTTGTTGGAATTTTTGAAATTATATAATTTTTATGTTGTTTTCCAACAACCGAAGAGATAGTGGTAGCGGATCGAGTGGCTGGAAAAGGGGGCCAAAGTGAAAGGACGAGGTACCATTCACTGGGTTGGGTACCTACCTTACATAGGTACTATGCAGTTAAAGAAACAAATGTTGGGGGATCCCTCTGCCTCTCTGTGGGAATATTTTAATACATAATTTACTTGGCTTCTTTTTGTTTCTCGCCTTTTCTGTACCACTGCCTTGGGAATAGGAGAGAAATCAATGTTTTTGGACTTTGCTTCGGAAAGTTGTTTTGATTTGCGATTGAGATTGAGAGGAAGGCGCCACGCTGGCTAAGACCGTTGAAGAGAAGAGCGAAGATTATGTTTAGCTTATCTATCTACATGGATACAATCATAGCGGCAATGGGAGAGATGTTGAAAAAGGCTGACGCATATTGCCAGAAACCTCACACGATGGAGACCTATAGATAGGATCCACCACATCACAGAAAACAGGACAGGTACCTATATAGATAATGGGTAATAAAGAAAGGTGTCAAGCACTAGATTGATCGCTGTCAATATACCTAATCCCCAGATTGTGGAGGTTAGGTTGCAATTTGACGGTAATTTGGATCTGTTGGATTTGATGCGCGCAACATTACGTACCTACCTAGGTAAACTCAGGTCTACTACCACAGTTAGTGGTGGACCTGCAACTTGTGCTTCGGATCTGTATTGTATACCTCAATTTTAGGTTATTCAACTTAATCTGCTTGGAGAAAAACCAAAAGTTATCTGAAATGTTTTACCCATTTTACGCTCAAAAATCAATAGGTACTTATTTCGACACAAAAACCGACACTCCAACTACAATAACACGCAGTTGCTAGTGCCGCCAGCAAAACAAATGGTCATACCTACGTCAATGGATTTGCATATTTTTCGCGCTTCCACATTCCGTAGAACAGGTTAACATCCGTTATCGAAAATCCCGTTATATCCAAAAAGCATTTGTGTTCTCTTAAGGCTGTGAATGAATAAGTAAACATTTGTGAGAAAAAAAAAATCCACAAATACCTACCTAGGCAGATCGCTCGCAATTTAAAGAACAAAGTTGACAGTGACATTACACAGCCAAAACGTCATTTTTCACCTTCACCCAAACAAGAAACCATCATCATAAAGTCAAGTTTTATACCTAAACACAAAACCACCTGATTATTTATGTATTTTAAGTCCACTTTGTCTGATGCAATCGATCCGTCAACAGCATTCATTTTGAACTGGAGTAGCCAAGCCAAACACGCAACCGCAAGGTCGTTCGAATGTTCACACAAACAAAAAGAGAAGTGAAAACCAAAAATCAAACAGAACTTTTCATTCATTCAACCCACTTGCGAACGACACCTCGAAAAGATCAGCGCCTCTCGAATTCTAATATAAGAACTCCTCGCCAGCTAAAACAAAGCTAATATTAGCTAAGAAGAATATAAAAGAGCTGTCGCTGTCGGTGCGAGATCAAATAACGCGCTCCTTACACGCCAAACTGGTTTAATATATGGATGTGTAAATGCGACTTTGCGATCGCGATTAATTGGCTCATCATCGCCATTGCCGTTATAATCACAACTCTTCATTGGCTCGTGGCTTATTCAGCGTTAGAAACACCCAAAGCACACTCCACGACCAGATGCCGCAGACAGTCTGACTACATAGAGCACCTTATTTCAGATTCCAGATTCCAGAAGATGGAATTCAATTTTTTCCAATCGCAAATCGAATGGGTTCTGAACGAAAAAAAAAAAAACAGATTCGATGTTTTGTATCGGGTCAAAGAGTCTTGTATCGTGGGACTTTCCGTGTCCGATTTGCTTTCTAATGTGGCACGAATGGAAAAATGCTATGCTTGATCGAAAATACTAACCACTGGAATTCGAGGTCATTACGAAAAACAAAATGCTAATGAACCGGTTCTTCGTTTTCGAATGTATTCCATTGACGTAAGCGGCACTCGGTATAAATGGCTGGCAAGTTTGATGACCTAGACGAGTTTCAGTGTATATTGTGAGCGCGCGCCTTTGCGTTGTCGTTGCTTTAAATGTATCACTTTCAAAATTCCATCCGTATATTAATTAATTGCTTATCCAAGAAAACACGACGCTGCTGCTCTTTTTATTTTCGCATTATACATATTTCCAGTGTTTACTTGGTTTTTAATTGATTGTCCCCGGTGGGGATAGTTGTCAAAAAAAGAAAAGAAATAAAATTGTTCAATTCGCCACTGTCATTTTTGCATTTCTTTTCGAGTTAAATGCTATGGCCATGTAATTGTGATATATCTGTCCTTTTGTAATAGTGCAGTCTGTTTTATGATTTTGAAAGGGACCGGAAGCAATGTTGCATCTGTCAAAATATATATGAAATTTACAGTTAGGCATTTGGTGCATTAAACAGTTGTGTTTTAAGTGTTTTAACGTGAGCTCTTTAAGGGCTGACGGACTTAACAAACAGATTTATGTCAGCAAATCGCTGATGAATTGTTGTTTGAATAGAGTCTCGAAAGATTGTTCCGATATCGAAGAAACACGTTCCTAACTTTAAGCGCTGAAAAAAGAACTATGTCCTAGAGGATTGCAAAATTATTAAAGAATGCTTGTTTTTCGTTTTGTTTTAAATTTGATTTCGTTTCTAGGGCCATGTGTCAATTGTCTCAAGTAATTATCTTCAGCTAAGTTGTTGACACTTTGGTGGTGAGTCAACTGTCAACTTAGTTTTTTTAAATATCTATTTCAGCAAGCAGATTTAAGTAGAATCTTCAGCACACAAATTGCAACAAACGCACTCTTCTCGATATTTTCAATTCACAATTTGTATTTATTCCAAGAGGAAGTGACTTGACAGCTGCTAGTAAACTGATTTCAGCGCCATTCTCTTTTAGCGAGCGTGAACTACGAGATCGTTTTAAGTCTCCTACACTTTTTATCGATCTACCAATTTTTTTTACAAACCGTTTTATTCATTACCAGCATTGACATTACTAATCAGCAATCATATGATTAACTATCAAAATATAAATATGTCCAGACTGTCAAGAAACTCATCTCAATTTGTTTTGAGTTGATAAAGTGCGCTCGGGTTACGCTCTGAAAGACAAATTTAATAACTACCCCAAGTGTCCGAGCTAAAAGAGAAACATGAACTTTATTTTTGACAGTTCAGTACTACAAATGAAAAACGCATATTAATTCCACTCATTGGCTGAATGAAATGTCTCTCCTCAGCGCAGGGAAATAGTGTTCACTTCCGTCACATGGCTAATATTATTAAGCTTTACAAAAATATCAAAAAATTACACCTAAAACGGTTTCTCTTCCATAAATGTTAAATAAAAAGATATCTACAGAAAAAACAAATCGGAAAGAGATTAAAGAAACAGATCAATAAAAAAGCTGACACTGGTTTTCTATGTTTTGCGAGCATGGGAACAAAATTTGCTTACCTCATGTCGGCGAATGGCCTTTAAATATCGATAACAACAATCTGTGATTTTCAGATTTTTACTGTCCATTTAAAATGTGATCTTTTATATATCCTTTTTAAAGTCTTTTTGCGGAAAAAACTAATTTCCGTAATTTTCTTTCTCTTAATCTGTTATCTAATGTTTATGACAGAAACTGGAATAAATTAGCCAAATTATGCTCGCAACTCGTTATTTTAACAATTCTCCATTTTTATGTGTATTTTTTGATGAGAATGTGAAAGTAGACTCTGGGCGGTTGCGATTGATTCTACGTTTCCACCGGACACTGATCGCGAGATTTAGGGCAAGAGATTACAAACAAATCCTGAGGTGTTTCCACCACAAAAAAAAACAAGATTAATTTGACGTTTCACCAGATGTTGTCAACTACTGTCGAATCGAACAACCCAAAATTGTGATAATTGAAAAAAAAAAAAATAACCGATTGAAAAGTTTAAAGTAATAAAACATGAATTCCAGAAATCTTAAAATATTATTGGCAACATTCTACAAAATAAAATGAAAGTTTTGATGGTTGCATTGGCTAGGAGAAGTCTCTCAGAAATAAATTGTTTCTTTTTTTTTTGTATGACACAATGTCAAATACAGCTCTGTTTGCTTTGTATTTTTGACATCTCGAGCTGTGGAAAGTGTGTTCACAAACCGGACTGTATATGCAAACCTGGTTGAAAATCGAGATTTATTTCTAATCTCCCTTTTCATGAGATTAACTTTTGTATGATAAATACCGATTTTTTTTTGCGGGATTTACAGAAATTTTTCTAAATCTCGCAGTTAATCTACGGTGGAAAAGTTGTATAATAGTAGGGGCTTTCCTTTTTTAGTTCAGAGCGACGCCTGAGCTGTCAAAAATTAGATCGTGTTTGATTTTCAGAGGGTCGATCTTTGAATTTATGTTTTTCGTTTTTATTTATTCGATGATGTATGTTAAAATCGAAATAAATAAATTAAAATTGTTAATAGCACGCAGCACGCGGTTTTAAGAAAATGTTCCTTTATTACAAAAATGGCGACTGTGCAATTAAAGCAAAATTATAAAAAAAACAGATTAATTTAAATTGATATACTTGAAACAGCTACCACTCTATATTTGGCTCTCTCTGTCTTCTTCCCTCTTTTCTTAATTGCTGCCGATGAGTGAGTGTAGTGCAGCTCATCCTGTCCATTGAAGGGTACGTTCACAGTGCAGGCATTTTTAACAGTGTAATTAGAGCGCCCTCTACGAGATCTGTACAAATTTAGCGATCTGATGGATTTAAAATAGGTGGGTAAATATCCTCGAGGAAATACAAAGAAAAATTACAGTTTGAGTGGTCCATTTTGTTTCATAAACAAATCAGAATATCGAACAATGAAATCTGCCCATTTGCAGAAAAACTCAAATTCATATAAATCTTCCGAATGAGTTGGTCGATTGCGATTAAATGAATTTAATCATTTTAGGAAATCAAACAAATATCGTTGGAAATGAACGTGACGTTTATTATCAAATGTCATTTTCATACAACTATAATTCAAGTTGCTTTTTATATTTCTTTTAGCAAACAGGATTGCTCTTCCATTTCAGTAGGACGATTTGATACACCTTGATTATTCTAAGAACCAAAAAAAACATGCCCCTTACAGGCTAGAGCTGGCGTCAATATTTTACGCAAACATTTTTACTACACAATCAAGTAACTGTCAAAAACTACCTACAAAGAAAGTTGTTTATTCAGTTTTTTTTGCCCAAAATTGATCGACACCTCCACCGTGGAGAGTCATTAAAATGCCTCAAGTCCGAAACTGAAAACAATTTGGCTGTGCCGTTACTCATTGATGAGTAATAAATTGCTGTCACCGCGAAATTTCCTCATGAATTCGCCAAACAAAAACCCATTAAATAAACACTCGGCCATCAAATTTATCAGCCAATAACCATAAATAACTGCTTTGCACCACCCACAGTGTCTGTCAACCGTACAAGTAGATCCCTTATCGTCATCCGCCTCAAGGTGATCTCGAACTTACGCCAGACAATTGCCACAGCTGCTTGCAAATTTACTTCACTCCAATTGAAAATTGAACCTCCACAAATTCTGCTCCCTCTCTGACAGATCACACAAAGCTATTCCTTACAGTAAGATCCCGCAACATAGCGGCACTCCAACTTGCAATATATCAATTGTAACAGCAAAATTAAAAATAATTAAACATAACTTTCAGGTGACACAGTAAAACCGTTTCGAAGCGTCAGAGAAAAAACAGAAAAGACAATCATAAAGTAAACACTTTACGATCGCAAAAAATTTGTTGACAAACGAGATTATGTAAATTTTCAATTAATATACGTCAATCAGTGTGCGCCAGACAATGAGAAATAAAATGACAGGCCAACAAAAACCGAACAAATATTTTACGATTTAGCGTTTTCGCATAAATGCCCGACGCAGCACGACACATTTGGTTGTTTTGTAATTTACACAGTGGCTCAACTATATGAATATGCATATTCATACTGGCACTCGTGTGGCTTGACTTTGCTGATCGGCGGGAATAGTTCTTGCGTCAGTCTAGACGTCAAGACGGTACTGCTGAAGTAACAACGGTGAACATAGCATGTGCTCTTTAGGGTTCGATGTGTGAAGGTGGTCGTCTTGATCGGGGTTATGGGGGATCTTCTGCGACAGAAAAAAAGGAATCTTATGGAGATCTACGCATGTGTCAATTTTTCCCGTGGCGTTGGAATATGATTTCAAATCAGTAAATGGAACGATTTTTTTTATGGAAACTATAACAAGTTGTAAAATTTGTATTTGAATTCAAAAATATTTTTTTTCTATTCTATTAAAATGAGGGACCCAGGATACGGTAGTCTGTTTCGAACTTCTTTCAGTTTTTGATAAATACGAATTTAAGGCCGACGACTCACCTTGGAATGAAAGACTTGAGAATGATAATCGTGCCAATCATGCATAGGCTGTCCAAAAGAGACAACCCTTTGTCAAGATTTTTTTTTGACGATTTTTGGCCACAAATATTTTTCAAGAATTGCAGAGAAGTACGGATCAGCCGTTCAGGATGACGAGGACAAACGATATATATAGCAAATGCACTTCAACTCTTTGGAATGAAGAGTTTTCGATTCTAAAATGAAGGAAAGACAGATATCTCTCCTTAAATTAAAGAAAACTTCAACCAGCTTATAGAGGGGCAAATCCAGGCAGTTTGCGGAGGGCCTATAAAGTATTTAAATAAGCAAGTTCTACATTGAACATTTAAAAACATGATAACTACTAAGTTTCATTGTTATAGAGATATTTAAAAAATGTTAGTGAAATATAATTAGTAAACTTAGACATCTGCGCCTCCGATGATATAACTCAACGTAAAAGCTATGCTAAGGCTTAAAGAATTCAAGTATACCTATATTAAAGCTTGTAGCATTATTTAACCTCTACGCATTTGGGCTATTATTGAGTGTAAAACATACCTCATATTTTGAGACACAATCAGAACTCCCTTCGCGATTTTTGGTTCCAGCTATGGAGACGGAATGTTTTAGCCAGCATTTCTGGTTGTTGCGACGCATCTGGCAACGTCGGAAGGCAAAAAATGACAAGCTGTCAAGCTTGTGCCTCGTTTTTGATCTCTTTCCTTTTTCTTAATTGGGGTTAGGAGATTTGTGGAAATCTTTGGCAGAATTTGCGTTGGAAATATTAAAGTAAAACATAGATTACATAGAATAAGTATTGAATAAACATTATTGTCATTGCAGGAATTTTTTAAACAAATAAAAGTTGAATTGTGGTACTTTGTTGTACTTATTTGGAGGTGTATCGTTGCGGAAAATTCGAGAGCTCTTCTCAATACTGGTAAAAAACATTTATTGGTGCCTTTATTATGCATTAAAATTACAAAAAGAGAAAGAGATGACATGTTTCTTATTATTTAAATAAAAAAAATGATTGCTTAATGGTCAATTATTTTTATTATGAAGCAACTCAATACTTATTCAAATTCTGTTAATATTAGCTTGTACCTTTTTTTCATTGAAATAAAGAATTAAATTCAATTAAATTAAATTAAATTAAATTAAATTATGAGTTTCTAGACGCGACCAGTCCTTTATTAATGCCTTTACTTTTTCTGTAGGTACTACGGAGGGATCTGCAATTCTATGCCCACTCTTCATACCTGAATTGAGAAACAGTCCATGCCTACTGTTGAATGTTTGAAGGCCATTTATATTTTCAGTTTAAACCTGAGACCCCACTCCAACTAAATTCACTGCTGAGGAGCCTCTATAAAATTCGTCCAGGAAAAACGAATTTCTGTAAATTATTGTAAAGGGAACAACAATAAAAATTTAAAAGTCAAAACTTTTGTTGCAACAGAAACTAATTTGAATTTTTTGAATTTTGATGTACATATTTCCATCCAATAACGTAAAAGCTATAGTTACGAGATACGAGAACTAACTAATTTTCTCATTGAAATCAGGTTTTCCCGCACAGCTTTTGTTCAAAAATTTAACTGAAACTTATCTACGAACTAAAATAATCAACAAAAACTGTAAGTAAGTATTCGCTTTGGTTGGAATTGCAGGTAGTCCAAACAATGCCACTAAAAGATCTAAAGAAAAGCTCAAAAAAACTCTGATTTTAATCAACTCTATTGAATAACAAATAGAAAATATTGTTCTCCAAAGAATATTCTATTGAAAAGTGCTCTGTTGAATGGACTACATTTTCGGCCCAATTATATCGCAATCAGCCCACTTTTGTCCAAGTTCCATAGATCTAAATAGACTTCTGTTGGAAGTGGATCAGGGTACAATCGATATTTCTTACTTTAACTCGGAAGGTCAGGATCTTATTATTTAAAGTACTAGTAGTTTGCATACTGAAAAAATGTTTAAATAAAAATACTACAGTTGTTTTCCAGTCTTCCAAATTTCAACCCCCTTAAAGTGGATACAAAAATAAAGCGGATGGCCAACCATTAATGGAAACATCTGCCAAGATATTTAACTAATTTTCCAACAACGCAATACGGACTTCCTCCCCAATGACACAAAGCAAACATTGCGCAACAAATACGCATTCAAAACATAAAACCTTCCTCAACAAAATAAGGAGTACAACAAAAAAAATAAAAATACAACCTACTCCAGAAAAAGCTATCACACCAGCGAATTTTCAAATACAGCGGAAAATACATGCTGCGCACCAGATGACAGCGACGATGACAGCTATTCAGTAAGTGAATGCTTACCTCCTCTAAGCAACTTGTTAGCTATACAAGAATAGGTTTAATGTCTACAGGCTTTTCCTCTTGAAAAGTCAATCTCGATTGATTTTATTTATCTTCCTTTTACGCAGTCAATGTCAGGCGAAAACGCACACACACACACATACATTGCAAACGTTCTATTTTCCCCGAGCTAGGCCTAGAAACCCCATAATTACTCAAAGGTTATTCGTACACAACATAGATTGTACATTGTACACAGAAATGCTGCTGAAATAATAACAAACAAACAGCTGTCCTTCTCCGTATTGATTTTTATTTAATTTATTGCTATATATCTGTCTGTCTATGCAAGTCAAACATGAATAAATAGAACTACGAGTATTTATAGGTTTGCAGTTCGAATGCAGCACCATTTCTATTGCCGTGGGGGTTGGTGGGTTGGCTGGTTGGTTGGTTGGCAAACAAACCTTCCAAATCGATTTCAGAGTTGCAAAATGTCAAAAGCACGCAACACGGACTCTAATTTAATTGTAAAAAAAAAGAAAACCAATTACCATTCTGATAAAGCGGTTAAGCTTCTTTTTCATAAAGGACTCCACTGTGTTGCTCTGTTGTGGTGTTGCCCCGCAATAAACACTGACTTTTGCAGCCAAACAAACACCCGGTCACATTTAGGTACACATGATGGTCCCCGTGATTACAAATTTACTCGCACTACGCGTGTTACTGTGCAAACAGCACAGTGAGATACTTCTCCGTGTATAAACAATAACAATGCACACGTAACACGGCCGAAAAAATCGGGTCACTCCGCGTGAAACACAACCGAGAAAATAGCACGCATACGCCCGAGTGTATCGGGGGATATTATTTTTTCTTCTGGATTTTACAAATGTCCTACGATATGTTTATGATTTTGTTATTATTTTGTTTATTGTCACAGTGAGTAGCAAAAAAATAAATGAATAAAATACAAAATACAAAATACTACCTATAACGTTCAAGTTCAAGAGCACCTAGCACCGAGGCAGAGAATGCACAGTGTGTCAAAGCTTGTCGTAGTGTGAAACTTTTTCCCGTAGAACAACAATTTAAATATGAAATTGCACATTTTTCGTCGTTCCACAACCCTCCGAGTGCGAGCGGTGGTTGTTGTTTTGTTTTCCTCACGATACCAACCCACACCAGTGTAGTTCGGATATTTGGTTGGCTGGAAGGGTAGCAGATACGAAGTGGTTTTTTTTTCGTGTTTCCAACTTCTTCTTTGATGGAGAACGACAAGTGTAGTGATGGAAGTGGATGCGAGTAGTTGTAGTAGGAGAATATGAGTAGTAGTACCAACAACAATGCAAGTGTAGTATAGTGGAGTGACGTATGCAATGACGGAGAGGGTGCATTATATAGCAGCACTGGGGGTTGGCATACTAGAGATCGAATCGAGAAGTAGCGGAAATCAAATGCGAGAGAGAAGGGCAGCGGAAACAATGATGCGCAGTATTGCCAGGGTTGTCGTAAATAAAACTAGATCACCTGCAATGAACTTGCAAGGCAGTAAATGGGCTAGCGAGGTGAGAAAAACATTAAGAAACTGTTAATGAGTGGATGTAACGAACGTTTGGAAATGAGGGCGAAGTTTTGTTGGAAGAAAACCAGACACATCTTTATTTTTAACGACTAGCTATTTGTAATTGTATTTATATTGTCAGTGATAAAGGTGTAAGAGTTGTCGCCATTGAATGCTGTTTGCGCAAGCTATTACGAGGGCTATGCGCCATTCTGACGCTGTTTTCGAACGAAGTAGGGGACTTGTGACGTTTGGTTGATGCTGAATATTGATGGGGGAATTATATTTTACGGGCTTTTGGGTGTTCCACAGATTGGGGTTTATTAAGTTATCAATGGATACTGCTCTTGTCAGGCCTTAAGTTACACATCCTCATTTCACGTTCTTGGAAAATTTTGCGAACACATTTCTGCGGAAGAATCCCTCTATTGGCTTCTTAGATTCGCTGATTCCTCTTAAGGGACGTTTGCGTTTCACTTTTTCCTTCTGTCTTAAGGTTTCCTAAGCAGTTACGATCACAGCTTCAGTCTTCATTTACAGAATTTCGAGATATGGCACTTGCCGGGACAGTTTGTTTGCTGCTCCTTGGATTCGAACCATATGCTTCTTTCTGCTGGCCGCCTGTTGAGACCCGTCGGATTAGAGGACTAATATCAGTTCTAAAGTCTTTTTGACAGCTGCCACTCATCTTTTTCACTTAAATTACCAAAAATCAAAATATTGTGCGATATATACTAAAAATTATTTATCCCAGGCTAAATTCTACAAACTCACAATGACGAAAATTTCCATATAAAATAACCCATTGTGAGCTTAAAAATATTTAGTTTGAAGGTTAAGAATGAATAATCGTAAGGTCCATTGTTTTTGCAAACAAATTGGGCCCATTTTTTTGCAAACAAATTGAGCCCATTTTTTTGCAAACAAATTAGCCCTATGGCTAAATAATTTCTAACCTTCAGCTGAAATATTTTGTAGGTCACAGTTGACTTCTTTAAATGACAAAACACGCCATAATGAGCTCGTAAAATGACACTAAAAAATAGAATTGTCAACTCGCTATGGTTGGAATCATACCAAAGGCAACCATTTACCCATCAACGGACTCTTTTAGGCGACTATTTAAACATTTTAAGTTGTAGTTGTCCAGGGATGGCGAAACTTTTTACAGCTTCGTGCCATTTTAAAAAAAATAAATAATTTGAAGTACCTTTGGCGTGACTTCATACAGTCTTGATCTAGTTTTCTAATGACTACTAGGAACAAAAATAAATAATTTTACACTGCGCAGCATTTTATTTGTAAGCAAAAATTCATTTTTGAAATTTCATTTTTAGTTCATTTTAAATAAAAGAAACAAATTTCAGATTAACAAAAAACAGACAAAACAAACAAAAACAATAAATGAACGAACTATTTTATTGTGACTTTTGTTGATGCAAGTAGTTTATAGTAGTAGGGCTGTATTTTGTCACTTAAAGCAAACTGCAGGCTGAACTGAAATCATCTGACAAACGCTTTCTAAGCGAATATTTAATGTTATTCATTTCTGAAAATAAGGATTCGCACGCATACGTAGACGAAAATATTGTCAATACAGGAAACGCCAACTTTTTCAAGCAGCTATATGTGTAGGGAATTGAATTCCAAGTTTCCATTAATTTGGAATTGGCATTCTTCGTCGTATTGCCTAACAGCCTTTCTAGCTCGATTGATTCCAACTCTTTCCTTGTTTCGACGAATTTTTGAGTCCATATCGAACTAGACCCGAATTCGTTCAGCTGCATTTCAATTTCTTCAATTTCCAACCAATCAAATTTGGACATGCTTAGCTTATCAAAGGATGTCATATCAGAGTCCAAAATAAACTTAAGCGTTTCCGATAACTCTTTAAATTGTGAAAATCTTGACGAAAATTCTTCGACTGATGAATTAATTACCGAAAAAAACTTAGCTCGGTGTAGACAGCTGATGCTGATGCTCAAAGGTGCAATCGCATTTCTCAATTAGTAACGTACCAATAATATTTCGCACGCGTGCCATGGGTTCGCCATCGCTGTAGAAGTCAATCATCTGAATAAATAAGTTTTCAAAGACATTCTGTTTTTTTTTTTTCTTCGCCAGGAAGTGAACTACATTCCTCAGGCTCAAAGCAATAGACACCCGCCCACAAAATATTGGATGATGATGACGACACAACAGAAATGCATTTTCCTTACTAATAAGATCGTTCGACTGTCCCGCTGATAAGTTTGTGTTGCTGTTCGATACATCTTTGATTCCAATGAGCCTTTGTTCCTCAATTAACTACGACTTTCCAAGGGAAAATTGTCAAAACAGTTCTTAAGTCCATACGATTGTGCTTTTTGATAAAATAACAACTATTTTCGATCCAAGAATTTTTCTTCCTGATCAAATATTTGTCTTCTGATAGAAATTTATTGTTTGTGCTTTTATTTACTGTTTGAATATTTTGGTCAGACATTTTTATCGCCTAATGCATCGATGTGTTTTTAATCTATGCACTTTGTCTTTGTCGGAACCGGTCGGACCGAAATCGGCAAAGATGACAAGTATTTGTCGCTCTTTTTGGATATTTCAGTGCGATAAGAGCGGGTAGGCCTACTTTGTTTGTAAGTGGTTTAAAATTTGTTTCAGTCACGCAGGGAAAACGCTTTCGCTGTCACATTCATTTGAGGTATCAACTTTGAATCTGATAAAACACTTACCTGAGATCCAGTTCAACGCGAATTTACGAATAGAATGGAAAAAAAAAATTAGAAGCCATTTAACATTTGTCAGGTACTAAAACCAAATCCAATCAAACCAAATAATTTTTCAAACTAGGATAATTGACAATCCTAAGGTCATTGGGCTGCACTTCCATTTATGCAGTTGGTAAATCCAAAATAAGGGAGTTTTCCAAACCCTTGGAGATGTCACCAGCCTCAGCATATCCACCTCCACCAGTCTCTGCCTCTCTGCCTCTCTGCTTATGCAAAGCAAACGCTGCAAATAAATTAGACAGTACAATCTTCGCCAAGGGAAAGCTAAATTCGGGTCAAAAATAGTCCGCCACACTACTACCTCACGACAAACCTGGCAATGCCAAATGTGACCTCGCTGACACCAGCCACGTGCCGCGGAAAGAACAAGCACAAGCCATGCAGAAAGCATACTGCCGACAAGATTGTACTACAGACCTAGTGAAGACCGCCAGACCCATCCGCTCATCCCTCGGAACCTCGAACAACCTTTAGTTGTGTGTGTGCTTTCATTCTACCGAGCTATTTGGTTTAGATTCTTCTTTTTTTTCGCCAGGACTACAACGAACAGCAAACACAGGACATCAGGTGGTAGTAGTAAATAGTAAATGCCTGGCGAAAATTCCATATACATATCAAGTCGATGCGCATGTCACACAGTCAGGGTATACAGCTCCCACATCTGACGTCATCGTTTCGCAAGTCAAACTAGAACAAATGTGGGTAAACGGCATTGTTGGCGTTTTGTGGGCGGTGTTACGTCACTAATGGGAGCGAATTACATCCCTGGACTGGCAACCGTTATGTGATGTTATGAAATTGAGTGGTTGTAATTGAAAGTTAACGACAACAAACTGCGGCTGGTGGTCACTTGTGCGTCATTCGAAATTGCGCCTCGCATATTGTGATGCAGTCTTTTTTTTGTTTCTCTTCCTCCTACCCATTTTTCACATTCGCATCACAAGGATGATGGAGAAGAAGGATGAACTTTTATGCGGCGGCGTTGGGGCTGCGGGGTGGAAGCTAAGCTTTTCCAGAACCAACTAGAAGCCATCGAAGTTGGGTAATCCGTATGTTTGCGTAGAGGCTATATGCAGAGGCAGACCTTTGTGCGTTTAAATTAAAAGTGGTGCACTCTACCAACTAAGCATTGATGTAAGTGGCTACACGTATTTAATTAACTAATAGAGTGGAATAATTGGGATTTTCTCCTGTGGCGGTATAGGGTTTGCTCCACTTAATCGCTAGAGCTTGCTGCGAAAAAAAGGCACACACATTGGTTACGTGCTAGCGGCCTTTTCACTTGCACTGGTGGCTTTCGGTAAAGGGACAGCTTCTGATATGCATCCTTTTTTTTCTGGATAAACATGCCGGCATTTGTGGTAGACATCAAGGGTACTTCCAAAATAAATTGGAATTCCCTGCAGATGACTTAACAGATTGTAAAAGTGCTTGCGTAGGAAGGGATTGTCTTGTGTGATGCTAAGATTGTATTGATTTTCCTGTTGTTGATGTAGCACTACTCCCCGTAACAAGGATTATGTGATTTTAAAGACGTCGTTGGGAGAAGTGACTCAAAACCAAATGCGTGCTATTCACGTCGTCAATGAATCACCATGTACTACGTTGCTGGTAGACCTTACAGATGATCTAGAAGGCATTTGACTCATCGGGTCTTATGCGGAATTGTCTTTTGATATATATCGGCGATGAGAAATAGGTTTGGGAAGGCCATATGACTTGAAAACTAGATCTGTGAAGGAAAGAGTCCTCTCGCGCTTATAAAATAAATAAATAAATAAATAGTTAGCGCAACAGGTCTGTAGGGACCCTAGGCCTAGCTTCTCACAACCATTCGTTTGTGTGAGTTTTTAATTTTTGGGACGAATGGAAGGGATCTTCAATTTTATGCCGGGTCCAAACGGCTAATTGAGAAGCTCCTTCATGACAGTTATACTCTCGGATGTTTGTCAGACGTTCGCGCGAGGTGGCGCAGCGGAAAAATAAACATAAGTTGGAATTTGGGTTTTTTTCGGGATTCGAACCTGGGACCCCTCCCTTAGTAGTCCAACACACTAACCACTAAGTCTCGCGCTTCTTGAGACTTTTATCTGATGGAGGCGTATTTTCGCGTTCTCTTTGTAGGTACCAAGAGACATAGCATAGAAAGAGAAACGAGTAAGTGTCGTGATTTGGTATGGAAGATTCCGCCACGAGTGTTTTGTATATTGGTTTATTTAACACAGATACGTCACAATGTAAAAAATAGCTTTGTCATAACGCCCGCGTTTGTTCGACAGCTAGATGACAAGTGACAGGTCAAGTGAATGTCAATGTTTGTTATGGAGTTTGATACTTACGTACATCTAGTAATCAGGCGGTGAATCGAACGTAGGCAACGTTTCCATACATTCCAGAGTCAATAAACAGTTAAATTTGGAATCAAAAAAAAAAGTATGTTGTAGTTTGAAATAATTACAATGGGCCTTAGCAATAAACAGCTTTAGTCTCGACTTTAAATTTAAGGAAGCTCACAATTGCAAAATTTTTATGAGCTACGAAAGTTTTGAGTTGAGACTAAAAATGCTTATTGCTAAGGCCCAATGCAAAAATTCAAAAATTATTACTATTTCCGAAATTTTGCTTTTCGCCTTAGCTATTTTGAAGAAGCAACACGAGCTCGTACATTAGCCGTTGACTGGTTGAGCAATGTTTTAAGCAATGCGTTGGGCAACGCGTTGAGCAAATACTTCGAACCATCTCCAACGTACTGGTTAAACTGAGTTGCAATTCTCAAAAATGAGAGTGGATTGCGTTGAATTTGTCATTTAGGTGTTGTATGCAGCGTTGCCACTTCAATAAAAGAGGAGCGCAGTAGATCATTAAAAAAAAATGCAGTAGATTCGATCTTTCCGCAGTAGATTTTTTGTTATACAAAAAAAAAAAAAAAAAACAAAGATCAATTGCTTAAAACTTATTAATTGTCGCTTTAATGTTTTTTTTATAAAATAAGTTCACAATAAGTTGGCTTCGTTCAGAGGTTCTTTACAGGGTTTTTTTATGCTTGTTTTTTGTACAGCTGTTTAAGAGAATGTTTATGAAACAAAAAAAGTGCAGTAGATTGGATTTAGTGGCAGTAGATTTATTTTTTTCCAAAAAGTGCAGTAGATCTACTGCTATTGCAGCAAAGTGGCAACGCTGGTTGTATGTTGTTGTGTGCGATCCGCATTGTAAACAGCAAGGAGGTGTTTTTTTTAGTTATTGCATCACATTTTAGGGGTCATTTGAAAAGCCCAAAAACTACTCGTTTCTTTGTATCTGACAAATATTTGCTAATTTTTTCTTTTGCTACACCAATTTAAGTGAAAAATCTTTAAAATATGCATTTAGAATCAGTCCTGGCAGTCTTTCGTTATGTAAATTCCCAAAATGGTGGCGTAAAATTTCCCATTTTCTTTATGAAAGATTTACTTTCTATACTTTTAAGCCAGCATCAAATTTTATTTAAACGCATGTTCGCAAGGCAACTTACAAACAAAAAAAAAATCCATGTCATAGGTTTAAAGTTTTTATAAAAAATTGTAAAACAAAATAACGTGACAAATAAACATTTTTTCACAGCTCAAATACAAATTTACACAAGTGATTTTGAAAATTAAAGCTAATACCCTCTTGTCTATTTTATTCATTTAAAAAAAAAAACAAAACTGATTCCCTCGAATCTCAGAATGCAGTTCACTCGGGTGAAAGTTTTGCATTCAAGGAAATCTCGACTCGATCGCATCTCAGAATTAAAGTTTATGAAATCTTTGTTACAACAGTTTTAAACGATCTTCGCAGTCAAAAACCGAGTAATTGTTATTTAAAAAAAAATGTTGAAAAATCAGCCAATGGCTGATTACGTGGGCCAAGACAAAAAATTAAGCGTTTTATTTAGTTTTAGTCCGAGTATTTGTCCCCTATTAAGTAAAACATTTTTAATGCATACTTAAAAAATGAATTCAAAGCACTTGCGATTGCCAAATTTGAAAATGTATACTTCCTTAACTCAACAAATTGCAGTTCGTTCTGATATTATGGCTTGTTAACTCGATGGCTTCCAAAAGTCTAAAATTTTGTATTAGATATATGTGGATGGAATTGAAAATAAAAAAAGCAATAGCTCTTGCAACGGTCCATAAAAGGGGCATAGGTCTAGCTTCTTACTTGTGAGTTTTACATTTTTGGGACGAATGAAAAGGACTTACAATTTTTATGCAGAGTTCAAACGGCCAACCAACCAATTTGGCTAATTGAGAAGCTCTTTCGTGTTCTTTGTTCTCCCGGACGTTTGTCAGAAGTTCGCGAAAGGTGGCGCTGTAGCGAATTCTCAAGATGCAATTTGTGTTTTTCCTGGAATCGAAACTGAGACTCTTCGGTCAGTAGTGCAGCAAACTAACCACTGCGCCTACAGTTATAAGTGACAGTCTAAGCACCAATTAACTTCCAATTACGTTCAAACTCTTGACAGTTAGGATGCATTTGCGGTATTTGTTGTTGAAAAGTGGGAGTAGGTTAGGTAGGTAGAATGACCCCCGGCTCAATGAATCCTGCCCGGAACCTGCAATTGTGATCCGTGACTATATCACTGGCGGCGATAAGTTGAATTTTCAGTTCCGGAAGTGACCTGTGTAACGGCTGGATTTGAAAGAATTCGCAAAGTCCATACGTGTGAATAATATTTTATTTAAGGAAAAAGTGTACATTTGCTTCAAATATTCATAAAAAATTAACAATGTAGATTCGTTGAGGAAAAATAAAAACATTTTGAGCAAATTTTCTTCATCATTTAAGAATAATTTACACATGAAATCGAAGTTGATGATATCCAAAAGCGGAAAATACAGAACCATATTTGTCATAATAGGTCCATTCGCGTACTTTCACGAGCCAAGCACTAAAAACCTGTCAAACTCGAAAAATTGAGCGAAACTCTCTCAGAGAGCTAAAAATGTACACCAAAGTACGTGGATATACTTCGAGCTACTTTGAGCCCCACTTACATCTTTGAAATCTAATCCATATCACGAATAAATTTATAACTTACCTTTTTGCAACATATGAAACATTCTAGGAGAAAATTCGATTCCCACCGAATTTTATTTATTTTCAGATATTTTATTTTTGTGTACAATTGATTTTAAAAACGGATTTTGAATTTGTTTCCTGTCAATTTTGCGCATTTGACATTTTTATCAGTACTTGCCGGTTGAAATTCTCTGAGCTGTTTCGAGTCAAGAGAGGAACTGCTCGTTACTCGTTATTTTGCTAATTTTCTCTTTTTCTGTCATTTTTGATGAGTACGTGTATAGACGTTGTGCGATTTATATCGATTACGTTCGATTCAAACCGCGTACGCGAACGAACCTAATATGTTTCTAGTATTTAAAACATATAATCAAATTATTCGCCTTTTAATAATTTATAATAACTAACCAATGGCGTTCAGTTATGTAAAAATGTTGTATTCCCGAACTCTTTCTTATTCCAACACGGTTTCCGCGGTTGGCAGCATTTATTTTTGCATTTTTTGTATGTTTTTGCATATCACACAGATTCTTAATTGACATAACACCGATAGGAAAACAAAATGGCGAGTTTGAAAACAAATTGAGGGGGCCAGCGGCAAGAGGATTGTGAGTTGGGGGTCTCAGTATGGTTTGTCTATTGCCATCAGCATGAACCTATTTCAACTACAATCTCACGTTCTGTCAATGCACACCCCAATCCTAACGATTGAAACCCAAACCATACCTCACCGCATCACATAAACAACATTACATACGATCCTCATTTTCCGGTAAAATTAATTCACACACATGCAGCCGCCCATACCAACTGACGTCTGTGCTCCATTCATAACTCACTTTGAATTGACCCATCAAACAGCTACGCGATGAGACAGACAATACACAACTAATTAGCGATCACTTTCCCACGGTCCACACCACCACAAAAAGAAAAAGTCGAGTAGAAAATACCGTTCTACAAATCGAATTCCAGTATCCACCCACCCGTTCAGCATTAATCTACCTAACGTACCATTCCCGGTCGGGGTACACTCAATCTACTCAGCATGCTAGCTGCCGCCGCCGCCACACAATGAACTCCGAGACGTGACTCATTGCATATGGAACTCATGAGTGCAGCACACATCAAGCCAAATATGGCTGGACTGCAACTGGATGGGATCTTATGTCATGTGGTTGCATTTAAAAAAGTCATTGACGCCGCCACTCTCACCAAACAGTAATCGAGTTACTGTGCGTAGGGACCTCCAGCGGATTTCATCTGATGTGTCAAGGTGGGGATCCTCCGTTCGGTAGCCAGATGGACGATGGAACTGTTCACAAGTGGGCCGAATATTTGAAAAGGGCATTGTGGGCGCCGCATAATGTCAGAGCCATACCGACAGTGACGGCAATGCGCTTCCGGTGAATGGCGCATACAAAAGTTGCAACAGCCCACGCGTGCAACAAGCAGTCACGGAAATGAGATCTTCCGTTTGGGTAATCGACAGCACCCACAGCCAAGTGGGTGTGTAGTGGGGAATCCTTTCGCCGGCCGTCCTCCGCTTCGCTCGCATCACTCATCTACGGGAGTAGGTGCACACGTCTTTGCCCCGTTGCACATGCAGCAGCAGCCAATCAATAATTCTGGCGGGGCATACTGCTGCTGTAGCTGGTGGCAGTGAAAAATATCGCAATGTTGTGAAATGCAATTTTCAGCTGCGTAGTTTGTATTTTGGCCTGCCTACACTGTTTCGGGTCGATAGCGGCAGGGAGTAGGTTGCACGGCTGGTTGGTTGAACTCTGTCAGAGTGCTGCGCAGTTGTTGCTGCATTGGTGGCGTTTCTTTCTTGGCAGCCTCGGAGTGGAAAGTTCTCACACAGCTTGGAAGTTTCTCCTCTGCTCCGCATCTGAGGAGCTGCAGGAAGCGTGCACGTTCTCGGCGGTGCGGTGGCGGGATGGTTGTGTGGAAGCTTCATCATCGTAAATGACAGAGTGTGTCCGGTGCATATAGCATTGCGAATGTCACCGTGGGTATATACAATACGCCAGCGCCCCAGCACGTGGGAATTGACTGTGGTGCTATGATCCGATGCGAATAAGTGTGGCGGTTTGGGGGTGGGGTGGTGCTCTGGAAATTGAGCACATAATTGGAAGATGTGCTTGGGAATATTTAATGAAGCTCACTCGCTACACGTGCCGTGCAAAATCGATGGAATCCAGTAGTGTGTGCATAGTTTCCTTGGGAAATCGGGCGAAATTGATATTTGTGTCCCTACACCGATAGGGGTTAGGTTAGCGAATATTGTTCATTCGATTCCTCAACAATATCTGGTTACGGGAACTTTTTTTCCTGTTTTCCAACTCGAAGACTGTACTGTGACATTATTTCGTTTGCGTCATTCGTGCGATTTTATACCGTACCCACACAAAAGGGTGACAAATTGAAATTGTTCCACCGGATCGCTGGTGGAAAGGTTATATAGGCGCCTTTGTCGTCATTTGCTCTTTGATATTGACGTCGGTGAGGGACTTTGCTGTTTTTTTTTTTTATCGCGATTGCATGTGAATTGAATTTGAAAAAGTGCTTTTCTGGCATTTTTCGAGCGTGACATAGAATCGGATTTTATGCGAACTTTGGGGCACTAAGTTGTTGAACATGCTTGGGGAAGGGTTGACAAATGTGTTACGATCGTAACTTTTAAGTTACAATGAACTTTGAAAAAATACACATTACAATCGCCCCGGAAAAGTTACACTCAGAGGGTATTTTTTTTATTTTGAATTTTTATTTATACTCATTGGCCGTTAGAAATATAACATTTTAGATATGACTCTGGGAAGAAATCAACTCTTAGTCTAAATTATAAGAAATAAAGCATTCAATTTGACTTTAAGTTAGGAAGTAGTTAGCAATTTTCAAAAATCTCAGCATTTTCGCTGATTTGAATGTTATGTAGGTACATGATTTATTTTCACTTATAACAATTACGCGTATGGAAAACAGTTTCAATTACAATGGATTTATAACAGTGCAAGTAAACAAAAAGTGTTTTTTAGTGGCCAACTTAATACACACGAGAACCAATAAAATTCCGATTTAATGTTTGATTTAGCAGCAGATATCTGAAATTTCAGCTCAAAATATGAAGTACGAAAAATTCGAAAACCAAGTAGGTCAAATCTAAAGTGGCGTCCGTCAAATCCAATTAGTTGAAATTCACACATATTTACTTTGGGAACTTAGGGCTTGTGCATGCATATGAATTTTTCTGAATATCTAAAGTGTGGCGCGTTCATTTATTTACAACTAAAAGTTACACAAATCACATGAGTTTTCACTTTTTCAAATTTCTCATTTCAATTTAAAACAACTTTTGTTCATATGGTTCACAACAGCGACAACTTGAAGGTTGAAGCACGCCTCTGGTGGAACAACCAAATTTAGTCACAATAGCAGACATTTTTTTTTTTATTAAATTTATTTTATTTCTATGAAATGCTAGGTGGGATCTAGAGTTCACTGCCTACCAAAAGAGGAATTTAGATTTTTTACCTATTTCTAAGGGCCAATGCATATTAAATACACTTTTTTTTATTTATGTGTAGGTATCCATAATTAGTGCTTTTATCCAATATTCGGAATAGAATGTTTTCGGTTAGAATGTTTTCTCTGTATATATAAATAATGATATACGTGTACCTGTACATATTTTTGTAACTTTTGCATCTTACAAGATTTTTGAGTGAAATTGTTGATCTTTTCGGAAATGTGTTTAAAGTAATTGGAATTCAATATTGATCATGATCATGAAAGTTTATTATTATGCAGATATACAAGTTCAAAGTCAAATTGAGAGCTTTTAGTGAAGTTATAAATTGATTTCTTTAAAAATGAAAGTATGTGATCGCAACTTAAGTGGGAGGACTTAATTGGTTTGAAAAAGTACACTTTTCCAACTGTTAAGCTAAAAATTGAATAATTGAATAACAATACGTTGTATTGTTGAGCATACAAACATTTTTATTAAGACCGAAAATTTGGTGTTCGAAATTCGTGTGGAAAATGAGAGGCGGAATAATTTTAAACATTTAAATTGCTCATGCATTTTGGATGAAACTGTTGTACCGGTTTTTATTTAAATAGTCTTTAGAAAACCAATGTAACAAATTGAATTGAATTGCATTAAGTTGACCATATAACCTTTAAAATACATTTTTGTCCACATATCGCATAATATCGTTTTCGAGTAAAATCAAAATTTTGAAATCGCCATGCAAAATAAAAGATGATTCCGAGCTTTAAGCCCACTCTCAAAACGAGGTTTGAAACAAATACGCCTAGCTGTAGGCCACAGAAGCTGACGGATGGAATTGCATGATATTACATAAAATTAATAAACATCTCGAAATCATTGAAAAATTTGTACGAAAACGACATCTTTCTCCTATACGAAAATAAAAAATACAATTGAGCCCGAGAAAATACAATTGGAACTAAGATTTGCTTACAGTCCACACCATTCATTCATTCATCCCTGGTATGGGGTTGTTGGGTGTACCACGAATTCATTTTTATAGATGGTAGTTGCAGCTTAATTACTTTTGTGTTGATGGCGCTGCAGACCGGGACACAAAGCTGGTTAAAATCGCTTGGTTTCCTCAAAACTTAGTTTGCACGTCACCTTTGGTAGGGTCTTTCTCTGCCGCCTAGAGTAGATTTGAACATTCTACTGGCGGTTGCATTGGTGTAGGTACATTCGTTCGTCACAATTCAGCCATTAAGTCGATGGATAGGCAGTTTTTAGTTAGGTCTATTGCACCTTCCTGGGCAAAGTGCTTCGAGACAAAATGGACCGAAGATCGCACTGACCACTTTTCAATAAATGCAACTACGAATTTTTGCATTCGCCTTTGACAGGATCCATTAGTCTGCGTTGTAGAATTGGACCGAGGTATTAACAGCCTTGTATTTAAAGACTGTAGCTTTGTAATAGGTTTTTGCTAGTTGAAACAGTGATAGGCAGGCAGATTCGGCTCTAAATCTATCTAATCTTTCTATTTATAGGAACATATTTACCGGAAGTCCATTGAGTTCTGTTCAGAGACAGTTTGCCCAGCTTTTATTGGGTCACCACGTTAGACACATTTTTGACCGCTTCTGTCGTGATACTCTTCAAGTTTTATGCCTGACAGCAAGTCGACTTCTTTCGAGTATATCAGTGTTATTGACATTCGAGGTGTTGGCTTGCAACTTGTGAGCTTTGAGCTCTTTCCACCATGATGAGCTGTGGCCATGGTGTAGTGGGGGATTGTTACCGCTCTGTCTTTGGACTTGGTTTCTTTTAAAAAAAAATGCTAATCCCTTTAAAAAATCAAATAACCATAGCTTTGAGTAAGAAAAAGTGCAAGTTGGACAATTTTTTACGGAACAGCGACAGATTTCAAATTTCAGTCGCACAAATGGAGGGGATATACCGAAAAACTGAAGCTAGATCAGTACAGGACCCTGAACCGTTCGATTGGGCAATATTTTCATTTTTCGGACGGAAAGAGTGAAAGCGGCATAAAATGTTGAAAAATGACTGAAACCGTGAAGGAAACTCGAACCGCTTTCTTTAAAAATCACAGCCATTTACAGAAAATAACTCGATGAACCCACTTCACTTTTCTGTCAGTAGGAGAATATTTTATATCTCGAAATGAGTGGTCTTGAATTTTCCAGAAGAACAAACTTCTCTTCAGGTCTGATTAAAGCTTACCTTTTCCGAATTTTCCTAACTATACATGATCTACGCTTGTACATCAACAAAAGTATTCTCAACGGGTTTCCAAATTGCATATAGTTTGGCAAGAACCCCAAAAACAGCTTTAATTGGCAAACAAAGGGTTCTGAAATGGATGTGGACGTTTGAGGACATTTTTATGGATCCAATCACAATGTCTCAAAAGAAAGTTCATTCAAAAATGAGCCAAACCGTATTTATAGCTCTGGGCTCACACGCATATATATTAACTAACATCTTTAGCTCAGTTAAAAATTTATTTTGCTGACAAAAATCGAAGAAATGACTGTAAAGCCGAATAAACCTCGCAAAACTCAACTTAACTAAAACTTTACGAATTGAAACCAGTCCTAAGCCCCCCAAAAAATATGTAACTCTAGAATCACAATCAAATGCAGTTGATGTTAGATGCAAATGAATATTAGATATGCCAAGGTCACATCTCTCAGATCACCAGAGTTTCGGTGGCTTTGAAAAGTTGGTCTAGACTCTAGAGCATCAACCTCAGGTATTTCATTTCGAATGTCCAGCGCTTTGTCGACTTAAAGCGACGAAATTCTTTAAGAAATGAATAAGCCTGGCTAAAATAGAAATGCCCCTTGCCGCTATTTTTATCAACTGTATTAAGAAGGTTGAGAATCGACTATCCCCATTTATTTTTTAACGCAGTGTTACCTCTGAAAATTTTCAAAAAGAGTCCAAAAAAAGTGTGCCGACTGAAAGAAAGAGTCGCATTCCAAACATTATGTTTTCTTTTCTTTTTTATACTATACGCGCTTAAATTGTTTAAAGAGATATAAATTACGATTTAAACGTTATACATTTTCAAAAGGAGTCCGAATTCACTGTTTTATAAAAGGATGAGTCCGGAGTCCAGGCATTCAAAAAAGAGTCAAAATGACGTCCGAATGTAGCACTGCACCTACGTATAATAGATCTTTAAGATCGAAGTTGTTTTTATGGTCTAATCAAGTCAAAAGTTACAAAACCAAAAAAAGGTCGCCTAGCCTCTGCCTTAATGCTTGAAATAAGGGGTCAGATTCTGTAAGGCGAAAACGATCAAACGAATGATATGCCCTATGTTACACAAGCAAATTTCTTCGCGCACACGAAAACGTTTGAACGTTTCGCCTTACAGAATGCCGACCCAGTTCTCTTTTATTTCGATTTATTTCGATTGCCACTCTAAGGTGTTTGTAAAAAAAGTGCAAACTAAGCTGAATATTATTTTAAAAATAAAAATAATCCTAGGTTAGTGTCCTTTTTTTAGGTATAAAAAAAGGAGGGCCCTTCAATTTGTATACCGCACCTAAGAAGCTCTCTCAGGAAAGTTATATTCCTGGGTGTTTGTCAGAAATTAGCAAAAGTTGTAACACTGTAGAAAAGGTTAAAGTGCAATGTGTGCATTTTCCGGGGGCTCAACCGGAGACTCTTTGCAGAGAATTGATATAAAACCAATTTATTGAAACACTCTTCTATTTTATTTGGCATTTAACATTAAAACCAGCCTGGGTCGTTACTTTCGAGCTCTCGTATTTAATCTCATGCTGGGTGGGAAGGAGCAATCTGCCCTGAAATTGACCTCACGCCAGCTGTCACTTCCAATTGACGTCCGCATCCATTCGCCTTAATTGTTCGCTCACCTCCACTCCAACCAACCCAGGAGAATGCTCGCAATTTGACAAATTGTGTGCGCCTAAGAGATCTCCATTAAAACGCTCCACAATATGTCTAGACTAGAAACCATACCCGCCCATTGACAAATAGATATGACAATTAGATCTTGAGCCCTTCCACTGGGCTGTCTTAATAGGGCCTACTCGAAAATTGCTTAATTACTTTAAATTTCGTTCCGCTTACGGCTTCAATCTACTTGATACGAGAATTTCGCAGCAAAAGCTGGATGGCGGGTGGCAAACATCGCCCGTCGAGGGCTTCCTTCCTGCAATACAGCATTCAAATTCAAGAGCCGCGTTCTATTGTGTGTGCGCGATTGTAGTCAATGGCCTGCCTCATAGTTGTCGCATAACGCAGAAGGGCTGAATCATTCCAATTAAAACCTACGCTCGACATTGTTGGATGGATGCGATGTTCCGGCAGCATTCTCCCCAAAGAGTGTATATCTCATTATATTTCTTTTTGTTTCATCATTTCCCTGGTTTTTCACACTTTGTGAATAATTTCAACGATTAATGCGGTACCAACGGGACTTTAATGCGTTTGGTGTGCGGGTGGCGGTGGAGAACGACCCAGGAAATGCAGTAAACCTGACGCAGTTTTCTTTCGGATTAAACAACGAGGACACTCGCCGAGGGGGACTCGCAGCCGTGTATGCAAATTCAAAAGGGTGTAATGATTACATCATCGGTTTTAGTACACCCAGTGCAAGGTGTGGTGTAACGTTTAATGGCTGCTTCTATGTATAGTATCGCGATGAAAGTGCTTTGCAAGTAAATTGCGGTAATAAGTTGCCACCCAATTCTGAAGTGTCGCTGGGGGGGACCGGTGGTTATGGTTGCGGATACGGAATGGTAAATTACTCGCATTACGGACATTAGGAAAAATGCCACTGCAAGCATTCCTTGAGGTCGAATTAAAGTAGGACATGGAATTGTTATTGTATGTATATAACTTAGGGGCTAGCACGGAAGCAGAAATGTAAATTCAAGTAACAACACTGCCGGCAATTATGTGTGAAAAATGCTGATGGTTATATGGTCATCTGTTATTGTTGTTTAACTTTGTAACTATTTATGTTAATGACTCACAGGACCATTAAGCTTATCGGTTAGGATGAGTCTCGATAATTGCTGCATTAAACGCTGAGTCTGTTTTCCATAAACAACTTAATGCACTGATGCGCAAGTTTCTACAAGTGGTTGCCTCTTTATTACTTGAGGAAGGTTCAATTATATTCTCGATATAGGTAGGTTAGTTCTAGGTTAAGTTTTAAAGCGCAATTTACAAACCACTGACGTCTATGATGTTTGCCAAAGGCGGTGTCAGTGTGTCCAAGTGCTAAGTCAGAGCTTTGCTTTGCAAGTTGCTTAGTGCGAGTGCGTAAGTAATATACATTTTATATTGTAACTTCCGTCAGTTATTAAATATTAACAGAAAAAAACAGCCCCAAAAAAAGTTGAGTAGTGTAGCTGTTAAATTTAATTTCATTCGTATGCAACTAAAATCCACCCTCACTAAAATATGAAACGTCACATTGCAATCTACATTGTTCATTTTTCATAAATATTTAAAGCAAATGTACACTTATTCCTTAAAAAAAATACTATTCACACGTAACGAATATTTTTAAATTTAACCGACACAATTCTATAAACAATTCTCAGAACTATAAATCACTATGGGCCTTATTAATATTTATTTTTAACCTTCACCTTATATGTTTAACAATATGCAATTTTTTATAGAAAATTTCGCCATTGTGAGTTCGAAAAAATTAACCTGGGACAATTCTAGTTCTGTGAACAAGTGAACCGAAACTGTTTTTACCATTTCACCGCAATTTCGATTCTCGTTCTACGAAAATGTGAAACCAAATATCAAAAATGTTCATGTGAATAAATTTTTTTCACGTACCTACTCATTTACAAATGAATGTTTTTAGTGAGAGATTGAAAATTGAGAACCTGATGTCGTACAAAACAGTGTGCGATATTAAATCCACCACAATATTTGCACTTATTGAACGAGAATCGCTTTTTAGTACTGAGCGAATCGAAAAAATGAAAGCAGTGTATGAAAGAGAATGAGAAAACGATTAATTCGGTTCACTATTCCACAGAACCAGAATTGACCCTCACTAAAAACATTCATTTGAAAATGAGTAGGTATGTGAAAAAAAATTATTCATATGAAAATTTTTGATGACTGGTTTCACATTTTCGTAGAACGAGAGTCGAAATTGTGGTGAAAGGGTGAAAACATTTTCGTTTCACTTTTTCACAGAACGAGAATTGACCCCCTGGACACTAAAAAGTATTTGAAAAATTTCATATACATTCTAAATATTTTTGAACGCACCCATTAGCACGTCATTCACCAGTTAAAAAACAGAACCATAAGTCGCTGACATCTAGCGATTTAAATTGTTCTAACTCTTTCATAAATGTCTGGTTATCTTTTATTAATAATTCAAAACAGTTTTATTAATACGAAACAGTAACTGCAAAGCGAAAGCAGTGAAAAGTGGAAGTGAATGGGAGATGTTCGGACATTGGCACAGATTTTTATTTTCAACTGTATGTCATTTGACAGCTAAAATCAAGAGGCCCCACTAAAAACCATTTTGGTTTTCATTTTACATTTTTAACAGCTCACAATAGATCATTTTGTATAAAAAAAACCGAAATTATGTTAGTTTTCTTAAATTTAGATGAAAATGTCATTCGAAATATCAAAATAGATTGCTTTTCCTCTCATAAAACCCGATTCATGCATCGTTTTATGTCAAATTTCGTCAGTAGAAATATAATATGTTTTTTTTTAAACTCTGATCTCAGCAAAGCAAAAAGCAAAGTAACGCAATTCCAACAACTGCTGTGAGTCCTCGAAGTGTCAAGTAGAGCGTTGTTGTTGTAATTGCGTTCTCAAAATCCTACTTTCATTTTGCTTCGCTGAGATCGAAGCTAAAAAAAACAGTCCTAATTTTAGACAACGGCTCTAAAAATGAATATGCTGTCATCGAGAAAAAGCTCTAAGGCTGATCACAAAAATATTGTAAAATAAATCAGCTGTCACATAAATAGGCACATAATCCACACCAAAGTCGAAGACTCGTATGAAAATGTAAGTGAACCGCATTTGGCCAGGGCTTCGATCAAATCACCCTCACAGTGTATCGCTGTCAGAAGCTCAAATATCGCCTTTTTTGCACGTGTCCATCTATAACTATTTGGCGAATTAAATGGCATTTGTCAGACAACCGGTTTCCGCATCAGAAGACTCAAGATTGATGAATCACAGCTAAACGCACAATATTAACAACAGACACTTCAAAAGAACACTTCCCATCATTACTTTTAATAACGCACACAGGCGACATCTTCACACTCCGCGGCTTAATTGATAATTAAAGCCATCTGTCACTTTGTCAAATAATGCACCGCTAACCATCAACATAAACTCAATTATTTTTGGCTTTTCTGCGGCGACTTCTCTCTCTCTCTTGCTGAAAACTATTAATTAGCTTTCGCGAATGCATATTTCATTTGCATTTCGGTTTGGTTTACGATTTTAGGCCAGCAGGCTGTCAAGGTGACACTGACAACTGAAAGAATATTCTGAATGGTCTTGCCGATGGCGGAGGAAAGTCCATAGTACTTCCAGCAGCCCACCATCGGTGATCAGCAGCGGGTATGAAATACGAATATGTGGGCACACATGACGCGTGGGCAAGCTCGCCATGTGACACAAGGCAAACAATTCGCGCACGAGTCGAGTACTTGGTGTATCTTTTGTTTTACAATTTCCATCACCAGTGCTTGGGCTTGCGACTCAGAACAGGATTTGATTGCGCTGTGGCGGTGGCGGCATTTAAATTGATTGCGAACGCTACGATGGCAAGGCAATGGGAAAGGGCAGCAGAAGCAAAATAAAAATAAAAAAAAAAAACACCAAGAAAAAGAATGAGGTGAGGAAGCGAAAGGCGGCAAAAAATAATCACTGCTGCTCTCGTAAATTACCAAGTGCGGTCGGATATGGTTGACACTTTTATTGAGTCCACCTTTATGGGTATCTTTCTAGAGTCAATAATTTTTCCTTCCCTCACCGGCAACGGTGTCGGTGTGATGTGCGCTGCTGTTGGTGTTTGTGGTGGCAAAAAAAAAGTGTAGGTACTCCAATCCGCATAGCGGTGGTGACGACGACGCCCTAAATTGTTATGGGGCAATACGTATGCCTTTAAATTAGTACAACTTAATGGTGCTGGTGGTGGAGACGGCGGCTTAGTAGTGGTGCTGGATCTGAACGCTGCCTACCCAATAGCAGCTGGAGCCGAGTGGGCCGCATTCAATGCGTACAAACGGAGTACATATGCGCGAACGTGGGGTGTGATTTTTCATAGTCATTTGGCAGGTGACTTCATGCCAGACACAAGGCCCGACAGTGTTAGGGAGGCGCCGGCCGGCCGCCTCTGCCCCACCGGCTGCACAGAAAAGGAAGTGGAGAGATATTTAATTGCTCTGCGTATGCTATCGTTGCCTCCGGAAGGCACCTACATAAAATGCAATAAAATAGGCACACGAAATAGAAAAAGAGCTCAACTGAGTATATGCAGTGAGTAGGAACTGCTGGTTGGTTGCTTCCATGCAACTGCTAACTGGGAGAGTGTTTTGATAGTGAGATAGAAGAATCAGGCTGCCATTTTATGGAGGCAGGGGATGGTGGGCATTACCTGAACTTGTGATGTGTTTGTGCGAGAAGTTTTCGACCGCTAAGGGTGCCGAAGAAGGGAAGAACCTTTTCAGCGACCGCTGTCGTTCAAGGAATTCGCATTCGAAGAACCCCATTTAAACAACTGGGCCATAATCATAACTGCAAGTCCTCTAGCTTCATAGAGGTACCATGAGTGATTACATTTTAAACTACTGCAGTACTACTCTTACGGGTAGCTATTTTGCAGTAGCGTGTCCTTTCACACAACAAATACCTCTCCACGATTGTGTGAGGTATGTTTTGCAACTCAATCACACGGTTCGTGCATGCCAGTTGGTATAGAGTTGTAACTTGTAACCGACTTTTTATCCGCAGTTTTTTGGCATTCCTTCCGAAAGAGCAATTAGAGTCCACTTCAACGGCACATGCAAAGCAATCAACAGTCACGCTCACTAGTGTGCCCCGTATCCTCTATTCCAGCAATAAAACTATCAACTGATTGTCTCCAACGTTGTTTTTCCACATGTCCTTTTGGCAGGCCGAGGCACAAGAAGTGTCATAAAAAACTCAGTGCCCACAAGAAACCTGCTGAAATACTTTCCCCCCCTGTGTGATGAAAGGATTCCAGGGCTCGCTGCACGCTTACATGCATTATTGGCGATTATTCTTCCATACTCGAGTTACAAGATGTATGTGCATATAGTGGATAACTGTAGTTTTTTGTTCGCCTTGTTGGTTTTTGCTCTGCAGTCTGCAGCAGCAATCCTGGCATCTTGTTGTATGCGCCCTTTTTCGCATCCGTGTTGTGTGTACGAGCATACTGCCTGCTTTCAAGGAAAACAATTTTATTGCGATAATAATCGAGGACATTAGTGCCGTAGGCTATAAAACTTGTCGCCAATAAATATATTTTGTGAGTTTTTCTCGCCCCAATACTTTGGAGCCGCCGATGTCCACCACCCACCGTTGGTGTTGTGTTTTACAATTTGTTTTCGTGTGTATGTGGAGAATTGTCGCGACACACGAAAGAGCCCCCACCGGAGCGGCCCAATCGGAGTTTCAGTTTTAGGGCCAAGAAAGGCGCTACCAACTAGCAACTACCACCAGAGCAGCTCCATTATCGAGCAATAAAACGGGAGGGCTGCCTCATCAGCATCGTCGTCGTCATCGTTGTGTAGTCATTTGTTGCGACAAATCGCATTCGAAGAACTCCATTCCATGGACAAGCAGTATCAACGTTCGGGATTTATTATCTTTTATTCACCCAATTGAGAGGAATAATTCGAAACTTTATTTTTATACGTTTTTTCCCCCCCGCCCCAGCTGTTGTTGTTACACAAGTGTAGTTCGGATGTGAAGTGGAGGCCCTATTTGCACGTCGTATTTCGTACACTGCAAACTGAAGCCAGATCGAGTGAATTTTTCGTCAGGAGGAAGCAGCTTTTTGTGTGAAGTTGGGCTAGCAGCGCGGGTGCACTTTTATGTCGCATGGCGACCGAATGCCTGCCTGCCTATAAAATAATATTGCAGGAAAATCTGCAATGGCTGTTTGTGTAATCAGTTTCCTTTGCGCGCGACCCCCGGCCAAGGATGTGTAACTACTCCGATTTTATTTGGAACAGACCGAATGAGGATTTTATGAAAATGATTGCAGATTATGCGAGCGAGTACATTATTTCGTAATTTACGAGCGGCAAAGTTTATTCACTGAAAATAATTTATTGAAGTGTGCAGTCGATGTGGAACACAAGTGGAGATGGGTTAATGGTTTTTTTTTTCAGAATCATGGCATCGAGAGCGTGCCCGTAGGTACATACTCGAATGCTGGGGATTATTTCGAAAAAATGTCCGTCTTCAAATGGAGTTGTGTGATTTTGGTGGGCATAGTGGATCAGTGGAAGGAGTTTTGGGCATTTTAGCAGGAAATAGTTTCTTGTCGAACTCTATGACGTACAAAACTGTACCAATAAAAAGTGATCTATATTCGCCTCCACTCGCGTTGACGGACCTTGTAAAGGACGACTGCAGGCGGGATCGTATTGGAGGAGCATCGACGAAGCAGTGGTGATAGATTGGTCCGACATATACTTGTTCTACTCAGCGAGATCAATCCTCTGTGCAAGAAAATACTCAGCGGAGTTCTCACAAACACACAGGGTGATGTACTCTGGTGCGCCACAAAATACAAAAAAGTACTCTTTAGATACGTGCTAGAAAAACTGTTGCGTTCGCCTTATCCGTCTTCTGTTCGGTTCGTTTGGAACACCCTGTTAACACAGTCGATTCCCGTACAAAACATAGTTCCATCTGACGTTTTTTTGTCCACTGCGCCACCTCTAGAGTCATGAAAAAGGTTCCCATTTAGCCACCAAAATTTGTTGATCGATTCGTCCCAAAAATTAAAAACTCACACAAAACAAATGGCCTAGGGTCCCTACGGATCTGTTGCGCCAACTTTTTATTATACCCTCCACAGGAAGGTCACTTTGTCATTACATTTGTAACGCCAAGAAGGAGTCGCCGGAGACCTCATAAAATATATATATTCTGAATCAGGATCATATTCTGAATCGATTTAGCCATTTCCGTCTGTCTGTCTGTCTGTCTGTCTGTCTGTCTGTCTGTCTGTCTGCCTGTCTGTCTGTCTGTCTGCCTGTCTGTCTGTCTGTCTATCTGAAAGCACGATAGCGCCCAAAGGAATTGACATAGGCGAATCAAATTTGGTGAAAGGACTTATTTTTATTGTCGTTAGGTTGGTATTAAAAATGGGCTATGTCGGTCAAGTAGTTCTGGTACCTCCCATACAAAATCAATATTAGGCCCAGGAAAATAAGCAGAACGTCCAAATGATAAAACTTGATTATCAAAATGTGCAAACTTTGCGCGCAGAAGTGGTGGCCCTTCAAAGCCGACTCTCCAACGGTTCGGTAAAAAATCAGCCATAAATTGAACCAACCAGATCCGTGGCAACTTGAGAAGCCGCAGCAAATTTGTTAACAAAATAGAATAGTCGGGTAAAAATAGGAGTACAATTTGTCTTTGGGGCGTACAGGAGTACGGCGGACGAAAAAGGAGTACAATACTCCTATTGTAGTACTTTCGGCAGCGCTGATGTTGATTCATATTTGGTCCACTATAAGAACACTGGTGGGACGATTATTCCGACTTAAATTTGGAGTAAGCTGTATTTCTGGTTTAGGCAGAAATAAAATTCTGGAAAAGCGATTTATTTGCATTTTTCGGGTCCAGCTAGTTTTAAATAATTTCCAAACTTATCTCGTTCGTGTGCTTCGCCATGATAAAAATATAAAACTTGACTAAAACGTCAGTCAGTGAAATAGGTATCATAAAAATGTTGAAAGGTGCGTTTGTATTAAAACTCAAAAATGTTTTGATACTAACGAGTTTAAGTAAAACTAAAAGGCACAAGGCACAAGCTCCTGTGAGGTTGATTCCTTGTGAGGTTTGTTGTGATTCGATAACATTTTTCGTATTCTGCAACAATGCTCACAACAAACCTCATAAAAAATTCACCTCATAATGGTAAGATTTTAATTACACAAAATTCTGGTTTTTCGAAAGCGAATTTATAACACAATTTTTTAATAATGCCAAACAATGCTTTTGTAGACAAAATACGCGAATTTAAGACCACAAATATGTTTTTTAAGAACGCAAACGTACCTAATATTAACGAAATCTGTCAGAAATTAAATTGCCCACGTTCCTTAGTTTTTGTTATAGAAATATCTATTTGTTCCGAAATAAACGCATTAAATAATGTGAAAATGTGGAAATGGCATGGAAATAAAGAAACAGTGTCATCAGTTTGCTTTTGTCAGCCTTTATGAATTATGACTGATTTTGAGTGAGGAGATCACAATTTCGATTGTTTTTGTGAGCCTCACAAGTTGTGAGCTTGCTGCCAGAATTCGAAAACCTAACAAAATCAATTTCACCTCACGTTGTGAGTGTTTTGTGACTTGTCAGGTTTGCCAGAATCGGGCTATTAAGCTCTCTTTTTGTCACAAAATATTTTAAACGACTCTCAACAAAATCAAATAATTTCCACAAAATCAAGGTTGTGGTTGAAATTCTCATAAATAGGGACTCTTTTCCTGATCTGTTAGGGGATGAGGACTCGGGCTCTGTGCGAGTCGTTTTAATGCAGGGTTTTACAGAAGTTGCTTGCGCTTTTTCCGATATCAATCGGTATAGGTAGTCAAGACTTACGTCTTACTCTTCTGTAAACGTCTTTTGACACACTCACGTTTGTCAGAATTTCTGGTAGTTAAACTGCTCTTTTAAAGGCAAAAGTAAAAGGAAGGTAGGTATAGGCAGGAGGTAACAGTGCATGTGCATATTTTTTGTAGTTCGACACAGCGCTGCCGCTTTCCGCCTTTAGGGGCCAAATGGCTTCTTTTTAAGCCTCAAGACCCGTGGCTCCCACTATTTTAAAATTTTTCAAAAGGACCCCTTTCTAAATTTTTTTTTTATTGAAAAGAATGCAAAAGTATGAAAAAAAGTGTTTCGTAAATAATATATTTGTTTTCTTTTTCTTTTTTGCTATATGCGTATTTTATGTGGAGGCCAATTTTTTTGCTGCGACCCTTTTTAGTCAGCTTTTTACAAAATTTGAGCGGCAACGCCTCTTTTTTAGTTTAAGTAAGAAACAACTTTTTTTTGTAATGAAAACGTGTTTTTTTTTTTGTTATAAATAAATGTTTTTACGCTGTTTTTTTTTTGCTATACCTATAAGTGTTTTATGTGGTTCTTGCCTCGGGCACCTTCTTATTCCCCTTTTTGATACTTTTCAGCAGCAGCGCTGGGTCGAAATAGTTGACCAAGAGTTCTAGGAGATCTAGAGACATATTTTGAAACTTTCAGTCCACTTAGACAAACATTTTTCAAAAACTGTTTCCTATATAAGTTCGATGCGATGCAGCCCATTCGCGAAAATATTGGAGTTACCTTTTAGTTTCGCGTAGAATCAGCAGAGTTCGCGAGATATTGAAAGTTTTTTGGAAATGTTACGAAAAAGTAGGATACATTTTTTACTAAAGTCCTACCTGCACATCATTTTTACAAAAGATTATTTTTTTTTATCGAGCTCTAGGCACGTCCTTACTACCCTTGAGAGGATCTGCAGATCCCAACTCGCGTGAATTAACTTGAAGCTCGTTTTTCATTCATAATTCATTAATTGATTTAGAGGCAGATACAGATCGCTTGTATGAATAGGTCAGTGACGCCCAGGGCTTCTGTAACGTTGAGCACTATAATAAAAGTCCCAACTCAATCTGAAGTTCTGCGGCGGTCTAATACCAGTCTTTTTAAAAAGGAAAAAATCACTTAAGCCGACTGCATAAATAAATTCTCCAATGTAATAATCATCCACCAACCGCTTACTGTTAATCACGAAGTGATGGGCGACCTTGACCCCTGCCATATTGGGTGGTTGTAGGAGATTCGACTGTGGGGCTCACTCTGCAGAGTAATTGCCTTCATGTTGGCCGAAAGTTTAGAATTTAATTTTCTAGTTCTTGGTATGTGTTCTAAAGGCGAAGTTACAGTTGAAACAGGTACTTTCGTCTTTAGTTTAGGGCAAATCAGTTTAGTAAATTATGAATGACAAAGCTACCGTTGCTACTTTCAATTTCTCGACTCAATGCGGCCTTAATAATGCTTTCGGTCTGGAACTATAAAAAATGTTCTTCCAAAAAATCCCAAATCCTCTCCTTAAAGCCACATTATCCACAAAAAAAAAAAAAACACAAACAAACTATAAATCTAGATCATCGTCAACATTCCTGTCGTACACCTGCTGCCATAAGTTCTCAACCTGCCTACCTCTATCTGACCATCAATAACCGCAAACATTCCAACCAAGATTGAACCAAAAAACTCTCGACAAAATTCAACGAACCCTTCACGAGTTTGAATTTCCACACACGTGCGCGCGCGCTCGCGACCCGTGAAATTTTATTCCATTCACAATTTTTCTTAATTAACTTACATATCAAGTGTAAGTTAAATGACCAAAGCAATGGGCCCTTCAGCTAATACTCATTAAACGCAGCAGTTAAACCCTTAATAGCCCATGCAATCCAACACGTGAAAGCGTAATCGACCTGCGCGCATACACGCTCGCGCAGCTGTACCCTGGCCGGTGTATCCTCGAGGAGAAATTCTACGAAGAAAACCATAAATGACTTATGACTGCACATAATAAGTATCTCAGAGCCGATGTGTACAGATTTGAGAAAACAACCTCAAACTAGTATCCGTCGTATCTATCCGCGTATCTGGCAACAACTATGTGTAATTAGCATACCCCGAGTAAGAATGTTGGATGTTTCACTTCAAGCGATTAGCATACCGGTGATTAATGAGTTCAGGAAATTTGTTCCAACACGGGACTTCAATTCGAGTCGGCTTGTGGTCGTTGTGAATGGAATATGGCCGCGACCACGCGCTACCGATTCTGAACTGGTCAGAGAGACCTTCGCATATGGTGTGCGCAGTTTGCGACTCAGAAATGCGGTCTTGTGGATCTCAGATGCGCGTAGGTTTTCCGCAATGGATATAATCCAATTCCAATGACATGTCACCATGTATATAGCAGAGTGGCGAAATGGAACTCGATAAGAACTCACAGAAAGGAGAGGAAAAAAAAAAAAACGGAACTCGTGCTGCACGAGGGCGTAATGCCAGCGACATTCATCATTAGTCGTCGGCCGGCCGAGTGTGTGGGTGCAAATGATATGTGAGCCATGCCAATGTACTGTACCAGTACCATAAGCATGGTCTCAGGGTCCATGTGGAGGCAGGAGCGCTGGATTCTATTGGCGCCATCGTTTCTCTATGTGTCTCTCTCTGGGTTTTGAATGCATGGGAAAATAATTGAAATTCCATTGGAGAAATTCGCATCGCATACAGTCGGTGATGGTGCAGCTGTCGTCACTAAGTAACTTTGAATTTGTTTGATGAGAAATGGATGCACTTTTAGTTCGAACTTTGGTGGGAAGATACCACCAAAATACAGAACCTTAAAATGAAATAGAAGAATGACAGTTCATGGTAATGGATCTAATTTAATAATTTCATATTATTTATTTCATTATTTTATGTAATTACTAGTTTAGTAAGTTTTTGGGGCTGCATTGAAGATTGTACTTTGAAGGTTTTTCCGAGCAGCTGGGGATTGCCAAAAGTCGGTCTAGTCACGATGAAATGACAATCTAAACTGAGCATAAAAGCTGTCAAATTGGTTGCCGCTGAAAAAGTGCTACCACTTTGAAAAACAAAAAAAAAAACCGTGCTCGCAGTTTGAACTAACTTTTAACTGAAAAGTGCAACTGGCGCCCCCTATACAGAATAACCAGTGTTAAACCTAAGTACCTTATAGCAAGTGTGTTATGTTCTGAAAACTCTGTGACTCCAATATAGAGGGAAAAAGAAGTAGTGAAGAACGTGGCCTTAGCTGGCGCCCAGAAGTGGAAATGGACTTAATTCAACTGTTGCCACAGCTTCACATTAAGCCAAAGATCGCGCCTACTGAGATCCAGGCCCGCAAAACGGCCCACATCCATCAGAAATATATACTATGTTATGTCAACTAAACGATAAAAAAGGTCCTGGAGCAGATAATATCAGACCAGTTGATCTTATAATAAATGCTAGGTATTTAGCTCCAGTGATAACCAAAATTATAAACCTAAGTAGGTATTCAACAATGTTGTGTCCCCCAGCTGACGAAAACGTCGATCATTCGCCCAATATATAAGGGCGGAACAAAAAAGAACTTTGAAAACTACAGGCCAATCGCGATTTTGTCATCTGTTGAAAAATGTTTGGAGGAAATAATAGTTAGCCGAATAAACTGTTTTATGACCAAACACAAAGTGCTTCACCCAAACCAGTACGGTTTTCAAAAAAATAAGAGTACCGGATCCTTAATAGGGAAGTTTACAAATATGATTCATGCTAGTCTGAACAAAAGCCATCACGTCCTTGTGCTATTTATAGATTTCAGCAAAGCTTTCGAGACTCTAACGCACGACAAACTGTTGGAAAGTGTCAACAGAAATGGTTTAAGAGGCGTACTGGCTAACTGGCTTAGGAGCTATCTGACTGAACGCTAAAAGTCAAAGTTTCTGAAACAGTGAGCAAAGAAAAACCAAGCAAATACGGCGTACCACAAAGTTCCAAACTGGGACCTATTCTTTTTATAATATATACCAACGAACTTTTGCGAATATTTAAAAAATGTACTGCCTATGCCTACGCAGATGATATTGCAATTGTTGTGAAACATAAGTACCTCAGTTCTGCCGTGAAGATTTTACAAGAAGAATTCAACGATGTATCCAACTGGTGCCATGATAACGGGCTAATTATAAATGCATCAAAAACAAAAGTGATGCACATACGCGGCCCATCTAAACAAGTGGAAACTGTCCAGATCTATCACCGAAATGACTGCTCTCCATTATCAGGCAGTAACATACCAATTGAGGTAGTCAGAAGCTTCAAATATCTTGGAGTAATCCTCGACATAGAACATTTCCTCTGGCGTGAGCATATAAATTCCTTGCGTCTTCAACTAAAGAGCACTATCTTCGCAATGGTATACCTTAAGCGATACTCCAATCTCGATGTACAAAAGCAGGTGCATTACTCGCTAGCGGAGTCGCGCATAAGATATGGGATTCTGGCCTGGGGAAACGCAGCGAAATCTCATTTGGACAAGATATCAAACTTACAACATAGACTTGTTAAAATTTTTAGACCAAGTAATTCATCTCTTAAAGTTTTAGATGTAAATGCAATCTTCCAGATGACAACATTGCTACACTAAATGAATGACCAGCGCTTTCCACACGCTAAACGCTAAACACTAGACGACGAGATCAAGGGATGCTAGATGTTCCGGAAACGTACAACACTTACGGAAACCCAGAACTACGATGTACCATTCCGAATCTTGTTAATGCAATTCCTCAATTTTTAAGAGTTTGGAATGACTCTTTAAAATTGAGGAATTCCATTTAAGAAAAGAAAAAAAGAGCTGAAAAGTTATTTGCTTCAATTACATTTTGTAAAGTAATAAATTTTGAAAAAAACAAAAACAACTCCTTAAAACAAAATTAAATTAAATTAAATTTAAGAAAATATGTAACTTACATTTTAAAATCACTTCGATATCAAATCTCTAAACAACCACCTGCAGATAAGCACTTTGCTTTGCGGGTAGAAATATTTGTAATGATGAAAAAGTATTTATAATAAAAAATAAATAAATAAATAAAGTGCAGTCACTTCCATCGATCTCACTTAAAAAAAAGGAACACCTCAGGTCATCAGGTCGGTGTACTCAAAACCCGCCATTATGCGACGGAAAACATTCGTGCCACTTCAACTTCATGCACAAAACACTTCACCAAATGCACATAGCCAGCCTGACCGCATTTCTATACCGAAATTAAAACTACTCCAAAGGCACCTGCAGCACTCGTTTGCTTTCTGTTTTATTTTTTAATAGCCAACATTTATGATAAGCTAATGACATCTAGTACCGCAAGGGCCCAGCTTTGATATGCCTTAAAAATAGTACAAAAATAAAAACACAAAATTCACAAATTTGTACCGTAATTACGTAAAAATGCAAATCAGCTTACGTGCTGCCCTTTAAAAATGGCTAACATTTCAGTAATTAGCCGAAATAGCGGCGCCACAACGCCCCACTCGGCAGCCAACAATAATTATTCCAAATGCACTTTTGCTGTGTTTCGTTCACTGACAACAGCATATGTGAGACACAAACATGACCAACATGCGCACACATATTAAATAGGTAGACGAGCACCTATCTGGTAGAAACAGGAAATCGTCTTTTTTATTTTTTTGTAACAAGACTCACCCCGAAATATCGTACACGTGTAGCGTAGGTAGTCGCCTATACTATACCCATACTCCTCGGTGGCATATCAACACCACACTATTGCATATTGCAAAACTATTTGTGCAAATTGCGCTACACAGATTCACATATAGAGCTGGTGGGCAATATTTTCGAAGCCCATACTCGTAAATGTGCAGGATTTTTTCTAAATTTGTTGACCACCTTAGCTGAGAGTAGGAAGATCTCAGCGCGATAAGTTTGAGTTTAAGCGCAATAAACATGCAGCTGCTTTTCGGTTGCAAATGTCCCGTAAAATAATTATTTCAAAAAAGCAGCTCAAATGACTAATTGGTGAAAATAATTCCATTTTCAAAATGTCGTTAAGACTTTTCGGCGATATGTAAGATTAAAAAAAAAAAAATATGTTTTTCAGTGATAGGGCTATGCAAGACAAGCTGAAAATAATTCTGATAAATTTAGTTAGTGAACATTTTTCGCCTAATAGCCGTGGAACTTATTTCAAAAGCTGTATCGAATACGACCATCCGTCGAACATCTCAATTTGCAACCATTTTGGTAGTGACATCCCCTAATAAGTTCAAATACTCGTATTTAATTTTTTTTTTTTTTTATTGAAGGTGAAAATCTTGAAAGACACAATGGGGTTAGAAACCCAGAGTAGTGTGGGACTCTAACTGCACTAAAAACTCCTCCTTGATCATGACCAATCCAGGAAAGATCGACAAATGATTTTAGTTTCAACGTTCAGTTGTGTTTGAGAAGGTATTACAATTTGAGTACGGGTTCTCATTTTTTTTGGTTTTTTAGATTATAAGGTCGTGAGGTTTAATTCTTCTTAATCTACGAATATTGTTTCGTACATTTAAGACGTCTTCGTATTTAATTAACACCCAGTTCTGACAATTTATTTACTTTGTTAAAAAATGCCCCCGAACATACTGAACATAGTGTTTTTCCCAAGAACTAAAATTGGGGGTCCCTTTTATTTGAACCAAAAGTATAAACTGACACAACTCAAAGAGCCTTACCAATAAACATTTTTAGTTTCGGCTCTCAATTGTAGTAGTTCACAGTGGATATATTTTTCATATAAATTTCACAATTGTGAACTTCCGGTAATGGCTGGTGAAATCATATGAAGCCCTTACAAGGTGAAGGACCTAAGCGACATTTTTTCAGGTCATATATGAAAACTTACAGACAGTCAGGATGGACATGGGTCACCCCTACGTCTCTTCAATTTACGCAATCTTTGCCTAACTGGCTCCAGTTGCGCACTTCGAGTTCGCAATGGACATGCGCCACCAAAGGCGAGGTCTTCGTGTACTGCGTTTTCCCTGCGTTGGGGTGGAGCCATCTTAGACGATTGATGCGTACTTTTCTCACCAGGTCGAAGCAGTGGTCCCAGACTGAGCAGACTTGTTTCCCCCTTTTTTTATCAGCAAAGGCAATAATTTTTCCCTAAATTCGAAAAAAGTTCCCCTTTTACCCCTAAGTGAAATTTGGCTTTATTTTTATATGAAATTTAAATTTTAAATGATTTTCTTTTCTTAGGCAAAACGTCAAATCGCATACACAACAATTCTTACGTAGACTTTCGATTGGCTGTTTTCTTTCATATTTAGTGTGAACATTTCATTGTGAGTAAACTTTGAAATTTATTTGTAATGGAAATGCGGTTAAATTTTACTTTTAAACAACTTAAGTTTCAAAAAGACTTTTTATTTTTTCCCCCTTTTCATTGTAGGAGCGCCAAAATTGGCGCTTTTCCCCTGGGATCGCCGGGTCGAAGTCGATGTAAAGCTTGTAGAGTTCGCTGTTAAATCTCCCCTCCTGGAGCCCGTCAAAGAAAACGGGACTAAATTCTTACAAAATCACATAAAATCTATTTTAAAGCATCGAAAAATAACAGCAACGTTATTTTTTATGGTGCGGTTCTGCTTTGGGATGGTGGGTGCACTGTTCGTCGAAAGCACTATGAGTGATGCCAAATTGCAAAAGTATATCTTTTTTTCAAGATTTTTCAGCTCCAAAATATGTACAAGACTTTTAAACCCGAATTCAAGATCTTTTATGTCATAATTTTTCTGAATCTTACAATTTTAAACAACTTTTTCCATTGAAGAAAAACGTTTTCGAATTCCATTATTACAGGTTTAATGTGAGTCGAACAGGGGCCCTACTCTCTATTTCGTTCTGAAAGTCAATCCAATTCGAAACTGCTTACCGTTCAGTTTTTAAGTTGGTACTCTATAATACTTTCTAAATTCAAAATCTGAGTAGTGGTACCTTTCATTCGGCTTTCGAAATAGAGACTACAAAACGTTCATTATCGGAAAATGTTACTTTCGAAACGAGTTACATAGCAGCAGTGTTGCCATTCTGACCGAAATCTCTTCACTCTGACCGGAGAAAATTTTGAATTCCGGTCTAACCGATTTTTGGCCGAAACGAAAAAACCTTTTTTGACCTGAAAAATAATATTGTTCTATGACTAGACACAAAGGATAAATTTCTATTATTTGAATGATACCTGGCCATACT